>CM059556.1:2400000-4800000 GCA_030386875.1 Morinoia aosen | reverse complement strand
ACGGGAGGCCCATACCCAATCCATCCAGTTGTTTGTAAAGTTTACCATTAAAAATGAAAAAAATATTTTGAACCGAAAGTTCAAGAAATTTCTGAAGCAATTCACGGGTTAGGCCCAAAACTAAATTGCTGTTACTAAAAAGATAATTCAAAAAGATCGAAATAGTTTTGTGCAATGGGATATTAGTGAACAGGTTTTCCACGTCAAATGATGCCATTTAAAGTGAATTTGCATTTTTAACAGAGGAAATTTGCTGCGAAAATGATTTAGAATTTTCTACTGTGTATGAGTTTTGTGTGAATGGAGAAAGAATAGGCACCAGGAATTTTGCTAGTTTAAAGCTTGGAGTATGATAAGCAGCAAAAATGGGCCTGAACGGAAAGGACACGTTAAAATTCAGTTTATGAATTTTGGCTAAGCCATATAAAATACCAGGGGCGGAGCCAGAAACAAAAAGGCGCTTATACAGTTCGTCTGAAATCACTTGCATTTTTCTAAGTTTACGTAAAAAATTATTTATTCTATCTTCGATGCGTAACGTATATGTGTGCATTTCTTCTGAAACTTTTCCAAATTTGCTCAAATCGGAAACAATACTATTCATGCTCTCATTATATCTGTCTCTGTCTACAATTACGACTCCCCTGCCCTTGTCAGGGCGAGCAACAACAATACTTTTATCACCTGACAAATTTCTTAGAAGAGTTAAGTCAGATCTTGAAAACACGGAGGAAAAAATTTTATATGGTTTGAAATTATAAAAATACTTATAGGACAAAGTTTTAAGTTGGTCTTTCATGTTGTTGAAAGAAATTGGGTCTATTGATTTCAAGTGGCAGGCCAGTTTTTCAAAACATAGAAAATATTTGGTAAAATCTAAGCCGTAAACTGGTAGATTAAAATCCAGGCCAAACGCTAGCAAAAATTTCAACCGAGACGGTAATGCTTTTGAGTTGTAATTAAAAACTACTGTATCAGGATTACAAGGTTCAATTTTGTTAGAAATCCCCACATTGCGTAGCTTATTAGCGTGTGTACGCTGAATGGCAGCAGAAAAGGTAGTAGTAGCTTGACGGACACGTTGATCGGCCCACAACATGGAGAAGACTGAGAACGACTGCCACAGAGATGAACGAAGATCCTTTAGTTGAGCCGTGAGTGTACCAACAGCCTATTCTATACCGGTGAAGCCGATTTATACGCATGGTACGTTTACGATATTATCGTTGAAATTGAGATGGTAGAGTAGTTGGAGATGTTGAGGAATTTGGTGACTGATAATTATAATCCGGTGTTACATTTACGTATGAGCTGGGCGTGTAAGTGGGAAGCTGCCATTTGTTGACATTTCAGTTGATGAATCTCAGGGTGCTTTTCGTATAACTGTGTATGTCACCCTTGCAAGCTGGTGGAACCAGAAACTGTGATTGGGATGCAGCGCATGTGTATTATGAAGGTGTTATCCATACCTTCTTAAAGAGCATTTATGAAGTGTGCAGCAGCTGGGCAAGTTTTCATTCAGAAATGCTACGATGTAAGCGGTTGCTAGTTAATAAAAATTTCTCCAATACGCTTATTGATGGAATTGGTAACTTTGTGAATCGAATTTTGAGTGAGGACCATAACCCGGGATATGCAAAACATAAAATATATTCTATAAAAGTCAAATGCATAGCAATTACAAAATTGATAAACGTGTCTTCAAAAATGTTGTTAAAACTTTCGTGAAACCAATAGATCCAGATATGTCATTAAAACTTCGTGTGCTCTACAAAATCGAAAAATCAGTGATCTACTTAGAAACAATATTTCCAGATCCGGAATCAGTGACCTTGGCCGAGGCAATGTGATATTTCAGTTCGAATGTAAAAGGATAGAACGCAAGTCTTTCAGTAAGTGTTGCATTGGCATGACTAGGATGAAACTGAAGGTTAGATTAACCTCGCACAAATATTAAGGTTCCATTTTTAATCATTTCAGTATTGATCATAGCTGTGAGCCCTCAAATGAATACAAAAAAATTGTATAATGTTGTTGAAAGGAGCATATTCAAATATTAATTCATAAACTTAAACCTAGCCTCAACGAAATTACAAATAATTTTTGTTCTAAAATAATATTGTTCAATAGGACTGTGGCTTGTAGACGTGTGATATCGCCAGTTGTTCATTCATTTTGCCTCTATATCTGATGCCGTTAACATGCGAATATCTGGTGTGCGGTAATAACTAGTCATCTGCAATTTCAATCATGGACAGAATTACCCTACCTAGTCTTCTCGCATTGTGATATTTGATACCAATATTTCTGTTCTGTATAATCTAGCTTAAATCAGTGATTATCTTTGTATTCTAACATGTTTGGAACTATTGAAACACAAGTAATTCGATATTTCTCTCTAACTATATTTTTTCCACCCAGTATACCCTTATTAATTAAATGAGTAAAGCTGCTGATAAGGAACCTAAAACGAAGGATAAACCTCACAAAACTATGCTTGAGGAGCATTTATTCTCACTAAAATTTGATTGACCAGGAAACTATTAAAGGTATTTCGTACTCAGAATATTAATTTGTTGGATAACAATCCTATACATGATAACGAACTATTTTTTTCAACAGAATCAGTTGAATGGGATGGAGTAGAGGGAAGGTACCCGTCAATTTATCTTTCAGCTATCACTTGGGCATTTGAAAATTGTGCACCAGCCCTTGACGAGTCAGTTTTACTCGAGTTAGACGCTGTTTATTACGTTCTTTAACTTCTATCATGTTTCATACACTAAAAAAAAGTGTTAAAACAACGGAAAATTGTCTGGCATCCATTTGGCCAGAGAGTTTTTTTCTCTGTGTTAGTCCGCCAGATGCATCAATTGCTTCCGTCGTCGTTACAGACATTTGTCGAGTTAACGGACTGCGGTAGACGCACCGTTGGTCCAACGGAACTATTGTTTTATCTCTGTTCGATTTACAGAAATATTGTGAACGTTGTGTATTTTGCACAGGGAACGTCTAAATGTCCGTTGTTAGAACGGGTGAGGCCGGCATTGTGCCGGACGAAATATAGGTTTCCGTCTTTTCTCTAGAAACTATACGAGCTTCTGTTGAATTTACAGAAACATAAAGAAGCCTCTGGGTTAGTGACAGTTTCAAGAAATTCTGTTACTACGACAGAGGAACCGGAAATTGGACGGTCCTCTGATGCATCTGCCACGTGCAGATACATTATGGTGCCCAGTATATATTACATGCGATGTACTTTTGTCACATTGAAGTATAGCTTCAAGGCTATGTGTACGGACCGCAGTGAAATGTGCAATAAAAGAACTAGTAACTTCCTATTAACGCGGAAGACTTCCCGCGTTAATAGGAAGTTTCGTAAAGTTCTTTTATTGCATCGTTCACTGCGGTTCGTAAATATAGCCTTGCAGCTATACTTCTATGTAACAAAAGTACATCGCATGTAATATTTACTGGGCACCATAATGTATCTGCACGTGGCAGATGCATCATGCATCAGAGGACCGTCCAATTTCCGGTTCCTCTGTCGTAGTAGCAGAATCTCTTGAAACTGTCACTTACCCAGAAGCTTCTTTATGTTTCGGTTGATTCAACAGAAGCTCAAGTCTTCATTTTTATAAACCTCATAACCGCTGATGATTCAGACGGATTGATGAAAATTTTTCGTACACTTCGTATATTTAATAAGATTCACATGGATACTTCTTGGATTTGTCAAAAACGAATTACTTGCTTGCAAAGTGTACTGAAAAACAATTTGGTATACAACGGGTTTTCACACACCGTATGACACACCTAGGAACGAATGATGAAAGACATGTATAACAAGATAAGGAATGCCGAAAGAAACCGGAAAGCATCGAGAGCTGAAAACTGTTTTCTGCGAAAAAGTCCTACCCATAGCGCAGCTCACTTCTATCCTCGCAGGAGCATTGTGAATGAAATATGCTTCACCGTTGGGCACCTCTATCAAGTATGAAATTATTTTTCAATCGAAAAAACAAAAAACTATATAACCAAAGAACTTATAATACACAAGCAATATTAATGAACCATACCGAAAAATCTACCGATGTTTCCATACCTCGTCTGTTGCTAAGAACGAAAAACTACACCGAGTTAAAATTAATATAGTACTTGAAACTGAGTATCCACAGTAGTATTATTCTGAGCTATAGAGATACTCTGCAAACAGAAAAAATATTTACTGCTGCTGTCAATGGTGATGCGATCTGCTTCATCAAAATACTAGCCAAACATTTCAGAGTTCAAAGAAAAATGTATTTAAGTATAACTGAAAACATTGTCTTGGTACGTAATCCTTACGAAATTTAGGCAACAGTTCTTACAGACAATAAAAAAGCAAAACCCACACAGAAGTACGAAATTACAGAAAAATCAACTCATTGCTATACATGAATAACGTTATACATATATTACGCGTAGTGTACAAACTTTCTAATACATATCATCGGTTCACTCTATGATGAATCTGTACCGAACAATAAAATAAGTTCAACAAAGCGATGAACTCATTAATTAAAGTATATGGTTCAGAATAAACCTATTCTGACGTCAGTACTATTGAATCTCGAAGATTAGATTATCAGTTAGTTTAACCCCGTACTAAATGGTGCCTTCCTTCTTTTTCTCTTTGGATCGCCGTTGATGCTGATAGGAAGGCTTAAACTAACTAATAATCGAATGTAATTACGTGTATGATCGAGTCTTGTGTGGGAACTAATCTTGTGCTTACATTTCCCGTGGTGTCAAGTTCATATTGAATGATTTCTAACTTTCTTTGATTAAAATTTGTTGTGGTAGGAAGGCTTGTAATACCAATAATCTTAACCTTACAATTTTTGTTTAGGTTGTAACGACTTTTTTTCGGTCCATTGCTGTCCTGTTCTCTGGAACCTTACATTGTCATGGTAGATTTTTTATTACAAACTTCGTACCTCGATGCTTCCATCAAAAACATATATGGGAACACACCTCGTGCATAGATTTCCTGATTTCTTATGTCCATACCGATCGGTGCCTTCTTCCTTCCTGTTCATGAAACATCTTTTTGTGGGGAGAAGTGCTGAAATGATGTCATATTCATCTAAATTTCCTGTATTTTATTATTTATTCATATAATAATTGCAACAATGTGAACGCGAGTAATTATAACTTTCTCTCACAATGGTAACAATAATCTATGCTCTTTGTTCTTAGCGCTCCCATGGGGAATGTACGAGGTCTTGAGCTAAAGGTTGGGTAAGCCTTTCGTTGAAATGAAGTAATTTTTAAATTTTTTTTAACATTTTTTTTCGGTTCAGTGCTGTCCTGTTTTTCAGCACCTATTACTTTCTTCGTCAACTTCTCTCTATTTTCATAAGCTTATTTCTCAACTTACTGTTTCTATGCCCCCTTCTGGGTAGGTTCCGTGAATTAGCGCTCCCAGGGGAACCATGTGAGGGCCCGAGCTAAAGGTTAGGTAGGCTTCCTTTTTGTTGTAATAAAATAGGTTTTTGTTTCGTTACGGACCATCTTTTTTCGGTTCACTGTTGTCCTATTTTTCAGCACATACTACTTTCTTCTCCAACTTTTTTTTTTGTTTCATGAACTTCTTTCCTAGCTTACTGTTTCTGTACACCTTGTGCATAGATTCCGCGTTCCCTCAACTCCATACTAAATGGTGCCTTCCTCTTTCCTCTCTTAGAACATCTTTGTCGTGGTTTAGGTGAGGCTAAACCTTTCTTGTATAATAATAATTATAATAATAATGATAATAATAATAATCTGGGTAGGTTCCGCGTTCTCTTAACTCCATACTAAATGGTACCTTCCTCTCTTCGGAGGTCTTTTTTTAGCTTGAAAGTTTAGATGCTGAGAATGAACATACAACTGCAAATCAATACTCCTGCCCATTCAGTTCATGAACTTACAAGCGGAATATATGGCAGGTTTTATTTCAAATAAATATCTGAAAACTGAATCTTATATTATCTTTTTTTACGATTAAACACGGCGCGCAATCGTCAGCTCCATCTGCATGGAAAAGGTATTAAAACGTTTTGAATGATTGAACAAAGTAAATTGTACTACAGTTTGGATAGAGCTTTCAATTTATGAAGCTGCTGGTATGATTAAATTAAAGATCGATAACCTTTTAGTACTGGTAGACTTGCACGTAGCCGAGCAGAATTAAAATTTTCGAAAATCCGAATCCGTACCTACGGCGGCAAACCGGCAGTCGGTCCTGTTGTTGATCGAACGTCTGGAAGGAAAGGGTACGCTGCGTAGTAGTAGTACGCTGCCGCCGCCGCTGACGTCATGGTGTGTAGGGGACGTCACACAGCTTGTTTGAAATGAAGCCTTCTATTGGGTAGTCGAATTGGCGAATGTGCGCGGCTGTCGCCGTAGAAGTGACGGTGCCTCCTTTAGTCTACCATGACTCCGATCGGGCTCAATTTGGCTGCAAAAATTGAAACACTCGGGCACTGTCAAGGCCTGTGACGTCACAATTCTGAGCCAACCACAGACGCTTGGCTGAAGTTGGCTCCACCCACCTTCCTTACAACCCCTCCTCATTTGCCAAAGCAAGGTTAGTACCTCACCACAAGTCAAAGGGTGAAGTGTGCGTGCAAGTCGCTCTAATTTGTTATAATCAAAGGCCTGTAATCTTTAGAGTTTTCAGTTCTTAATGTATCTTTGCTAGTAATTTTGATATTATTAGGTGTCCACAAGTTAGGAAACACAATTTATTGTCTTTCGGAGTCTTAGAATCCCAAATTAATCATTAACGATTGAATGATTAACTAAACAGCTGGAAGAGCATTCAGCGAGCGTGTGCGCACTCTAGCGTTGTTAGTAGGTAACTGGCTTCCGTGCTGACGTCACACTCGCGAGACGGCTATTGGTTACCACAGACATAGGAGAAATCTCAAAAACTGGTTCTCTTCACGGACGGCTATGCTCCCTCCCTCCCTCCACTCCCTCCACGAACTGGCTCGTGCCACTAACTGGCTCGTGCCACTAATTACCACTAACATAAAACACCTCGCGGTGTCAGCTCTGCTCTGCCCTGCTCCACTGCTGTTTGTCTGGCCGCGGCCTAAGGCCGCGACCAGACAAACAGCAGTGGAGCAGCAGAGCAGAGCAGACCCGGCGCGGTGTTTTATGTTAGTGGTATTCCTATTAGGGTGGCTAGACAATTAGCACAGAGCAGGCATGGCAGCGCTGTCTGAAGCAAGCGCCAGCGGCGTTTTATCTAGGATGATAAAACGCCGCTCCGGAGCTAGCAGTCAGTTGCACCCTAGCGTTCGTACGGGAGGATGTCAAACTTCAGATCTCCTCGGTGCAAGCTATTCCTGCGACCGGGGGTGGATCTCATAATATTTCGATCATGACTATGTTAATGAACAATGGTCATATATAGAAGACGCCATGGAAGTTAGTGTTAAGTGGGCTTGTATTGTTTTTTATACGTTTATAGGTACTTTCCACTTCATAAATCGAAAACTAAACGTATACCAAGTATTTTCTTTGTCAATACCTACCTATAAAGCGTACCACTTTTCTGACATTTTAAATTAGGTCAATCGTGTTGGGCGCACGGCACTAAAATTCACTTCAAACATCCTTTTTTATGTATCAACTAATATTTTTTTAGTAATACTTGAGCCCGAAGCGCTGCTTCGGGCTAAAGTATTACTAAAATATTCAAGTCTACGTTTTATCAGTATTACATTGGTAAGAATAACTTTGAAAGCATGCATCTAAAAAACTATTAGTTTCTCCAAAAAACGATTGCGATGATCGAGTTCTATGGTAAAATAGCAATTAAATTGAAACGTCGTGCCGCAAGCCAAATACAAAAGATCCTTTTACACTTTGAAATTGTTTATTAATTTAACAATTCCAAATTTGGGTTGTTATATCCATAAATGTATATCTTTATACGCTTGTACGAATAAGTTCCTCGTTCTGTAATGTATCTACAAGTAGAGAACTGCAAAATAATTCAGATTAAAGTATCTGAAAGGTTTCAAGTCATTCGTCAGTGAATTATTGCATTATTATTTTATCAGCAATCATACCTTGCATGCCAAGCAACAAATTTCTTTAGGAATTTTTGGGAGCAATTGTAAAACAATATTAAAGCCATTTAATTCATTGTGTAGAGCATTATTGTAGGGAGATCAAAAGAAAAATACAAGAGTATACGGATGTATTTGTAATCCTAACAGCATAACGCATATCATAGAAATAAATATATATATATATATATATATACATATTTAGATGAAATATTGCCAGTTCTACAGCTATTTAATAAATTAAATTTGAGGTTACTACAGTCACAAAGCACAGCTCTTCTTAGCGCCAAGATTCAACTGCTGCGGACTCAGGACTGCCACTGCTGTTTGTTTGGCCGCCTAACTTACAAGCATAAGCTAGCAGCTACCAGCGAGCCGAAACTGCTCTGCTCAGCCCTGCTTCACTGCTGTTTGTCTGGCCGCGACCTAAAAGGGTGCGTACACACTATGAGCGGAACGAGCGGAGCGAAGCGGCGCGGCGCGGCACGGAGCGGCGCGGCGCGTGTGTTCACATGTTAAAGTCGTCGTTTCTTTTCTGATCGAATATATTGATTGTCCTACTTTATGGGTAATTTTCATGATCGACCTTCGAATAAAGATTTATCTATAGCAGGTTTTGAAACACTCATTATGAATGGCCACGTATTTACTGTTTTAATGATTGATGAACACCACATATGACGAGAAATAGATTAGAACCAGCAAATACTAATGATGGTAAATTAAGTACAATACCATCCACGTAACTTGGAGGAAGCAGCGGTGATGATGATGATAAATTAGATAAAGGGTCTCGTATTTTACGTTATATTGGATTCGTTGATCTTAGATTTGAAGTCACAATGGTGATTTATACAATAACAACCTCAGTGTGCCCAACTGAGACCAAATTAGAGTTTAAAGAATAGGTGGCACCGAAGAGACCCTTCTGAGACTAATTCTGATAAAAGAATGAATCCTCCTAACCCTCAGTGCAAGCTTACGTAGAGACCACGCCAGCCGCAGCTACCCGAAAAACGTTGGAAGCGAACCTATGAGTAATCGCCCTGTGATGCCAACTGCTCGGCCGCAGCTATCCAGAACGTTTGCTTGTACTGTCTGAGCTGCCGTGGTTAGTCGCCTTTGCTGCTGCTGCCGAGCTTTCGTCGCCATCTCTGCTGTCAAAGACGTTAACGTTTGCTGCTGCTGCTGCTTTCCTTGGTCGCTTGAGTTCTCAACGGTCATGGATATGGCACAGCTGCTGAGGTTTTGCTGAACTGGCTGATTTTGTTATCGCGATCTATTGCGAGTCGAGGCATAAGGTCCAACCGTTATGGTGGTGAAATTCCGTAGTACGCGGTTATGTACGAAAGTACATTACACACATGTGAGCTGAGCAGAGCGACCTACACAAGCATCAGTCGCTCTGGAGCGGTCCGTGAGTGCGCTTCTGTTGCTCGACGGCAAGAAACAGGAACGGAAACACTGGATCCATCCCATCAACATGAGGAGAGACCGCTATGGAGAATACCACTGTCTCATCGAAGCCCTGAGGAGAGATGAATCGCAATTCTACGAGTATTTGCGGATGAAGCCGGCAACTTTTGATGTACTACAATCCCTTATAGAAGGAAAAATTTCCAACGAGATAAGATAAATTTGGTGTTGAGTAATAGTTCACAAATTTTTATTGAGGATACATGTAAAGGAAAGTAGTATAAACAAAATAAAGTCTTTCCATATAGGCTGTATCACTTTATATTACTGAAGGTTTTCATAGGCCAGTACGAACAAAAAAACGTCATGCGGTGACTTGAACGTGAGAACAAGTAAAGTAATTCCCTTCAAAAATTCAGGGTTGTGCCAGAGAAAGCTAAGTGAAAAATACTGACAAATTCTCACTTGTCCTGACCAAAAAGTTCTCGAAATACTGATATACTTTCTGTTAGTATTGGAAAAAATCACCCAAGCTCATAAAATTTTGCAGCTTATTGTGTATTTGACACTCATTGAGTCCTCCTCATCATCATATGGTTTCCTTTTCCTGACATTTTACGGAAAAAATGAAAACTTTATTAAAACAATCGGACATAATTATTCTTTAAGCACTATCATAAAATGAAATACACAGCATCACAAGAAAAATGAAACTACATCACAAGAAAAAGAAAAGAAAATTCCTTAAAGCAATAATAAAATAACTTATCAGAGAAAGCCGAAGAAAATAGAAATAAATGTTTATTGAACCTAATTGGGCAAAATTACACTAAAATATTACATGTTACACTATCAGTTACAATTGGTATACTATTAGTTGTTCAAATTATTAGATTTTTAACTCAAACGACAATTCAACCCCTGTAAGATATGACGATCCAAAGGCGGATACGTGGAGAAACGCTCGCAGCGAGCGTGAAAAAATCCCAACGAATTTCCCGAGCGCGCCGCTCCACTCCGCTTGTCGTGTGAACAGCCAAGCGTTTCTGCATGCAAACATGTACAAGCATTATTGCCGCTCTGCTCCGGGCCGCGACATTAATTGTGGGTGACTTCATTTTTCCTTCCCTAGACGGGACGCTACAACGAAGTTGAGCTCTGGAAACAAACTTACTCATCTCTTAAACTCAAATCCCTAGCAACAGCACTTTCTTGAACCGACAAGCAAATAATGTATTAGATACCGTAATCACTACTCCAGACGTCAGAAAAAAGCCTCAGAATAATTAGATCATACGATAGATTTTGCGATCGAAGTCAATGACATTAACGCGAGAGAAAAGCGAATATATCAGGTCGTATCGTAAGTCTCGTCCGTTTTAATGTTGTAATAATTTTGGACTTACGAGGCCTGTCGAAAAAGTATCCGACCTTAATTTTTCCCGCGCAAAGTAGTGATTCTAAGGCGGCGCCACTGTGCACGGTGGAAGGAGGAATCTTAATGCGCATGCTTGACTTTTTTCACCGCATTCACTTGGGCCAGTCACTGGCTGGTGGTCGCCAAGTAAGGTGCTGTTCTAAGTTTTTGTCGGATTTAGTTTTCTTGCAAGATGACTGAACGAATTGAGCAAAGACACTGCATCAAATTTTGTCAAAAGCTTGGTGATTCTCAAATTGAAACAATTCGTAAGATTCAGCAGGTGTTTGGGGAAGATGCTATGGGTGTAACACAAATTAAGGAGTGGTTCAACCGATTCAAAGATGGCCGCACATCAGCGGAGAGTGAGCAGCGTTGTGGCAGGCCCAAAACTTCTCGGAGTGCAGCTGTTGTTGAGAGGGTGCGAAATTTGGTGATGGCAGATCGTCGTTTGACCGTGCGGGAGATTGCCCAAGAGGTTGGAGTGAGTAAAGATTCTGCACATGCCATTTTGCGTGACGATTTGAACATGAACCGAGTGGCTGCGAAATTCGTGCCCAAGTTGTTGTCGCCGGAACAAAAAGACCTCCGTCGTGACGTTGCACAGGACCTTCTGGACACCGCCAACACTGATCCTGGGTTTCTGAACACCGTGATAACTGGAGATGAGTCATGGGTGTACGGGTACGACCCAGAAACAAAAAGACAGTCATCCCAATGGAAGCATCCCGAGTCTCCAAGGCCGAAGAAAGCGCGGCAGGTGCGAAGCAAAATCAAGGTGATGCTGACTGTTTTCTTTGATGTCCGTGGAATTGTGCATCACGAATACGCACCGGAAGGACAAACAGTGACAAAGGAGTACTATCAGGATGTTCTCCGGCGACTTCGTGATGCAGTTCGGCGCAAAAGACCAGACATGTGGACTGCGAACAACTGGCACTTGCATCACGACAACGCGCCCGCACATTCATCCCATTTGATCCGCAATTTCTTGGCCAAACATGGAATTACGACCGTTCGCCAACCTCCCTACTCTCCAGACCTGGCTCCTTGCGACTTCTGGTTGTTTCCAAAATTGAAGACACCACTGAAAGGATCCCGTTTTGAGAGTAGAGAAGAGATAATGCGGAACGCGACGACAGAGCTGAACACCATTCCAAAAGAAGACTTCCAGAGGTGTTTCCGGCAGTGGAAGGATCGGTGGGCTAAGTGTGTGGAAGCACAAGGAGCCTACTTTGAAGGGGATTAGGGTCCCAACCCCGTCAGGTTGTTGAAGTATTTTTTCTGGCCAAAGGTCGGATACTTTTTCGACAGGCCTCGTATATTGCAGAGGAAGGTATGAAGTTGTGATCTATTCTGCGAGACAATCACTGTATTGCGGACTTCCTTACCCGCTGCAGTGATATTAATTTAAATATTTAGCTATTTCATTCTTCAACCCGTCAATTAACATGGAGCTGTAAACAGAACACATAAGACACATAACGTTGTTTCAGTTTCACAAAGGGTGTAATGCGTGAAAATTTCAAATATATTCAAGAAGTGTACGATCCAGAAACTGTTACTGAACGGACATGCAGAAGATGGTTTGTAAAAGTTTCGGAATGGAAGTTACAGTATTGAAGATTGCTCTCGAGAAAGTCGTCCTGTTCAGTTTGATGCAGCTTTATTAGAGGTAACCCTTGAAACTAATCTTACAATATTTATAAGGCAATTGAGCTCTAAACTTCATGTGAGTGAAATGACAATTCAACGTCACTTAAACAAGCTGGGAAAGAAACCCAAATTTGGGAAGTGGGTTCCTTATGACCTCTCCGCTGTTGCGAATGATGCGATGTACAACATTATTCATTCAGTCTCAATAAAACTGTAAGAATATAAATGAAAGAGCAAGATATGTCACTGTAAATATTTATAACTACAATTCTGAATGAAACGCCCGACTACAATAGTTACGACCACAGGCCATCATCTTCAGTGATAGAATTTTACTGCAAGATGAGAAATACACACTCGTAATTCAAACTTAGAAAACTCACATAATACATGATGCTAAATATTCTTACCCACTGAACGTTGCGAGAGGATAAAAACTCAGGATATTATTCGAAACCAGTTTGAGCATGAAAGAAGAAAGTTGGCATATACCGAAGAATGAAATTTAGGAGAGTAGTATAATAATATGATCCACCACAGACAACCTGTTGCAGAAAGAGATCATTCGCATAGAAAACACGATTGAGCATGTATTGTATATGAAACATTGCGGGTACTTTCGCTGTGCACTTCCAATACTCCACCAATTCATTGAAAGCAATTTTGTTCTTTTTCCTAAAGCACTGGGATGTTACAAAAATTAATCCACACCTACGAAAAACCACGTGAAGTGGTGCTTTAACGGCCGTGAGAATTTATTCGCAACACATGAAAATATGAAACCCATTCAATATTTGCAAACAAATGATAGGGGGGCAACATTTCATTACTGGTCAGCAGCTCGGTTTGACGGCGCTGCTTTCGGCCATCAAGTAGTAAAATGAATTGGTGCCAACTTCTCTGCCCACTTCATTTAATCGCGTCATGATGAAAAAGAAAGAAAAATACATAAATATAATATTACCGGAGTTATTCCGTTTCGTGATAGCTGTAGGTAAACGGTTATTAGCGTAGAGACGGATCGTAGCCCATACAAGTTATAAAGACGGGTCGTAGCCCATACAAGTTAAAGAGACGGGTCGTAGCCCATACAAGTTAAAGAGACAGATCGTAGCCCATATAAGTTATAGAGACGGATCGTAGCCCATACAAGTTAAAGAGACGTGTCGTAGCCCATACAAGTTATAGAGACGAGTCATATCCCATACAAGTTATAGAGACGGATCATAGCCCATACAAATTATATTCTTTCATCATGTGAATTTATGGGAGCGAATTTTGTGAAAGCTCAATGACAGCTAACTCACTGGTAGACGTGCGCCAAAGCTACGTGAACTAACCTCAGCTGCCATTGAACGAGAATAAGGAGACCCGAAGACTCTCGTCCATGCACGGATTCCCACGCAGTCTTGGTTGCCTAGAAGAAAAAGGCGGGGCAGTGCTGTGCGGTGACTGGTAGCTTAAGCTGCGTTTACATTAACACTCGCATTGGAAGCTCACATCCACGGGGCGCGGGCAAGTGCATGTAGCGAAAGAGTAGCGATCGTTTACATTGGTACAGCGCCATGGTAGACTGTTTCGTCTACCATGTACAGTAGGGTGGAGCGTTTTATCACGATTTTCAATGTTTTAATATGGGTAGTGTAGAAAAGTTGTGAATGCATGTCAAAATAACTCATGCAAAATCTTAGACCTGTATGATAAAATTTTCCCGTTGCACAAGCGCATTGAAAATTTGAAAAAGTGAGAAAAATTGCTAATATTTTCCAAGTGTGGAGTAAATTAAAAAATTGTCGCATTGACTTTGGGTAAGTTTTAAATGAAAGTACTAAATTTGCTCTAAAATTTCATTTCAATATGTTTTCCTGTGAAACTTCGTCTTCTGCTTGCACATTTGATCATAAAAATGGAAAAAATACTTTAAAATGTACTGTTTTTAGAATGTCACTATTTTTACATGTGGAGATTCACCTTCTTGTGTAATGATTTATATGCAGCTCTTAGTTTATTTTATCGATTATTAGGGTAATAATGACAATAAAATAATCCAGAACTCACTACGTGGAAGTGGCTGCATGTCGAGTTCCACCCTACCCAACCCAACCTCCCATCCATGTTAGGTAGTCAAATTTAGTTCAATCTGTATTGATTTTTTGTTTCAAATTTTGACAACTTCTTTCTACCTTCAATTCTGTTTCTTATGTACCCGTCATGGGCCTCATTGCCAACTACAGAGGTAGAGGCATCTGACACTAGTTTAATAAATCTTTCGACTACCTGTGTGTGGCAACGGAAATCGGGAATGAGCTTTGACAATTCTTCTGATTTAATTAGAGTTGTGATATCTTCTGTAGATATCTTATTTGTTGCTGGAGGTTATGTAAGCTGGATGGTTTGCCAGTTAATCATAGAATAATATGAAGTAGCAGAGAAAATAAGCTTAGGTAACTTAAATTTTCTTGGTACTGTTTCGTCTGCACATTCTCTTGCTTTCAGGATGCGTCTAAATCCAAATTCACGAACTGTTTCTGATTCATCATGAATCATAGCAAGCAACAGGTTTTCCGGATGAGCAAAGTAAGCATTGTTTTGTATGACTTTCTCAACAATATTGCGATGTTCCTCTGTCATTGAACGAGATTTGGTTATCAACGCAAATAAGTGCTGGGCGCCATGAATTACAGAAGGTTGCCTTTTGATAGAGAACCAAACTGGTGCATAAACTGCCATGATGTAATTTACTATTGCCAGCAAAGAAGAGGTTGGATTAACTTCGGATACATACAGTCGTAGTATCCGATTTGCGGTGGTAAGCCACCTAGCATGGTGCATTTTCCCTGGATTTTTAAGTGCCAATTCCAGAGAACATTCTCCTGTTGACACGGCTCGATGTATTTGCAGCAAATAAGCCTGGTCTTTACTGAGATCGGAATTTTCAAAACAAAAAATATCTTCACAAGGAATGGCAGTGAACTGTACTATTGGTAATTTTTCACAGTCAGCTAGACATTTGCCAATGGGTCCTGTCACCTGTGAAGCCTCTTGGTCCGGCCGTTTGTCCATCGATGTTTTTAATTAGGTGACGCAAAGGCAGCTCATTTTCATGTAGCAAACAAACAAACCAGTGTAGTGGGGGTTTCTTCAGTTTGTCTTCTAATAATTTTATAATGCCACCTTTTTCACCTGTATTCACAGTGCTTACCTTTGTACTCGTATTACTCTGAATCAGTTGCTGCCGTCACACATATAGCGTTGCTTCGTAATTTCTGATTCTGCCTCTCCAAATATCGGTGACTTATTGCTCCGATTTCCATATCGCGTATTAATTCTTTTCGTGGTTTCCAAGTAGTACAATCATTGTTGCTCCTCGAAATTAATTGTTTTGCCAAAATTCTATCTCCTGCAGTTTCTGCTTTCAGAAAACTGGTTTGTTTCGTTTTAACACAATTCATGACTGAAAAAATTCGTTCAACCGAAGCAGACGAATGTGGCAGAATAGTTAGACTTGTCATAAAAGCAGACAAGAGGCCAAATTTTGAATTTTGAAAACCGTCCTTGATTTCTTTCAGTTTGTTCCAGTATCTGGGAGGATTTTATAAAAGAACAATTACTATGTAGGTGCTTTCAATAATTATGTGTTTCATGTACCACAGTAACAGGTACTGCATAAATGGTACTTGAACATTTAAATTGTTTGATATTTTTTGCTGGCAGTAAACAGACGTCACTTAGATTTCGACAGAATGCAGATGCAACAGGAATATAATAGCAACTAATGCACCCAATTTTATTTAAACGAATTTCATAATTTAATACCATAATTTTCATTGCATCAAGCGCCGAAAAAAATTATTATATATAAAAACCTTCAACTTGTTACCTCTGCATAGAAAACCCCAGATTTTTGCCAATTTTTTGATAAGAACCCCAAAACCTTAGGCCACAGCTAAAAACCCAAGATCTGGGGTTAAAACCCCATCTTTGGCCGCCCTGGTATAGCTCGTCAGTCATTGCGGAGCGCGCCACCGACACGACCTTCCGCAATGCCTGCTGCTCTCACACTGACTCGCGTCGCCCTACGCAATCAGGAACGCTCAGCTTCTTGGTGAGCATGAAAAATCGGCTTCTCAAGCGGTCGGAGAGCTATCTACAGCTCGTAAGCGGCATCAAGCAACATGGTAATGCAAGGTCTGGAGGGGGCTTTATGCAGGTGCAGGCAGTAGAAGCGTCACGGACTCACGGTCGGCGTGCAGACGATCGCTCAGTTGCCATTCAGACGCTATGGTGGGCGATGCAGCGCTTCGCACTCTAGTACTTCTCGCCAGGAAGTGACAGATGATTGGTAGTACAGCGCTAATATTTTATTTCGTATGTCATTGATAGCTCTTTCTCTAATATTTCTGTTTTTGTACGTTTTACTCGAGGTTCACCACAAACATTCGTGGTTACGGTAGAGCTCTATGAGTCTCAATACCCGGGCGCGTCCAAACGTATTCTGATGACTAGGTCACAAGCACGGTATACATAAGTCGTCACTATGGATGTGACAATATGCAGCGTAAAAAATTCTGCATATTTGCTGATTTTTGTAGCGCATATGCAGCATAAAATCTGAAGGCTTCGGCAAGAATTATGCTAATAATACCATAAAACATGTAGAAACACTCGATGCATATATGCTACACTCTCTGCATAATTGTGGAAGCGCATATTACATGCTAAGCAGAAATATGCATCCGTATAAATGCTTCACTTGAATATCTCCAAATTTATATTTTTGTGAGGAAGATTGTACAGAAACACTGATACAGGATACAGCTTACTTTTTCATTCACGGAAACAATAAATTATTTCATAATTTTCTATTAATAATGAAGTGTATACAATTCTCAACTAAGTTTTATAATTTATCTGAACATAAATATTTTGAAACAATAACAATTCAAATCTGAACGAGTTAAGGACGATGATAACCAACGAAAAAAAAGTAATCTAATACAAGGTTAATTCTGAAATATATATAATATTTTTCATGAATGCAAGGAATATTTTTTAACCCTTCTTTTATACGAGGAATATATTTTAGCATAAAATTCGAGGTTTGCACTTGATAATTGCGTCGTATTTGAGATATTTCATAAAACAAATTTTTCTACGATTATCAACCAGCAAAGTTTTATATTGCGAAAACTTCCACTAGACATCGAAAGAATCAAGAGAAGCAAAAGTGAAGCAACTAAGTTCGGAAGGTGAACATTCCTTAATGGATTCATCCATTGCATCAGAGATCTCACGAGTCAAAATTGAATTGATTGTTTTTATTTTTTAAAAATTTTGTTTACCACCAAAATGCATTTTAACTCTTGATAATACCTTTTATCATATCTGTTCTTCAATGTTTCCTCTACGATATCCATTAATTTTATTGCTCTCGAAGTAAGAAGTCCCTGTGTTGTTATGCAAGAGCAATTCATATCCTTCGATAACAATAAATTGATAAAGTGTGCACTAAGCCAAACATGGTTCTAGGTGATAATATTTAGAAACTAAAACCTTGTACCACGCAAAACTTCTCTAACGTGTTCTGAGTGAGAAAAAAGTTTTATTATTCACCTGTTTCTCGCAATAAATGCAATAGAGAAATTCTTCCTCGGCTTGAAAATCTTCAAATCTTCTTTGAAGTAGTCTAAAAATGATGCTTTTTGTTCACCTTCGGTATGGTTGTAGATCACTACCAGCCGTACTTATCTCAAATACACTTCATAAGGTAACTGTACCTAAAAAAAGTTGATCTAATTCCCGCAAAATTAAAATAAACTTTTGAAGTAGCTGTAGCACCTTACAATTATAATTGATTTACGAAAAATTTCAATTTAAAAAATTGATCCAGTTATACAAAAAGAATTATTATATAAAATTGGATGAAAAATGAATATAATTTGAAAGGAATGGGAAGGCTATTTTACTAGGTTTCAGTTTACTGCGACTCACAGTTATTCATGCATGTTTGTCATATTTTATGCTGCTCCGAAAAAAAAATATGCGATATGCTCACACTGCATATATACTTGCGGGCATATTTTATGCTATCTAAAATATACTCAAAAGCATATATATGCAATATGCTCAATGTCACATCCCTCCTGATGACATGCTGCAGGCTACGGCTCATCTACCACTCTCCACCACATTAATTAAGACACGGACTGTAGATGGAGTGATTGACGGGCAGACGGCGGCAAAGAATGGCTATGGAAATGTCCAAGTGAACCTCACGGTACCCGCCTGCTAGCCCGCAACAGTGCATGTGCCCGTCGAAGTGACGCTAAGAGTGTTGAAAAGAGTGTCAATGTAAGCGCACCATTAGGGGTTCCCCTAACATGCGACCCAACTTCGTGGGGTTTCCATACGAAGTTAGGTCGCATTCGGACAGAAAACGCGCACGCTCATCGAAGCCTCAGGAGAGCGGTCAGAATGGCCCAGGGGAACGCCTCGAAGTTACGTGAATTGAAACAACAGGAAGAGGCACGAAGCAGCTTATCGTTGGTAGGTGTTCTGACGGTAAGGCTTTGAAAGGATTAGAAGCCAGTTTCTTTTTGCTAGCCTTTGGTCACCTTGCAGTAAATAGGACAATTCACAAGACTGGAACAGCCTACCAGTGAACAAGTATGGACAGGTCATTTGTTCTCTTCAACACCCAATGATCGATTTCCTGCATACAAAGTATGATGGTTTAGTGAAAGTTTACAAGACTTCAATTTATAAGTGAGACGGCTACTACACATAAGCCAATGGAACATGGAGTGCCTAGAGCATGCCCTCAACAAAAGGCCGAAGCTTTCGTTGCGCGTTCTGACGAGGCATCGATCAGCGATCCTTGCATTGCCCACAATAGTCAAGGAAGTATATTTACAACTGCCCTCCGCCACTCACTGGTGATAAATGAAACCCCAAAAGAATGTACATTCTAAAGCAGATTCACATCAATCAACAACGCAGGCAAGCGCTAGAAATATATTCAAATGTTCATCTCCCGCAGACTTCAGTGCTGATATTTACTCGCTTGGAAAAAAAATTACGGAAGTATACTTGACAATGAGCAAGGATCGGGGACTGACAGCGGACAATTTCAACCCCCCAGTTTACTCGTGCCTGACCGGAGTCTGAGCGAAGACTGGAAAGACCTCAGCATTTCCGCCGTTGCTAATCCAGATTTTGCTGCCGTTGAGGACAAAGTGAGATCCGTTCATCTGAGGGCACGGCGCAAGCCTTTATCGAGTGGCATCAGACCCACTGGACGGCTCCGTCAGTGCAAACGCAGCAATGTGCTCTTCTGAGGCTACTCTGGGTTGGTAATTTTCTTCCTGCTCCTTGTTGACGCAAATCAAAATGCCCTAACAAAGGAAAAATTAGGCAATCTAAAATTTGGACTAGAAATTATTGCTGCACGACTATCATTTACCTGTCTGCAGTTGGAGATGCGTAGGCTTTTCCTACGAGACAACCTCATAAGCTATTAATATCCTGCAAACGGTTAAAACTGTAATGAAACGAATCCTGAGTCTTTCTGTTGAGAAATACAGATAAAAACTTTTATCCCAGGCTTGTTTAGCAGAAATTGCTTTTCTTCCAGAACATGCATTGGTTGTTAAGACAGGTTACACAATTCGCCAACGTAAACCGATACCAAAGACAAGAGGGCACTTCAATCGCACAGGCATTGTAGATGTGAGCACTAGTACTACTTGCAGAATGCTGGTCGGCATCTGAATTGACGCTAACAGCGCCAACATCACACATACGTCATTCATTTGAGGAGGCGGACAATTTCAAAAAAGCCACCTATACTGATCGAATTTTGGACTGACGACTGGACCGTCCACATCAGGCATAAACATTCATAATATTGAAACCAATATTGTTTTCATATTGAAGTGTTTAAGTAATTTTTAACTCTAGCTGAAAAGTAGATATTAACACAAAAATCACGTTGAACGTTGTACGAACAGAATTCATGCATTATACATAGGTTTTCGACCCTTCAATTTCTAGATAGCCCAAAATACAACCAGCCATGTCATTCTGGTTGTTCCATCTGCCAATGTTGCGACAATAAATGCCGCTGCTATGACACGCATGGCAGCACGACGAAATAAAGCAAAAGCAAGACACGGAGCGATATATTTAGGATACTCCAAATCTGCAAAATACCGTAAGGTTCTCTGAAAGGCCGTGTGCACGACAGCTCAGTAACAACCACGGCTAGGAAAACTAAATTCAAGACACAGATGCATATCATGAACAGGAATCAGAACATTGGCTAACTGATGAATTAGTTTGAGACTCCCTAACCACAACAAAGGTGTTCCATAGAGAGCAAGGAAGAAAGCATCATTCACACAACCGCCTATATCGAGTTTCACACAACTCCTGTATCCTATCCGATAACTGCAACGCTAAGAAGGATGGTTGCGTCTGGCATAAAGCATTTCCTTGCCATGCGTTGCTAAGATTTTAAAAATTATTTGCCATCTATGTTATGCCAGATGTGTTCTCGGAAACAATCTCAACAATATTTTTAGCTTCCAATGTATTTCTCTGTCTTTGTAATTTTAACCACATAGGATCATATTCACTTTTTACTTATTATACGTAGGTTTCAGTTTCTTAATGACTTATCAAGATTGTGGGCCTTTCACATTAATGAGCTGTTAATCCTTGTCGCAACGCATGTGTTCCTAAGCTGAACGCAGAGCCTTGAGGGTTAGAAAAGCCCAAGCATGGGAGATCAGAGCGGAAGGTCGGATGAGCGAAATCACGTATAGTACTCATATTTACTGGCGCCCCTTACTTAGGATTCATTACTTTACATGATGAATCTGTTTCATTCAGAAGCGGCTTACAAAAAGAACCACGAGTGTGATTCGTCATAAAAAATTAAAAGACCATCTTGTCTTAATTATACTTATTGCTCCAATTTAAATATGATGAGCTTCCCCGTAAACACATTACCAACCCCCAAATAGATCCGTAAGGTAAGTGCTTATCATAACTGGCATGTCTAATCGGTTGTTTTCTCAACAGCTTAGTTATATATAGTTATCAGCGTTCCTTAGTCTCAATAGTGAAAAATTGCTCTCATGTTTTAATAATTCCATTCGTGAGTTGGGAAGAGTGTGAGTCAGAGTGAGGAGTGGAAGTACGAGACGAAATCCGCACATGATACCGACGATGCCGAGTGTGCACGAATCATTGATGGCCTTGGAAAGGTCGTTTTATTGATGCTCTCGATATGCGTACCGAAATGATAATTTGATCATGATGGCCGAAATAAATCAATCATACTGCTTAATAAATAACCAGATACACCGCGCCCTCCTCCCTTCACACACACCACACCCCTACAACCCCAACTACCACAACAACAACATCAACACCATCAACAACAAACCATACAAACCGCACACTTTTAAAATCAACAACAAATCACCAACAACAACATACCACACAGACAATCATAATACAGCCCATGCATTACTTTTCACCAACCCTCTGTGTTTACCTTTAGGTAACCACGATCACCACTTCATTTACCAACAAACAACTCACACCTAACCATCAACCATCACTCAACCGGTCAAAAATTATAATATCAACCTCGTCTTATATGGCACTCATACCACACCTTTCTGATGGGAACCTCATTAATACTATTATAATCACCAAGCCTTGCACTCTAATCGCTACGCCTACCGATAACAATTAAACCAACCTAAGATAAAATATCATAACCTTGCCTCACCTAACCCAACCTAACCTAACAAACACGTCATGCATCTTTCCCATATTCCCTCATCACGGTTCACCAACCAAACACAAAGAATTCTGATAAACAATCTCCATTACTCTAGACAACATCTTTACCCTTCTATTGATACACAACATCATCATTTTCACGAACACCATCGCCACTTTCCGATACACTCTCTTCAAAAGTAGCAATTTAATGCAAACACTGAAAGTCAATTCCAAATCAACTTTCCAAACATCATAAACAAAAGTCCGTTCATATTCCACCATCCGACTGCAATTACGACACATTTAATGCCCTTCAAACACAAATTATTTACGAACATAACTTTTTCCACAACTGTATCATCAGTAATACACTTGTTCCAAATAATCTAAAGCATAACGTCATTTATCTTCTTTCCCCCCCGCAAAAATGTAAGCATAATTCTAAAATTACATAAATTATCCCATCTCATCACAGTCCATCAAAATCAAACCCAACCTATATTAACGACAATTCTAACCAAACTCTAATACACACCAACACATCCAAAACTAACACAACAGACCTTGCGTAAACCTACAATTATTCTCAAGGGAAATTTATTGAACGCAAATATAGTTTGTGCCACTACTGAAATTCTAAAAAGGAATCGACTACCCAAAGCACTTGCCTTCCGATACAATAAAGGAAAATCTTATTGAAGTCTTACTGACAATAATCGGAAAACTCCAAAACCACTCAAGTTTAAACACCATCTCAAATATGAGAAACACATTCAGTAATATAACGTTATGTATGAAGCATGAACAAACACTAATAACATCTAAAAATTGTACAACAGCTGCGTTCATCACCCACGCACAGTAAATTAACCAAACACACACCAGAATCAACACCTTCAATAAATATTCAATCCCAACATTGAATGTCATTCACTCACACAACTGCAACAAGCCCCTCAGAAAGTACTGTAACATTTCAATCTTAATGAGACGAATCAAACTCAAACCTAGTGTCAGCGATATCAAAAGTCCTTCGATTTCAACCAAATAAAAAAAACTAACCACAAAAATTATTTTCCCCAACTCATTAAGCACTCCCAAACTAAAATTCGAATTGGAAATCAATTACCAACATTTATTTGGCAATTTATCGAATTGTTCTCCCCTTCACATTTCCCTACAATCTGTACACACACACAAACATTTGATCCAACTGTGATCATTTGATGTTTATCTCAAATTCTTACCACACTCACTTTGATTCGATAACCAATCGAATGATCGAAAATCTTCTCCAAAATGTATTTTAGACATTCAAATATATTCATTGAAAAATCTAATGAATTCCAATTTCAATTTCTTGTAAGCCATCTCATTTGAAGGCTTACAAAGCGCATCACTACTCCCTCCAATTTCTCCTTTGAGATAACTTCTCGCCAAAATAACCATGCCATCGCTCAAGCTCAGCACGCTCCAGAATGAACGACTCTCGCAACAATATTTCCTCTTCAAACTCCTGACGCGCGTACTTCCCCATTTTCATCAGTTACTCACAACATTACACAAATAAAAATCTCCATCAACACTGAACAATTAGCATTTTCTCTCCCAACTTTCTCGTACACCCTTTCAAATAATCGCCCCTGGCCCTTCGTGGTCATTTTTATCCTCTCATATTGCCTAAGGAAAAATAGCATTCCTACACCTTAAAGTTAAGATTTCCCCATATGCGACGACGCTATCTATACTTCTATTCCCTGAATCTTGGAACAACTCAGCCTTAATCACAAAATAAGTGCAAAACCAGGCAAATTCTTCTTCTCATCCACATAACTCTACATTCCATCTTTTATCTCACAACGCATTCATTTTGCAGCCCCCAAGCCCTTCAAACAGGTTTCCAACTCTCCAAATGTTCACCTTCATTGCCTTTCCACATGTGCACACACCACGAAATATACAATATATTCCCAACGCTACTCCACACAATGTTCCCAACCAACATAATCCTAACGTCACACAGACACACATACACACTCTTTTGCTAATTCCAATTCTCATTTCACCCACAAACTCCTCAAATATCCCTTGACATAACTTTTCTTCAATTCATATCTTTCACCTTTTATCTGCACCCTACACCTATGAGCTTGCTGCATGAAAGCGTAGTTCAGCACCGTTATCAAAATCGGAAGAAAAAACAGCTAAATCTTCCAATCAGTTCCCTAATAAATAATTGCCCTCTTTCAGCACCTATTATTTTGTCATCACAATGGAAAGAAATCTTAGGTACAGCCTTTTACATTGGTTCATGTCCCGAACCTACCTAACTGATAATCAAAACGATTCAACTCAATCATTTCAACGATTACTTTCCCCTGCAGTTTTTTCTTATCGTTCAACAACTGTTATACTTTATACCGATTCCAGCCTAAAAATTTAAAAGCCTCGCCGATTTTCACAGTAAAAAATGCTCCGAATGCTCAGCAACATTCTTCACAATCAAAAGAACAATTCTTTTTACTATAAGTTAGGAGCAAAAATATCATGTACGGCCACGATCAATTTAGCTTAATAAGCCATGTGCTCAATTTTTCTTTTCTATAAACTACTCGCTCCATTTCTTACTCAATTACCGTCAAAATAATCTCACACCAAACTCATTAGCAAGCAAGCAAGCATTATTAGCCACTTAGATTCTTCGATTCCTAAACCCTTTTTTTCACATTCAATCAAAGAAAAAACAATGGACTTATCAAATTTGGTTCAATCTGCCTACCATATTCAAACAAATTCCTTCTCGGAAGCACCAATTTTGTTCATAAAAATGACTACACAATAAATAGCCTCATTATATCTTGCAGCAAAAGTATCCTTTCACTCCTATTCTATACTTTAATGCTAGTATGTACATCAATTTTAAATTATCCCATTTTTAGCCTTCCTCAACATGCGTGAAATTCGAAGCCTGAAAAATACCACTTTTCGAACTGTAATACATTCACTTACAAATTTCTTCGTTGCGACGCAGATAAATAAGCCCAAATTTTCACAATTGGAGGGCAAATATGCAGAGTGGCCTAACCCACAAAATCCTGAATTTCAGGCTAGTGATAGGCAAAGTGGGATAAGCGACAGCGTTTCTCCTATATGCTGAACAAGGAATAGCTCAGTTGCTTAGGCCACTCTGGCTCAAACAAAACGAGCGGGGCGTCCTGACTGGCTGTGGCATAACCGCAGCAGCAAGTGTATGTTACCATGGCAACGATGAGCTGTTGCACCACAGTTCAGAGTTGCATCATGCGTGCAATGCATTGTTTTGGCGGCAAGCTCATTAGCAAGGCTGCCGAGATTGGTACGTTCGTACAAAGTTGGTACGATCTGCTCCAAATGTCGCTTTGTTGAACTTGTCGTACATCTGGTACGACGGTAGCCTGAAGCGGCAAATTTTGGTACATTTTAAAGATTTTTATAATTTATTTAAGAAATTATGCCTTACCAAGAAATATTAGCTTTATTTTTGCCAGTAACAAAACTTGTCTTGTTCACGAGAGATAAATTCAAGGGAATGAGTAATTAAATAAAGTTACGCAACGCGTTTGATACCAGTTTTAAGTTTAGAACTCATCACATCGTCACCTGTGTCACGCGGCATTTCTACAGTCTGAAGTTTTATGTGTACATTTGTTATACAAATAGAGTTGACTATTTTTATGCAATGCTAGTTATTTTAACTACTAAAATTGTTTATCTACGATGTCGTTTCGCTGACTCAGACTAACAAGCATTTCAGTGATTGATTTGCTTTGCACTCGTTGCATTTTGGTTCTGTTTCCGAACGCTCGCTGTGGCTTATTCTCCGCCTGATTTACTGTCAAGTGTCTGTGTCAGTGAGAGTCAGTCTAATGCTGTCACTGAGTTGAGTGAGTTCCTCATGGCATTTGGTCACGCATTTATTTGAAAAATACTATTTGCTAGCTTTCTATTGTTCTTTAATTAATAAGCGTTGAGAAATAATGAGTTTTAAGAAAGTGAATATTGAATATTCCTCCGATAGTGAGGACTGTGATGTTTGGAGATAGATACAGAAAGTCAAAAATGAATAAAAAGTTTCATTAAAATTACTGACGGATGAGAAATATTCATCGTGGCTACAAGTAAGCAAATTTAACTCAAGCAGAAAGTATTGCAAATTGTGCAATTCTGAGAGAGTCAGCAGTTTAAGTAGACACAAGGAAACTGATAAGCATAAAAGCAATGCGAAGGTTGATTGCAAATTTATTAAAATCTGATTTTATGAGAAGTGAACCGTCAGATCACCAAAACAAAGTAGCATCTGCAGAACTAAAATTGTGTGGCTTTATTGCCGAACATTACCTACCCATTGCTCTTTTAGACGTTTTGCCTGAACTTATTTCTATGGTATGCTCTGCCTCAAAATTTGCCAAAAACATCAAGGGAGCACGGACGAAAGAAACTAGCAATTTTTCATATATAAAAGATTCTGTTGTTTTAAACAGCCTTGTATTCAAACTAAACGAGACGAAGTTCTCCCTTATTAATGACAAAACAACAGATTATTTGACGTTCAAGTAACTTGTTCTCCTGGTTACGACTTTTTTCATATCTGCGTAAATTGCATTATGAAAACTTTTTTGTTAGTGCCGGTGAAGAGTCACAACCAAACACAATTGAAACTTCGGAAAAGTAATACATTTCATTACACTGTAAATGACCATAGAGTGTGTAAGGCTTTATTTTGTTCTACACTGGGAATCTCACCTAAGCGTGTAACCTATGTAATGAACAAGAAAGTGAAGTCAGGAATTGTTTCGCTACATAAAAGAGGCAAGCATGTGCCTGCTAACAAAATTTTACCTGAGGTTGAAGAAAAAGTGTCAACAATTCTTGACAATTTATTCCCAAAGCACAAATCCCACTAAATTGATAGTCCTACATTATATTCCAGACCTGATCTTACCTACCGAAAAATGCATTCGTGTTAGACGGAGAGAAACCTGATCATCACGTCTGCTCATTCGTTTTCATGACGGAGTTCAAAAACTAAAACTTAGGAATATACTTGCCCAAAGAAAGACACGCGTGCGAGATTAGGTGAATACAAGGAGATAGATAAAGCAAATTTAGCTGTTGAAGAAAGAAGAACTAGGTATAGAAAAAGACCATAAGGAGCACATTCACGTGCTGAACTTGTAAGTGACAGAACAGAAGAAGAATGCACGTGACAGAAGAGGAATGTCGCCAGCCTAGTTCTCGCCCACTGTGCTACACGTTTGACCTGGAGAAAACTCAGCCGATTCCTTACCTCAACACATCTGGTGCTCTTTATTAGAGGCAAATGTGGTTATACAACCAAGGAGTACATATTTACATGGCACGATAAGGGCCACATATTGGTCTAGCTAGATATTGAAGAGAAGCAAGGAAGTTGTGAGATCGTTTCATCGGTTTTTACTTTCCTACAGAAAAATCATCTTCATAACTACGAAAAAATTCTTACATTTTCAGAGAGTTGAGGAGGACCAACCAACAATAAAAACATTGTTGCTCTCTTCATGTTTATCTTTATAAGTACGCATATAATGTCTCGACTTTAACTTTTCTAGGGAGCGGCCATTCATTCCTGCCTATTGATACAGATTTCAGAAAAATCGAATCTACCAAGAAGAGGAGTGTTTAAATTTATGCTCTCAGCGACTGGACTACTTTCATGCAAATGTGCAAATTTAGTCACTCATATGAAGGACAAGTTCATCGATGTCCCAAGATTTAGTCCTGCTTTACGTTTCCGATGGTCGACACAAAAGAAAATATATTCAGCTGGTTGAAACTGAAATGGCTGAAAGTATCCCAGAAAAACGAGTGCTTGATGCAGTACAAGTATTCGAGCGATCACCACGAGGAACTTCGTATCATTGATTTCAGCAATGCAGCAAGCTTTCTGAACTGAAAACCGTCCTTGAGATCCTGAAGCATCTGTATAAAGAACCAATCAAGCTTCCATTCGAAGAATTCGAAGACCCTCGAAACTTAACTGCTTACATACCATCTCATATTGTAAGTTTTTTCACTTAAGGCCCGGCTACACTATGCGTTTTTTACTGCGCGAATCTCAGGCATTTTTTAACTTCTGCATGCCTAAAGCTGGGTTTACACGGAGGGTGACTTCCCCGGGGCAACGCCCTCTCTCCCTCCCCGCCTCTTCAAAAAACCCCCAATCCCCATGTCTAACACCTCCCACTACTACCCCATGCGTGTCGACGCTGCTGCCCCACATGCTGGGACTGCCTCAGAGCGCCAGAGCGACAGTGCGCTTCAGACAGTCTTGAAGGCAGGGTGTATGTCTTAGCTGCTCTGTCGTCATGTTCTCATGCGTAATCTTAATGCAAAAAGTCTCTCCTGATCTGGAAAAGTGGCTGAAGGCTAAAGTTTTCACATTGATAGATTTATTGAGAGCATAGCGTCAGTCTGATTGTGTTTATTGCGGCTGTAAATATATTTTTTTATCATGTACTATCACTGAAATGATTTTCGATCTAATTCAAAAGTAATTACCTCTAACAATAGTAGCACAAATTGTTCGCTATCATGCTATTATTAACACAAGATGGCTCGTGATAGGACTTAGACTGATATAATTTTTGTTACTTATTTCTATATCCTGTAATCAGACTCTATCGAGCATATTTCATTCATTTTTATCTCTATATACATTTGCTGGGCAAGCAATATTTTATTATTTCTTAGTTTGGGCATTAAGTTCATATAAGAAGCTATATACGCGCTAAGTTTTATTGATTCGCCTCCATCCCTTATTAATCTAATTGACACATTCGTTTCTGCCAAGGCACTTGGCCTTCGTTAAGAAGTAATTCTTGAATTCTTCACGAATACGTTGATCTTATGCCGGCCTCTGTGAAATAGTTTACAGGTTAAAAATAGTATCTTCTTTTCTGCACGTACCTTGAATTACATTTCGACATCCTCACTCAGTCACTGTTATCTCCAGGGTTGCCGATTTTTTTTCTGATGATCGTACAAAGCCTTCATGAAAACGTACCAAAAATTGTTAGAGCGTACCAAATCTATTTAACTAGCAATAAAACGAAAATTTTAAGGTTTTACATACTTTTCCTGCTAGAATGAACTTTTTTCCTCCTCATCTTCCTTCATCTTCCAATGTTTTTTATTTAATTTGTTGACTAAGCTACCGTGGTGGTTCCAATTTTTGCAG
Organism: Morinoia aosen; assembly: GCA_030386875.1. Classification (NCBI taxonomy): domain Eukaryota; kingdom Metazoa; phylum Arthropoda; class Malacostraca; order Amphipoda; family Talitridae; genus Morinoia; species Morinoia aosen. The sequence continues at coordinate 4,770,350 of CM059556.1, read as the reverse complement.
TCTGTGTTCTCTAACGTAGATTTTGATCTCATTCAAGCATTTACTCTTGCTCTTTTTAACGAAATCCTGTTTTTTGCTATTATGTAGTTAGGGTCGAAAATTTTTTCAAGCTGCTGCAAAATATTGCGGTATTGACAAAAGCTGCATCATGAGCTCGGGAAGCAGCGAGTAACAAAGCTGCGTACCAGAATTTTTCAGACACAATTTTTGTCTTGAAAGGAGCATCTTGACCAAACAGTTCTCGCCACTTCATATTGATATTTTCATGCTGCTCCTTTTTCGCAAAATTGGAGAAATGCATTGAATATGGTATTATTGAACTTCATTTATTAAGATCTTTCAATCCAAACTCTTCTACTTTTTTGGTACATATTTTGTTGACATTCACTGCGAGAGTGCTTTCTGCAGCAGCACCAAAATAAATCTCATTTATATTGACATAGTTTGAGGGGTTGCCTACATTTATTTTGCAATTATTGTCATTCGAAATCAATAGATCCCTTTTTATGAAGTTGCCCATAGTAAAATTCTCACACCAGAGAAATTAAAATTCATTTTTGTAAGGGGAACTTGTACATTTCCTGAACGCACCAATTTCGCAGCCCTGGGCATCTCACCCTCCGTCTAAACGCAAGTGGGGAAGCTTGAGCGGGTGAGAGGGGTAGGGTGGGGGCGTCACCCTGGGGAAGTCACCCTCCGTGTAAACCCAGCTTAAGAGAAAACTGTAGTGCTAAACTCCTGGTCATGCACAGCTTCAACATCTTAGTTGGCGTTCCTTCCCGTGTGTCGATACCGTCATGCGGTCGACGTAAGGGTTCGTGGAAAAGGGGGCTGTCTTCTGTGCAGCTACCTTTTTCCGGGGCGCTAGCTTTTCTTCGCAGCTGCCCTTCCTGAGGTTCGTGTGGGGTGAGGTTTGTTTGGGTACCACCTGCGCCGTATTCAGTCCACTAGGGCAACAGAAGTTATTTCTGTTTTGTGCCGAACTACGGTGGCACCGCTAGAGTGAGGTGTGTGGGTACCGCCTACGCCGTATTCAGTCCGCTAGGGCAACAGAAGTAAATTCCGTTTTGTGCTGAACTACGGCGGTACCGTTAGGAAGACGAGCACCTATCTGCGCCGTATGAGACCGCTAGGGTAACAGAAGTGAACTCTGTTAGTGCCGAACTGCGACAGCGTCTTCCTAATCGACAAATCTATGCGCAATAGTTCGTCCTTCCGAGGTGTCTCCTTAAACCCCTTATTAGGCGAGGTGTCGTATGAAACTAATGCCTTTGTCAATAAGGAGAAAGGAAAACTCTTTTGACCTCAGGGTGTGACTTGTTAATTGCTGAATCTCTTTGAAGTCCCTATTACATACACCGATATATTTTAACAAAGACAGTGATTTATTTTCGGTTACAAAAATAGTGCGTACAGACATGAGCTACTGCATAACAAGGTACAACATTCAAAATTGCATTTAAAATATTAGTCTTATTTAGCTAGGTAATCAAACAAACATTGGAATATCGACATGTAATACAAATGATATTTAAGGGCTAACTAAAGGAAATGTACAGACGCAACATCAGCGCAGAGAAACAGACAAGTCGGCGTTCAGGGAGCTGGACACATAAAGAAAATACTTGGGATTATGGGTAACTAACACAAAAGGCTCGACAACCCCTATGCGGCCTGACACCGTGCATGCTGAAGAAGCTTCACCTGAATGAAAATAAGACCCAGAGACAACCTCCCGTCAGACACTTGCACAATTGAAACTTGAGTATTCATTTAGCTACATATATATATCACAATAAAGTACCTATTATTGCATACAGCATAGAAGATACTTTAAGAAAAAAAATAATACACAATATAATGTTGAGTCGTCAGAAATTTCATAAATATTTTTACACACAAGCTTACCATTTCAGGATTTGATGCTAATTGAAGTAACTCTGTAGAGTTATTAGCGGGAGGTGGACAGAGGATGTCAGCACACGATGGCTTACGCAGCATATTTGAAATTTCGGTTGATAGAAGGTTGTTTTCCTTCACAACCATTTCTATTTGAGTGACTCTGGTGTCTAGGGAAGAGACCTTTTGCTCAATTCTGGTCCATTCGCCGTTTTTCACGGTGGATTCCTCTGAAGATAGATTTCTGAGGACGTAATTATTCCCATCATATCAGTCAAAATTGCTTCTACAGTCAAACTTCAACAAGTCTTATTATCAATGTTCAAATGTTATTTACGATTCACATCGCATATTACCTCCAATTACCAAAAATGAAAATTTTAAAGTGACTTACTTCAATTGAGGTGTGAATACGCGTAGGTCTTATGAAGCTGCAGAGGAACTGCCGGAGCGGGATCTGAGTCGTCATTGCTGCAATCAGAAGAGGACCCATCGGGAGTTGCTGCTTCATGGGAATAAAGAGGATGAGCAAAAGATCTTGAACTATTCAAAATTTATAAAATACAACCTGCAACTAAATTGCAACTAGAGAACTATTTTCAATTTGCTTCAAATCTGGTATTGGTCATCAAAATCACACCATAAACCAGTAAAATATGACCTTGGCATGCAATCCCTAAAATAGAAACATTGACTGTAAACTCATGGCTATACCTAGTGTGAATAAAGATTTCAAATAAAAGATGCAGATAAGATAGAACTCATGAACTGTGCTTCTGCGCAAAATTAGTAAAAACAGCACTAGCTTAAAAAACACATGAGACGGCTGGAGTGAATTGCCAAACAGAAAATGTGGGCCAAATAACGTTGATAATTTAATTGTATTTGGAAGAGATTTTTGGTGCAGCAATTTACCCTGGGTGATTGACTGACGACTCACCATACTTGACTCTGCATATTAAAAGCCACAGGGGATATATATGGTTATAATTTGTAACCTGACATGGCTGCGTGCAAGACTTATATTGTTAGTTCGAGGACATCACCGAATACTGATGCAAATTAAAAATAGAGATGTTCATCCATAATCAAAAATTGCAACAGTAGTATTAACTACCTAATAGATATCTCAACTGACCTTCATTGGGAGTAAAGCTCAGTTTCCGTTTGCTGTTGACTGTTGTTCTGGGTAGATTGTTCTTTTGTATGCGAGGACTTGGTCGGACGCCGCAATATTGCAGCTGGCCTTGCGTAACCCTTTTCGGTGATGGCTCAGCTTCAGAAGAAGTGGAAGCCAAATTATGGCTTCAGAAGAAGTGGAAGCCAGATTATGGCTTCAGAAGAAGTGGAAGCCAATTTTTCACTTTTACCTAGCTACTGAAAAAGTTCTCGAATATCACTGTACAGAAACAGATCTGGAATTGAACAAAATTGAATGACATTCATGTTATGATGTTTATCAATGTCAAAAAATAATAAAATAAAACAAATAGTCTATAAATATACTAAATTTCACAGAAAATGGGTATCAAAACTATAATCTATAGAATTGTCATACAAACACATAGCTAGTTATCCAGGTACCAACTGCTCAAATTTACTTGAATATTCTTATTGGCATGCTTCACAGCTTCCACACTTTTCCAAGTTGCCACATGAGATACATGCCAACATATTGGCTTTTAAAAGTTTCTTAATATAGGACGTCCTAAAACAAAAGTTCCATACGAGGAGTATTAATTGACAAACCATCCGAGGTGTACAAATAGATAAGCCATACGAGGCATAATAATAGACAAACTATACGAGGTGTGCTAATAGATAAACTATCAGAGGTGTACAAATAGATAGACCATACGAGGCATATTAATTTAAACAATTTAAACAAACAATTTATTTACCTCAGGTGATACAGAGGTAGAATTTTTCTTAAGTCTAGTACAATGGTCAAATTTGAGTATAGCTACCTGTGGGCCCGAACAAGTTCAGCGATTTCTAGGGCATCCTACCATCACGTTATTCTAGGGTGTACAAAATGTTTAACCTAGTTCACTTAACCTAGTTTCGCATTAGACTGATCATTGAGATAATTAACTCGATATTTTATGCTGTATTTTACAATATAGGTCAAATCGGCTATATTTAATAGTATGTTTGATAAAACGATTCAAGAACAGACAGAATATTGGTTATGGTACCCAAGGCAAGTTACATTATGACATTATCATTAGTTACATGTAGGAGGCAAGATTTTGACACGGTGATCTTACACGACTAGTATTCTGATAGGAAGTGAGACTCAAGATGTCTTTTGAATACTTTGTACGAATTACATCACGGATCTCTGCAGGTATAGAGTTCCAAGTTTTGGTTCCAACGAAGAGGATACTGTGTTGCGTCCGGGCCTTTGAATAATAAGGAAGCATGAATTTATTTCTATTTCGGGTTAAATGGTCGTGATGACCAGTTTGCGCAGTCAATAATTGTCTTAGGCTATTGTCACCATCATTTGTTAATGTTTTGTAAATGAAATTACAGATGGAGGTTTTGTAGAGATCCAAAAGTTCAAGTATTTTTAATTTTTTGAAAGAATCATTTGTGTGAGCATTATATTCTAGGTTCTTTACAGCTCTGACAGCTCTTTTCTGTAGAGTAAAAATTTTGTTGGTTTTATTTTTATCAGTTCCGTGCCATGCTTCTATTCCGTATTGCAAGTATGGAAAAATGAGCGTTCGGTAGAGCATTTGTAAAGCTGTTTCAGGCAGAAAATTTGCAACTTTATTTAGGATTCCGATGGATTTTGATAATTTAGAACTAATATGAGTGATGTGCTCTTTGAAGGTCAGATGTTTTTCTATTATGATGCCCAGAAACTTACATGAGTTGGTTTCTTCGATTTCACCTTCGCCAATTATAATGTATGAGAGAGATACATCTTTCTTGTATGAGAATGTAATATAATTTGTTTTATCAATATTAAGGCTTATTTTATTAGCTTTGAGCCACGATGAAACCTTGTGAAGTTCAGTATTTATACTCTCCACAATCATAGCAGGATTTTGGTTCGGAAGGACCGCAGAAAGCGTACTGTCATCGGAAAAAAGTATGAATTTGAAGAATGATGTAAATTTTACAATATCATTGATAAAAATCAGAAACATGAGAGGCCCAAGAACAGATCCTTGTGGAAATCCATGGCTAATTGTCTGTGGGTCTGATGTTGCGTCGTCAATGACAACGTATTGCTTGCGATTTGTTAGGTATGACCTGAACCAATCATGGGCAATCCCTCAAATGCCATAACGGTGTAGTTTCGAGAGTAGTATTTTATGGTCCACACAATCAGATGCTTTTCGAAAGTCAAGAAATACAGAAAAGACAGGCTTTCCTTCAACTATATTAGAATAGAGGAATTGTAAATGATTTAATATAGCCTGTGTTGTTGATTTTTTAGAGCGAAAGCCGTATTGTTTATCGTAAAGAAATTATTTTTGTTCAAAATAAGAGTACATTTTTTTATACACAATCCTTTCGAATACTTTGCTAATAATTGGTAGTACGGAGATAGGTCGATAATTGTTTACACAGGTTTTTTCACCACTCTTAAAGATAGGGGTTACTCTAGCAACTTTGAGGGAGTTCGGGAAAGTGCCTAGCAAGAGAGACTGGTTAATAATATTTGATATCAGCGGGGCTACAATGTTAGCAATAACTTTAAGTACTTTAGTCGGAAACGTTTGTAACCCAATCGATTTATTTTTCATGTTGTTTATGCACGTAATTACATCGGAGGAGTTTGTAGGCGTAAAGAAAAAGGAGTTGGGTTCTCGAATATGATCCATAAATTCCAGGTGATCAGTAGGTTCACTTCTAATACCATCAGCTATAGTTTTCCCTACGTTTACGAAGAAGTTGTTAAAGAGATTAGCAATTTCTTTCTTCTCATGGTATTTTACATTATCTTGAAGAACACATTCAATTTTCTTTTTATCAGCATTATTCGGTTTACAGCAAGAGTTAAGGAGATGCCAAGTCTTTTTAACGTCAGTTTTGAATTGAGTAAACTTGAGCGTAAAGTAGTTCTTTTTTGATGTTCTTATCTGGATGTGCGGTTGATGGTGATCTTTTATAAATAAACACACTAAATGGTGATCTTTTATAAATCAAAATGGATACTAATTAGACATATATAAAGTAAACATTGTTTGTCCGGTCTGCAATTATAACCAATAATTCAAAAATTCCTTGTTTACAACTGAATGCTCACTTAGTCTTATGGTGAGCCACATTCAAGAAAGGGGGAAACTTTTCTCCAGATTTCTGGAGAGTCTTGCATATTTCTCCCCAGATTTCTAAACTTGTATAACTATTTCCTTTGGGCTTGTTAATAATGAAGATAGCTCACAGTTCTAGCAGATTGAATATTGTAGAGTGTTTTGCACCTACTTTTCCATCCAAATATCTGAGGAGATCTGCCACATTTTTGAATGTGGATGGCAGGCCCTATATTAGAAAAATAATGGTGTGCAAATAATGCGAGCTCATTTCTAATTTCCATCAATAATGGAATTTAAATGAATGGAAATTAATTACTCACAGAAAATAATCTTTTACACAAGTACAGTTCTGATCAACAAAATGAAAGACAGTCATGTTCAAGTCGCTAATAATCAAGTGGTTCAAGTTATCATTACATTATAACTAGGATTTCGCAGGCCAAGCAATTTTAACTACACAGCTAGTTAGCATCTCGGCCTCTACGGCCCTACCTAAGCTAAACTAGGCCTATCAATACATAGTTAGCAGGCCAGTACTCGTACAGTTCTGACAAGTTATAACTACAAAGTAGTGCAGGGTCTAATAAGTGCTTATAAACGTAAAATTATAATCATTAATCAATTCCTTCTCACATAGAATTTGGATGAACTATTTCACAAGTTGTCAGTTTTACTAATGTCACTCAAAGATCATAGTAATCACTGGAGTCACGGAGCGAAAACTGCAGCGTGTTTAGAAAATAACTGCAGGAGCACAAAGAAAAGATTGCCGCCACACTGCAGACAAGCTAAATAGGTACTCTTAACGTCACAGAATTGATTAAAATGATGCATATAGAGGTAAAACAAGTACTCACGACTGAGTATGATATAATTCTACCAACTGTAACGCACTATGTAAATTCTTTATATTATTTTCAGAAAAGTGGAATTGGTATCACAATGAGGACGATAACCAAACAGAAGCAGCACTGAAGATTGACTGAGGTAACTAGCTATCGCGCAACGGGGCGGCCGGCTCGCATAAACCGCACCTCATTTGAGGCTACTTTGAGCCAGGTTTAAACCTGTATGAAACGGACCAACGGAGCGAATTGTTTTATTTTCTGTTGAGTTGCGTCAAATTTTGACATAAATATCTTTTATGTGATGACAAAAACATACCTATGTGCCTTTTTTTATTCATACATCAAATAAAAGCCACATGTATTTGTTTTGATTGGAATACTGCTTCCTGTGACATCTGGCAACATTAGAGAACAGTTACCAACTTCCTTACCAGATTAAAAATTATGAAATCATGCTTCGAAGAAACTAAAATGAGTTTATTCTTTATCAGTAGTGAATAACTCACATATTCAAGTAATAAAGCAAGAAACCGTTGAACTTCTAACGAAATGAACAACACGCTGATGCTGAAGAAAATGTTAGGTAGTTACTAGCAACTTTCTTGTTACTACCTACGTATCGCAAAATTACTATACCCAAATAAATAATTATGATGACAGCAGTTACATTAAAATGACCCACCATCTAAAAATCGACCTGATTTTCAAAATGTGTGTTTAGTATTATTGTAAACTTCGGTGTTTTGGAAATTGACTGGCGATGCTGCACTGCTGTGGCTGGCCGGCAAACCCCTCCCCCAGCCCCCCGAAGTTGAATGACTCACGCAGCTTGTCGCGTCTCAGTTTAGGACTATTAACTGAGTTGCTGGCTGACGTGCAACTATTTACAGTTAACCATAGTCTTGGTGGCTGTTGCCAAGGAAGTTGGTTACATGGAACCGGCATCGCTAACTTTTGCCAGTCAAGCGAGTGAAGCCACTTCTGCCGTCCCAAGCCCCGCCCACCCGGCATTAGGTCCCTGTGTGGAGGTGGTGTTGCAGTGGAGGGGTAGCACCACCTCCATCATCAGCGGCTGAAGACCGCGCTGTTAAATGGCAGACTTGCGCTACTCTGTCCTATACGTTTTTTCTTAGGCATATATTTCAATTGCATCCTCGCTGAATGATAAAGAAACTCATATTGAGGAAACTCGTCCTTGACCGCAGCGTGGATAGCGGCGCCCTTCCACGCTGAGTGTCTGACACGCACTGAGCCCCATCTCCGTGTGTGTGCCCGTATACCCTACAGCTACCGAAAATTGGCTTCACTTTAGAGCGCTGATGCCGCCTCCATTCTTAAACCTCCTTGGCTGTTGCATTTCAACTAATCACAGATGCCGTTGTATATGTTTTGAGCCGGATTGGGTAGCATAGAAGTCAAAACCGTCTGATCTGATTATACAACTATACATGGATCAATAAAAAAGAGAGAAACAGGAAAATGGTATAAAACATTTTTCATTAAAATTTGTTCTCGAGACTGTGAAAAGACTCGTAAAAATTGGACGTTTCGAGCCTTCGCTCATCTTCAGCAAAAGGTACAAATTCGAACGTCCAATTTTTTCTAATTTTTCAAATTCGAAACGTCCAATTTTTACGAGTCTTTTCACAGTCTCGAGAATACATTTTAATGAAAAATGTTTTATACCATTTTCCTGGTTCTCTCTTTTTATTGAAAATTCGAAAATACCGAAATAGCTGCTTCGAATACATGCATCATTAGTATCTTTTACTATACCAGGAATTCAAGCATATTATCAGAAGAAGGCAAGTTGGCCTGTGAGAAAATAAATACCGTAATCCGAATGTAGGAAAAAATACCATAAATAAACCTTGGCCATCATGTCTTGAATGCCATACAGTGGTATGGACTTTTTATGAGCGACATATGGGTCACTTATACATGTGATGACATTTCTTCCTGTAAACATACCATATTACGCGTATGTTAAGCCAAAATCCAATAAACATACCAAGTAACTGCCATGACCTGAATTGACGCTCACAGCGCCAACATCACACATACGTCATTCATTTGAGGAGGCGGACAATTTCAAAAAAGCCACTTATACTGATCGAATTTTGGACTGACGACTGGACCTTCCACATCAGGCATAAACATTCATAATATTAAAACCAATATTGTTTTTATATTGAAGTGTTTAAGTAATTTTTAACTCTAGCTGAAAAGTAGATATTACAACAAAAATCGCATTGAACGTTGTACGAACAGAATTCATGCGTTATACATAGGTTTTCGACCCTTCAATTTCTAGTTAGCCCAAAATACAACAAGCCATGTCATTCTGGTTGTTCCATCTGCCAATGTTGCGACAATAAATGCCGCTGCTATGACACGCATGGCAGCACGACGAAATAAAGCAAAAGCAAGACACGGAGCGAAATATTTAGAATACTCCGAATCTGCAAAATACCGTAAGGTTCTCTGAAAGGCCGTGTGCACGACAGCTCAATAACAACCACGGCTAGGAAAACTAAATTCAAGACACAGATGCATTTCATGAACATGAATCAGAACATTGGCTAACTGATGAATTAGTTTGAGACTCCCTAACTACAACAAAGGTGTTCCATAGAGAGCAAGGAAGAAAGCATCATTCACACAACCGCCTATTTCGTGTTGTGTTTCACACAACTCCTGTATCCTATCCGATAACTGCAACGCTAAGAGGGATGGTTGCGTCTGGCATAAAGCATTTCCTTGCCATGCGTTGCAAAGATTCTAAAAATTATTTGCCATCTATGTTATGCCAGATGTGTTCTCGGGAATAATCTCAACAATATTTTTAGCTTCCAATGTATTTCTCTGTCTTGGTAATTTTAACCACATAGGATCATATTCACTTTTACTTATTATACGTAGGTTTCAGTTTCTTAATGACTTATCAAGATTGTGGGCCTTTCACATTAATGAGCTGTTAATCCTTGTCGTAACGCATGTGTTCCTAAGCAGAACGCAGAGCCTTGAGGGTTAGAAAAGCCCAAGCATGGGAGATCAGAGCGGAAGGTCGGATGAGCGAAATCACGTTTAGTACTCGTATTTACTGGCGCCCCTTACTTAGGATTCATTACTTTACATGATGAATCTGTTTCATTCAGAAGCGGCTTACAAAAAGAACCACGAGTGTGATTCGTCATAAAAAATTAAAAGACCATCTTGTCTTAATTATACTTATTGCTCCAATTTAAACATGGCGAGCTTCCCCGTAAACACATTACCAACCCCCAAATAGATCCGTAAGGTGAGTGCTCATCATAACTGACATGTCTAATCGGTTGTTTTCTCAACAGCTTAGTTATATATATTCATCAGCGTTCCTTGGTTTCAATAGTGAAAAATTGCTCTCATGTTTCAATAATTCCATTCGTGAGTTGGGAAGAGTGTGAGTCAGAGTGAGGAGTGGAAGTACGAGACGAAATCCGCACATGATACCGACGATGCCGAGTGTGCACGAATCATTGATGGCCTTGGAAAGGTCGTTTTATTGATGCTCTCGATATGCTTACCGAAATGATATTTGATCATGATGGCCGAAATAAATCAATCATATTGCTTAATAAATAATAAATAATGTAATCATATCAATAGAGTACGTCTCTTAAAGGCTAACGGCAGCGGATACTTAATATCCTATTCAAATGATCGCTAAAAGAACATAAATCAGTTGTAGAAAATAAAAGCTCTAACATACGATACGACATGGCAGCTGATAAGAAAATAGCAACCTAATAGGAACATCACAACTAGTGACGACGTAGTGGGATTAAAAGCCAACCTAGATAGATCCATAATATGGAAAGCGAGCAGCAGTCGTGAAATGAAAAATAATTCGCTAAGGTGACCATCTTTGCAAATTTTGATGACTCTGTTCATCGCATTCAGGATTCAAATCGAGAAATGATATAACATTAAAATGAACATAAGCGTCTAAATGAAGCAGGAGTGAGAAAATTCAAGTATGTGAAGTAATCTTTGAACACCTTGTTATCTAAAATGTGTTTCATTTTCTTAGTATATTACTACACCTGAAATCAATGTGTAACAGTTGGTTGTCTGTTAATTCCATATTTCAGTTGTTGATGGTAGAAGTTATGATAAAAATTGTAAATTGGCCGATCATTATTAAGATTCCAGTAGGGTTATTAATTGATGTAAACTAAATGGTAATTGCGAGGTCACTCTGGGAATGAAACTTGATGAGCACCCAAAATAATTTGCGGGTTCACAGGTTTTGGTAGAGTATTGTTTACGTTAATGCCGTGTCTTATGTTACACTCGTGTGGTTACAATATCACTTACATTTTTGAGTAGAGGTGTGTCTTCCCTCAGATTCAAGGTTCCCTTCTTAACTAGCAGGAGGCGCGCACATCCCGTGGCAATATGATACGATGCTGGATGAGTAGAAAATAGCGATTTCGTGGAAATCCTGATGCCAATGTCTCTTCGGCGAAACGCTCCCCACTAATCAATTAAGAGCAGGGGGTGGTCAGGGTGCAGACGATTGTTCCTCTGCTGGCACATACCTTGAAGGCGATGCTCTGCTACACCCTGTGTACCATATCCACCCCCAGGTTGCGCTCTCCCCCGATATCCACGAGCCGCGCGTACATGCTATTGCTGCAGCTCACGCCCCCGTACTCGGTCGGCACCTGGACGTGCAAAGTGTTAATCAGCCTTTAAAGTACAAGCAACCTGTTGGATTAGTTTGCGTTTACCTATATGTACTTCATTTTGCAATAGCGACACTGATCAATAATTTCACACAATTCACGAGGGTAAAATGGTCCACGCTACAACTGTAATCGGCCTATTAAGGTCGAGATTTCTTGATCCAGTAGCAATGCATTGTCATCAGTCGTAAGGGATTTATTTGTGTTATTCGTCATCATGACCAATATTTACGACTGTCATGTTTACGTACTATTTTTTATTATTCTTTTTTCCATTATACTGGATCAACATGAAAGTTTCTCGTGATATTTCAAGAATATATGCTACGTGGTAAGCGCTGTCGTAGTCTTTTATTATGTTTTTATCTTTGGCAAAGTGACCTTTTTCTAGTCACTCTATGATCTATAAATCATCCACATGATAGACAAGTCATCTGTAGTTCAGATCAAAATTGACTTATGGTATGATTTCAAGTGTTCAAGGCTTCAAGGTAAAAAGGTATCATTTAAGGCAGCTTGGGGTAGCACTCTAACACCATCAACTTCAATAACGGCACCGACAACTTGCAACTCCCTCTATAACAGAGAAGTCAAACAACATTGACCACATAGAGTTACTTGCCTAAAAGAAGAGAATTCCGCAATTACCTGCAGCATGGCGCGTCAATGGCGTGCCTACCCAGTCAAACTTTTTCACCGCCTGCATGCATGTTTTTCGCCGCCCAAGCGATTCAATTACTTGGGCGGCGAAAATCATGCATGCTCCGGTAAAAAAGTTAGACTGGGTATAACATAAAAAACAAACTTACCATATCAAAGATAAGTCAGTGCATAAAAGATCCCTATATACAATGTCAAATGGAAGCCACATGGTTACGACATGGATTGTCCATGTTTTCCATAGGGGTTCTGTGTGCCCATGCTATGTGGAAACCGCATGGACTTTTGGAAAGTGGCTTCATGTGGTACCCACATGGTTAGGACACGTGTAGGGGATGTGGGTCCTACATGGAAACTATATACCTTGTGGCTATCCCTCGCTGCTGCCAGCTAGGATCCATGTGGTAATTACGCATGGGTTCCATCTATAAATCAAGCAGACTTACCATGAATTCTACCGACAAGTATTATACACTGTTTCCATGTGGGTATCAAAGTTGGTTGGTCGCTCCGGTGTGACGGTGCCGTTGTATTGCCACGTCTTGTAGCAGATGACCTGTTGAGAACACGTCCCCCCAAAATGCCATTCTAATCACGCACTGAACCTTGATACGATACCTCGTTAATTGGTTATGTTATGTGTACTGTTCGCAAATGTTTCGCGATTTACTTAGATGTAATTTATCAGCCGGTACAGTAATTAGTGGTGAAAGGAATGGCATCTCAGTATTCATAGGGTTTCATGGCAGCCTCCACCACTCGTTGTCGCGTGTTTTAGTGACATATATACAAGTATTATACTCATATATATGTCACAAGGCTGTTAATTCATAAAGGCGTACATGCATTGTGAAGGAAACTTCAACCGACGATCTAGCAGCAACTTACGAATTGAGATATTTTTTTCAGAGTGTAGAATGTAGGTTAGCAGCCAGGCTAAGATGCAATGATTAATTCCATCATTCAAACATATCCAATTTTCTTTATACCTATTGACTTGTAGTATGAGAAATTCAAAAATTGTATTTTCCTAAAATTTAGGCTTTCAAAGAAGACCAAAAACTATGAACCCTCCATCGTATAACTTATATCACGCTATACCGAGTATCCCGACGAAAATCTCCCCGACATATTAATTGATTATATCTCCGTCTTAAATGAACATATTTGAAATGTATTCTTTTCGAATGATTTGAAGATTTCAAGTTTTTGACAATCGTTCAATAACCACTTTACAGTGATCGATTTACTGAAAGAGGTGAAACTAATTGTTCAAATGAAAATTTTTGAGAACAACACTGGTGTTTTTCTTCATTTCTCAATACCCACTGTTAAAAATAATTTCACAATGATGTATCCTACATACCACCAAGTATTTAAACCATCTGAGAGGTAATTTACTTCCTTATTTCATCGTTTGAAGACACCTAAAATGCAGCTCATTACCGATCAAAAAATTTTCATCGTAATGGAATATGAAGCAACGAAAAACTGAAAAAGTTAGAAGAGCATTTAATTTTCTTTTATTTGTCTAACTGAGCGGTATACAGTCTTCATATCAGGAGAGTTCCTTTCCGGGAATTTTTCATTAATTGCTCTTATAACTTTCTCACAGTTTTTCGTTGCTTCATATTCCAATACGATGAAAATTCTTCGATAGTTAGTGAGCTGCGTTTAAGTTGTTTTCAAATGATGAAATTAGGAAGTAAATACCCTCTCAGATGGTTTAAATACTTAATGGTATGTAGGATACATCATTATGAAATTATTTTTAACAGCAGGTATTGAGAAATGAAGAAGAACACCAGTGTAGTTTTAAAAACATATCCTTTGAACAATTTGTTTTTCTACCTCTTTCAGTAAAACGATCGCTGTAAAGTGATTATTAAACGATTTTCAAAAAATGAAATTATTCATAAAGGAAAGAAAATCACCTACCTACATTGTGAGAAAAGGCAGTTCAAATATGCTAATTAGCAGCGGTGGTATGATCAATGAAAAAGTCGGGGACATTTTTATGGGACACTCGGTGTAGGTATTCATGGTAAAAGCACGTTCATTAATTTTTTCCCGAGCAGATATCCGCCAAATTAATTTGGAATGGAAAAAACTGGCCGTCAGGAAGTAATTTTATGTTTAATTTTGCAACGATTTTTAGAAAAAAAGTAAAGTCCACTGATACTATGACAGCGAACTTCAATATTCAAACTAAAAAATTCATGATACTAGATGAATTGTTCAGTTATGAAGTTGTAGTATCTTGGAATTTCAGCAAGATATAAGGTTTACTGGACAACACTTGTAGATCGGTTAGCCTAGCCGTAAACCAGGCAATTGGATAGCAAAACGAACAGCAGGACGACTAGTAATGTACTGATCTCAAGTTCACACAGCTTGCTCTTAAGTCTAGTTTCGGACAATGAACTTCCGCCCGGCAGTAGGCGCCTTCCGACCTATCCGGCGCTTGTAAATACCAGACGCGCCTCTGCGGTTCCGCCGGAAACTCCGAGCGAGCGAGACTCATAAATCTCCGCAGCCGGAACCTCCATAAATATCCCAAGAGCGTCACTATACAACAACTTCCCTCCCTTTAGATGAATATGTGACAAAGGGAAGGAGGAACTCAACAACCTATTCGTATTACAGGTTTGGTTATTCTGCCTGATCTACGAGGTTCATTTTGCTCAGGGGAGCTGTTAACAGGCTGAAAAGCAGGAGTCTCTGCTGCTCCACTCCCGGTAGATTCCAAACTACTGTGCAACAGCTGATTTGAATGTCTCTTCCAGATTACATTTAATGCTAATATTTGAACATGAAAGATATTAACAGCAACCTTACTAACAATAATTCCCTTCAACCACTTGGGACCATTTCTTAAATTCAGAGCGAGAACATGATCCCCGACATCAAATTGAGTTACATACATAGGCTTAGACCTGGACACAGAAAATTTAGGATGAACTCTATCTTTGGAAGTAACAAATTTACGATTGTTCAGCGCAACAGAGGGAACAATTTTTGTTACACTATGCGGAATACAATGCGATTGAAATAATGCTTTTGCTAGACGGGATTTGAACGATTCGGAAGAAGATAGTTTTTTCAACAAGTCTTTAATGACTCTTACCCCCCTCTCAGCTTGACCATTGCTTGCTGGAGAGTAGGGCGGAGGTGTGAGGTGCTCAATGCCGTTGGAAATAAGAAAATCTTTGAAGTCTTGAGATGAAAAGTTAGAAGCATTGTCACTTACGAGCACATCACACAGCCCGTTTCTGCTGAAAATCATTCTCAACGCATCGACAGTATCTGACACACTCGTGGATGGTATCACTTCACATTCAATATATTTAGATAGTGCATCTACAGCAATGAAAACAATTTTATTCTCGTAGAAAAATTGATCGACATGAATGCGTTCAAAAGGACGAGAAGGAGTAGGCCATTCTACATTTCTAGACTTAGGTTTTGCTCGATTTAATTGACATTGGGGACAACATTTTACGATGTCTTCAATAGTTTTGTCCATTCCGGGAGACCAAATAACAGATCTGGCCAACGATTTCATGCCACAAATGCCAGGATGTCCATCATGAAATGTTTCAAGGACTAAACTACGCAGTGACTTGGGAATAAAAACCCGTTCTTTATAAAGTATGCAACCCTTCATGATGGTCATCTGAGGTAGCAGGTTCTTAAATTTTGAAAAATTGGGATCAGGTTTAGGAGGCATGCCAAACTTTATGTATTGTTTAAGTTGGCATAGTTCGCTATCCATATCAGTATGAGTTTTTATATTTTCACACGTGACAGGAGTTTTATCAAGAGTGTTCACAGCAAAAATCATTTCGTACGGTTCTAGCTCCCTTACAGTCGTAGGTAGTGGCAGCCTACTGAGACAATCGCTATTTACGTTACATTTGCCTTTCGAATATCTGAAAACATAGTCAAACTGGGAGAGTCTAAGAGCCCATCTCTGAATTCGAGCGGAACAGTTGAGAGGTACACCCTTGTCATGTGCAAAAAGTTTACAAAGAGGTTTCTGATCATTATGGATAATGAACTTAGCACCAAGTAGAAATTTCTTGAATTTCTCCACGCCAAAAACCACACTGAGGCTCTCCCTTTCAATGTTAGAGTAGTTTTGTTCCGCACTATTCAGAGATCTCGAAGCAAATTGAACCGGACACCAATCATGAGAAGGACTAACGCGTTGCATGAGTATGGCAGCAACTCCATAACCCGAACTATCAGTTTCAAGAAGAGTTTCATGGTTGGGATCAAACAACTTTAGAGGTTTATGCGAACGAAAGATGTTCTTAATTTTCTGGACACTCTCGTCCTGTTCTGGAGTCCACCGGAACTGTACATTTTTCTTAAGCAGCGAATACAGAGGATGCATGACATTAGAAAAGTTGGGTACAAAACGACTATAGAAGTTACACAATCCGATGAAAGCTTGCAACTGTTTGAGGTTTTTAGGAACAGGAGCATTGAGAATAGCTTCTACTTTCTCAGAGTTAGGGTGAACACCCTTGTTATCGAAAACGTACCCTAAATAAGACACACGATCAGTTAGAAAGGCACATTTAGACAGATTTAGGCGAATTCCCGCGTTTTCCAGGACAGACAGGACCCTGTCAAGAACTTCCAAATGAGCATCATATGACGAGGTCAAAATGAGGAGGTCATCCTGGTACACAATGATATTATCGATGCCAGAAAGAGTCCTATTCATGAATGCTTGAAAGATGCCAGGGCTTGCACGTAGACCATAGGGTAAGTAATTGTACATAAATAGACCTTCAGAGGTGTTAATGGTCGTAACTTTCTTTGATTCTTCGTCCAACGGAATTTGTAAAAACGCGTTAGACAAATCAATTTTTGAGAAAAACTTAGCGTCTCCGACTTGAGAAATGACATCATCAATAACAGGTAGTACAGATTGAACTGGATTCAGGAAATTGTTAATGGAAGCTGAAAAATCTCCACAGATTCTCACACTGCCGTCAGACTTTAGAACATTAACAGTAGGAGATGCCCATTGGCTATCATACACTTTTGTGATTTTGCCCATACTCTGCAAGCGTTCCAGTTCGGTTTTGACAGAGTCTCTTAGTCTTACAGGAACCGGGCGTGCTTTACAAAATACAGGAACTGCATTAGGCAACACATCAAGATGAACTGTCTCTTTAACGTTAGACTGTGAATCAGATGATAAGTATTCGTCATATTTTAACGACAACTTTTTCGACAAACTATGACAATCCGTTTTATTTATGGAATCGTATTTGTCAGGAATGACAATGTCTACGTTTAGTTTAGAACAAATATCTCGGCCAAGTAAGTTGATTCTATCATCCTCCACAATGAGAAACTTATGATTAAAACTTACATTTTGGTACATAACCGTTACTGAAGCTTGACCAAGCAGGTTTACCGAGACACCACTGTACCCGAGAATTTTGCTGCATGTAGGATTTACCACAGCACCAACTCTGATTGCATCTCTTTTACGTATAGTTGACACGGCACTGCCGTTATCCAACAAGAATTCAACAGGTTTACTATTTAGGTTGCATGCAATCATAGTGGGCTCTTTAGTGACGGGAATTACAGTGGTGTTTACTCTAAAAAATTAGAATCACTTGGGGAATAATCAGAACACTCATGTAGATGATTACCGTCACCACTTTCGTTCCCCGGTTTTTGCCAAACAGCTTCGTTCTTCTGTAGAGGCATCCGTGAATTCTTCATTAACACGTCTTCTCTTCCGACGATGCCACAGCAACCGCTTCTTCCCGACTGCACTGTGTAAGTGCGAGCTGCGTCAGATTCTCCTCGTGTAGGTCCCCTTCGTGTAGGCATAGCAGAATGAGGCCGAGCTGCAGGTGTAGATTTGCAAACCTTCGAAATGTGGCCTAATTTTCCACATGTGTGACATTTCAATTTCAAAGCATAGCAATTCTTTGCAAGATGCTTTTGCTTGGTTCCGCAGCGAATGCATATGTAGTTCGGCGGGAGTTTTTCTGTAGTGAAATACGATGTAGATGAATCCTCCCGAATAATATCTTGAGCGTCGGAGCTTAATTGTTCGATAAGTTTTGCGTTTTCAACGCATTCGTTGAAGGACTTGCTACCGCACTTCTGTAGAACCGCGCTGAGAATTTGCGCTGAGTGTAGCCCAGCCACGAAGGCATCTCTTAATAAACGATCACGACAGCAATTACCATAATTGCATGCAGATGCTAAGTCATTTAACGTTTTAGCATAACTTTCTATGGATTCATTAGCACCTTGTTTTCTATTTAGAAATGTAACCGATGCACCGACGATGGATTTTTTAATTTCAAATTGTTGTGTTAATTTTTCTTCAAGTTCTTCATATGTAGCCTCAGTGAGTAACGTAGGTTTAATTCTTCGTTGTAGATCAGTAATTATGTTTACAGGCAAAGCTTTGATTAGAATACTAGCTTTTTTACCGCCATTATTTCCTGCTTTCTGAAGAGCGTCTGCACTTTGTACTTTCCAGCGTTCCAAGAATTCACTCACTGTTTCTACTTCCACGTCGAACGGAGGACAGCTGACTGTAGAATATGCCATCTTAATTTTCAGAGCACTTTTAAAGTTCAAATTCACTTCGCAAGTTCGAAGCCTCGTCGCCAATTGTAGTATCTTGGAATTTCAGCAAGATATAAGGTTTACTGGACAACACTTGTAGATCGGTTAGCCTAGCCGTAAACCAGGCAATTGGATAGCAAAACGAACAGCAGGACGACTAGTAATGTACTGATCTCAAGTTCACACAGCTTGCTCTTAAGTCTAGTTTCGGACAATGAACTTCCGCCCGGCAGTAGGCGCCTTCCGACCTATCCGGCGCTTGTAAATACCAGACGCGCCTCTGCGGTTCCGCCGGAAACTCCGAGCGAGCGAGACTCATAAATCTCCGCAGCCGGAACCTCCATAAATATCCCAAGAGCGTCACTATTCAACAGAAGTGTAATATTTTATGAAAGCAAATCAAATTCCTATAATAAAATGGCATCGCAAACTTCATCATTCAATATCAAGGAATCGTACAAGCTGAATTGTTCATTCTTGAATTTTGTTAACATGTCTTAGAAGCAAATTAAATTCTTTTAACATAATGGCAGCGCAAACTTCAATGCTCGAATTTAAAACATCATGATTCCAGCTAATTGAACTATGAAGAATGAATTTAATTTTCAAATGCATAAACATTTCTAACAATTCACTTCCAACACATTCAAATTCATATTTAATAGTTGAAACCTCATCCATATTGTGAAGACGGATAAACCCTCAAAATAAAGGTAAACGAACTAAATTACGAAATGAGAAATAATAAACAAAATTTCTCAAAGCGAATAATTGACTGACGGATTTCTTGAAGAGTATTACAAAGTAAAATGCTTACGTATATATATATATATATATATATATATATATATATATATATATATATATATATGTATATATATATTCAGTATATTTTGGTAGTAGCCCTTCTTTGATACAGGTTTCATTAAAAATAATGCCATATTGATTATTAATAATAATTTTGTTCAATTTTTCTAGTTTTCGGAAGAGTTTACTTTGATCAGAATTTATTGAATTTAAAAGCTCCCCAAACGTTTTATGAATAAAATTTTGCGACGCGTTTCGTCCTGTGTCCACGAACATCATCAGGCTAAAAATAGTTCAAGTTGTGCAGCTAATAGCATGGAGATGTGGGCAGGGTGGCTGCGGTAAGCGGTTACACGAATGTAGTGAATGTGCAATTGATGCAAGTTAGAAGGTGTACAGTTGGACTGCGAAGTGAGGAGGGGAGTGAGGGGGAGTGTACCCAAGGGAGTGCGAGCCCCTGCAATCTGTGTATATCGGCATGACAACAACCACCTTATCAAGACGCTTAACAATGCACCTAGCTTCCGGCGGACCAAAAAAAACATGCTAAAGACAACCACAATTCCATCCTAACACGCGAAAATCTAGTTAACAACACTAAAATAATAACGAAACAAATAGATTACAACCGGCTGCAAATAATGGAATCACTCCTCATTCAAACGCGCAATCAACCACCAATCAACAGGAACACAATGCATCTTGAAACTACTCCTGGGGACGGTACAGTCCCTAGTATCAAACCATTGTATCCACGTCCAAACAACAGTCTGATTCCTGCTTCACAACATAGTCACACAAATAATGCCGTCCAGCAGAACCTTCCACTACGGAACCTAGGTCGCCTAGCCCTCCTCACTTCGCAGTCCAACTGTACACCTTCTAACTAGCATCAAACGCACATTCTCTACATTCGATTATCCGCAGGCACCTTGCCCGCATCTCCGTTCTATTAGACGCACAACTAGAACTATTTTTAGACTGATGATGTCCGTGGACACAGGACGAAGCGTGTCGCAAAATTTTTATCATAAAATGTTAGGGAGCTTTCAACTTCAATAAATTTTGATCAGAGTAAACTCGTCCGAAAACTAGAAATATGAACAAAATTATTATTAATAATCAATATGGCATTAATTTCAATGAAACCCATATTTATTTATAAATATACATATATATATGTGTGGTAGGTCTGGCAATCGGAGTCGCGGAATTTTTATGGCTTGGGCTGCGCGACTCCCACTTGCACCAACCTAGCCAACGGAAAGCACGGGTGCAGGGCTGTTTGCCTTATTTCGGTCACTCAATGTGCCGTCACGCTAGTCCAATCTATTTCTGGAGCATCCTGGACTCGACTCAGCCAACAGATTCCAGCGACGTCCCAGGCTTCGGTACAGTCACAGTCCAACGGGCTTATAGGCTTCCCGAATCACACCTAAGCACGAGTTACGACCAAACTGTTTACCCGCAGCCTGTCCAGTTTCGGTTAATTTTCCCGACCCATTAGGGTTACTAGCATCTGTGGCGTTATTCAAGGCAGGTTTCCTTGGAAAACAACTCGCATGTAAAACTTACGTTTATTGACATCCAACGAACGGGATATTGCAACCCTAGTACGTGCTACTTACAATAAACAGGTTTGGCATTGTAATGCTACGCGAATCTATACAGGCCTACTCTGTACGTTGGCAAACTATCTTACGGCGGGGTCATCTAGCACAGGATGTTAGCATTTTATTAATTAACCTGTCCACGCTCAGACCCACCATATATTCGCACGAGATAGTCACAGATGGAAAATATACACAGATCAGTACAGGGACAGTTACCCCAACACCTATGGGCCCAATCCTCAACCTCTCGCGCATTTTCTGAAGCCTTCCACGTGATCTCGCTATTGCGCGTAACAGGTCGATCGTGGATGGTACTCTCCAGGATACACAAGAATCTCTACTTAAGCAACTTATAACATAGCACAACTAAAAATTAATAAAGGAGCTTCAATATAGTAGCGCACTACTATACCCCTACCCCCTTAAATACCTACTCGGGGCTCCCAACGGGAAACCCCCATCAAACGAACAAAAATTAGACACATTACTGGCGACGCCCTCCACACATCGACCGCCGCAAAAAGGGGTAGCCCGGCCACAGATCTATGGTATCGAGACCGACCGCCCGCAGCGTGGCTCTCATCCGTCGCGACCAGCTCTGCCGCCTACGCCGCTCTCTGCGTCGGAAACGCTCCGCCAGCGACAATACTCGTCCGCGGATTCTCGATGGACAATCGCGGGACGGCAGGCCACAGCTTCTTCCAGCACTTTTCTCCAGACATCAACTCCCACTCCTGGTATAGGGTGCACCCCGTCTTGGCTATCCGAATACTGCTGCAGCCCCAAATATCGATCCATCAGGATGGTGTGGACCCCCTGTCGTTGGAAATAATCTTCCAACTCCCGCACCGTCAACCTATATTGGCTGGCCCGTAACATAGAATATTATTGCACTAACAAGCACAACTTCTATTAAGGGGACCATGCTCGGGGCATCTGCAGTCCAATGGTCGATGCTCCCGATTTTTTTTATTGCTTTGAATGAGTTTGAGATATATCCCCGAATGTGTGTAAAAATATCAGGAACGTATCCCAGAGCTAACGTCCCCCCCTCCCCCCCCCCCCGGAGGGGGAGAGCATCCCTCTTACGGACCTTTTTTTCATTTTTGAACTTAGAGCAATGAAATTTGGTACACTGATAGGAAATGCAATTTAGAATCATTTATCTTTTGACAAAATGCGAATTGCTTGAAAAGAAAATGGGAAATCATGGAAAACGACATTTTTGGGGGGGGGGATTCTAGATGCTTCTTCTGATAGTTTTTGAGCTACAGTAGTGATTTTGGTATCATTGGATGCAGAATAACGTGGACATTCCAAAAACTTGAATGATACTCCTCAAATTTCTAATATAATAATAAAAAATGAAAAAATAAAAAAAATTAAATATTCACAAGAAAATTCATATTTATGACGTCATAACTTTGAAACAAGGAAGAATTTTGAAAAACTTGATACATTGTAAAGCCCTTGTTTTTCTGCATCCAATGATACCAAAATCATCACTGAAGCTCAAAAACTGTAGGAGGAGAAGCATTTTTCTCTTTAAATAGGTTTTATAAAGCAAGTAAGTTGTCAAGACATTCGTTATAATGGGGCCGAAGTTTACAAAGCTAGAGCAATGCGGTTTGCTGCATTTGTAAGTCACTGGTGTAATCTACATTCGCTGGTTACTTGATTTTCGAAAATTTCCAAGTGAAATTTTATCTGTAGATTCTTTACAAAAAATTAAACTCTGATTTTAGCTTTTTCAAAAAAAATCTATAAATTCAAAATGAATTCATATTCAAAAACCGGCAACCAACATTTTTGGAGACTACGTTGTACTTCCGCATGCAACAAACCGCATTGCTCTAGCTTATCAAATTTCGGCCCCATTATAACGAATGGTACATATATATATATATTTTTTTTATTTATCATGAATAACTCATTTTCTATGTCCCAATGCAAAAAAACTTATAGAAAAATAGTTGTTGGGAATCTAGAGATCTAGTAGTCTGCAAATTTTCACAGACGAAAGTCCAATAGAAAAAATCTACGGATGGAAAACCAAATTTTGGCCGACCGGAGAGCATGGTCCCCTTAAAACAAGCAAACATCCGTTAGTTATACAGTCTGATCCGGAACGCAGCAACTCGGCACCAAAACAAACCATTTCTCACACACTCACACTCTGTAGTTTACCTTAGGACTCACCCGGAGCGGATATTTCTTACCAACTTGGTTCGGCTTAACCTTGTTACTTTCCTTACTCGGTGTTGACGTCCTCGGGACCAGCGCCGCGTCATATTGGTGTAAGAAGTCCGAAATCCCCGAAAAGCCCGAACCGGACGCGGGGTAATTTATCTCCCCAGGTCCACTCGTCACGCTGTCAGGACTGTTCTGTTCCATGTGGTACCCCGTACTGTCCGAAACCTCTGGGCGCACCCCGTCCGAGGAGGGGGCGTCATACTCCCTCTTTGTATTAGGGGTCCTTACTGCCCATGCCCTGATTCCTCGTAAGAGCTCCCAGTCGATCCCGAGGACAAGATGTCGGCCCGTCTCCTGCGGCCTGCGCCGCATCCAACCAGGGCGGCGCCTTTTCCAGCGGCCGGCGTCCCCGCATCGGCGCCGCATCCAACCAGGGCGGTGCCTTTCCCTGCGGCCGGCGTCCCCGCATCCAACCAGGGCGGCGCCTTTGCTGGCACGGCCCCATTCGGACCAACCTCCGGTTTCCAATGGAACTGCTTCAACTGCCCTACATGAGCCCGCAAGTACCGAGCTCGAGGCCCTTCTATCCTCAGCTGGTAGCTCACCCCATCCGGGTAACATCGCACCACT
Organism: Morinoia aosen; assembly: GCA_030386875.1. Taxonomy (NCBI): domain Eukaryota; kingdom Metazoa; phylum Arthropoda; class Malacostraca; order Amphipoda; family Talitridae; genus Morinoia; species Morinoia aosen. Next base: position 4,746,075 of record CM059556.1, on the reverse strand, counting down.
TGGTAGGGCCCTTCGAAACAGGGCGCGAACTTGTGGCGTTCAGCCCCGTACAAATGCACGATCCTCCGCAAGACGTAATCGCCCACGTCAAAATGCCGGAAGCGGGAACCTCCAGGTCGCCAGAATTTCGCCTTCTCGGTTACGTTGGGCAAATCTGGCGTAACCTCCTACGACACAAAGAGCTCCCCAGGCGCTTTTCCAGTTTCTCTATGAATTAGCCGATTGTACTGCATCATGACCCTTGACAGGGCCAAATCTCAATCTCCTGGAACTCTCGCACAGGTGGCTGCTAACCTGTCCCTAATGGTTCTGTTCAATCTTTCCACAGCCCCATTCATGTGGGCAGCATAAGGTACGATGGTTTGATGTCGGATCCCATAACTACTCAACAACGACTGAAATGCCCGCGAGGTGAATTCTGGCCCATTATCTGATCTGATTGTTACTGGAGTCCTTGGTAGGCTCGTGAAAATGCTCCGCTCCAGCGCTCGCACTACAGCCCTGGCCTGCTTTAAGCGTATCGGTACTGCATGACCAAATTTGCTATACAGATCAATGCCGACCAAGACTCCCACATAACCTCTCTTACTCCGGGGAAGTTCCAACAGATCCACTGCATACACCTCATACGGCCGCGTCAAGTTCTTGTCCAACCGATGCAACGGAAAATCCTTAACAACATCCCCCTTATGCTGCTGACAGACTACGTATTTCCGCACAGTCTTTTGCACCACAACTCCCAGACCAAGCCCAAAACAACTTCTCCTGAAAGCATTCAAGAGTTTATCTCTTCCCACATGAGCTAGATGTTAATGATACTCCTTCACTAATGCTGGCAAGTCTCTCTCTGGAACAACCGGAACAGGCTTTCCCCGAGGGTTCCCTTCCCTAATGCACACTGCTCCATCCCGCAAGCATAGCCGCCTGAACAATTTCTTATAGGCTCCCGAGTGCAAATTAGCCTGTCCTGCCCGTAAACTTTCCTTCACATTAACCAGAATCGGGTCAGCGTCCTGGCCTGCAGCAATAGTCGGTAAACTAGCTCCCAATATACTACACTTTTTAGTTCCCGAGGCAATAGCCACATTGACAGATTGCTTCCCATAATCCTGAGACAGCTTGTCAGGGTTAAAATGTACCCCACCCAAACATTCCAGTGCGACCAACGCCTTTGCCCATCCTACAGGAACTACCTCCACAAGACTCCCCGGCCGGAAACACACTACGACTTTGCGTCCAAACACATCAGAGAACGCCTGAACTACCTCCCATGGCGGGAATACCCCCGGACTACTCCAGGTGGTGGCCCACTTCCTATGTGCAGCCGCCTTCCCTAAGCCATACCTCTCCGGCTTCTGCAGAACGACATCACAACAGCGTTTCCGAATGGTCTCAGCGTCACTCCAACCCAGCAGCACACACAAAGCCTGAAACAGGGAGTCTGGACCACCCTGCATATTGGTTAGAACGTCATACTCGACAACACTAACGCTCTCCTCGGGTCCGTCACGCATACTCCACGGATAGTTCACCCGAGACAAGCAGTCCGCAACAACATTATTCTTCCCCGGGACATACTCAATGGTATAGGACCCTATGGCCATATCTAACGGGTACGCATCAATCGATCATCCACGTCTTTCATTCTATGCAAGTACAGCAGGGGTTGATGGTCAGTCCTTGTTACAGATCTTCGCCCAGATAAATAAGGTTTAAAATGGCGTACTGCAAAACGAATAGCTGCCAACTCCCGCTCGGTCGCGCTATACTTCCGTTGGGCCTTACTGAAGTTAGTCCCCGCGAACCCAAGCACTCTCTCCTAAAGGCCCGTCCACACTATCAATCTTTCGCCCGAAGTTCGTGTTTTTCGGCAGTCCGCGAACACGAACACAGATGAAAAGTTCGCAGATTTCGGTGTGTTTGTGTTTTCGAACGTGTTGGAAAACACGAACACGAACTTTCGGTCAAACAGCGAACACTCGTTTTGTTTATGTATTGTGGAAGGTGGTTTTGCGAGTGAATTACTTGGTTTCTATGTCTTTTTTCCTATTTCATCGATTTATTTATGTTTTTGGTGGAAATTATGGTAATTGTAGGGTGGCACGGACATTTATTTACCAAAATGAACCACGTAACGATGCTATTTCATTTTATTCAGATATGGCTGAATATGTAAGTAGGTTTGGATTTAATTGAGGTGAATGTAATTGAATAAAAATTGCTGAAACCGAAGCTGAATATGCACAAAATTATCAAAGTTTACTTATTTTGACATCTAGGCTAACTTAAATATAATATTGAATATTTTTCAGTAGTATGCCATGAGTGGTAGCTACTAATTTGCAGCTGATAAAATTGGCACAAAAATTCATTTGCAAAATCTGTGGCTATTATTTATTGTATTTCTTTTTGACATTTTTTGGTTAAAATAGAATATTTTATTTCTTTTATAGCCTGATACTGATATTATGAAATTAAACTAAATTTTTTTTTGTATTTTTCAGAAAGTTTTCAAACAATTGGCAATTTTGCATGAAAGGTGTTGATGTAGCAGAATAAATTTTGGAAAACTTATTTTAAATAAAAACTAAGGCAGTTGCCTTAGATTGCCTCTGTAGTACTTCAAAGTAGTTATTGAGCAGTGGTGGCTCAATGTCATTAGGTGACTCTACTATGGAACTGCAGAGCTGGGTCTTGAGAATCTTCAACAATGGTAAGTATTTCAGTGAATTGTTCAATTTTTCTACCTAACTTCATTCATGACTATTGAAGTTAGTAAGGTTAGTATGTATGAAAGCTTTGTTTGAAAAATATGGTCCTTAAGTATTGAATTTTTATGGCATATAGGCTTAATAATAAAAAATGAATGCAGAAGTGTGAATTAGAATAAAATTTTTCATTTATTTGTGAACCAAATTTTGGTACTTCAACAAACCAGCCTGCTATGCAGGTTGTAAATTGGATACATTTTTTCTCAATCAATATTATTTGTTACAAATACTATTGGAAATAATTATCAACTTTTAACATCGGGTGCCACTTCCAGCACTTTAGCTTTGGCAAAATTCTGGCTTTGTCACATCTCTCTACAAAAACTACTTTGATGAACTTCATCTATGTTTGATTGAAATTTTACAAAATTAAACTTTGATTTGCTCAAGTGTGTAATTCCAATGTACCAAGTCATTCATAATTATTCAAGAGTTTCTATCATTTTTAGAGAGCCACCTATGATTAATAGGCAAATTATTTTCTTCTCTTCTGTCAGGTTGAGAAGCCCATTGCCACCCAAGTCCTTCAGTCCATTGCCACCCAAGAAGCAATTGAAATCATTGAAGACTATTCACGGGCCTTCCTCAAATTGGTTACCATCATTACAGGTTATTACAAAGACCCTGCCTTCAAGTTCAAGCACCTCTGATGAATCCTTACCACCATTACCGTGGTCCTTTTTGTTGGTAGTCCTCTTCTCCCAACACAAGTCTCTAAACAGACTTGTGTTGGGTAAGTTTTGGTTAGACTCTACATGAATTGAAAAGTGAAGGTTAAATTTTTTTAACACTTTCCCTGCATTTCCATGACTGTTGGTTTGGTTAGCTTATAAGTAGCAGAACAGGTAAATCAATTTTCCAGCTTGAATATATACTCTATTTTAATTTTTCCTAATCATTATGAAAATTACAATTGCACAATAACATTTTACCTCGTATGATTTCAATTATTTTTTAAAATGTCGGGAAACATCAAATGTACATTTATACCTGCACTTAAATGGGAAATTTACCTGTTGGTACACATATGGCCCAATACGCAGGGAACGTGTTAAAAGAATGAAGCAGGGGGCCCTTTCTTCATTGTGGCATAATGATTTGGTTGTTGTTTGCTTTTTGGTGATTATAATTCCACAAAGGAAATTTTTCCACTGATGAACATCAGCCAATCATATAGTAAACAATTTTGTTGCCATTAGCATCCTGGTGCGCTGAAACAAAATGTATGTATTTACTTACCTGGTAATACAGATGTTAATCAATTGTGTATGAAGTATTAAAAAAAGAGTTCCTGCAATGCAATAAATAATGTTGAGATCATGAAATGAGTAAAGTGCTTGATTGATCAAATTCTAGTCTTTTTGTATCTTGGTAATGATGTGCTTGACCAGTAATTACAAATTGTACTCATACTTTTGTTATGCTACATTATATGCTAGTTATGATTATTTAACATTACAATACCAGAGGGTATTTAAAATGTACTTCAATATACTTTTTATATTAGTCATCAAGACAAATTATCTGTATTAGATATGTAGCATATAAATGCTATAATTCTATGAAATATTTTTTCATTGAGCTAAATGTTCAATTACGTTGTGTAGTGATGATTTTCATAAGAAATTTTTATTTGCAATATACTTTTCATCAGTTTCATGTCAGAATTAGATGGCTTGCGGTTGACTACTTATTACAGAAATATGTTATTTTTAGGGGATTTTTAAACATTGCACAAACCCTGTGTACATGTTTGTACTCAATGATCCCTACTTTATACCTCTCTTTGGAACACCCTTGTTGTGGTTATGGGAATCAAACAATTTTTTGGTATAAAACCTCAAAATTTAATATAAAATATTTCAATAGCGTCAAAAGCGAAATAAGCTTGCAGGTATTCACAACATGTTTAGAACATTCGAATGGACATTCTGAGCCCTAAAACTTTTTAAATTTGCCCATCCAACCTCAACCCCTTAGGGGGAAATTTCTAAAAAACCTAATTTCTCAGCTAATATTGTACATAGACGATTAGTTTTTTTGTTAAATTCACAATGAAAATATCTACCAATGCTAGGTCCATGTGCTTGGTTTTGCTTCAAAGAAAAAAAAATCAAGAAATTTTTGAATTTTTTAAGTAAAATATACTAACTTTTTACTTATTAATTCACATGTCAATAAAAAATTTTCTAATTAACTTATCAAAAACCAACTATGCAGGTTTATAGTATTAACCTTGATCTTTACGATGCAAGAAAGATCTCAGTAAGTAAAAAACTGTTGGAGAAATAATTAAAAAACTGGAACACTTTTTCCACATAAAAAGTTTTCTTCTACTCTGCGGCTCAATATCTCCTACAGTTTTTCACCTTTGAAGGAGATCTTTTTTGCATCATGGAGAGCAAAGTGAGTACTATAATAGCTAGCTTATTTGGGTTAGATAAGTTGATTAGAAATATTTTTCCTTGTCCATGGAAATAAAATAACAGTATTTAATTGTTTTTAATATTCAAATAATTGTCAATTTTTATTTTTAGAGCAAAAACAAACCAACTGAGCTAGCTATTGTAGATATTTTGATTGTGAATCAAATAAAAAAATCATTTGTTTCTATGTACAATATTGGCTGAGAAATTGAAATTTAAAAAACATTCTTTGAGGGGTAAATTTTAAAAAAATTTGAACTACAACTGTCTATTCGAATGTTATAAACATGCTGCAAATATCCAAGAGCTTATTTCCCTACAGAAGTACTTTTTTATTTTTCAAAGAATTCACAAGAAAAATCGTTTGATTCCCTTAAGGAGGCTCAAAGTAACATGTATGTTCTCTTCATTGGTAATAAAAATAGTGCAATGTATGGGGAACAACAAACTTGCAATTGAAGCTGAAAGAAACAATTAACAACTTATGAGAAACATTTGAAATAGTTTAGAAATTAAATCTTTATTGGTGAATGAATTTTACATAGCCCTGCATTTTGTTTAACCATAGTTTTTTGTCAATGGATGATTATATATTCAAGATCTGTGCATACAACAAGTCACCTTTGCAAATTTTTACCTTTCAAGGTATCTCTATGACTTGTTTCTGGTGCCTTTAACCTTTGACTTGCTGTTTTTATCCATGCAGTTATTTTCATTGTAAATATTGAATAAAATGAATTCACACATTTACTCTTTAAGTACACCTGTTCTGGGTTCACTGTTGTCCTTATGTTAATCAGTTTCATGAAAATGCTTTCTTTAACATGGTTTTAGGTAATTGACGTACAAAATTGTATTCATAACAGGTTTATCATCTTCTTGGTAACTGATCAATGTCTTTCACGTTTGAGATCATACACAAAAATATTCATCTGTTTTTTCCCCTCGCTTGAATACAGGACTAGATGATTTTTTGAAATTAAGTGATTAAGAATGCACCCATTATGGGTAGGTGTCGGTTTTTTGAATCCCAGCACCATGCTGTGATTTCTCCCCGTTTGGAAAGGAGAGAACTCAGATACACCCTACCCAGGTGTCGGAAATGGGTACAGACTTGACCGGGTAACCGTCATTGTATCCTGATGTCAGTGATAAAGCATTTGAAAAACCAATGTGCACGATGATATGATGGCAGGTAAGAAAAGTATTAAGACACCAGTGCATTATAATTTGATAGTATTGTGAAGTCATGAATCATTTACACCAGTAGTGCAAATGCCCCTCTCCAGTCGTGGAAAACCAAACCAGGAAGGTTTGGCAGCGCAGGACAGGACCATGGCTGGCCCCCGAGCACAAACGAATAGGAGGGTCGAGCTCAGGCTGTGAACAAACATTAACGTCAAACAAGGTCCCAAGGAAATGAATTATTTCAAGCGGAGCAAGTACAGTTTATAATTCAAGAAATGCTATATTTTAGCTTTTCATAAATTAAAACATTGGCGGTATTATAGCAGCATTTACTTTGCAAAATACAATTTAGATTGAACCATAGCTACCCTAAATCAAAAGATTATTATGATAATTAGAGTAGTTTGAATACCAGAGAATGTTTAAAATGATAATTTTTGGCATACTAGCATGTGTACATAAAACCTCATCCCTTCTCATCATTGAAGACCTCAAACTCCAATCAAACCAACATAGAAATTATGTAAAGTGATGGAATGGAGTATAAACATTTTTGATGGGAAATTCTCAAAAAAAAGTCGACCGAACCAAGTGCTACATGTCATTTCGACCCACCTCAAAAGCGAACTCGTTCTGAAGTCTCTGGTACCGCTGCAGTCGTCCACAGGAAGTTCACGGGGACGCTATTTGTGCAATGCCAATGTAGGTAGTTGAGGCGGTCCATAGTTCATAATAGCTCTAGGACGCAGCAGCAGTTTAGCCTCTACGGATGAAAGCGGCACGGCAGCACCACATCGCGGAGCAGCACAGTTGCAGTGCCCAACGCTGCCACCAGCTCAAGGAGCTCTCTCTTCTCACTTCATCATAGTGATGCTAAAGTGGCATGCAATCTCTAGAGAAGAGTTCATGAAATTCAAGAAGTTTTATGGGAAACTTCACTTCAGGTAGAAATCACTGGCTGCAGATTCCGACTCTGCTTGCGTTTGTGGAGTCTGTAAATGAGTACAACAAAGGGAATTACAGATGGAAGTCCACCGCAAAATATTTCGATGGTTTATGCATTATCGTTTCATGAGATGTGAACAATATTACTGGAAGAAAACAGTGGTTATATAGATTCCCCTAGATATCACAATATAAATTTTGCTCATGCACCTGAAAGTTCACAAATAATGGAACTAGTTTGGTTTCAAAGTAGTTCTAATTGTAGTAGGTTACAATCAACTACGAGAACAATTGAAATATATATCTATGTACTTTGCACACCACTACTTTTTTGTGAGAGAGTTCATCAATTCAAGTAGCACCCCAAGACCAGACAGTGTTGCAAAAACATAGTGTTCAGCTCTGCTATTGTACCAAGTCAATACCGTATTTATGATGATACGTGGGTCACTTAACTCGTTTCATTACCATATTTCAACTTACTGCAAATTTCTTAATGGTTTCAATATTCCAGAAAAATTAGTTTTCTATTTGAGGAACATTACAATACTCATTGCAAAGTAATATTTGAACCCAACACTGCAATGGGATGCATACCTTCATGTTTTCATCCTTAAGTAGAGTATTGATGGCCTCACAAGTTTCAGGTATGATAGCACGCGACTGCTTTGATATTCTTGTCAAATACTGTAGAGAAGTGCATGAATCACTTTGTAGCAGCCACCTGTAAAAAAATAATCCATACATGAGGAACACATTAAAATGATTATGTACTAGCATCAAAATTTGTGGAATATAATTGTCATTAGGTTCTGAATAGGAACAAATTATTCATAATCAACATGAGATGTCTAACAATAATTCAGAATAATTACCTATTATACTTTTGTTTTTCATTTACGTATTATATTTCATTATATATTTTCATACACGGATTATATTTTTATACACAGATTTTATACACAAAATTATATACATGGATAACTTACATTCCACTGTCATACTTTTCATGAAATATGTAAGTGAGCAGGTGCTGACATAAATGATAATGAACTAAAAAAATATGGTCCTTAACAAGTAAAAAAAATTTCAATATAAAGATGGCCTGCTTGACATTCAGCTTTAAGTTCTCAAATTCTTCCCTTAGAACCATTTCTTAGATATGTTAAGTAGTTATAAGAGATCTAGGTGTTAACAATGTTCTCAGAAAAATATCACAGAAAAGCACACAAAAATTTATTGTGCAATAGTAAAAATACATTCAGGTATGCTTGACTGAGTAATGGATGCTTCAAAAATGTGCACAGAAAGTATGAATACTGCATATAGTTTGAGACACTAATAAAATGCACAAGCTAAACTTTACATTCTTGAAATAAATTGTTGGCTTAATTAAACAGAAAAATATTAAATAACTTTGGTAAATTACTTCAAATATTGTAGGATTATTTTATGATAAAACGAAAAATTCGAGCATTTTTCACCTCTTATAGAAAATTTAGGTCAAAAAAAGTGAAAAAAAATTATATAGGCTGAGTAGGAGCATATTTTAAAGTTTTAAGCTCAAGTCCAAAAATTTAAACTTCATGAAGAGCATTGAAAAAGATCAAGGACATCAGCTGATCCCATCTTACCACTGTAACACTGATGGTATTCGAAATATTCTCATAATACATCAGCGATTCTTAATATTTTCTGTTCACATATGCCCACACAAATAAATTATGGTTACTAACTCTCAACAAATGAAATTTACCAATTATATGCATCAATTAACTAAAACTTACTTGGGAAGCAGTATTGTTTGTTTACATGTTGTTCGCGAACAACTTCTGTCCGCCGAAAGCGTATAGTCTGGACGTCTGGACACGATTCGGAAAAGTTTGTGTTTTTGTTCGCGTTTTGGTGTGTTCGTGATTGACGAAGAGTTTGATAGTGTAGACGGGCCTTAACCCTCCTGCCACTGGGACTATACAGCTCCGGCACTCGTCTCGCTAGCATCCGTGGTCAGGACGAAAGGCTCGTCCGATTCAAAGCTGGTAAATGCCAAAACAGGGGCCTCAGCCAGGGATTTCTTAATAGCCAGAAAACTCTGCGTAGCTTCCTCATCCCCCTTTAAAATCCGGTTCGCCGTTCGCACTTCGAAGGGGAAAATACCTCAGTTGGTGGTGACAGAAATTTCCTATAGAAATTCACCATCCCAAGGAAGGACTTGAGCTGCCGGACAGTCGTGGGTATTGGAAAATCCTGAATTGCTTGCACATTGCGCCCCAAAGGTCTAATTCCTTCCTTACCAACTACGTGACCCAGATACTCCACTTCTGAGCGAAAGAAACTACATTTCGCGATGGCGATCTTGAGGCCATTTACACGTAATCTCCGAAATACTGCGTCCAAATTGTTCAAATGCTCAGCGAAATCCCGGCCGGCCACCATGATATCGTCCAGGTACGCCTGAACACTATCACCCGGACAACCAGCCAACACTATCCTCTTCAACCTCGAAAAGGTGGCCGGGCCATTGGAAACCCCAAACGGCAAGAGCGTAAATTGGTACAACGTGGTCCCCGTAGAAAACGCTGTTAATTCGCGTGATTCCGGAGTCAAAGGCACCTGGTAATATCCGCATTCAAGGTCCAACGGCGAGATAAACACATGTCCCCGCGGTCTGTCCAGGGTCTCGCCCATATGTGGTAAAGGGAAACTATCCATTTTTGTTACGCCATTCAAGGCCCTGAAATCCACACACAACCTCAGTCGTCCATTTCGCTTGCGCACTGGCACCAAAGGTGACCAGGCCGATTCAGATTTCTCAAATATGCCTTTCCGTGCTAACTCAGCCACCCCAGTCTCAATTTCCGTTGCCAGTTTACCAGGATGGCGCCTATTCTTCTGCTTGATCGGCCGTGCTCCCTGTACGTCAATTTTATGCTGCAGCACGTTAGTATGGCCTAATTCAGCATCCGTACCTGCGAACAGGTCACTGTTGGCTTCCAGTAGACCCCGTGCTTTTCGTTTCTCTTCCAAAGTAAAATTAGTCTCGTTCAAATCGAATTCTAACGCCTTCGCTTGCGCTTTCTCAGAGGACGTGTTTTCCTTACCCATAATTTGCAGTGCATATTCCGGCATTGTCACAAACGTCCCCCAAGCGAGGTCTTTCCGTACTCTAACTTCCTCATCTGATACATTAGCCAGCTCGACCACTACCTCACCCCCCACATATTCGATTCACCGATGAAGCTATCCTCACCATCCCTGCATCTTTAACTGGCTCCAAATAGCCTTCGCTCCCCTCGCTGGCTCCCGGAACTAAAGCTTTTACTCTAGTTATCGTCCTCGCTGGCAAAGTCATTGCTTCCTGACTACGAACTGGGAACTGTAAATCCTACGGCACTACTCTCATTAGTGTTACCATAACCTCCCGCCCGTCTTCTAGCACCAAACTAACTATACCGGTCCGCAAATCGAGGAACTTCACAAACTGTTGGCAAAAATCCAATCCCAAAATAACTTTGGTCGATGCTGACAAATTCCTAGCAGTTACAAACTTCTGGCTACCCACCTCCTGTCCATTAAGGCTAAGCCGCAACTGTGATTCTCCTATGACGCCGAGCTGTGTTCCAGTCACACCAGTCACCATAGTCTCCGCCGGTCGCAAATTCGACTTCAGCTCAGGGAACTCTTCTAAATAGGTGTCCGATAGAGTTGATACCGAGGCTCCCGTGTCCAACAATGCACACAGCGGCACCCCACTTGCACACAAACTAAGTTTATAAGCCAGCACGTTCCCGACATTCCTTCCTAATTTGGGCACTCGAGCCCCTGGGGAATTTACTTCCGCTGGCGCGCCCCCATCTGCACCAGTCCTTTTTAGTTTCCCGGCTTCTCTCGACACTGAAAACTCTTATGGCTACTCTCCCCGCTCCACACACATGCACACACTTCACTCTTAAACCAAACACATGCTGACATTAAATGCCCCATTCGTCCACAATACGCACATACTTCCGCTTTTTCGCGAGCGCCTCTCTCCTCCATTTTCCGAGGGCAGGCTCCCGCAAAATGCCAGCTCTCATGGCAATAGAAACACACACTGTTCGTTCTGTCGCGCTGTTCATTCACATCCTTCCGCACCTCCTCTCGTACCCGTCTCCCCTCACTCACACACACAAATTCTTTCCTTATGCATTCGTCCTCCTGCTCCTCCAACACGGTAGCAAGACTAACCACTTGCCTTAAGGGTACACCATCCAAATGCCCCAGCTGCACTCGTAATCGATTCACAAGCTCCTTTCGCAGTGAACTAATTAATTTGCTCTTAACTATCCCTTCCCTTTTGACTTCGTCACCTTCCTGCAACATTTCCCGGGCCAGTCTCTCCAGCCGAATGGAAGAGCATAATAAGCTTTCGCTTGTCCTACGTTCTGCGGAAAAGAACGCCCCAAACGCCGTATCCGTTAATGATAATTTTGCACTAAACTCTTCCAATATTTTCTTCACAAATTCATACTTCGCACCAGGGCCACAGGCTTCCACAATCTCCTTAGCCTCTCCCTGTTAGCATTTGAGCAATCTAGCCAGCCACGATTCCGTGTCATCCCCTATTGCACCATACAGTATTTTTCAAAACCCCGTAGGCACGTATCTAACTCTTTCCCATTACCAATTCCCCCTTCGAAGACACTAGGCTCAGGTACTTCTTTCCCAAGTTTCCCTATAGCTTGCACCAGCTGCAGCATTACGTCTGACATATCCGCTGCTGATGCCATACTTCACAATCCAAATTTGCTGGTACAACAGCGAAACCCGCAGACAGCTCACAACCCTTTTTTTTCAACACCTGACCAGTTCTCCAATTTGAGACTGTTCCGAGCTTCGTATCAGCCCCCTTAAAGCTCCAAAACTTAGTCTCAATTCCCCATACTGGCCACCAACGTGGTAGGTCTGGCAGTCGGGGTCGCGGAATTCTTACGGCGTGGGCTGCGCGACTCCCACTTGCACCAACCTAGCCAACGTAAAGCACGGGTGCAGGGCTGTTTCCCTATTTTCGGTTCACTCAATGTTCCGTCTCGCTATTCCAACCTATTTCTGGAGCATCCAGGACTCGACTCAGCCAACAGATTCCAGCAACGTTCCAGGCTTCGGTACAGTCACAGTCCAGCAGGTTTATAGGCTTCCCGAATCACACCTAAGCACGAGTTACAATCAAACTGTTCACCCGCAGCCTGTCCAGTTTCGATTAATTTTCCCGACCCATTAGGACTACTAGCATCTGTGGCGTTATTCAAGGCAGGTTTCCTTGAAAAACAACTCGCATGTAAAACTTACGTTTATTGACATCCAACGAACGGGATATTGCACCCCTAGTACGTGCTACTTTCAATAAAACAGGTTAGGCATTGTAATGCTACGCGAATCTATACAGGCCTACTCTGTATGTTAGCAAACTATCTTACGGCGGGGTCATCTAGCACAGGACGTTAGCATTTTATTAATTAACCTGTCCACGCTCAGACCCACCATATATTCGCACGAGATAGTCACAGATGGAAAGTATACACAGATCAGTACAGGGACAGTTACCCCAACACCTATGGGCCCAATCCTCAACCTCTCGCCCATCTTCTGAAGCCTTCCACGTGATCTCGCTATTGCGCGTAACAGGTCGATCGTGGATGTTACTCCCCAGGATACACAGGAATCTCTACTTAAGCAACTTATAACATAGCACAACTAAAAAATAATAAAGGAGCTTCAAGATAGTAGCGCACTACTATGTATATATATATATGTTTCCTAGCTCAAATACCACAGTAACCTTTTGAGAAAACACGTTTATAATACTATTTCAATTATGACTAATTTGGTACAACAATATAAGCTAAAAGCTAAAATATTCTTTCAGCAAAGGTGGAGAACTAAGCCTAGATTAGTCATCGAAAGGCTTGCACATGTATATGAATTAATTCACTACATATTAATCTTACACGATTTCTAGTAATTTATCACTTCCCATAACAACGGAGCGCTGAAGAGAGAAAATATTGGATCAAAATCAGATATTGTTAATGACCTGTTAATGACCGAAATTAGCTACAGTTTAACCGAAAGTAATTTACCAGCTATTTCTTCTCAACCAGCAGCGCATCAGAACTTAGCTCAGATTTAATGTCTCGAATATCGACAGTGAAAAGCTTGTCTCATTAATTATCCCTTTCATTCACTAAGATTCACAAATACTGTGAATTGAATGATATTCCTTGAAATATAGAGTAGCACAATTGACACTGATCACGTCTCGAGATGAACTAAGTAATGCTGGGTTCACATTGACACCCGCATTGGAAGCTCACATCCATGGTGCGCGGGCAAGTGCACGTAACGAAAGGATAGTGATCGTATACATTGGCACAGCGCTAGCAGGCAGCAGAAGCGTCAAGGTCGGCGAGCTGAGTGTGTTGCTCACACAGTGAGTCACACTGCTCAGTTGCAATCCAGACGCTGCGTTGGGAGGTACTGCACTCCGCGCTCTAGTACTTCTCGCCAGGAGCGGCTGATGCTTAGTAGAATAGCGCTAATAATTTATTTCGTATGTCATTGATTGCACGTTCTTTAATGTTCTTGTTTTTGCTAATTTTTGTAGCGCAAATGCAGCATAAAATATGACGGCTTCGGCAAGTATTATCAGGGTGTCTACTAGGTAGTAAAGTAGTAAAAAGTAGTAAAATTTGGAAAGTAGTAAAAAAAGTAGTAAAAAGTAGTAAAATTTGCCTCAGGGTAGTAAAAAAATTGTTGAGTGGAATAATTCTCTGAAAATTTAAAGTAAGGTTACATATTTATATAGAGTATGAAGATTTTTTAAAATATAATTTTCCCTTAATCAGAAATTTGCCGCGATTTATGGGAAATATTCCTGTACAGGTGGGATGTAATTTTCGGATTGGAGCACACAAAATCGAAAAAAATTGCAAAATTTTTCCGAACAATACTAAAAATAGTTCACTTTTTCTTCTCATTCCGTTTGATCTGAAAGTTATCTAGTTGTTTTATGATTGAAGGTTCATTTGAGCCATTTTATTATTAACAAATTATTGAGAGAAAACAATAAAATGGCTTTCGCTTTGATGCGGTAATCGAGGTTTCATAAATCGTATAAATGTAAATTTAAAAAATGTAATACCAGATGCGATGCATTGTTGAAAATACTTCTATTAGTGCGCATTCACATTGAGATACAAGCTTAGGAATGTGTGATATCAGGGATTAGTATGGAAAATAAAATAAGGATTTAAAAATTATTCATTTATGATTATGAGGTCGACATTTAACATCTTTTATTCTTACGTATCAAATATGCATTATACGATCTCAAGGAAAAATGGAATAGCATAGCTACATATTTTCTTGTGGAAGTATATCAAGTAGCTTTGATTGAAATATGTTTGTCAAGTAAAATAATTTATATTTTAGTGCAAATTACAATTCTTTTAAATGTAAAACATCTTGTGAATTATTTCTTTTAAATTTTATGAATAAACATTAACAACTAACCAAAATTTTTAAATAGGTAGTTGTACTTATCACTAATTTACTAAATAACAATAACATTTTATTGGATTTCATCTCTAGTGGATGCAGTTGCCCGTAAGATATACATATAGCATAGTTGGCATAATTGTTCTTTTTGTGCACTTGTTCCCCTCAGGGGGATACAACTACTGTTTCTATGGGAATTAGCGCTCCCAGGGGGAAAATGTGAGGGCCCGAGCTGAGAGTTAGGTAGGCCTTCTTTTTTTTGAAACAAAATGCTTTTGTTATGTCAAGGACCACCATTTTTCGGTTCACTGCTGCCCTGTTCTTCAGCTCCTACTACTTTCTTCTTAACCCGTCGCCACGTCCTGGACTCTTAGAAGGTCGGCAAAGCTAGTACATGTTTCACATCAGCAAACCTAGGGTTGCCATATATGGTCTTAAGCGTCTCGTTGAGCGCTATTCATTGGTGTAAGGTAAAATTAGGTGGGGGAACAGGGAAGGAGAGGTATCAAGCTCAAATCTGTAAGAATTCTTCTGCTCAGTCTGGAGTGTAGCTACCGGCGCTGCACAGCCTCTTAGAAGGCCAGCAGTGCAGCTGAGGCATACCAGCACACACTCTGCCTCTAAGAAGGTCGCCATCATTTTTATTTTCTTATGTTTTTTGTTCCAAAAATGGGAGTCCAAATCCACAGATTTACTCCTACGCAAAAAATAATACCACCATTGTATTCGGGAGGAAAAGCTCTATGCATATCAAACTCTTTACAAGCAATGAAACTGCTTGATAACAGCCAATACACAAAATGAACTAAAAAATAAAACTGTTTTACATAAAGTGCACATAACTCCGGAACTATTGGACTTAAAAAAATTTAACATACCACAAGATTCAGCAACTCAGAATCTATGAAAATGCATCGTAAGAAAATATAAAAGTGCAATAAACAAAAAATAGCCAGTGATTTTCTGATTCCTGTTCTTTTGTATTTTACCGAAATAAAAATTCAAATTTCGTAGATTTTTATTGGGGTAGCAGCATTTTTTTCCCCACTGACAGAAAGAGAAACTCTCTCTCTTTACAATTTAATGAACCCCCAATGAAACTTCTAACATGATTCATGAATGTACAGTAAGTTGCACAGTTGACCCGTTTTCTTCAAACCTCTTGGTAGGTCGACCATGTGGAGATGGGTTAAACTTTGCTCTTGTTTCATAATCTTCTTTCATAACTTACTGTTTCTATGCTCTTTCTGCGTAGATTCCGCGTTTCCTTAACTCCAAACTAAACGATGCCTTCCTCCTTCCTCTCTTTGGATCGCATTTGTTGCTGGGTAGGGAGGCTAAAACTAATGACTAATCTAATCTTTGTGCACTTGATGCTCAAAAATTAAAATATTTTATTCACAAACGTAAGCACAGAAATAAAATTATTCTCAATTAGCTTTTAGAGAGTCCTGCTGCAATTTCAGATGAGTAAGTCGTGAATCAAACTTATCACATTTCAATTCCGCCTTATGAATAATGTTTAATTCAAAGTCATATATTTGACTGGTAAGGTCTTGATTATCATAAACTTGGTGTAGCCTTCCAATTCTTATTCCAAGAAAAATATACTCGCACTCCAAGTTGTTGCGGCAGGATAGAAACATTACATTGACGTCAAAGGAACTTCTCCGCAGTTCATTTAAATCCAGAAAGTGTTTTATTGGACCTGAGTTTGATTGTGAGCAGTATTATCTTCCTGTGAAAAGACGAGTTTATTCTGTCCACTTCGATTTGGGGAAACAACGATTTACTGAAACTATAAATTTTTTTTCTTTTGAAAAAAATTACCTCTTTGTTAAGCTGAAAGTTTTTTTTCCAGTGAAGTTAATTTATGTCCAAATGCAGAAAGAATTATGCTATAAAACTAACTTTTAATACAATGTGTCATCTTTTGAACGAGAGTTTAGTTCCTTTGAAGTTCCTTTTCGCAGTCATGGCGATTCAGTTACCTCTAGGATGTCGTCATAGCATGGAGATGCTCCATGTAATCAAAGTTCATTCTTCTACTAAATGTACATAGGAGAGCTACATGAAATTTGCATTTTCGTTTTGGTTCCGTAGTATAACATGTTCATAACCTATTTGTTATTATTGATCGCAATTAGGATGCCGATTTAGATTTTGAGGTACGATAGAAATAGTTTACAAACTCATATTTCCGAAGTGCCAAAGTGATTGGTTATAATGAAATTCCTTGATATTCTACCCTGCTGTAAAGGGATCTGACACTCCCCTGGTGTCTACTAGTTTCCAGTCAGTTTATTTTTTCCATATGAACTGTTTTCATCATAGTTGAAAGATGTTAAGACGAGGTCTTTGCCAAACTTTTGTTGGAGTCCATTTAGGATGGGGGTACCTTAAAAATTTAGGTAACTTTTTTGCCGTAAAGCTTCGGTTGCTCCATTTAGTATTAAGCATTTTAAGTATTAAGAAACTTGGAGCTTTTTTCGAATTTTTGGTATTGCGTATATTATTGACTCAAATTACTTATTATAGGCCAATTACTTAACTCTAGACATTTGGACAACAATCATTGTGTAAAAAGGTAATAATTTTTTGCCGTTGAAGGTAGTAAAAAGTAGTAAAAAGTAGTAAAATTTGGAAATGAAATATCAGTAGTCACCATGATTATGCTAGTAAAACCATATGTAGAAACACTCGATGCATATATGCTACACACTATGCATAATTGTGGAAGCGCATATTACATGCTAAGCAGAAATATGTATCAATATAAATGCTTCACTTGGATAGCTCCAAATTTATTTTTTTTTTGTGAGGAAGATTGCGCAGAAACAATGATACAGGATTCAGTGTACTTCTTCATACACGGAAAAAATAATTTATTTCATAATTTTCTATTAATCATCAAGTGTATACAATTCTCAACTAAGTTTTATAACTTATCTGAACATATATATTTTGAAACAGTAACAATTCTAATCTGAACGAATTGAGGACGATGATAACGAACGAAAGTAAGTAATCTAATCCAAGTTTGATTTTGAAGTACATATGTTTTTCATGAATGCAAGGAATATTTTTTAACACTTCTTTTATACGGGGAATATATTTTAGCATCAAATTCGAGGGTTGCACTTGATAATTGCGTGGTATTTTAGATTTTCAAAAACAAATCTTCTTCGATTACCGGCCAGCAAAGTTTTATGCAGCGAAAACTTCCACTCGACATCGCAAGAAACAAGAGGAGCAAAGGTGAAGCAAGTTAGTTCGGAAGGTGAATATTCCTTAATGGATTCATCCATTGCGTCAGAGATCTCACGAGTCAAAATGGAGTTGATTGTTTTATCTTTTCAAAACCTTCGTTTATCACCAAAATGCATTTTAACTCTTGATAATACCTTTTATCATATCTGTCCTTCAATGTTTCCTATACGATATCCATTAATTTTATTGCTCTCGAAGTAGGAAGTCCCTGTGTTGCTATGCAAGAGCAATTCATATCCTTCGATAACAATAATTTGATAAAGTGTGCACTAAGCCCAACATGGTTCTACGTGGTAATATTTAGAAACTAAAACCTTGTACCACGCAAAACTTCTCTCACGTGTACTGAGTGAGAAAAAAGTTTTATATTTCACCTGTTTCTCGCAATAAATGCAATAGAGAAATTCTTCCTCGGCTTGAAAATCTTCAAATTCCTTGGAGTAGTCTAAGAATGATGCTTTTTGTTCACCTTTGGCATGGTTGTAGATCACTACTAGCCCTACTAACCTCAAATACACTTTATAAGGTAACTATATCTAAAAAAATTTGAGCGAATTCCCGCAAAATTAAAATGAACTTTTGAAGTAGCTCTAGCAAATTACAATTATAATTGATTTACGAAAAATTTAAATTTAAAAATTGATCCAGTTATACAAAAAGATTTACATAATATTGGATGAAAATAGAATATAATTTAATAGTAATGGGGTTTTACTAGGTTTCAGTTTACTACCACTTACAGTTAATCATGCATGTACGTCATATGTTATGTTGTTCCGAGGAAAATATGCGATATGCTCACACTGCATATATACTTGCGGGCATATTTTATGCTATCTAAAATATACTCAAAAGCATATATATGCAATATGTTCAATGTCACATCCCTACTGATGACATGCTGCAGGCTACGGCTCATCTGAGGCGGTTTTCCAGTCATAATCTCGAAGTGATCGAGTAACCCTCGGTGTTACGCGGGTTACTCGATCCGTCAAAAACAGTGTTTCCAAAGGTGATCCGTTGCCGAGATTGCTTCTAGAAACACAGGTTAGTGTCAATCGAGTAACTTTCTCTGTAACCTCGTTTTGAAAAGGATTATTTCCGGGTTGGGTTATGACGTCACTAATGTTTACCAACAAGTTTTTGGCGGGATTTGGCATAAGTGACGTTGTTACTTGAAAATGAGTGATCAAATAGGATAAAATTGAAAGGTTAAGATAGTTTTTAGTAAGTTGTGTAGAGTTTATATAATTTAGATGTGAAGGTATTTGAAATTAACATAGTAAACATGCACAAGCAGGGTTTTTTATGCCATTTGATGCAAGGCTATGAGAAATACTCTCATTTTTGTCATCAAAATTTGAGTAGTCCTCATTATATATGAACTTAATCATTTAGGTAATGGTATTACTTCAAAATTTCTATATATATTTATAATTTTTTCATAAAATTAGGTTTGTAAATATATTTTTACTCAGTTATTGCTGAACCAACTCATTCTATTGGTTTGGAGGGGTACTAAATGAAAGCATCTCATTATGTAATGTTCATTCTTCTCTCACAATGGATAATAATTTCGTGTAAGCCTGCAAGTTCAACAATATGTATATGGTTTTGTTTGAATATTTTTGGTAAATGTTAAGGAGAGTACCATAATTGATTTTCAACTTTTCGGTGCCTAACTAAGCATAGCTAATTAAGTTAGATCAACGTGAACAACTTTTCTTTCATGCACTCTCCGTCGCAAATTAGTATTAAATGAGTTATAGCGGTAGGTTTAGTTTGGGTAGAGGATGTGTGGGTACTTTGTAATGTAATTAATTTTTTGCCGGCCCCACGGAGCCTGAACCCACTTCTAGGATCTTTTAGGTAATGAAGCAATAGACATTATGGTCAATGTGAAGTTTAATGCAATCATGGAAAATAAGAATTTTGATCTTAGGAATCACTAAAAGAACCTATTTAAGAACGTTTTATATGATTGACATTCTGCTCGCTGATGCGTTATTTTCGAATTATTGAACTTTGAAGTTGGCCTTCTCGCCATAAGGAAACGAGCACGCGAAACGGAATTTAATTAATAATGGAAGCTATTAAAAATGTAAAGAGGTTGGGTCGTGAAGGGGAGGCACAGTTCTTCTAGTGAAAATTATAAATAAAGCTTCTAACCCACCCATTAGGGTGACGACCGCAATCTTATTTACATCGGCTCCAAAATGGCGACCACCATGGGCGCCGCCATCTTGGAGCCGATGTAAACAAGATTGCGGTTGTCACCCTAATAGGTGGGTTAGGAGCTCTAGTTATAATTTTCACTAGAAGAACTGTACCTGCTCCTCACGACCCAACCTCTTTAAGTTTGTAACAGGGGTTTAGCTTCCGTTATTAATTAAATTCCGTTGCTTCCTTTGGCACGTGAAGGCCAACTTCAAAGTTCAATAATTCAAAAATAACGCATCAGCGAGCAGAATGTCATTCATGTAAAACATTCTTAAATGGGTTCCTTTAGTGATTCCTAAGATCTGAATTCTTATTTTCCGTGATTGCATTAAACTTCACATTGACTGACATTATTACCCAAAAATGAGTTATAGCGGTATGTTAACTTTGGTGTTAGATGGCAGAAATGCGCATGATCATTTGAGCACGTAGGAAGGTAGAGTCCATTGTAGTGTTGCCATCCGATGCGCTCGATGAATTACTTCCCGCTTCAAGCACTAGAGTTGCGGTAACTAATTTACCGTAATAAATTGTTAAATATTCATTTCTTACGGAAAGTGCATAGAAAAAAAATTGTTTGATTATATGTAATAAACTATGTTCAGGCGCCGAAAAGTGGAAAATTGATTATGGTCCTCACCTAACCATATACCATGTTTTGTTGAAAAGCACTTCATGGTACACATCATTACCATGTTAACTTGTAGTACAATTTAGTCAAATTTACACTTTAAGTAAATGGGAAATGAGGTATGATTTTTGCAATTTTACATTATGGCTGAATATTCATGGTTTAATTCTTATATTTTTATCTATTTTTACTTCAATGCGTTTTCAATTTATCTCTCCTGACAACCATTTAGTCACCTAAGTGTAGAACATCTTTTTATGTTCTTTATCTGTTAATGAAAATCCATGTAAAATATGACTTCATTGAAGCTTTGAAAATCATGGAAATGTTTTATAACATCTTTTCTGATTGATTTTTCTATGAGTCTTGTAAGTAGATGATAGCATTCATGCTGTGTAGCATAAGTGCATAACACTATCATTTTTTGAAAAAGCATATTAGTTCAAGAAATTATGGATATTTCATATATAAATGTTTCATCGTTTCTTCATTAACACGTTAACTGCAATGGGTTAAACTGAAGTTCAATATTCAATTCGAATTTAAATTCAACTGTAGTAATCGACTTTGAAAATAGCAAACATAAACTGGATCGGGCTTTTATTTAGCTTTCATTAAGTATTTATAAACAATGAGTTAGTGACTGCAGGTGGGTCAGCAGCACTTTGAAAACCACCTAAGGGACCACAGGTGGGTCCCTTCGCAGGGAACGTGTTAAATTGTTCAAATAAAGTATCCTGCTCATTTTTACAAATTTTAAAGAACACTTTGAAAACTTTTCTGTTTCAAAAGTAAACACTATTTTGAATAGGTTTCCAAAATTAATGAAATAGTCAGTCAATTGAAACATTCATTGAATTATTTTCATAGTTGCTATTCACATATAGTTAACACTTTGAAAAAGCAAACAACTTTCATGTTTAATAACTTCTCTAAGTGAATTCAAACTTTTTATTCTGTTTAGCCATGATGATGCAGTCTTAACGTTCTCCTGTGATAGCAAAAATACTGATGAATGTGTTCGGTAAATGCTTGCAGTATGTTCAGCTGATTAAAAGTAGTTTCACTGCACTCAAAGCATTATTTCACCAAACTTGGAATGTGCTTAGCAATTTCCAATTCTGTATTAATTATTTTGCATTATTGTGGAATGCAAGAGAACAATGATATTCATCAATTGCTAGTTTAACCCTTTAACAGCTTTTTTTGAACTTATATTACTATTAGAACAGTCATCATCACTAAGCTGGCTCGCTCTTACATGTGGTAGTCACTGATATTAGGATGAGAAAGAAACTTCGACTTTGGGCTGTAGTCATCACTTGATAAATTTCAGCTCAAAAGCTGTTGTGAAGACCAGATGAGAAGAATAATAAAATAATTATAATAATACTAGAAATGTTAATAGTAAGTAAATTATAATAGCAATAATTTCTTGCATTTCAAACCTATCCTTTGTGAGTCACTATTTTTAGAGTTCAATAATTTTGATTGCATCAACTTCTGAAAAGCTTACTGTTGATACATGAGCATTTAAAGATTGTGATTATAGAATTAGAGAAATCAAATTTCATGATATCCCCAATATTTGTATATTACTATAAAATAATACAACAAACGAATTTGTGCGTCACTATTTTTTAAAGTAGTGCAAGTGAGTTTGCTTTTTTCAGTATCAGCCTAGAAGTATTGATTTATATCTTGTTTGAGAATACCTCTTTCTCCCAAATCTGAGTCAATCTAAGTTTAATTATTTCAATTTCCAGACGAATCTACAGCAATTTCATCCAACAAACTGAAAGAAACTCCTGCAGGAAAGGGTTGCCCACTCTCCACTACAGAGCAACAGGGAATTGGCAGCTTCAGATTTAGCACTGCTGAATAAATAATAATGAAGGCATCTACGGATGCTTTATTTCCAATTTCAAGCATGATACATATCACCTAATACATTGGATTTTCAAATGCCTTATAAATAACGCCAGGACGCCATTACGCTTTCCCCCGGTCAAGACCGGTACCCATTTCAGACACCTGGGTAGAGTGGGGTATTGTGCTTGGAATTTTTTCCCTATACCCAACAGAGAAAGTCGCCACCAGCGCCGGGACTCGAACCAGGGTCTGCCTGGACGGAGGCAAGTTCGCTAGTCTCATGGCTACGACGAGCACTAAATAAAAGCCCAAAATGCTGTGTATAGCCAAAAAGTTTGTTGCATGGATAAGGTACAGAGATGATGTGTTAGTTTGATCATTTTTTTTTGGCTTGTGTTCATTTTTTGTTATCCTGGATTCAGACTTGATAATGATTTTACCTCATTTATGCATGTATTTAACCTTGGTGTATTGTGCACTGTTTCTAAGACAACTATGATGGAGGAAAGTATCATACACAAAATCTTATAAACTTAGTAAGTTTTTGGGATTGATACTATTCTTTATTTGTGATAGGATAAATGTTGATTGAAAATGTGATCATCAATGTCCCTTAAAAAATTGATGCTTGTCATTTTTTGTTCTAACTGACACCTTATAGATTTGATAGTACCAACTACTGAGGTTTTGTGTTTCTTGTAGTAAACTGTGTTTTTTATTGCTAATAAATGTAGTTTTATCAGTACTGAAGACCTGTAATGTGTGACTGACCCCTGCTGGTTTGATTGATACTGAATCTTGTAATTCATTCATTAATCTCTTGTTTCATTGAGCAGCCCTCTGTCACTCTTCAGAGATTTTTTTTCAATCTGATTGGTCATTCAACTTGTGTAATAGCCTTGGATGGATACCTATGGCTATGAAACACATTGGAATGATTTACAACTCCCTATCTCTAAGATGGAAACAGAAAACATTCATGCTTTTTCATATCTTTTTTTCTGTGTCAATAGATCTTAGTGTATTAGGTCAAGTTGCTGAAATATGTTTTTTTCATCACACTACATTTTAACCAAGGCGTCCCTAAATGGAAAAGAATCAGATCCAATGTACGCTTTCAAATGGTCTTTATAAGCCCTCGTCTGAATACGCATGCCCCTCTTACCTGTTCTAATCAAACTTCTCGTCGGCTCAATTACTTATCGTTGTCTGGAGTTGTTGAACATTTTTATTAAAGTATTTCCTCAATTGAATGTTCTTGTTTGTTAGATTCTTTAGTATGTTGGACTAGATGTTTCTTTTTCACTGTAAAAATAGAAAGAACATGGGCTTTGGATTGTTTTACTACTCTTCTATGACAGTTTTAACCCTCCAATTCACTTTTAATGAAGTATTTTCTTCATTTCTTGTGCACCAACTTCATGTGATTGTTATGGATGTAAACTTAATTAATTTCTATGTTTCATTTTTTACGTCAATGATTATCAAAAAGTACATCACTAGGAGCTGTTCTGCTGGAGGAAAGTCTTCTTTTACATGAAGTCCTGCCAGCATCGCATTGGCTTCAGTTGCAGTATGAGGTCCATTGCCAGCAGTTGGATCATGACCCTCAGTGCCTTCAATCCTCTAAAGGTGTGTTAGTTGTTGTTATGCCAGAGAGAGAGTAATCTATTTACTTTACTATGCATAGTATCAATTATTTTTGCTACTCAATGTTGTTGAATGTGCATACAGGGAGAATGATAGATTTGACTCATGGAGTAGGGAGCAATGTATCTAATTTTAATATTATATTAACGTTTTGTTGTTTCATTACTGTTAGTGATCTGATCGAGATAATTTGAATAGTATTTGTTCACAGGCAATGCACTTACTACGCATGTAAGATTTCAATTGCATTTCTAGGATAATTGTGCTCCTATATTTTTTTTAATCAATGAAGATATCTTTTCTGCTCCTTAATCATTTTTTTTGAAGGATTTAAGCTGATTGATTCATAATGTTTTTTTTAATATTGAATGCAAAATAATTGTTCTATAGAACATATCTCTTGTTTGTTTTAACTGCAATTTTGCCTCGTCCCACATGGCGACTTGGCATAACAGTACCAACTACGAAATTGAGGTGGAGTAGTGTTTGTATTGGTGTCTCGTCTTTTTGTGGGAAGGATTTCATCAAAACTTTGAAGATGTCTCTTTGTATTGTACATCTTACTTGTCTTCGTGAAAAAAAATTATCAATATATATACCTAATAGATATAGTTTTCGTTTTTTTATCTTGGAAACAAATTTCATTAAAGGTGATCCAAATTTTTGGAAAGTAAATATTGGCTTCTTTAATTGTGATGGTCATGTGTACGTATTAAATTCCAGAATCTTCAGTGGCATGGACGGAAGGCCAGGTGGAAAGCCTTTGCATCTCAGTAGAACAACAAGCATCCTCTTGATGACAAGAACAAGAAAGAATGGGAATAAAGAGCTTGTGATCTGAATCAGGTAAGTAGTTAGAATTCATTTTTTTCTCGCCTTTCTCCTAACTCTTATTTCTTTCATCTCTACTAACTCAGACGGTGCTTGCAAAGTATGGAAAGCCTAGAAAGTTCTCCCACACACACAGTGGACGCTGATATTCAGGTGTTTAAAGTAAGTCTTATTGTACTGCAAAAGTGGGTGCTGAGGAAATTATTGTACTATTTAGTATTTAACCCATTTGCACTTGAGTCTGGCCTAGATGACTGTCATAAGTATCGACTGTGTCATTTGCTGATAAATGTAAAAGTGTAGTTTTCTTACAACTTTCTGCTGAAACCTGTAATTATCAGTAAACAATTTAAACAATTTTAAACAATTTATTTACCACAGGAGATACAGAGGTAGAATGTTTCTTAAGTCTAATACAATGGTCAGAGTTGAGTATAGCTACCTGTGGGCCCGAATAAGTTCAGCGACTTCTAGGGCATCCTACCATTACATTATTCTAGGGCGTACAATAATGTTTAACCTAATTCACTTAGCCTAGTTTCGCATTAGACTGATCAACAGGATAATGAACTCGATATTGATGTTTAATTTTACAATATAGGTCATATGGACAATATTCAACAGTATATTCGATAACGATTTGGGAGCAGACTGAAAATCGGCGATATTACTCATGGCAAATTGCATTATTAGGACCAGACATGTAGGAGGCAGGATTTGACTTGGTGATCTTACACGACTAGTATTCTGATAAGAAGTGAGACTCAAGATTTCTTTTAAATACCTTGTAAGAATTACTTTCACGGATCTCCGCAGGTATTGAGTTCCAGGTTTTAGTTCCAACGAATAGTATACTATGTTGCGAGCGGGCCTTTGAATAATAAGGAAGCATGAATTTACTTTTATTTCGTGTTAAATGGTCGTGATGACCAGTTTGCGCAGTTAATAACTGTTGAAGGCTATTGTCGCCATCATTAGCTAATGTTTTGTAGATGAAATTGCAGATGGAGATTTTGTAGAGATCCGAGAGTTTAAGTATTTGTAAATTTTTGAATGAATCAATTGTGTGAGCATTATATTCTAGGTTCTTTACCGCTCTGATGGCTCTTTTTTGCAGAGTAAAAATTATATTGGTTTTATTTTTATCAGTTCCATGCCATGCTTCTATTCCGTATTGCAGGTATGGTGAAATGAGCGTTCGATAAAGCATTAGTAAGGCTGTTTCAGGCAGGAAATTTTTAACTTTATTCAGGATTCCGATGGATTTTGATAATTTAGAACTAATATGAGTGATGTGCTCTTTGAAGGTCAGATGTTTATCTATTATGATGCCCAGAAATTTACATGAGTTGGTTTCTTTGATTTCACCTTCGCCAATTTTAATGGATGGTAGAGAAATATTTTTCTTGTATGAGAACGTAATATAATTTGTTTTATCGATATTGAGGCTTATTTTATTAGCTTTAAGCCACAGTGAAACCTTATGGAGTTCATTATTTATACTCTCCGCAATCGTAGTGGGATTTTCGTTCGGAAGGACCGCAGAAAGCGTACTGTCATCGGCAAAAAGTATGAATTTAAAAAATGATGTAGATTTAAAAATATCATTGATAAAAATCAGATAAAGGAGAGGCCCAAGAACAGATCCTTGTGGAACTCCATGGCTAATTTTCTGTGGGTCCGATTTTGCGTCGTCAATGACAACGTATTGCTTCCGATTTGTTAGGTATGATCTGAACCAATCATGGGCAACCCCACGAATGCCATAACAATGAAGTTTCGAGAGTAATATGTTATGGTCCACACAATCGAATGCCTTTCGAAAGTCAAGAAATACAGAGAAGACAGTCTTTCCGTTATCTATATTAGAATAAAGGAATTGTAAATGATTTAATATTGCCTGTGTTGTTGATTTTTTACAGCGAAAGCCGTATTGTTTATCATAGAGAAATGATTTTTGTTCAAAATAAGAGTACACTTTTTTATACACAATTTTCTCGAATACCTTGCTAATAATTGGTAACATGGAGATAGGTCGATAATTGTTTACACAGGTTTTTTCACCATTTTTAAAGATAGGGGTTACTCTAGCAACTTTGAGGGAGTTCGGGAAAGTGCCTAGTAAGAGAGACTGGTTAATAATATTGGATATCAGCGGGGCCACAATATCAGCAATTATTTTAAGTATTTTAGTTGGAAACGTTTGTAACCCACTCGATTTATTTTTCATGTTGTTTATGCACGCAATTACATCGGAGGAGTTTGTAGGCGTAAAGAAAAAGGAGTTGTGTTCTCGAATATGATCCATAAATTCCAGGTGATCAGTAGGTTCACTTGGAATACCATTGGCTATAGTTTTCCCTACGTTTACAAAGAAGTTGTTGAAGAGATTAGCAATTTCATTCTTCTCATGGTATTTTACATTATCTTGCGTGATATATCCAATTTTCTTTTTTCGGCGTTATTCGGTTTATAACAAGAGTTAAGGAGGCGCCAAGTCTTTTTAACGTCAGCTTTGAATTGAGTAAACTTGAGGGTAAAGTAGCTCTTTTTTGATGTTCTTATCTGGTTTGTCACATAGTTTCTGAATCGGTTATATGTTTCTCTAGATATTCGCCCTTCGCAAAGGAGGGCTAGGTACGCTTGGTGTTTCTTTATATTTATCACGATGTCTCTAGTAATCCAGGGCTTTTGTTTATTTTTCGGGGTAACTGTACGAGTTACAATTGGGCAACACTGATTGCATGCGTTCATTATAGTTTCAGTCAACTTTACTACTGATTCATCAATGCTCCTTGCATTATTGTTTCGTTGGGTGATGTGCAATGTTGGCATTAAATCTTTTAGAACGGTGCGCATTTCTTCTAAATTTGATTCGTTTATTTTACGATATGAGTAAGTTTCAGCCCGTGCTTTGGTGCACGCAAGATAGACATTTTTCTTAATAAGAAAAACTGGAAAATGATCTGATAAGTCAGAAGTAATTATTCCAGCAAGAAAATCACTTGGGTCTGTCATAAAGATATTGTCAAGCAGCGTGGCACATTCTGAGGTTATTCGTGTTGGCTTTGTGATGATCGGAAGGAAAGATTTAGAATAAAATGCATTTAAGAAATTAGAGATTGGTTCATAGCTTTCATGTTTCAGCAAATCATAGTTGAAGTCACCGCATATTATTATGTCATTGTAGAAGGACCTGTTGAACTGAGAAATAATTCGATTAAGCTCATTAAGGAAGGATATAGGACAGGCTGTAGGCGGCCTATACACCGTTCCAAGCACAATTCGTTTGCCATCTCTAGACAGTTCTACGAATAATGATTCTATATGATCCTGATTCAGTGTTGCACTTGCTATGATTCTCGAATCCATGTGCTTAGAAATGTATGTACTGATGCCCCCGCCTCGCTTGTTTTTTCGTAGCGAATGGTAACTATGATAATTTTCAAATTTAATCATGTCTTTGGTCGAGTCATCTAGCCAGCTTTCGGTGAAGCTAATCACATCTAAGGTATACTTAAGTTTAGTAATAGTGCATTGTATCTCTTCCTATTTTGGATAGAGTGACCTACAGTTCCAACACAGTAGCGAAAAATCCTGCCGGGTTATTCGTATAGATTCGTTGAATTTTGATGTATTAGTATATCTGCAGTTTTCAGAGTCGTTTAGGTTTGGAAATATTCTGTTCAAATGATTGAGATCCGGGTCGATTTCATCTAATATATCAGCGTGATCAGTCATTCAAAATTAGTAAACAGTAGGCAGTAAGTACTATTGTACAACTTAAAACGAAATACAGAGTCAAGAATAAAAGGATATATCTATCTAAAAACTAGCTTAGAAAGTATAGAAAAGAGTAAGAAATCTAGCGTGATTTCGTGGGTACACTCAATACTCAGCCAAGAGCGATTAATATTGGAGTTCAATATACAAAATTGATGCGTACAAATTGCTGAAGGCGTTGTTACAAAGTTCACATACAACAGGTAATAAGTTTAAAAAAAATAAAAATAAATAGAAAAAATTTAGCGACGGTGATAATCTAATCAGCTAATATGTTTTACACACAATAATAGTTTGTTGGTTAAAAATTACATACAATTTACGAGGAAAGGTGAACAAGGTGGATATCAATATTCCATCATAATATTGGTAGGTACAAATTGCTGATGGTGTTGTTGCAATTTCCAATACAGTTGTCATAAATGTTCATATATATCTGTCATAAGATTGTCAAAATTGAGGTAAAACAGCCGTATATATCTTTAGAGGTTGGAACTGATTCATGACATGAAGTTATGCAGTTTGAAGATCTAGTGTAAAGTTATAGAATTCTAGGCGTTATTGGCATACGAGTATATAATTTGACACAGGTATAGGGATAATCTTCAATAAGTTGAACTGATACACCAGTGTTACTGAATATACCATATGATTATGAACAGGTACTCAGAAGAGGCATGTATCATGTATCCACTTAATACTAATTTCTTAGAATATGTTTATAAAATTATTGATCTACTTTAGAAGTAAAGAGGGTATCAGGCGAAAAATATTTAGGAACAGTTCTGTTATTTTTATGTAATCAAAGGGTAAGACGCAACCACATAGTTTCAAAACTTCAACAAGGAAGATGTTTTTCAGTCTTCTTGCCCTAAGGTCAAGGCATTAATTATGTTTTGAGTTGAACAAATCAGGTGATTTTTGCTCTAGGAGGCGTTATCCTGCTCTTCCACAAACTTTCATTAGCCAATATGTTCAAAAATTTCTTGTGTTACATGTGTGAGCCGCTGAGATTTTAAGCTTAAAAAATGCTTGTGGTTTAAAATTCTCTTAGTATATATTTAAGAATGAATAATAAACAGTAAAGCCTTGCTGTAGTAGTGCTTGTTAACAATGTAAATTGGAAACCAAACGTTGTTGAGCATCAAGCTTATGTGGGAATTTAATTTTTACTGCTTGGCTGACGTTAACTTTATTGAGGAAGAAATTTATACAATTTGCAGCAGTTAATGAAGTTCAAAATGGGTTCCTTACTGTATGGATACCCAAGATTTAACTTGAATGCTCAGTCGCTCTAAACTTTCATTTAGTAATAAGCTTTGGAGCTAAGGTAACTGGAACTAGGCTCTACATTGCCAGAAGTGTTCACATTTGTTATTTCTGGCAGCAAATTTATTTTTTTCTCAAGCGCAGGTTTCCTTACCCTAAATAATTGTTTGATTGTAGGAAAATAAAGGAAACTATTTTGCAGCAGGTCACGGTTGGACGAGCGTCGGGTGAGCAATGCTCCAATGAATACAAGAAGTTGCTGCACGCCTTCAAAACTGATGTCAGCAATTGTAAGGCAACTGGTACGAGCAGTCAACATGAATTTTTTATCTCAAATGTATGGAGCGTATTGTGGGAAGTAGTACAGGTGCCATTCCTCTTCGATTCATCAAATCCTTCAGCCTCTACTGCAATAACTTGGGATTGACCAGACTTGGTGCGTCCAACGAAACTACTCCAACGTCCCACATCGTAAAAGTTCCTTCTAGAAAAATTTCATTGCACGCTGCTGCATCACCTGCTAAAGCTTCAATGCCAGTGGCATCGATGTCATCTGCATCTGGCTCACGAGCAGGAGTACCATCGTCTGTTCTTGAGGAACCGGTGGAGGTAGAGGTGACTGATGCGGATGACGAAGAAAATTGGCCTGACCAGACCTTAACTGCCTCAGAAGTATTTCAAGAGAGAGTATTTGCTGTGATTACTATCATTTATTATGCCGGGTGTCCCACAAAAATGTCCCCGACTTGATAATTGAATATATCTTTACTTTAAATTAACATATTTGAATTGTCTTTTTTTTCACTAAGTAGTAAGTTTCCTTTTTGAATAATTTAAGTTTTTGAAAATGGGTTGAATTATCACTTTTCAATGATCAGTTTACTGAAAGGGGTAGAAAAATTAATTGTTCAAAAGAAAATTTTTTAAAACAATATCGATATTTTTTCCTTTTGTACTTTCCAAAAATGGTATTTTTTCACAATTTAGTGCATTTGATTTTCGAAACTTCACTCCCATCATTAATAATTCTTTGACAACGAATTGAAGAAGTCTTTCAAGAACTGAAAGAAATCTGTGAAATAAACCAAAAAACTCGGTTCAATGGTGGCTAGAAGTACTACTTGCCTTGAATGAAATGGAGGGTATGTCAAAGGATACCAAACTACTTTATTTATTAAAACGTTATTTAAGGGTTGCTCTTGTTGCTCTTTTAAATTTTTGTTTGTTTGGTTTTTTTGTACGTACAAAATGAAAAATATCATTATTGCTTTAAAAACTTTTCCTTTGAACAATTAGTTTTCAACCCCTTTCAGTAAATCGATCATCGTAAAGTTGTTATCCAACCGATTTTCAAAAACTTGAATTATCCGGAAACAAAATTAGGGTCCATTGTTAATAAATGAAGCATTACAGCAAATGTTTATTTCAAAAATTTATAAAGAAACTTTGCTGTGGTTTATTCTGTTCAACAATACTTGGTGTCAATTTAGAGAGAAAGAAATATACTTTTAGTATTTGCATTCATTCTCTTCCACCAATGCAACAAAGAAAATTTACTCTAATGCCCAGTATTTAGTAGAGTGTGTTATTGTTTGAAGCAATCACATTGTATTGAGTACAAATGTTATAACAAATTTCCTGTTCAAAAATTTTCAGTCTTGTAGGGTGGAGCTATGAATTAATCTAACCTACCTTAACGTCAGCTTAGCTTTTTGGCTGTATGCGTTATTGTCTATGTCTATGCATACTATGTGTGCGATATTTTGAACGGAAACATTTTCTGTAGCATTTAAACAAAATATGTAACGCATCAGCCAAATTAAGAGGAACTATGCTGTAACTATTTCCATTCATTATCATGCATTATGATTACATATAAGAGAGGACCGGTGCTGTGGTGCTGTCATCCCTCGCGCTCCCCCTTGGCTGCGCTGCTGTATTAACCAAGCGTTGGACGGTAAAAAGCTAACCGTGATTTGATCGTCCTATGCTATAGACTGGCACCCTCAAGTGTCCAGTTCTATCATTCAGGCCTATCATTTGCGTTCGCATTGCTTCTTTCAGTTTTGATGCATACTTAGCAATTTCTTCTTCTCCCTTTTTCTAAATTGCTCTTTTAATACGGAGCATATCCTGTGTTAGAAAACACTTTGTGCGTTGACTTGTTTTGTAGTCCATACTAGAAATCCCTTGTTATTTAATTTCGTTTATTGCCTTTATTGTGGATAGAAACTCTTCAGTTAATAATAATACTACTGACAATGTCGCGCTGAGCGCTAATTGTTCTGTTCGTATGTTTTTTTATCTAATTTATAGAGCTTAAAGGATGTGAGGCGAAAATTGCACAGATTTCTATCGCATTGCCAGTTACAGTCGATCCTCGAGTTATATATCATCTTACGCGGACCTAAAGTGAATAAATATAAGTCTTAGCTGGACAACTAGCAATGCTCGTTTCAAGATGTAAATAAGGTGTACTGATTTTCTTCATTAAAGTTGAAGTTTTCATGGGATTCATAACTTGAAGATCGACTGCAATGGTTGTACTATGTTTATCTTTCAATCGATAGCTCATTACCTACCGTTGTTAATTATTCAATCATTATTACAGTGAACATTGACGAGTCACTACGTTTTCATTTCTTCCTAATCCGTTCTTCATTTACGTTTACGTAGAACAGTGCATTACTTCATGAAATTTATTGCCTCAATCATCTCCATAGTGAAGAATTATATTTTAGGTGGACCATAAAAAACAAATACACCGTGTGAACTCTTTTACTGATAAGAAAATATGAGGTAGGCTATCACTCATCCTATTTGAAGTATTAAGGCTCAAAACAATATATTTCAGAAACCTAATGAAGTTCGCATAAGGATTTTCATGGATGATAGCTGAGTATCTTGTTGAGGAATTACATTAAAAACACATTGACTGCGACGTGCGCCCCCGGTGGTACACGGAGATAATTTCCATAATGCTGCTGTCCCACCAGTAGTTGCATATTCAATTTTCATAAATACTTAATCTAACCTAAATGACGGCACGATCCAGTTCATATTTGGTATTTTAAAAATGGTTCCTTACAATATGACCTTAAAATTTAGTTTGGCACTGAACTCAATATTTAATAGTCGCAGTCAAAGTGTTAAAAACCAAATTACATTTGAATGTTAGAAAACTCATTTGCATTATTATTATAGGAAAAAATTTACTGTAACTTGATGCTGTCCTTACTTCCATACATATAGGAAAGGAAAGTGAGAGGAGTTATTACAGCATGATAACACCTCCTTACCAGCTGTCAATATATTTACATTAGAGCCTTTGTGTACCTCTACTGTTAATTATACAGCCCTGCAGCATGAAATTTATTTCCACACCCACACTGATCAATACTATTACAAGTAATAAAGCATGATGATGCCAACCAAACAGTCAAGTTCACATGTAATTTATTCCCTTATATTCAAACATATGCAAATACAATAAAAAGATCTATTTTTTACCTTTGGTCTGCATTCCTCTCAATTTTTTTGAGCTTGAATTATACATAAACACATTAATTTTTTAAAATCATTAAGGGATATTTTGTAACCAAATTATCTTTCCCAATCACTCTAATTTGATAATACAATAACAAATGTTGCAGTCCTATTCAGTGTATCAATTTTTCACATCCAAGCAGTCCTTCTCCATCTATATTAAGCTATTAATACATGGTCATGACATGCTATCATAATTTTAGATACTCTTAGAATGAAGTTTTAACAGCACATGAAATTTTTGTGATACAAAATTTCCCTTGATTCTGCTGATTTGTTCATCACAGTTGGGCAAACATTTAACAGCTTGTTATCTTCTCCATATATTACAAATACCATTTTTTCGGAAACTAGAATTAATTGAAATGATTCAAACTGTTAATTTCTGCACAACTAACTTACCATAACTCATAAACTTACTAAGTTTATACTTCCAAAACATCCCAGTAAGTTACACTGAGTATGGGGAGTTACAGTATGGGGAGACTTACCTCAATACCTTCGAAAGGACTTACAAAAATGCATGAATTTTGCAGCCAAGGTGGTATGCAACGGTAATTTCAAAAGACGTGATCACGTAACCCCTCTCCTCAATAAACTCGGCTGGATCCCTATCCAAGAAAGGCTCCTCATGCAGAAGGCCCATTACGTATTCTCCTCGTTATATCTTCCTCAGAGCAATGCTGAGATAGTGCGTTTCCATCCACCCACTGTAACCAATCAAAAACCGAACAGAAACAATAATGTCTTAGTCAACTATCGTTCATCTCACTTAGGGCAGAAGGCTCTGTCCATATCAGGCGCCTTACTGTGGAACAAACTTCCCCTGAGTATTAAAGTCCCTCAAAGACCGAGAGAATTTAAAGTCAAAATAACTCGTCATCTTGTGTCTCAATAATAATCCTTAGTTACAGAACATACTGAATGAGTACTGACGAATCTCATTTACCTGGTATCTCCATTGCTGAACAATCTCCCTCGCTCATTGTGTTATAATTCAAGACATCAAACAACAGTTTTGAAGTATGCGTAGGTATTATGATTTGACCGCCTATACGTTGTCATTTGCAAACATGCTTACTTGTATATGTGTGTACGTATATAGGTGTATGTGCGCATATGGGTGTGTATATGTGCACGTACAACTGTGTGCACTAGAGTAGATGAACCAGTCGAAGGTGCATTTTATGTCATTCCTCTCCGTTTCTGTGCAAGCATCAAACTAGACCGTCATGGTACCTATGTGTGTGTGTGTTGATCAATTACAGACATTCTGCACCATATTACAAAGATAATGTATTTTTTCTAATATGAAATTGTAAAGCATCCATGTAAAAAAAAATAAATTCGTTGTGTGATCACCCATTTATACTGCAGTAATATACTTATTCGGCCTATAGTTATATGCTTATAATAATGTGATACCTATGTTTGTTTATCAATTGACGACAATTTGCGCCATATTTCAAAGATAATGTGATTTTTTTTTCTAATATGAAACCATTGTAGGACATTAAGGTTTTCTTTCTTATTCACGTCCCACAATCGTTTTCATGTTTCTGACTTAAGTAGACTGTTTTGTGCCACTATTTTTAGTACGAAATTTTATAAAATTCATGCTATAATAAAAGATATTTTCTCCGTTTCCCTCGATTGGAATTCTGGTTTATACTGACTAGTTTACGCTGATATTTGCGCACATGCTTACTTGTGTAAATGTGTACGTGTCCACGCTATGCGTATGACACTCTGTAGAATGCGTATGTATTGCCTCGATGTATAGAAATGCATTTGCGTATGCTTACGAGTCAGGTGTAAATATGTGCGTGGGTATATGTGTGCATGTGTATGTGTAAATATTTACATGTATACGTGCATATATGTGTGTACTAGACTGACAACTAGCATTTTTACTAGAGATAATGGTCTTTTTTTCAGTGCACTCTCAACTTGTAACATTACCTAACTCGTCATATCTTTAGTATTGTAAAGCATTCATGTAAAAACTATACATTTGTTGTGCGATCATCCATTTATATTTAAATAAAATGCTTGTTAACTAATGACCGTTATGTTAAAATTGTTGAATCAGAAATACAAAACCTATAATCTTCTTGGTCCTCTTGCTTATATGTACACACGTGTGTGTCCATGTTAACGAAACCGGTGTTTTTCGTAACCTAGGCACACACATGGCCGTAAAACGCGTGTATATATATGTGTGTGTGTGTGTGTATGTGTGTGAGTGTGTGTATGGATATATACACACATGCATACGTATATGTACATATGTGTGTATGTGGGTATATATTTATATATATTTTTCTTTTTTTTATGCTTCCTCAAAATGACACTTGTAAACATTGACCGAAACAAGCGATTTCATATATTATTTCCTGGCGTCAAGAATTGCGCAGTCTTATGTCATGTACATGTAAACTGTCAAAAGTGTTTTCACCCCACAATGAAAATGCATCGTCCATGAAATTGTGTTATCTCTTACAATTTTCATTACATGTATTATCAGATGTAGATTAAGCTAGATTAGGAGTTCATTGCCCTCAATCATTTCTTTTGACTAGTGACACGAGTTTTTCAATACTCGTGTGTGTGTATCATCTAAGTGTATTAATTTTAAGATATTTTAAAAACCAATGATGGTACTTTTGTACCATCTCTATTGGAAATAAACCATTTTTTTTTTCTTTTTTATGTGTACATATATGTGTATATATTTACATGTATGTGTGCACATATGTGTGTACTAAACTGACAACTAGCATTTTACTAGAGATAATGGTCATTCTCTGTTCACTCTCAACTTGTAACATTACCTAACTCGTCATCTCTTTATTATTGCAAAGCATTCATGTACCAACTATACATTTGTTGTACGATCATCCATTTATATTTAAATAAAATGCTTATTAACTAACGACCGTTATGTTAAAATTGTTGAATTAGAAATACAAAACTTATAATCTTTTTGGTCCTCATGCTTATGCGTACATATATATATATATATATATATCTGTATGTGTGTGTGTATGTATTTATGTATATATATATATGTACGTATATATATGTATATGGACTTGTATTTATATATTTTTTTTTTCATGCTTCCTTAAAATGACACTTTTGAACATTTTCCGAAACAAGCGATTCATATATTATTTCCTGGCATCAATAATTGCGAAGTTTTATGTCATGTACATGTAAACTGTCAAAAGTTTTTTCACCCCACAATGAAAATGCATCGTCCATGAATTTGCGTTATCTCTTATAATTATCATTACATGTATTGTCAAATGTAGATTAAGCAAGATTAGGAGTACATTGCCCTCAATCATTTATTTTCGACTAGTGACACGAGTTTTTCAATACTCGTGTGTGTGTATCATCTAAGTGTATTAATTTTAAGATATTTAAAAACCAATGATTGTAATATTGTACAATCTCTATTGGAAATAAAGTTTTTTCTTTTCTTTCTTTCTTTCTGACCATTTTTGATGTCAAAATGTATAAAATTGTCCACCTACCAATATTTGCAATTTTTTTATTCAGTATGTGGAATCAAAGAAAGTGATTGAACTTGAATGACACTGTCAGGTACTGCCCTCATGTGAAGTCTATAACATTTTTATTCTGGATTTAGAGGCCTGGATATTTTTAAGGCCTTGATAGTTTTAATTACATTCAATAACATGCAAAAAAAACTCTTGACTTGGCCAGATGACTAATGCAGTCTCTCTAGAAGTTGTTTACAAAGCAAGGAACCACAACACTATTGGGGATCCTCTAAAAATTTCATTTGATGCGTAGGACAAAGCTTGTTGGGATAGTCATCTGTTGGAGAAGGTTTCAGAATATTTTTGAGTTTGTAAAATGCCTGCTCACTGATTCTGATGTCCTTAAAACATTCTGAGTCATCAATTTCATATAATTTATAAGAGAATGAATGGTCAAAGTATCTCTCATGCCTGCAAAAAAAAAATTCCACGATTACTTATTTCATAAATCCACTAGCCTAAAAAATTCACATACAGAATACTTCATTTATATACGTTGATGAATTAAAAGAATTTGATAAAATTTACATCTGCCAACTAGATAAATTAATAGTTTTATGAAGGCCTGTAGAGTAACTCTACTCAATTGCTTCAACAAAGAACAAAATTAGGTTCACTCTAAGTAAAGTTATTGCACTAGATAATCTTGACAGCAACTGCATAGCACTTTCAATCTTTTGTTACTTGTTGATCGCTCCATTATCAGATTTAAAAAAGCACTTCATGAACAAGAGAAAAAGCTTCATAACTGAGGATTGTAGACCACTACTAAACATTACCTTAGAATCAGCATTGGCTGAGAATAGAATTTTATCTTGTTCATGTCATTTTCTAGTTAAGGTAAAAAAATCAAATTTAAATTTTACAAATAAAATAAATAAATACAACACTCAATTGAAATAAAATGGTTGTTATTATATAACAGAATGTATATGAATTTAATTATTCATCACCTTTGGAATAAAATTTTCCCATCAAAGCTCACTTTCTCAACGACAGCACACACAATATATAACAAAGCTATTAATGGCGAATTTAATGTATATTTTCCTATCTAAGTGAAGCATGGTCTTCACAGAGTGAACAGTCTGCACACGGTAGAGTTGATTGTATATAAGCACTCTCAGTGGATGATCGGAAAAGTCACTTAACAACACCATTTCAGGGGCATAGCATTCATCAGAAAATGTGAAGTTCAAGATATAAATCAAATCATTAGCGAGGTTGATCGATTAATCACACTCTAAAACTCAACTTGCGTTATCAACTACAATAAGAGGGGAAGTTAACCTCTCTTTGGGGTTACCTGAGTAACCCCAAAATGGCAAAATCGTGTTCACAGTTGCGTTTTCGGATCTTGTCAAGAGTTACTCCGGTGAGAGTTACGCGGGTAACTCTCGGGGTTATGACTGGAAAACCGCCCCAGCCCTTCACCGGATGTCAATGAAAACGAAGTTGATAATGAATATTCTGTGCTAGATATCAGCAACCCACCATATGGTAGCAACTCACCAACTCCCACGTCTCCTTCACCAACTAATAGTACAAGTAGTGTAGCACAGCCCAGATCCAGCAAAAGAAAATGCAAAAATGACATGGCTGACACTGTGCTGACGACTA
Organism: Morinoia aosen; assembly: GCA_030386875.1. Lineage (NCBI taxonomy): Eukaryota > Metazoa > Arthropoda > Malacostraca > Amphipoda > Talitridae > Morinoia > Morinoia aosen. The sequence goes on along the minus strand of CM059556.1, from coordinate 4,706,945 downwards.
TCAATGAGCACTTCAAATAACCAAGGGTGCCAGTAAAAGAAGACAAGCATGACGTATTTGGGAAGAATGTCGCACACAAGTTACGAGGATTGGATAATTTACAAAGGATATTAGCTGAAAAAATCATTAATGATGATCTATTTGAAGCTGAATCGGGAGTTCTTACGCATAATCATGAAATTATGCCTGTAACAAATACTCAGTTGGCAATGCAGCACAATACATTTGAACAACCCTCGCAACGCCCGGAACAGTATACTCATACAAGCTTTCCATTGCCCTCACCCTCTTTACCATTGGATCCTTTAGCTCAGGCTGTTAGGGTAATGACCGAAATACCTTAGTGACAGTCTTACATACTTCTTCAATAAAGAAGTCTGATTTTCGATATTGAATAACGGAGTTAGATTTTTGTTTGCTATCGAAAATGTGTTTTCGATAATTGTATTATTTTTTTTCTATTACTCAACTACTTCACACTTACATACACACAAAACATGATGTCACGAGAAAAGGTCCCGCCTCCTTGTTAACATTTCATTAACAAGAAGATCAGGTTCTCGGAATTGAGGGAATGGCACACCTCCATGACATTACACAATACACAAAAATGTGAGGATGTATCAAGAACACAGTCACTAAGGACAGGAAAAAAACAATGATTGTATACTAAAATTAGAGCTATACTCACCGATGAGCAGAGACACGACTTACACAGCGCATTTTCTGAGCGCTATTTTGCCTCGGTGAGATGTGATGCTAGCGTTAACGGGGTTTTTAAACGCCATTAAAATGCCAAAGAAATTTTTATAATGGAAAACCCTGGTACAAAGCATTAACCGTAAATTACTGGAACTGTAAGTAACACATATTGACAAATACTACTCTGCCTAATTGACCGGTCAATTTCTTCAAGTAAAAACACACCGAACACATACGAGTATAATGAAATAATGCCTAACTGTCGGGTTGGCGCACTCCAACGGCACAATGGATGGCTATTTGGCCTCGGCTCACTACTTCTTTCGCCCAAGAGCACCTTCAGTTCAATCCCTGTTTCATACACAGTGCATATACTGTCTTTGGACGTTTTCATAAAGAGGTCGTACTTGCAATCAACAGGAAAAACCGCCCTCCTGTAGAGCAATAAAATTTTGACGATTACTTTGGTTCTATAATTTTCTCATATATATATATGCACATATTCCACATTTAATTCAACTGCACCAATTCTCTTTTTACGTTATATGAACCTATCGTTTCCAGCGGTATCTATCGTAACTAAAGAACTAGTCTTACCCGCCCTGACGACGTTACTAAAATTTTTCTTTTAAACGACCTCCACGGTACGAAATCTTTTTTCCTCTGCAAAAGCAAAATGTCAACTTTTAATTTGTTGATTCAAGAAAAATATATCTTAACAGGTTTCGCTTCTCACTTATTTTTCAGAGTATAACATTTTTCAGTTAACACCTATTCACGACGCAGAGTATAACATTTTAAGTTAATACCTAGCCACGACGCACCTTATCGAGAGGCTCGCAAAAACTCACTGACTCTTGTTTTCCGTGCTAGCCAAAGTGTTCTTTTGGGGCTACCCTCTTTCCAATCATGACCAATGGTACTTCTCGTGCACTTCCAAACACTCGCCTACTCTGTTCCATTGGCTGTTCTCGAGGTTGCACGCATCCTATTCGCTGTGATAAGAACATGAATTCTCCCGCCCATATTTTGCGAGGTAATCTTGAAGTCAAAACCCGTTGGCGAGCAGGCTTCCCACGACTCTACCCCTACCCTTGACTGGGCCTATGGTCAATAAATTTTGTCCTTGTGGTAACACAACACTGCCCCTCTTGTTCGAACTCTCGAGGTCTGATTACAAAGCAAAACATTAGCCCCAGCTCGAGTGCACGCTTCGCTCACACGATACATAAATCTATGTTGAATGTAAACATTCAGGCCTACACACATGTTAGAGCGACCCATTTGTTCCGTTGGAATGCGCCTGAACACAGTTTATAAACTCACAATTTTAGTTCAAGCAAAAAAAATAAATGCGCACAAAATTCGTTACACACAAATAAAAGATTTATTACACATGATTGAATTTTTCCTAAATTTTAATTTTCAATTCGCAAAAATTGATTATTCTTAACAGATTCTCGACAGACCGCCCTCCTATAGTTAAAAAATTGGCCTGAAAATTTTTTTTTTTAATTAGTTTCAGCTATTCATTGAATACTGATTACTGCAGTCTGGAGCCAACATAAAACACACACGGTAACTTCTACTTAAGCACACTATATTCTAAAATTAATTCCGCAGGAAACAGGGTACATTAAAATTAAGAATCCTATTCATTACTATCAGCAACATTGTTATATATTGTATTGTCTTCATTTAACCGATGTATCTGTCTCCGCCTAAGCGAAGTGCGTCCTAAATGCTTGAGTCCTCACCCCTATTCACATTCACAAAAATTTACGGGCACATTTCCTACACTCTCAAACATCCTACAGTATTAATGATTTTATATCTCGTAGATTTCAATTCACGCTTGCATGTTCTGTTGTACAACTTCTTGACGCTGCAATTCATTATTCGATGTTGACTCCTTTGGTATCGCTCACAGAATTTGCTTTCCTTCATGCTTTTCTTTCGGCATTTTAATAGCATCACACACGCGTTGATGTTAGGTTACTCATTTTCAGGAGGAAGTATTGCGAGTCCAATATCCAGACTCATATAAAATTTCTATGCACCACATCAACTGCACGATTCCGTTCTGTAAGATGTATCATTGTGACGATTCAAATTACTACTAAACCATGTCAAATGCAATGTTTCACTTACATTTTATGACGTTTATTCAAACTCAATTTTTAGTCAGTAGATTACTCAGGAACGCTGACCCGTTGATCAGGCAAGTCGGCAAGTCATGAAGTCATGTTGATCCGTTGATAAATACGAGTTGAAGCGTAGATAAATTCCAATCAGTACAGGTTCCATTCGCGATAAGGTCCTGAATCCTACGAGGTAATTCTGAAGAATCCGAGGTGTACTCCTGAGTAATGCACGGTGGTATCCTGTAGAATTGCGTCTCCGTATTCCTTGATGTTGACGTAGAATTTTCTGGTAGACACGCGATGATGTTTCATCCATTTTCCGAGTCAATACTCTTATCTGTGCGAGAACTTCGTGGGTTAATATTCTTCGAAGAGCGTACGTCTCATTCGAAATCTATCCGACGTAATCTCTTTGAATTTTCTATTCACGTTTAAATAAAGATGCCCAAAAATGCGGCTTCAATATTCCAATGTGATAATTTGCCTAGTAAAAAAAAAAGATTCACAAGAAACTTGCATTCGAGTTGCAGGAATGCTTTGGTAAGCATTCATGTCACAATGCAAATTCCAAATTACTCAAGTTAGTTTCAACGCTCAATAATATAAAAGCATTGTTACTGTTTATTCGAGTGCTCATTATATAAAAGCATTTTTGAACGCTAGTACATCACGGCATCCTAAAATATTGTCTGCATTATTTTCGTTCCTCCTTCCATCCTTATGTTGATGCTTCGTTCCTCTGTGGTGCTATCCACTTCGAAGTATTGAGCACCAATTACTTGAGCAGCCCTTCCGGTCCGAGCTTGTTAGCGAACGATAGGTCTGGACGATGTGTTCAGCCACAGCTCAACCGCGAGCGACTCTTAGGCAATTACTGATGCCATCCGCATTCTTCTCAAGCATTATGCAAAATTTTCAGCTATACATTCGTCTTCGTCATTTCTCAATGCCACGCTTGAATTTGTTCTACAGTCAAATACTTCCAATACAAGTGCGATGAATCCCCTATGTCATGTCGTTGCTCTCTATTCTTCGTTCTTGTAAATAACTACTTGTGCTCCACGTGAGTCTTCCTTAATTGCCCGTGCTTTCGTTAGTTTCTCATACGAGACGTATTACTTGTTATTCAATTTTCTGGCCTAATTTTTCGTGCTGAAGTACTTCCTACTCTAATTTACCAAAAAATAAATTCCTCAAGTCTGAAAAATGAAACGTACTACTCTCTACAAAATATGATAAGATTTGTTCCTTCCAGAATAACGTGTTTTACGATATTCTTTCGGAGCAAGATAAAGACACCAAGTCAGAAAAATTCAACACTACAGCACGAAAGAACACGCTACTTTTAATCTAACGCTATACATATTTTCCCCGTTACGGAAAATGAACGGTCTAAAGGTATTGATAAAATTAGCAAGCCTGAGATTACATCAGCCTAAGAACTTCTGATCAAACTTAATTCATTCGCTAGAGTTATTTCGTATCAAGCGCGTACGCTTTACGAGACGCTGGCGAGGAAATATAAGCATACTACAAAGGAAACAAAGTACTTCTCTTGAGAAACACACGAAGTTAACCTAATGAAACGCTCAATTTTCCTTTACTTGGCAAGAAAGAAAAATGAGAATTAAGCATAGTATAAGATTAGATCACTCGAACAAGAGTCTCGTTCTGGACGAGATTTCTTGTGAGCAAAAGAAGTTGGAGTTACACAAACTAGAACATATTCCTACTGGAGGAAGCATCTCACTCTAGTGAGTGAGATTAACTTTAATTCACAGCTAGAGTAACATAATTCTACTTAAGAACACATTTAGATTAGAGCAATACAACGCTAAACTCACTCCTACTGAAGAGCTCTCCTAAAATTAAACACACAAGAATACATCCCACAAAGTTGAGGCGACTCATGCAATTCAGTCTACTGCAGTTCGTTTCCAAGTGGCGATTCACCTACACCGAGAACGCAAATTGTATTTTCGCTGCTCCTTGGGCGCAGCTTGACGTGCGTTTCTCGCGCCTCTTGTCCTCATGTCTTGATCTCCGCTATCGCCTGTATTGCCAGCATCTACTGGCACAGCCGCGTCATCCTCATGGCAAGGGTAAGCCTCCCCTCTGAGAAACGCCACTTTTAGCCTATCTAGATGCACTCTCTCTACACGTTCATTATAAAGTGCTTTAATTGTTGCATTGAACTCGCTCATTTCAATTATTCGATAAGGGCCAATCCAATCCGTCGGCCATGCGCCGTCAGCTTCAGGGCTTCCGGTCGGATTATGGAGCAGAACAATGTCGCCCTTATGAAATTTGTTGTTCTTGACTCCTCGCTCTTTTAATTGCACCGACTTGTCGTGTAACGCATTTGATTTTGTTTTAACAACCTTGAAGGCATTGTGAAGTCGTGCAGTTACTTCTGCCGCGTAGTTTTCCCTCAGAGAGTAATCTATTCGCGGGGTTTTTAGCCATTCAATGATTGGAATGTCAGCATCTCTACCAAAGAACAAATAGAATGGAATTTCTTCAATGACTCTCTGGTAGCTGGTGTTTAGTGCCAGGCACGTCCAAGGAACAGAAAGGTGCCACGAGGATTGATCATCTGCTGCTAAGTGGGACAACACAGTTTTGATGTTTTGATTTTGCCTTTCCGTCATTTCATTCGATTGTGGATGATAGGCTGACGTGTTGATGTATTTTATCTTCAATTTTTCGCAAACACTTCAAGCTAGACGTGAATTCCGCGCCTCTGTCAGAGACGAGCGTTTTTGCAGGGCCGTACGTTGTTACAAATTTAGTTAACGCTCGAGTCACTTCCTCTGTGGTTTTGCTTCTGAGCGGAAATGCGGCAACATATCTACTGAAATGGTCGACCACGGTTAAGATGTATTTGTGGCCTTCGTTCGAAACTGGCATTTCAATTGAATCAACTCCTACTCTGTCCAGTGGCTTATCAATTTCTGGGAATGAACCCATGCCAACACAAATGCGATTTTTGATCTTCCGCTTCTGACACTGCATGCCCGAATCGATGTATTTGTTAACGTCGCGCGCCATGTTAATCCAGTACCCGAATTCCATGAGCTTTTTCCACGTTTTAGCACGACCTTGGTGGGCACCGTTTGTGCTGTCATGTGCCAATGTTATCGCTGCTTCTCTCAGAGCGTCTGGCACAACGATCAAGTGCCTCGTTCTATTAGGCTTTCGTTCCATTTTTCTGTAATACAGTATTCCATCATCGGCAAATATTTCGGGACTTATGGCTAGACTTGGCACATTTCCCGTTTTGTCGCTCTCTAGGTAGCTGAGCATAGGCCCCCACACCAGATCCCTCAATTGTTCTGCTCGCACATTTTCCTTCTGCAAGCTGCTTTCCGCTTCTTGTACACTGGGGGCTTCATCTAGCATCGACGTGACGAACACTGTTTTAGGGGCTTCGTCGTCTTGATTTTCTTCTTCGTCGCTGTCCTCGATGTTTTTCGACAATGCGTCGGGCACAACGTTCTGAGCTCCTGGCCGATAAATTACCTCAAAATCATATTGAGAGAGTGTTAGGGCCCACCTCATAATTCTGTTGTTCTTGGTGTTTTTACCTTTGAACAAATATTTGAGGGCCGTGTGATCCGTTATCACCACAAATTTATTGCCGTACAGATAAGGTGAAAAGTGATTTACCGCAGCCACTACTGCTAATCCTTCATGTTCAGTGATTGAATAACGTTTTTCAGCATCATTGAATCTTTTGCTGAAGTATCCAATCGGTTGTTCCTTGCCATTACATCTTTGTGCCAGGACCGCACCAGAGCCCTCATTTGAGGCATCACAGCTCAAATAATACGTCTCATTTAGAGAAGGCTTCTTCAGAACTGGAGCTTCTATCATGAGCTGCTGAAGTTTACAGAAGGCTTGCTCGTGTTCTTCATTCCACTTGAATTTTTGTCCCTTCTTAGTCAGCGCATTAAGGGGTGCAGCTGTTGTGGCGAAATGCGGAATGAACCGCCGATAGAAGTTAAGTGCAGCGACGAATGAGCGGACTTTACGTGCGGTAGTAGGCCTAGGGTAATTCTTCATGGCCTCAACATTCTTGGGATCTGGGATTAGCCCTTCTCGACTGATGTAACATCATAGGTATTTTACTTGCTTTTGCGCAAATTTGCACTTGTCTAAGCCTATTTTTACTCTGGCACATTGAAATTTGTGCATCACTTCCCTTAAATTTTCTAGGTGACTCTCAAAAGTCATAGAGCTGATGCACACATCGTCCAAATTAATGGCGGCGAATTTTCCAAGCTGCCTTTTCAGAACATGACAAATTACTCTCTGGTACACTGATGTTGAGCACTTGAGTGCCATAGGTAGCCTGGCAAACTCAAAGTTTCCTTGTCGAGTTTGAAACCCCGTGTACTGCTTGCTTTCTTCATCGAGCTCAATTTGATGGAAGGCTGATTGTGCATCGACAATGGAGTAATACTCTTTGCCAGCCACCTCTCCCAGTGTCCCTACAATGTTGGGAATAGGATAATGTTCGTTCACTACCCGCATGTTCACAGCTCGCAAATTAAGGCAAACTCTGTGGCCTCCCCCAGGCTTCTTCACGAGTACGAGGGGGTTTTTCCAAGCACTTCTACTCTCTTGCACAACTCCACTTTCAATCATCTCCGAGACCTTTTTATCAATGATTTCTTGACTGGTGTACGGAATACGCCAGCCTTTCGTTTGAATGGGCCTGTAATCACTCAACAAAATTTTGTATTTTACTCCTTTAACGTGGCTAATATCCATCTCGTCTGCACTAATTGTCTTGTGATATTCCTTCAGCAGTTTTCTGACTTGTTCTTGTTTTTCAGCACCCAAGTGACTGAGGTCAAGCTCATCAATTTGCTGAAAGCGTTTCTCTCTGCGGAGATTTTCTGCTTCGCGGTTTTCATCATTATTTTCTTCTGCAGTTGCATTTTCATTCGAGATTTCGTGGCATGTTGCAATTATAATTAATTTATTTAGTTCAAGCTCCTTCAGTTAGAGCGATTTCTTCGGCAAAAGGGTTAAGTACAGGCACCAAAACATACCCATTTTGTACCTTTGCTGCGGTGGCTCCCACGTAAGGCGCCCACTTAATTCCAGGTTCTAAAATTACCTCTTTTCCATCAAACTTGACATCTGCTCGGCACTTCACCATAGTTTGCGCGCGTGGCTTCACTGTAATGTCCTCAGCGAGAGTGACCGATGCTTCCTCCCGCGTTACCCACAAAATTTTCGGAGAAGCGGGTCTCGGCGCTGAAAACATGTTCACGTAAGTACCAAACAGTGATGCCCTACGTTTTCCGAAGTCTAGCTTTGCATTGACTTTGTTCATTACTTCCACTCCTATTAGCAGGTCTCCTGGGAATGCATTTTCCCGCACAACAAAGCATCTTTGCACAATTTTCTGACCGGTAACTTTAATTGGCACATTAATCTTCCCAAGCACCGGTACGGGTTCCTCTCCAATCGTTTTTAATGCAGTAGACGTTCCCTTTACACTAGCATTTTTGATCCCCGCAACCACACGTTCTTTTACCAAGCATATATTTGCTCCTGTGTCCAGAAGTGCGGTCACAGGTGCACCATTCACTTGGAGTATGACGCTTGGATTTATTAGTGGAGCTAACGGTCTCCTGTTCCGTTTTTTGGCGGTCCTGGAAAATGTTGCGCCCTGCAATTAGCTTTTAGGTGCCCAAATTTTCCGCAGTTGAAGCACGGCGGTGGCACTGTTCTATACTGCGCTAAGTTTGCCTCAGGTGCAGGTGGAACTTCCCGATGCGGCTGTGGTTCTCTTACGAGGTAAATTTGGTGCTGATGGCTCCTTAGTCTGCCTCTTTCACTCCAGTGTGGCGCTTCATAGTTCCCTCTTCTGTGATAAGGAGAGTGTCGTACCTGTCTGCCCCTTTCACTCCAGTGTGGCAATTCATTGTGGTGGCCTCTTTGCCGCTGTGGTGAATGCCGCATTGTGTGGCCAACACGCGCAATCTCAGGCTGCGGCCTCCTATCGCTTCGCTGCGGCCTCTCCCTCTCAGATTCCCTCCTTTCTGTCGTTTCCCTTGGTACTGGCACTATCCGTCGATTTTCCACTTCAACTGCCATGTCCCTCAATTCTTGGACGGTGGTAGGTCGCGCATCACTTCGGAAGGGTCTCGTGATGTCTGCCCTTAATCCGAGCAGCCACATCAAATCTATAATGACTCGTTCCGGATGTTCTAGATAATTCTCGTAGTACAGCTTTTCCCGGCGCGTCAGGTACTCAGAAACTCCCTCTCGGCTTGTCTGCTTCTTGGTGACAATTTCAAACATCGCTTGAGTAGGATGTTCTACTTGATCGGCATTTGCACGCAGCCATGTTTCTGCTTCTCGTAGATTCGTTAGTGTACCAATTATTTGATTGCACTTCTTTGCCTCTCGTGGATCTAGGCATAGGAAGAAGGCTCGCACCTGCTCGCTGTTATTCAGGTTACCGGTCAGAAATTTCAACCTTGCCATATGTTCTCCCTCCGAAATTTGGCCCCCATGGCTCCCACACAACTGGCTACCACTGGCATGTTGACTTCCTCTTCAGGCTGTGCGGGTACCGCTGGTTCGTTTCCACGGGCGTTGTTCCTTCGTCCTCTCCCAGGCATGATGCTAATCTTCTTTAAATACGAGCTTTACGACTTCACAAATAATCACTCGCGCTCACGCAGTTCATTAACAAGAAAAATCACTCACTGTGAATTTTCAACATCACGTTACCTTAATTATTCAAGCACCTGAGAAATTAATTCAGATCAATTTTTATCACCCTTTGACCTCTTTAAAGTTTTCAGCTGTATATCGTTATACACTTGTTAGCTTCTCGTTCTGTAATACTGACAATTTATTGCTTTCGAAATAGTACACTCTCCGATTGTTGTAGCACTTCATAAGTTTGGGTACTTACTAAATTTTACTTCAATGCACATATGAAATACACGACAAACAAAATAGACAAACAATACGACTGTTAGCTCACAAATATAAATAAAATTGTGATCAATTTTGATATTGCCAAGTTAGGATGTCACGAGAAAAGGTCCCCCCTCCTTGTTAACATTTCATTAACAAGAAGATCAGGTTCTCGGAATTGAGGGAATGGCATACCTCCATGACATTACACAATACACAAAAATGTGAGGATGTATCAAGAACACAGTCACTAAGGACAGGAAAAAAACAATGATTGTATACTAAAATTAGAGCTGTACTCACCGATGGGCAGAGACACGACTTACATAGCGCATTTTCTGAGCGCTATTTTGCCTCGGTGAGATGTGATGCTAGCGTTAACGGGGTTTTTAAACGCCATTAAAATGCCAAAGAAATTTTTATAATGGAAAACCCTGGTACAAAGCATTAACCGTAAATTACTGGAACTGTAAGTAACACATATTGACAAATACTACGCTGCCTAATTGACCGGTCAATTCCTTCAAGTATATTACACACCGAACACATATAATGAAATAATGCCTAACTGTCGGGTTGGCGCACTCCAACGGCACAATGGATGGCTATTTGGCCTCGGCTCACTACTTCTTTTGCCCAAGAGCAGCTTCAGTTCAATCCCTGTTTCATACACAGTGCATATACTGTCTTTGGACGTTTTCATGAAGAGGTCGTACTTGCAATCAACAGGAAAAACCGCCCTCCTGTAGAGCAACAAAATTTTGACGATTACTTTGGTTCTACAATTTTCTCATACATATGTATGCACAGATTCCACACTTAATTCAACTGCACCAATTCTCTTTTTACGTTATATGAACCTATCGTTTCTAGCGGTATCTATCGTAACAAAAGAACGAGTCTTACCCGCCCTGACGACGTTACTAAAATTTTTCTTTTAAACGACCTCCACGGTACGGAATCTTCTTCCCTCTGCAAAAGCAAAATGTAAACCTTTAATTTATTGATTCAAGAAAAATATATCATAACAAGATTCGCTTCTCACTTATTTTTCAGAGTATAACATTTTCAAGTTAACACCTATTCACGACGCAGAGTATAACATTTTAAGTTGATACCTAGCCACGACGCACCATATCGAGAGGCTCGCAAAAACTCACTGACTCCTGTTTTCCGTGCTTGCCAAAGTGTTCTTTTGGGGCTACCCTCTTTCCAATCATGACCAATGGTACTTCTCGTGCACTTCCAAACACTCGCCTACTCTGTCCCATTGTCTGTTATCGAGGTTGCACGCATCCTATTCGCTGTGATAAGAACACGAATTCTCCCGCCCATATTTTGCGAGGTAATCTTGAAGTCAAAACCCGTTGGCGAGCAGGCTTCCCACGACTCTACCCCTACCCTTGACTGGGCCTATGGTCAATAAATTTTGTCCTTGTGGTAACACAACACTGCCCCTTTTGTTCCGAGCTCTCGAGGTCTGATTACAAAGCAAAACATTAGCCCAAGCTCGAGTGCACGCTTCGCTCACACGATACATAAATCTATGTTGAATGTAAACATTCAGGCCTACACACACGTTAGAGCGACCCATTCGTTCCGTTGGAATGCGCCTGAACACAGTTTATAAACTCACAATTTTAGTTCAAGCAAAAAAAATAAATGCGCACAAAATTTGTTACACACAATTAAAAGATTTATTACACATGAATAAATTTTTCCTAAATTTTCATTTTCAATTCGCAAAAATTGATTATTCGTAAGTTCGTAACAGATTCTTGACAATATTGGTTACGTTGTATTATGTTTGCATTACGTATGTCATGTTGTATTATTACTTAATAAATACTAACCTTCAAATACTGTTTTCGTAGCACCTTATAAATCACTCGGCACGTTTCGGGAATAAGAACCCTGAGAGCTTGAGGTGAAATCATTGGTGTAAATTTGAGGTCTTCATAGCACCGTCCTGTGGCTAAAAACCTTAATGTAGATGACAGTCTTTTATGGGGGGTTATGGCACATCTCATGACCGTATCTTGTTTCTGTACGAAAGGTTTCACCAAACATAAAAGGTTGAAGTATGCTTCCTCATCCATCCTTAAATAATTTCTCCAGTCCTTTGGTGCTGCTCTTAACTCCTTCAATAAGTTTGTATGAGTATAACTATTCCTCTTTAGAAGCCATTCTCTGCTCCACTTGCGGCCGCGCCTTGAGCCAGAAGCACTTTTTGCCCTTTTTAGGCATATTGCCACAGCTAAACCTGCTAGAGCTACAGATTCCTCTTCCTCCGATGACATTGCGAAAACTGTGGAAATCACGACGATTATCTGAATGGTGTAGGGGTAGCGACGGTCAGATGACTTGCAACGATTTTTATCTGCACAGATAAATCGTTCAGATAAACAGTTACGTGTAGGGCCGGCCTTAAGATAGCTTGAAACGTAGTGTCTCGCTGGCGCCACAGAGCAGAGCGATCGGCGGTTTCATTTGACTTGGACAGTCGAACCTCACTGTCGAAGTGGTGTCATCAAGTGCTCAGGCGGAAGCATGTGTATTGTGTAGGTGGAAGTGAATGCCCACATTAATGTAATGAAGCTAGTTACTACAGGTATATTGTGTTTTAAGCAGAAAGCCATGTATTCTAGAGGACAGCGTTTGGTTCATCTTGCCGAAGCTTAAGCTTGAATGAAGTACGAATTCCTGGCAATAATGGTAAGTTCTAACTTGGCATTCCCTTATTATTTTTCGATGTGTAACAAAACCACATAGCGGTCTAGCATGCTAGATTAGATATTTTGATGTCAACTGTGCAGATTTGTCCAATTCGCATAAATATTCTTTTTTTTTGCCTATTTGTTCATTAACTACTGCTCTCTGTGCCGGGAACATCCGTTTAAAGAACGTTAAAGTAGTCTATTATCTGTGTATGTTGATGTGTTGTCCCGAAATTATTGTATTGAAAATACTGTAAGTTAATTCAGTTACTAATTAGGCCTACTTGGTGTTTAAGCCATTAAGCGAATTTTATCTAAGCTAGCTTTCGCATTTTTTTATGGCACTGAATACCGGTACAGTCAGTAAGATTTTTGTTCATGTGTGAGCAGGATAGGATGGTTGTTAATATTGGATTTCACACTAATCTTATATTTTTTTACGTGTAAAAGGTAATCCCGACATATCCGACTGGCTTTAAAGGCAAGACTATCGATCCACCCATAGGTTTGGGTACAGACCGTACAGTCAGGAACAGGAAGTATTTTCAGAATTATTGGGCATGGATTGTGAAAAGAGTCCGAAGTATTGAAATCTAACATTAAAATAGCCAAGTTTTCCCACACATACAATTTGTTGTCTAAATAATGACATGTTTGATTTTAAGAAAAAAATTCTCAAATAAATTTCCAGTCAATTAAATGTGCACATTTTTCTTTTCTAATTCAAAGTCATTCGGTAACTCGATTAGTTCTTGAACAGCATATGTTCATGTTTTTAACTTGGTGGATTTCTTCTGATTTGTGAAGCGGTTGCTGTGGTGCAGGGTGTAATTTGAGGATTGAAGGATACAAGTTAGAAAAAAGTTCCAAAATTTTGACCCTAAAAATAGTTCAGTTTTCCTCATTTTATAATGGAAGGTTCATATGATCAATAATATTTTGAGTCTTTTACACGTTTTAAATTTTTCATTGTTATTTGAATGTTTTCATTGTCATTTGATGAATTTTTAGACTAATGAGCAGTAAATAATCAATCATTTTAAACCTTTCAAAAATTGAATTTAGTTTCGTGCAGTATTTTTTAGAAAAAAAGAAAGAAAAACGGTGTATTTCCAATAAAAATCCACTGTAAGTGCCTATTTTTTCCTTTAATATTCACCGTTCTTGTCTTTTAATGATTTTCTTTGGATAAACCCAATTTCGTTACCTTCGTAGTAAAACTTATCCATCATATAGAGTGTATTTAAATGTCCTCGCCCAGAGTTTAATACTAGCACTTCTCTCAAATTGTTGCATCATTTAACGCTACCTCACAAATATGAATATAAAACATTAAGAATATAACCAGTGACAAACCTAGTGAGTCGCAACGCAAATATTGAAAAACTTTGAAACTCAATCGTTTGAACTTGAAGTTGAGGGCCGACAGCGTCAGAGCCTTTGTATGGGCCTTCGAACCTCATAACTTCCGAGATCGGACTGACTCATACCATTATCCGCTTTGAATCGTCACTCAAAGAATAATCATCCAGAGGAGGTATCAATGCAAAACTTTAATAATTATGAGTGTTTAGCAAATTACCAAATGAAGCAATGAAGTTGAACCACTTGCAGGGATTGATGTAAGGGTTCAACACTTTTGTTTTAATTTTTTGATTATTTCTTAATACGATAACCTGTAAAATCGCGAATTTCAGAAGAAAAGTGCGCAAAGAAATACAATATTGCTGTCATAGTGTCGTTTCTAACTCAATTTTAGACATGCATGTTATTTGGGGTATTTAGCTATAGTGTTCACAACATTTTGGATGCACTTTAATTTCATGAATAGAATAGAGATATTCATTTTCGCTGAGGCCGAATAGCTTAAATATTATTTTCCTCAGGTACCGGTAATAGTACTAATGACTAGAAAAAAATTGTATAACCTCACTGTTTGAAGCATATTGGAAATGAAGGTCTCATTGTAATAGAGATATTAATTTTTTGTGGTCACACAAAAGATCTAGAAGGGTAAATTCATAAGTTGGTGCATCCTCTATCGCATATAGTTATTACATGCTCATTGCCGGAACATGATTGTTCAGAAATTGATGCCATTTGATAATATTTTTCACCAATTAAAATTTTAACGTGCTCTGTCGAACTATTCGACCATCCATTGCCGTTAGTTTTGATGGACTCTGCACACAAATCTTCAATTATTTCTGTGATGTCACCCAAGTCTTCGAACGTGAATTGGTTGGACGACCGTGTAACGCGTGCTAAAAAGTATCACGCTTTGAACACAGTTTTCATTTATTCAATTGTACACTAAATGAAATTGGAAAGCGTCATTTTATAGAAGTTTTCCGATCATAAAAACCAAAAAATGGGCAAAGAAAATGTTATTTACAGGCTCTTAGTTGCAAGCCACTGCTCTATTTTCGTAACTCATGAATATAATGTAGGACAGAGAAAATAATTTCGAGCAGTTTGTTTCATAAAAGTTGTAGAAAACGATAATTTGTTTTCAAAATATGAGATAAAGATACTTAGTAGATTAGCAGGTTTGGTATCGTAATACTCATTTCAATAGTCGAAACAAATTATCGACAGAAAACAACAAAAGCTGTCGCTTTGATGCGGTAATCGATGTTTCATAATTTCTATAAATACAAATTTAAAAACTATAATCCCAGTGACTCCATCGTGTAGTAGATTATCACTTCAGAAAATCAAATGTTGCCCTCCGTGCGGCGCTGCCGCTAATAGACATGAAAGTGTTTGCCTGTTAATTAAGAACAGAAATCAATTGACCACCTTCTGGTTAGTTTGAATTCCTAACTTTATCTCTGAACTTCCAACTGTTATGTAGATTGCAAATACTTGGTATACGAATTGGTTTCAACATTTCCTATATGCTGAATCTTTTTATGTCGACCGTGACTGCAATAGTGTTAAATTTCAATAGCATGACCTTGCTCCGCAATAGTTGATAACGCCTAAACCATCATTCATTAATGAACGTATTTATCTGCGGGTGTGTTCACACCTCGCGTGATAATCACACGCAAATTTTGCTTTGCACTTTCAGATTTACCATTAGTCTATTTCACGATTAGCATTACAGTGCCCTACCGAATAAATAGGGTTGCGTCGGAAAGCTCTGTTCTAATTTCCAACATTTACAACGCCAGTCTGCGCTTCGCACGCCATAAATCGAGTTTCATCAATGGCCATTAGCTTTCGATGAAAGCTCATTCTTGAATATCCAAAGCAAACTTTCTTGATATTTCTTTCAGGGTTCTTCAAAGAACGAACAAGTTACCGACAGTCAATTGCTTTCATTTCAAGTTGCCGATTACGACATTCTAAATTGTAGGACATTCATTTATTTCGTAGTAACTTTAATTCTTCAACAAATCTCTACGTGACCACGTTCTGCACTTTTTTCTTAATCGCGTAAATTATTACTCGTGATCTCATGAGCTCGCGTCCGACCCCACTTGTCAAAATAGACCTTGAAATTTGCAGCGAAACTTGAATTTCCCGGCTACTGTAAGTAGTTGTTAAGGAGCTAAACTCTCCTAGGCTTGTCACTGCAGTTAATCTCCTACCACGTTTTATTCTGTGAGTCCGAAGGTCCGGCTAGATACACGTCTACTGCAGCCGCCCAGAAATCTCTCTTGTAACTCGTGATAAATTAAGACCCCTATAGTGTGTCGAATAATGGTAATTAAATTAGCGAAGGTCTTCAGTTTTTCCCCCATTCTCGAACGTAAAAACTTCTGATGCTAATCCCTGAACTTCCTCGTGTGCAAATTTCTTCTGAAAACGAATAACGTTTATCCAATTCTCCCCCTCTAGATACCTACCAGCGCTCCATCCGCCTGCATCAAGCTAATGTAAGTAAACCATCAATATCAATAAGCCACATTGTGACTGGTGGAAGTTTCCCCAGTTAATCACGCGAACGATTAGTTTTGAAATTGACGAAGTTCCTCAATTGTCCCTCTATCTCGAACCCAAAACTTCCTCATCCTCCTCGTAAATATTTTAAATTTTCAGTTCAAAATGTGGAACAAATTTATGACACGAACTTTCATCCCGTCAACATTTTATAAAAGTCGTACATAGGTTTACCCTGTGGCTCCCGATACCGTCAAATACTATACGGCAGTTGGCATTTCACCACCGTTCTCGTCTGAAGCGAATAGAATTCGAGCAGTTTCACACTGCTCGTAATACTAGTGTTCTCTTTACGAGTAAAGAATGTATAAAAACTTCGTCTAGTGTCTGTGAGAAGATAGAACTCCTTGCCGGTCAAGAGATCCCTGCAAGGAGAACAATAGTTTTAAAAAGTTTTCTCAAAACACGCCAGATTAAGCAGGTCTCATGATCGTACGGATCTCATCGGCAAATTCAGAGGAGAACAACAGTGGCAAAACTATCAGTGAAAAAGACAAATTATTCAAGCTTTTAGGTTACATTGCAAAGTAGCTTTGAATTTGTTACCAGCCGACTGAGAGGGATCAAGTTTAGCCTAAAGTTTTCGAGGCGATTTTGAAAGTCTATTTGAATTTGAGAAGCACTCAATTAGCGAAACGCCCTATTTAAGTACTTTGTTTCGAAGAACACATCTTAGTACTTCTCTCAAAAGAAAGTTTTAAGGAACGTACACTCGTTCGATTGGTAATTCCAGGAACAAAACTGGACTAACTTCTGGTTTGTAATGGGTTAACTAATTCAACTGACCTGCAGACAATCAGTCGATGGTAGGTTATGGGCCTGTATTTGTTTGTATATTTCAACGGCCTTGCATCGTCCATAGGAGCAATAATGCTCAGAATGAGAGCCGACAGCCGTCGGTCCTCTATACGTTTTATTCTAAAAACCTGGTCAAAAGAACAGCTACAGTACACAGCCGCCCTAAAATCTCGCTTGCAACTCCTAAAATTTATAACTTCTCAGGTACGTTTAATGACGGTAGTCGCATTTGCGAATCTCCTCAATTTTTCTCCCCCTTATGCAACGTAAAAACTTCTAATCCTGATCCCTGACCTTCCTCGTGAGCAGATATCTTCTGTACGCAGTAACGATGCTTGGCAATTTGGCCCTTCCGTAAACTTTGATCTGGCTTCATTACCTCCTTTGACTTCACTTTTCTACGCACTTTGTGCATAAATTTCGTATTTACTTCAGTCCAATCTAAGTGATGTCTTCCTCTCCTCTCTTTGCACACCTCAGTTGCAACTGAAGAATCTTTCACTGATATTCAAGCTATTTTTCGCCATTCCCAAGCAGCATTCCCACGCTTTACCATTGCTATGAGACTTTTTCTTCCATAAACACCTCATGGTTCCAGCCCTCGCATTCCCTTAAGATATGTACGCACTTTCACCGCAATTGATAGAGCATGTTTAATATTTATCAGATATTTGGGATACATTGTGAATGCAACTTTAGATTGTCGAACATGAACTTAAAAGTTCCTTCATATGACCTGACGGTTTTCTCTCGAAAATTCCCTTGTTGTCTACTGTACAATTCGAAAGGAATATGCAAACCCCTCCTCGGCACGGTCAACGCGCATGGCAGTTTAAGTTTCCCCGTAATAACGCATAGAATTGAATGCAACGCGTAACTTCAAATCTGAATTGAATTTCTAGGGTCACATATACCATGATCTTGTAACGGTCGTATTTCGAACTTCATCCAACTACTCCCCCACAGTATTGTAGAATCTACAGCTTCAACACACTCTGTTCTACAATTGCATATTAGCGTCGCAAATACTTCTAACTCTTCTAGAGTTATTACAAATTATGAAATATTCAACTTGACTCGCGCTTCTTAATTCTAGATGATGAAAGAGCTAGTTGAAGACGGGAAGATTGACGAGGCGTTGCGCTTCCCGTTCAGAGCGCACTTCGCGCATACAACGATGCCGCAGGTGATGAAAGAAGATCTCTAATTCATGCGCCTCAGCGCAATCATAGTCAGCGTAAAACCATTCAAAGAGAAAGGCCGGCAGCTAAGATATTCGGGAAAAGAAACGACAATACCATACCACCGGCTCATTTTATGCAGGCGAGTTTCTACAAACCTTTTGTATTACTAATACTTTACATCAAACCCTCTTAATGCCGTACGAACAAACGTCATTTCGTTTTCTTTTTTTTCCCCTCAAAGATGTCATCCATTAAGTAAACCTACTGAATTCTTTGAACGTTTCCCAAAATCCTTCTCTGAACCGAATCCATCTCATTAGTTATTCATGGTAATAGCGTGAAGACGTGGACTAATTGCGGGAACGACCTTCAACTTTTCCCTGAAACTTGAAGCTACATTCAACGAAATTTTTCTCCTTACAGGGACGTCAGCAACGGCAAACATTTTTACATCATCAGCACCACCCAAGATGACACAGATTCGTTATTTTACATCCTCTCGGATAAACCATTTAACGGGGAAGAAATCACCATTACTAATCCTATGCCCACTGGCAACAACATACTAGAACTGCCCGTTCTCCATACGGATGAACCATTTATCCTGTCATCATCGGCACCCGACAGTTTCGCCTTAAGCGACGTAATCGTCGACAAAGGAAAAAGCATAATTACATCCTTTTTAGTCGCATCAGATAATATTATCATCCTTTTTCCAAACTTATTAACACCATGCCCTTCTTCCTTCGGTAACTCGTTCCACGATAAAAAAAACTCCATGCCCCGCTTCCCAGCCTACCTCGTCATCGTCAACACCCGGCCGAGCCCTTGACTGTTATGTTTCTGTTCCCGACAGAGACATAACTAGAACCAAGTTCAGGAACATATCGACATCAGCATTTTTCGTCGACCTATCTCTCCTGACGGTAATCCTTGCACACTAACTCTAACGTAAATCTTTCAGGAGTCTCGGTAAAATTATTCAGTTCACTTAATTTTAGACAATTGTCAAATTCCTAAATGTGTAATGAAATATTTCACACGAAATAGGTAAACCTTGCTCAATGCTGTAGGTATATTTCTGTAAAATACCGAGCGCAAACGTAAAAAATCATAATTTTTCCTATTTTGAAATCGAACGATAGCTGCTGCTGCTGCTGCAGCACTTATTCCAAGAACTTTACTAACGCAAATAAAATCTGCCCTAATTTAATTATGTTCTTCCTGTCTGCTTTCAGTCCCGCGACATTCCCTTCAGCGAGATAGACCTGAAACGCTCTATTGAACGCACGCTACGCCACTACCGAACCCATGCCGTTCCGTGGGTGATAGCTGGATGGTACAAGCGTGCTTTACTTCTTCGTAAAGCTCAAAGTTTTCTCTTTCTAATTATTAATTTACGTCCAAATACTGAAAGAATGGTGTAAAATTATATTTTAATACGATGTGTAATAATTTGA
The DNA here is from genome assembly GCA_030386875.1 of Morinoia aosen. Classification (NCBI taxonomy): domain Eukaryota; kingdom Metazoa; phylum Arthropoda; class Malacostraca; order Amphipoda; family Talitridae; genus Morinoia; species Morinoia aosen. Next base: position 4,687,041 of record CM059556.1, on the reverse strand, counting down.
ACGAGAGTAAGTTCCTTTGAAGTTCCTTTCGGCAGTCACGGCGATTGATTTACCTCCAAAATGTCATCTGAGGAGCTTGGTGATGCCCTGTCTTATCATAGTTCATTCTTCTACTCTACATTGGAGCGCTACGTGAAATAAGCGTTTTCGTGAATTGTTCCGTATTAGAACATTTAATAACCCATTTGCTATCATTGATCCAAATTAGGGTGCCGATCAAGATTTTGGGGTACGCTAGCAATAGTTCACAAAAATTCGTTCGACCGCTACTCATAGTTCAGAAGCGCCATTGTGTCCAGTCATTATAAGGTTCACTGAAATTCGACCTCGCTATGGTGGTCTTCTGGAAACTACCGTAGAATCAGAGTTAATAACGGTGCACATTCACGCATTATTTCTCAAAGGATGGATTTGAGCAATTTCAGATTCATTTTTTTTATTGACTACTTCCTTTTCTAATAAGTGTTGCTGTCTTTATTGTTTCCGGGTTCTCAAGATATAATTTACATTTCCAGACTCTAGGCAGTCTAACACACAACTCTAATCCTTTACAACTGCTAACAGTAAAGCACGTAGTTGCACGCCAAACGGCTTTCCGCGTTTGTAAACCTGTGCGAATACCTATATGTCAATAAATAACATAATTTTAGGGAAAAACTTCATTCCCGACACTCAAAGTTTCTAATGCGTCCGGTTGTCTATCTATACATTAAAAATAATATCAGTGTGCTAAATCTCCAAGGAAATACGTTGGAGCTTTATTTGAATGAATAAATTTTCATTCATTTTATTAAAATATCTCACTGAAGTTAAACCGTTTGTTTCAGTTAGTTACAAGTTTCATGAAACCATTTACATCATCGAAATATATATCTAATTTTAGATTTTCATTCACATCCGGATCAACTCAACCCCAACGGAACTACCATAGAAGATGCACATTACACAATAGACAATACATCTTCAATACAATACACAATACATCATTCAATTCATTTGTCAGTTGTGCTCCTCAATATTTCAAGGCATATCATTCAATTCACAGCATTAGTGAATTTTAGTGAATGAAAGGGGTAATTAATGAGACAAGCTTTTCACTGTCGATATTGGAGACATTAAATCTGAGCTTAGTTCTGATGCGCTGCTGGTTGAGAAGAAATAGCTGGTCATTAACGTTATCTGATTTTAATGCAATATTTTCTCCCTTCAGCGCTCCGTTGTAATGGGAAGTGATAAATTAGTGGAAATCGTGTAAGATTACTATGCAGAGTTAATTTGTATACATGTGCAAGCCTCTCGATAACTTAAATCTAGGCCTAGTTCTCCACCTTTGCTGAAAGAATATTTTAGCTCTTAGCTTACATTGTTATACAAAATCAGTTATAATTGAAATAGTACTATCGAACGTTTCTTCACAAACGTTTACTATGGTATTTGAGCTAGAAAGTAAATAAATATATATATATATATATATATATATATATATATAATGGCTTCATGAATAATATTGCCGTAATGATTATTAACAATAATACTGTTCAATTTTTCTAATTTTCGGAAGAGTTTACTTTGATCAGAATTAATTGAAATTATAAGCTCCCGTGACGTTTTATGATTAAAATTTTTCGACGCGTTTCGTCCAGTGTCCACGGACATCATCGGGCTTAAAATAGTTCAAGTTGTGCGGCTACTATAATGGAGAATGGAGATGTGGGCAGGGTGGCTGCGGTTTCACGTATGTGGACAATGTGCATTTGATGCAAGTTAGAAGGTGTACAGTTGGACTGCGAAGTGAGGAGGTCTAGGCGACCTAGGTTCCGTAGTGGAAGGTACAGCTGGACGGAATTATTTGTGTGACTATGTTGTGAAGCAGGAATCAGACTGTTGTTTGGACGTGGATACAATGGTTTGATACTAGGAACTGTACCGTCCCTAGGAGTAGAGTTTCAAGATGCGTTGTCAGGGTGTCTACTAGGTAGTAAAATAGTAAAAAGTAGTAAAATTTGAGAAGTAGTAAAAAAAGGAGTAAAATTCACATCTGGGTAGTAAAAAATTGTGAAGTGGAATAATTCTTTGAAAATTGAAAGTAATGTTCAGGGGTATAAAGTGTATTAAGATTATTTAAAATTTATTTCTCCCAGCATTAGCAATTTGCCGCAGTTTATGTGAAATATTCCTGTATGGCGGGATGTAATTTCAGGATTGAGGGACCCAAAATAGAGAAATGGTCTAAAATTTTTGGAGACGACTGTAAATAGTTCATTTTTTCTCATTCAGTTTGATCTGAAGGATATCGAATTGCTTTATGATGGAAGGTTAATTTGGGCCATTTCAATATTTAAATTTTACTTTTCTTCAATGCCATTTCATAAATTTTTATGCATTAAATTTTTAATTATCAGTGAATAATCAAGGATTTTAAAGTTTTCTATGATTGAATTCAGTTTCCTGCTTGAGTTTTTTAAACAATAACCTCAAGTGGCTATTTCTCTCTATAATATTAAACATTCATGTCTTATGCTGATTTTCTTTGGATATACCCCATAGCGTTACCTTCGAAGAACAAACTTATCCTTCGTCATATATTAGGCATTTAAACGTCCTTGCCCTAAGTTTAATAATAGCACTTCACTCAAATTATTGCATCATTTAACTATACCTCACAAATGTGAATATAAAAGATAAGCAGTGAAGAACCAAGTGATATAACCTTCCAAACCTTATTCAGAGATGAATATTCTCACACTACGCTCTTCAATGTAAACAAAAATGGGATTATGTGCAATTTAAGGGTAAAACTGGATTTATATATCAATTCTTTCACATCACGTTCCTCGGATCACAATTTTGAATGTATCATATTGCAATACATCATTACATCCTCAATTTAGCATCAGTACATTACAATCCTCCGGTGAAGATGTCAAAGGAACTTCTCTGCAGTTCATTTATATCCAGCAATAATATCTTCTTTTGAAAAGACAGGAGTTTATTCTGTCCGTTTCGGTGTGAGGGGAACAATAACAATTTACTGTAACTATGAATGTTTTTTTTTTGTAGAAAAGCTTACCTCTTTGTAAAGCTGAAAGTTTTTCTCTTTCTCATGACATTACCCCTCAGGTAAATACAATTATTGTATCTATAGGAATTAGCACTCCCAGGGGGGAATGTCAGGGCCTAAGCTGAAAGTTAGGTAGTCTTTTTTTTTTGTTGAAATAAAATATTTTTTTATGTTAAGGACCACCTTTTTTCGGTTCACTGCTGTCCTGTTTTTCAGCACCTACTACTTTCTTCTTCAACTTTGGTCTTGTTTCATAATCTTCTTTCACAATTTACTGTTTCTATGCCCTTTCTGCGTAGATTCCGCATTTCATTCAACTCCATACTAAATGGTGCCTTCCTCCTTCCTCTCTTTGATCGCATTTGTTGCTGGGGAGGGAGGCTAAAACTAACATCTAATCTAATCCCATGACTAATTTATGTCCAAATACTGAAAGAATTATGCTATAAAATTGTCTTTTAGAAAGAAGAAAGAAAGAAGAAACAGTTTATTTCCAATAGAGATTGTACAATATTACAATCATTGGTTTTTAAATATCTTAAAATTAATATACTTAGATGATACACACACACGAGTATTGAAAAACTCGTGTCACTAGTCGAAAAGAAATGATTGAGGGCAATGAACTCCTAATCTAGCTTAATCTACATTTGATAATACATGTAATGATAATTATAAGAGATAACACAATTTCATGGACGATGCATTTTCATTGTGGGGTGAAAACACTTTTGACAGTTTACATGTACATGACATAAAACTTCGCAATTCTTGACGCCAGGAAATAATATATGAAATCGCTTGTTTCGGTCAATGTTCACAAGTGTCGTTTTAAGGAAGCATGAAAAAAAAATATATATAAATATATATCCATATGCACACATATGTACATATACGTATGCATGTGTGTGCATATCCATACACACACTCACACACACATACACACACACACAAATACATATATACATAAAAGCATGAGGACCAAGAATATTATAAGTTTTGTATTACTGATTCAACACTTTTAACATAACGGTCATTAGTTAACAAGCATTTTATTTAAATATAAATGGATGATCGCACAACAAAAGTATAGTTTTTACATGAATGCTTCACAATACTAAAGAGATGACGAGTTAGGTAATGTTACAAGTTGAGAGTGCACAGAAAAAAGACCATTATCTCTGGTAAAATGCTAGTTGTCAGTCTAGTATACACATATGTGCACGTATACATGTAAATATATACACATACACATGCACACATATACCCACGCACATACTTACACCAAACTCGTAAGCAAACACAAATGCATTTCTATGCATCGAGGCAATACATACGCATTCTACAGAGTGTCATACGCATAGCGTGGACACGTACACATATACACAAGTAAGCATGTGCGCAAATATCAGCGTAAACTAGTTCGTATAAACCAGAATTCTAATGGAGGGAAACGGAGAAAATATCTTTTATTATAGCATGAATTTTATAAAATTTCGTACTAAAAATAGTGGCACAAAACAGTCCACTTAAGTCGGAAACATGAAAACGATTGTGGGACGTGAATAAGAAAGAAAACATTAATGTCCTATAAAGGTTTCATATTAGAAAAAAAAATCACATTACCTTTGAAATATGGCGCAAATTGTCGGCAGTTGATAAACAAACATAGGTATCACATTATTATAAGCATATAACTATAAGCCGAATAAGTATGTTACTGCAGTATAAATGGATGATCACACAACGAATTTATTTTTTTACATGGATGCTTTACAATTTCATATTAGAAAAAAACACATTATTTTTTTTAATATGGTGCAGAATGTCTGCAATTGATCAACACACACACACACATAGGTACCATGTCGGTCTAGTTTGATGCTTGCACAGAAACGGAGAGGAATGACATAAAATGCACCTTCGACTGGTTGATCTACTCTAGTGCACACAGTTGTACGTGCACATATACACACCCATATGCGCACATACACCTATATACGTACACACATATACAAGTAAGCATGTTTGCAAATGACAACGTATAGGCGGTCAAATCATTATACCTAGGCATACTTCAAAACTGTTGGGTGATGTCTTGAATTATAAAACAATGAGCGAGGGAGATTGTTCAGCAATGGAGATACCAGGTAAATGAGATTCGTCAGTACTCATTCAGTATGTTCTGTAATTAAGGATTATTATTGAGACACAAGATGACGAGTTATTTTGGCTTTAAATTCTCTAGGTCATTGAGGGACTTTAATATTCAGGGGAAGTTTGTTCCACAGTAAGGCGCCTGATATGGACAGAGCCTTCTGCCCTAAGTGAGATGAACGATAGTTGACTAAGACATTATTGTTTCTGTTCGGTTTTTGATTGGTTACAGTGGGTGGATGGAAACGCACTATCTCAGCATTGCTGTGAGGAAGATATAACGAGGAGAATACGTATTGGGCCTTCTGCATAAGGAGCCTTTCTTGGATAGGGATCCAGCCGAGTTTATTGAGGAGAGGGGTTACGTGATCACTTCTTTTGAAATTACCGTTGCATACCACCTTGGCTGCAAAATTCATGCATTTTTGTAAGTCCCTTTTAAGGTATTGAGGTAAGTCTCCCCATACTAGGCTGCAGTAGTCAATGCGCGATAACACAAGGGATTGAATGGCTAATAATCTTGATTTTTCGTCTAGCATACTTTTTATACGATGAAAAAACATTAAAGTTCCGTAGATTTTGTTGCAAGTAGTCTCAACGTGAGATTTGAAGGACATATTTCTATCGAACCAGATACCCAGATTTTTAACTTTTTCTGGTGCATTAATTTTATCATTTCCAACTGCAAGAGTAAGATCTGAAGTTTTTTTAATTGCATCTTTGGATCCAAAAATAATGCATTGTGTTTTATTAGCATTTAATTTCAGACCATTTCGGTCGTACCATGATTTCAGGCTAGTCAGTAAAGTTTCGGCTTTAATTTGCGTCTGTGGTATTTCCGATACAGAACTTGTTATTGCAATTTGAACATCATCTGCATACATTGAGATCCGTGTGTTAGAAGGCATTGGAGGGAAATCATTAATGAAAATAGAAAACAGTAGTGGACCAAGAATGGATCCTTGGGGAACACCAAAATTGTTTTGAATGAATGGGGACAATTTGTTTTCTATGCGGGCTGCATGAGATCGATTTGACAAGTAACTTTCAAACCATTGCGTGTCTATTCCCAAGTTCAGTATTTTACGTAGAAGTCTTTCATGTTGGACGCTATCGAACGCCTTAGAGAGATCGAGTAGCAGCAAGAGTGTTACATTCTTTTGATCAATGTCACTGTATATTTTTTCAGATATATTGAGCAGAGCGTCTTGAGTGCTAGTATTTCTTCTATAGGCATATTGATTTTGGTGGAGTAAATTTGACTCGTCCAGGTGAAATGACAGTTGATTTGTCACCACTTTCTCCAATAGTTTGGACATGACAGGCAAAAGACTGATGGGCCTGTAGTTTGATGCTGTATTTAAGTCACCACTTTTGTGCAACGGTCTAATAATGGAGTGTTTCCATTGGTTTGGAAATGTGTTGGTTACTATTGATGTATTAATTATCAGACGAATCCATGGTGCTGTAACAGGGAAACTGTCTTTGATATATTGAAGACTGATACCATCATGTCCAACTGCCTTTGTGTTTTTTAGTGAGTATAAGATGTTTCGTAACTCCGGTAAATCGACAGGGCGTGGTCTCCACTTGACATCAGTCCTCGAGGGTGCAGTGGGGCATGAATTTTCAATTGTCGTTTCATCTGGATTGGTACACACCTCACTGAAAACTTGAGCCCCTACTTTTGAAAAGAATGTGTTGAAATCCTTGGCTGTTGCCAAGGGATTTTCAAAATTACTTATGCGATCTAAATTTTTATATGGGCTACCTCACTAATGATTTCCCAAGTTCGCTTCGGGTTATTTTTAGCCGTTATCAGTGCCTGGTGGAAGTGAGTTTGTTTCGCTTCAGTGATTTTCTTTCGAAGAATTTTTTCATGTTCTTTATATCTCTTGTATAAGGTACTGTTTGATCTATTGTTTTTGTACTCTCGCAAGTTAGCTTTCTTTATTCTGCTCATCTCTTTAACTTCGTCAGTAATCCAAACAGTCCGTTTTGGCTTGGTTTTTTTGGTGACGTAAGGTGCACATTCGTCGAGAGCTGCTGTGAAGTTCTCGTTGAAGATTGACACTTGTATGTCAACATCGTCAGATTGCATCATTTTCTGGAATTCGGTAGACCTATCGAGTAGTTTTTCTTGAAATAGTTCTGCTGAATAGTGCCTTTTCGAGCGATAGGTCATTAAGCGGTATTTTTGTCTTTCCTTCGCAATATTAATTTCACATTCTATAGAGTGGTGATCGGAAATAGAAGGAGATATTACTGTACTAAGTATTGCGGTGGGATTATTTGTGATTGCTAGATCGAGGAGAGTTGCAGAGACTTTAGTGATGCGAGTCGGTTCTTTGACCATTTGTGATAAGCTTAGTTTATACAATAGTTTGCTCAGCTGATTATTTTTGTCCGTTAGGTCAACATTGAAATCTCCGAAAGCAAAGAATGATTTTTTTGCCTGAAGGATTTCTTTGAAGGTTTCCTCAATGAAATCTAGTGTTAGATTTAGGGGAGACGATGGGTGCCGGTAAAGGCTGCCAATGATTATTGATTTGTGTTTATTTATTTGCACTTCTAACCAGACCATTTCAATGCCTTCGCAAACTTTATTAGCTATTAGTGAAGATGTTGAGTACATTTCTTTCACAAAAATACAAGATCCACTGCCTCTGCTGGTTTTAGCGCCATCGTAGCGGTACAACACGTAATCAGGAATGTTAAAAAATGAACTTTGGGTTCGTGAATCAAACCATGTTTCTGAGACACACAAAATGTCAATTTTTTCAGTGACCAACATTACTCTGATTTCATCCAATTTACCATTCAGGCTTCGAGCATTTACATGCTTGATGTTGATTTTACCTATATTAGCACTCTTTTTAAAGGTAGTGAAGTTACTATTCCGATGGGATCGTTCAGGGGATTTATCGGTTTTGTCTAAGTTGCCCAGGGTGTTTGGCCCAGCATCTGCTATGTAAGAAAGTCTACTATTTGGCTGGGCAGCGGCACTCTGTCAAGATGAGGTAACCCCGGTCTGATTTTTGCCTTGTGTGACAAGAGCACTGTAGTGATCGTTTTTACGATGGAGCAGTAGTGGAGGGTTATTATTTGATAATTCTGAATTGGGAACGACTGATATTTTCCAAACACAATGATCCTGTTCATCCAGGACGAGAAGTTTTTGGTCTGTCACATTTGAAATGATTAGTGGTATAAGGTCTACAGCAGCTTGGTCAAAATGTTTTTCGTCAATGTAATTATCTATGAGGTTTTGCATGTCGCCACTGTTCTTGTCAAAAAACTTAGCATATGTGCTGTTGTTTGCTTTACTCTCTGTTTTGATTGCAGCCTTTAGGGAATTGTAATTCCATTTTGATGCTGGTTGTTTTGTAAGTAGATGAGCTACTGCGTGAAGGAGGCAGTGTCCATCGGCTTTGGTGGGAATCAGTTTTATGTTCCATGATCGTTTCAATTCATCCATTGTGGAATTCATGCGTTCACAAATGCGGCTGGAGACGTTTTTTTCGCACTTTTTAAATCATTAAGAGGTTCTGAGAGGTGCGGGGAATTTACGTTTTTCTGGCTCTGAATTCCCGTTCTGTGGTGATTTCTTGTATGGGGATTTGCAGAGAACTGAGAAATGCTCGTGTCAATTATATTTTTCTGGTGATGATTGTGCACACAGTTGGGTAGTGGATTTTCCATCGATTGTCGACTGCAATTTTGCAGCGATTTCTCTCTTCCTGTTGATTTCACTGCTTCCGAGTATGTGATTGGATATTGATTTATACTCGTGTCTGAGAGGGGCTTTTCATCCTCTTCATCAGCATTGGACAGCAATGAAAACCTATTTTTTTGTAGGCACTCCACAATTGTTTGTGGCGGATGCCGGAGAGTGCTTGTTATATGAGGGCAAACATCGGGAGGAGAGGGGAGGAGAGGGTTTGTTATATGAAGGCAAACATCGGTTTATGCTGCTGGAGGTTTCACGTGGATAGGCGGTCAACTTAGAACAATCATTCAACTCATTTTGCTGTTTTGCATAATCATTAGAGTATTCAATTTCTTCATTCAGATCATGGGAGTTTCTGACACAGGAGATAAAATGTGAAGTTAGTCTCAAAGGTGATTTTAGAGCAATTTGTTGAAGAAAATGATGCGTGTCTTCTCGCGTAACGGGCCAAGTGCGGACATTGTTGTAAGCTTCATTAACAGGACCGGTTTTTACATTTGCTCGCAGCGGAATCAGTTTAAGACCAATTTTTCTGCACAGGCTCGATGCCATGTACAATTGCTGCCCACTGCAGGCGCTCACCACATAAATACAAGAAAAAAGATTCTTTGTCATGATCAAATTTTTTAACTTGTTGAGATTATGGGACGAGAGGCTCAAGCCTTTGAAACCAATTATATAGTTCCTGAAAGGAGGTGCGCGTTCAATCTCATCATAAAGATCATTAGGACGTTCCGAAGTTATGGTCTGAATCCTGCATGCGCTATCAATGTCATCTCTGTTGATTTTTGTGAGACTATTGTCTCCAACGAGAAAAGTGTCCAAAGGGGATTTCGCATAATGATGGTTACTCGCAGCTACCACCGGCGTAAAATCATGAGCGCTGATACAATAATTTAAAGCAAAAAGCTGTTCTGTAATCATTTGAATATTCGATACAGTGGAAAAAATCGACGCTGGGCTTGGGGGACAATTTTGTCTCAAAGCTTTATTGAGAAATGCAGCTGTAAGAGACAGCATGTTATTTATTTCGTGAATAGTTTGGGAGCTGGTCATTTGGAGAGGATGTAAGTACCCATCAAAAGCTTTAGCAGGTCTGTTTGTATTGTTCTCCACTGAAAATTTTAAGTTATCCTCGCAGGTTACGCTCTGAGGTACTTTACTGCCAGTGGCAGCTGCCGCGCATGCATTTTCAAACCTAACTCCACCGCCTGAAAGGCCTGCACACAATTTATCATTAAAATTATAATTAAAATTACCCATTTTAGTCTCTGAATGGTTCCTCACATCGAAAATTTTATCGCGTTCCAACGTTGATGTCGGTGTCGTCGTCGTTGGTGAACAATTTTGAGCTTTCTCAGTGACGCAGGACAGGGGAGATGCCGCCATGACGCAATCGTTGGGACGAGACGGAGGAGCTAGCGGTGGTGCTGTGGCAGCTGGCGCCAGTGATGAGGTACAAGCAGCGCTTGGGAGATTTTCGTCAAAGACGGGCGACTCTGCTGCTAGATTCTCTGTCGAGCACCTCTCCGTCGATTCTCTGAACAAAATGTAATCTTTCAAATGAGAATTAAGTTCCTTTTGGCAGTCATGGCGACTCGCGGCAGGGTTGCCATATTGGCCTTTTTAAGGCCAAATATCACAAATCTGGCCTTTTTTACAAGCGCTTGGCTTCGAGATTTTAAGTTTGGCCTTTTTCTAAAATTTGGCCTTTTTCTGGCTTTTTTAGTCCTTTTCCAGTTCTCGTAAAAAACAAGGCTAAAAACTGAATCGTGAGCGGTTTTAAAGACATATTCTAAACACAAGTTGAATGTAAATCATCAGGATCAAATGCTCTAGTAGGGTATAAAACTAGAGTTGACGGAACTGAGACAGGTCTAGGACAGGTTCATTACAGAGACAAAAGAAAACGCCAAAAAAAATAAACGCGCTCCTATCAAATTTTAGGTAATGCACACGCGCACTATTTGATTACTAAGTTGATCCAATAGAAGTGTACAATATATATTTTCAATTTTTTCAACGACTGAAGTTGAAATATTGAATATACAGTACAAAACAAGAATGGTAATTTTTTAACTTTAAGAAGAGCATTTAATTTCTCCGAATTACGCTCGGTCAGGATCACTGACAAATCAGCATGCGGTCGCAGCGCCCGTCTCTAGTCCAGAGCTGCCGAAATTGGTATATTCGCATAAATGCGGTATGGTCTGCTCCAAATGTCACTTTGTTGTACATTGGATACGACACAGCCTGACGCCGAATTTTGGTACGTTTTAAAGATTTTTATAATTTATTCAAGAAATCTTGGCCTACCAAGAATTATTAGCCGTATTTTTGGCAGTTAGAAAACTTTTCGCAAAAGTGAGAAGCAATTTAAATGGAATGTGTATTCCTTCAATGTTACGCAACGCGTTTGATCCCAGTTCGAAGTTCAGAACTCGTCGCATCGTCGCCAGAGTCAGGCTACACTTCTACAGTTTAATGTTTTACGTGTACTTTATATTTAAATATAGAGTTAAAAATTGTAATGCAATGTTAGTTTTGTTATTTGCTAAAATTGCTTATCTATGATGTCGTTTCGTTGACTCAGACTGACGTGCATTTGAGTAATGAGTGTCCTTGATTTGTTCTATACTCGTTGCGTCTTGGTTTTATGTCCGTTCGTTTACTGTTGTTTATTTCCCGCCTGATTTAGCCACGGGTCACTCAGTGTCTAGTAGTAGTCGCAAAGCGCAGTGAGTGTGCAGAAAAGCTCTTGTTGAGTTGTTGGTGTGGTCGAGTGCCCTTTTATTGAAAGTGCAGAAGTGCCTGGATTTCGAATTTTTCTTTTTAAAACTCGATCCAAGATACCCAAGTGGAAAAACCAATACGATTCCAACCGCAGATATAAGCCGGAGTGGGAAAAAAAGTACTCTTGGCTAACGAAAGGCGCTGGTGACGACGGTTATTGTAAGTTGTGTAAATGTTCAGTGAAGTGTAAAATTTCTAACTTTTCTCAACACGAATCATCAGCAAAGCACAAATCAAACGTACTGCAAGCGGGTCAAAGTAATTTGGCTTCCTTTATTACTCCCAGGGATAAAGCAGTGAACGACGGTATCAAAACTGCTGAAATAAGGCTTGCAGTTGCGGTAACCTGTCATTGTGCCGTTATGGCTGTTGATCACTTGGGGGAAGTTATAAAAGAGCACGGAAAAGGCAGTACGCTTGCCGGATTAAAACTGCATAGGAGCAAGTGTTCTCAAATAATTAAAAATGTGGTTAGCCCAGCATTAGAATCTGACTTGAAGGAATCTTTGAAGAACAAAAAATTTGTACTGATTATTGACGAATCTACTGATATTTCAGTTAAGAGGCACCTGTGCGTCGTAGTGCGCTATTTCAACGACAGTGCTGATACCCCATCAATCCAAACTTCATTTTTGGGTCTGCTGGATCTTTCAGCAGCGACAGCACAGAGTATTTATGACGCGTTACTCGCAAAGTTAAACGAATATGAACTGGAGTTGAAGAATTGTATCGGTTTTGCAAGTGATGGCTGTGCTGTTATGGTTGGGAATAAAAATTCAGTGTGGACCAGGATGAAGGATGCAGCGCCAGACTGTGTACAGATGAAATGTGTCTGCCATTCACTGGCATTATGCGTCCAACACGCTTTTGAAAAGTTTCCCTCCAATCTTGGTTTTTTAATCACAGAGATCCCACTGTGGTTCTCAAATAGTGATTTGCGCCGGGACGAATATAAACTTGTATTTGATACTTTGAATCCCAACAATAGCTATCAAGCACCAACACCATTTCAGAAATCTTCTAAAACTAGATGGCTTGTCAGAGGCAAAGTCATGTACAATATTCTTGTCAACTGGGAGGAACTCAAAACGTATTTTACAACAACAGAAATGAGTTACTCCGCGAATGCAAGATACAAAGCACGATTATTGAAGGAGATGTTAAATGATAAAGTAAATCATCTGTACTTTGTGTTTGCTACACCAATTGTAAAAGATTTTGAGTCAGTAAATGCAATGTTTCAGTCTTCCAATATTGATCCCTATGAACTGTCCAAAGAACTGGAGATGCTCAGAAGAACGCTGAGAGACAGAATTTACAGGAAAGATGGTAGTGAAAAGTCTATGGAGCAAGTGGATTTTGGTGCAAAATTTAGGTTGGAAGTAGAAAGTCACCTAAATAAGTACAAAGGAACACAGAATGATAAACAAGAAGAGTTCAAAGTTGTAGAGCTGAAAAAAAGATGCCATGCATTCATTGTGGCAGCAATAGAACAACTCAACTCGCGAATATGTGAATCAACCAATGTGTTTCAAAATCTTGTACTTCTTAATCCAACAAGAATTTTAAATCAAGTCAGTAAAGGAGAGTTTGTAGACTTGCCTAGGCTGCATTTAGCTCAAGATTGCATTGACGTCATTGAACAGCAGTATCGAAAAATAAGCATCGTTTACTGGAGACAGGAGGGCATTTTTGAAGGTGGTGTGATTCCTAAGGACACTATACAATTTTGGCTTGGAATACACAACCACTCAAATTTTAAAGAGCTCTCGAGTTATGCGCTCAATTGCCTGGTGACTCCCGCTAGCAATGCTATTGTCGAAAGAATGTTCTCGTTAGTGACGGCGGTCAAAACTAAGCCCCGGAATAGATTACAAACTAGAATGCTGGATGCGATTGTGCGAATCCGGGCGCATCTCAGCAATAGTTTACTTTGTTGTAAAGACTTCCAAGTGACCTCAATAATGTTAGCTAACTTCAAATCCAGCATCCTGTACAGGGTTGCCAGATGCAGGGAAATTTCCCTGCTTTAGGGAAATTATGGGTCCAAAAGGGAAAAAGGGAAAAAACTTCAAAAAACGAATGAAAACAGGGAAATTTTGCTATGCGGCTTCATTTTCATGTAAAATTATATGTAAGTGATTAGCTACTTAGCATTTTGTGCTAAGCTACTTAGTATTTATAGTTTTTAACACTTGTCGGACATGTTCGAACTTTGATACACGTATTGTACGCGTACACACTGACTAGGAGCAATCAGAGGCGCCGATGCATCGCAACCGCTCAGCGCCAGTTCAACTTCACGCGATTCACGCTTCACGGAGTCACAGATCCTAATCATCACAGTTGCATTAGTCATTGTAATGATTGTAGCGAGAGGAAATTGAAGAGACGCGCTTCAGGATTACTGAAATTTTTGAAGTGAATTAACGTAATATGTAAAGCAGTGGAATGAAACCCTTCAATCAAAAGTAAGACGTTAACGTTTAATTCATACTCAAAAGTACCTAGAGTTGTGGGAAACTGAAATGAAATTCAAAGGGTGGCTCAGTAGAAATTAAAAAGGAGCAGAATATTTTCAATGTAAATTAGGTGATGTAAATAGATGGAAAAGCTGGCAGATCAGAGATTGAAAACCATGCGGAAATGACAAATACAAAAAATGTAGAAATTAGAAAAAACAACTAGAAGTTCTTTGTATACGTAGAACGGCAGTAAACTAAGAAAAAATTCACAAGTAGAAGAAGTTGAAATTAGACTTGGTGCATTTTTATATGAGCATAATCTTCCGCATTCTATTGTTGAACATTTAGTCCCAGTTGTGAAAGCAGCTTGTCCTGATTCGGAGACTGCGAAAGGCTTCAAATGTGGTAGGATAAGTGTATTGCAATTGTGAAGAATGTTTTAAGAGGCGAAGTGAGTGGTAATATTTATGAGCTCTTGAAGAATCATTATTTTTCTCTGATAACGGTTGAATAAACATATAAACGAAGTACAAAGTATTTGGCATTGGTGGCAAGGGTTGTTAAAAAAGATGTTGTTAAAGATCCATTTTCGACTATCATTCCACTCATTAGTGCTACAACATGTTTGCACGGAAAAATAAAAAACCTATTCACTGAAATAGGTATACTCTATAAAAGGAATATGATTCTATGTATGTACGTATGTATGTTTAAAGAATCTACAAAACAGGGAAATTTTTAGTCAAAAAAGGGAAATTTTGAGACTAAAACAGGGAAATTTAGGTTAGACCATCTGGCAACCCTGATCCTGTATCAAACGGAAAGCAAAGACATCTCTAGTGCTGCTTCTACCTCTCAAACTTCAGCTGAGGATGATGAGTCAGAAGAATTCATGCTATTCTTCGAAGAATAGGGTGAGTTTCGTCTATTTTTCTTTTGTATTTAAAAAGTTGAATGTTGAGTAGAATTATGTCCGTTTTACGTTTTTGTTCATACGTTGAACAAGCTGTGAACTTTATTTTGCGTGTATGATTGTTTACGTGTTTCTAGATGTGCGTGTTGTGTTGCGCGTTTTTTAATCTATTATTTTGTGGCTAACCTTTTCTCGCTACTTGATAATCATTTACGACTGTGTTTCAGTCTGTTAAAGGTAAGGCGTTTTTTGTCTTTTCTTATTTCGTTTCAGTTAATAATTAAGGAATACCGAAGAATTCTCTCGTAATATTAATATCATTCATAAGTTGTCAGACATCTCTTTGTGCATAAAGTATCCAAGAGATGATAGTTCGACTGTTACTCTCAACACAATTAGCCCCCGATACGGCTATAGTACGCGTCGGAATTTAGGTTGGTCTATCGATTAATTAAGGACCTTTATATCAAGAAATTTCTGAAAGTCCAATGTGTTATGCATCACATGAATAAACTTTTTTTTGGAATTGAACGGTTTTTCTTTGTTCCTTTTCTTTAAGGTATGTACCTACTGTTATAGCTTACCTAAAATAAATTTGGCCTATTTTGGCTTATTTCCTCGTAAAATTTGGCCTGAAATTCATGTAGCTATCTGGCAACCCTGACTCGCGGTTCAGTTCAGTTACCTCCAGGATGTTGTCAGAGGAGCATTGTGATGCTACATCTTATTAAAGTTCTGTCTTCTATCAGGTTGTAGCAGAAGTTCTGTCCATTTTTTTAGATATGAAATTAAGTGAAAATCCTCTCAAAAATGCATTTATTTAGTCTTCAATATAGGCACCATATTTATTAATTACGTCCTCCCATTTTCTGGTAAGCTTTTTGATTCCTTCCTCATAAAATTTAGATGGTTGGACGCACAAAGAGAAACTAGTTTCATTTCGAACTCTTCTCTTGTAGTCAGCCTTTATTCCATTAAATGATTCTGTAAGCCCCTGAAAAAATGAAAATCGGTTGGAGCAAGATCTGGAGAATATGGTTGGTGATGCATGACTTCCCGGCAAAATACTTCAACAAGACTTTTGGTTGCGCTTGAAGGGGGGGGGGGGGGGTGTCTGCCATTGTCATGGTGCAGAATCACTCCTTTTCGATTGATCAAAAATGGCCGTTTTTCCTGTAAAACTGCTTTTGAACGAGATAGCTTCTGACAGTAAACTTCAGATGTTATTTTTTGATTGTCACCCATTAATTCATTATAAACAATTCCCTTCAAATCCCAGCATCCACTCAAAAGAATTTTTTTAGGGTGCAGTCCTTTTCTCGGCTGTAGAATGGGCTTTGAACAACTTAGACACTGTCTTTTGCGCTTAACATTGTTGTAAAGGATTCACTTCTCGTCACTAGTTATGATTCAGTCTAGAAAAGGGTCTGGAGTTCATGAGAACGCAGTGAAACACAACAGGTCGCCCGTATGTTGCCTGATGATTTCTGACAAATTATGTGGGACCCTGTGTCTCAGCCTTTGAGATTTTGCCAAATCTTTTCATTACCCAATATATGGTCATATGGCTTACATTAAAGGTTTTGTTCATTTCTCTAGTGGTGCAGGTTTGATTTTCATCAATGGCAGCTAGCAATTGCTCAGAATTGAGTTTTTTTTAGCATCTTGCTCATGGTAAGTCTTAGACTGTAGGCATTTTTTTTAAACAAAAAACGATCTTCTGCAGGTCTTTTCATTCACAACATCATTTCCATGTGTCTTTGAGTGTTTTTGCTGCTGAGCTTGTCATATTGCCTTTATGAAATTCAAACAGTAAAATATGCCTGACATGCTCTTTACTTGGAGTGTACCTTTGGGCTAAAAATAGTTTTTAATTACGATAATTATCACAGAATATGAGAGAAGAAACATTTTATTAATTACCACAGATAAGCATTTAACATTAACAAGCTAAATTGAAGTAATCTTGCCCTAAACATAAAGCTCAACAATTGGACAGAACTTATGTTACAACCTGATACTATATGTATGTATATGAAAGTTACACGAAATTTGCATTTCCGTGATTTGTTCCATAATATAATGTTAATAACCAATTTATCATTATTGATCGCAATTAGGGTGCCAATTTAAATTTTGAGGTACGTTAGATATAGTTTACAAAAATTCGTTCACATATTCAATTCGTTCAATAGTTCACAATCTCATATTTACGAAGTGTCATAGTGTTTAGTCACAATAAAGTTCCCTGATATTATACCCTGCAGTGTAAAGTGATGTGACAATCACCTGGTGTCTACTAGTTTCCAGTTGGTTTATTTTTTGGGTATCATGAATGGTTGTCCTCATCGTTGAAAGATGTTAAGACATGGTTCTTTGTCTTAACATTCGATGGAGTCCATTAGGATGAGGTAACTTAGGAATTTAGGTAACTTTTTCTCAATGATGCTTTGATTGATGCATTGAGCATGAAGTATTTTAAGTATTAAGAAACTTGGACCCTTTTTGAACATTTGGTATTGCGTGTATCATTGGCTCATACTACTCATTATAGGCTGATGACTTACATCTGGACATTTGGACAACATTCATTATGTAAAAAATAGGTAGTAATTTTTTTCTGGTGAAGGTAGTAAAAAGTAGTAAAATTTGGAAACGAAATATCAGTAGTCACCATGGTTGTGTTCCTGTTGATTCGTGGTTGATGGTTGGTTTGCGCGTTTAAATAAGGAGTGATTCCATTATTTGCAGCCGGTTGTAATCTATTTGTTTCTTAATTATTTTAGTGTTGTTAACTAGATTTTCGCGTGTTAGGATGGTATTGTGGTTGTCTTAAGCATGTTTGTTTGGTCCGCCGGAAGCTAGGTGCATTGTTAAGCGTCTTGATAAGGTGGTTGTTGTCATGCCGATATACACAGATTGCAGGGGCTCGCACTCCCCTTGGGTACACTCCCCCTCACTCCCCTCCCTCACTCACTTCGTAGTCCAACTGTACACCTTCTAACTTGCATCAAATGCACACTGTCTACATTCGTGTAACCGCAGCCACCCTGTCCACATCTCCATTCTAATAGCTGCTCAACTTAAACCATTTTTAGCCTGATGATGTCCGGGGACGCAGGACGAAACGCGTCGCAAAATTTTAATCATATAACGTAAGGGGAGCTTTTAAATTCAATAAATTCTGATCAAAGTAAACTCTTCCGAAAACTAGAAAAATTGAACAAAATTATTGTTAACAAACATGGCATTATTATTATTGAAACCTGTATCAAAGAAGGGCAACTACCAAAATTTACTGAATATATATATATATACGTAAGCATTTAACTTTGAAATACTCTTCAAGAAATCCGTCAGTTCAATTATTTGCTTTGAGAAATTTTGTTTATTATTTCTCATTTCGTGATTTAGTTCGGTGACATTTATTTTGAGGGTTTATCCGCCTTCACAATATGGATGAGATTTGTAAGTATAATCATTTTGTCCATGCTGTGCCTCGGTAAAATAGAAATATATGAAGACCAAATTTACACCTTCAAATACATATCGATGTATTAACAACTATTAAATATGAATTTGAATGTGTCGGAAGTGAATTGTTAGAAATGTTTATGCATTTGCTAATTACATTCATTCTTCATAGTTCATCCACCTGGAATCATGATGTTTTAAATTTGAGCATTGAAGTTGGCGCTGCCATTATGTTGAAAGGAATTTAGTTTGATTCTAAGACATGTTAACACAATTCATGAATGAACAATTCAGCTTGTACGATTCCTTGATAATGAATGAAGTTTTGCGATGCCATTTGATTATAGGAATTTGATTTGCGTTCGTAAAATATTACACTTCATAACTGAACAATTCATCTAGTATCATGAATTTTTGAGTTTGAATATTGAAGTTGGCTGTCATAGTATTAGTGGACTTTAATTTTTTTTTAAAAGTCGTTGCAAAATCAAACAAAAAATTACTTTCTGACGGCCAGTTTTTTCCATTCCAAATTAATTTGGCGGATATCTGCTCGGGAAAAATTCATGAACGAGGCTTTACCATGAATAACTACACCAAGTGATCCATAAAAATGTCCCCGATTTTTTAATTGATAATACCACCGCCTCAAATTACCATATTTGAACTGCCTCTTCTCACAATGTAGGTGATTTTGTTTCCTTTATGAAAAATTTCAGTTTTTGAAAATCGTTTAATAATAACTTTACAGCGATCGTTTTACTGAAAGAGGTAGAAAAACAAATTGTTCAAAGGATAAATTTTTAAAACTACACTGGTATTCTTCTACATTTCTCAATACCTGCTGTTGAAAATAATTTCACAATAATGTATCCTACATACCATTAAGTATTTAAACCATCTGAGTGGATATTTACTTCTTAATTTCATCATTTTAAGACAACTTAAATGCAGCTCACAAACTACCAAAGAATTTTCATCGTATTGGAATATGAAGCAACGAGAAACTGAAAGTTATAAGAGCAACCAGTGAAAAATTCCCGGAAAGGAACTCTCCTGATATGAAGACTGTGTATCGCACAATTAGACAGTTAAAAGATAATTAAATGCTCTTCTAACTTATTCACGGTTTTCGTTGCTTCATATTCCATTACGATGAAAATTCTTTGGTAGTTTGTGAGCTGCATTTAAGTTGTCTTAAAATGATGAAATTAGGAAGTAAATATCCTCTCAGATAGTTTAAATACTTGGTGGTATGTAGGATACATCATTGTACACTAAGAACACCTACGCGTAGTTACTTATACACTAAGAACACAGAACCACGAACGGCCAACACTCCAAATGGCCATGATCTACTCGTCTTCTTCTTCAGGAGCGAGTGGGGGAAGGTTGAGCGGATCTTTGTCATTTGGGTCGTCCTCGTCTGCTGCTGCAGCAGCAGCAGCAGCAGGAGGAGGAGGAGGGCTGAGTGGCTCCCTGAGGATAAACAAAAGATGAATCTCAGTGTTACTCAGAGTTTCTGTATTGTTAAGATAAACAAGTTTATTGAGGGTCGTGCTAATTACTACTATGAAAAAAATATGAAGTACACCGAAGTGAACTTACTGGAAGCGGGGAAATTTATCGTCAACGCCATGTTACGAAGAGGTTCGTTGTGAACAGAAGTCAACTATTGTCATAGGAAAGTTGACCTTTGCCTCGTGCAAGGTATCGCTGCAGCAAATTTGAGTGAGGTATAAATTAAAATATGTATACGAGAAAGCCAGGTAACTCACCGAAAACGACGTTTCGGTGAGTTACCTGGACGATTAGGTTTGTTTTGATGGTACATGATGGTTTTGCAAAATCGAGGAGATTCGCATATGCGACTACAGTCATTCAACGTACCAGAGAGGTTATAAACTCGTCGTCGACGTAAGCTGGCGCTCTGCGGCGCCTTTCCAAAGGTTCCGGGTGGTTGTCTCGTGGAGCTGCGGCTTCCTGGGGTGTGAATAGGGGAGCCCCATGGAGGAAGGTCCGCGGCTTCATAAAGCAAATGTGAAATTTTCGCGTCTGTTTTTCCTCGGACCTCTTGTACCAACCTGCGATGACCCATGGTACGGCATGGGTTCTGTAGTAACGTAGTGTACGTTCAATTGACCGTTTGAGGTCAATTTCGCTGAAGGGAATGTCGCGGGACTGAAAGCAGACAGGAAGAACATAATTAAATTAGGGCAGATTTTTTTTGCGTTAGTAAAGTTCTTGACATAGGTGCAGCAGCAGCAGCAGCTATCGTTCGATTTCAAAATAGGAAAATTACGATTTTTTACGTTTGCGCTCGGTATTTCACAAAAATATACATACAGCATTGAGCAAGGTTTACCTGTTTCTTTTGAAATATTTCATTACACATTTAGGAATTTGACAATTCTCAAAAATTAAGTGGACTGAATCATTTTACCGAGATTCCTGAAAGATTTCCGTTATAGTTAGTGTGCAAGGATTACCGTCAGGAGAGATTGGTCGACGAAAAATGCTGAAGTCGATATGTTCCTGAACTTCGTTCTAGTTGTCTCTGTCAGTGACTGAGACATAGCAGCCCAAGACGCGCCCGGCAGCACCCACGTCAAAGTTGCTCCACTCTGTGTGCGTGTGTTGCAGCGGCCGTGTGTGTGTGGGGTTCGTCATGTGCACTGGTCCAGAGTTGAACTCATTGCCAGAAGTCGTTGTATCGTCCAACTATGAGTGACCAGATGCCGCAATGCCTTTCGTTATGCACTTGCATAATATTTAAAAAGAAATATATTAATCACTTAATGTATATATTTAGAAATATGCAAAATGCAAAAATTCAGTAGTATTTCGTAGCAATCAATAATGCTTTCAAAAAAGCCGTCTTTCATATGTTTTTAGATGTATTTGTAAATAAGTTTGCTGAATAAAGCAATCGTAATATTTTTTACTGCAAAATGTCAATCCTTAAAATTTTATACCTCTATCAATCTAAAAAATGCAACGTTTCGATGAAACTATTGCTACCTTCGGGCTGAAAAATGAAGTAAATCATATTTTTATACGGTCACATTGATAGAAAAGGACAATCAATTGTGCAAGTAGAAGCAGACATAGTAAAATGCAAAATTCTCATTGTAAGACGACTATATAGGAGCGATATTTTGTACTGTAGAAATAACGATCACCAGCAGGCTAGTTTTTTCAGCCCATAGATGATAGTTGCATCGAAAAGTTGCATTTTATAGGTTGGCAGAGGCATAGAATTTTAACGATTGCCCTTTTGCAGTAAAAGGTTAGATTAGATTATTAGTTAGTTCAAGCCTCCCTATCCGCAACAAAGGCTATCCAAAGAGAGGAAGGAAGAAGGCACCATTTTTTACGTGAAATCTATGCAGAAAGGGCACAGAAACAGAAAGCTAAGAAAGAAGTTCATGAAACAAGAAAAAGTGGAAGAAGAAAGTAGTAGGTGCTGAAAAACAGAACAGCAGTGAAACGAAAAAAAGATGGTCCATAACAAAACAAAACCTATTTTATTTCAACAAAAAAGAAAGCCTACCTAACCTTTAGCTCAGGCCCTTACATAGTCCCCCTGGGAGCGCCAATTCCCATATATATATTTTGCAGTAAAAATCTAGAGCGAATTCTATTTTATTTAAACACGTGAAAAACTGAAAATATTTCGTAGAGTTGAGAAATTGTAAAGCGATCGTTACTAAATTCATAATAAATAATGAAAGCATGTATCACATATACGAATAAATATTACTGCATGCAAATATCTTTCACTTAGAATGTTTTTTCATTACTCATGTATGAAATTTTGAAAATGACATTCAATATCGTCCAATCTATTATAGTTGTCACGTACAGACACAAAAATTAACTAACTTGGTAGCATCAAATAGTGTGGCCACGAGCTTTGATATTCATTTAAAAACTATCTCATCGCCAGAGCAACTAAAAAAAATCGTTATTGATGTAACATCATATTTGTATGCCATATATGACAGGGGAAGGGGAACTATTTCCCGAGGGAAACTTAGAAGCTGAAACATTTGTGATGCAATTTATACAATTCATTACTTCTTGTGTTAGCGTCCAGTTTTCTTTATCGCCAATGAAAGTATCGAGGTTCCTTTACTCTGCACTTTACGACCAAAATAGTATGGTATTAAACGAGAAGAAGTGGTTAGTAAATATACTGATATGAGCACATCAATTTTTCCACTGAATTTGTAAAATTAAATTAATCGAATTCATTTGGCGTCAATATGCATTAAAGGCATCTTACTGAACGCTTCAGCACTTGAATACTTTAATTTAATTCGCATTATAATGAACCAGTCAAAATACTTTTATTCAGTTTTTAAACGAATAAAATACTTTTATTCACTCAAAAAGAATGGGTTGATAATATAAACTAAAGAGATTTGCATTATAAACAATACATCGTGACATACGAACGATACATTATGACACGGTAGAATCGCAGTAACTGTGTTCTTATTTGATCTAACTCATATAATATGGGTCGTTTAAGACGGCTGAGACGTTAAAGAGTACAATGAAACATAGAGTATTTTAATCCACTATTGAATGATACTTCAATGGCAAAGTGCACACCATAATAAAAGTTTGTACTACAATTATGTCACGCAGCGACGCGTGGCAGCTGTTGAAGTGGGCGTGGTTTTTGGTGACGTTGACTAGCCATGCACGTACACAGACTCGCTCACGCACACAGAGTGGAGCAACTTTAACGTGGGTGCCGCCCGGCACTGGGTCCAAGCTCGCAGGATTTCTACACCGCCCACCCCTATCCCTCCACCTCCGTGCAGCTACTAAAGTTGCCATTCGCGCCAATTATTGAACTATGTAGCACTACTGAGGTTTATTAACCTATCTGTTCGTTATGCAGTTATTTTTAATCACTGCAATACAACCACTACAAGTACTCAGTTAGCAGATACTATAGCGGAATACCAAATTTAACCTCTATTAAATCATTATAATCAGTTTTTACAACGACCGCTGGTGTTTGGCTATTCGACCCTACATCTCGGCACTCAAAAACAGGCATTTTTTAACTTTTTAAGTTAACCTTAAAACTAACAGAACTTGGCCTAACCTTACCCAACCTAGCCTAACTTAACCTAACCTCTTAACCTAACTTAACTTAACTTAACCTAACCTAAATTAATTTAAACTAACATTTCTGTAGCTGCTTGGAGGTGGTGCTGTAGCTGGTTGGAGGTGGAGGGAGAGGGCTGGGCGGTGTAGAAATCCTGCGAGATTAGACCCTGTGCGCCCGGGTGTGGATGATGACGAGGTAGGCTGGGATGCGGGGCATGGAGTTTTTTCTATCGTGGAACGAGTTACAGAAGGAAGAAGGGCATGATGTTAATAAGTTTGGAAAAAGGATGATAATATTTTCTGATGTGACTAAAAAGAATGTAATTATGCTTTTTCCTTTGTCGACGATTACGTCGCTTAAGGCGAAACTGCCGGGTGACGATGATGACAGGATAAATGGTTCATCCGTATGGAGAACAGGCAGTTCTAGTATGTTGTTGCCAGTGGGCATAGGATTAGTAATGGTGATTTCTTCCCCGTAAAATGGCTTATCTGACAGGATGGAAAATAACGAATCTGTGTCGTCTTGCGTGGTGGTGATGAAGTAAAAATTTTTGCCGCTGCTGACGTCCATGTAAGAAGAAAAATTTCGTTAAATGTAGCTTCAAGTTTCAGGGAAAAATTGAAGGTCATTCCCGCAATTAGTCCACGTCTTCACGCTATTACCATGAATAACTAATGAGATGGATTCGTTTCAGAGAAGGATTTTGGGAAACGTTCAAAGAATTCAGTAGGTTTACTTAATGGATGACATTTGAGGTAAAAAAACGAAATGACGTTTGTTCGTACGGCATTGAGAGGGTTTGATGTAAAGTGCAAGTAATTTTAAAGGTTTGTAGAAACTCACCTGCATAAAATCAGCCGGTGGTACGGTATTGTCGTTTCTTTTCCCGAATATCTTAGCTGCCGGCCTTTCTCTTTGAATGGTTTTACGCTGAGTACGATTGCGCTGAGGCGCTTGAATTCGAGATCTTCTTTCATCACCTGCGGCAGCGTTGTATGCGCGAAGTGCGCCCTGAACGGGAAGCGCAACGCCTCGTCAATCTTCCCGTCTTCAACTAGCTCCTTCATCATCTGGAATTAAGAAACGCGAGTCAAGTTAAATATTTCATAATTTGTAATAACTCTAGTAGTGTTAGAAGTATTTGCGAGGCTAATATGCAATTGTAGAACAGAGTGTGTTGAAGCAGTAGATTCTACAATACTGTAGGGGAATAGTTGGATGAAGTTTGAAATACGACCGTTACAAGATCATGGTATATGTGACCCCGAAATTCAATTCAGATTTGAAGTTACGCGTTGCGTTCAATTCTATGCGTTATTACGGGGAAACTTAGACTGTCATGCGCGTTGACCGTGCTGAGGAGAGGGTTTGCATATTCCTTTCGAATTGTACAGTAGACAAAAAGTGAATTTTCGAGATAAAACCGTCAAGTCATATGAAGGAACTTCTAAGTTCATGTTCGACAATCTAAAATTGCTTCTCGCAATGTATCCCAAATATCTGATAAATATTAAACATGCTCTATCAATTGCGGTGAAAGTGCGTACGTATCTTAAAGGAATGCGAGGGCTGGAATCATGAGGTGTTTATGGAAGAAAAAGTCTCACTGCAATGGTAAAGCGTGGGAATGGCGAATAATTGCTTGAATATCAGTGAAAGATTCTTCAGTTGCAACTGAAGTGTGCAAAGAGAGAAGAGGAAGACATCACTTAGTATGGACTGAAGTAAATACGAAATTTATGCACAAAGTGCGTAGAAAAGTGAAGTCAAGGAGGTAATGAAGCCAGATCAAAGTTTACGGAAGGGGCAAATTGCCAAGCATCGTTACTTCGTACAGAAGATATCTGCTCACGAGGAAGGTCAGGGATCAGGATTTGAAGTTTTTACGTTGCATAAGGGGGAGAAAAATCGAGGAGATTCGCATATGCGACTACAGTCATTCAACGTACCAGAGAGGTTATAAATTTTAGAAGTTGCAAGCGAGATTTTAGGGCGGCTGTGTACTGTAGCTGTTCTTTTGGCCAGGGCTCGGAATAAAATGTCGAGAGGACCGACGGCTGTCGGCTCCCATTCTGAGCATTAATGCTCCTAAGGACAATGCAAGGTCGTTGAAATATACAAACATAGACAGGGCCATTCCGTACTATCGACTGATGGTCTGCAGGTCAGTTGAATTGAGCACTTATGTGCCGGTATCAATGTACGACATTTTATCCGTTTCGCGATGGTTTCGCAAAATAATTATCATGCGAGATGAAATGTTACCGTGCAATCATGTTTTCATATTCGTTATGAAGAATAAAAATTTATTCAAGCCGGAAAAAATATTTCCGAATTTTGCAACTAACAACCTAACAATCAAACCGTTAACAGCCGCAGAAATGTCGGGAGTTAGTCAATATTCGAGAAAATTGTGCTAGCTTTATACAGTGCGGGGAATTTAGTGCATGAAGTGCGCCTGACAAGGAGAAAGTAGTTGTAATTTTTGCGGCGGTAAGGAGAGAAAGAAAGAGGCAGGTATCCCATTTTTTAGTACTTAACAGCGGTACCCAGAAACGAAAATTGGGTAGGGAAAGCGTGAGGATAATCTTCGCCGAGTAGGGAATTTTGGTGTTGTGAAAAAATTATAGTGGAAACCAAGACGTTAAACAACGAGTACGCTTGACGTTTTTAAAACTGAAGTTAATAATTTAACCCTGAAACGTCGGGGAACGTATGAGCGTTGTTAAGTAAAAATATTCAACAACACGAATAGAAGGTAGAGAGAATCATTTGGGATTGAAGTATGCGACAGGACAGAAAGTTAAGCACAAGTACTTAGAGATGAATGCAAGATCAATTGGAAAGAGAAAGCTGGTTCGAGAGGACGAGTTAAGTGCGTGATTAACCACTTTGCATGCAAGTAGAATTTCAAACACTTATCGATCTACGGCCAATGGAGGAAATTCAAGAATTAATAATTCAAGGCAGAGGCTTTACATTTGTACCACCGCTGTGTGCTTTGAAGCGCAAACAAGCGAGTATAGCATTTCTGCTACAAACAAATGATCATTTTGCCCAGCAAGGGAACGTTCAATTTAAACTTAGTTTAACTGAATCACCCTACATGGAAGTATTATGACGCATTCAAGAAAAATTTCACACGAGTAACAATAAATATTAGAGCACAATGTGCTAGTGCTTATAGACCTCATTGGCGACTAGGTCGTTTTGAGTTTATAAATAGTTTAAGAAGGCGAAAACAGTGCTTAAGGTATTTAAATTGACACAGTCCCTCTCAATTCAACACCTTTGGGACAATTCATAAAGTAGGGCCTAATATGACTTGAAATAGTAACAACGGTTATAACTAGGCCTATATTGAAAAAACTTGCGCGAATATCAAGATTTCTTCTATAGAGAGGCCGAGAATTGCGCTAGGATGGTGCATCTTATTATCGGCCGAGCCGCTCAGATAGGGAAATTGCATACATCAAATGGAATCTACTTTTGAACTTAAAATGATAGCCAAACTTCTGACATTTGATACAGAATTTCGCCGGAACAGAATCGTGTGTAAAATTCAAAGCAGTCCGGCGATTCTTAAAGAAATCGCTAGGGAGTATGATAGCTAAGTGAAAAACGGATTTAATACAGAAGATTTTGCGCCAGCAATGCAAAGCGTAGGGAATATACGACACGAAGGGCGGCAGACAAGGAATATAATTAATATGTCGGCTAATTATACAGGCGGTGAGGAGAGTGAAAGGGACATATCTTACGATTGATTATAGAACTCCACTCATAGTACATGCAGGAATCTAAGAAATGGAGAGAGCGTGCGGGGGTAATTTTAGAAGCGAAGCCAAGTCTAAGGTTATGGATTACATCAAGGAAATGGGAGTCAAGGCTTTAATAGCGTTTGAAAGTAGAGGCTGAGTACAACATGAAAGTGTTAGGAAAGTATAGGCGCTATAAAAGGGATTGCTCGACAACACGAATGCGTGGTTGAGAGAGTCAGTTTGGGAGAAAGGTTGCGACAGGACACAGAGATAGGCACACTTATTTGAAAAGATAAACCTCATATTCAGTAGTAATTATACGCCGATTTATATGGGACGGGCAGAAATCTTTCCAACATGGTGAAGCACTAGGGAAGGATCTAGCAGCTTTCGCATTGAGTAACTTAATCATTCATCGACCATAGTTCACTTGACATTACACAATATTCATCAAAAGTTGCATTCTCACCTTGCCTGGAGCCTTTGAAGACAAACGAATCGCGAATACGTTCTTAGCACTGAATGATACACGAGGACAAGTCAGAGTAAGCAGTGACCAGTTTCTAATCGAGGGTCTTATTTATGGGCTCGTAATTGGAGGGCAAATTTGTGGTCTGCGTCATTTTTGAGGTTTAGGTTTTGTTGCTCGTTTCTATATGGCTTTTGCATGCTTAAGTCAGAAATGTAATCCAATTTGCCCACTCAGATCAGGTTTTCATTCTATCTCAAATTTAAAATCAAAAATTATTTTCAATAAATAAGGTGTTTTTTGAAGGATTTTGTATTCTCTGACTTTAATAATTTTTCTTTTTTCAGGATTTTTTAGTCGTTCTTTCTGCAAAATACTCTAGTAAACAGAAAATCAGACGGTCTGCATAAGTATTATATGTGGTCAATAGGGTAACACTGTAGGGTGTCCATAGTGTTGGGACTACAAGGCGGGTACACCAAGTATCCCTGTTTCCTGTGTATGTGGGGCAGCCGTGCAGACCAAGGAGGTTTAAGAATGGAGACGGCATCAGCGCTCTAAAGTGAAGCCAATTTTCGGTAGCTGTAGGGTATACGGGCACACACACGGAGATGGGGCTCAGTCAGGGCTGCCACACCTTGGGAATTTTCCCCAGATCTTGGGAATTCGGGCATTGTCTAGGGATTTGGGGAATTCGATACAAAATGGCTAAGAATCTAGGGAATTTGGGTTGTTTTTACGATGTTCTGCATGCAAAAACTAAAATTACCTAAATAATGTTTGCGTTTAACATAAAGGTACAGTAATAATTAAAATTACTACAATTCGATCTATAAATTAATCAAATTATCAGCAAAAGGAGCCTAAGTCAGCTTCACGAATGCATCATGGTAGAATAATACATGTTTGTATGGGATCCGAATGCAGCGCGCAGTGGCGCCTTATTGAGGGCCTAGCTTAATCACTCATTTAGTATTGCTGAGGTGCTGTCTCTTATAGTGTGCGCCTAAAGTAATAGCGCTACCGGTAGCGGTTTTGCTTTGTCCTTATTGCATTATCAGCTTGTAGTTCAACACAATGGAATCACTTAAAAAGTGGAACAATGAAAATTTTTTGGAATTCAAAGACTGGCTACAGAAAGATAATGATGGAAACCGTCTCGGTTGTAAATGTTGCATAATCATGATCGAAAGTGCGAACAAGTCTACCCTACAGAAACACAAGGAATCCGAGAAGCATAAGAAAACTTGTGAACTTACCAAATCGAAAGTTAAAAAAAAAATTCAAATAGAAAGCGCCTAACGCTGATAATCAAGTAGCACATCCCCTCGCTTGTTGATGAAGCACAGTTAAAATAAGATAGACGACGATCGAGTGGAAAAGTTTTCATCTAATTGCAGCTGACTTTTCGGTAAGGGATGCACAATTCCCTGGTATTGGAAATCATTAGGGGAAATTAAAGATGACTTGGGCGACCGTAAATTTGGTTTCGTTCATATTTTATGACATGTCTCACTTGGTACGCTTTCGTCTGCATCTGTTGAAAAAAATATTTCCTCAACTTTATTAACTGTAAAAAAAAATTATCAAATCCTTAAAACCAGAAACTGCAGCTTCCTTGCCAAGCAAAGATTAGCAAGAAATAAGTGCTTCATGGGATCCACTAAAAAGTTGAAAACTGACCAAGAATTAAGTGGAGCCGCCTTTCAAAGATACCATGACCTATTAAAACGGTCGAAAGAACCAAAGTCTCTTGGCTTTCACGCTGACATTAATGACGAAAATGAGGACTAAACCTAGAATGTATTGAAGATAAGCATAAATTTCATATTTATACCTTTTACTAATATCTGGGGATTTATTTTACGATCTGGGGAAATTTCAGGGGTCTATCTGGGGATTTTGGAAAAAGTGGGCTGGCAGCCCTGGGCTCAGTGCGTGTCAGACACTCAGCGTGACAGGGCGCCGCTATCCACGCTGCGGTCAAGGACGAGTTTCCTCAATATGAGTTTCTTTATCATTCAGCGAGGACGCAATTGAAATATATGCCTAAGAAAAAAACGTATAGCACAGAGTAGCGCAAGTCTGCCATTTAACAGCGCGGTCTTCAGTCGCTGATGATGGAGGTGGTGCTACCCCTCCACTGCAACACCACCTCCACACAGGGACCTAATGCCGGGTGGGCGGGGCTTGGGACGGCAGAAGTGGCTTCACTCGCTTGACTGGCAAAAGATAGCGATGCCGGTTCCATGTATCCAACTTCCTTGGTGCAGACAAGCAGCACTATGTTCAACACAAATGGCCAGCAAGATGTATTTTGGAACCAGGTTCTCACCACTTTGTATCACATTCTCTCGTAAATCCTGAGAAGATTCTATTGCCGCCTCTGCATATAAAGTTAGGCCTAATGAAAATTTTTGTGAAAGCACTGGACAAAGAGAGAAGCCTTTGTTTTCCTGAAACAGGAATTTCCACACGTAAGTGAGGCCAAACTGACAGCTGGTATTTTTGATTTACCTCAGATCAGAGAACTTTTGAAAAATCCAAACTTTGACGAAAGTATGCAAGACATTGAGAGGAAAACCTGGCATTCATCCAAGTATGCACAAGCAAAAAGAGTACAAATAAGTGCATTGGTTGTTATTTACAATATTTTAATGCACAGAATAGTGAACACAATCGTACCTTTTCTTTCTAACGACAGGTTACGTCAGAATTAAAATTATAAATCTATTATTGCATGGTTTTAGCTAGAGAAACCCCAATTCTGAAATCCACCATTATCTACACACAAAACAAGCAAAGTCCTAACAAAATGTTTTCAGTGTTTTAAGACACGTTTAGTGGTCTCACAGTCTAAATATTTTGTTACTCTTCTATCTGTAACATAAATTAAATCATTTCTCACCGAAGAATGGCAAAAGATAACATAAATAAATAATTAATTAGTATTTTATCATAATCTCCATCAAATACAAAATGCAACGCTCAAATGTCATCATCCCGTTATTCACGTTAACTGTGGCTAATTGGAGAAAAATTTGCGTAGAGAATCGAAAGAAAACAAAAAATAGAAGAGTACATTTGCGACGAACACATAAAAAAAGCACTCTTTATCACTACGAACACAGGTAACGGATTTTTGGATTAGGCTAGGTTGCATATGTTCAACATGGGTCTATATGTCACGATGCAGGGGTTTAAACACTAATTTAGCAACTGCTGGCGCAACAGATAGACGTGATATTCAACAAATTTTCACCTAATACAAAACCTTTTCCTGTGTGCATAAGATGGACGTGATAATAAACATATTCTAACCTAGTACAAAAAACTTTTTCTGTATGCACGATGATATTTTTAATGTACATGAAGGAGAAATTTAAATATATTCTAACATTGACGGAGCAGCATTGTGTTTCAGCCTCTCCTCGGTTTCTTCAAACAGAATACACTCAAAGTTGAATTTCTTTCTTCTGATTTCGTGGGGCCGATAAAGGCCCGGCTACACTATGCGTTTCTTCGTGCAACTCACGCGCGACTCGCCCTAATTTGACGCATGCATGTCGAATGCACGAGTGCTGCATGAACTTCGACGGTGAGCGGTTTTTGACGCGTCTTCTTGTGCAGCAAGCATCTGTGGCGCGTAGTTAGGAGTGAACTACACATCATTTCAGGGTCATCGCCCGACAGCTCTCCCATTTTGCAGTTGTACTTTATCATGGAGTGTTCTATTGTATTTCTGTTTTTTGCTTGCGCTTTCTACAACGAGTGATTGGGCACGCGAGCTGGTGCTCCAGCCTCTGAAACGTCAAAAATTTAACATACAAGATATAAAGTTATAAGAATTTGCTTACAAAACTATGTTAACATCTCTAGACGCTGAGAAGGCATTGACAGTTGATATAACCACTATTATAAAAGTAGCCGCGTCCATCCGTCTGTGTGACTCCCTCTTCTAATCGATAACTTTGATAGCAACAAGGATAAAGCTTAAGAAATACAAGAAATTATTCTACTGCATAATTTTTCTGTGGCGATTAAATTCCCTTTCATTTGGATTATGGTATCCAGAATACGCAATCAGCATATTTTTACAAATGGAAATTTTCTTTGAAGCTTTCTCTGTTGAAATTCATTATTTTGCTTTGATATTTCTAATTGATAATGCGAAAAAATATTTTAAATTCGTTTGACCAGTAACCTGGCTACCACTTAGTATAAAGCCCAAGATTTTGGAACTTGAGTTATCGTTTTCGAAATTGTGATTTCCTTGAAAAGCTCGAAAGAGATAATAGACATTTCAGAATAAAATTCCACCAAAAGAGGCCACCACGGAAGGAAATGTTTTCAGGCTCAATTGACATTGTTTTTAGTTTTTTTCAGGCTCAATTGACATTTCGAGCTTAGTTCTATGCTTGCTAAACAGAGGACATGTAACTTTTCGTTGTGGTGTAACTCTGTCATTTTGAACTAGTAAAAATAAAATTGTGTCACACATTGAAGACACAGTATTATTAGGCTGAACAAAATGTTCAGCATTTAAAAAAAATCGAAGCAGGTTCAGAGGAGGTACAGCGACTGACCCAATCTTGCTATGATATGTTGTCAGTTCTTAATGATGGGGCAGAGAGACGGCAGTCATCATCAAATTTGCATAGTCAAGTAGTCGCTCAGGTAAGTCATGTGTATTATTTATTTGTATATAGAAAATATACAAGTTAAATAATTCTTCCCATTGCATTTGTACCCGAGTGAATAAAACCAAAATCAAAAATGAATACCGTGTATATATTTTTGAAATATATAGCATTTATTTCGAGTAAATCACCCCTGTTTCTTGTTAATTAGATAGCTTAACCCGAAATTAGAACGAAACATAGTTCGGTAGTTATGTCTTTGATTGACTGTAAATCACTTAAACATGAAGGAAATAGACAGGTAACGTGAGTCACTTGTCGTTCTTTTTTTCTTCCCTATCGTACATGCGATAGCTACTAACCGGAGCGCACGTTCATCGACATCCGAACTCTCCGAGCCGCAGCATGCAACTGACCCCGCTGCTCCGCGTACTGTAGTGCAGGGCCATGGCAGACGAAACAAGGTAGCTGCAAACCAGTCTTTTATGAAATCGAGTGTCACCCCAGTGACGTCAAGGCATCCGACCAATAGCAGCGCTTAAATTGCATCTGGCAACATTGCTAACCCGAAATCTGGCATCACTGTTAGCGTTACGCGTACGACAATGTTGCATCTCTGTTTTAACTGTTTTAATGAAGTGTTGACGAGTCGAGTGAATCGCAATGTCGGCGCCTCAAGTTGAATTTTTTAAAAAATGTTCTTTTATTTGGTGTCGGAATAATTATAAACATCTACCCAAGACATTTCAAACGTCTGGTTTCAATTTCAAAGAATTGATTTTGCCCAGTGGAAAGGTTTAGTTAAAAAATCTCAAGTCGAACTTATGTAAGTTATGTTTGCTGGCAGCCATTTCGAAACGACCGACTTCCGAAGAATCCCCTCTGCATTTAAGACGCACATTTCATTGGAAAGAGGTGTTGTGCTGTTTTATGATCACAGGAGTTTGGAACTGGAAGGTAAGAAATTGAATTTGGAATATTATTCGAAACTAGTTTAAAAATAGTAGCTTATAACTGATTTTTGCATTTGATGAAGTGGCATCTCTTGACCAAATCTTTGCCACCAGATACAGTAGTACAGTTCAAATTTGATATGCTAATTCCATTCATAAATGCTGTTGAATTGCGTGAAATTTAAAATTTTAAGGAAATGAGTAAATAGGAATAGGATGTGCTACAATTAAATGCTGATTAATGACATACTGTTCATGAGTTTTTCATTCCAGAAAGGTAACCTAAAATCCTATATCTTGTGGTAGGGTGCTATCAGATTTCATAGTATTTGAATTTCTGTGTGTGAATTAATCTGGAAGTAGGATGTGCTGTCTAATTTTACCAGGTTTATAGTAAAAAATTTCAATGGCATTTTAAAAATTTTGATCTATGCATTATATTGAAATTAGCAAGAAGTAAGCTTAGAACCTACAGTGCTCAGACATGAAAGCTAGTTTGGACTGCCACATAGTAAAACTTGTTTACTGTATGTTAGTTGCAACTTTAGAATAGCTCATATTTTTCTTGTGTAGCCAATCTTATCTGAAATTTTCAGATTAACATGTAATAACTTTCTACCTTATAGCTAAATGTCTAGTGTTTACAAGCAAGATGCAAAATCTCATTTATGATTTTCTATTGTAAGTGCTACTTTTTATGGCAATAACCTTCTTGAAACTGACACTGGCGTAAGCATATTCAGAAATACATTTTTAAAGGTACCTGACTTCTTCTAGGTTTACCATTCATCGTGTTCCATTTGCTGCTAAATAATTTTTTATAAAAGGTGCCAAATTCTTGCTGTTGATCATAGTTTTATTGTGAGTGCTTCAAAAATCTTATTTGAAGCTACAAAGTCATATTTAATTTAAAGGAGCAGATTTTTCTGTTTTTGTTTATGGTTCTGTTTATATCTTAGTCTCCTTTTCTCTGTTTCCGGGTAGGAAACAGAAAAAATCTGTGCAAAAATGAAATTGAGGACATATCTTCATTTAATTTTTTATGGGTGAATGTTAAGGAGAGGACGGTAATCGATTTTCCACTTTTCGTTGCCGAAACGTAGTTAATTAGATCTAAATAAACTATATTTCATCTACGCACTTTCCGTCGCGAATGAGTATTTAACAAGTTATAGCGGGAAATTACTGACCGCAGCTCTAGTGCTTGAAGGGAAACGAAATTGTTCGGACGTGAAGACTACAATGGACTCTTCCTTTTGACGCACTCAAATGATCGAGCGCATTCCAGCCATCAAAGACGAAAATTAACATACCGCTATAACTCATTAAATACTCATTTGCAACAGAAAGGGCATAGAAGAAAAATTGTTCATTTTGATCTAATAAACTATGTTTAGCAGCAAAAATTGGAAAATTGATTATGGTCCTCTCCTTTACAAATACTTTTTTATGTCATATAAAATTGATGCTTGTGTGTTTTAGACTTTTTCTTTTGTAGTTTAGATTAGTTGATTTTAGTTGTATTGTTAAATATCATGAACAAATCTACTTATATTATACACAACATTAACTGTTGAAGAAAAGTTGTGGAAACTAGCTTGAGTGTATTAATTAACTTATTTGGTTGTACCTGAAGCTATGTATGTCACACTTTCCGGTCTATTACCCCATTGTAGTGTAATTTTCTCTTTTTCCCCTTATTTTTTCACCAATGATTTTTCTCTGGCTTTTTCCTTCCCTTTTCTCCCAGTGCAACTGATATTTTTAAAGTTTGTATTACACTCTAGTTTGTCATTGTCTCCATTTCCTTTTGTGTGCCTTTTAATACTGCTTTATATTCAGTGTTTTCTCTCTGTATAACTGACCCTATTTTTTGAATACTCCCAGCTGCACCTCAATTTATTATATTAACTCTGTCTTTTGTTTTCTCTAACATATTTTAATCTGTACCCTCACGAATGCAGCTGAAATGCATGCTTATTGAGCCAAAATCTAATTCAGGAACTGTTGATGTGACAAGTTCACTAATATTTATTTTTGCCTTCCAGGTACATGAAGAAAGTGAAATGGATCACCCATCATTGAAATGGATGAAGGGGCGCAAAAGGCTGTCGTGGTATTCAACGGACCCACCGATATTGGAGGAATTTTGGCTTCAGTGCAAGTGGAAGATGCTGCCACTTATATCTCCGGTTACATTGCCATGAATACAGACGTGTATCAGCAACAACTGAAGAAAAAAACATCTTTGTCTGACTATACTATATGTTCCATTCTTAGTGTAAAATATTTCAATTTCCTTCTGTTTGGGTCTTTTAAAAAGTATCTCCAATCTGATGATCAGTGCAAGAGACTGAAATATTGCAGTAAATCTTTCTTAAAACAATCCTCACCAATCCTTGTTGTGAGAGGGTTTTCCTCTATCTTTTCAATAAAATTAGTCGCTCACCAGGCTTCTGCAAAAGTGTTAGTGAATTATTTCATGAGAACTGACCTAAATCTCTCACCTGCTGTTCTTAAATAATAATGTACTTAATCTAGTTTTTCTTCAGATGTAGAACATTACAGTCAGTCAGAGCTTACAATAGACCTCTGCAGAGTGCATGTTTTACAGGTAAACTTGATAAAATGGTGCACAAGGGATTCCACTGCACATTTCTCCTGACCCCTTGTCAACATGATGCTCTAAAGTGAAATATAATAAATTGTGTCAGATCAAATTATTCAGTTAATTTTAAATGGTTTCTTGAGCTGCTACTTGAATGCACTTGTGTGTGCAAAATCATTTTATGCCATGTGTCCCGGTATTTCATTTGAAACAAGTTAGGGTGAATTACTGTTTCCTTCTTTAAAACCTATAACTTCATGTTGCTGCTAGAACTTCATACATTCCGACTAAATATTAGAAAGCTTAATTTTAGTCTTTGTGTCACTCACTCTACTCAGCTGTTAGATAAACTAAAAGCAAAAAATGATAGAGATGGGGTTGTGAGGTGGTCTATGGTATCGAACTAGTGATAAACTTTTTTATTGGTCTGTTCATAATTTAAGGCAGTGAACTATTATGTGGTAAAATGTTGTCCATTGCATAACACAATAACGGACGGTAGTGCAAGGTTAATTGGTAGATTCGGCCGAGTGCATTGTTAGATTGAAGCGTTATAAATTAGCATTCCTTGGTATTTAAGTGCCATACCAATTTGTAATCCTTGTTTTTTTCTCGTAATTGGAACTCGGCAGAAAAAGTTACTTGTAACTTACTCGTGGAAACCTTTACAATCCTATGATAAATTCATTGTTTTGGTTTCAAAATGAATTCTGTGAAAAGCTTTGGACTGGCTTTGAAACTACTCTCGTAGCTTGAGTTATGGTCACCTTCCCGGTTTTGACGTTCTGAAGTTTATGTTAGAATAGACTTCCCAGCAGCTTGTACTGAATTTATGTTCTCTTTGAAAATTTACCTCTAGCACAATAATGTTTTGTTATTGATCAATGCTCTTCTCTTCTGAACGTCCCTATGGTTTTACTTCTGCTTATTGATAATCGTACGATTGTTTGTGAAGAATATGATACGGCTATGAACAATTAATTTCGAGCATCATTCCCATAGTTGGTATAAAATAGGTCATAGGCTTCAGAATTGCTGGTAGTTAGAAGAATTGGCATACAAAGAGTAATTTTAATCCTAACTGATCATTCTATCGTTTGTCTTTATAGTATATTATGTTTTTTTCCTTTTAGAATTAAAAATGTTCATTCTACTTTTGTATTTCCTTACTTACTGGTGCGCAGAGCACTGATACTGATGTTTGAAGATGCCTTAATGTATTGGGAGTGCTTCCATTTTTGCGCTCTGTGATGTTTTCTAAGTCATTATTTACTGCTAGTTCTTTCGTAGATTTCAATTCAGTTTTATGTTGTGTCTTGTGTCTACATTTCAGAACTTATTAGCCGGAAAATGTTAAAACGAGCCTTGAGCGATGGTGTTCTAATTATTGTTTTTGATAGGAAAATAGTTTATTTTATTCATTATCGTCCGAAAGTTACGTTGTGTCGAGATTTTAGAAGCGAAATACATTATTAGGTGGTGAAAATATTTATTCATTTATGCAGGGATGAGTTGTTGGCTTTTATTTTGCTCCCCACTCTTATAAATTTAGTGATTTAATGTATCGAGCTGAGAGTTTGCTAAGCCTTTTTTTTGTTGCAATTAAAAAATTGCAAGGACCATCGTTTTGTGGCGCTCTGCTATGCTGTTTTTACATCACCTATGGCTTTCTTCTTCAGCTCTGATTTTTTTTCATAACCTTTATCCTCAACTTTCTGTTTCTATGCGTTGCGTATCTTGTGTGTAAACACACCTTGTGTATTAATTCCTCATTGACTGTATGTACTCCGTACTTAAAGGTGTGTCTTCCTCTCTTTGAAAAGATATCTTGTGGTAAGAGAGGCTGATTCCAAGTCATACTCTAAGCTAATCTGCAGAACTTGTTAGTATTTACATTGAAAATTTGCTGTTCTAAGGGAGAACATGCAAAGTCCTGCAAGTGACTTACTTAAGCCATTCATATGTTGAAATAGAATGCGTTTTTGATTCCGTTGCTGACCACCTTTCGCTTCACTGCTGTCATTTGTATTTATTTACAATTTAAATATTTAATATTTTTTATACAGAAAAATGTTGTGGAATAACTTCGGAGAGATATTGAATGCGGTAGCTTTTTTAGGGAAACGCACCAGAGAATGAACAAAATAATGGACTTTGATTTCTCTCAGGGGAATGCAACTATTGTATCTATGGGAATTAGCACTCCCAGGGGGATTACGTGAGGGCCCAAGCTAAAGGTTAGGTAGGCTTTTTTTGTTGAAATAGAATAGGTTTTTGTTTTACCACGGACCATCTTTTTTCGGTTCTCTGCTGTCCTGTTTTTCAGCACCTACTACTTTTTTCTTAAACTTTTTCTTGTTTCATGAACTTCTTTCTTAGCTTACGGTTTCTATGCACCTTGTGCATAGATTCCGCATTCCCTCAACTCCATACTAAATGGTGCCTTCATCCTTTTTCTCTTTGAGCATCTTTGTCGTGGTAAAGGGAGGCTAAAACTTTCTTGTATAATAATAATTATAATAATAATTATGGACTTTAATTTACTTCTATCAGCTCATACACTTCATGCTAAAGGGAGCCCTCCCACTCCACAAAAATACTCGGTACGTTACTTAAGCTGGGTGTTACAGCCACATTTTCTGTATGTTTATTTTTTTGCATTCTAATAAGTAATATGTACACTTGTACAGTGACGGTCTTGTACTGCTCCTCCGTTATTTTCTAACTTGCTGTTCTCGAGTGTAGTATTCCTGCGTGTAGCGCTCCCAACGAATCTGTATCAATTTAATTGGGGTTCCTGACTTTGAGTTCTAATTAGGAAATTACCTTTTTTATTGAGAGAGTGTAGGCTTTTGTTTTATTATGGGCCATCCTATTTCGATTCACTGCTGTCAATTTTTCACCATTTCTGGCGTTTTCCTTCACCTATTATCTGGTTTCATGAACTGCCCTCTTTATTTGCTATTAGTTACGTGCATGGAGTCTTGTGTGGGAACAAACCTTGTGCGTACATTCCCCGTTCTTTCAAGTTGACATTGAATGATTCCTTCATCTATATGATAGAACTTGGTTGTGGTTAGAGAGGCTTGTACTACTAATTCTCTAACATAATGTTTGTTGTTTAGTGTGAACCGATTATTTCTCGATTCATTGCAATCCTGTTCTTTGAAACCTAACATATTCAACGTATAATTTTTATCATAAACTTCCTACCTTACTGCTTCCATCTAAAATATCATCTGCAAGAACACACCTTGTACATAGATTCCCTGATCTCTTAATGCCCTGCCAAATGGTGCCTTCTTTCTTCCTGTTTGTGAAACTCCTTTTTTTTGCGGCGAGAGGTACTAAACGATGTCATATTCTTCTATATTTTCTTCATCTTATCGTTTCTTTATATAATCCGTACTACAATGTATCATTAATGCGGGTAATTTTAACTTTCCCGCATAGCAATAATCAATGCTCTCTGTTCTTAGCACTCCAATGGCGAATGTAGGAGGTCTTGAGCTAAAGGTTAGGTAAGCCTTCATTTCGTTGAAGTAGAATATTTTTTTTGTCATTTTGTTACGGGCCATCTTTTCTACGGTTCACTGCTGTCCTGTTTTTCATCACCTACTACATTCTTCTTCAAATTTCATCTTATTTCATAAACTTCTTACTAAACTCACTGTTTCTACGCACATTGTGGATAGATTCCGCGTTCCCACCACTCCATACTAAATGTTGCCTTCCTCTCTTCGGAACCCTTTCTTTTAGCGGTTTGGGAGGCTAGAACTATCATCTAATCTAATCCTTCCTCTGTGGATCGATGGATCGCCTGTGTTGCGGATGAAGAGGCTTAAACTAATATCTAACCAAATCTAATCAGCCCTCTGTTCGTTATGTAACTTTAAGGAATGCAATAGTTTATAACGGGTGTGTGTTCAAGTACTCAATGTGTTCGAGTTTCTTTGGTATTGAAGCAGGAATGGCCCTTGAAAGAAAATTTTGCAATTTTTTAGGGTGTTGGCATTACTCGAAAAATTTGAATGCTCAAAACGCATATACATTTGAAAATACATTCTCCCGCTGTTTAGTTCATGAACTTATAAGCGGAATTCTTATG
This sequence comes from Morinoia aosen, assembly GCA_030386875.1. Taxonomy (NCBI): domain Eukaryota; kingdom Metazoa; phylum Arthropoda; class Malacostraca; order Amphipoda; family Talitridae; genus Morinoia; species Morinoia aosen. The sequence continues at coordinate 4,646,775 of CM059556.1, read as the reverse complement.
ACGCTCTTTTTATTACAAATAAACGATATCTCTATGTTGAATTTTATATGATCCTTTTTACAATTGAAAACAGCGCTCAATCGTCTGCTGCATCAGTATAGAAAAGTATCAAAACACCCTGTATTACTGAATTAAACTAATTTTCCTATTGTTTCAATTGAGCTTTTAATTTAAGAAGCTGTCCGTATGATAAACTCGGAGATCGATAACCTTTTAGTACTGGTGGAAAAGCTCGGAGGCGGACGGAATTCTATTTTTCTAAAATCCGTCGTGCGGAAGCAACACCGGCTGTCGGTTCTGTTTCTGATCGTACGTCTGGAAGGCAGAGTACGCTGCATCGTAGTACGCTGCCGCTGCTGACGTCACGTAATCCTAGTGACGTCATCCGGCTTGTGTGAAATGAAGCCTTTCTATTGGCTAGTCGAGTTTGCGAATGTGCACTAACGTCCCCATAGAAGTGACTTTACCTCCTTTAGTCTACCATGTGCAGGGCTGCCACTGAGGTTTTTCTCTTTCCCCCAGATTTGCGGTAGAAATTCCCCCATTTTCGTCAAAAATCCCCCAAAATTAAGGAAAAAACGTATTATGGTATATATTATATAAAAACTGACATTACTTAATGTATATTAAATCCAAATGTAATTTCGTCCTTTTCATTGACAGCTTGTGAGCTATCTTGCTGTAGGGGTAAATTGTTTTACCCACAGGTAAGAAATTATACACACTTGAGGAAAGGTCGTGTTCGTAAAAGTTTTCTACGTGAGTAAGCTCACTTATGGTAATTCCACTGGATTTCTTGGATAGCTCTCCTACGATATCAGCGTTGGTACTTGCAACATTTATGTTTCTCTAATGTTGCACTGAACATTGTTTTGTTTAAATTTTACAAAGAAATATTGCAGCACTTACATTACCTACAGTTGGGATTACGATTTCATTTCAGACGAGTTTTAATTCGGTGTCACCAAGCCAATCATTTCTAAATGACTGCGTACAGAACTTTCGTTTCGTAGAACATGATTCGGTTCAGTAAGCCATTGGAAAAAATAATAAGCATTCTAAAGCAAGAATAATAATTATAAAATAATGAAATCATTATATAAATAACCTTAATCACTAAAATGAACCTATTTGTCATCTTTGTAAAGTTTTGCTTGTTAAAATCTTAAGTTAATATTCAAAGTTGAAGAACTAATTGCTGAAAAGCATGTAACACAGTTAGTCTCTGTAACGCATATAAGTTATGAAAAGACATAAAAATAAAACGTTAATATTGAAAGTTACTGATTGAAACCTAGGCGTGCCGCACATTTTTAACATCTCTTAATTTCGAACCACACAAGTATTCAATCTACAAGAACTCCTGCTTCCGCCTCTTTTGCAGAAGAAAATACAATAAAAATATCTGAATTTCCAAATTAACACATAGAAATAATTACCACATAATTTAAGTTAATGGAAAAAATGTCAATCAAAAAGTATTCGCTCAGAGGAAGGAAGCTAGCAACCGTCACAGTCACTGTTTGCCTTTTTATTCCTTTTATAGAGCGAACTCTCGAGACTTAGCTCTGTGAGCTGTGAGAATTAGAGTAATGTTGCTGTTCATTGTTCCGATGTGAATCTCGTTGCTAGTCTAATGAGTTCGATCCTCGTTCAAACTTCGTTATATCGCCTTTTATTCATAGTTAAAAGGGGGTATTTCCTGTTCTGCATCATAATTTCTTCATCCGAATTAGCATACGTCCACTTGTAATTCAAAATTATCCATGCTATACATTTTTTCCATAGGAAATAATTGCTGGCCGAATTCCCCCAAATTTTATGGTTTTTGCAAAAGTTTCCCCCATTCCCCTAGACTACGCGTGTTTCCCCCAGATCCAGGGGAAATCCCCCATCAGTGGCAGCCCTGCTGTAGTGTAGCCGCTCAAGCCGGGTTTAGACGGAGGGTTTCTTCCCCAGGGTAACGCCCCTACCCTACCCCTCTCACCCACTCAAGCTTCCCCACTTGCATTTAGACGGAGGGTGAGATGCCCAGGGCTGCCGAAATTTGTGCGTTCAGCAAATATACAAGTTTCCCTTAGAAAAAATGTATTTTAATTTCTCTGGAGTGAGAATTTAATTATGGGCAACTTCATAAAAAGGGATCTATTGATTTCGAATGCCAATAATTGCAAAATAAATGTGGGCAACCCCCAAACTATGTGAATATAAATGAGATTTATTTTGGTGCTGCTGCAGAAAGCATTCTCCTGAGAAATGTCAACAAAATATGTACCGAAAAACTAGAAGAGTTTGGATTGAAAGATCTTAATAAATGTAATTCAATAATACCATATTCAATGCATTTCTCCAATTTCGTGAAAGAAGAGCAGCATGAAAAGATAAATATGAAGTGGCGAGAACTGTTTGTTCGAGATGCTTCTTTCAAGACAAAAATTGTGTCTGAAAAATTCTGGTACGCAGCTTTGTTACGCGCTGCTTCCCGAGTTCATGATGCAGCTTTTGTCAATACCGCATTATTTTGATGCAGCTAGAGAATTTTTTCGACCCTAACTACATAAAAGCAAAAAACAGGATTTCGTTAAAAAGAGCAAGACTAAATGCATGAATGCGATCAAAATCTACGTTAGAGAACATAGGTTGCACAAATTGAAACCACCACGGTAGCTTAGTCAACAAATAAAAAACATACCCAGATGAAGGAAAAGGAGACGGAACAAGCTTCATTCTAACAGGAAAAGTAGGTAAAACCTTAAAATTTTCGTTTTATTGCGAGTTAAATAGATTTGGCACGATGTAACAATTTTTGGTACGTTTTCATGTAGGTTTTGTACGATCATCAGAAAAAAAAACCAGCAACCCTGGAGATAACAGTGACTGAGTGAGGATGTCGAAATGTAATTCAAGGTACGTGCAGAAAAGAAGCTGCTATTTTTAACCTGCTAACTATTTCACGGAAGCCGGCACAAGATCAACGTATTCGTGAAGAATTCAAGAATTACTTCTTAAACGATACCAAGTGCCTTGTTAGAAACGATTGTGTTTATTAGATTAATAAGGAATGGAGGCGTATCAATAAAACCTCGCACTGATATAGCTTCTTATATGACCTTAATGTCCAAACTAAGGAATAATAAAATATAGCTTGCATAGCAGGTGTACATAGAGACAAAAATAAGTAAAATATGCACGATAAGAGTCTGATTACAGGAAATAGAAATAAGTAATACGAATTATATCAGTCTAAGTCCCATCACGAGCCATCAATAATAGCATGACAGCGAACAATTTGTGTTACTATTGTTACAGGTAAATTACTTATGATTTAAATCGAAAATCATTTCAGCTACAGATCATTTCAGCGATAGTATTTAATAAAGAAATTGTATTTACAGCCGCAATAAATAGAATCAGACTGACGCTTTGCTCTCAATAAATCTATCAATGTAAAACTTTAGCCTTCAGCCACTTTTCCAGATCAGGAGAGACTTTTTGCATTGAGATTACGCATGAGCAAATGACGACAGAGCAGCTAAGACATACATCCTACCCTCAAGACTGTCTGAAGCGCACTGTCTCTCTGTCGTTCCCCAGGCAGTCCCAGCATGTAGGGGAGCAGCGTCAACACGCATTGGGTAGTAGTGGGAGGCGTTAGAACGGGGGATTGGGGTTTTTTTAAGAGGCGGGGAGGGAGAGAGAGCGTTGCCCAGGGGAAGGCACCCTCCGTCTAAACCCAGCTATAGCGCTGTACATGGTAGACGAAACAGTCTACCATGGCTCTGTACCAATGTAAACGATCGCTACTCTTTCAGTACATGCACTTGCCCGCGCCCCGTGGATGTGAGCTTCCAATGCGAGTGTTAATGTAAACGCAGCTTGAGCTACCAGTCACCGCACTGCACTGCCCCGCCTTTCTCTTCTAGGCAACCATGACTGCGTGGGAATCCGTGCATGGACGAGAGTCTTCGGATCTCCTTATCCTCGTTCAATGGCAGCTGAGGTTAGTTCACGTAGCTTTGGCGCACGTCTACCATTGAGTTAGCTGTCATTGAGCTTTCACAAAATTCGCTCCCATAAATTCACCTGGTGAAAGAATATAATTTGTATGGGCTACGATCCGTCTCTATAACTTGTATGGGATATGACTCGTCTCTATAACTTGTATGGGCTACGACACGTCTCTTTAATAACTTGTATGGGCTACGATCCTTCTCTATAACTTGTATGGGATACGACTCGTCTCTATAACTTGTGTGGGCTACGATCCGTCTCTATAACTTATATGGGCTACGACCCGTCTCTTTAACTTGTATGGGCTACGACCCGTCTTTATAACTTGTATGGGCTACGATCCGTCTCTACGCTAATAACCGTTTACCTACAGCTATCACGAAACGGAATAACTCCGGTAATATTATATATATGTATTTTTCTTTCTTTTTCACCATGACGCGATTAACCGAAGTAGGCAGCGAAGTTGGCGCCAATTCATTTTACTACTTGATGGCCGAAAGCAGCGCCGTCAAACCGAGCTGCTGACCAGTAATGAAATGTTGCCCCCCCAACATTTGTTTGCCAATATTGAATGTATTTCATATTTTCATGTGTTGCGAATAAATTCTCACGGCCATTAAAGCACCACTTCACGTGGTTTTTCGTAGGTTTGGACTAATTTCTTGTGTTAACATCCCAGTGCTTTAGGAAAAAGAACAAAATTGCTTTCAATGTATTGGTGGAGTTTCGATAGTGCACAGCGAAAGTACCCGCACAACGCAATGTTTCATAAACAATACATGCTCAATCGTGTTTTCTACGCGAATGATCTCTTTCTGCAATAGGTTTTCTGTGGTGGATTATATTATTATACTAATCTCCTAAATTTCATTCTTCGGTATATGCGAACTTTCTTCTTTCATGCTCAAACTGGTTTCGAATAATAACCTCAGTTTTTATCCTCTCGCAACGTTCAGTGGGTAACAATATTTAGCATCATGTATTATGTGAGTTTTCTAAGTTTGAATTACGAGTGTGTATTTCTCATCTTGCAGTAAAATTCTATCACTGAAGATGATGGCCTGTGGTCGTAACTATTGTAGTTGGGCGTTTCATTCAGAATTGTAGTTATAAATATTTACAGTGACATATCTTGCTCTTTCATTTATATTCTTACAGTTTTATTGAGACTGAATGAATAATGTTGTACATCGCATCATTCGCAACAGCGGAGAGGTCATAAGGAACCCACTTCCCAAATTTGGGTTTCTTTCCCAGCTTGTTTAAGTGACGTTGAATTGTCATTTCACTCACATGAAGTTTAGAGCTCAATTGCCTTATAAATATTGTAAGATTAGTTTCAAGGGTTACCTCTAATAAAGCTGCATCAAACTGAACAGGACGACTTTCTCGAGAGCAATCTTCAACACTGTAACTTCCATTCCGAAACTTTTACAAACCATCTTCTGCATGTCCGTTCAGTAACAGTTTCTGGATCGTACACTTCTTGAATATTTTTGAAATTTTCACGCATTACACCCTTTGCGAAACTGAAACAACGTTATGTGTCTTACGTGTTCTGTTTACAGCTCCATGTTAATTGACAGGTTGAAGAATGAAATAGCTAAATATCTAAATTAATATCACTGCAGCGGGTAAGAAAGTCCGCAATACAGTGATTGTCTCGCAGAATAGATCGCAACTTCATACCTTCCTCAGCAATATAAGTCCAAAATTATTACAACATTAAAACGGACGAGACTTACGATACGACCTGATATCTTCGCTTTTCCCTCGCGTTAATGTCATTGACTTCGATCGCAAAATCTATCGTATGATCTAATTATTCTGAGGCTTTTTTCTGACGTATGGAGTAGTGATTACGGTATCTAATACATTATTTGCTTGTCGGTTCAAGAAAATGCTGTTGCTAAGGATTTGAGTTTAAGAGATGAGTAAGTTTGTTTCCAGAGCTCAACTTCGTTGTAGCGTCCCGTCTAGGTAAGGAAGAATGAAGTCACCCACAATTAAGGTCGCGGCCCGGAGCGGAGCGGCAATAATGCTTGTACATACATGTTTGAATGCAGAAACGCTTGGCTGTTCACACGACAAGCGGAGTGGAGCGGCGCGCTCGGGAAATTCGTTGGGATTTTTCACGCTCGCTGCGAGCGTTTCTCCACGGATCCGCCTTTGGATCGTCATATCTTACAGGGGTTGAATTGTCGTTTGAGTTAAAAAATCTAATAATTTGAACAACTAATGGTATAACAATTGTAACTGATAGTGTAACATGTAATATTTTAGTGTAATTTTGCCCATTTGGGTTCATTAAGCATTTATTTCTATTTTCTTCGGCTTTCTCTGATAAGTTATTTTATTATTGCTTTAAGGAATTTTCTTTTATTTCACTTGTGATGTAGTTTCATTTTTCTTGTGATGCTGTGTATTTTATTTTATGATCGTGCTTAAAGAATAATTATGTTCGATTTTTTAATAAAGTTTTCATTTTTTTCGTAAAATGGCAGGAAAAGGAGGCCATATGATGATGAGGAGGACTCAATGAGTGTCAAATACACAATAAGCTGCAAAATTTTATGAGCTTGGATAATTTTTTCCAATACTAACAGAAAACATATCAGTATTTCGAGAACTTTTTGGTCAGGACAAGTGAGAATTTGTCAGTATTTTTCACTTAGCTTTCTCTGGCACAACCCTGAATTTTTGAAGGGAATTACTTTACTTGCTCTCACGTTCAAGTCACCGCAAGACGTTTTTTTGTTCGTACTGGCCTATGAAAACCTGTAGTAATATAAAGTGATACAGCCTAAATGGAAAGACTTTAATTTGATTATACTACTTTCCTTTTCCTTTACATATATCCTCAATAAAAATTTGTGAATTATTACTCAACACCAAATTTGTCTTATCTCGTTGGAAATTTTTCCTTCTATAATGGATTGTAGTACATCAAAAGTTGCCGGCTTCATTCGTAAATACTCGTAGAATTGCGATTCATCTCTCCTCAGGGCTTCGATGAGACAGTGGTATTCTCCATAGCGATCTCTCCTCATGTTGATGGGATGGATCCAGTGTTTCCGTTCCTGTTTCTTGCCGTCGAGCAACAGAAGCACACTCACGGAACGCTCCAGAGCGACTGATGCTTGTGTAGGCAGGGTTGACAGATCCTGTGAGTGACATTATGCCAAATTGCTGAAGCTTCACTGCCAAATCTAGCGCTTTACAGCCAAAAAGTCACCCTAAGATATTTTTGTGAAAAACTTATCCAAGTTTTACCTCTCGTGTGCATTTAAGTTTTGAATAATTATATTAAAGAAGGGTGAAATTAAGATCAATGTTCAACCTTCTATGGTGTTTTGAAATTTTAGAATTAAAATGAACAAAAGTTTATCACATGATACAAACACTACGATAAAAATAGTTAACGTTTCACAAAAAATTTTAACAACAAAATCCAGAAGACATCTTTCACTGAATACAAAGTGCTAAAGATGTCTTTTGGATATTAGTTCTGAATACAAAGTGCTAAACTTTGACATGTGCATCCCATTTTTATTCAATGGGGAAATTTGTGTGTAATGCGAGACCAGAGAAAATTGTGTTTTCCTGTCACGTTGCTAGCACCGTCACTACAATAGCCAATACAGTTTTTCAAAGCCATGTTATTTTTCTCAAGTAGGCCTAATGACGTAGTTGCGTGAAACAAAGCTTCACATGTTTCTAGCACAGACACAAGCCCCAACAGCAAAGTTACGATATTTTGAAGACTGCTTTCATAATATGGAACGCAAAGCCCACATGTTCTCGTCACTTGATACATCAGTCGACTCGTCGATCACCAAGCAGTATTTTTTAGCTTCGGTAATTTTATCCCGTAGTTCCTTTTCAAGCGCTGGTGATATCACCTTCGTAACTAGCATCGAACACTTTGTTCGGTGAAGCTGTATGTTCTCTAATTTACTTCCGGCGAAATTATTCTTAATTACTTCGCACAAATGATCTGTAGCAGACACTGAACTGTGACAGCTAACCAATGCAAGTAACTCAGCTTTCTTCACCTCATCTCTAGGTCGTCCTTGAGTTTTCGCGGCTCTCTGAAAAATGTTAGATCTCACTGAGCTAACTACGGAAGCCCCTGCTTTGTGTTCTTTCCTGTCAGCATGCAGCGTAATCGTAGTTTTTCTGATATGCACATTCTTGGAATATACCTTACAAAAAGCAGACTGTGAACCATCTTGGGCTTTTGTCAGCCATGGAAACTCTTTCTTCCATATCACTCTGTAGGTAAGTCCAGAGTCATAGGACTTGTTCCACTTCGACATAATGATGAGTTTATCTTTCTACAGCTGAACACAAACGATAGTTCTGATACAAACTAAAAACCACAACGGTTACTGACCCTCACACGCCTGCGAATTGAACTGTGGCGGCGTGGCCCGGCAGGCAAAGGCCGCTGAAATCGTCTGCGCGGCAACCGGCCATCCGCTGAGTTACAAACACGTTTGATCGAAGATTGAACAAGAATCGTTTGATCTTCGATAATACGTATTACGTTGCAGCTCTTTATGTCCACAACGTCCAAAAAGGGCGCCAATTCGTTCGCTCAATATATAAAAATTGCAAAGCGACTTCTTTCATACTAGTTTAATGCCAAAAATAGCTTCCACTGCCAAATTCCATTTTTTTCATTGCCAAATGCCAAATTGCAATTTTTCATTGCCAAAATGACTTTTCACTGCCAAAAATGACCAAATTTAGCAGTGAAAAATGCCAGTTGGCAACCCTGTGTGTAGGTCGGTCTGCTCCGCTCACATGTGTGTTATGTACTTTCGTACATAACCGCGTACTACGGAATTTCACCACCATAACGGTTGGACCTTATGCCTCGACTCGCAATAGATCGCGATAACAAAATCAGCCAGTTCAGCAAAACCTCAGCAGCTGTGCCATATCCATGACCGTTGAGAACTCAAGCGACCAAGGAAAGCAGCAGAAGCAGCAGCAAACGTTAACGTCTTTGGCAGCAGAGATGGCGACGAAAGCTCGGCAGCAGCAGCAAAGGCGACTAACCACGGCAGTTCAGACAGTACAAGCAAACGTTCTGGATAGCTGCGGCCGAGCAGTGGGCATCAAAGGGCGATTACTCATAGGTTCGCTACCAACGTTTTTCGGGTAGCTGCGGCTGGCGTGGTCTTTACATAAGCTTGCACTGAGTGCTAGGAGGATTCATTCTTGTATCAGCATTAGTCTCAGAAGGGTCTCTTCTTTGCCACCTATTCTTTTAACTCTAATTTGAACTCAGTTGGGCACACTGAGGTTGTTATTGTATAAATCACCATTGTGACTTCAAATCTCAGATCAACGAATCCAATATAACGTAAAATACGAGACCCTTTATCTAATTTATCATCATCATCACCGCTGCTTCCTCCAAGTTACGTGGATGGTATTGTAACTTAATTTACCATCATTAGTATTTGCTGGTTCTAATCTATTTCTCGTCATATGTGGTTTTCATCAATCATTAAAACAGTAAATATGTGACCATTCATAATGAGTGTTTCAAAACCTGCTATAGATAAATCTTAATTCGAAGGTCGATCATGAAAATTACCCATAAAGTAGGACAATCAATATATTCGATCAGAAAAGAAACGACGACTATAACATGTGAACACACGCGCCGCGCCGCTCCGTGCCGCGCCGCGCCGCGCCGCTTTGCTTCGCTCCGCTCGTTCCGCTCATAGTGTGTACGCACCCTTTTAGGTCGCGGCCAGACAAACAGCAGTGAAGCAGGTCTGAGCAGAGCAGTTTCGGCTCGCTGGTAGCTGCTAGCTTATGCTTGTAAGTTAGGCGGCCAAACAAACAGCAGTGGCAGTCCTGAGTCCGCAGCAGTTGAATCTTGGCGCTAAGAAGAGCTGTGCATTGTGACTGTAGTAACCTCAAATTTAATTTATTAAATAGCTGTAGAACTGGCAATATTTCATCTAAATATGTACATATATATATTTCTATGCTATGCATTATGCTGTTAGCATTACAAGTACATCCGTATACTCTCGTATTTTTCTTTTGATCTCCCTACAATAATGCTTTACACAATGAATTAAATGGCTTTAATAGTGTTTTACAATTGCTCCAGAAATTCCTCAAGAAATTAGTTGCATGACATGCAAGTTATGATTGCTGATAAAATAATAATGCAAATAATTCACTGACGAATGACTTGAAACCTTTTAGATACTTGAATCTGAATTATTTTGCGGTTCTTTACTTGTAGATACATTACAGAACGAGGAACTTATTCGTTCAAGCGTATAAAGATATACATTTATGGATATAACAACCCAAATTTGGTATTGTTAAATTAATAAGCAATTTCAAAGTGTAAAAGGATCTTTTGTGTTTGGCTTGCGGCACGACGTTTCAATTTAATTGCTATTTTACCATAGAACTAGATCATCGCAATCGTTTTTTGGAGAAACTAATATTTTTTTAGTTGCATGCTTTCAAAGTTATTCCTACCAATGTAATACTGATAAAACGTAGACTTGAATATTTTTGTATCGGCCGTGCGCAGCGCTTCGGGCTAAAGTATTACTAAAAAAATATTAGTTGATACATAAAAAAGGATGTTTGAAGTGAATTTTAGTGCCGTGCGCCCAACACGAAAGACATAATTTAAAATGCAAGGAAAGTGGTAGGCTTTAAAGTGTAGGTATTGACAAAGAAAATACTTGGTATACGTTTAGTTTTCGATTTATAAGGTGGAAAGTACCTATAAACGTATAAATAAAAATACAAGCCCACTTAACACTAACTTCCATGGCGTCTTCTATATATGACCATTGTTCATTAACATAGTCATGATCGAAATATCATGAGATCCAACCCCGATCGCATGAATAGCATCCTCCCGTACGAACGCTAGGGTGCAACTGACTGCTAGCTCCGGAGCGGTGTTTTATCATCCTAGATAAAACGCCGCTGGCGCTTGCTTCAGACAGCGCTGCCATGCCTGCTCTGTGCTAATTGTCTGGCCACCCTAATAGGAATACCACTAACATAAAACAGCAGTGGAGCAGGGCAGAGCAGAGCTGACACCGCGAGGTGTTTTATGTTAGTGGTATTTAGTGGCACGAGCCAGTTAGTGGCACGAGCCAGTTAGTGGCACGAGCCAGTTCGTGGAGGGAGTATATATGGAGTGAGCATAGCCGTCAGTGAAGAGAACCAGTTTTTGAGATTTCTCCTATGTCTGTGGTAACCAATAGCCGTCTCGCGAGTGTGACGTCAGCACGGAAGCCAGTTACCTACTAACAACGCTAGAGTGCGCACACGCTCGCTGAATGCTCTTCCAGCTGTTTAGTTAATCATTCAATCGTTAATGATTAATTTAGGGTTCTAAGACTCCGAAAGACAATAAATTGTGTTTCCTAACTTGTGGACACTTAATAATATCAAAATTACTAGCAAAGATACATTAAGAATTGAAAACTATAAAGATTACAGGCCTTTGATTATAACAAATTAGAGCGACTTGCACGCACACTTCACCCTTTGACTTGTGGTGAGGTACTAATCTTGCTTTGGCAAATGAAGAGGGGTTGTAAGGAAGGTGGGTGGAGCCAACTTCAGCCAAGCGTCTGTGGTTGGCTCAGAATTGTGACGTCACAGGCCTTGACAGTGCCCGAGTGTTTCAACTTTTGCAGCCAAATTGAGCCCGATCGTAGTCATGGTAGACTAAAGGAGGTACCGTCACTTCTACGGGGACAGCCGCGCACATTCGTCAATTCGACTAGCCAATAGAAGGCTTCATTTCAAACAAGCCGTGCGACGTCCCCTACACATCATGACGTCAGCGGCGGCGGCAGCGTACAACTACTACGCAGGGTACCCTTTCCTTCCAGACGTACGATCAACAACAGGACCGACTGCCGGTTTGCCGCCGTAGGTACGGCTTCGGATTTTCGAAAATTTTAATTCTCCTCGGCTACGTGCAAGTCTACCAGTACTAAAAGGTTATCGATCTTTAATTTAATCATACCAGCAGCTTCATAAATTGAAAGCTCTATCCAAACTGTAGTACAATTTACTTTGTTCAATCATTCAAAACGTTTTAATACCTTTTCCATGCAGATGGAGCTGACGATTGCGCGCCGTGTTTAATCGTAAAAAAGGATAATATAAGATTCAGTATTCAGGTATTTATTTGAAATAAAACCTGCCATATATTCCGCTTGTAAGTTCATGAACTGAATAGGCAAGAGTATTGATTTGCAGTTGTATGTTCATTCTCAGCATCTAAACTTTCAAGCTAAAAAAAGACCTCCGAAGAGAGGAAGGTACCATTTAGTTTGGAGTTAAGAGAACGTGGAACCTACCCAGATTATTATTATTATCATTATTATTATAATTATTATTATATAAGAAAGGTTTAGCCTCACCTAAACCACGACAAAGATGTTCTAAGAGAGGAAAGAGGAAGGCACCATTTTGTATGGAGTTGAGGGAACGCGGAATCTATGCACAAGGTGTACAGAAACAGTAAGCTGGGAAAGAAGTTCATGAAACAAAAAAAGTTGAAGAAGAAAGTAGTATGTGCTGAAAAACAGGACAACAGTGAACCGAAAAAAGATGGTCCGTAACGAAACAAAAACCTACTTTATTACAACAAAAAGGAAGCCTACCTAACCTTTAGCTCGGGCCCTCACATGGTTCCCCTGGGAGCGCTAATTCCCGGAACCTACCCAGAAGGGGGCATAGAAACAGTAAGTTGAGAAAGAAGCTTATGAAAATAGAGAAAAGGTGACGAAGAAAGTAATAGGTGCTGAAAAACAGGACAGCAGTGAACCGAAAAAAAATGGTAAAAAAATAAAAAAATTACTTCATTTCAACGAAAGGCTTACCCAACCTTTAGCTCAAGACCTCGTACATTCCCCATGGGAGCGCTAAGAACAAAGAGCATTGATTATTGTTACCATTGTGAGAGAAAGTTATAATTACTCGCGTTCACATTGTTGCAATGATTATATGAATAAATGATAAAATACAGGAAATTTAGATGAATATGACATCATTTCAGCACTTCTCCCCACAAAAAGATGTTTCATGAACAGGAAGGAAGAAGGCACCGATCGGTATGGACATAAGAAATCAGGAAATCTATGCACGAGGTGTGTTCCCAAATATGTTTTGGATGGAAGCATCGAGGTACGAAGTTTGTAATAAAAAATCTACCATGACAATGTAAGGTTCCAGAGAACAGGACAGCAATGGACCGAAAAAAAGTCGGTACAACCAGAACAAAAAATTGTAAGGTTAGATTATTGGTAGTACAAGCCTCCCTACCACAACAAATTTCAATCTAAGAAAGTTAGAAATCATTCAATATGAACTTGACACCACGGGAAATGTAAGCACAAGTTTAGTTCCCACACAAGACTCGATCATACACGTAATTAGATTCGATTATTAGTTAGTTTAAGCCTTCCTATCAGCATCAAAGGCGATCCAAAGAGAAGAAGAAGGAAGGCACCATTTAGTATGGAGTTAAGGGAGCGTAGAATCTACGCACAAGGTGCACAGAAACGGTATGCTAAAAAAAAAGTTCATGAAACCAGAAAAAATTGAAGAAAGTAGTAGGTGCTGAAATACAGGACAGCAGTGAATCTAAAAAAGACGGTCCGTAACAAAACAAAACCTATTCTACTTCAACAAAAAGGAAGCCTTCCTAATGTTTTGCTCGGGCCCTCACATAGTCCCCCTACCAGAGCTAATTCCCATAGATACAATAGTTGTATCCCCCTGAGGGGCATACCAGTAAGTAAAGAAGTATTAAATAAAAAGAAAATGAACAGGTAAAATCAAAAAGGAAAAACGTAGCATAATAAACCTCGAAGATAAACATCAGAAAGACCAGTTCACGTCAAACTTTCTATTTGGGTACCTATTCTTTTAGCTCAGTGCGAATGGGAAGCCTTCGACGCATCTTTCACCAACTAATGGCTGCATGCTCTAAATCAATCATTCATAACGGTAAAATAATTTGTACACACAATTGTATGATCATCAATAAGCAGAAGTAAATTCAGCGGCACGTTCAGAAGCAAAATGAGTCGTTTAATAACCAGACAACACTCCAGGTAACTTTTTAAAGAGTACGTTAACTCTTTCGAGACTGCCGGGAAGTGTACCTATTCCAACATAAGCCTCAGATTACATTAGATTAGTCGTTAGTTTTAGCCACCCTGCTCAGCAACAAATGCGATCCAAAGAGAGGAAGGAGGAAGGCACCATTTAGTATGGAGTTAAGGAAACGTGGATAAAAAAAGAGCTAAAACAAGACCAAAATTGAGGAAGAAAGTAGTAGGTGCTGAAGAACAGGACAGCAGTGAACCGAAAAAAGCTGGTCCTTCACATATCAAAAACATTTTATTTCAACAAAAAGAAGGCCTATCTAACTCTCAGCTGGGGCCCTCACATTGCATAAGCCTCAGAATGTAAAAATTGAAAGGTGAGCATACATCTAGTTACGTGAGTATTTTCACAGCCAGTCTAATGTTTTTTCAAATAATTCATTTTAAAATCAAAATTATGAATACGTCATAGGAATGCCAAGGTTTCAATGAGTAAATAAAATTGATTATTTTTCTGCAGAATTCCAATTACGAGAATAAAAACAGGATAACAAATATGTGTAGCGCGTAGATAGTAATGCTCATTTATAACGGTTCACCCTAGCAATGCACTTAGCCAAATCAACAAATAAACCTTGCACTACCAGCCGTTAATGACTAGACAACATTGAACGACATAATAGTTCCCAGCCTTAAATTATATACAGAAAAAGAAAAAAGTCTTATCACAAGCTTGCTACAACATAACACATTACAGCCTTAAATTCATCTCACGCTTACAAAATAAGGCTGCACAAGTCGAAGACTAATAGGTTGTTCATTAGCTGTCACTGGGAGTTTAATCAACACCACTTACAGAGCTGGGAGCGAGTAGTGCGCAGGTATATTAGTACAGATTTAGGTCGTAGTTTTAATTTACCATACATCTGAGTAGCCGAGTGAGTAACATAAAGACTAAAATTAGGCTTTGTTATATTAAAATCGGAATGTATGAAGTGCTGCTGTACATACAACAACGTGAAAGTTATTTACAGGAGGAAACAGTAACTCCCTCATAATTGTTTTTAATGAAATACCGGAACTATAGGCATAAATTTTTTATGCACAGAAAAGTGCATTCAAACAGCTGCTCTTCAACATATCTGCCCAATGTGTCCGTAACACCATTGCCAGCAGCGTACACCTATGTAATTATATTCCAGAAACCATATGAAATAAAATAAATAATTTATACAACAAAATTAATCATATTTCACTCTAGAACAACATGAGAACAAGGACTCAGGAGCAAAGTGCATCACTTTCTCATGTTGATCCACAGAGTGAATGTTGAGTGCGGATTTTGTGGCGCTAGGACGTGGTGGCTTATCAGACGGAACTTCCTGAAGAATTCACCTACTATTGGCAAGTAATTCAGCTTAAAATCCGTTTATAAGTCGAAAATTGATTCAAATCAAATTATTTTTACTTATTTCTTGGTAAACTGCTACTGGGGCCTTGGGCCCGCCGGAAAATCCTAAATTACTATTTTTGTTTGGCCTGATCTTGGATAACACTGATATATAAAAAAATATTGTTCTACAAATAACATAAAACAACAAAAATCTGATTATTTCTTTTAATAAAGGTAGTACAAAGGAATAAATCCTTATCAAGCAATAGATACTATCAAGGATAAACTCTTGAAAGTTATCAACAGACTTGATAATACAATGCCTCCCAAAATCAAACTTCCTTATGACCCGGAGGAGGTAAAAGCAGTGTCAAGGGACAAGTTACCCGCACCTACACTCGACCTATCTCAGAGTCAGAGAAATCTGAATTCAATAATGCTAGGAAACCTAACAAAACTTACCTCGTGACAACCTCTACTCCTAAGAGTAAATCACAGCCAGCTCCACGACGAGAAGCCCCAAGGGCAAACCCTATTAATGGGAGCCCAAAGCAAAAGAATAAAGGACCTTATAACAATACTTCTAAAGTTACTTCTAAGGTTACTTCTAACATTAGGTTTTTGGACTTGCAGTGTAAAAAGAAGAGGGAAACACAATGTCTCTCACTCAGAAATGTCTCAGCACAATGTGTCATTGCTCAGTGAGTCACATCCCTCAGGAGTTCTCTCTAGCAATGATTCTCTTTCTGAATCAACTATGGTAATTCCAAACAATCACGAAGAGCTAAAACAAAACTTTCAATGCCCTGCAGGGATAAAATCTGCTAAAATAGACCTCATCTTGTCAGAAAATGCAGATAAAATCCCATATACAGTTAGAAATGTACTAATAAATGCATAAGATAATAACCAAAATTTGACAAAACTGAATCCTTTCAAAGTACAAGCTACAATAAACCAAATTTGTAGTGAAGTTGAGAGAAAGTGTAGTACAAAAGATCAGACAATCTCATTATTAAAGTTAAAACAGAAAACCAAGTAAAAACCTTGATAAACTTAAAAAAAGTTTGATGAAATCCCGGTTAAGACTCAAATAGTATGGGGCTTAAACCTCCTATAGAAAGATTTATGCTCCAGAATTTTTGTCGGAGCATTAGTAGATTTGCTGCCACAACTTGCCGCTTCTGGTGTTGTAGGTATATGTAAAATGTTCATGGACCCAAAGCGTGCCAATTCACCCTTGTTTGTACTTACTTTCCTTGGGACTTGCCCTACAGAGCTGAAAACAGGCTATTCAAGTTACAAAGTGGACACTTTCTACAACAACCCCATTTGATGTACCAAATGCTGGCGATTGGGACACACTACCTCAGTCTGCCGAACCGAAAAGTCTGTAAGAAATGCTCATCTCGAGAACACGATGAAAACAGCTGCACTGCTGAAAATCTAGTATGTGCAAACTGCAAGGGAAACCATACAGCTGCCTCAAAAGAATGAACCATATATATTCAAGAACATGATATCAATAAACTCCAAGCAAGACAAAATATCTCATTTGCAGATGCAAGGAAAATAATTAAAAACCAAGCCCAAGTGCACCAGCAGCAAGACACCCTTCCAGAATTAGAATCAAGGCGCTCCTTCCCCCACTTGTACTATCAAGAACCCAAACAGAATCTCAAAATTTGACCCAAAAAACATACGCTAATGCAATCAATTCAGAGAGCTTACATCATAGCCGTGGCATACCAACACAGAATCTTGGCAACCCTATGCATGCTCATAAAAGGCTAGAACTGCAGAAGCTGCCCAAAATATTAGGTAAAAAAGATGAATTGCTCCCAGAAAGGGGATTCCATTATTTAATAATAAGCTTCATTCTCAAAATAAAGAACTATCAAGAATTGTAATGCACTGCAGAATGGCGAGTGGGCCTCAGCAGCAGCGTCAACCACGGCAGCAAAGTAAGTAGTGTAGCGGCAGGCGACGTCTCATAGGCTGCAAGAGAAAACCGAGCTAAGCACACTTTCGTATTATGGAGCTGATGCCCTTCCAGTATAGGTAAAGACGAGCCGAGCCCAGAAGATTGTTAAAGACTAACAGTTAAGCACGAGGCCATGAGGTTTCAGATTACAGATTGCAGATTAAAGAGAAAAGATCACAGCTTCCTACATTGGGCGCGAGGCCACGAGATTACAGATTAAAGATTAAAGATTGAAGCTTACAGCTTCCTACATTGGGCTCGAGGCCACGAGATTGCACAACAGACTCCTATGTTGGGCGCGAGGCCACGAGAATACACAGATTACACTGACTCCTAAGTTGGGCGCGAGGCCACGAGATTACACAGATTACGCAGACTCCTAAGTTGGGCGCGAGTCCACGAGATTACACAGATTACACAGATTCCTAAGTTGGGCGCGAGGCCACGAGATTACACAGATTACACAGATTCCTAAGTTGGTCGCGAGACCACGAGATTAAATGATAAAGAACACGATAACAAAATTGAATTAGGTTTCAGGGTTCATCGGTACAGATTGAGCAGCAAGTCACATATCAGAACGATACTAAACCTAAGCTAAAGACAGTCGGCAAACATTGGAGAGTCCATCTCACCTTAGGCCAGGCTCATTGAGCTCGACGACGTCAAGCGAGAGGCGCAGCCATCGAAGTGGGGCGCAGCCATCGAAGTGGGGCGCAGCCATCGAAGTGGGGCGCAGCCGTCGAAGTGGGGCGCAGCCGTCGAAGTGGGGCGCAGCCGTCGAAGTGGGGCGCAGCCGTCGAAGTGGGGCGCAGCCGTCGAAGTGGAGCGCAGCCGTCGAAGTGGGGCGCAGCCATCGAAGTGGGGCGCAGCCGTCGAAGTGGGGCGCAGCCATCGAAGTGGGGCGCAGCCAACGAAGTGGGGCGCAGCCATCGAAGTGGGGCGCAGCCATCGAAGTGGGGCGCAGCCATCGAAGTGGGGCGCAGCCATCGAAGTGGGGCGCAGCCATCGAAGTGGGGCGCAGCCATCGAAGTGGGGCGCAGCCATCGAAGTGGGGCGCAGCCGTCGAAGTGGGGCGCAGCCGTCGAAGTGGGGCGCAGCCGTCGAAGTGGGGCGCAGCCGTCGAAGTGGGGCGCAGCCGTCGAAGTGGGGCGCAGCCATCGAAGTGGGGCGCAGCCATCGAAGTGGGGCGCAGCCATCGAAGTGGGACGCAGCCATCGAAGTGGGGCGCAGCCATCGAAGTGGGGTGCAGCCATCGAAGTGGGGCGCAGCCATCAAGGCATCCCTCCGCTCAAAGGACGCAAGCCGGCCAGAGTGTCGCCAGTTGCCGCCACCTAATTCTTCACACTATCATCTTAGGTTGATGGAGAATTAATGAAGAACCAATAAATAGACAGATGAATAATCGTCCACTTGTGATATATTCCACTACAGAGTGGTCGACTTGCTAATACTTGCAAATTCAAGAAAAAGTGACGGAGACGCTGCTCGCTTGCGCGGCGCAGCGTGAAAAGAGCCGTGTAGAAAAAGGGGCGAGTCAGGCTTACTTAAACTTGCTCGCATCAAAGAAATGTGGATGGAGCTCTCAATTTTTGCCGACAACTATTTTATTACAGACTTGACAAATATCACAGCAAACTAACTTTGAACAAAGATTTAATACATTTAGGAACGCTTAGTACAGCTAAAGAAAATTCAACACTGGGAAAGAACATTAAACACAGGCTAAAAACAAATACATGGGAATACGAAAAGCATGCGTTTTGTACAATTTATACAAAAGGAAATATATCACTGCCTTTGCTGAAATGTATCTGTGTATTTAAGAGGCACTGTAAAGAGGTTCAGCAATAAACAACTCACATCCTAAGGTCAAAAGAGTTTCTTTTCTCCTTTAGATACAGGCTTTAGTCTATTAAGACACCTCACCTCAAAGGGGCTTAAGGAACCACCTTGGAAGGACAAACTATTTTACATAGTTGGATTACGGCGCAGACAGTTGCTCGTCTTCATAACGGTACCGCCGTAGTTCAGCACAAACAGAAATTATTTTTGTTGCTCTAGCGGACTAATTACGGCGTAGGCGAACCCACACAAACCTCACACTCACGAATAAAACTCTCACAGTTCAGCTATTCAAAGATTATCCTGAGCTGCCCTAGCGGACTAATTACGGCGCAGACAGTTGAACGTCTTCCTAACGGTACGACCGTAGTTCAGCACTAACAGAAATTCCTTTCTGTTGCTCTAACGGACTGATTACGGCGTAGGCGGTACCCACACGAATCTCAGGAAGGGCAGCTGCGCGGAAAAGCTAGCGCCCTGGAAAAAGGTAGCTGCACAGAAAAACAGCCCCTTTTCCACGAACCCGCACGTCGACCGCACGGCGGTATCGACAGTTGGGGTAATTGAGCCTTATTTTTTTAAGATGATCGTGGACAGGCGGTGATGATGACTTCAGAGCGGTAAGTAGCCATGCTTCAGGAATTTTTCCTTCCTTGTACTTAGAAGAAAATGAATGAGATATCCTGAATACCAGGTTTCAACAGCATGGAGCCACTGGTCACACCGCGAGTTTCAATGAAACTCGTCCGTGAAATACATACTGGACGTCTGATATCCAGAAATGGTGACATTCCGTGCCCACCCCACTAGCTTGATCTCTGCCCCTGGGACTTCTTGTGGGGGTGCCTGAAGTCCTTTGCGTACCTTGGCAAACCACGCACCATTCTAAAATTAAATGAAACCCTACGACTTGGAATTGCAGCAATTCCGATTAGAAGTTTGAAGGTTTGATAAGAAACTTAAACGTTCGTCTGTAATAATGTATCGGTGTAGAAGGACGCAATTTATCAGAAATTATTTTTCATAATTAATTGTCGAAAATTGTTCGACAATTTCTATGAATTAAATAAAAAATTATTTTAACAAACAATTAAATAAATTAAAATAAATAAATAATACAAAAAATAAATTTGAATTTAACTAAAAAGTCCTAAAATCAAAGTTGGAAAGTATTACCTTGAATTTTTCTCATTTCGAACTTAATTTGAACCTTTATTACCTAAGTGAGGTGACCTCGGGTTGGACAGCGGCTCGACCTGCAGATTCTTTCCGTTCCCCGTAGAGCTTGTTC
Organism: Morinoia aosen; assembly: GCA_030386875.1. Classification (NCBI taxonomy): domain Eukaryota; kingdom Metazoa; phylum Arthropoda; class Malacostraca; order Amphipoda; family Talitridae; genus Morinoia; species Morinoia aosen. Next base: position 4,626,115 of record CM059556.1, on the reverse strand, counting down.
CGCACGTGGTTGTGCTCTGAACCAACTTCGGCGACGTCGGGTGACGTAACCTTTACCATGGAGGGGTTTAACCAATGTGTCACTTCTATTCTTCAATCGTTCAGTGGACTGCTGTCTACGTCTTGATCAAAGTTTCCGTGTTACGTGGTGCACTTTCCTCTGGTAATCTTAAATTTCCTGTGTTTCATTCTTTCCATCTTTTGAGTTACAGCCATTAGCGTTTCTTTCAATTTTTGGTTTGTTGTGTTCTACACACCAATTTTCATCTTGGCGTACTCCATCGATCAAATCAAATCTAGTGAAATCGAATGAAATCAAATTGTATAAGAGCCTGGCTCTACTAAAAGTGGAGGTCGTATGTGATCTTCTCATCTCAGCGCAGCGCTGATCAAATTCTTATCTAATTTCCATGGAATGAACTTCCAACTATTCTTTTCTTTTCGGATGGAGTGCTCTTTCTCTCGTTATATTTCCCTCAAAATACTTTCTTCTTGTGCCTGAACGTATTCCACTGAAGACTACCATTCTTCAGGTGAGTTAGTCGCCTAATTGTTAAAATTAAAGTTTCAATATGTTCGCATATCGCATATTGAATTCACTCGCCTCCCTTTTCGCGCTCTAAATTGTCCTACTAATCACGGGCAGTATCAACGTCCTGAGACTGCTTTTCAGTTTTTTCACTTCTGGTCTGCTACTTCTCGAAAAGCCCTCAGCTACCTGTAGGTGGGTTAGAGTTGTAATGTTCATTGTACTATTGCCATAGTTTGGCCGTACATTCTTGTCCCTTTTCTCCCAATCTACCACGTTGGGTTCTTGCCAAGACGTTCGTTGTAGCGCCAGCTATGGACCGACCGGGGCCCCGGCCCCGGCCCCGGCCAACCCCGGCCATTTTTGCTGGCCCCGGCCCCGGCCCCGGCAAGCCCCGAAAACTTTTGCCCACCCCGGCCCCGGCCCCGGCCCCGGCAGAATAGTGCCCTGAACCGGGGTTTTGGCCGGGGTTTTTAGTATTTTACTACACCTTTTTTACATCAAATTAATCCAAGTCAAGTTCAAATTAATCCAAGTCATGTTCAAATTAATCCAAGTCAAGTTCAAATTAATCCAAGTCAAGTTCAAATTAATCCAAGTCAAGTTCAAATAAATCCAAGTCAAATTCAAATTTATCCAAGTCAAATTCAAATTGATCTAACCCTAAGTTTAGTTGAAAATTGACATAATCACACGTTAATATGAGCGGTTTTTGTGAACATGTATCAATGTGAATCTATGGATGTGGTGAGCGAGACAATCGTTTTTCCTTTAAGAAAGGAATACATAAAATTTCCGCCAGTGTTGCAATCTCTATAAAAACAAGCTGTCTTAAAATGTGCTAAATCCGCCAAGTATCCAGCATCAGGAGGCTGAGTGTGATTCAAATCTTTGACCAGCGTTAAAGATGCAAGTCAATTATAAAAACTTAGCATTGTACTACTCATTAATGTTGCTTTAAAATTCGACATTGATGGCAGTGTTCAAACATTCAAATATTTATGTTCAAAAGGTAATTTTATGTTAAACTTACACGTAGTAGTTTTGAGGATTTATTTACACTCATAAATATTTATATACGTGGAATTAACCTTGATCACATATGTATATGGAATCATATACATGCAAATACGAAAGATTACCACCGGACGATACGTAGATTTAATCTTTAAAAGTATTATACAAATGAGATTCACAGAGTACTAATGTACGATTCCGTTTGATTACAGTTTATTTGAGTATTACACAAATGTGAAGAAATGTAGGATCCTCTGACAATACACTATAATAATACAAGTTACAATGTTTCTGACTCAATGCGTATTTTATATGTTTGTGTACACAATTCAATATATGTTCGTGTATACATTCAATATATCATGATATGGGTGACAATATTCATTAAATGACTATCATAAAAGTTATTTGAGTCTTGAAATTATATTATATGTTGAATTGTATACACATACATATAAAATACGCATTGAGTTAGAATCATTGTTACTTAAATGTACGAGGAGTTCGTGAGACTCGAACTCAAGACTAGAAATCACCGCGCCAACACGCTATCGACTGCGCTATCGATCACCCTGGGGTGATCGATAGCGCAGTCGATAGCGTGTTGGCGCGGTGATTTCTAGTCTTGAGTTCGAGTCTCACGAACTCCTCGTACATTTATTTCATTTGAAAAAAGCCTTGTGGAAGCAGTGTCTTCCCGTACCTGATTCATTAACTGTTTTTGGGGGTGACTAGACTTTGAGCTCTCATTGTTACTTATATTATGATTGTATATTGTAAGAGGATTCTATGTACCTTTCGTCACATCGTACAACACGGATTACGGAATAGTACATTAATACGCAGTGAATCCCATTTGTATATTTCTTTTAAAGATTAATTCTGCATGTCGTCTGGTAGTAATCATTTGTATTTGTATGTATATGATTTCATGTATATATGATGAAGTGAAATTTCAGGATCGATGTAAGATCTATGAGTAAATAAATACCTACACATACTATTTGTATGTGTAACATAAAATTACCTTTTGAACATAAATATTTGAATGTTTGAACACTGCCATCAATGTAGAATTTTAAAGCAACATTAATGAGTAGTATAACGCTAAGTTTATATAATTGACTTGCATCTTTTACGCCGGTCTAAAATCTGAATCTCACTCTACCTCCTGATGATAGATGCCTAGCACATTTTACGAGAGCTTGTTTTTTCATAGATTGCAACACTGGCGGAAATTTTATGTATTCCTTGCTTAAAGCAAAAACGATTGTCTCGCTCATCACATCCATTAGATGCATATTTACCTCCAATAGATACATGTTCACAAAAACCGCTCATATTAACGTGTTAGTATGTCAATTTTTAACTCAACTTAGGGTTGGATTAATTTGAACTTGACTTGGATTAATTTGAACTTGAATTGGATTAATTTGAACTTTACTTGGATTAATTTGAACTTGACTTGGATTAATTTTAACTTGACTTGGATTAATTTGAACTTCACTTGGATTTAATTGAACTTGACTTGAATTAAATTGAACTTGACTTGGATTAAATTTAACTCGACTTGGATTTATTTGGAGTGAAAAAGGTGTTGTGTGCTCGGCAAACCGCATGTGAAAAATTCTCGTGTTTTTTAATCAAATTTTAAAGGATTTTTCGAGAAATTTGCGACTTCATCGCAATCCTGAAGAACATGCAGTCACTAAGTAGAAAAAGCAGTGTGTATACTACCATCCAGTCTAATTATAATCAAGTGCGCAGTTATTGACATGAAAGAATCTCGACTTGAAAGATCGAAATATCAGTAGCTCATGAGAAGATGCTATTTTCGTTTACTTGCTTTTGTATTTCCTCTGAAATGGCACACTGAATTTGGATACTGAGGTTCGGAATTAGTCTTGTTCTAATTACCTTCTCTGATGGAATTATTCAAAAACTCTACAACGTTCAAAAGTTTCCTTTTCCCCAGGGTGGTAAGGATTGAGCGCGTCATAAATCCAGTAAATTAACAATTTCTCTCCATGTATTTGGTCAGTATTATTAGGCACCCAGTTTTTGGATTCTGAAAATGTTTTTTTTTAAAGTCAGCTGTTTGCCAGTAGACGAAGACAGCGTGCTACTATCGGCTGTTTTGCCACTGCTGCAACCTAAACTGGCTTTGCTTTCAATACTTAGACATTTAGTTTTTCTTCTTGTTCATTTTGTTTTTATTTTTCAATTCTCTTCCTTTGTTTGGATTTTCTTCAGCTTCCAGGAATTGATCATTTTGTGATGATTTTAGATGGCCCCATGAAGATTTAGTTGAGAAAGTTTTCTGAGATGCAACAGCCGTTCCTTGTCGTATATTTGCTTCACAAATGGTGTACACTGCAATTCCTACCCTCTTCACCGACATATAAAAGTAATCCCATACTGCTGATGCACTGCTTTTAGACATTATGCCTGGTGTCCCACAAAAATGTCCCAGACTTTTTAATTGATTATATTTCCGTGTTAAATTAACATTTTTAAGTTGTCGTTTTACAATGTCGTAAATTTTGTTTTCTTTTAGAATAACCAATGTTTTTGAAAATCGTTTAATAACAACTTTACATTGATGGATTTACTGAAAGGGATAGAGAAATTAATTGTTCAAAGGAAAAGCATTTAAAATAATGTTGATATTCTTCCTTATTTTGTACTTTTCAAAACAACGAACAAACAAAAATTTAAAAGTGCAACAAAACATTACCTTAAGTATTGTTAAAATAACTAAAGTAATTGAGTATTCTTCGACATACCCTCCATTTCTCTCAAGGCAAGTATTACTTCTAGCCACCATTGAACGAAGAGTTTTGCGGATTATTTCACTGTTTTCCTTTGGTTCTTGAAAGACTTCTCCAATTCGTTGTCGAAGAACTATTAATGATGGAGGTAATGTTTTGAAATTGCGTTCGCTTACAGTAGGTATTGAGAAATGAAGAAGAATACCACCAGTTGTTTTTATAACTTTTCCTTTGAACAATTAGTTTTTCTGCCTTTTGCAGTAAATCGATCCCTGGAAAATGCTCATAAAACGATTTTTAAAACTTAAATTTTTCGAAAAGGAAACAAAATTTACCCCATTGTGAAAAAAGACAATTAAAATATATTAATCTAAAGCGGAGATCAATGAAAATGTCGTGGGCATTTTTGTGGAACACCCGGTATATTTAATTACTATAATTGTCTCTATATTAATTAATTCAACAAACACAGCAACTGCGAGTCTACAAAACTTTAGTGACTTGACAACATTTCGCACCCAACCGCAACATGCATTGAGCCACTAACCGGCGTTTTGCATTACGTCGTCGAGACACGTCCTGACACGGTCTGAACCCCGGCCCCGGCCCCGGCCCCGGCCCCGGCCATGGTAAATTTGATAACCCCGGCCCCGGCCCTGCCCCGGCCATGACAAATTTGTTGACCCCGGCTCCGGCCAAATTTTCAACCCCGGTCGGTCTATAGCGCCAGCCATTTCGAAGCGTGCGCCGCATTCGTTGATTTCACTGGCAGCAGGAGCAGGGCTTGATGTCGTCTTGCACCCTGGAATAACTCGGGAACGGAAGATCTCTTGTCACCCTGTACATTGACTTTCGTTGAACACTGTTATTCCCTCAACACTGTTTTCTGGGTTCCTCGCAGACTTCGGTCTTTTTTAAATGAAACGTTCTCTTCAGTTCAAAAAACCTAGTACTTTTTGTTTGTGGAGAGAGAGACAGTAACTTTGTTGGAGGAAACCTTAAAATTTAAAATTGTATCTCAACTTAACTCACGGCTGTGTTTAGGTTCGAAATAAACTCTTTAACTTCAAATTTAACTTAGGCTTTGGCCTATCGAAATAAACTCTTGAACTTCCAAACTTAACATGTATCGAGTGAAAATTCTCGCTATTGAATCTTAGTAGAACTAGCCTTATTGGGTTTCCGCCAATTCGTTTTCGCCGATCGTAAGTTGCATCTGACGGGTGCGTCCCTTTAAGCGGTTACTTCTGATGTTCGCCTTAATACTATTATAATATGCTTTAATTTAATATTTAAATTTGTTTTTCAAATTATTCTTCTTCCTGAAAAGGTTAGAGATTAAGTTCAGACATTGAAATTTCAAGATATAGTTGTAGTTTATATAATAATAAAACTTGCCCTCGTTAGGTACAAATTGCTTTTCATTTCATTCCAATTTCTCTAAAATTCATTGTAAGGCGTCCATTCCAAATGTAGTCATTTGGTCAAACACATAGCCGCATACACATAACATACATACGCACATACATACATGCACGTAAATATTCGCACACGATCAATCAAATTGCATACGCATACTACAAAAATGTGGCGCATGGATCATAGTATAATGGAATGATATGGAGGATAATTAGCGATAGAAATTCGTAACTACTTTTTCAGTACGTACTGCAGCTAAAAATTATTGTAGAGTCGCAAGATGACGAGCGATTTTGGTTTTAAATACTCCTAATGTTTGAGGGATTTTGATACTATGGGGAAGCTTGTTCCACAGTAAGGCGCCTGATTTTCACAGAGCCTTCTACCCAACCTCAGATGAACGATAGTTGGTTAAGATACGCATTATTGTTTCTGCTTAACGCAGGTATTGTTTGAACTCAACACAAGTAAAACGAAATGCATTAATTTTTAATCACAGAATGCGACTAGAAATTTACCACCATTTACGCTAACATTTGTAGACGATAAAATTGAACAAGTAGATAAGGTTAAAAATCTTAGTGTTTGGTTTGACAAAAATAAGACTTTCATTTCACACGTAGAAACAATGTGCAACAAAATTAACGGAACCTTGATGTTCTTTCATCGCATTAAGAACACACTTGACGAAAAGACTAGGTTATTAGTGATCCAGTGTTTAGTTTTATCGCGTCTGTACTACTGCTGTCTAGTGTAGGGAGATTTATCTATATATCGTCAAGAAGTGTTGCAAAAATGTATTAACATTGCCGCCAAACTGGTATGCAAAGGAAATCTATATACTTAATAGCAAAACTCAAAATTTGTGCGAGTCCGTTTGGAAAATTGGCTGAGTCTACATGGTCGAGTGAGGTATTAAATTGAAGCCACTGGTGTCTATATTTGCAGAAAACTATTCATTTAAATTTTTTTTAATTTTTTTTTTCTTCTTCTTTATTTCTTTATTTTTTGATTATTTACTTTTTTCAATTTTTATTTATTTTTTATTTATTTATTTTTTTTCCATTTTATTTTTTATGTTTTTTTTTTTTTTATTTTTTTTTATTTTTTATTTTTTTTTTATTTTTCTTATTTTTTATTTTTATTTTAATTTTTCTATTTTTTTATTTTTAGGCAAGTCGGACAACCCGATACTCGGGTTGAACCGGCTTAAGCTTAGCCGGTTACCGGAGGTAACCGGCTAGTTTCCATTAATACGATCATGCCACCCCTCTTTTAAGAAAACGCGACTGGATCCCAATACCGAACAGATTCATGATCCAAAATGCTCGACGAGTGTTCTCCTCTCTGTACCTCTCTACGAGTAATGCAGAGGTGGTAAAAAAATTTCTATCTAATATGCCAAACAAAAAACCAAATCGAAGGAATGATGTCTTGGTCAGTTACCGTTCATCTAACGTGGGACAAAAAGCTCTCTCCGTGTCAAGAGCTCTTTTGTGGAACAAGCTTCCCAAGTATATCAAAACTCTAAAACTGTAAAAGAATTTAGAGTAAATGTGTCACGTCATTTACCATCTCTGTCACAGGGCCTGCAGCATTTCGGTGTGAATTTCCCATTTACATGAAATTTTAATTTTCCTGCAATTTCTGTTAGAAAAGTTGAAATTATTTCATTTTACGTTTCCTAAGTCATTCTAATATTGATCTTACTTATTTCTGTCGACTATAATGAGCACCACAGCCGTCAGTTCAGAGCAGCGGAATGAAGATCGTTTTTCCATAATTAGGAGTATTTCCTCATCTTTTTATTTTTCTCTTTTCTGTAATTTTATATTTATGTTTAACGTCCGTATGACAAATAACTTCTGAAATACATTTTGTGTGTACACCAATATACAGGTTTACAAATGTAAGGGTTGTGCTATGTTTTTAATAAATTAATTTTTCGGCTAACGTTGTCTCACTATTTCAAAATCATTCTCGAAGATGTTTCAATCGATTTCGGCAGAGCTGGGGGGGAGGGGGTAATTAAACATTTTTTTCAGTGCGTTCAGCGCACGTTAGCGCTGAACTTTCAACTCAAAAACTCAAAATTTCCGCAATTAAAATTATTACTATAGACCACTGTTTAATCTACCAATACGGGCTAAATTTGGTAAATATGCGCCACTCAGATGTGATATCCGGCCTCAATGTTATTCCATTTTAACCCATGTACATATGTCGGTGAAATACTGAAGAGAATACCGATGAGATGTGAACCCCGAGATGTATTCTTTGCTGTTGTGTTGTTCCTTGACTGTTATCTGATTTTTCTTAAAATTTCTATGAAGAAATTAAAAACGTGTTCATTTTTACGTTTTTCGAAGTCTTCTTTCCTTTTAGTTATTTTTTCCGAATAATTTCTTACGATTACAGTGAGCTCGACTGTCATTATAGATGTAGTGGATGGTAGGTTGTTTTTTATCTTTTAATTATATATATGTATTTTTTTATATTCACTTTCAATATGTACAGTATATATATTAATATATGTGTTTACGCATGTAGGCATATGTATATCTTTCTAAATAGATATACATGTTTCTATTTTATTTTTTTATGTGAAAACTATCCGGTTTTAATTTTATTGTACTGGCGAAATGATTCAAAAATAGATCTATCACTTCCCCAGAGGGCGTTTCTGTGAATCGGAAAAATGAAAAATAATATAAGTGAAATAAAGCGCAATTTGAGCATATGAATGGTGGTAAAAATATCTTTCTGTCCGTATGTTGAACAAGCTATGAATTTTTATGTTGAGTATTTGTTTGTTTACGCATTTCTGGCAAAATTTTGTAGATATTTTCTAATCATAAGGGATATCCGGCTTACACTGTATCTCCATTTTATCCCATGTACCCATGTCCGCATGATGTTGCAGAGAATACCGAAAGGATATGAAATATGTTTTTTATTGTTGTTCCTTGACGGTAACTTGAGTTTTCTTAAAATTTCTCTTACGAAATTAAAAACAATTTCATTTAGACGTTTTTGAAGTCTTTTTTCCTATTCCTTATTTTTCCTCAGGTTATTTCTTACGATTACGCAGAGCTTGATTGTCATTTTAGATGTAGTAAGAGCAAGATTATTTTTTTATGTTTATTAGTATTTTTCTTACATTCATTTTCATTACGTAATATATATATATATATATATATATATATATATATATATATATATATATATATATATATATATATATATACGCATTGAAAATGAATATGAGAAAAATAATAATAAACATAAAAAACAGTCTTGCTCTTACTACATCTAAAATGACAGTCAAGCTCTGCGTAATCGTAAGAAATAACCTGAGGAAATATATATATGTATATATATATACGTATATATACGTATATGTGTGTGTAAGTGTGCGCATGTATGTGTATGTGTGCGCTCGCATATATGTATGTCTATGTATCTTTGTGCCCATGTACATGTTCGCACATATATATACACACATATGAATACATATGTTTCTATTTCTATTTTTTGCGTAAAAGCAAAACCTCAAAACACATTACATTTTACCTAAAGCTCTGCGACCAGTTAACTCTGAACCAATTTCCAGAGGGTATTTCTGTGAATAGAAGAAATTAAAAATATAAACAGACAAATGAAATAAAGCGCTCCTGAAAAAGTTATTTCTATGTCCGTATGCTAAAAAAGCCATGAATTTCATTTTTGCGTGTGAATTTGTTTACGCATTTCTAGATGTGCGTGCTGTGTTGCGCGATGTTCTTTATAAACTATTTTGTGACTAACCTTTTCTCAATACTTGATTGTCATTGACGATGGTGTTTCAATCTGCTTCGGTATAGCGTTTTTGTGTTTTTATCACTTCGATTCAACTAATAACTTAAGAGTTCCGAAGAATTCTTTAGTAGTATTTGAATTATTTATAAGTTGTCAGCCCCCTCTTGGAATATAAAATATCCAAGAGATGATATTTTTCAGTTTTTATTCGACTCTCCCTTAGCAGAGTTAAAATATTAGCACGTCACGTATGGTTTGTCTATTAGTACGCCTCGTATAATTTGTCTATTAGTACACCTCGTATGGGCTATCTATTTGTACACCTCTGAAAGGTGTCTATTAGTACACCTCGTATAGTTTGTCTATTAGTATGCCTTGTATTGTTTATCAATTTGTACACCTCGGATAGTTTGTCTATTAGTACTCCTCGTATGGAACGTTTGCCTTAGGACGTTTTATATTAAGAAATTTTTAAAAGCTAATATGTTGGCATGTATGTATCTCATGTGGCAACGTCGTTGGAAATAAATAGTTTTTCTTTTTTCTTTTCTTTCTTTCTTTCTATTAGGCTATAGGTTGGTGACGGTGGGAGGATGGAATTGCACTATTTCAACATTGCTCTGAGGAAGATATAAAGAAAAGAAAATGTATTGGGCTTTGTGAATAAGGAACCTTTCTTCAATATGATTCCAGTCAAGTTTATTTAGAGGAGAGGTTACGTGATCACTTGTTCTAAATTTACCTTTGCATACCAACTTGCGTGTACTTGCTTGACTACTTACTGCATACCTATGTAGTCATTGAGCTATATCTCCGTATACTAGGCTACAATTGTCAATACGCGAGAAAACTAACGATTGACTGGCCAATAATCTAGATTTTCCATAGAGCAGACTTTTATACGATGAAGAAACACTATGGTTCCATAAATTTTGTTGCAAGTTTTCTCAACGTGTTTTGTTGAGACTATATTGAGATGAGACAAAGAGTTGACATTTTCTCTGATGACATAATTTCATCATTCCCTATTGTAAGGGAAAGATTTGTAATTTTTTAATTGCATCTTTAAATCCAAAATTAGTGCATTGCGTTTTGCTCGTATTTAGTTCGAGACCATTTTGGTCATACCATGACTTCAGGTTAATTGATAGGGTTTTAGCTTTAATTTGCGTCAGCGATATTTCCGACATAGAACTGGTAATTGTTATTTGAACATCATCTGCATACATAGAGATTCGTGTGTTAGAAGTCACTGGGGGGAAGTCACTGTATCCTTGAGGAACCCCAAAATTGTTTTGAATGAATGGGGAAAATTTGTCATCTAAGCAGACTGCATGATATCGATTTAAGGTGAGCGTACCCCTTATGAATCCTTGTTTATGAGATTTCTTGAGAAACTGGGATTTTTGCTGCTATAAGAAGTGTAAGAGGTCAGGTACACCCTGTGAAAAAATGAGACTCGTACGTTCACTCGTTCGCCCGCTACGGGGGTTTAAAGAATGGTGGGGAGGGGAGGGGGAAGTGGTATTTTATCATGTTACACCTCCCCCATGGCACTTTCTTCACGGCGCGAAGTTGCTATGTCATCTCATATGTCTCTGGATTACTCTATAATGATTTCAGGGGTCTAACTTGAACCAAAAATTGTAAAAAAAATTTTATTTGAATTGTTTATGTTTCTTTGTTTTGCTTATAATGTAAACAATGGTTTTTGGGGTTTCAAAATGTTTCTCCTCCTACAGTTTTTGAGCTACAGCGATGATTTTGGTATCATTGAATGCAAGAAGACACGGGCTTTTATTGTGACTATCATTTTTGTTCTCAAATTTCCATTTTCAATATAAAAAGTGTAAAAATTGTAAAAAATGTCCTGTTTCGAAAATATGCCGTTTTATGACGTCATAACTTATGAACAATAAATAATTTGGGAAATATTGATAGTCACCATAAAAGCCCGTGTCTTCCTGCATCCAATGATACCAAAACTATTACTCTACCTCAAAAACTGTAGGAGGAGATACTTTTTGAACCCCCCCCCCCCCCTCAAATTTGGTTTTCTTCGATTTCCCATTTTCTTTTCAAGAAAATCCAACTTTTGCTCTAAGCAAAAACGATTCCAAATTTGATTTCCTATCTGTATACCAAATTTCATTGTTCTAGGTTCAATAATAAAGAAAAAAGTCCGTATGGGGTAGGCTTCCCTTAAAAGGTAACTTTAAGCCACTGCGTGTCTACTCTAAAGTCCAATATTTTTCGTAAAATCGATCACGTTTGACGCTATCGAACACTTTAGGGAGATCAAGTAGCAGCAAGAATGTTACATTCTTTTGATCTATATCACAGTATATTTTTTCAGTGATATTAAGCAAGTATTTTTGAGTGCTAGTGTTTCTTCTGTAGGGCATATTGATTTTGATGAATCAAATTTGACTCTTCCAAGTGAGATGACAGTTGATTAGTTGTTACTTTTTCTAATCTTTTGGCCAAGACGGGTAAAAGACTTATGGTCCTGTCCAAAGTTTGATACTGTATTGATATCACCAGTTTTATGCAACGGTTTAATTATGGAGTGTTTCCATTGGTTGAGGAACTTATCAGTTGCTATTGATGTATTGATTATCAAACGAATCAATGGTGCTGTGACTGGGAAGCTGTCTATGATATATTGGAGGCTGATACCGTCATGTCAGACTGCCTTTGTATTTTTCAATGAGTATAAGATACTCCATAACTCTGGTAAATTGACAGGACATGGTTTTCGCTTGATATCAGCCTTCGCAGGTGCAGCTGCAGTGGTAGTAGGGCTCGAATTTTACACTTAGGGTTAATTTGAATTGGTTTTAAATACTTCATTGAAGACTTAAGCACCTACTTCTGAAAAGAATGTGTTGAAATCAGTGGCTTTTGCAGAAGAATTTTTAAAATTACTTGTGCTGTCTGCAATTTTTAATTGGGCAACTTCACTGATGGTTTTCGACGTTCATTTTGGGTTATTTTTTACCGTTAATAGTTCCTGGTAGAAGTAAGTTTGATTTGCTTCTGTTATTTTTTTCCGAATGATCTTTTCATGCTCCTTATATCGCTTGCATAAATTGTTGTTCAATCAATTTTTTTTACTCTAGCAAGTATGTTTTTTTATTCAGCTCAGTTCGTTAATTTCGTCAGTAATTCAAACAGCGCGTTTTGCCTTATTTTTTGTTATGTAAAGTGCGCATTCATTGACAGCTGCCATAAAATTCACGTTGAAGATTGAAACTTATATGTAAACATCGTCAGATAGCATCATGTTCTAAACTTTGGTGTACCTATTTCGTAGTGTGTGCGCAACCCCAACCCCCATGCGCGTCGGAATCTTTATAAGCAGTCGATATCTCAGACCTGTCGCTATCGACCGCGTCCTCCTCCTAGTAAACACCTGCAAACGCCTGTCTCTTGAGTTTCCTTACCACGACAAGCCGCACGTTAGCGGCACATTTGGTGGCCAGTATTAGATCAAACCCACGACGTTGTGAAGAAGTTATTATAACGTTAGATAAGATTACTACAAGATCGATAACCTACGAAAAATTCCTACTGCGAAGATTTTGAAATTCAGCAAGAGCCAAGAAAAGAAGAGAACATTTCTGAAATCGCGTCAATGACTGGCAGCAACAACAATACGAGTCTTCGACAACTGCTACCGTCTGTGCTCAACATCAGCTTCAAGATCCTGTATGCTGCACTGCTAGAGACTTACGTACAGTTTTCAGCGTGGATAGATATCTGCTATCCCTTCCGAACGAAAGTACTCGTCTTTGACGCCGGAGAAGACATAGTAGTGGTGCAGCAACTACAGTTTGGAGCGACACCCTACAACGAGTGATCTACAACGGCTACTTTGTTTACATCTACCTTGCAGTCATCCCAGTGTATGTCTACAGTGGCGAGCGACTTCACTCCCTTCATTCAGCCAGTGGAAGCTAAGTAAATAATAGCTTGCACTGAATTAACGGATAGTTTGTTCACCTAATCGCAGCAGCGCGATTGCTAGGCAGCACATGCAGGCAGAGTAATAGTTTTGTTTTTTGTTAGTAGTTTTTTTGCTCTGCGAGATGCAGATTATCTTTTTTGCATCGGCTCAAGGTCGTGCGCAGTGCATAGAGCAAGCAGCAGACAGCATGCGTCATGCTTTGTTAGAGTAACAAGAGCAGTGCCGCCGCAGTGGTAAATTGAAGTTGTGCAGAATAGCTATAGCGTTTAGAAGTGAGTGATAAAAAATTTTCTATGAGTGCTTTATTTCGTAAATTGTGTGTTTATTGATGTTATTTCTGGGGTGTGTAATATTGACCTGTTAGAAAATGTTAATCTCCAAGTATTAATATTGTGTAAAAAATTATTGCCTACTGTATGTCGGACACGTCCGAATCAGACGAACGTATTAGAACAACAGCGACCAAAACAAGTAGAGGTCGTGTAGGTAAAGCTAGATTTCGTGCTGAAAGCAATCCAACAATGACTGAACCAGCAGCTAGCGCGGCAGGTGGCCCAAATACAAATGCTAGCACTTTAGCAAGAGAAATTGCAGCAAACATGCCGAGATCAGGAACAATCCTTTTGGCCGCTGAGTTGCCACTCTTTCGCGGACGTAGACGTAGAGAGGACCCCGACTTCATTGAGAATAAAACATTTAAAACACATATAGGAAATTTCCGTGCCTACACGACGCTACTACCCGACGTGAATTCCGACAGTGCCAAAAAAGAGTTGTTAGTAAGATCAGCTAACAAACATGTAGGAGATTTCAATTCAATAGTAACCAAGTTGGTCAATTCCAACCTTCATTACTCATTTGAGGATGTCGTCAAAATCTTGGACGACGTCTACGTGGCTAGAGGCGAAAAGTCGATCCACGCGCTAGCATGCGATTTAAATAAGTTACGCTTCGTTAGAAACGATGCACTTGCAGCCCGGCTGGTAACCGCATTTGCTAATATCAGAAAGATGGAACACTTGTTAAACTCGACCTCAATAGCGTGGTCGAGACACCCATTTTACAGGGCTAGTACAAATCAAGTAGAACTATAACGTTTTGTAGGAGACAGTATTGATCTCAGCCTAGCTATTAGCACCAATACTCGAAGAGTCTTTTGATAAGAAACTATTTAATACGTCATTCAACACGTCAGAGGAATTATGGGCACGTATTGTTTCCGCTGTTCGAAACCAACCCGAAATTAAGGAGATAATTGCGACTCAGTACGAGACGCAGTACAATAGAGAAACCTTTGTAGCCGAAGTTGCCGAGTCAGAAGACCACATTGATATGCAAGATTCCCCTCAGGAAAGAAAGAAAGAAAGAAAGAAAAAACTTTATTTCCAATAGAGATTGTACAATATTACAATCATTGGTTTTTAAATATCTTAAAATTAATACACTTAGATGATACACACACACGAGTATTGAAAAACTCGTGTCACTAGTCGAAAATAAATGATTGAGGGCAATGTACTCCTAATCTTGCTTAATCTACATTTGACAATACATGTAATGATAATTATAAGAGATAACGCAAATTCATGGACGATGCATTTTCATTGTGGGGTGAAAACACTTTTGACAGTTTACATGTACATGACATAAAACTTCGCAATTATTGATGCCAGGAAATAATATATGAATCGCTTGTTTTGGCAAATGTTCAAAAGTGTCATTTTAAGGAAGCATGAATAAAAAATATAAATACAAATCCATATACATATATTACGTACATATATATATACATACATACACACACACATACAGATATATATACGAGGCCTGTCTAAAAAGTATCCGACTTTTGGCCAGAAAAAATATTTCGAATACCTGACGGAGTTGGGACCCTAATCCCCTTCAAAGTAGGCCCCTTGTGCTTGTACACACTTAGCCCACCGATCCTTCCACTGCTGGAAACACCTGTGGAAGTCTTCTTTTGGAATAGTGTTCAGCTCCGTCGTCGCTTTCTGGTGCGAAGCAAAATCAATCAAGGTGATGCTGACTGTTTTCTTTGATGTCCGTGGAGTTTTGCATCACGAATACGCACCGAAAGGACAAACAGTGACAAAGGAGTACTATCAGGATGTTCTCCGGCGACTTCGTGATGCAGTTCGGCGCAAAAGACCAGACATGTGGACTGCGAACAACTGGCACTTGCATCACGACAACGCGCCCGCACATTCATCCCATTTGATCCGCAATTTCTTGGCCAAACATGGAATTACGACCGTTCGCCAACCTCCCTACTCTCCAGACCTGGCTCCTTGCGACTTCTGGTTGTTTCCAAAATTGAAGACACCACTGAAAGGATCCCGTTTTGAGAGTAGAGAAGAGATAATGCGGAACGCGACGACAGAGCTGAACACCATTCCAAAAGAAGACTTCCAGAGGTGTTTCCGGCAGTGGAAGGATCGGTGGGCTAAGTGTGTGGAAGCACAAGGAGCCTACTTTGAAGGGGATTAGGGTCCCAACCCCGTCAGGTTGTTGAAGTATTTTTTCTGGCCAAAGGTCGGATACTTTTTCGACAGGCCTCGTATATATGTACGCATAAGCATGAGGACCAAGAAGATTATAAGTTTTGTATTTCTAATTCAACAATTTTAACATAACGGTCGTTAGTTAATAAGCATTTTATTTAAATATAAATGGATGATCGTACAACAAATGTACAGTTTGTACATGAATGCTTTACAATAATAAAGAGATGACGAGTTAGGTAATGTTACAAGTTGAGAGTGAACAGAAAAAAGACCATTTTCTCTAGTAAAATGCTAGTTGTCAGTTTAGTACACACATATGTGCACGTATACATGTAGATATATACACATACGCATGCACAAACATACCCACGCACATACTTACACCAAACTCGTAAGCATACACAAATGCATTTCTATGCGTTGAGGCAATACATACGCATTCTACAGAGTGTCATACGCGTAGCGTGCACACGTACACATATATACAAGTAAGCATGTGCGCAAATATCAGCATAAACTAGCCATTATAAACCATAATTCCAATCGAGGGAAACAGAGGAAATATTTTTTATTAAAGCATGAATTTTATAAAATTTCGTACTAAAAATAGTGGCACAAGACAGTCTACTTAAGTCAGAAACATGAAAACGATTGTGGGACGTGAATAAGAAAGAAAACATTAATGTCCTATAAAGGTTTCATATTAGAAAACAAATCACATTATCTTTGAAATATGGCGCAAATTGTCGGCAATTCATAAACAAACATAGGTATCACATTATTATAAGCAGAATAAGCATATTACTGCAGTATAAATGGATGATCACACAACGAATTTATTTTTATTTTTACATGGATGCTTTACAATTTCATATTAGAAAAAAAAAACACATTATCTCTGTAATATGGTGCAGAATGTCTGCAATTGATAAACACACACATACATATAGGTACCATGACGGTCTAGTTTGATGCTTGCACAGAAACGGAGAGGAATGACATAAAATGCAACCTTCGACTGGTTTATCTACTCTAGTGCACACAGGTGTACGTGCACATATACACACCCATATGTGCACATACACCTATATGCGTACACACATATACAAGTAAGCATGTTTGCAAATGACAACGTATAGGCGGTCAAATCATAATACCTACGCATACTTCCAAACTGTTGTGTGATGTCTTGAATTATAAAACAATGAGCGAGGGAGATTGT
This sequence comes from Morinoia aosen, assembly GCA_030386875.1. Lineage (NCBI taxonomy): Eukaryota > Metazoa > Arthropoda > Malacostraca > Amphipoda > Talitridae > Morinoia > Morinoia aosen. Next base: position 4,608,865 of record CM059556.1, on the reverse strand, counting down.
TCAGCAATGGAGATACCAGGCAAATGAGATTCGTCAGTACTCATTCAGTATGTTCTGTAACTAAAAATTATTATTGAGACACAAGATGACGAGTTATTTTGGCTTTAAATTCTCTAGGTCTTTGAGGGACTTTAATATTCAGGGGAAGTTTGTTCCACGGTAAGGCGCCTGATATGGACAGAGCCTTCTGCCCTAAGTGAGATGAACGATAGTTGACTAAGACATTATTGTTTCTGTTCGGTTTTTGATTGGTTACAGTGGGTGGATGGAAACGCACTATCTCCGCATTGCTCTGAGGAAAGTGAAGTTTTCAATGGAAATTACCGTAGAGGGTGTTTCCCGGGTCGGAGGTCATTTCCTCGACCTTGGCTGAGAAATCCTAGAGTAGGAAGGAATGTTAGTTGCTATGTAGGTGATAGAAGAATAGGTTCCCTTGAATGTAACACTTTGCGGGCAGAAAGCTCGAATCATGCCCCAGTGCACTTTGCAGCTAGAACGATAGGCTCTCCTTTCTACAGTATATGCAACGTTTCAGGTCATGTTGAAGCCAAGTGTCGAACTCAAAGAGATCAAAGCAAACCTAGAGTATCCATTGGCCCCTGCTTTGCATGCGGAAAAGAGCACTTCGTTCGAAACTGTAGAGCGTCAGAAAATGAAATCAGGCAGTATAAAGCATACTTGCGTAGGTACAATGCACATAAGGCAATAACCGTGGTAGACACGAGGTGCACTATGGTGAGGAATACTAAAGAGACAACAGAGATTTTTTACAGGAGTAGTAGTAGGAGGAGTAGGAAAGAGAGAGTCAAAGCCCGAGTGTCACCGCAAGACTCTTTTTAATCCTAAAGCAGTGGTTGAAACCAATCCAGATACTGAGATGGCTGAGTGTAATCACGATCAGAGTGAATCATATGTTGATCCAGTATTTAAATGTAGAAATAGGTTTGAAGTTTTGAAAGATGAGGAAATAGCTGATGAGATACCACAAAAGAAAGCAGTTGAGGTTTATTTCAACACTTCGGTTGTTGGAGCAGGACGTCTTAAGAAAGAAGGCACCGATCTCGTCACATTTAGAAAATCCACTAAACCCACAAATATACTCGCTAATCAAGATAAGTACTTAAGCGCGCTGCTAGATAGCGGTAGCGAAAAATGCCTCATTAGTTACAGTATCAAATACCCCAAAGAAAAGTTAAAACCGAGTTTTTTGAGCGTTAGAGGATAAACGCAAAGAGTGATGTTAGCGGTGAGGTTGACTTAAATATCTCTATAACTGGTACTGACAAAGTACTTAAGACTAGTGCTTTAGTAATTGAAGATGTTAAATTCAAATATGATTTGATTTTAGGAAGAGACGTGTTAACCAATGCAGTGATTAACTTGAAGGATTGATCCCTCATGTGGGAGGGAACCAGAGTACCTTTCAATGAAATCGTGAATAAGCCTACAATAAGTAGAGAAACCATGTTAATGGATATAATAAACAGTGACTGTTTACTGTCAGAAGTAGTTGCCTGTGCTAAGAAGAGCACCAGATGCCGGGGCTTAAGGAATTGCCGCGAGAGAAATAGAGACGCTGTAAGAACAGGCAAGAAAAAGAGGCTGAACTCGAGTGTGTAGCCGAGCCGCCAAAGCCAGTGGTAAGAGAAAAAAATAGACTTCTGGTGGTTCACTGTGACGTAATAAAAGTGCCTGCTAATTGCATCAAGCTCATTAATGCCTTTGTCAAAAAGGCTAAGCCCGGTGATTATAGTGTTGAAACGAGGATTTAATAATGGAGCACTAATAGCAGAATCAATAGTTACAGTCAATGAAGATGGGAATGTACCCTTATTAATACTGAACACGACAGATGAGGCCATTCATTTTAGCGAAAACACAATGCTGTGTAACATGGATACATTACCTGGGGAAGAAGTTGAGGCCGAACTTTATCTCACGAATGTAGAGGAAGCGCTGAATGAGGCGAATAATTTTGAGATAAACTCTGAGGTTACGTCGGATTCAATTGATGTCATCTCAGGACGTGGTGAAGTACAGACCATGGCCAAGGAGAAACTTGAGTCGCAAGTCGATGTTCGCGGCAATAATTGTGAGTATGAGTTTCCTGGTAGTAAGGAACTAGGAATTGATGCACAAATCGAGAGCGTTTCTAATGTACAGAAGGACGTACGCCGTCCGTTAACATGTAATGATGTAACATGCGACGAAGTTGACGTAAAACTAAAATTACCAAAATTGATGAACAGTTTCCGTTACGTGATCACGTTAGAAGGCGAAACTATAGGTGTCACGAATGTGACAAAACGTAACATTGTGCTTAAAACTGATGCACCAGTTGTAAAGATACCACCATATCGCATACCTCATAAATATCAGGAGGAGTTGGCCAAGGTCAACAGGAATATGCTCTCACAGTGCATAATTGAAAATTCAATATCAGATTACAATTTTCCGGTGATTGTGGTAAAGAGACGGGTGAAATTAGACCCGTAATAGATTTTAGAGCATTAAACAAAATCGTAATCTAGGAGTCGTATCCTATACCACGAATAGATGAAATATTGTCTACACTCGGTGGCAATAGCGTCTTTTCCTCTCTGGATCTAAAGTCTGCATTCCACCAAGTAGAATTAGAACAGCAAAGTCGAAAATTTACAGCCTTCAGTACAGGTTACCATAAATACCAGTTCAGAAGAATTCCGTTTGGAGTCAGTTCGAGTCCGAGCGTTTTTCAACGTGTCATGTCATTGTTCTGGCCCCTATTTTGGGCCGACTGTGCTTTGTATTTTTATACGATATATTAATTTACTCAAAAACCAATGAGCAACATTTGTGTGATATTAAAACTGTCCTCACGACACTTCGCACCGGTTCACTATCCATCAAACTCAAAAATGTCAATTTTTCAAGAAGAAAATAGAGTACCTAGGTCATATTACTTCGGCCGATGGAACACATTGTAAGTACTCCGAGAAGTTGTAAAATTGTCCAGCACCAACAAATGTAAAGAATTGCAGCAATTCCTTGGTGCAGCCAATTATTTCCTCAACTTCATAGCGCAATTTGCAGTGATTGCAAACCCCCTGTACAGATTGTTAAAAAATGTGTTAATTTCAACTGGAAAAACGACTGTCAAAAAAGTTTTGACTACACAAAATCAGCCCTGACTTCTAAGACTGTTTTACGACACCCTGATTTTACTAAGACGTTTCACATATTTACTGATGCATCAAATTTTGGCATAGGATCCGTCCTGATGCAGCCCGAAGATTTAGGCGATAAATTAATGCGTCCAGTTGCATATTTCAGCAAAATTTTGAATTCTAGTCAAAAACGTTACAGCACCACGAAAAAAGAATTTTATGTCATTTATAGTGCTCGTAAAGCATTCAAATACCTAATTATTGGGTATCCCATTCATGTGTACACTGACCACCGTCCATTAACTCCTCCATGCACGAAAAAATTACCAGAGGATACAGCAATGGCTCGATGGTGTATTAACATTCACTCTTACGACCCTGTCGTGCATTATTTACCAGGTAGACAAAACGTCGTAGAGGACTACCTATGCAGGCTACCAAACAACAATGATCAGCTAACTATTAAAGAATTAGAAAGTTGTGACGCATAAATGCCTGAGCTTGAATCTGAGGTGTACTTAGCGCAGACGCGAGCTAAAGCAAAGCAAGACATTCTCACTGACCAGACGATGCAATCACACGTTAACGACGTGATGACACCAAAATTAATTGACCATGTCCCGACAGAAAAAGCAATTTCCTTGACTTTAAAAATGTTCATTGACCAGCAAAAGCAAGATCCCTTTTGTATTGAAGTTAGAGATGCGTTACTTCATAGAAGTACGTCTGCAATTCTTGACTTAACGTATTATTTAATTGTAAATGACATATTGTATCGACGACGACGCATTGACTCCCGAACTACAACAATATTAACAGCGGTCATGCCAACTTCGTTGTTGAATGAAGCAATCTTAGGTATACACTATATGCACCATACAGATGGATTGCACACGCTATACAAATTTAGACTCAAATACTTTAACAGTTTAGAGAAAACGATTGTAAGAAAGTTTGTGCAAGGTTGTGAAGTTTGCAAATCCTTCCGTACCTATTAAAATATTAACAGCCCCTATAGCAAAGGAACCTTTTGAAGTAGTTTCAATGGATTTCCTTGGTGCCCTCAAAATTATCGATAATGGGAATAAATACATACTATTTGTGATTGATCTTTTTTCCCGTTTCTGTAAATTATACGCGACCTTTAACCGTCGAACAGACACAGTAATATCATGTTTAGGAAGTTGTTTTAGCACTTTCGGATACCCGAAAACGCTGATAAGTAACAACGCACTTGAATTTAAATCAGTAGCTGTAAAACAATTTGCCAAAATACATGATATTGCTAAGAAAGAAGTTCTAGCTTCTAGCCCCCATCCGAATGCGATTGTTGAACGAAATAACAAAAAATAAGCAATTTTCTAAAACTGTACATTAATTCCCTAGCCCATACCCAGTGGGACCAGTGTTTGGAGATGGTAGAGACGCCATAAACAATTCATTTTATTCTACTCTAGGTGATACCCCCAGCTATGTCGTTTTCAATAGAGATACGTGCCCATATTTTCGCGGGGAAAATCTCCCCATTTAATACTGCTACGAAGACGAAATTGACTTGGTGAATTTTCGTGCGAAGGAAGCGGTTCGAATTGTCGAAAACGTTAGGAATCTAATCCTGAATAATACTGCTGTACGTACAATGTACCAGAACCTAAAAAGGAAGGACAAAAATTTCACGATTGGCGACAGAGTTATGGTAAGAAAACATTTCAAAATGAACAAATTAGACCCATCATGGCCTGGGCCGTGCGTTATTACGAAAGTCAAAGGACACTGGGTTGAAATCAAAATTGGGGACAAAATTCACAGAACTAACATGAACCATGTACTGCCCCTAAGTAAAAGGAAATGATAACGTTACTGTTGACAACGTTTCTGTTGGGAATGACAACGTTACAACGTACTGTTTCACCTATAACTATATTTGCGAATCTAACATTACAGACGTGACAAGTTACGATTTTGCTAAAAACTACGACTGTATGACACTATGCAACGTGTTAATTAAGTATTAAGTATCTACCTTGCATTACTTGCTTCGCATCATAATTATCTCATATATGCTTGTGCTCTAGTATTATTGAATTTTCATTGCTCACAGCAAATGAATTAACCTTCTAAACAGGTTACCCTATGTTAAAGCTTAAGTTTTGTACGTTAAAATTCAAGGTTAACGAATATCACAGAAAACATCCTTCAACGAATGTTCTCACGATCTGTGCAACTGCCATTTTTCATAATAGTCAACACTTACGTTCAAATTTTGATGCTGAATAGCCAATTAAAATTGATGAGCGAGTTCCGCATTTGCTAAATGCATCGCATCAACAGAGCATCAATGTTGATGAAAAAATCAACCTCGAGACTTGGGAAAATTAAAAAATTAATCGAAATACATCGTGAATACATCGTGAGAAACTTCCTGGTTGAAACTGGATGCTGTTGTTAACTTATTTGATTGACAATCAGTTTTATAGTTTTCACCTCAATTGTTTCCACTTTCAGTTAACTCATTCAGAAATAGTTAGTATTTCACTGTTGACTTTCAAGTTTAAAAGACGAGTGCATTTATATCTTAATTGTATTTATGATTGTGTTTAGAGTTAGATGTTTCATTGATTGTTTATGACATTATAAATTTTATGGCTATGCTAATAGTCTTGTTTTCGTTTCAATTGCAGGTCCTGGTGGCTGAGAAACGAAGTAACAATCACTTCAAAATACTAAATACAGGAAACCCTAGATTTTGGGAAATAAAATAAGCTCAATTATTGTCGACACGCTAACTGCAGCTTTAGTCGACACTAAGGGCCAAATCACTAACGATTGGAAAGCAGCAAACGGTAATACAGACTGGATACCAGACCGCGTAAGTGATGTCCTTCTGGGGATCCTAACAGTCGTCATAATAACCCTAACAGTCTTAGTTTATTACATAAGAAAACAAATGGAGCTCCTGGCCGAGCGAGTAAAAACGGAGGATTTTCACCTCCGTCGGAACGTGCTCAAAACAAAAATGACATTGTCAGAAATGTAACCACTGTAACTGTAGGGGGACATGTAGTTATTAATGTACAACCTGGCTTAAAATGGCCTAGGCACTCAAAACGGCCAGTGCGGTCTAACACGCCGACGCTGGCAGCGACCTTCGGAATGCTGTCAACGGAGGTATAACCTAATTTGGCTCTAAATCAATTTGTTATATTCTGTCCATTAGTTAACGTGTCAAACCCCATTAAACAGATTGCAGCTCCGATGAAAAATGTTTTACAAAAATTTCATATAACCAAATGTTTACTCCACGCCTACTCGATGTTTTTATAATCATAAACTAGCCTTACTCATAGTAACCATACATTTAAGTTCTTACGAGTTTTACAATCTACAAATTACCTCTGCCCTCACTCCGTCGTTTGCTTTAATAAGGATTTAATAGTTTAATAGTTTCGTACTAAGCTTTGAAAGCTTCTAACTTGTTCAATAATGCTTAAAAAGTAATACTTCCAACTCCCGTGCGGTGTCTGGCTCAGACCTCATGACGCCCGAACGACTATCAACAAACATAGATGGCCTAGGCTGCAATTCACCTTCGCGCGCAGTCAACAACCTTGACTTCAATTATCCTTGAACGCAGTGCTCCGTTTTCTCTGTGTAAGGCAGGGAACGATGCCAAACTTGCAACGATTAAACTATTCGGACGTGTCATCCTTTTTTCATATTTCCCCAAGATCCATGTTAAATGCGAAATGTTGTTTAAAATTGTTGAATAAATGCGAATCGATATAGAGTTTCTTTTAATTGTGTATCTGGCATTTTTTGTCCCTAATCCTAAATACTGACGGTTTTTATTTTTCCAATGTAGTAGTGTAGGAACTCGTGTTATAGTTTATACTGTTGAAGAAGAAGGCCATATTATTGTTAACCAGCTTCGCTGCCTCCTTTCTTCTTGCTTGCGTTAGTGCGTTGTCTTTATTCTGTTATTGTTGCTAAAATAAAACGAGGTGTACTATGGATAAAATATATGTTTACTTATATTTAATATTTTTTTGAAAATATTTTTGATTTTTGAGATGTTTAATTTTCAATAATTTCCAGTTGAAGAGCAACAATTTGCTATGTTAATTAGTACTGATTAATTTCAGAAAAGAAAGACTCTTTTGCGTTAGATCACTTGATTAAAAATTAAATTTTTTATGCGATAAGGACCTCACTCCCCATGAGGGTGGGAGCGATATGTGTGCGCAACCCCAACCCCCATGCGCGTCGGAGTCTTTATAAGCAGTCGACATCTTAGACCTGTCGCTATCGACCGCGTCCTCCTCCTAGTGAACACCTGTAAACGCCTGTCTCTTGAGTTTCCTTACCACGTCAAGGCGCACGCTAGCGGCACAGTAGTTTTTGATGAAATAGTTCCGCGGAATAGTCCCTTATTAATAAATCATACGACTATTATGTCTTCTTTCCCTTGAGATATTAATTTTTCTTTATATAGAATTTTTGTCGGAAAAAGAGAGTGATTTTTCTGCTCTGAGGATCGCCGTAGCATTATTTGTGGTTGCTAGATCGAGGAGAGCTGTAAAGATTCTAATTGTACGAGTTGGTTCTCTGACCATTTAAGACAGGTTTGAGGAGAGCGTCCCCCATACTGAATTGTTTTTTATACTGACCTAGAGAGATTGAACCCCTCCCCCCCCATTCTTCAAACCCCCGTAGCGGGCGAACGAGTGAATGTATGAGTCTCATTTTTTCACAGGATGTATCTGACCTCCTAGACTTCATATTGCAGCAAAAATTTCTGTTACTCAAATTTTCTCAAAATCCTGGATCCCAATGGGGGACGCTATCCTTAATTTGTACAGGAGTTTCCTCAGCTAATCGTTTTTATTCATCATGTTAACGCTAAAATCACCGAAAGCAAAGAATGACTTGTTTGTAGCTAAAAATTTCTGAGTCAATAAACTCTAGCGTTGGACGTAGGGGGGCTGATGGGGCCTGTAAAGATTACCGACAATGATGGAGTGGTGGTATCAACAAGCAGTTCGCTTGTACCCAGCCGCACAAGCTTCAAGCGGCCAGCGGCCACCCTACGCAACGGCGCTTTGAGGCGGCTTTCGGATTGGTCCAAGCGCCACCTAGCCACCAACCAATGGGGACGCGTGGCCAGCGCGTTACCACACTCACCAGGCCCTAAATAAGGAGGTGCAGAAGAAGCTCGGCCAGACTTCTCATAGTGGCTTCGATCTTCACAACACTCACCGAAGACGCTCCGCCAGCATGCTGCCTCTACTGCCGCTTCGCACTCAATAGCCACTCTACCGCCATCTGTGCTGCAGCACTCCAAGTCAACTGAAGGTCCTCCAGATGTCTCTTGGGGCGTTACTACTTGACAGCAATCGTTTCCTCGTATGCCATCACTGTCGGCGATATTCATAATAGAACGGTACTTATCCCAGTTCTGTTTTCTTATCCTGTCGGGATCATTGGTACCTCAGGAACTCGCTTCGGGCATTGATATTCAAAGTTCTTAGATATTCATTGTCGGCCCGGAGCGTCAAGTAGCCTGAGGAAGAATATTACACTGGTGATCCCAGAGTGACCCGGTAGGTGGAAGCATGGCTGGAAGATTTGATCGGATACCCACCTTCGGAGGTGATATTAACTGATAGCTCCTCCACTGCGATGTTTTTCTCGCACAAATCCCAAATCTGGACGACGCTTCGAAGTTCGGGGGCGCTCTTATGAGGGCTACCAACGTGCATCGTATCCGGAGTAAAAGAGGTACTGTTCATGCTCGTCATAGCCGTGTATTTTAATGACCTGCCCTTCCGTGAAGGCATCGAGGGTTCGAATCCCGGCTCTGGGTGGCGATTTTCTCCGTTGGGTATAGGGGGAAAATTCAATGCACAATACCCCACTGTACCCAGGCGTCTGAAATGGGTACCGGTCTTGACCGGGGGAAGCGTCATGGCGTCCTGGTGTTAGTCATAAGGCATTTGAAAAACCAATGTACAAGATGATATGTATCAGGCTTGATTGGAAATAAAGCATCCTTAGATGCCGATGTTTGTTTGAACCCCTCGGCAATACGACGCCCTAAAAGCTGCGCTAACGAAATGTTTCGTTTGTTACGATGAAGATACATTTTTATAACGCTGGGAAATAGCACGCAGAGTTACTCTTGGAAAAGACGCGTCTCAACAACTGCAAACAAGCTTCGCTACCACCTTCAATTATCCGCTGTATGTATCTCTCAAAATTAAGCACGGAAGCGCAGCCACTGATTGAAGCCTTAGGAAAAAGGAAAAAAGGACGAAGAGTACAGGGAAATAATAGACCAACTCACAGCAAGGCAATCTGCGTTCCAGGCCTCAACTGCCTTGCCGTCACGGTAATTGCAGTCAAGCCACCACAGGCCCCTACGGTGTCAAGAGGCGAATTCGACGTTGCTATGAAAGAAATAGCTGAACTCAAGGACATGTTGGGAAGAATGTGTACTCGAGACTCAGGAGACTTTCTCCAGAAAAACTGGAAGCAGCTCGGGACGATTTCAAAATGATGTTATATTAGGGTATCATCAGATCATTAAAGAGCGCCTGGGCGTCTCCCACGCATGTGGTCCCAAGTCATCCGAATTCAGGTTTTGGAGAATATGCGAGGACTACAGGCGACTAAATGCCGTTACGAAGCCCGATCTTTACCCAATTTTGCACTACCATGACTTCCGCGACAAACTTCGAAAGAAAATCATATTTTCAAAAATTGATCTCGTGAGGGCACACCATTAGATACCGGTGAAAGCCGAAGACATTCAAAAATCGGTCATCACCACTCCGTTCGGCTTGTACGAGTACACTGTTAAGTCCTTTTGGCTCCGGAATGCTGCTCAAACGTTCCAGCGTTGCATCGACGCAATCACCAGAGACATGGATTTCCTCATCGCATATATAGACGACATACTACTAGCATCTACGTCCGTCGAGAAGCATAAGGAATACTTAAAGCAACTTTTCCATTATCTGATAGAGGAAGGACTACAAGTGCACCCAGCAAATGCATTTTCGGAGTGGCTGAACTGGACTTCCACGGGCATAGAGTATTAGCTCGGGGGATCTTACCGCTTCCACATAAAATCGAAGCCCTCTGCAACTTCCCACGACCGTTGACGATGAAAAAATAACCACAGTTTCTGGGGATAGTCAATTACTATCATCGATTCCTTCCAGCTGCGGCAGAAAAATTGAATCCCTCGCTGAACTAACGAAAGGTTATTCACAGAACTAAAAAAGAAAGAAATAAAAAAGAATAGCAGAAGAACCACTTATTTCCAAAAACGTTGTCACAAGAGTTACATACCAACATATTGGCTTTTAAAAATTTCTTAATATAAAACGTCTTAACACAAATGTTTCATACGATGAGTACTAAAAGTCAAACTATACGAGGTGTACTAATAAATAAACTATCCAAGGTGTACAAATAGATAGACCATACGAGGTGTACTAATAGACAAACCATACGAGGCATACTAAAATCAAATCAAAGATAAAAAATATCATCTCGTGGATATTTTATATTCCAAGAAATGGCAGAATACGTATAAATATTTCAAATACTACAAAAATTTTTTTCGGAATTTCTAGATCAGTGGTTCTCAACCTTTTAAATATAGCGACTGATTTTAGAACAAGCAATCATGAAGCGACCCTAATCTCCAAAGTATCATATATATATTTATTTTTTCTATGATTAACTCATATAACTGTACCTTCCGTAAATATTTGATTAATTTAAAATTTATTAATCAAAAATTTCAAAGCTGCTACCATTAGGTATTAAAATATGCATTGTTATAATGTGGCACTGGTTTTGTGAGTTGGGAATCCGGAGGGTATTGTTGCGACTCGGTCTTTAGACTCAGTCGCGGTCGGACATATGGGAAAAATGGTGCAGTAATTGTTGAAAAAGCAAGGGGAAAAAATCTAACAATACATAAAAATCACATAATCAGTGAATGTGTTTGCTACCCGTTAAACTGCGAAAAAGGAAATAAATAACTGGTGTCTTATTCTGCTTAAATCCGTGCAATTTAAATGTAAAGCCAACAAAGCAGTGCTAGCAAGAAATGTGAAATGGTGTTTTCATCCCAGTCTCGAACGATAGGCCTGTCGGAAGTGTCCTTGTTCCCTCAGTCTTCCCTTACCGTGCCAGTACCCCCCGCAAGTGCACCTAGCCTCCAATTGTAATTCAAATTTGTTTTCGCTAAAAGCGTTAGTCATCCTACAGACTATATGTTTCTACTGATCCTACCAAATTACTGCAGCGAAAGGAAGCCCAGCCGACCGAAGGAAAAGACTGAAGATGAAACTGCACACTGCACTACGCTCCCCTCTATAATCGGTGAGACTAAAAGTAATAATTGTGCTGTCCTTCAATATCATCATATCACATTTTTCACCTGATCTCATTCTGTTGAATGATTAAAGCGTCCCTCAAACAGGAAGAAACTCTCGGTCAGCTAAGAAAAATCACGACTCATGTCAGAGACTGTGACCTGGTCGTACAAAATGTAAAATTGCGTACAACAAATTTCGAGAAATAGACGCCTTGAACTCAGAGCGCTACTGAGCGTAACCAACCTTCATCATGAAGACGTCATTGTTCACGGCTGACCCCCGCTCTCCCTGTTCCTCGCCTCCTTCCTCCAGCATTCCTCTGAGACTCCATATGGTGAGGATGTGCGTTGCGCTCGCTCCGCTCGCTCCGAAACAAAGTGCCTATTGTTAGAAAGAATGTACTTCTAGCCTGAATGGGTACCCTCTCTCGCCATGAGGATTCAAATGTGATATCAACATATAAATCATCCAACTAAGAATAAAATATTCCCTCATAAAGTGTGAAGGTGTTCAACCCTCGTTTATACAAGAAAGCCAACTCTCTAAACCTACAAGATGGGACCGAGGAAGCAACGCAACGACATCAGCAGCTGCAATAACAGCTGTGAATATCAACCAAAGTTTGGTCAATATCCTGATGTGTCTAGCCTAACGCAAGACTGCAAAGAAGTGGTATCTGTTCTAATAAAATATTTCGACTCAGTGATGACAAAATTTAATAGTGATATTCACGAAATGAAAAGTGAAATAAGCGACCTTAAAACACTATCTGAAACAATAGCAGGAAAAGAAGCAGAACACAAACAAATTATTGAAGAGCAGAATGAAAAAATACAAAGCTTGGAGTCACGTCTCGATCGCTTGGAAAAAAATGATCAGCGCCGAGACCTGGAAGATAGAAAATGTACTCTCCTCATTTCCGGGGGGGAACTACCTCATTCACACAACAACGAAAATTGCAAAGAAACAGTCTGCAAAATTCTGAAGGACATCAACATCGACCTCAGTGATGCTGACATCACGTCAGCTAACAGAATGGGAAGAAAACCACTAAGTGGAAACGAGGATCGAAGAAACATCGCTTTAGTACTGAAACACTACAACAATAAACGTGAAATTTTCTCTGCCTGCCGAGTAAATAAACCAACGTTCTATATAAATGAATATCTAATACCTTCACGGGCCAAGATCATGTACACCTTGAGAGTAGCCAAGAGAAATTTCCCGGAAAAAATCGGAACCCCGAGGACCCAAGATGGAAACATCTTCGCATTCATCCCTGGACAACCGGACTCGAGACGTCAGATTAACACGCCAGAAGAGCTAGACCAATACCTGATGCGGCAACTGGATAAATCATCGAATCAGGTCATGGGTGTTCACCTCAATTAGGTATCAAAACATGTACCTGTGTCAAATTATATACTCGTATGCCAATAACGCCTAGAATTCTATAACTTTACACTAGATCTTCAAACTGCATAACTTCATGTCATGAATCAGTTCCAACCTCTAAAGATATATACGGCAGTTTTACCTCAATTTTGACAATCTTATGACAGATATATATGAACATTTATGACAACTGTATTGGAAATTGCAATAACACCATCAGCAATTTGTACCTACCAATATTATGATGGAATATTGATATCCACCTTGTTCACCTTTCCTCGTAAGTTGTATGTAATTTTTAACCAACAAACTATTATTATGTGTAAAACATATTAGCTGATTAGATTATCATCGACGCTAAATTTTTTCTATCTATCTTTATTTTTGTTTTTATTTAACTTATTACCTGTTGTATGTGAACTTTGTAACAACGCCTTCAGCAATTTGTACGCATCAATTTTGTATATTGAACTCCAATATTAATCGCTCTTGGCTGAGTATTGAGTGTACCCACGAAATCACGCTAGATTTCTTACTCTTTTCTATACTTTCTAAGCTAGTTTTTAGATAGATATATCCTTTTAATCTTGACTCTGTATTTCGTTTTAGGTTGTACAATAGTACTTACTGCCTACTGTTTACTAATTTTGAATGACTGATCACGCTGATATATTAGATGAAATCGACCCGGATCTCAATCATTTGAACAGAATATTTCCAAACCTAAACGACTCTGAAAACTGCAGATATACTAATATATCAAAATTCAACGAATCTATACGAATAACCCGGCAGGATTTTTCGCTACTTTTTTGGAACTGTAGGTCACTCTATCCAAAATTGGAAGAGATACAATGCACTATTACTGAACTTAAGTATACCTTAGATGTGATTAGCTTCACCGAAAGCTGGCTAGATGACTCGACCAAAGACATGAATAAATTTGAAAATTTTCATAGTTACCATTCGCTACGAAAAAACAAGCGAGGCGGGGGCATCAGTACATACATTTCTAAGCACATGGATTCGAGAATCATAGCAAGTGCAACACTGAATCAGGATCATATAGAATCATTATTCGTAGAACTGTCTAGAGATGGCAAACGAATTGTGCTTGGAACGGTGTATAGGCCGCCTACAGCCTGTCCTATATCCTTCCTTAATGAGCTTTATCGAATTATTTCTCAGTTCAACAGGTCCTTCTACAATGACATAATAATATGCGGTGACTTCAACTATGATTTGCTGAAACATGAAAGCTATGAACCAATCTCTAATTTCTTAAATGCATTTCATTCTAAAGCTTTCCTTCCGATCATCACAAAGCCAACACGAATAACCTCAGAATGTGCCACGCTGCTTGACAATATCTTTATGACAGACCCTAGTGATTTTCTTGCTGGAATAATTACTTCTGACTTATCAGATCATTTTCCAGTTTTTCTTATTAAGAAAAATGTCTATCTTGCCTGCACCAAAGCACGGGCTGAAACTTACTCATATCGTAAAATAAACGAATCAAATTTAGAAGAAATGCGCACCGTTCTAGAAGATTTAATGCCAACATTGCACATCACCCAACAAAACAATAATGCAAGGAGCATTGATGAATCAGTAGTAAAGTTGACTGAAACTATAATGAACGCATACAATCAGTGTTGCCCAATTGTAACTCGTACAGTTACCCCGAAAAATAAACAAAAGCCCTGGATTACTAGAGACATCGTGATAAATATAAAGAAACGCCAAGCGTACATAGCCCTCCTTTGCGAAGGGCGAATATCTAGAGAAACATATAACCGATTCAGAAACTATGTGACAAACCAGATAAGAACATCAAAAAAGAGCTACTTTACCCTCAAGTTTACTCAATTCAAAGCTGACGTTAAAAAGACTTGGCGCCTCCTTAACTCTTGTTATAAACCGAATAACGCCGAAAAAAAGAAAATTGGATATATCACTCACGATAATGTAAAATACCATGAGAAGAATGAAATTGCTAATCTCTTCAACAACTTCTTTGTAAACGTAGGGAAAACTATAGCCAATGGTATTCCAAGTGAACCTACTGATCACCTGGAATTTATGGATCATATTCGAGAACACAACTCCTTTTTCTTTACGCCTACAAACTCCTCCGATGTAATTGCGTGCATAAACAACATGAAAAATAAATCGAGTGGGTTACAAACGTTTCCAACTAAAATACTTAAAATAATTGCTGATATTGTGGCCCCGCTGATATCCAATACTATTAACCAGTCTCTCTTACTAGGCACTTTCCCGGACTCCCTTAAAGTTGCTAGAGTAACCCCTATCTTTAAAAATGGTGAAAAAACCTGTGTAAACAATTATCGACCTATCTCCATGTTACCAATTATTAGCAAGGTATTCGAGAAAATTGTGTATAAAAAAGTGTACTCTTATTTTGAACAAAAATAATTTCTCTATGATAAACAATACGGCTTTCGCTGTAAAAAATCAACAACACAGGCAATATTAAATCATTTACAATTCCTTTATTCTAATATAGATAACGGAAAGACTGTCTTCTCTGTATTTCTTGACTTTCGAAAGGCATTCGATTGTGTGGACCATAACATATTACTCTCGAAACTTCATTGTTATGGCATTCGTGGGGTTGCCCATGATTGGTTCAGATCATACCTAACAAATCGGAAGCAATACGTTGTCATTGACGACGCAAAATCGGACCCACAGAAAATTAGCCATGGAGTTCCACAAGGATCTGTTCTTGGGCCTCTCCTTTTTCTGATTTTTATCAATGATATTATTAAATCTACATCATTTTTTAAATTCATACTTTTTGCCGATGACAGTACGCTTTCTGCGGTCCTTCCGAACGAAAATCCCACTACGATTGCGGAGAGTATAAATAATGAACTCCATGAGGTTTCACTGTGGCTTAAAGCTAATAAAATAAGCCTCAATATCGATAAAACAAATTATATTACGTTCTCATACAAGAAAAATATATCTCTACCATCCATTAAAATTGGCGAAGGTGAAATCAAAGAAACCAACTCATGTAAATTTCTGGGCATCATAATAGATAAACCTTCAAAGAGCACATCACTCATATTAGTTCTAAATTATCAAAATCCATCGGAATCCTGAATAAAGTTAAAAATTTCCTGCCTGAAACAGCCTTACTAATGCTTTATCGAACGCTCATTTCATCATACCTGCAATACGGAATAGAAGCATGGCATGGAACTGATAAAAATAAAACCAATATAATTTTTACTCTGCAAAAAAGAGCCATCAGAGCGGTAAAGAACCTAGAATATAATGCTCACACAAATGATTCATTCAAAAATTTACAAATACTTAAACTCTCGGATCTCTACAAAATCTCCATCTGCAATTTCATCTACAAAACATTAGCTAATGATGGCGACAATAGCCTTCAACAGTTATTAACTGCGCAAACTGGTCATCACGACCATTTAACACGAAATAAAAGTAAATTCATGCTTCCTTATTATTCAAAGGCCCGCTCGCAACATAGTATACTATTCGTTGGAACTAAAACCTGGAACTCAATACCTGCGGAGATCCGTGAAAGTAATTCTTACAAGGTATTTAAAAGAAATCTTGAGTCTCACTTCTTATCAGAATACTAGTCGTGTAAGATCACCAAGTCAAATCTTGCCTCCTACATGTCTGGTCCTAATAATGCAATTTGCCATGAGTAATATCGCCGATTTTCAGTCTGCTCCCAAATCGTTATCGAATATACTGTTAAATATTGTCCATATGACCTATATTGTAAAATTAAACATCAATATCGAGTTCATTATCCTGTTGATCAGTCTAATGCGAAACTAGGCTAAGTGAATTAGGTTAAACATTATTGTACGCCCTAGAATAATGTAATGGTAGGATGCCCTAGAAGTCGCTGAACTTATTCGGGCCCACAGGTAGCTATACTCAACTCTGACCATTGTATTAGACTTAAGAAACATTCTACCTCTGTATCTCCTGTGGTAAATAAATGGTTTAAATGGTTTAAATTAAAGAGCAACCCTATCTTATCTCAGCTGTAAGCTTCAATACCTCGGTGAACGGCTTGGATTTACCTAACTTTTCATAAAATACTTGCAGAGCGAGGTAAAATTTAGCAAATCACTATCAGCCATATATATGCGAAAGCTACTTCGTTCTCAGAATCCAGTTATAGCTTTGCAAATATAACGCACAATGCATCCTTACGGAACTCACTTCGCAGCCCGGAAAGTGGCATTATCTGAACAAACGTTGCCCTCCACAAATTCAGAAAAAATGGCTCTCTCAGAGCCAAAAATTGGGCCTTACCAAGCAAAATGCCTGCAAGTAAAAGACCTACATCCCCACACTCACAAGTTTCTAGTGCTCAAATGACAGGAGACACGCAAGCAGCTGCCAGTACTCCCGTAAGGAAAAGGATGTCACCTTCTGAAGCAACGTGTTAGATGATTTTCAGTTGCCGAGTTCTTATTTGGATGGGGTTTTATTGAAGGGTTTTTATTGAAGGGTCTTAGGGTTTTTTGAGGGTTGGTATGCTTTCTTCGGGGAAGAGAAGATTCGTTTTTATGTATTTTATTTTTATTAGTACGATAAACAAAGTTAGTCGCAGAGTCATTCAATATTGGTTAAGAAGGTTCCGAAATTTCCAGGGAGCTGACCCAAGCTCTTTTCGTCGCTCTCTCGAATTTCGGATCAGCCGGATTCAAGGGGGTTTGGCGAGTATCTAGGATACTCGGATTAAATTCCTGCGAACATTATAAACAAAGCCGGGAGCGTAATACTTTAACATCCTTCTGGCCATACTGGCGAGGGGCCTAACACGCCCATAATGACAAGACTTTACTTGTAAAGCAAAGTCGTAACAAACCCTTTCCAGTTTGGTCGTTAAATTAAAGAAACGAAGGTCGGTTAGGTCTCTGATCGTTTTCGAGACCGTTCGACAGGTAGGGGTTACGTGCTAATTAATTCTATAATCAAAAGGAATATAGGCCCTAGTTTAGCGCCTTTTTTTCACATCCTATCTAAACAGAGAACATATTTACAAGCTTTATCTCGAAATATCTCGGGAACATTCTCGGATATCTTGCGGGTTTATTTGTTTCCTTGGGAGGTTTCGGAACGGGATTGGAAATCGGCGATATGATTCTCGGTTCCCGCGATATGCTCGGCTTGGAATTGAAACAGGCTCAGGTAGAGGGCCCATCGTTTCAAGCGAGGGTTTAATTTATCGGCCTGTTGCAGATAGAGCAGAGGCCGGTGAACCGTTTGTAGAATAAATTCTCGGCCATACAGATAGGTTCCGAATTTTTGAAACGCCCAATAGATAGTTAATGCTTTTTTCTCGATAGTAGAGTAGTTCCTCTCCGCTCCTCTGAGTCGGCGGGATGCATAGGCAATTGGGGCATAGCGCCTGAAGTCGATTTTGCTGGGATGGAGAAGAACAGTGCCTAGACCGGTTTCAGACTCGTCTGTGCGTAGGATGAATGGGGTATTTGGGTCCGGTAACTGTAACACGGGATTAGTCGTTAAGGCCAATTTCAGTGCCTCGAATACGTCTTGGGTGATGTCGGTCCAGGGAATCTCTTCTGGAGAATTTTTCCGTAGGAAGTCTTGCAGAGGTGTCGCCCGATCGGTGTAATGCGGAATAAACTGTTGGTAGTATCCTACACTGCCTAGAAAACTCCTTAGGTCTTTCTTATTCTTCGGTAAAGAGGAGGTGCCTAGCGCTTCTATCCGTTCGGTCATTGGTCGGAGCTGCTCGCTATTAAGTGATGGCCGAGGTATTGGAGATTACTATAGCCGAAAGAGCATTTCGAGGCTTTCGCAGTTACACCGTGTTGTGTCAATGCTTCTAATAACTTTTTCACGGAATCCAGATGCTCTTCCCAGGTGGCGGAAGCGATCAGAATGTCGTCAATGTAAACTTCTATGTCCTTTAAGCCCGTGACACACCTTGAAACTTCGAGTGCTCCATGCCGCATCGACGAGTTGCCCAGAGCTCTCTCACCGCTCGGGCAGCCACAGGAGCAAAAGTCCAGCCACCTTGATTCATGTAGCAGGACGACACCGCACAGCAGAGCCAGTCAGGGTTGCCAAATGCAGGGAAATTTCCCTGCTTTAGGGAAATTTTGGGTCCCAAAGGGAAAAAGGGAAAAAACTTCGAAAACCCCGCGAAAACAGGGAAATTGTGCTATGCGGCTTCATTTTCATGTAAAATTATATGTAAGTGATTAGCTACTTAGCATTTTGTGCTAAGCTACTTAGTATTTATAGTTTTTAACACTTATCGGACATGTTTGAACTTTGACACACGTATTGTGCGCGTACATACTGATTAGGAACAATCAGAGGCGCCAATGCGTCGCAACCGCGCAGCGCCAGTTCAACTTAACGCGGTTCACGCTTCAATGAGTCGCAGATCCTAATCATCACAGTTGCATTAGGCATTATAATGATTGTAATGAGAGGAAATTGAAGAGACGCGTTTCAGCATTTCTGAAATTTTTGAAGTGAATTAACGTAGTATGTAAAGCAGTGGGAATAAAAGCCCACAATCAAAAGTTAGACGTTAACGTTTAATTCATACTCAAAAGTACCGAGAGTTGTTGGAAACTGAAATGAAATTCAAAGGGTGGCTCAGTAAAAATAAAAAGGAACAGAATATTTTCCTTGTAAATTTTGTGATGTAAATAGATGGAAAAGCTGGCAGATCAGAGATTGAAAACCATGCGGAAATGACAAATACAAAAAATGTAGAAATTAGAAAAAACAAGTTCTTTGGCTACGCACAACGGCAGTCAACGAAGAAAAAATACACAAGTAAAAGAAGGTGAAATTATACTTGCATTCCTATATGAGCATAATCTTCCGTATTCTATTGTTGAACATTTAATATTAGTTGTAAAAGCAGCTTGTCCTGATTCGGAGATTGCGAAAGGCTTCAAATGTGGTTGGACCAAGTGTATTGCAACCGTGAAAAATGTTTTAAGAGGCGAAGTGAGTGATTATATTTATGAGCTTTTGAAGAATCATTTTTTCACTGATAACGGATGAATAAACATATAAACGAAGTACTAAGTATTTGGCATTGGAAGCAAGGGTAGTTAAAAAAAAAGTTGTTAAAGATCCATTTTTGACTATCATCCCACTCATTAGTCCTACAACAGCATGTTTGCATGGAAAAATAAACGAGCTATTCACTGAAAAAGGTATACTCTATAAAAGGAATGTGATTCTATGTATGTACGTATGTATGTTAAAAGAGTCTACAAAGCAGGGAAATTTTTAGTCAAAAAAGGGAAATTTTGAGACTAAAACAGGGAAATTTAGGTTAGACCGTCTGGCAACCCTGAAGCAGGCATTGAGTACGGTTGTCTCGCTCACGGTTGTCTCGCTGGCGCGCTACGCGGTGATCCGACCGCAGCTGCTTCCGACCGCAGCCGCAGCTGACATTCTCCTCCTCTCAAAGTTTCAAGGCAACTGCCTGCGGGCTGCGGCGCGGGGTCGCACGCTCATCCACAAGCCCGTTAAGCCGCAGCGGTTGTTCTGCGACGCCAATACAGTCACAAGTAGCATTGACGTAATGCAAGGTGTGTCACGGGCTTTAGGCCGCTAGTTACTCGACGAATGAGGCGAGAGAAGGTAGCAGGTGCATTGGCAAATCTGAACGGCATTACCTTAAATTCGTATAGTCTGGACCTCGTTTTGAAGGCCGCATAAGGACAGGATGCTGGGTGCAGAGGAACTTGCCAGTTGCCGTTGGTTAAGTCCATTTTACTAGAGATAGTTTTCCCTGCCAATCGAGTTAAGATATAGGTGATGTCGGCGACGGGTTCGGCATCGAAGCGCGTTTGATTATTAAGGTGACGACAATCCAGACAGAATCTATGATTTCCGTCCTTTTTTCGAACTGCTAACAAGGGGAAGTAGTGCGGGGAGTTGGATGGAGTGATTATACCGAGTTGTAGCCATTGCGCGATATTTTCCTGTAGTTGCGGTTCTAGTGATAGCGGCAAGGGGTAGGCATGTTGGAGGCGGAAGTCGCTGGGGTCTTTTAGCTTGATTTCGTGGACTACGGTCCTGGTTCCTCCCGGTGTGTCGGTGAATAAATGACTGAATTTGGTAAGCAATTCCTTCAGTTGTTTTTGTTCCATTTCGTCTCGCCGGTTGTCGAGGTAGCAGTCGGTAACGGTTTCTCCCAACACGAGGGGAATTTTCTGTTCTTGTGTGTCGATCTCCTCTTCTGCATTGGTGGGTTCGACAGCGAGGCAGGTGGCAGTGAACGCTTCTCTAACGGCGTCTCCTTCAAGTTCTTCGAGTTCCAAGTAGTTGGGATTAGCATTGCTGCTTGGAGCCTCGGGTTCCTGATACTTCCGGAGTAAATTGATATGGTATATTTTATTGTTTCCTTCTATTTCTAATAAAAAAGTGTAGGTTCCTAGCCGCGTGGCGATTTTATATGGGCCTTTCCATGTCATAGTTAATTTGTTTCTAATGGTCCGGAGCAAATACTAGTACCTGGTCTCCGGGTTTCGACACTCGAATTTTGTTTTTTCGGCGTAGATATTTGACCGTCTTGTTCTGACTGTGTTTCAGATTAGTTTGGGCAATGGCAAACGTTTCTTTTAAGCGATGCCGGAGATCGAGTAAATAGTGGGCCGGAGCCTGGTCGGTGTCTACTGCAGGATTCTCTGTCCAGCATTCCTTCAGGATAGTCAGGGGTCCTCGAACTCGGTGGCCATAGATTAACTCGAAGGGTGAGTACCCGATAGAGGCTTGCGGAGCGTCGCGATACGCGAATAATAATGAGGGGAGATACAAGTCCCAGTCTTTGGGTTGTTCGGCAGTCAGTTTCCGGAGCATGGATTTCATTGTTCCATTGAATCGTTCTACGATCCCATTTGATTGTGCATGATATAGGGGCGTACGGTGGTGCTGTATGCCTATCTGTTTTAGGAACTCTTCGAAGTAGGCGGCTGTAAATTGTGTTCCATTTTCCGAGGTTAGGTTCTGCGGGTAACCGGTGCGGGGGCAGATCTCGTTTAATGCTTCCGCGACTGTTACTGCGTCTATATGCCGTAACGCTTTTGCATCCGCATAGCGGGTGGCTTGGTCGACCACAGTTAGAATGTATCGATTTCCTCTAGCAGAGGACGGTTGAATCGGACCTACGATGTCCACGCTTAGCGCGGCAAAGGGAGTTCCGGTTAGGGATGGAGTAGCAATAGGTGCTTTGGGAGGCGTGGCTGGCGCATGTTTTTGGCATTTGTGGCATGAATGGCAGTACCGGTTTACCTCTTGGTTTAGCTGGGGCCAGTAGAAATCTCGTTCGATTCGTGCCTGGGTTTTCTGTTGGGAATAGTGAGCTGCCAGGGGTTTATCGTGACCCATCTCGAGTAATTGTTTGCGTAGACTAGCTGGCGCCACTAGTTGAAAAGTGGTTTGACCGTTCTGTTATGTTTTCCGATATAGAATCTCATCCCTTAGTTCGTACGTGATGACTCGGCCGTGTTTCCTAATCTCCTCTGTTTTGTCTTTCGCCTTTTTGAACTGTCCTTGTAAGGTGTCACAATTACGCTGTAACGTTTCCAGCTCTTTTTTGTCTGGTTTGAGTCGTTCTTGGACTGCGCGTTCAGCTTCGGCTTCCTTTCTGGTGGTCGCTCGAGTTGTCACGTGGTAGGTCGCTGTGTCCAGAGGAGGTAGGATCGGATCGAGGTTCGGTTCCTCAAAAGAAAGGGTGCCTGCTATGCGTCCTAAAATAACGTCGTGCGAAGGATTTTCCATGACGACGACAGTGACGTCGCCTCGGTAGTAGGGACAGTCGAACCGTACTTTGGTCAATGGGGCTTGAAACGTTTGGCTATTGTCCAGTTTCACGGTGATTTTTGTTCCGGTAAGCGCGTCTCGTGGCACGAGGGTCTTCCTTATAAACACTGCATAAGCCCCTCCGTCTAATAACACTGTGACGGGTTGTTCGTTGATTCGGCCTTTACAGGTCTTTAATTTCCCTAGTGCGAGCTCTTTTTCCATACCTACGTGATTGCAGTTGATTGGCGGCAAGCTGAAGGATTCTTCTGGTTCCTCGTCGAAGCTGGCAGTATTCGCATGTACTCTTGCGTTGGAGGCTTCGCCCTCTCTCTATCCGTTGTTTCCTGGATGACGCCAGTTTGTATGATACCTTTGGTATCGAGAATTAAGCACGGCACAATTAGCGCTGGAATGAGTGTCGTTTTCCCCATGGTGTGAACAAAATAAAGTTCGTCGTGCCTCTTGCGGGCCAGTTGAATTTGTACAGTCATGATTGGTTCGTTGGGAAGTTGCCGCGACGCGTGCTGGTTCGTTACGCGCGGTTGCCGGAACTGCGTTGATTTGCGCACGGTTAAAGGGACCAAAAGTTCGGGTGGTTCGGATTGTTGCGGTAGATTTGTTCGTAGGTAGCTCGTTGTTTCTTGTCCGGTCATTGCTGTTACGGTTGCCGCATAGCTGTTGCAGGGAGGTGTGTGGTCGAGCTTGTAAGAAGCTATCCCCCTGTTCGCTCAGTGTCGCCAGAGTACTACTGCCGCGGTCTTTAGGCTGGGTGACCACGAACGGCGGTAGGACGGAAAATATTCGGTCTACCAGGACAAAATCCCTTAGTTGTTCGTAACCTGGCTCGACTTGGCTTCCCGTAATCCAGGCATCAAAAGCTTGTTCGATCCTGCGGACATAACGAATCATATTATCGCCCTGTTCTGGTTTAACTTTCAAGTAATTATCGCGTAGTGTAGCCGTAGTGACTTAATGGGATTCCAATAGTAGGGTCCTGATTTCATTAAAGCGGTATCGATCGACGGCGGGTGTCGTTTGGATGAGCCTTCGTTCTTTGGCCGTTATTAAGGTTTCGAGGGCAATGACGGCCTCGTATTCGGTGAGTTCTTGGGCTGTACTGTGGTTCTCAAACCGTTGTAGAAATGCCTGCATACCTTCCTTTTCTGGCTCGAATGGCATTATTTCAGGAATCTTAATTCGTCACGCCTCTGGAGCTCTGGGCTGGTTGGGCTGTTGAATGCGAATCTCATGCTCGCACTCGCGTTTTCGCTCTCGTTCTCGTTCTCGTTCTCATTCCTCTCGATCTCGTTCCTCTCGTTCTCGATCTCGTTCTCTTTCCTCTCGTTCTTGTCCTTCATGCTCCTATGCAATCGCCCGATGAAAATCTCTCGGTATTCCGGCTGTTCCAGGGTTACTCCCAGAGCTTCTGCATTTCGTTGCGCTTTTTGTACGCAATCCATCTTAACCGAGTTTTCAATGTTTGAGTATTAGGCGTAGTTCCTTTAGCACTGCTCCAACAGCGAATTTCTGTGGAGGCAGGAGATGCGGGTTTTATTTTAACGACTTTGAAGAATGGTTGATTCGAGGCGTACTTCCTCTGCCACAGCTTTGAGCTGAGCTTGATAATAGATGCAGCTTTCCCGAGTTTGGGTCGCTGAGTTCGTTTTGATTAGAGATGCAGCTTTCTAGAGTTCAGGTCGCTGAGTTCGGGTGCCAATTGTTAGATGATTTTCAGAAGCCGAGTCCTTATTTGGATGGCGTTTTATTGAAGTCCCTGTCTTAGGGTTTTCTGAGAGTTGATATGCTTTCTTCGGGAAAGAGAAGTTTCGTTTTTAAATATTTTTATTTTTATTAGTACGATAAACAAAGTTAGTCGCAGAGTCATTCAATATTGGTTAAGAAGGTTCTGGAATTTCCATGGAGCTGACCGAAGTTCTTTTCGTCGCTCTCTTGAATTTCGGATCAGCCGGATTCAAGGGGGCTTAGCGAGTATCTAGGATACTTGGATTAAATTCCGGCGAACATTATTTACAAAGCCGGGAGCGTAATACTATAATATCCTTCTGGCCATACTAGCGAAGGGCCTAACACAACGTAAGTGAAGACTATGCAACCAAAATCGCCCGATGAGGGAAAACATATCTGCCAAGCCTCCAGCAATCATTTGAAGGTTCGAAGCAGTCAAATCTCAGCCGCAATGGCACAACCACCTTCTGCGTCTCATCTCAAAGAGCTAAACAGCGCGTCAGCGCCTCAGCTCAGCGTCACCAACAACGCTCCGCATTGTCCGCCAGCGACGGGGACACCAACACCTTCCTCATCAGTTATACATTACAGAATAGTTGTTATTATTAAGGACATTTCAAGCGTGGTAGACTCTCCTTATTCTCCAGTTTATTTGTTCGATAATATTCGCGCACAAACCGATACTGTTAGTAAATTACCCCAGAGCGAAAGCTGCGAGAACAAAATAAAATTTCCAGTACAGAGCAATACAAAAAAACACTGTTACTTCTTTTAATGGGTACTTACTCCCGCTTCAAATAACAAGCTCTGAAAAAAATTCATGACATTATTCACAATTTGTCTCTGACAGCAGCGTTTTTCAATATACCCCTAAGACAACGTGAGCCTCCTAGCCCGTCGTCGATTTTCTCTCCAGTATCAAATATTCAGATCTTAACCGAGCAGCTTCTTGCTTTAAGTTCACACATAAGTCCTTACGACCTTGCATTTGTGGTACCTGACAGTAATTCTTCTGAAGTCGACTCCTACTGTCAAGAACCTTATACTTTGCTCCTAGGTGACAATATCCTAAGCACAATCAGTAGGAAGGAAATCGATGGTTCGTGTTGGATCCAAACTGTTCCCTCTGGCGCATTGATGACTTTCTCCACACTATAAATCGCATGCCTAGATTTAAGAATTATATACTAAGTTTTGATGGTCTCTGCCACTCGCCCTCAGACTTAGCTCGAATCAAAAACTAATTGTAAGGAAGTACGCACTTTCTCGTATTTATATTGCCAATGCTTGCAGTGCGCACGAATTCGAAAAAGCGATGAAATTTTTCAAAAACCTGGGTTTAAACTTGATTCAATTTCAAACTTACCCAGAAAATTAAAATGCCGACGCACTCAATAACTTTCAATGGCCTCGCACCCAGGACGAAAACTTTTGTTTTCTTGGACAACTCGCGATGAAATCGACATTGCGAATCACCGTACCACATTGTCATCATTTCAACAAATGTCAAGCAAGAAGTGGAATTGTGGATCACTCCAGAGAATCGAAGACTTCACGGAATGAAACAAATATTCCCACTTTAGACTTTGAAAAAGAAAATAAGCCTATGCACGTCAATGCACATGGTACACCAAACCCATCAAAATTGAAAGCGTCATCAAGCAGAGATTTGAGCAGCTCACCTACTCACAGCTTGAGGAACGTGAATGAACTTAAGCCTTTCCCAAACTCGATTTCAGACCACTATAATGTAAGTACGAACAATAAACTTTCGTTGCTTGCAACAGACACGAATAGGGGCTGTGACATGCCTCCCTTTTCAGTCAATCCTCAACTTTCTAGTATGTACGCAGAAACAGGGGAAAGTCAAGCGAAACATTATATTCAAAACCATTCCAAGAAAATCAAAAACTCGGAAAAAAAAATTGTTCAAGCCTCTTTCCAGCAATCAAAATCCTGTGCGCAATCACTTCGAGAATTACGGCAATGGAAAACGACGCCGGAAAAATTCTCCTGCCTCTGCAAGGCCCCCAACGTACGACCAAGCCGATACTGATACCGAAAAATCAGCAGTGAACCAAATTTACACACGCGTTGGAAAAACACTGAATGACTTGCAACGATCGCTCAAAATGGAGCCTGCCTACATATGCCGTGTAAAATTAACATCGAAACAAGAATCACACAATAGAATTATGTGGACCTAGTAACATCGTCAGTCGTACGTCGCATAGTTTTCATTCAACACTTTTTACGTAAAGGTAGTACATGATTTTTATTACTCCTGAATGTTTTATTGCCTATTTTGATTTCTACGTAATTTCGGTTAATTTTTGTTATAATACCTGGACCGTTCCAGGCTAGATCAAGCTTGTTTTTTCGCATGTGATTGCGCAATAATACACGGTCATTGAGTTCAAAATTTTTATTTTTGCGTCGAAGGTTGTGATACATGGTTCTTTCACTGGTGTTATTTATTATTGTAGCTCTAACGTTTTCAACAATGCGGGCAGCTTCCTGAGCTCGGAATCTTATTATATCAACGTTCATGTCGTGACTGTAATTAGGTTCGAAAGTTACAGCGCTAAAGCTCGGACACGTATCGCGATTGAAAACAATGAACGAGGGTGTATCCCCCAATGTGGTATTTAAACTATTGTTTATCGCGTTCTCTGTGCTGTTGAGACACTGATCCCATTCCGTATGCGCTAACGAATTAATGTATAGTTTTAATAAATTCGTAATTTTGCGATTATTACGTTCAACAATAGCGTTACTGTGAGGACTCCAAGGGAGGACCTCTTTTTTCGCAATACAATGAATTTGAGAGAATTTCTTAACTGCCGCAGACTTAAATTCAAGAGCTTGGTCACTTAGAAGTGTTTTAGGATAGCCAAAGGTTGAGAAGCAGCTGTCCAGACAAGAGACAACTGTATCTGCTAATCGATCTGCTGTCGCGTAAAGCTTACAGTAACGCGAAAATAAATCAATCACAATGAGAATATATTTATTTTGCTGATCTGTGACAGGTAGAGGACCAAGGAAGTCCATTGATACCACCTCAAACGGTTCTTTAGCGATGGGAGCGTCTAAAATTTTAATAGGTACAGTACTGCTCGCCTTTAGAATCTTACATACCTCACACATTTGAACAAATTTACGTATGATATTCTTCTCTAATAAATGAAAATAACGCAACTTAAATTTAAACAACGTATGCGTGGCATCAGTATGGTACAAAGAATGGATACTCAGCACCGCCTTGTGCATTAGCGATGTCGGTATAACCGAAGTGAGAATAGTACTTTCCCTAGAGTCTATTTGTCGTCGTCTATACAGTATGTCGTTCAGAATTAAGTATTTTTGTAAGTCAGGGATCGTAGATCGTCTACTAGATAGTAATGCGTCTTTAACCTCAGAACAGAATGGGTCTAGTTGTTGTTCATTTCGAAATTCGTCTAAAGTCCATGATACGTCTTTTAACTGAGGTACGTAGTCAATCAGTCGGGGTTTTACAGTCGACTCTGGCGCCACTTCATTAGAGGGCGTCGCGTCTGTATCGTCTACGTCGGCGGTCAGTGCACCACGGCGTGTAGTCACTGGGAACGCGTCGACCTCATTGAACTCTGCACAGTCTTCGAGATCTGAGATAGTTAAATGCTGGGGTAATCTACTTAGGCAATCTGCAATTAGATTCTGTTTCCCGGGGAAATATTTTACTACGGGTTCGAAGTGTTGAACTGTTAGACACCATCTAGACATAGCAGAATCGTCAGGAAGCTTTTTGAAAAACAAGGGCTGTAAGGGCTTGTGATCAGTGTAGAGATAGATCGGATATCCAAGAATGAGATATTTAAATGCTTTCAGCGCGCTTACAATTGCTAAGAACTCTTTTTTCGTCGTTGAATAGCGCTTTTCTGTTGAATTTAAACTTTTACTGTAATATGCTATAGCCTTCATGGATTTTTTTGAATCATTATCTTGTTGCAAAAGTACTGCTCCAATGCCATAGTTTGAAGCATCTGTAAATACATGAAAAGGCTTGGAAAAATCAGGGTGCTTTAAAACGGTATCTGATGTTAAGACAGATTTAATTTTCTCAAAAGCTTTCTGACATTCAGGCGTCCAGATAAATTCAACGTTTTTTCGTAATAATTGATAGAGCGGATATGAAATTGAACCAAACATCGGGATGTGATTGCGGAAATAGTTCGCCACACCTAGAAAACTTTGTAGTTCTTTCACATTTTTTGGAATCGGGAATTTTTGTAGTTTTTCCGATTCTTTGCAACGGATTCCGTCTGCCGACACAATGTGTCCAAGATATTCAATTGAGCTTTTTAGAAAATGACATTTTTCAAGTTTAAGGGACAGATTTCCACTACGTAGCTTCTCAAAAACACTCTGTAAATCTTTCAAATGTTGGTTCATAGCTTTGGAAAATACTAGTATATCATCAAGGAATACAAAACATAATTTACCGATGATATTTGCAAGAACAGAAGAAATTATTCTTTGGAAAACTGATGGACTCGAGGATAACCCGAACGGCAACCTCTTGAACTGAAATTTCTCGTAACCGATACTGAACGCGGTGAATTTACGGCATTTTTCTTCCAACTCGACCTGATGAAAGGCAGAGCGGAGATCAAGACTTGAAAAAATGCTATTACCACCTAAGGAATAAAGAACTTCGTCAATGCGTGGAATTGGGTAACTTTCCTTGATAATTATTTTATTGAGTTCACGAAAATCTATGACGGGTCGAATCTCGCCCGACTTCTTTTTCACAACGATTAAAGGAAAATTATATTCTGAACTTGAAGGCTCGATAATTCCTTGACTCAACATCTGTTTATTGGCTTCCAATAATTCATTTTGATACTTATGTGGAATTCGATATGGAGGGATGTTAAGTACTGGAGCATCAGGTTTCAATTCAATAGCATGTCGCATGACATTCGTGACTGCAATATTTTCGCCTTCGAGAGTAATTACGTCTCTAAAATCGTTTAATAAATTCATCAGTAATGGTTTAGCATCATCATTTTCACAATTTACATCGTCACACGTCAGAGGACGTCTCTCGTTACTACCTCCTTCTGATACAACATCTTTGTCTGCATGAATTCCCACTTCATCAACACGATTATCGTTACCACAATGCCTCGTTTCTGCAGATACTAAACCAACGTCTTTACCAGAGATGGCATTGAACTTTCCACCATTAACACTGTCGACTTTGGGTAGATCCGCATTATCTCGGGCATCGCACAAATTTGCATCTCGCACAGCTTCGTGCACGGTAGACATGTAAATCTCGTGTTCAATTTCCTTGTCGTCAATTTCTTCAATCGTACTTAACATCGTATTGTCGCTCAAATATACCACGTCCTCCGAGACGTTCAAAAGCATTACAGGGACAAACCCATTTGACGTGATATCCACAACAGATTCGGCGACATAAATACCATTCGCGAGAATTGTCTTATTCATAATATACCTTCCGGGCTTAGCCTTTTTGACATACCCATTAATAACACGTAAACAATTTCTGGGCATTTCCACTGCTCCACCATGAACGACTATTTCTCGTTTTTTACTATATTTAAAACCTCTCGCATGTTCCTTAGTTTCTCTTATTTTCTTCGTACGCGTTTCATTTTTTACTTTCCCATTATTTTCTCGCCCTGCCGTTGGGCCTGGGGTACCCCTCTCTTCTGCAGTATTTATCTCTACGCTATGTCCTTGCCTACCGCCATTTTCTTGGCCTGTAATTCTTGTTTCCCTCTGCTTCAGCAGATACTTCTTAATACGCCTCCTACCGGCAAGCACGTCAGCCATTAGGCATTCCGGTTTACTTATAGTATTCATAAATATCTCCTTCCTACTTCGCTCGTGCAATTCCTGCACATCATGAAACGGTACTTTAACTCCGTCAAGAACGATAAAACCTTCTTTAAAATTTAGCACGGCGTCCTGCAAAATATCTCTGCCAAGGATCACGTCATATTTAAATTCGGCATCCTTCAAAATCAAAGCGCTGGTATTGATTTCCTTACTATTAGGCAGCGTAATACAAAGATCGAGTTCTCCTGATACCTGGCTTTTGGAATTCACACTCCGAATACTCAAGGCACTAGGCTTAATTTGCTCGTTTATACCTTTTAAATTCCGGTAACTCACTAAACATCTGTCGCTACCGCTGTCGATTAGAGCGCTCATCAATTTGTTATCATGACGTAATATAATTTTAGGCTTCTTAGAACGCCGTAATGAAAATAAACCATCGCTTTCTTTCCTTAAACGACCTTCTTTCATTATCGTCGCTGACAAACAAACTTCTACAGGTAGTTCAGAATTTGCACCTACATCCAGTTCTTGTTCGCCTAGTAATTCGAATTTATTTTTACACAAGAAAAGCGGATCCACCACAGAAGTCGACTGTATAATAGTATCTGGTTTCAACACCACAATTTTTTTGACGGGGATAGCAGCTCCAACCCCGGGCACTGGCAACTCCTTCTCTACTGCAAGACACTCTGAATTTTCCGATTTTTCTTTGTCTACTCTAAAAAATTTTCACCCTCGCAAGATGCGGCGTAGTACGCTTCACCTCGTCCTCTACTACGACCCCGCGAAATACATTCACGTGCAAAATGACCCGTCTTGCCACAAGTGTAGCAAGCATGACCTCGGAAATTTGATTTGCTTTGGCCTCTTTTACTCGTGCACATACTTTGAACATGACCTGCGGTATTGCACAGTGAACAAAACGACTTAGATTTATCATTATTAGTCTGTTGTGGTTTTACCACCTGAGCCTCGTGGCACTCCAAAGAACCTAAAGGTCTATCTCCGAAGTAAGCATGCTGTCTTCCCCTTGGAAATCTAGCAGGTCTCCAATTGCTTCTAAAAAATGGTCTCCGACCCTGAAATCGTCGGCTGGTATTTTGTGATGCATAGAAGACCTCGGAGGACGAATCTTTCTCATCCCACTCTCCCTCTTCAGGCACGACCGCAAGATAAGTTTCTCTGGTTTGATACGGGTACTGCGTATTATTTTTGCGCGCAAGTATTTCTCTTCCCTCAGGGTTATTACGCACAGCGGAAACGAGACGAGCTAAAAGCTCCTCTGAACTTATGAATGGTCGTGAAAATATTTTTTTACAGAAATTCTCTTCCAATAATGGTGCAAGGAGTGCTGTAGCAAGGCTGAAAACAACTAGATCTCCAGAGAATTTTTTTAACTCGTTTTGATTTGTACTAGCAGTTACAAATGGATGTCTTTGTATTGCTACTTCATTACTATTAAGAATATGATCACTCAAATTTCTTATTTTTGACATTGCCATAACCAATTGAGCAGACAATCCTTCGTTTCGTAACAGCCGTAGCTGGTTCAGGTCGCAAGCTAAAGCATGTACAGATCGTTCACCTTTCGCTACGTAGATGTCATCGAGAATATCGATAACCTGGTCAAATGAATAATTAATAGCAGGGTCTACCAATTTCGTGACGACGCCATTAAAGTCGCCAACGCTTTTGTGTGCGCTGCGCACAAGTAACTCTTTTTTGGCGTCATCTGAAGTGACGTCGGGCAACAAGCACATGTACGATTTCAGATTGGCCACATGCGTTCGAAAACTTTTCGTTTCACAGAAAATCGGGTCTCTGACACGAGGTCTCCCTCTGAATAAGGGAAGCTCTGCACTGGACAGTATAGTACTGCCCTTTTGTAAAGTTGATGTTAAAGTTGATGGTACACTACCACCCGTCATCGGTCCGCTAGAGGACGACATTGTAGTAGCACTTGGCGTACTGAACGACACAGTCTGTGTGCTAACAGTGGTCGTGATTACTGTCGTGGTCTGTGGTCCAGACATAGTCACACTTGTTGGAGTATGTGCGCACGTACCAGGTAACGTACCACTAAATGCCGGAACAGAAACTCTTCCGCTACCAGTAATTATACTCGTCGAACGGATAAATTCAGGGTCTGAATCAGAATCTCCCATCACTTATCATAACAAGAAAACAGCAAAGACGCAAAACTCAATTTTAATAATCCCATTCACCGACGCAAAATTTCTACGCCGCAAAAAAAAACGAGTGACACCGAATAATCTCTAAATCCTATCACCCAAAAATAAATTGAGCGACGCGGCAGCGCGTTAAAAACCTATCTCTCAAAATTAATATGATCCCACCGTAAGAATTAACCTCACGGTACTAACCTACAATAAAATTATCGTCAATATAAAAACCAAAATCAATATGCTAACGCAGCAATTCACCTAAACACAATACCAAACAATACCCTTATACAACAATATTCGCACCGCCACCAAAAAAAAATTTTTTCTAAAACGAAAACGATCACTATTACAGAGTATTCAATTACTACAAAATCAAATGAACGTTCGGCAGCAAACCACAAACTATTTTTAAAAATCAATTACCGTAATGTCCTCTTTGATCTCACAAAATAACCTAATCAAATTACTAACAAGGGAATACTGGTACACGATTCCAATGTTATTAGTCACTCAATAACCAACTATCGAAAAGGACTAGACGAAAAAAAAAACTGACTGAGTCACACAGATTATATCCTAAAAATGCAATAAAAATTTTATAGTTACAGAACTTAACTGATAATTCAGCAACGCCGCCAAGGCAGTGCAGTAGTCACAGGGAGCAGGCAGAACAGCTACAGCTGATGTCAAGGACGCCTGAGTAGACTGCTCAGCAACAGTAGTACCAGATGCGGCGCCGATCTCAAGGTCGTCTGCGTAGCACAGGCACAGCACGGCCAGATGCGAGACTGCCAGATGCGAGACTGCCAGATGCGAAGGTCGTACACGAAGCGCCGACACACAGCGTAGTAGTAGTTTTTTAGCACGCAGCACCTCTCTTGTATTGTTTACGTATGTTCACGTTTCCTGAATGTGCGTAATTGCACAGATCACTGTTTATTTATACGTATTAATAACGTTAAAACAGTTTCTTTATAAACTTTAAGTAAAGACACTTGGGTATGCAATCTATTTATCACATACACGTTACACCATGTTCTCGAAGATGTAGTATCACAGTAAATGTTCGTAGAATTTTATGAACACAACCACTGATGCATTCAACTGGTAAATGACCACGTTACTTTTTCCGATGGAAATTTACGCACAATTTTATGACGCACTGATCTCCTTCCTGCTCCAGGTCGACACGCGCTTTGTAGGGCACTCCTACGGGTATATTCAAATCCAATTTGTAAGAATCCAGCATATCTTTTTCAGGAACACGTTTCACTATAAACTTAAAAACGTTGTTATATACTTGCGGTGCTTCTTCAATTTCTCTCCCCGTTGCTTGAGATGCCTCCATAATAATATCGACGCTTGATCCAAAAGATTCTCTTCACACGAAGCGATGAGCAGTCCTCCACACTACGAGAAGTTCCGAAAAAACACGATCAAAGTAGAATCTCCGACGAAGCTTTCGACTCAACTTCCGTTTCCTTCAATCACAGAAGTCACTGAACCACGTTTAAGCACAAGTCTCAATATTACAACACGTCGTGGGTACGTAATTAACTGATCCACCAGTATGCCGTATCTAAGGGTGGGTAGTGAGTAGAACGAGTAGACTTCAACGTGTACTTGACGTAGAGATACAGTGGATCCAAATGCGCTCTGAAGCGCTGAACACGGGGCATTTATACACACGAATTGCTGACTCAGCGGCGCACGGTGCCCAAGTCGCACCAGGCGTGGCACTGAACGTACGTACTAAACATGTGTACGAGGATAAGTGCGTGACCGTTTTGGCACATACACTTTAGGTGAAGGACACTGTCTCCTCCACGCAGTAACGACACAGCTTGCATCACAACTAACCTCGCAATGGAATTATATATCTCTGAAAAAAGCCATCAAAACTGAGAGCTCCAGAAACAGATATCAGTATGCAAAATTCGTTGACAAGAAATGTGGCAGTTTCGAACTACTTATCGAGAAATACATCGATAGAAAAGTCTTCGATTACGCTGTTGTGGACCTCATACCCCAAATATTTTCTAATGTGACGAGAACACCAAATCACATATTTGATGAAAAATATGATGGGACTTAGAAGACAACAATCTCCCCTACATCAAACGCTCTGATAAACTGTCCTCCGGTAAGCATACACCGGAAACAGGACCGCTATAGCGCCCTAGTAAAAATGCGTGATGAAATTCGTGCTGCTCCCGCCCCCATTTTGTGACTGAATAACATTGATGAATTTGAATTTTCTCCTAAAACTGAATGTGGCAATAATTATGACTTAGAGGCTAATACCAAATGCTCTACTACACCTAGCAAATGCAATAACTCAACTAAAGATCGGCCTATAGAGATCAATAATATCAAAATATTGCACATGAATTCTCACAGTCTAAATACTAAAATGGATGACATAAGGGTAATGTTGATCACTAGCGATATCGATATTTTATACGTATCTGAAACATGGTTCGATCCACGAATCGAAAGTTCATATTTCAGCATTACCGGCTACATATCGTACCGTTATGACGGAGACAAGAGTAAGAAAGGTAGCGGTTTATGCATTTTCATCAAATATGTCTACTCAACATCCTTATTTCCGATAAAAGAAAAATGCAAAGACATAGAAATGGTTTGGCTCAATGTTCAGGTAAACAAACACAAGTCTTTCATTATCGGCAGTATTTACAGACATTCGTCAGCATCTCTCCGTCCAACATTAGATTTCATTGGAAATACGCTAAAATGAATCTCTGCAACCAAAAAGTCTTTCTTAGTTTTCGTAGATTTTAACGTAGATCTGACAAATAAAAACAATCAGATGAGCAGGATGTTGCACAGACCTAATCTTTCACAAATGGTTCAAGAACCAACGCCCATTACTAACACTTCAAAGGCTCCTCTTGACCTAGCAATTACAAACAATCCCCAAGCAGTACTCAGCACAGAGATCTTACCGTCGTTTTCTGATCACCATTCTGTAGAATGTCTGATCAATATTGCAAAAGAGAAACAAAAGTTTTATCACATTACATATCGCAAGAAAAACCACTACTCCTCTGAAATATTTCAAGAAAAGCTATTCGACAGATGGAGTGAATTTCAAGGCATGGAAAACACCGATGATGTCAATGTTCAAGTTTTGCTTTTCAATGAAAATTTCATATCAGCCCTTAACGAATGCGCACCTTTCACTACGAAGAAAGTTTAGCCAAGAATTTCTAAAAGGATAACAGACCAGATAAAAGAGTTGAGCAAAACTAAAAGAAATTTGCAGCGTGAGTATAAACTTAACAAATCAGACGGTACGCTTACAAAGCTATATGAAGATCATGAGAAGATCATACGAAGAAAAGTTAAGGAATCAAAACGAAACTACTTCCACAATGAACTGTGTTGGCGGCAAAACAAAACTCAAAAAGAACTTCGGAAATCATTAGAGAAGTTGCTCAGTATAAAAAATCAGACTGCGAAGCACTTTTGCCACCCCCTCAAAAGCAGCAAATAACTTTAACACTTTCTTCTCAAAAGTTGGCAAAGAAGTTTTCAATGAAGTGTCTAAGACAGTTTCAGATACATCTTCAGTTGCAAATCTGAGCGATGTTTCATCCCCAAATACTAGAAACAAATGGAGACCAAAGCCAGTTAGCGTTACAGAGATACGAAAAATCTTATACTCACTAAAAAATACTAAAGCGACAGTGTGTGGACCAAGGGTAAAGATACGCTGGAGAGATGCGATGTTTACTTGGAGGGTCGGTGGGGAGTACAGACAAATGCAGCGTTGAACGCCCCGCACCCTAATTTATATGACATATATTACTGATTCAGACATGATGGCATTAGCCTCCAATATATAAAAGACAACTTCCCCGTCCCAGCACCTCTGATTTGTTTGATAATAAATAAATATATAGCCACAAACAAGGTTCCCGATCAATTGAAACTATCCATTATTAAGCCATTTCATAAATCTGGTGATATCGATATAGCGTCAAACTACAGACCAATCAGTCTCCTGCCTGTTATGTCCAAAATATTGGAAAAAGTAATAACAAACAAGCTCTCGTCTTACATAGACGAGTCACATCTAATCCACCGCAAACAATATGCTTACAGAAGGAATACCAGTACTCAAGACCAGGGTTGCGGAGTCGGAGTCGGAGTCGGGAGTCGAAGTCGCCGGAGTCGGATGTTTTAGGGTGGAGTCGGAGTCGGAGTCGGAGTCGCTTCTCTGAAGTGTGGTGGAGTCGGAGTCGCTACTCTGAAGTGTGATGGAGTCGGAGTCGGAGTCGGAGTCGCTTTTCCGGATGTGGTGGAGTCGGAGTCGGAGTCGGAGTCGTTCATTCGGATGTGGAAGAGTCGTGGTTGGAGTCGCTATTTTTTGGTGTCTTCGATTCTAATTTTTGCTAAAAATTATTTATGATTCTTTAAAACTAGAAGTAAACCAAAACAGAGTTAGAATGCTTTGCTGAAAAATCTAAAAAATACGCAATGTTTTCGTTGATTGTTTTGTTCTAAGTTTGAAACAGCGTGTTTATTCCTATCACCTAATACCGTCATGTTATCTAGTCATAGAGGGTTTGCACAGATATATATGAGAAACCTACGAGTGCGAAATATAATTTTTGTACCCAGCATTAATGTATATTTTGTAGTTAAAAGCAAGAATTAGTAATTGAAAGCATCGCAAATTCATTCTGTATATTTCTGTTTTGTTCATTTTTCCTTCAATTAATACATAGGAACTGGAAAATAGTAGTAAATGTGTTGCAAGTTACTTGCAGAACATTTCAGCCGATGCAATACATTGTACTCACATTAAGAGTGGTAACTCTGTATGCTCAAAATGATGCATTGATTGATAATGATCATAAACATTTCTAGTCTTTTGGTAATGATTCATTGCCAATGAGTAGTCTTTGCCAAAACCTGAAGCTATGGTCTAGTGCACAAAGACTTCTAGTTTTCAAGTCATGTTATCAAAATTGATATGGCTTCCGTGTTTTTAAGTCAAGTTAACATGTATTAATAATAAAAATTTCTTCTCATTTCTCAAGTTATTCCTTGAATGTAATTTGGTTCTTTCAGAGTTATATTGTTTTTCACTATATCATCATCATGTTTAATTTTTATCTTCGTATCACTCCCCAGTTTCTTAGCTAGTATACGCTGAAATGCAGAATTTTATAATTATGTTGATACATTTTAAAAAACTGAAATAGTATTTGTTTTGTAGCATTATGTAATTAATTACTTCTTGTTAAGGAAGATTTGGAAATGTTGTAAGGTTATCTATATCGGCATTGAGACACTTGAAAAAAAAAATAAAAATACGATAAACGAGCTGCAATGAAAATAATTACACACACCAGCAAAAACTTCACTTACAGTCACACACACATTGTAACTGAAAACAATGCACCATCTCAGCTGCAATGGTTTTTGCATTTATGCGATAGTACAAATTCACTTGCTGGAAACGTTTCAAATTACTCCAAAAAACACGAAATGAGAAGAACCTGGGCGTTTATTAAAATAACAAAGTGTTCAATACAAAGTAAAAAGTTAGACGAAAATAAGAGATGGTATCATAATACACGCAAAGAAGCTAGAAGTGACTTTTATTCGTAAAAAAAACTTTCCGAAAACGTCAGGCCCCTGCAATGAAAGCAGAACAACTTTTGCTTATTATAGCCGAAATGTAACATAGTGTTGAGCGATAATATGACACCTTTTCTGCATTGTTACCCTGCATAGTGTAGATACAAAGAAGAAAAGGCAGTGTGCAAATCTTACCTACCTTATCTACACGTATATCATAATTTTGGGGATTTGAAGCATAGTCATTGAATTAACTACTATAATTTCACTGAATTAGCGCATACTTAGTAATAAAAAACTGTTGATGCATACCTATGCTTCTCAGTGTAGACAATGCCTACATTACCTACTCAGAAAACACTTGTCAGTAATATACAGGGTGTTTCAGATTCAGAATAAGAGGCAAAAAATTGCACACCAAGTAGAAGATATCCAAATAAAAACTTTTTCTTCTATAAAATTTTCCGAAGAAAGAGACATTGAGATATTAGCAGTTTATTGTTTTAAAGGGTGAAATTTAATGAATAAACTACTCGCAATATTTATTTTGAATTTACGTTGATCGGGCGAAATGTGCTAGTTGCAAGACCTCCTAGATCTCCTGACATGACTCCACTCGATTTCAATTTTTGGGGACACGTGAAGAGCCTTGTTTATGCTACACCCATTGGGTCTGAGGAAGATCTTGTGGCCAGAATTGCAGTGGCTGTAGGTGAGATACCTTAATGCCAGACGTGTTTCCTAATATTCGGCAGCCGTTAAGGCTAACATTCGAAAAGTGCATAGATGTAGGTGGAACACATTTTGAACAATTTTTGTAAAGTAAATTCAGAATCAATACCGCGAGTAATTGTGCCATTAAATTTAAACCTTAAAAACAATAAACACCTAATGCCTACCAACCACGATTTTTCGGGTGAAAATTTCATAGGACAAAAAGTGTTTATTTGGCCATTTTCTACTTGATGTGCAATATGGTACCTCGTTTTCTAAAACACTCAGTATACATAATTGTGTACACGACTCGTCAAATGACGGGATTCGATATTGTCTGTATAGAAATCTTCCAGATGTGGACCATAAAGAAATATTTTCATCCTAATAGCACCCGCGATTAAAATATTCTAATACTTCTGCACTGGTGAAACTCGCATCACAGATACAGTAGTTAAGTATCTCTAAGAGCGTGAAAGGGAGACAGATCAACCAACAAAGACGAACAGCCAATTTTGTTGGTTCAATGAAATTTCCTGTTGAATATTTTCCGTATTTCTGATGGCGGCTTTGTGGAAGAAAAAGTTTTCTTCGGTTGGCCTCTCTTAGTTCACAGACAAGAATTTGAAACTGATGAAATTAGATCTTTTTGTTCGTTGTTTTTTGTTTTGCAGCTGCATATTTTTTTCCGGTTTTTGTGTTTAAATTTAACTTTCTATAAATAAGCATGTTTGCGCTTCTAGCAGACTGCATTAACCTTAAATAGCTTTAATTAACATTACTTGTGACGCTTTGGCGTTCACTCATTAAATTATCTTTGAGCTTGCTCTGCTTGGGCAGCATGTCGTCCTTTTAATAAAAGTGGGTCTGGTACCTGTAACTTATTTCTATTGCTTAAAAAGCAGTCTCTTTCTGCGACTTGAACTCCTCGACCCGGCTTTTGCAGCCTCTTGAATAGGCACTTACTATTCAAGGTAATTAATTGTCAATTAATTGTTAACATCTTAGTGCTATATGTAATCTTACAATAAGATACGATGTTCACCTAGTCGGCGACCGGACATCTTAAAACTTTGTATCTCTCTACTCAGAACGCCTCTAAAATTTCCTACCGGAGTACCGTGCTGATGACCGGCCGCGTCCATTGGGTGTCTTCTATTTTTAGCGAGTATCGTTTTAAAAACTAACCTTACGTTAAAGAAGATTTTCGGTCTTCATTTTAAAGGAATTCAATAATAAAAATTTCACAGAGGACGCTCCTGTGCGTACTGTTGGAATCCTCAAGATCCGCCTAACTTGGGTACGGTTTCTCTTTTTGCGCATCTCGGGAAACGACTTTCTGTTGTTCCCTTGAAGTTCTTCTGTATTTGAAATAAATGTTCGACCAATTGCTCTTAAGTTATAAATCCTAAAACTTCATTGTACTAACATAGGAGAGATTACGCTCACGAAATAGCTAAACCTATTTATTAATTTGTTCAAAGGAGACACTTGACCATTTATTGTATAAGAACAATCAATACTATACTGCGTGTCCCACAAAAATATCCCGGACTTTTTAATTTATAATATCTCCGCTTTTAATTAACATATTTTAATTGTCTTTTATTTACGATTTAGTCAATTTTGTTTCCTTTTGAAATAATTTAAATTTTTGAAAATCAGGTGAATAAACTTTTAGATAATCGATTTACTGAAAGGAGTAGAAAAATTGTTCAAAGGGAAAGTTTTGAAAACAACATTGGTGATCTTCTTCAATCCTCAATACCTACTGTTAAGAATAATTTCATAACGATGTATCGTACATACAACTAAGTATTTAAACCCTCTGAGAGGTTTCAAGTTTCAAGTGTTCTGAATAATAGTGTTTCAAGGACTGATAGAAAACGGTGGAATAATGGGTAAAACTCTTCGTTCAATGGTGGCTAGAAGTAATGCTTGCCTTGAGAGAAATGGAGGGTATGTCGTTGGATACTAAAATTACTTTATTTATTTAAACGTTATATAAGGTAATGATTTGTTACTCCTTAAAATTTTTGTGTGTTCAGTTTTATGGAAACTACAAAATAAAGAAGAATATCAATATTGTTTTAAAAACTTTTCATTTGAACAATTAATTTTTCTACTCCTTTCAGTAAATTGGACGTTATAAAGTGGTTATTCAACCGATTTCCAATAACATAAATTATTCGAAAAGGAAACAAAATTTACTACATTGTGAACAAAGGCAATTCAAATATGTTAATTTAAAGCTGAGATATAATTAATTATAAATCGGGGACATTTTTACAGGACACCCGATATAATAAAAAACCAGGTGTCCGTCAATGATAAGTATATGTTCTCGTGCGTAATTTCCCCTATCTCATTACAATGGGAATCTGCTTGCTTGGGCAGTATCATAAATACATACATACATACATACATACATATACCGGGCTTATCCTCCCTATGGGAGGGTAGCCGACAGCAGGCCACAATATCCACACTTAGTCACTAGGAGGCGAGAGAGGCAGCACTGGCCGCACCTGAACTGCCAAGATCAGCAGCAGCCCAGCACAACCACCTCCCACAGTCAGGCCCGACAGCCACAGCTGGTTTACCCCGACCGCTTCATTGAGTGCAGCCCCTCTCCCCGCACATGACAGGTCAACCCCATCACACGCGGGCAGCTTCCAGTAACGCGTCATAAATAAAATTACCTCCTTATACACTGCCCCCACTCACTTCTGTCCGCAGCCATCCCTTTCGCCACGTCCACAGTCAGACCCCTCTCATACAAAGCACGTCTCACCCCATCCATCCAACTCATCCGTGGTCTACCTCGCGCTCGAAGACCACTCACTTCCGACATATATATCTTTTTCACCAGCCGCTCAACATTCATTCTTTCAACATGCCCAAACCATCCAAGCACTCTTTCATCCACTCGCCTGCTCAACTTTTTGATAACACCAGTCTGCCCCCTAACCAACCCATTCCTCATCCTATCTCTTCTAGTTACTCCATACGTGCTCCTCAAACACTTCATCTCAAACACATCCAACTTCCTCCTCTCAGCTGCTCTTCTTGAAAATAATTCAGGATGGGCCAGTAATGACAGCTCACGAGAACAGAATTTATTAAAGTAAGTTAAACTTGGCTGGTTCCCGGGCCGTCACCCCAGCCGGTCGGAGGGTTCCGCTCTCCATAGGTAGAGAACGGAGGGCGACCCCCTTCCCAGCACCCCGAAGTTTCCCAAGAAACGGCAACCTGTTAGAGAGAGTCACGCATTATAGCCCGAGACTAGCGGAGCATGACCTAAAGCAATAGAGAGATGTGCAGTAAGTTACAATTAAATGAAAGGACATTCCCAAGAATACTTTAGGTTTACGCACTTACGCATTGCAATGAAAATCACGTTATACTGAAGAGTTCTCATCTAAAATAGTCAAATTTGACAGGAGAACGTAACGAGATCACTTCGATGAAATACAAGTTGCCGTATGAAATTTTTTATGGGTTCTCACCTACTTTGTAGGACAATTACAATTGCTCGTAAGGCCTCCCAACGAATGGT
The DNA here is from genome assembly GCA_030386875.1 of Morinoia aosen. NCBI lineage: Eukaryota > Metazoa > Arthropoda > Malacostraca > Amphipoda > Talitridae > Morinoia > Morinoia aosen. The sequence goes on along the minus strand of CM059556.1, from coordinate 4,566,420 downwards.
CAAAGCTAGTAGCGCCCACTACCTCTCCAACCAACCTCCATCGAGAGTCGTCCCACGAGGAGTCCCGAAGTGGTTCCCGCGTGCCGAGAAGACCCTCTCCTAGCGCAGACCGAATGGATTTAGCTCATCGCGCTGGCTGAATGCCTCCACGCAGATCTACGTTTGGAGAACGTACAGCATAGGAGCGGCAGGTGTAACCGTTCCACCATAGCAGCAGCAGATGTAGCCGTGACCTTAACAGTAGCCGTAGCAGAAGATGTAGCCGTGACCTTAACAGTAGCCGTAGCAGAAGATGTAGCCGTGACCTTAACAGTAGCCGTAGCAGAAGATGTAGCCGTGACCTTAACAGTAGCCGTAGCAGAAGATGTAGCCGTGACCTTAACAGTAGCCGTAGCAGAAGATGTAGCCGTGATCTCAACAGTGACCGTAGAGACACCACCAACGCTGTACCTTAATATAGTACACAGTACAAAACACGGCACATTCTTATAACCGCTGCCACACGGCCTTTTCACGGTGCTTGTTGCCTCTTCTCCAGCACCGTTCCGCACTGAACGTGAACTCCTGCGCAGTCGTACGCGCGGAAGGAGCTCTGCTGCCCTGTGAACATAAAAGGTTCAACGCAGACGAGCATATCATGAGCCCCTTGAGAACTAAGTTGAAGTGGCATTGAGTCTACTGCAATGCCAACGTCTGGAATAAATACGAGCAATTGTAATTTTAAGAGGGGAAAATTCCCCGTTTTCTACAGCTCTCAACCCCCAGGACTCTGCTCCATACAACAAAACTGGCACAATCAAACTTTCATACAGTCCCCTCTTAACATTCATACTCAAACTCCTGCATTCAAAAACTTTCCTCATTGCACCCAATGTCTTACAACCTTCACTCACTCGATGCTTCACTTCTACTTCCATACTATCCTTATCAGTCACATCCGACCCGAGGTACCTAAAATGCTCTACCTCCTCTAAAACTTCCCCATTCAACCTCACATCCAAAGTTCCAAACACTCCACCTCTTGAACATCTCATCACCTTACTTTTATTCACATTTACCCTCAATTTCCGCCTTTCGCACTCTCTACCAAACTCTGTAACCAGTCTCCAAACTCAGTATCATAAATACCATCGAAATATGAAAAACCAGGCATCTGCTCACTTATGTTTATAAGTAAAAACCATTGCGTGAAAATCGAATAAACTGTCAAGAAAATGCGGCTCATCGCATTTAAATTTCAAAGGCATTTAAATGCTTAAAAGGTATGGCAAATTTTTTAAAAACCTCTTGCGAACAATAATTTAAATTACAATTCAGATAGGTATTATGTTATACAATTTGCTTGGTTGTTGTGTGCGTTTGTGCCGTTTTTAAATATGCTTAATGACCGTATCTGTGATACGAGTTTTACCAGTCACAAGTATGAGAATACTGTATTTTAATCGCGGGTACTATTACAATGGATATATTTGTTTGCCATTTTTATCTTGAGGTTTTTTTAAAACGATACCATTGGATCCCGTCATTTTTGACCAATCATGTACACTAGTATCTTGATTATTAACAATCTGTAGTCAATTTAAAAGTCGTTCGATAATAAAGAATATAATGAATATATGCACAGGTTTCAACACCTGCAACCGTTTACTACTAAGAATGACTGTCGTGTGTTTATTTATACGTTTTGTGTCACGCTGTTAAGAATAATTGATAGGAAAAAATTTGCACTGGCGGTCTTGGTTCCAGTTCACGGTCAATTAATACACTCATTTTCGTTGTGCAATAGCTCTATAATAAGTCACTTTCATCACAATTAGAGCGATCCATAGCCTTATATACTCAAGTTTGTATCGTGAATACCGAGTTCGGCGGGGTATTGCATATTACAATATGCTGTATTGTATATTACAATATACTGTATTGCAATGTACTGTATTGCATATTAAAATATACATACACAAGTTCGCAGTTGCTTTCAGTAATGCTGAATTTCTGTATCTTGGATACGACACGAATGGCTATAACTACTTCTCTTGCGGCTCAAAAATGCTGTGTTCTGAGTGTTTATTACTCTTATAAGAAATTTAAGTTACCTTTGGAATAAGCTGAAAGCATGGAAACTCAACTCAAACGAAAATTTGTTGAAGAAAGGTATTGAATCTCGTCATTTTTGACGGTGTGTGTACACTAGTTAAGAAATAAAATATTCATCTTATAAATTATGAATAGGTGAAGTTGGAGCCACGAAATTGTGAATAGGCAGAGTCGGTGTTGGAGTCGCCAAATTCTGGAGAAATGGAGTCGGAGTCGGAGTCGCCAAATTCTGAAAAGGTGGAGTCGGAGTCGGAGTCGGAGTCGCCAAATTCTGAAAAGGTGGAGTCGGAGTCGGAGTCGGAGTCGCCAAATTCTGAAAAGGTGGAGTCGGAGTCGGAGTCGCCAAATTCTGGAAAGGTGGAGTCGGAGTCGGAGTCGGAGTCGCAAATTTATTCCACCGACTCCGTAACCCTGCTCAAGACATTCATTAATTTTTAAACATACACAACAGAAAAATTTACAATGATATTGACCCCAAAACATTAACTCTCCAACTATTGATTAATCTCTCCATAGCTTTCGACAGTGTTGAGCACAAGAAACTTCAACAAAAAATTTCAAACCTCAGAATAGACACTCAGTGGTTTGAAAGCTACCTGCTAAACCGCGTTCAATCCTCGGCCCGCTACTATCTTCAATTACCATCAATGATTTCCCCACTATGCCGGCAAACACAAAAATCTCAATGTGTGTTGATGGCGTACAAATTGCCATGACAAGCTCAACAGCTGATTTGAAAGAAACACAAGCCAACGTTGAAAACCCTCTGAGAAATCTGGAATTGTGGTATGACCATAAGTGCTCAAACTCAACGCAAGTAAAACGCAATGCAATATTTTTGGATCACAGAATGCGACTAGAAATTTACCATCATTTACGCTAACATTTGAAGACGATGAAATTGAACCAGTAGATAAGGTAAAAAAACTTGGTGTTTGGTTTGACAATAATGTCGGGTCCCCTGGCTATGTAAATCCCCAGGAGGAGGTCCGGGGTTTGTACTACTGGCGTATCTAGTCACAGTGTGAAGGGTAGCAATACACGAGTGGAGCGACAGGATGTATTCGATGATGATATTACAATTATGGACCGACCGGGGCCCCGGCCCCGGCCCCGGCCCCGGCCAACCCCGGCCATTTTTGCTGACCCCGGCCCCGGCAAGCCCCGAAAATTTTTGCCCACCCCGGCCCCGGCCCCGACCCCGGCAGAATAGTGCCCTGAACCGGGGTTTTGGCCGGGGTTTTTAGTATTTTACTACACCTTTTTTACATCAAATTAATCCAAGTCAAGTTCAAATTAATCCAAGTCAAGTTCAAATTAATCCAAGTCAAGTTCAAATTAATCCAAATCATGTTCAAATTAATCCAAGTCAAGTTCAAATTAACCCAAGTCAACTTCAAATAAATCCAAGTCAAATTCAAATTAATCCAAATCAAATTCAAATTGATCTAACCCTAAGTTGAGTTGAAAATTGACATAATCATACGTTAATTAGAGCTGTTTTGTGTTAAATATGTATCTATTGGATGTGGTGAGCGAGACAATCGTTTTTCCTTTAAGAAAGGAATACATAAAATTTCCGCCAGTGTTGCAATCTCTATAAAAACAAGCTGTCGTAAAATGTGCTAAATCCGCCAAGTATCCACCCAATTGAAATTCTGAGCCTTTTACAGATCGTTTTCAGGCAGTTATAAGCCAAGAGTTTAGTCGTTTTCAAGCAGTAAATTAGCATTTTTCGGAGCAAATGTCTACATATTTTAAGCCCTTTTAAACGGCTATTTCTGGGCATCGAAACGGCTAATGCAACGGCCATTTTGGGCTTCTCTACTACCTGAACGAGGCTATTCACGACCATTTTTGGCTTTTCCATTGCTTGAACGAGTCTCGTCCTGGCCTTTTTGGGCTTCCTTACTGCTTGATCAAGGCTAATACCGGCCTTATTAGGCTTCCGTAGGACTTATAGTGGGCCTTGCAACGACCTCAAAGAGCTCCAACATCAGACTTTTTATACGATATAAAGAGTTTGTAAGGCCGGGTCTTGTGGCTGCTTCGCCTAGTGAGTTCCGATTTCAGGCGAGTGAAGCAGTGGACTTACGTTTATACTTCTCCGGCTGTAGGTATCGATGATAAGCGGCGGAGAAGTGGGAACTTTTTCTAAAATAAATTTACATTGGCATATATTAAGATTCCTGAACATAGAAGGACTAGAATCGAGGTTTGAGGGGTAACTAGGGTAAAGCATTACAAGTTGAATGCTCAGCGTTCGACAACCCAAGTGTTCCAACAGTTATAAGCTATCATTCATATTTAATTTATATAATGCATTAATAAAGTGCCAATTTGATGTTATGCTCAGCAGTTAGCTTTTCTATCCTAGTTTTCATGTTGACTGGATTAATTATTTATAGTATTGTTGAAGATGTTTAACGAACCTTACCTAATCTAACTTAACTAAGTTAGGTTAGTTGAAATTCATTTAGTTCTTTACATTTACTGAAGTAATACGACTTGTACAACATTTACGATTACGAGTCTTTTTACAATCTATTACGCGTCCAAATAGAGGTCGTCGAAAAGGCTTGAAAACGACTTTAAACGACCCGAATGAGCCCGCAAACAGCCATTGACTAGACTTATAAAAGGCCAGTTGAATGAAGAGCCCTTTTCAAGCCCTAATAGGCCAAGTATAGGTAGGAGTCGGTTTGAAGTCGTGATTTTTGGCCCTTTTGGGCCGTTTTCGACCTTTTACGACTAATTTCTACCTGAAAGGGCGATAATTTTCAATTGGGCAGCATCAGGAGGCTGAGTGTGATTCAAATCATTGACCAGCGTTAAAGATGCGAGTCAATTATAAAAACTTAACATTATACTACTCATTAATGTTGCTTTAAAATTCGACATTGATGGCAGTGTTCAAACATTCAAATTTTTATGTTCAAAAAGTAATTTTATGTTAAACATACACGTAGAAGTTTTGAGGATTTATTTACACTCATAAATATTTATATACGTGGAATTTCACTTGATCACATATGTATATGGAAACATATGCATGCAAATACGAAAGATTACCACCGGACGATACGTAGATTTAATCTTTAAAAGTAATATACAAATGAGATTCACAGAGTACTAATGCACGATTCCGTTTGATTACAGTTTATATGAGTATTACACAAATGTGAAGAAATGTAGGATCCTCTGACAATACACTATAATAATACAAGTTACAATGTTTCTGACTCAATGCGTATTTCATATGTTTGTGTACACAATTCAATATATGTTCGTGTATACATTCAATATATCTGATATGGGTGACAATATTCATTAAATGACTATCATAAAAGTTATTTGAGTCTTGAAATTATAATATATGTTGAATTGTATACACGTACATATAAAATACGCATTGAGTTAGAATCATTGTTACTTGTATTATGATTGTATATTGTAAGAGGATTCTATGTACCTTTCGTCACATCGACTAACACGGATTACGGAATAGTACATTAGTACGCAGTGAATCCCATTTGTATATTTCTTTTAATGAATAATTCTGCATATCGTCTGGTAGTAATCTTTTGAATTTGTATGTATATGATTTCATGTATATATGATGAAGTGAAATTTCAGGATCGATGTAAGATCTATGAGTAAATAAATACATACACATACTATGTGTATGTGTAACATAAAATTACCTTTTGAACATAAATATTTGAATGTTTGAACACTGCCATCAATGTAGAATTTTAAAGCAACATTAATGAGTAGTATAATGCTAAGTTTTTATAATTGACTTGCATCTTTTACGCCGGTCAAAAATCTGAATCTCACTCTACCTCCTGATGATAGATACATAGCACATTTTACGAGAGCTTGTCTTTCGATAGATTGCAACACTGGCGGAAATTTTATGTATTCCTCGCTTAAAGCAAAAACGATTGTTTCGCTCATCACATCCATTAGATACATATTTACCTCCAATAGATACATGTTCACAAAAACCGCTCATATTAACGTGTTAGTATGTCAATTTTTAACACAACTTAGGGTTGGATTAATTTGAACTTGACTTGGATTAATTTGAACTTGAATTGGATTAATTTGAACTTGACTTGGATTAATTTGAACTTGACTTGGATTAATTTAAACTTGACTTGGATTTAATTGAACTAGACTTGAATTAAATTGAACTTGACTTGGATTAGACTTAACTTGACTTGGATTTATTTGGAGTGAAAAAGGTGTTGTGTGCTCGGCAAACCGCACGTGAAAAATTCACTAGTTTTTTAATCAAATTTAAAATGATTTTTCGAGAGATTTGCGACTTCATCGCAATCCTGAAGAACATGCAGTCACTAAGTAGAAAAACCAGTGTGTATACTACTATCCAGTCTAATTATAATCCAGTGCGCAGTTATTGACATGAATGAATCTCGACTTGAAAGATCGAAATATCAGTAGCTCATGAGAAGATGCTATTTTAGTTCACTTGCTTTTGTATTTCCTCTGAAATGGCACACTGAATTTGGACACTGAGGTTCAGAATTAGTCTTGTTCTAATTACCTTCTCTGATGGAATTATTCAAAAACTCTACAACGTTCAAAAAGTTTCCTTTTCCCCAGGGTGGTAAGGATTGAGCGCGTCACAAATCCAGTAAATTAACAATTTCTCTCCATGTATTTGGTCAGTATTATTAGGCACCCGGTTTTTGGATTCAGAAAATGTTTTTTTTAAAGTCAGCTGATTGCCAGTAGACGAAGACAGCGTGATACTATCGGCTGTTTTGCCACTGCTGCAACCTAAACTGGCTTTGCTTTCAATACTTAGACATTTAGTTTTTCTTCTTGTTCATTTTGTTTTTATTTTTCAATTCTCTTTCTTTGTTTGGATTTTCTTCAGCTTCCAGGAATTGATCATTCTGTGATGATTTTAGATGGTCCCTTGAAGATTTAGTTGAGAAAGTTTTCTGAGATGCAACAGCCGTTCCTTGTCGTATATTTGCTTCACAAATGCATGGTGCGCACTGCAATTCCTACACTCTTCGCCGATATGTAAAAGTAATCCCATACTGCTGATGCACTGCTTCTAGTCATCATGCCTGGTGTCCCACAAAAATGTTCCAGACTTTTTAATTGATTATATTTCCGTGTTAAATTAATATTTTTAAGTTGTCTTTTTTACAATGTAGTAAATTTTGTTTTCTTTTAGAATAATCTATGTTTTTGAAAATCGTTTAATAACAACTTTACATTGATGGATTTACTGAAAGGGTTAAAGAAATTAATTGTTCAAAGGAAAAGCGTTTAAAATAATGTTGATATTTTTCCTTATTCTGTACTTTCCAAAACAACGAACAAACAAAAATTTTATAGTGCAACATAACATTACCTTAAGTATTGTTTAAATAACTAAAGTAATTGAGTATTCTTCGACATACCCTCCATTTCTCTCAAGGCAAGTATTACTTCTAGCCACCACTGAACGAAGAGTTTTGCGGATTATTTCACGGTTTTCCTTTGGATCTTGAAACACTTCTCCTATTCGTTGTCGAAGAACTAATAATGATGGAGGTAATGTTTTGAAATTGCGTTCGCTTACAGTAGGTATTGAGAAATAAAGATGAATACCACCAGTTGTTTTTAAAACTTTTCCTTTGAACAATTAGTTTTTCTGCCTTTTTCAGTAAATCGATCCCTCGAAAATGCTCATAAAACGATTTTTAAAAACTTAAATTTTTCGAAAAGGAAACAAAATTTACCACATTGTGAAAAAAGACAATTAAAATATATTAATCTAAAGCGGAGATAGAATCAATTAAAAAGTCGTGGACATTTTTGTGGAACACCCGGTATATTTAATTACTATAATTGTCTCTATATTAATTAATTCAACAAACACAGCAACTGCAAGTCTACAAAACTTTAGTGACTTGACAACATTTCGCACCCAACCGCAACATGCATTGAGCCACTAACCGGCGTTTTGCATTACGTCGTCGTGACACGTCCTGACACGGTCTGAACCCCGGCCCCGGCCATGGTAAATTTGATAACCCCGGCCCCGGCCCGGCCCCGGCCATGACAAATTTGTTGACCCCGGCCCCGGCCCCGGCCAAATTTTCAACCCCGGTCGGTCTATAATTACAATTCGAGTGCAGTTAGCAGGGCGCTACGCGTGACTGTGTATTACTCAACGCACACAGCGTCTACTCGGCGGTCCGGGGTCTGACATCTGCCCTTGACCGTGACCTGCTCACTGACTCCCTCGACGAGTGCGGGAGTTCTTATGGACAACACTAGCGGGCGGAAAACTCCTAATGAGATAACAGGGAAACCCAGCAATAAGCAAGACAATACAATACTACATAATACAATCCTACAATGCTCCTCCCCCACCTCGAATGGAAGTGTCCCCACTTCTGAGGAGCCGCAATGAAAACTGATAAGGAAACTCAATATGGTTAACGGGAGGGAACGGAAAGTGACAATTACATACGGAAAAGGTTCTCAACCGAATCGGACTAACCTGAGTATAAAATGAGCAACCATCGCTCCTCTTTTGAAATGAAATGAACACAACTAAACAAGAAGCCATGCTAACATAGGTAATAATTGGTCACGCAGCAGCATGAAAGAAGATTACGAAAGGCTTACTGTACGTGGTCCATAATACAAGCGAAAACGCGCAACAATAACAGAACAGGTTTTTTCTGAACCCAACTGTACTTGAATTGAGAAGCAACGCAAAACAACGCTGGCAAATATGTGATGTAGCGATCAGCTCCGGTTCTTCAGCGGCTTTAGAACTTGGTGGCGGCGTCGTACAGTCGACCAGAATGTGACCACTGTTGTCTAAGGACCGTCTCCGGGCGACAAAGCGACCATGTGAGGAAACAACACAGGACATTAGCATCAGAATCATCTATATGACATAAGCAGCGCAAAAACATCAAAATATCAAACTGGAAAGAGGCATCTGGAGTAATGAACCGCAATTCGGGTAATGATAAAGAACAACAGGGCTCGTGACATCCAATTTGAATCTATTGTTTTCTGGCGTGATTAAGGGGAATACTTCAGATTCCTACCAGAAATATATATATAACGGTACTCGTGAACCTAGGCAGTAAGGCTGGGAGAGTGGGTGCGGGGAGTGTCAACTCGTCGGAAAGTGAACTGTCGACGGACTGGTTTGACCGGAGGTGGAGTGGTACAAATGAGTGGGTCGCAAGGACTAGAAGGACAGGGCGGCGTATGTTCTGGAATCAGGGGCATGAGTTGCCGACCACGTTTGTAGACCAAATCGTTGGGCAGATATAGCCCTGGGGGAATAGGAAGAGATTCAGTGGGTGGTCGCATTGGTAGATACCCGGGGTTATGGCCTGAGATTGTTTCGTACGTGTTTACGGGGTACGACCAATCGACGCGGAGCCTTTCGACTTCCTTAGCTAGTTCAACGACACGTTGCTCTAACTGGGATTGTACACCCACATGGGTTCGATTGGCGTTCTGAAGGGTGTGAAGATCAATCTCGATGAGGGAGGACTGGTGAGCAGTCTTGGCTCGACGGGCCTTTCGCTTGAACCCAAACCAGTAGCATAAGGCTCCTAAAATGAGGACGGTCAGGACTAACAAGCCGTATGTGGTGATATCGTTGTCGACCACCCGCGGACCCTCTCGGAACAGGTCTCGGGCGGCATATATATTGCTTAAGGATTCATTGAGCTGCAAGAGCTCACCTCTCGTGTCGGTCAAGATACGGTGGGACGGAACTGTTACAGTCAGATTGTGCATGGGGATCAACAGCACTGGCGTTTAAGTGACATTAAGGCTTAATGCACTTTGGGTGTGGTATTGGTGGTTTTGATTCTGCGCTGAACATTGTGTAGTGATCCTCAAGAATTCTTTGAGAGAAGATACCTTGTTGCCAGAGGGGCAAATAACACTAAGATAGGTAGGTTCAAAGAATCAGATATACCAAGCGTTTCGAAGGTACAAGGCATAAGGCCCGTCAGTGTCCTGGATACGTTCATGTATAGATACATTCATCAGTGGTTACATTGTGTTGCAACAGACTGTGGACGCAGTCCGTTGGGGTGAGGACCTGTAGGGGACTCAGGACTTCGCATAGTGTCATGCTTTCCAACACAACGCATTCGTTTAAATCATAGAAAGTCATCATATGTCATCATATGACAACGTCCAATTTTTATGAGTCTTTTTCAGTCTCGAGAATTTATTTTAAATGAAAAATGTTTTATACCGTTTTCCCAGTTCTCTCTTTGTTATTGAAAATTCGAAAATACCGAAATAGCTGCTTCGGTCATCATATGGGCCTTGGAGTACGCTACAAAAAAAATTGGGATTCCACTGAGAGTCATGTAATCGTCGCCCTCAGTTGGCATGGGAGCTACATGATGTTTAACGAGAGCATAGTTCTCATCTGAGGCCATATACGGTAGTTCTATCACATAGTTATCCGTGACCCTCGTGGGCCAAGCCTTTGCCACCCGGAGCACCCGATCATAATTTTCCCGTCTCTCCCCGGGGGTGTATGGGTATACACACTGTAATTGGGCTTCCATCTGCCTAACATACCCTATATATGTTTCCCATTCGATCACTGAGGGGACCCGACCGCTATTCAGTGTAGATCACTCCTGAATACTTTGACCCAGCAGCTCGGTTAGATACACGACACATGTCTCGAGTTCAGATAGGATTGTGGTATACACATGATACTGCGTGAGGCCATGGACCTCTTCAGTCGTTTGATCCAGATCATATATTAAGGATGCTCCCGAGCGTGGCAACTGTATGGTTCACCAGCTCAATTACCTGGCCTTGTTCGGATTAGAGGAGGTCTACTTCGTGAGATACGTAAGCGGTAATATTCTCGAGTTTCCTAAGATCCTTCTCTGTGGCCGTCCCGAATAGTTTAGAGTTTATTAATATGACTTTAAATTCACACGTTGAAACAATGTGCAACAAAATTAACGGAACCTTAATGTTTTTTCATCGCATTAAGAACACACTTTACAAAAAATCTAGGTTATTAGTGATTCAGTCTTTTTTCTCGCGTCTGGACTACTGCACTCTAGTGTGGGGAGATTTATCTCAATATCGTCACGAAAATTTGTAAAAATGTATCAACTTCGCTGCCAGAGTGGTATGCAAAGGAGATTTAAATAAATACGATCATGCCACCCCTCTTTTAAGGAAACTCGACTGGATCCCAATACCGAACAGATTCATGACCCAAAAAGCTCGACGAGTGTTCTCCTCTCTGTACCTCCCTCAGAGTAATGCAGATGTGGTAAAAAATTTCCATCAAATAGCCCAAATAAAAAACCAAATAGGAGAAATGATGTCTTGGTCAGTTCCGTTCATCTAACGTGGGACAAAAAGCTCTCTCAGTTTCTGGGGCTCTTTTTTAGAACAAGCTTCCACAGCATTTCAAAAACTCTAAAACTATAAAAGAATTTAGAGTAAATGTGTCACGTCATTTTGCATCTCTGTCATAGGGCCTGCAGCATTTCGGTGTGAATTTCCCATTTACCTGAAATTTTAATTTTCCTGAGATTTCTGTTAGAAAATTAGAAATTATTTCATTTTACGTTTGCAAAGTTATTCTAATGTTGATCTTACTTATTTCTGTCGACTATAATGCGCACTACAGCCGTCAGTTCAATGCAAGCCGAATGAAGGTCGTTTTTCCATAATTAGGAGTATTTCCTCATCTTCAGTTTTTATTTTTCTCATTTCTGTACTTTTATTTAACGTCCGCATGACAAACTCTGAAATACATTTTGTGTGTACACCAATATACAGGTTTATAGATGTGAAAAATGTGCTATGTTTTTAAAAAATTAAGTTTTGGCTAACATTGTCTCACTATTTCAAAATCATTTTCGAAGATGTTTCAATCTATTTCGGCTGAACTGGGGAGAGGGGGTAATTAAGCATTTTTTTCTATTTTTCAATGCGTTCAGCGCACACTAGCACTAAACTTACAATAAAAAAATCTAAATTTCCGTTATTAAAATTATTGCTGTGGACCACTGTTTAATCTACTATACGTGCCAAATTTTGTAAATATTCGCCACTCAAATGTGAAATCCGGCCACAATGTAGTTCCATTTTATCCCATGTGCACATGTCCGTATAATGCTGAATACCGATAAGATGTGAACCCCGAGATGGTTTCTTTGTTGTTGTGTTGTTCCCTGACTGTGACCTGAGTTTTCTTGAAAAAATTTCTGAAGAAATTAGAAGCCAGTTCATTTTTATGTTTTCGAAGTCTTCTTTCCATTTAGTTATTTTTCCCGAGTAATTTCTTAAGATTACAGTGAGCACGACTGTCATTTTCGATGAAGTATGAGGTAGGATGTTTTTTATCTTTTTATTTTCAATACATATTTTTTATTATATTCATTTTCGATAAGCATGTATATTAATATGTGTGTGTACGTATGTAGGTATATGTATATCTACATAAATAGATATATTTGTTTCTATTTCATTATTTTACGTGCAAAAAATCCGGTAATTAATTTTATTGCACTGGCGAAATGATTCAAAAATAGATCTATCACTTCCCCAGAGGGCGTTTCCGTGAATCGGAAAAATGAAAAATACAATTAGGGAAATAAAGGACAATTTGAGCATATGAATCGTGGTAAAATTATCTTTCTGTCCGTATGTTGAACAAGCTATGAATTTTAATGCTGAGTATATGTTTGGTTTACGGATTTCTGTCAAAATTTTCTAAATATTTGATAATCATAAGTGATATTCTTCTTAAACTGTATCTCCATTTTATCCCATGTACCCATGTCCGCATGGTGTTGCAGAGAATACCGAGAAGATATGAAATATGTTTTCTTGTTGTTCCTCGACGGTAACTTGAGTTTTTTAAAATTTCTTTTAAGAAATTAAAATCATTTCATTTTTATGTTTTTCGAAGTCTTTTTCCCTATTCCTTATTTTTCCTCAGGTTATTTCTTACTATTACGCAGAGCTTGACTGTCATTTTAGATGTAGCAAGAGCAAGATTGTTTTGTTCATTAGTATTTTTCTTATATTCATTTTCAATCCAGATATATATTAATATGTGTGCATGTGTGTATGTATGTGTATGTGTGCGCACTCTATGTCTATGTACGTCTATGTATCTGTGTACACATGTACAGGTTTGCATATATATGTCCACACTTATGCATGTATATGTTTTTATTTCTGTTTTTTCGTAGAAGCAAACCCTCAAGACACATTACATTTTACCTAAAGCTCTGCAATCAGTTTACACTGAACCAAATTTCAGAAATAAATATATTTATTGCTCATGCATAATGGTTCAAAAATAGATCTATCATGACCGTAGAGGATATTTCTGTGAATAGAATAAATTAAAAATATAAACAGACAAATGAAATAAAACGCTCGTGAAAAAATTCTCTCTCTGTCCGTATGCGAAACAAGCCAAGAGTTCCATTTTTACGTGTAAGATTGTTTACGCATTTCTAGATGTGCGTGCTGTATTGCGCGATGTTCTTTATAAATTACTTTGTGACTAACCTTTTCTCAATACTTGATTGTCATTTACGATGGTGTTTCAATCTGCTCCGGTATAGCGTTTTTTTGTCTTTTTCTTACTTCGATTCAACTAATAACTTAAGAGTTCCGGAGAATTCTTTAGTAGGATTTGAATTATTTTTAAGTTGTCAGCCATCTCTTGGAATATAAAATATCCATGAGATTGAATTTTTCATTTTTATTCAACTATACTTTAACAGAGTTAATCTATTAGCACGCCACGTATGTCTATTAGAACGCCTCGTATAGTTTGTCTATTAGTACACCTCGTATGGTCGATCTATTTGTACACCTCTGATAGTTTGTCTATTAGTACACCTCGTATAGTTTGTCTATTAGTATGCCTTGTATGGTTTATCTATTTGTACACCTCGGAAAGTTTTCCATTTAGTACTCCTCGTATGGCACGTTTGTCTTAGGACGTCTTATATTAGGAAATTTTTTAAAGCCAATATGTTGGCTTGTATCTCCTGTGGCAACGTGGTAGGAAATAAACGCTTTTCCTTCTTTTTTCTTTCTTCCAGAGGATATTTTTAGGCGCCTCTTCCGTAGGGTATTGTTACGCGCCTCTTCCGGAGGGTATTGTTGCGCACCTCTTCCGAATGGTATTGTTACGCGCCTCTTCCAGAGGGTATTGTTACGCGCCTCTTAATTGCCTGAGTTCCCGCCACGGCTTGTTAAAGGGGCAGTCTGTAACCGACAGCCGCCGAGTACACTTATTCGTGCTTACCAGAGTTTCCTTACTCCTGCTTTAGTAACCTAAAGCTACAGAAACTTTGGTTTTCAGCTACAGCTAAATAAACCTCTAGTTTTGTAGGAAAGAAACAACACATCACCTACAAAACATTAATTAATTGCAAATCAATTCCAAATTATTCGAACAAACAAATTTCACACCGTTATGTAAAGTATGATAATGAACTGACCTTAATGAGACGGCTAGTATTGTAGTTTTTTAGCTAGCAATTCTATCCTGGGCTCCGTTGCCGATATACCACACCTCAAGTCGTCTTCCACATCTAATTTACTTCGGTACTTGTTTTTAAGGATGAGAAATTAGGAAAAGCTGTCTCACATAAGTAAGTTGTTGGGAACGGCCACAAATTCCTCATTTGGATTTTCAATATTACTGGGAATTTTTAGAATTTTTTGCTCAAATTCTTGTAATTGCAGCTTACCAAACCATGATGTAGCTTCAAAGCTATTTTTCAGGTCAATGAACTCTTCTTCTGCTGCTTCAGGGACATCAGATACACTGGCATTGATGGGCTTGATTGTAAGGGAGAAAGATTCGGAACATTCATCAGGAAAATATTTTCTCATCTGAACCCTAAGATTTTTCAAATGTTTGTGTATCAAGCCATACAAGTCTTCGATGTCAATTCATTTTCCGTTTCTTCAACAAGTTGAGCAAGTTTTGGGAACATGTATAATTTGTTTTGATTAATTTTGTTGATCAGGAGATACAATTTCATTTTGAAAGATGATATATTTTTAGCAAAAGATATTATCATACTTTCTTTACCCTGTAATCCTGTATTAATACTATGAAACATCTCAAAAAATGTCGACCATGTATGCCATTTTGCACAACGTAAATTCATCCCTAAACCATGATTCATATTCGCTTCCATTTTGAGAAATATGAATAAATATTCAAAAAATCCCTGAATTCAAAAAATCCCTTCAACGCTTTTCTTTTCGAGAGCCACCTTACCTCTCTCTGAAACAATAGTGCTTCATGGGTTGAACCCAAATCTTCACATAAAACTCCAAAGAGCCGTGTTGCAAGTGGCCTTGATTTAACGACATATATACGGCTTTAATCACTCGGTTAAGGCCGACGTCTACCCAGAATCTCAAATATTCCTTGTACTTTTTTATTGTTTTATTCGCTAGAGATATGCTTACTTCACAAGCTGTCTAATTCGCAGAACGATCTGAGTATCGTAAGTGGGGGAAATATGGTCGGGAAGAGCGGGGGGGAGGGGGGGGGGGGAGGGAAGATTCGAATGCAGCTGTTATTGCCGGACAGTCACCGGACAGACACAAATCAGAAGAAATATCTGGATTTTGTTTTGTAGGTCTATTCGACACAGAACTCCTTAGTTTACAGTCTAGCAAAGCTGCACAACGTTTTGTGCTCCGTGAGAGGGAAAACGGAGGGGAGAAGGGGAGGAGTGCATCGAGTAGGACGCTGCAGCGTGCGCTCCTGGAGCAGTGACATGTATCCATGATATGTCTCTGTGATACCTCTTGTAGTGCCGATTCATTCAAGGAACCACAAAAACTTACAAGAAAAGATATTCATATGTTTAGATAGCTTTCAGAACGTCAACCGCGTCTATTTTTCCAAGTAATATAGCTTGCGAATAAAAACTTGCTTCTCGGTAAAAAATGCGCTTCCTGAACAGTTGAAAATGGGAAAATAGGGCATTTTCAAAAGCTTTCTTCTTCGAAAGTTATTATCGTATAGCAATGATTTAGGTCTCATTGAATGTGCAAAAAGTTGCTGCATGGCTGGACGTGGGGTCTTTTTATATTTCATAGTTATTTTTTAGTTATATTGAAAAATCTACGGAAAAACATCATAACTTTTTTTTTAAATGGCATTTCATGAAAAAACTATTGCGAGTTATAAAACGAGCCCACGTCTAGCTATGCAGCAACTTTTTGCACATGCAATGAGACCTAAATCATAGCTTCACAATAATAATTTTGGGAGGAGATAGCTTTTGAAATTACCCTATTTTTTCCGTCATTTTCCCCATTATCTTCGTAATTATTTTGAAAAAGGGAAAAAATCTGCATATACACCCAATATTTATTATGAAATTACACACGTGCACCAAATTTCATAGATCTAGATCCCATACAACAAATGTGACAGCCATTTTCTTGATTCTGGGTAGACGTCGCCCTTAAGCACTTCTTTTAATGGTTCAGGTAATGTCTTGGTAGCTAATACTTGTCGATGAATCATGCAGTGAGTCCCAATTACTTCTGGACTCACATTTTTAACTAACGATTGGAAGCCCGACTTACAATCGTGCAATGCAGGGGCCCTGTCAGTACAAACTCCGCACAATTTCTCCTTTTCAATTGAATGTTCTTTGAAGAAATCATCTTTTGAATCAAAAATATCACCAGTAGTATTTGACGTTTGCAGAGGCTTACAAACCCAGAAATCTTCCCTTATTTTTTATTTTATAATAACGAACATACATAAGAAGTTGTGCAAATTTTGTCACATCATTAGTTTCATCAAGCTGTATGCTGAACAGCCCTTTAGGAGTTTCTTTCAATTCTTGAATAATCTGGCATAAAATATCCTCGGACATATCTGTTATCCTTCGTTTTACCGTATTGTTTGACACGGATAGAGACGATAATTCATTTACTGCTTCAGGACCGATCATGAGACGCACAATATCATTGGTACATGGAAAAATAAGATTCTCAGCTATTTTATGTGTTTTTTAGTTTGTGCTATTCTTAATGCAGCCGTGTATGAAGATACAATGGCGGCTAAATTTTTGTTTTGAAATAATCCACTGCTATCAAGCCGGCGACTTTTCACGCTATCAACTTTTGCTTTAAATAATCAATACATTTATCTTTCAAAGCAGGGTGCTTAGTTTCGAGATGTTTTTTGAAATTTAACTGGTGTCATAGACTCACGGACAAAAACTTTCAAGCATACTACCCACTGTTGTCTTTCCACACCTTCATTAACTATATCAGTGAATCCCCCACTTCAAGAAATCATCGCAGTATTTTCTCTTCCTTACACTCATTTTTGAACGCCTAAGAATCACTCGAATAAAGCTAACAACGTGTCACTGCAAGTGCGACAGCAACACTGATGGGAGGAGCGACAACGGTGGCGCAGCCAAAACAAAACAAAAACGAAACATGTTCAATATTGTCTCAGAAGTGTTCAATGACTTTAAGGAACTGTTACATTTAGTTTCATAGTGTGAATTTATATAACTGTCTTAATTTTATTTTATAATTTTATTTATTTAACTGCCTCTATTTTTACCGTGTTTTATATAATATTCACGTTCCGGGTCAAAATCGATTAACGACCACATGACATTGGTGTCGCGACCCCATTTGGGGTCGCAACGCACAGGTTGGGAACCACTGTCTTAGATTATTAGTTGAATCGAAGTAAGGAAAATCATCAGTTGGACCACTGAACAAGATACAGCTTTCGAAAGATTGAAAAATGAGATCTCCCATCTCACCATGTTGGTGCATCCAGCCCCAGAAGGCAAGACGATCTTAGTTATGAACGCCTAGGCCAACGAGATAGAACTTTTTTACAACAGGAAATCGAAGATGAGCAACTACCAGCGGCATTCTTTCAAAAAAGTTGGATGACACGCAACGTAACCATAGCATGTACGACCGAAAGTTAATTGCTATCTTCTTAACAATTAAACACTGTGAACGTCTTTTGGAGGGCTGAAGTTTTGAAATCAGGATGGATCATTGTCCACTTTGCTTTGCCCTTCAAAAATCTACGGAGAGCAGCAGCCCCACGTGGCCAGACAGCTGTCGTATCCTTCATAGTTTGACTTTGAGATCACCCATATCAGTGGCCCCACCAACATGGTAGTAGATTGCCTGTCGCGTATGGAATCTGCAATTCTCCCAAAAGAACCTTCAACTAACTACGAAGAGATAATAAAGGTGCAGAATGAAAATCAAGAATTGGAAGAGTTCCTGCATCCAGCATCAAAAAGTGCGCTAAAGATGCGACCAATCAATATCCACATCAGCAAAATGCTCCTTTGGTGCGACGTGTTTACCGGCAATAAGAGGCCGTGCATTTCCAAAAATTTCCGATAAACAATATTCACGCATTTTCATGGAGCCAGTCACCCAGGCATTCAAGCAACGCGATACCTCCTGAGACAATGGGTAGTTTGTCCCGGCAGCGCTCGGGCCAATAGCACGGTATAATAAAGGAGGTAAAGTCACTTCTACGGGTACAGCCGCGCACATTCGCTAATTTGACTGGCCAATAGAAAGCTTCGTATCAAACAAGCCGGATGACATCACTCGCACGCAGCATGACGTCAGCGGCGGCAGCGTGCGTACTACCACGCAGCGTACTCTGCCTTCCAGACGTACGATCAACAACAGGACCGACTGCCGGCATGCCTCCACGTATCCGGATTTGGATTTTTGGAAAATTTAATTCCGTCCGGCTACTTGCAAATTTACAAGAACTAAAAGGTCGTCCATCTTCAATTTAATTATAACAGTAGCTTCGTAAATTGAAAGCCCTTTCCAAAAAAATTAGAAAATTTACTTTAATTAATCATAGAAGACGTTTTATTTTCTTTTCATGCGGATGAGGTTGACGATTGCGCACCGGATCGTAAGGATAATATAAACTTCTGTACTTATATGTTCATTTGAAATAAAACATGCTATATATTTCGCTTCACTGGAAAAGATTATACGCAAGTTTAAACCTCCGTGACCGCTACATGAAAGGGCGTATCGAAGAAAGGAAGGAGGAAGGCACCATTTGGTATGGATTTGAGAAAATGCGGCATCTATGCACGAGATGCATAGAAATAGTAAGCTATGAAAGAAGTTCATGAAACAAGACGAAATTGAAGAAGAAAGTCGTAGGTGGTGAAAAATAGGACACCAGTGAACTGAAAAAAGATGGTTCATAACAAACCAAAAAGCTTTTCTATTTCAACAAAAAGAAAGCCTACACAAGCTTCAGCTCGGACCCTCACATAATACCCCTGGGAGCACTCATTCCCATACATACAATAGTTGCATCCCCCTGAAGGGAAGATACCCTGTACATAAAAATATTAAATTGAGGAGCAAGATGACAAAATTAACGCTGAAGAAGAAAATCATAGGTGATGAGAAACGGAACAGCAGTGAATAAAAAGAAAAGAGAGTTTTTGAGAAAAGAAAACAAAGCTTTTAAATTGTAACAAAAAGAAGCCCTACGAAACTCAAACCTTGGGGCTTAACATAACTAGTTCTTTAAGAATGGGGAGCAAAATCAAAGAGACAATATTTATTAGTCCCTGTAAAAATATTTTCCACACTTAAAAATACACTAAATTTATATCACGTAAATTTTTGGCGATAATGAATGAAATAAACTATTTTCCTATCAAAACAACATTTGGTACACCACCGCTCTATGCGCGTTTCGACATTTTCCAGATATAAATTCCAAAATCTACACAAAAGAAACAACATAAAACTAATTGCTTAAATCTAGGAAAGGATTTGAGTAATCACATACGACGAGTGACTAATTAATAATAAGCTGCAGCACTCCCAACGCATTAGTGCTATATTCAAACATCAGGACACTCTCGGTGCCAGTAAGTAAAGAACTATAAAATAAAAATAACCTGGACACTTAAAATTCACAAATGAATAAATTTGGCTTAGTGGATTATAAAGATAAAGTTTAGAATGACCAGTTAGTCAAAATCACAATTTGAATACCTATTCTTTTAACTCTGCAATACTGCATGAAACAATATATATCATAGTTTTGCAGAGGTTTCCATAAGTTAGTTATAAACAACCTTTCCAAAAAAGTTGCAGTGTAGTGGGTTGTTATCATTATTATTATTATTGAAACAGATCCACAGCCAAGTTGTTAAGGCTGGTGTAGGGTTGTCTTCAGGTTGTTCCAGTCAGAAGTGGTGTAACGAGTGTTTTACGCTCCTCTTCCTTTCTTCCTTCCTTCGCAGCCTTCGGTCCCTTTAGGCGTAGCGTTCCGGGGTGCGTCCCGCACCCTGAGGATCACCGCCTTCTTCTCTTCTCCATATTCGAATCCAGTTCGTCTGAGTGGGTTCGGCTTCAGCTCAGTGTCCGGTGTTATCCGAGCACCTTGCGAAGAATGTGGGCAGATCCCAGGAGAACTGACTATTGCAGCAGTCCAGGGTGGATTTTATCACAGCCGATGCTACCCAGATGCCTTTCAAGATTGGTGGTTGAGGCCCCAAGTGTCCCAATCACGATGGGAACCACCTCGGCGCGGCAACCGTGTCGAGGGAGGTCTTGATACTTGAGGATTTTCTCAGCCTCCTTTTCGACGATTCTTGAGTCGTACGGAACTGCCACGTCGATGATCTTGATCTGTTTCTGGGTCTTGTTAATGACGACGATGTCCGGTCGTCTGGCTGTGGTGGCCCTGTCAGTTTGGTGGAGGACGTCGTAGAGAAGTTTGATGTCGTCGTTTTCCATCACAGTCTTGGGCTCGTGCTGGTACCAGCGGTCAGTGCAGGGGAAGTTGTGAGTCTTGCACAGGTTCCAATGTAGAGTTTTTGCTACCTTGTCGTGCCTCCTCTTGTATTCCCTCTGCGCCAGCGCCGAGCACTCGCTGATCAGGTGGTTGACGGTTTCGTCTTTGGTTTTGCACATCCGGCATTTTGGGTCGTTGCTTGTGTGCGTGATTCTAGCTGCTCTGTTTTTGGTGTTGAGGGCTTGTTCTTGCGCGGCAAGGATCATGCCCTCAGTTTCTTTCTTGAGTTCACCTCGATTCAGCCAGTTCCAAGTCAGTTCGGGTTTTGCTTCTCGAGTTTGTCGGGGGTATTGGCCGGCGAGTGCCATTCCCTCCCACTTCTGGAGTCGCTCTCCCCTTCTCCTCTCCTTGAAACTGTCCGAGGTCTCTTTCTCTTTCAGGGTCTTCGATGTCCACACCAGTTTCATCCAAGGATCCTGGTGCTCTCTCGTGTACTGGCCGAGTGCTCTGATCTCACTTTGGATGCACTCTTCCACTTCAAGTAGACCTCTTCCTCCTTCCTTTCTCTTGATGTATAGCCTGTCAGTGCATGATCGGGGGTGGAGTGCCCTGAAGATGGTCATCAGCTTTCTGGTCTTCGTATCTAGCTGCTTTTGTTCGAGCTTCGTCCATTTAACTATTCCGGCGGTGTACCTGATGACCGGTACGGCCCACGTGTTAATGGCTTTGATGATGTTGCCGCCGTTGAGATTAGATTTCAAAATTAACCTTACTCTGCTGATGTATTCTTTCCTGATCTTTTCCTTGATCTCGGTGTGCAGAACGTTGTCGTGTTCAAGCACTCCTAGGTATTTGTACCCTTCTTCTTCGATCTGTTCGATTGTTTCGTTCTCTAAATGGATACCTTCAGTTGCTGAGACTTTGCCTTTCACGATGTTGATGAGGCCGCACTTGCTTATTCCGAATTCCATTCCGATGTCGTGACAGAATTCGTGCACAACTTTCACAAGTCTTTCGATCACACTAGCGGATCTTGCGAACAGCTTGAGATCGTCCATGTAGAGTAGGTGGTTGAGGCTGTTATTGCGGCCGTACTTGAATCCCAGGTCCGTGTTGTTGAGGACCTGAGTCATTGGGACCAGTGCCAGTACGAACAAGAGTGGGGATAGGGAGTCGCCTTGAAAGATTCCTCGACGGATGTTCACCTCTCCCAGCTCAGCGTTTGCACACGTCAGCTGGACCTTCCAGTTAGGCATGGTAGTTGCGATCAGCCGCCGGACGTTTCCTGCGACTCCGTATGTCTCCAGACATTCGAGGATCCATGAGTGCGGGACCATGTCGAAGGCCTTTTTGTAATCAATCCACGCCATGCTAAGGTTCTTGTGTTTAGCTTTGGCGTGGGTCATGATCAGCTTATCGAGCAGAAGATGGTCTTTCGTCCCTCTCGTTCCCCGTCTACATCCCTTCTGCTCGTTAGGGAAGTAGTCGCGGCTCACTAGGTGCTGATACATGCTCTCGTAGATCATGCCGGTGAGGATCTTCCACATGACTGGGAGGCATGTGATGGGTCTGTAATTGCTCACCGCTGATCCTTTTTCCTTATCCTTCTGTATCAGCACCGTCCTTCCAGTTGTCATCCAATCTGGCACAGTGCCTGATGTTAAGCATCTGTCCAGGTTTTCTACCAGCCTGGGATGGAGGGATGTGAAGGTCTTGATCCAGTAGCCTTGGACTTTGTCTGGACCGGGGGCCTTCCAGCTCTGCGTTTTTCTTATTTGCTTTTGTAATCGCGCCGCCGTTATCCGGAGGTCTTCGTCCGGATTGACGTCTTTGGCGATGCCTTGGAGCCATTCAGCCTCGGCGTTATGCTGGACCTCTTGGCTCCAAATGCCGCTCCAGAAGCGCCGCGTACCTTCGGCTTCCGGAACATCCATTTCGTCATTTCTGTGGCGCAGTTGTTTGTAGAATCGTGACTGGTTGGTCGCGAACATTTTGTTCTGTTGAAAGCCAGCGATTCTGTTCTCATATCTAAGGATTTTGCTTCGTTTTGCCGATAGTCTTTGTTTGAGGGTTTCTTCTACCAGTTGTAGTCCTGCCTCCCTGCAGTGGTAGATACCCTCGAGTTCCGCTATTTTGTTTCTGCAGGTCAGTCTGCCACGTCTCCATTCCGAGATCCAGCTTAGATGTTTCCGGAGCTCATCTATGCTTTTTTGGATTCGGTGTTTCCACGGGGGGTCTTTCTTTCCTCTCGGCCGGTTGGTTGCCGGCGGAGGAGCAAGCTCTTTGGAGACTAGGAACGCTACGGCCAGAATTAGGGTGTTAGTTTCTGTGATGTTCCTAGTCTTTATTCTGCCGATGAGATGATTAATCTTAGCAGTAGCTGCTAGGATCTTCCCCGATGGGACGTGTCTGAGGTTCGGTAGTTGTTCTTTTGGAGTTTCGTGAAGGAGCGTTAAGTAGGTATTGTGGAGCTCGTTGAGCAGAGTCTCTTCATCTCCCGGGAGGTCTCGGCGGTCCACCTCAGGTTCTTCCCCTGCGATGGGTTCCGCCTCGTCCGTTTCCGGTTCGGTGTCGCCGGCTTGGTGGTACCGGTTTGACACTTCAGCTTGTTGCGGAGGTGCTGCTATTAAATCGACGTCTGAAGCATCGTCAGGTTCTGAGTCGCTGATCTGGTGGTACCTCAGCTGGTTTGGTACCTCAGCTCCAGCTCCCGACGTTTCTGCTTCATCGTCGGTGGCGTAATTGCTCGAGCAAGAGTCGTCTTCTGGTCTTTGGTCGGTATCATTTCCGGTGGTCACGATTGGTGTCTCAGTTTCAGGTGGTATCGGAGACGCTCTTGCTTCGGCCTGGTGATCAGTTTCGTCAACCTCTTCTTCCGTGTTTAGTTCACTGGCTATGAGCTCTTTTTCCCCGTTGGTGAGGAGGTTTTTGAGGTTGATCTCTCTTATTTGGCTCGCCAGCATTTGCTCGGAGTGGTTGGGAAGGTCTAGGTCGACCTAGATTTGCCTCAGACGTTTGCGAAAGCCTCGGGTTTGGGGGTCGCTTCGTAGGTAGCACATCCAAAGGGTTTTCCAGGCTTCCTTCGTCCACTTTATTCTGGGTTGACGTCTGTTAATGGGAGGCGGCGAGGTAGGAGGGGTCACTGTCTCCAGTGACCGGTCTGCCGCTCTCCCTGGATTGCTTGGAGTAGTCGCCGTGGAATGAGCCGTGTCCCGCACGGCTTCACAAGCAACTGGAGCCTGCTCCTGTACTGCAGTTGGGTTCGTAGTGAGTTGACGACCGGGTTCGCCCGAACCATCCGGTCCGCTAGTAGCGTGTGGTTCACTACTAGTTCCCGGGGAGCTTACCCTGCCGGACGCGGCACCCGCAGTTGGAGACTGTCGGGTCCCGTTCACGTCGTTGGGGGGGTGTTTCTTTGTGCGCGCTTCCATGCGGTTAGTGATTACCCTCAGCCAGCGGGGACAGTTTGGTCGGCGTCTGCTTATTCAGTATTCGCAGATAACCTATTTGCATAGGCCGTCCCCCCCATCCGCCAGCGGGGGGACGCCCCCCTGAGCGGATGTCAGCCGCTCGGGGATTATTATTATTATTATTATTATTATATAAGAAAGTTTTTGCCTCCCTTAACTGCACGACAAATATGTTCTAAGAGAGGAAGGAGGAAGGCACCATTTAGTATGGAGTTGAGGGAACGCGGAATCTATGCACAAGGTGCACAGAAACAGGAAGCTAAGAAAGAAGTTCATTAAACAAGAAAAAGTTGAAGAAGAAAGTAGTAGGTGCTGAAAAACAGGACAGCAGTGAACCGAAAAAAGATAGCCCGTAACAAAACAAAAACCTATTCTATTTCAACAAAAGGAAGCCTACTTAAGCTCAGGCCCTCACATAGTCCCCCTGGGAGCGCTAATTCCCATAGATACAATACCTGTATCCCCCTAAGGGGTGCAGTGTAGAGGGAGAATGAACGGATTAACAAATAAATATAGCTCATACATATTAATTTTTTTTGATAAAATTTTCACTTAACTGTGCACTGATCCCAATAAAGAAATAAACCATACACAGCATCCACTATGTTCAATGAAATAGGCAACATCCTACTAAGCCTCAAATTCCACGCCTCAAATTCACAGCCTCAAATTCTACGCCTTAAATTCGTTTTACATTAACAAAATAAGGCTACCACAAATTGAACACTAATGGTTGTTCATTAGCAGAAGTAAATCACTGCGAAGTTAATCAAAGCAAAGTGAAGTGAATCATTTATGCATCACTTTATTGAGGATTCAAGTTCATGGACGGATGATCTAATTGAAGGCTAATAGGACGTGGTGGCTAAGAAAACTTAATGTTTTGGCAAGTACCATTAATTTTTTAACTTTAAATAAGGTAAAATAATTATCACCTTACTCTTTAAGATAATATTACCGGTGCTGAAACCGCTTGGGCCTTAGGCCCTCGGCATTTACCTACTTATACTGATTTAGCTTCTGCCCTAGGATAATTTTCTCAAGAGAGCCCACAAACCCACCCACAAACCCTTATACCTGAAATTATTTTTTTTTTGTATATTTAAGTAAGTAACTTTAGATCAAATCAATAATAAACTGCTGAAAGTACTTGAAAGATTGACCTACCCAATGGCCAATAAAGAAAAACCGCTGGAGGCCCTGGGCCTAGCAACACCAAGGGAAAAAAAGGAATGCATCATTACTCGCAACCTGTTCCAAGAGAAAATGGAAGTATAAAATATTCCAAAAAAGGTTATCCAAAAGTCAGGAGTTTAACCCCTCAAAAGTACTACCCTAACTCAACCATCTCTATTAGAAATGCAAATGTACGAAACTCTTGACAACAATGCAATATTAGCAGCTACAAATGAAACTGAGATGCCCACTAATTCACAAAAACGAACTTTGGACCAAAGCATTGAACCTGCAGAAAAAGAAGCTCATGGGAAAAAGAAAAAGAACTTAAGCAGATTAGATTAGATTATTAGTTAGTTTAAGCCTCGCTATCCGCAATAAAGGCTATCCAAAGAGAGGAAGGAAGAAGGCACCATTTAGTATGGAGTTAAGGAAACGCGAAATCTATGTAGAAAGGGAACAGAAACAGAAAGCTAAGAAAGAAGATCATGAAACAAGAAAAAGTTGAAGAAGAAAGTAGGTGCTGAAAAACAGGACAGCAGTGAATCGAAAAATGATGGTCCGTAACAAAACAAAAATCTATTCTATTTAAACAAAAAGAAGGCATACCTAAACTTTAGCTCAGGAACTTAAGCAACAACTTGGAGTTTTGTACAACTGACTTGTCCTTTGAGAGTAATCCATCTGCAGTGATACCTAGGGGTAGGTCTCTAAATACAACTATAGATACCATTCCTAACAACCAAGAACAATATACAAACAATCAAGCAACTTTCTCAAAAGCCAGATGTGCTAAAATTGATTTGAAACTGCCAGAAAACATTGATAAAATACCTGATTCTTCCAGGCATGTCATAATCTCTGCAACAGATGAACAGATCAAACTAACAAAACTGAGTCCATTCAGAGTGCAGAGCCTAATCAATTAAATTTGTGGCCCAGTGGAACAAGTGGAATACAAAAAAAATAAAATAAACAGGATGCTTAATAATAAAAGTAAAAATCTTTGAACAAAAAACATTACTTGCAGCCAAATCCTTGGATAAAATCTCTACTAATACTCAAACAACCTGGGGAGCCTCTACTGTATGTGACAAGATTTATGCACCTGAATTTCTTGGCGAGTCTCTGGATGAACAGCTGCTGCTTCTTGTCCCTACAGGAATGGTAGGTATCAGGAAAATGTACATGGACCCAAAGCGAGCTGACTCTCCTATGTTCGTTTTGACTTTTCTAGGAACAGAATGCCATAAGGAGATTAAGGCAGGATATTTTAATTACAAAGTCCATCCTTTCTATCCAAACCCAATCTATTGCACAAAATGTTGGATGTAGGGCATACCGCTTCCATCTGCCCGAACAAAAAAATTTGCAGACACTGTTCATCAGCAGAACATCACTAAGCAAGCTACAAATCAGACAACTACCATTGCCCTAACTGCAAAGGGAATCATTCTGCTAACTCCAAAAACTGTTCAACATATGTCTAAGAACACGAAATTTGCAAAATCAAGGACAGCAAAAATATTTCTTTTAATGAATCACGTGCCATCTACTCTCAACAACAGAAAAACAACTAGAGATGAACACTGAAGAATATATTGCCCTCGAATCACAGCACATATTCCCGGCTCTGACTCGGTCACAAAAGCAAAATTTCTCTCGGAATACATATGCAGCTGTAACCCGTTCATATAGTACACGCCCACTTCACAACAGAACCACCTCTCAGAAGAGGGGGTTCTGCTTTTTTGCTGACAAAAAAATATAAGCAGATGATAACCAGCCAAAGCTGCAGGAATCAATCTACACCAATACAAACCACTAAAAGAAGCCAACACGCTTCCCTGGGCTCAAATACATTGCCTGAGACTGATGTAGCCTCTGGTTATCCTCCGGATCACAGGAACATGCTAAAAAGACAATCTCAATTAAGAGATGCAGACAACTCAAATGCAACACCACATCTGCCGAAAACCTCCCAGGAGAAACAAACGGTGGACTGATTTAAAAATCTAATCATCCAACTTCTCCCTGCTATTATCAAAATCTTAATGGCAAACACTATAACTGAAATAGACAGCCTAAAAGAAATAGAAAATAAATTAGAAGCTAGTGAACTAATTTCCGAGTTACTCGCATAATTAAATGTTACCTCTCTCATCAGTCAAGCATGAACTTAACAATCCTACAATGGAATCTCATAGGATACTTTGCAAAACTACCTAACCTTCACTTGCTTATTGATCAATATCAGCCAGGAATTATATGTATTCAAGAATCATTGTCACAACAGCGCCATTACATATAATTGAAGAATTACTTCAGCCCTTTCCGATATGAAAGAAGGGAAGGTAGAGGAGGTGGGGTGATTACTTTTATTCACTCCAGCATACCAAACATAACGACACAATTGACTACTCCATTAGAGCTTGTGCTCTGCAAAATATTTATCAACAAAAAACGAATCAATGTAATAAATATGTATTTGCTACCCCATTTGGAAAGTTATGGTTTAATGCAGAAGTTACAGGACATGAGTTATCAGATTACGGGATCTAGCATTATTATGATGGACTCAAATGCTCACAGCTATAGATGGGGCTCTGACGTCAGTGACACAGAGGGTAAAATAATGGAGAACTGGATGACTGAAAACACCTAATATTACTGAATAATTCAGCCCCAACTTTCTTGTCCTCCAGAGGTACATATACATACATAGATCTAACAATAGTCACCGAGGATCTGCACTCCAAGTTTACATGGAACACTTGTAGTGACACATTTACAAGTGATCACTTTCCACTGATTATTGAAGGATACAGACCATGGATACAGACCATGATTTCATAGGATACAGACCATGATTACAACCGCGCTCGCACTGCGTTAAAACTCAAAAGAGCAATACACAGCTCTAAAACTAAAGCACCCGGACCAGATACAATATCTCTTGAATTCATTAAACACATGAATGAAAAACAAACAAAATTCATATTAAATTACTTCAATAGAGTTCGGGTCTCAGAAATCCCAGAGCACTGTAGGGAGGCTATAATATGCCCGATCCTTAAACCGGGATAAGTGCCAACAGACCCAAGATCAAATCGCCCAGTAGCACTTACTAATGTACTTAGCAAACTTTGTGAGAATATAATGAACTGGAGACTCCTGAAATATATAGAACAAAACAAATGCTTGAATGAGAATCAGAGCAGTTTCAGAGCAGGCCGTTGCACTCTGGATGGACTCGCACGTATTGGAAACTCCATTCGGAAAGCAATAATCCAACAAGATTTTTGTGTTGCAGTATTCATTGATATAAAACAGGCTTTTGACACTGTCTGGCATTATGGGATATTGCAAAAGCTACAGATTTTAGGATTTGCAGGTAACCTACCTCAAACCATAATGTCTTTCATCAAAGAACGCAAAATAAGTCAAAATCAATGACACCTTATCCAAGCAATGTTTCCTGAGGTCGGGTGTTCCACAGGGATCAGTGATCAGCCCAACATTGTTTAATATCATGACGAATTATACTTTCCAAGACTGTAACCCCCTACTGCAGACATCCCTTCATGCTGACAACGGAGCTGTTTGGGTTACTTGCTCTGACTTGACTGAGGCACTTTGCATGCTGTAGAATGCCTCAGATGCAATTCTTGTTTGGTCCTTCAAATCTTTTTAAATCTTGTTTGGGGCTTCAAATCTCTTCCACTTCCACAAAAGGAAAACTTCCTCCGATCTCGGTGGCTCCGTTGAACACCACGGCAGCATTTTGTTCGCCTTCAGACACCTCAATGATAAGTGGAATCATTTCACTTTCTTTTGGCACCTGAAAGGCAAGAAAAAACATGAGCTCAAGTTAACAATTTTTCAATGAAGTCTTTGGCTTTATAAACAAGCCTTTCAGTTGCAGTTAAGGGTACAGATTTAAATCTGTTAGAGAAAATGGAGCTAATATAATAAGTTGAGATGCAGGCGAGAGCAATTAGAAAAGGGGTCAGTTGTGAAGAATGCCGCTCAACAGGAAGCACCATTGAAAAGTATATGAAAAAATGGATATGATATTCTTAGTTAGTTTAAGCCTCCCTATCCGCAACAAAGGCGATCCAAGGAGAGGAAGGAGTAAGGCACCATTTATTATGGAGCCAAGGGAACGCGGAATCTCTGCAGAAAAGGCATTGAAACAGTAACTTGAGAAAGAAGTTCATTAAAAAATCAAAGTTGAAGAAGAAAGTAGTAGTTGCTGAAAAACTGGACAGCAGTTGACCAAAAAAAGATGGCTCTTAACATAACAAAAGCTTTTTTTCAACATAAGAGGCCTACCTAACTCTCAGCTCGGGCCCTCACATTGTCCCCCTAAGAGCGCTAATTCGTATAGATACATATCCCCCTGAGGGGAAATGGAGATTATAAACTATATCATAATATTACATGTAAAACTAAAAAGAAGTCTCAATGGAAAAAGAGAAGAAAAGAGACAAAAAGTAGGATTAGATTATATGTTAGTTCAAGCATCCTTAACTGCTAAAAAAAGCAAGTTTAGAGGAGAGGCAGGAGGAAGGCACCATATAGTGAGAAAATAAAAGAATGCAATGTGGGATATCATGGGGGAAATAAGATATGAGGGGGAAAAAGGAAACAAAAGATTGATAGTAATAGGCAGAGAAGTGTGGAATACATGGCTTAAAACAAAACCTAAGTTTATGCACTCTATCTATTTTCCACAATTCCTCTCTAACATTTAATGTTGTCTAATATATTTAGATTTTTGAGAGATATTAAATAATAATCATAACCTAAACTTTTATAAACTTTTAATGAATAAGTGTAGAAAATGAAAAAATCTATTCAATAAGACTCCTAACAATTGAGTCAAAAAAATCTGTCTAGAACATGGACAACATTTAAATTTTTTTCTAACATGTATGTATTCTTTAGCGGGTTACCAGACTCATCTCACCTCTGCTAAGAAGCCCAAGGTCTCTCTTAATTGCTTGTCAGGAGCTTTGGTTGGGATGCAGGGATAGGAACCACTGTGTGTAGGGGGAACATTATCCAATAGCAGTGAGTGATCAGTAGCTTGATAGGGTCGCATATCCATTCCATGTCCTGAACGATAAAAAAAATTCATATGAAACAGTACGTAGCAACACTTAATGTAAAAAGTTAAGTCTCTCTCTGTAATGAAATCTTGAATGAACATATGAAAACATAAAAAATATTGACCCTAAATGACACCACTTAATTTTAAAAAATTTTCTAAAATACTAAAAAGAGCTCAATACAATCTAACAACGCTAATGAAGAATTCAAATTTTGAAAAATAATTATCTTGGAAGAGAAAAACTAGAACAACAAGAACCTAGAAGAATCTCTAAACGCTCTTGATAACAAAATTTCAATGGATTTAATCTTTAGCTTATGAACATAACATGCCTTGTAATGGATTAATGTATCAGATATTTTTATACTACACTTAGAGATGTTGCAATTCTCTATGAAGAAAAAGTTCATCAGAATAAATTAGATAACTAAAAACTTAAAACATTTACAGTAAAAATGGGCTCTTAAAATGAAGGCCCAGTAAGTCATTGACAGATTGAAATTTAATAAAGGAATTTTGTTGTCAACTCTTCTTACTGAATTTTTACATTCAAGTCCAACTAGCTTTTATGATAAACCAACTTGCAAAAAGAAAAGAAATGTTTTATAATGTTTATATCCACCAAACAGGATGAGTCAAATTTGAATTATGAAAACATAGATACCAAGAATAAGTATGGATGAGTCTTAAACAATGGCTGCAGCTACACCATTTGCACTGAAAACACAGCTTAAGGACAGCGTCCCCCTTATGGTCCTTTTTCTTTGTTATTGAACCTTGAGCAATGAAATTTGGTGTATTGATAGGAAATGGAATTGAGAAACGATTATCTTCTATGAAAGAGTGCAATTTTTCTGAAAAGAAAATGGGATATCAAAGAAAATGACATTTTAGTGGGGGGTTTCAAAATGCTTCTTATTTGACAGTTTTTGAGCTACAGTGATAATTTTGGTATCATTGGATGCAGAAAGACATGGAAATTCATATAAATCAAATGGTTTTTCCCAATTTCCTATTAGAAAAAATTTCTTTTCAATACTTTGAAATCAAACTCTGTCATCGCAAAAAGTTGGATTTATGACGTCATAACTTTTGAACATGAATTTATTGTGAAAAATCATATGATTTAATGAAAATCTCATTTTTTGCATCCAATGATACTAAAATCATTACTGTAGCTGAAAAACTGTTGGTCAATGTTAAGTTTAATGCAATCATGACAAATAATTATTTGATTCCAAAGAATCACTAATGGAACCCATTTAAGAACGTTTCAAATGAATGACATTCTGCTCGCTGATGCGTTATTTTTGAATTATTGAACTTTGAAGTTGGCCTTTGCGCCCAAAGGAAACGAGCGGGCGAAACGGAATTTAATTAATAACGGAAGCTATCAGAAACATAAAGAGGTTAGGTCGTGAGGGGGAGGCACACTTCTTCTAGTGAAAATTATAAATAAAGCTTCTAACCCACCCATTAGGGTAACGACCGCAATCTTGTTTACATCGGCTCCAAGATGGCAGCGCCCATGGTGGTCGCCATCTTGGATCCGATGTAAACAAGATTGCGGTCGTCATCCTAATGGGGGGTTAGAAGCTTTATTCATAATTTTTACTAGAAGAACTGTGCCTCCCCCTCACGACCCAACCTCTTTACATTTTTAATAGGGGGTTAGTTTCCGTTATTAATTAAATTCTATTGCTTCCTTTTGCGTGTGAAAGCGAACTTCAAAGTTCAGTAATTTGAAAATAACGCATCAGCAAGCATAATGTCATTCATGTAAAACGTTCTTAAATGGGTTCCTTTAGTGATTCTTAGGAATCAAATAATTATTTTCCGTGATTGCAATAAACTTAACATTGACCCCAAAGTTTATCTTGAGATCTGTACTATATATATCCATTCACAATGTTAAGCAACTTACCAACTTTCTTACCAACTTTCAATTCTAAGCTTTTCATTCTGAGTCAAACTGCCAATTCTTCTGTGTACAATACAAAAAACAGGGGAGACAGAGTACAGCCTTGCCTAACTCCTTCAACACTCCTCACTTGCCCTGCTTCCAAATTTCCAAACCTGTACATAGCACTTGTGTTCTCATACAGACTTTGTACAATGTTTACTATATTTTGGCTTAATTAACACAACATTTCTCAAAATTCCAAACAGCGTACCACAATCTACTCCGTCATATGCTTTCTCAATATCCAGGAATGCTAAATATACCTTCTTATCATCCTTACTCATTTGCTCAATTATTTCACTCACTACAAACAGATTATCTTCCCCACGTCTATCTTGCGTAAAACCATTCTGTTCTTCTCCAAGGACTCCTAATTTCTCAACTAAATGTTTCATTCGCTCATTCAAAATACCACAAAAAATCTTACATACAGTGTCAGCCAGTGCAATTGGTCTGTAATTTTCAAGTAAAGTAATGTAAGCAAGTAATTTTGGTATATGTGTAGCGTTTGGCAAGAATCGACGTTTGAATTTTTGGTGCCATAACATGGTTAATTAGATCAAAATAAACAAGTTTTCTTTTATGCACTTTACGTCACAAATGAGTATTTTACGAGTTATAGCGGTAAATTAGTTACGGCAACTAATTCATTTACCGCACGTCTGGCATCACTGTCATGGACGCTCTGATCCGACGCGCTCGAATGCTCAAGCGATTCCTACCATCAACGACGAAAGGTAACATACCGCTATAATTAATTATTTTTGGGTGATAATTTCTATTGTGTTATTAAATGAAAGATACTAGAAGTGAGTTCAGGCTCCACAAGCTCTGCGGGGTGAGCTAATAATAAATTACAAAGTATTCAAACGTACTCTAGCAGCTCAATCGCACAAAAAATAAAACCTACACCTCTAAACTCGTAGAATACTAATTTGCCACAAAAAGAGTATAGAAGTATAGTAGTGTGCTACTATTTTGAAGCTTTTATTATTGTTAGTTGCGTTGTGCTATAAGTGCTCAAGTAAAGATTCCTGTGTACCCTGGAGAGTAACATCCACGATCGACCTGTTACGCGTAATAGCGAGAGCATGTGGAAGGCTTCAGAAGATAGGCTGTTGTTGTTGAGGTTTGAAGCCTGTAGAGGACGGCGTGGCTATCTCTGTACTGATCCGTGTATACTTTCCGTCCGTGTCTACGTTGTGCACTGGTACGATGTAGTTGTGCCGTGTTCTCTGGCTCCCAAGCTTCCCCTTTATTTATCGTTGACTTACTAATTACATTATCTATCTACTCGTGATTCAATTGCACATATCAAGCTGAAATAAACTGTCGAAAAACCCGACTTATTCATCAATCCTATGATTACCAAACACAACATCATATAAGGGGGTTCCCAACATTGCAACCCCCGTATTATTGGTGACCTCACGCCACAACACCGACCTCATTATTATATTCACAAACAACTACTAGCACCTAATTATAACACGGTAACACCCAAAAACACGGTAGTACAAGGGGTAGCTAACCGGTCCTCCTTTGTACTACCATGTTTGTGGAAATGTTACCGGACCCAGCTCGGGCTTCATCGCCAAAACAGAAGACCCCTCGTGGCGTCCAAAAGCCGCAGACAGTCATCATAGCAGCACTGATCGTAAGTAGATACCCGTACATCCCACACGGTTGTCCCAATTCGCATTTTCGTTATTATAATGAATTTTGTGAGCGTACCCATTCCTTCCATTGGCCAGTTAGCACTACATAACTATCTTTATTCTTCAGTCACTCCTATTATGACATTTTCTCTACTTCTCGCGTTTCGTTTTCTTCGAAACTCAGGAACTACTGTTTTAAATCTTAGTCAAGCCAAATCATTCACCAACTACTATGTTTCCTCAACAAAGATTCATTATCCTCGTTTCTACCTTCCCTTTTGTTTTCATTACTTTCCTTGGCGGAACCTGTATACTATTTTATCATTCTAAATACGATTTAATCGGATTACTTTACCTCAGTTAATGATTCCCATAGATAGCTTTTCTACGTCCAAAATTTTTCCTGTTAAGGAAGATAATCAAAATGCTCTTTATTTTGAGGAAGTGCTTTTGGATGAACTGTCCACAAAATCCTTCCTTTCTTTCAAACTAAAAAAAAATGTTTCCTAACTATTAAAAAAAATCTCTCATGCTCCTGCGTAGCGGGAAGTCCATATGATTTAATTGTTCAGTCATTTTCTCGCGAAGCACTCGTTAGGCCTTGCTCTCGCACACATGAGGTTTCTTTAAGCAGAAAAAATAACAAGTAACCTTTCCTCTAGTATGAGACGAGCGCAAATGGCGAACGGTCCCTGCCGGCAGAGCAGCTGCTAATACCTGACCGCACTCGTCCTCGATACTCCTGAAATCTCCGATGTGTCCTGGCATGCTTGACTCCTTTCGCCTCATGATATACCTTCGATAGCATCGTCTAGGGCCTTACTGAACCCTTACCGAATACCAGACGAATTGTGTGAACTAAAAGTCTGAGTAATCTTTTAGTGACCTGAAACCAACTTTTGTTGACAGTCCTACTTATTTTTCCTCGCTAGAAACTTCACATCCTGGTTCCTGACAGCACACAAACGGGGTTGTCTGTCCCACAGATTGATTCCACTGCTTCTCAGGTAGCCATTGTAATCATATCTTGATGGATATCACGCTTAGGTTTCCTGTTTGAGGTGGGGAACGACAGAGGCGCCAAAATCAAACTCAATTCTGATATACTATGTCCTAATATCTTGAACATAAGCCTTAATTCATAGGAATAGTTGAACGTACTCCGAAGTTTCTTTAAGCGAAAAACCTCTATAATATATATGAATAACGTTCTGATTGATAGCTTAAAGCCAATCTCTTTTGCCACGTTAAAGCTATTCCTGAATTTCCTCTGGAACTATCTTCAGAACCTACTCTTTGAACTCCTTTGCCGGTAGATCCACCCTGATCTCTTTCCCTTATCGCTCAGGACAGGTTGCTTTGTCGTTAGACAGATGTAGCTCCTTCCAAACTAACCCTACTTCCCTTGGGTACGAGGTAATCTCGGACGGCACACGGCCTTCTGCTGATAGAGTAGCAACCATAGCCGACTGCGCCCGTCCTCAGTGTTCCCGTGACCTGCGACGTTTCATGATGTGGAAATTCTAGCCATTGCTCAAAGCCGGGATCCTCTGCGGGCTTAGTAAGGTATTATTAATGGCCTTCAGCAGTAATGGGTCTTAGGCTGCTGTTAAATTAATTAACCTTAAAGGTAATAAAACAAGTAATTAACGAATAGCAGAGCAGTGGTGGGGGTTCCTCACATCTTCGGTTGCAAGCGTATTTCCAAACTTCTAAAGTACGCCTGCGCTTTTCTTCCGAGTCCTAAGCCAATACAGCGGATTCGGATGAAAGCCGATGTGCGCGGTCTTTTCGGACTGCCACATCAGATAGCTTGCAACCGCGGCCTCGGGTGCACCTAAATCTTGCGCCTCGCTGGTCACCGGTCATCTTTCCTCGCTACCTTGGACCCTTGGGTTCATGGACAGCCGGCTACATTGAGAAGTGTTCGCCTGAACGAATATTTTCG
The DNA here is from genome assembly GCA_030386875.1 of Morinoia aosen. Taxonomy (NCBI): domain Eukaryota; kingdom Metazoa; phylum Arthropoda; class Malacostraca; order Amphipoda; family Talitridae; genus Morinoia; species Morinoia aosen. Next base: position 4,530,139 of record CM059556.1, on the reverse strand, counting down.
AAGGTGAGAACCCCCTTTTATTGACATGCTCTGATCGTTTAAATGATTACTTAAAGCGTTACCGACCCCTTTCGGGTGTCAGGCATTTATGTGAATTCTGTGCCCCTATACCATTGGGGACTTTGTTGCCGCCTTGTAGCCGGGAGGCATCACATAAATTTTTCTAAAATATTTTGGTTTTCGAGAAGGTTACATTTCGTTTTTCGAAAGTATCATTTCATTTTTGAATGTATTTCAGTTTCAGTTTAGGAATCGCCTTTAAAAAGAGAAAGCCTAAGACCCCTTACAGTAAAAAAAAACTCTATACGCCAAGCTGCTTGCGACGCGGTTGTGCTACAAGCAACTGCACCGGCTTAACCTCAGCTCCATCTTACATGATGGGAGAGCTAGTCTTGAACCAGACTTACTAAGTATTGGTTTCTATCCATCTTTCTCTTTCCTTAAAAAAAATTTTTTTGTCTATTAGAGAAATTTTTTGTAAAACTATTCTATATAATTATCCTGTTTTCCTTTTTTTGTGAGTAAAAATGTGCCGCTGTCTATGGTGGCGGGAAAGGAAGCTGTCTCATTAGGTGTAAGAAGGGTGATACCGTGTGTTGTTAGTTGAGATTCCTTCCTTTTCTGGCTTGAGAAACCTTGTATTTGCAAGTTTCTAGCCTTCGTTGGATCTCTTCTAGCCTTTGTTAGGTTAACTCTTAAAAAATCTTAAAAGAAATTCTTAACAGATTTTCTAAATGTAAAAGTATAAAATTTAAAATTAAAATGGCTTAAACGTGTACATTGGGGAAATAGAATGTTTCTGTGTATTCCTATTTTCATTGATTAATTTTCTATATTATATGAAGGGATGTAACTTGTCCACTCTAGGGTGCAATTTTATCTTTTCCGCATAAGCCAAAAAATAAAAACTTGATTATGGAAATTGAAAAAAGTACTGCCTTAGCCTTAAACATTAGGTTGCGAGGCATTAAGTGCAGTATTACTGCTATCAAAAAGAAAACTCTTTCTCCTGACTGTGAGACTGCCTTTCTAGTTGAAGCTGTCCTTCAGTTGAATGGATTACTCCAATCTTATAGATTACTGTCCTCTACTATTCCTGTAGATCAGTGGTTCCCAAACTATCTTACCTGACGCCCCCGTTTTGCTTCCAGTAGACCCGCACGCCCCCAGTGCCTCTTTTTTTCATATGAAATGATTCTTACTTTTATTTCTTACCATTGTTCAGGAAAACATATTTGCTTGCATAACATTTTATTAATGAAAGCCACTCAAACAAATAAGACTACATTCCAGTAATCAAAAATGAAACATTTGGTTCAAAGTGAGCAAAAAAAAGGTTTGAACATTAGCAAATTGGCAAAATTGAGTTGCAATATTAAGGAAAAATAATTTGAAAACATGGCATATAATATTTGGAATGACTCCTGAGACTAAGGCAAAATTTATGAACTAATTTAGTGAGATGGATGCTGCTGCTTCTTCCGCCCAAGATCAGAAATTCTAGGATTGAAGGATGACAGCGCACAACGCAAATCATTTTCTATATCAAGTCGGTTGCGCTGTTTTGTTTTCAGAACAACATGAGCTGAAAATCCTCCTTCACAAAGATAAGTAAAAGAAAAGGGAAGAATCACACGAAGTGCTTCTTCTCCTACTTTTGGGTACATGGAGAGAAATTTCACTCAAAACACTTCTAACTTCATTGTTTCAAAGTACCTTTTCGCGCTGGAGTCACATTTCAAATCGATGGCTTCCTCTTGCAGTGATTCCAGTGACAACTCCACATCAGTGTTAAATGAATTCTGCACCAATGTCCAAAGAGAATTTTACATTGAGACATCTGGAAAATAGTCCATAAATTCCTCAGCAAGGGAATGCAGATGTGATAAAACCTCTTTTGTCACGTCATACTGCTCAATGTTTCTCTTCTCAGATAACAGCTCATTCAGATGTGAGAACGATGAAAAGTTCCCAACTTATACGTTTCGTTTCCAAAGATGAATTTTTTCGGGGAAAGCTCTGAACACATCAGAGTGTGCAATGATGTTTGTGTTTCTTCCTTGTAACTTCAAATTGAGGTTGTTGATAGCCTCAAAAAAATCCACAAGGTATGCTAGTGAGAACTGAAAGTCTTCCTTTCTGAATGCTTTATACAGTTTGTCTTGTTTCTGCTTCTGCAAGAACATTTTCACTTCATCTTTGAGCTCGAAAAGACGACTCAGCATGCTTCCCTTGGAAAGACAGCGGACTTCGGTGTGAAACAAGACAGTCTTGTAATCTGAGCAAAGATCTGCGAAAAGCCTAGAATTCAAAGAGCTATTCTTTACATAATTCCCCACTTTTATTGCTAAATTCATTGAACTGCGTAGATTACCAGGCAGAGTTTTGCTTGCTAACGAATTGTCAATGGATAACACTGTGAGTCCCAGTTACAGCAGAAGAATTTTTTTCTTTCACCAGCTTCACAAATCCAGAGCGAGATCCAATCATTGATGGGGCACCATCAGTACAAACATCAACTAATTTTTCCAATGAAAGACCGTGCTCTTGGAGAAACTCGTCAACCTTTGAAAAAACATCGATGGCCTTTGCTGTTGTCTCCAGTGCTGCTGAGAAAAGAATTTCTTCTTTCACGGTTCCTTCATCCACGAATCGAGAATGAACAAGCAGCTGGCAGAGATGAGCAACATCATTACTTTCATCGCACTGTATTGCAAAAAAGCGATTCCTTTTTTTTGTCCAAAACTTGTTCCTTTATGTGTTCTGAAAGTTCGTCAACGCGACGCTTCACTGTGTTATCTGATAAGGAAATCTTCGATAACTTTCTCTGGTTTTCTTCCCCAAGCAAAGTTTCTTCCCTAAGCACAGTGTGCAGCACTCAAAAGGCAGGGTTTTACAAGGTCTCTCCCACAGAGTGAGACTTCATTGCTTTTGCAATAAGTACTGACAGCTCATAAGATGCTTCCACCAGTTCCATCTTTTCTTGATGAAAAACACTGCTTGAGTCCAGCTTCATACGATTCATCTCATGCAGTTTGGCTGTAAAGAACTCCTTTGGCTTTTCTTTGATGCTTTGGGGTTTGTGCTCAAATTTAGCTCCAGACGATCAGGTCTTAAGGCGTCATTGCTGAGGGCTGTATGGCATATGACACACTGAGGGAAATGAAATCCATTCCTCTCTATAACAGTGAAGCCATACTTGATATATTTATCTGAATACTTTATTTTCTTTGCCTCAGACATTTGTGCAAAGTGAAAATAGCAACAAACTTATTAAATGCACCATGGAACTAAGTAGTTATATAACATACCGTATTGGCATGCACCACACCACATACTCATTTAACATAGATCACACAACTGGAAATCATAAATCTGTAACATACCAAAAATATTCAGCACACAACGTGGCTTATATCATAACAATAATGACACTGAGAACAATTGTGGAAAATACAATGAGAAGAAGCAAACGGAGTAAAACTACACGCACGAAAATGCTCAGTAATACTGTGATGTAATGTGTTGATTTGACGAGCGATGTTTTGCATACAGTCGACCTTGGCATAGTTGTGCTCATGCACTTTTGTTTGTTGGATCTTAGTGTGCTTACACACCAAAAGACTGAAAGCAAGAAAGCAAGCGAGAGAGAAAGATGTCAGGCGAGATCTATCATACACCAAAAGACGGCTAGTTTGCTCCAGAATGTCATGGAGAGAGGTTTATAACAGAAACAAGGGGTACAAGCATGTTTGTAACGTTCAATTTTATTCCTACTTCGTCCCATTGCTTTGAAACATGAAATCTGTCACTTTGCTTTGGATCATTTGAGTTCCAAAGGCACAGCACAGGCTAAACTTCGGATATATGGAGAAAACGGGTTAAGTGACTGCTATAATTTTACTTTGCATGTATGTAATGACACATATTTGTTCTTTGAATGATTTTATTATTCTACTTAAAAACTAATTTTGAGCAGATGACTTCACGCCCCCCTTGTCTCTTCCTCGCCCCCCCCCCCCTAGGGGGGCGCACCCCCTAGTTTGGGAACCACTGCTGTAGATGCAGGTGAAGTTGCAGAGGAGGAACTGGAAAGGAGAGCTGAGTATGGGGTGCAGGTGATTGAGGTGATAATTGAACTTAAAAATCAGGTTTGATAGTCTCCGGTGCCTAATTCTAGTGATACCTGTGCACCAACTGAAGTTAAATCTTTTTCTCCTAATGTTCCACTGAACATCTTTAGGGCACCTCAGTTGATACTGAAAAAATTCAGTGACAATGAGGGAGGCCACTTTAACTTCCTTCACTTTCAAGAATCCTTTGCTAATGCTCTTCAGGCCTACCCCAATATGAGTGAACAGCAGAATTTCATATTCTTGAAAAATTATTTGCAAGGGAGAGCCCTCAGTTCAATAGAGGGACTCCCTAATGAAGAATTATGCTTTCAGTCTGCATGGACATTGCTTAAGCAAGATTTCCTCAATATAGATAAGTTAATTTCCTTAGCTCTTGATGAGGTTCTCAGCTGCCATTGTGTTCAAACTCTAGCTGAAATAAGTTCTTTCCTCTCTAAGGGTAAATTTCGCCTTCCTGAGCTTTCCAAATTAGGTTTGGACTTCTCTAGAGAGAAGTCAGGAAACCTGTTTTTCTCTGTTGTAATTAAGACTAAACTTCCTGAATTCTTTTTGTTAGAACTCCTTCGCTATTCTAAAGCGAGTTTCTTTTCTTTGGAAGTATTGGAGAATGGGCACAAAGTGCTTTCTCTCCTTGAAACCAAACGTAACTCTAAACCGCCTTATGTATTCAGAAATAAGGAAGTGTAAGTGGTGACCAGAACTGAGGTTAGGGATAAAACGCAACATTTTCCTGTGTCTAGTAAACTGCATATTGATAAGGTATGTAGCTTCTGTAACCAGGCTAACCATGCTTCATTTTCCTGCAAAAAATTTGATTCGCATGAGAAACGTGTGAAGCAAGCTGGTGAGTTGAAGTTGTGCACTATCTGTATGAGCAGTCAATATTTGGCTAGCGTGTGTCCTTCCAAAGTTAAAGGTCTCCCATTTTTGTGTTCCTTGTTTAAGGCTAACACGCATGTTAGCCCTTTGTGTCCCAAATTTATTAACTCTTTTGTGTTTAATGCTTCTTCAACTTGACGGTTAAAGGTACGTCTTAGGATGTGCCCTCTCGTAGCTCTTACCACCAAATATGGTGGTGTTACTAAACGCATCAATTATCTCTTAAATACAGGAAGTCAGACGTCTTTAGTTGACTTGGATACTTTAAGTCAGGGTTATTCTGATGTAGATCTGCAAAAGCAAGCTATTAACACTGTAGGAGCTTCTGTTCCTTTAATAGGAAATCACCTTATCATTGAACTCATGCTTCCAGACAGTGAGAAGCATGAGCTTGATGTTTTTGCAATGAAAAATTCAAGTCTGCAGATGGGGATGAGAGATTTGAAAGCTAGACTAGAAACTTTAAAGACTAAATTAACTATTTCTACTTCTTATCCTGAAGTAATTAATGATAGCATCCAAGTTCAAGGAATTTTGGGTGTTGATGCCGTGCAAGCTTTTAAAGTACTTGAACTTCAGACTGCAAATAACTATAAGGTTATGCAAGTTTCCAATGGGCTTCTTACTTTTGGGGATCTAAAATGAGATAATTTATCTTTAAATTCTCTTGCTGCTTCTAAACCAGAGAAGCTAGATAATAGTTATAAAACTTCCTTTGGAAGTGCTGTTAATGTTAAACCCTTTAAATCTTCTTTGACTCATGACGACGAGACTAAATCAAACGCTGAAAAGAAAGTTCCTAAATGTAAACTAAAAGCAAATCGTTACAATAGTATTCTGACTAATTTCTTTGATACCCCAAGAGTGTGTGCCTCTATATTGGACATTTCTGACGAGTGCGAAGTTCAGACGGGACTTGACCGACTCCTGGACTTAGAGTTAATGGGTATTCCTGTTAAAGATGAGGAAAATGATCGGGAATTGGAAGGGTTCAAAAAAAGCGTTAAGTACGACAAAAGTAGGTATTCGATCCAGTTTCCCTGGAACCACCAAAATTTGGCTAAAGTACCAAATAATTTTGTTTTGGCAAGATATCTTGCTCGTAAAGTATCGAATGACAATGCCCAAAAGGGAATCGAAAGCGACTATAATGACGTCTTCCTTGAGTAGCTTGATTAATATTGACCCTATTTCTGTCACAAGGATAGATGTGCATGCGCACAAATGGATCCCGCATAGGCCTGTAATTCGTACGCATGTAGAAACCTCCAAAATCCGACCAGTATTTAATTGCTCTTTGAAAGTCGTTAATTTACCCAGTCTGAATGAAGCCTCTTATGTAGGTCCTAATCTGTTAAACAATTTGTTAGGACTTTTGTTCTATTTCCGAGAAAATTCAGTAGTTGTGCTTTCCGATATCTTTAAAGGCCCCCTCACACGTACAAATATGTCTGCAGATAATCTGAACTGAATTTGGTTTTTCGGTCTCAAGACCCCTCACACGATGCAAACCACGCACTGCAAACTTGACAAAGACTGGCACACGCTCATGGTACACGAAAGGAGGTAGCGGCAAACCAGTCTTTTAACGAATCGTGCTGCGTGCGAGTGACGTCATAGCATCGCACCATTAGCAGCGCCGCTTACATTTCATCTGGCAACACTGCTAACCCGAAATCTGGCATTACTGTAAGCGAAGCGTTACTGGTACGACAATCTGGCATGCCGTTCAAACGAATTGTGATCGAGTCAAGTGAAGTGACATGTCGCCGCCTCACGTTAAATTAAATAAGTGTTCCTTAATTAAATGTCGGAGTAATTCTAAAAATCTACCCAAGATATTTCAATGTCCTGATTTCAATTTTAAAGAATAGATTTCGCCGAGTTGAAACGTCCATTTTAATTTCAATTAATAACTCTTATTTGTGTTAGCAGCAACCATTTCAAAAAGACCGACTACCAAAAAATCCTATAAGCATTCAAGACGCATATTTCACTGAAAAGTGGTGCTGTGCTGTTGTTATATGATCACTGGAGTTTGAAACTGGAAGGTAAGAAATTAAACTTTGAATATTATTTTAATATAATTTTAAAAGGATGGCTCATAACTGATTTTTTCACTGGATGAGTTGCGTCTCTTTATCAAAGCTTTGAAACTCTTTACAATTAGAACAGTTCAAATTTGATATGCTAGTTCCATTGGAAAATGCGGTTGACTTGCCTGAAATTTAAAATACAAAGGAAATAAAAAATAGGAATATGACGTGCTACAATTCAATGCTGAAAAAATAACATACTGCTTAATTTCGTCTTTTTAATACCTTGGAGTTTTTCACTCCAAAAAGGTGACCTAAATCTTGTGGTAGGGTGCTATCAGCTTCATTTGTATCTAAATTTCTGTGTGTAAATTAATCTGGAAGTAGGATGTGATGTCAAATTTTACCAGGTTTACAATAAGAAAAAACTTCACTGGTATTGTTTAAAATTTGGGGAAATTTTCAGAACAACACACTAATCGATTTTCAAAATTTTTTGCTTGATACATGGTAATCACATCAGAATAAACAACTTTTCTTCCATGCCATTTCTGGTGCAAATGAGTATTTACTTAAGATTACTTAAAAATTTATAGTCTATTTGTATTTTAGGTGCCTCATGGATACAAATAATTCCGTTCCAAGCAATCACTAAAGAAACACATTTCAAAACGTTTTACATTTATGTCATTCTGCTCGCTGGTGCGTTTTTTAAGTTATTCAGCTTTGAAGTTATAGGAGCGTCGCTCATGAACTGTCTTTCTCGCGCCATAGGAGCGTGCGCTCCAACAGCGCAACGAGCGCGGCAGGCAGGAGAAAAGTTGTTTTCGCAATATTATTGCGTAATTTATTATATGCTAACCCCGCGGAGCCTGAGCCCACTTCTAGGATGTTTTCGTTTAAAACAAAAGAAATGTTATATTAAAAACGTTTATAAATGTGTCTCTTTAGTGATTGCTTGTAACGGAATTATAAATTTCCGGGATGCACCTAAAATACATATTGACCAAAATTACTTTTCTTGAAAATTACTTGCTTACATTACTTTACTTAAAATTTACAGACCAATTGCACAGGCTGACACTGTATGTAAGATTTTTTGTGGTATTTTGAATGAGAGAATGAAACATTTAGTTGAGGAATTCGGTGTCGTGGGACTTCTCCCAGGACTCCAAAACAGAATGGTTTTATTCAAGATAGACGTGGGGAAGATAATCTGTTTGTAGTGAGTGAAATAATTGAGCAAATGAGTAAGGATGATAGGAAGGTATATTTAGCATTCCTGGATATTGAGAAAGTGTATGACATAATGGATTGTGGTAGGCTCTTTGAAATTTTGAGAAAAGTTGTGTTTAACCAAAAAATAGTAAATATTGTACAAAGTCTGTAGGAGAACACAAGTGCTATCTACAGATTAGGAAATTTGGAAACAGGGCAAGTGAAGAGTGTTAAAGGAGTTAGGCAGGGCTGTACTCTGTCTCCCCTGTTGTTTGGATTGTACACAGAAGAATTGGCAGTTTGACTCAAAATGAGAAGCTTAGAATTGAAAGTTGGTAAGGAGAGACTAAGCTGTTTTTTGCATGCTGATGAGATTGTGGCTAGTGAATATGGACATGAACTCCAAAGGAGGCTTAACATTGTGAATGGATATAGTACAGATTTTAAGATAAACTTTGGTGCTGATAAAATTAAGGTTATGGTTATAAACAGAGATAAGACTGATAGAGACAGACTGTGGAATATTAGGGAAATCAGAATATTTAGAACAGAAGAATACGAATATCTAGGTTGTATGATAAATGGGATAATTTCATTATGAAGTGGAATAATTTCATAAAAATTGACAGTTATGTACCTATGTTTAAAGAGTTTATGATTTTCACCAATTTCTTTCTCCAGTAATCAGGAATTTGTTGCAGTTTATTGAAAATTTTTCTGTCAGTGGATCTGAAAATCCTCCGGTGTCTACTAGTGTCTAGTCTGTTTATTTGTTCATGTGATGAACTGTTGCTCTTATAGTTGGAAGATGTTAAGACAAGGTCTTTGCTGAACATTTGTTAAGAGTACATTTTGGACTGGTTATGTTAGGAATTTAGGTTACTTTTGGTCAATAATGCGTTGGTTGCTGCTTTTAGTATTAAGTATTTTAAGTATTAACAAACTTCAAACTTTTTTTGAACCTGTGTTATTGAGTGTATTATTGACTCAAACTGCTCATTATAGGCCAATTGCTTACATGTTGATGACATAAAATAGGTAGTAATTTTTGGATGTTGAAGAAAAAAATAGTAGAAAACTGTTATTAGTAAAAAATAGTAGAAAACTATTGAACTTTGGGAATGAAATATATCATTAGACATCCTGTTATGCATATTTTTTTCGTGTATTGGGTTGTATTGTTTTTGAGAATCTATATCCTTTAGTACCCCCATAATGAGAGCTCATCATGGGTGACTCATGTTAGTAATGATATTAGAATTAAGGAAATATTGTGCATACATATCCAGTTATTATCCACACTGTAGCACCTTTTAATTTCATGCCAAATATGAGTTCTGCACACTTAATGACTTTATACAGTACTCCATTAAGCTGTGTTTTCACTGCAAATGGTGCAACTGCAGCCATTGTTTAAGACTCATCCAAACATATTCTTGATATATATATTTTCCTAATTCAAATTTGACTCATTCATATTGGTGGATATAAACATTATGAAACATTTCTTTTCTTTTTGCAAGTTGGTTCTTCATAAAAGCTAGTTGATCTTGATTGTAAAAACTCAGTAAGAATAGTTGACAACATAATTTCTTTATTAAACTTCAATCTGTCAGTGACTTACTGGGCCTGCATTTTAAGAGCCCATTTTTACTGTAAGTGTTGTAAGTTTTTAGGTTTCTAATTGATTCTGATGAACTTTTTCTTCATAGAGAATTGCAACATCTCTGAGTGTAGTATAAAAATATCTGATACATTAATCCATTACAAGGTATGTTATGTTCATAAGCTAAAGATTAAATCCATTGAACTTTTGTTATCAAGAGTGTTTTGAGATTCTCCTAGGTTCTTATTGGTCTAGTTTTTCTCTTCCAAGGTAATTATTTTTCAAAATTTAAATTTAAATTCTTCATTAGCTTTGTTAGATTGTATTGAGTTCTTTTTAGTATATCCCCTCAGGGGGATACAACTATTGTATCTATGGGAATTAGCGCTCCCAGGGAAACAATGTGAGGGCCCGAGCTAAAGGTTAGGTAGGCTGTCTTTTCGTTGAAATAACACTTTTTTCGGTTCACTGTTGTCCTGTTTTTTCAGCACCTACTACTTTCTTCTTCAACTTTGATCTTATTTCATGAACTTCTTTCTCGTCTTACTGTTTCTGTGCCCTTTCTGCATAGATTCCACGTAACCTTAACTCCATACTAAATGATGCCTTCTTCCTTCCTCTCTTTGGATACCATTTGTTGAGGATAGGGAGGCTTAAACTTACTAATAATCTAATCTAATCTTTTTAGTATTTTCGAAAACTCTTTAAAATTAAGTGTTGTCATTTAGGGTCAATATTTTTTGTTTTGATATGTTCATTCAAGATTTCATTACAGAGAGAGACTTAATTTTTACGTAAAGTGTTGCTACGTACTGTTTCATATGAATTTCTTTATTTTTCAGGACGGAATTGACATGCCACCCAATCAAGCTGCTGATCACTCACTGCTCTTCTCTGCCTCTTCTCTCATTCGAGCTCCTCTTGCTTCCAATTGCGAGACAGCTCCTGACGAGCAATTAGGAGAGACTTTGGGCTTCTTAGCAGAGGTGAGATGAGTCTGGTAACCCGCTAAGGAATACATACATGTCAGTATAAAATTTAATATATCCAGATTATAGACAGATTTCTTGACTCAATTTTAATTGAGTCAAGAAATCTGTCTATAATCTGGATATATTAAATTTTATACTGACATGTGAAATACATGGCCTAAAACAAAACTTAAGTTTATGCACTCTATTTCCCACAATTCCTCTCTAACATTTATGTAGTCTAATATGTTTAGATTTTTGAGAGATATTAAATAATAATCCTAGCCTACACTTTTGAAAACTTTTAAAGAATAAGTGTAAAAAATGAAAAAATCTATTTAATAAGACTCCTAATTATTAGGAGTCTTATTAAATAGATTTTTTCATTTTTTACACTTACTCTTTAAAAGTTTTCAAAAGTGTAGGCTAGGATTATTATTTAATATCTCTCAAAAATCTAAACATATTAGACTACATAAATGTTAGAGAGGAATTGTGGGAAATAGAGTGCATAAACTTAAGTTTTGTTTTAGGCCATGTATTTCACACTTCTCTGCCTATTACTATCAATCATTTGTTTTATTTTTTCCCCTCGTATCTTATTTCCCCCATGATATCCCACATTGCATTCTTTTATTTTCTCACTAAACGGTGCCTTTCTCCTGCCTCTTCTCTAAACTGGATTTTTTTAGCGGTTAAGGAGGCTTGATCTAACATGTAATCTAATCCTACCTTTTTGTCTCTTTTCTTCTCTTTCTCCATTGAGACTCCTTATAGTTTTACATTTAATATCATGCTATAGTTTATCATCTCCATTTCCCATCAGGGGGAGACAACTATTGTATCTATGCGAATTAGCACTCCCAGGGGAACAATGTGAGGGCACAAGCTGAGAGTTAGGTAGGCCTTTTTTGTTAAAATAAAAAGCTTTTGTTATGTTAAGAGCCATCTTTTTTCGGTTAACTGCTGTTCTGTTTTTCAGCAACTACTACTTTCTTCAACTTTGACCTTGTTTTATGAACTTCTTTCTTATGTTACTGTTTTAATGCCTTTTCTGCATAGATTCCGCGTTCCCTAGACTCCATACTAAATGGTGCCTTCCTCTCTTTGGATTGCTTTTGTTGCGGATAGGGAGGCATAAACTAAGAATATCATTTCCATTTCTTCGTATACTTTCAATGGTACTTCCCGTTCAGCGTAATTCTTCACAACTGACCCTTTTTTTCTAATTGCTCTCACCTGCATCTCAATTTATCATATTTGTTCCATTTTCTTTTACAGATTTAAATCTATACCCTTAACTGCAACTGAAATGCTTGCTTATGATGCCAAAGACTTAATTAAAAAAATTGTCAACTCGAGTTCACATTTTATCTTGTCTTTCAGGTACCGGAAGAAAGTGAAATGATTCCACTTATCATTGAGGTGTCTGAAGAGGAACAAAAGGCTGCCGTGGTGTTCATCCGAGCCACTGAGATTAGAGGAAGTTTTCCTTTTGTGAAAGTGGAAGAGATTTGAAACCCCGAAACAAGATTTGAAGGACTAAACAAGAATTGCATGTGAGGCATTCTGCAGCATGCAAAGTGCCTCAGTCAAGTCAGAGCAAGTAACCCAAACAGCTCCGGGGTCAGCATGAAGGGATGTATGCAGTAGGGGGTCACAGTCTCGGAAAGTATCATTTATCTTTATGTTGAACAATGCTGGTTCAATACGTGGGAGTCCATCCAGAGCTCAACGGCCTGCTCTGAAACCGCTCTGATCCTCATTGAAGCATTTGTTTTCTTCTATATATTTCAGGAGTCTCCAGTTTATTATTTTCTCGCAAAGTTTGCAAATTATATTAGTAAGTGCTCCTGGACGAAATAATCTTGGGTCTGTTGGCACTTTTCCCGGTTTAAGGATCGGGCATATTAGAGCCTCCCTACACTGCTCTGGAATTTCCGAGACCCAACCTCTATGGAAGTAATTTAATGTGAATTTTGTTTGTTCTTCATTCATGTGTTTAATGAATTCAAGAGATATTGTATCTGGTCCGGGTGTTTTAGTTTTAGAGCTGTGTATTGTTCTTTTGAGTTCTAACTCAGTGCGAGGGCGGTTGTAATCATGGTCTGTATCCATTGAAAATGTGAGAGGAATTAGCTCACAGATGCTCCTACGTTCATCAAATATTGGATCATGAGAATCTAAGTTGTTATGTGAGGCATATTGGTCCAATATATCAGAAATTTCATTTGGGCATGTAATTATTTCATTGCTTGAATTTTTGAGCGCCATTTGTCCCTGGCTTTGTATTCCCTTTATGGCTTTAATTTTGTGCCAGACCTCCGCTTGAGAAGAGGTACTAAGGCCTGTCACAAATTCCCTCCAACTGACGGCTTTAGCCTCTAGTACTGTTTTTCGGAAAATCGCTCATGCTTTCTTAAATGCGATCCATTTATCTATGTTCTCAAGGTGATTTTTGTAATGGTTGTAGGCCTTATGGTATTTCCTATGGGCTATCTTGCACTCATCACTCCACCAGCAGCTTGTCCTTTTTTGTGGTGAAAAGCTTTGACTAGCTTTGATGTTGCCATCTGTTGCTGCCAATATTGCTTTGGTTATGGATTGATAAGCATCAGATTTCGTCTATTTTGAGCAGTTTGGAAACACTAGAGCTGGTTCAAATTTTGCCAATGTGCATTGTGCAAGTGCCATCTTCTTCGTAGTTGGGCCTTGGGAATTGATAAAGCTGAATCAATAATCAGTGGAAAGTGATCACTTGTAAATGTGTCACTACAAGTGACCCATGTAAACTTGGAGTGCAGATCCTTAGTGACTATTGTTAGATCTCCCCTCAGGGGGGATACAACTAATGTATCTATGGGAATTAGCGCTCCCTGGGGGACAATGTGAGGGCCCGAGCTCAAGGTTAGGAAAGCTTTTTTTAAATAACATAGGTGTTAGTATTGTTACGGACCACCATTTTTCGGTTCACTGCTGTCCTGTTTTTTCATCACCTACTACTGTCTTCTTCAACTTTGATCTTGTTTCATGAACTTCTTTCTCATCTTACTGTTTCTGTGCCCTTTCTGCATGGATTCCGCGTTCCCTTAACTCCATACTAAATGGTGCCTTCTTCCTTCCTCTCTTTGGATCTCATTTGTTGAGGATAGGGAGGATTAAACTAATTAATAATCTAATCTATTGTTAGATCTATGTGTGTATATGTACCTCTGGAGGACAAGAAACTTGGTGCTGAATTATTCAGTAATATTAGGTTGATTTCAGTCATCCAATTCTCTATTATTTTACCCTGTGTGTCACTGAAGTCAGAGCCCCAGCTATAGCTGTGAGCATTTGAGTACATCATAATAATGCTGGATCCTGTAATCTGATAACTGATGTCCTGTAACTTCTGCGTTAATCCATTACTTTCCAAATGGGGTGGCAAATGCATATTTATTATATTGATAGGCTTTTTGTTGATAAATATTTCACAGAGCACAAGGTCTAATAGAGTGGTCAATTGTGTTATGTTTGGTATGCTGGAGTGAATGAAAGTAATCACCCCACCTCCTCTACCTTCCCGTCTTTCATATCGAAAAGGGCTGCAGTAATTCTTCAATTATATGTTATGGCGCTGTTGTAACAATGATTCTTGAATACATATAATTCCTGGCTGATGTTGATCAATAAGCAAGTGAAGGTAAGATAGTTTTGCAAAGTATCCTCTTAGATTCCATTGCAGGATTGTTGAGTTCATGCTTGACTGATAAGGGAGGTAACATTTATTTCGTGAGTAACTTGGAAATTAGTTCACCAGCTTCTAATATATTTCCTATTTCTGTTTGGCTATCTATTTTTTCAGTTATAGTGTTTGCTAGTTAGATTTTGATAATAGCAGAAGTTGGATGATTAGATTTTTAAAGCAGCCCACCATTTGTTTCTCCTGGGAGATTTTCGGCAGATGTGGTGTTGCATTTGAGTTGTCTGCTTCTCTTAATTGAGATTGTCTTTCTAGCATGTTCCTGTGATCTGGAGGGTAACCAGAGGCTACATCAGTCTCAGGAAATGTATTTGAGCAAATGGAAGCGTGTTGGCTTCTTATAGTGGTTTGTATTGGTGTAGATAGATTCCTGCAGCTTTGGCTGGTTATCATCTGCTTATGTTTTTTGTCAGCAAAAATCTTCAGAGAGGTGGTTCTGTTGGCGAGTGGGTGTGTACTATAAGATCGGGTTACTGCTCCATATGTTTTCCGATAGAAATTTAGCTGTTGTGGCTGAGTCAGAGCTGGGAATATGTGCGGTAATCGAGGTCAATATATTCTTCAGTGTTCATCTCTAGTTGTTTTTTTGTTGATGAGAGTAGATGGCTCGTGCTTCATTAAAATAAATATTTTTGCTGGCCTTGATCCCCTCAGGGGGATACAATTATTGTATCTATGGGAACTAGCCCCAGCGGTTTCAGCACCGGTAATATCACCTTAGAGAGTAAGGTGATAATTATTTGAATCATATTTTAAGTTGCAAAATTGATGATACTTGCCAAAATGTTAGAGTTTTCTTAGCCACCACGTCCTATCCGCCTTCAATTGGACCATCCGTCAATGAACTTGAATCCTCAATCAAATGATGCATAAATCATTCACTTCACTTTGCTTTCATTCACTTCATAGTGTTTAACGTCTGCTAATGAACAACCATTAGTGTTCAACTTGTGGTAGCCTTGTTTTGTTAATGTGAAACTAATTAAAGGCTGTGAAGCGTTCTCTTGAATCCAGAGGGTGATAAACCTTGTGTACTAGTTTGCGTAGAACTTGAGGCTGTGAAACAATAGTTCATAGGATGTTGCCTACTTTATTAAACATAGAGGATGGTGTGTATATTTCATTTGTTTATTCGGATCAGTGCACAGTTGGGTGAAAATTTTATCAAAAAGAATTACTATGTATGCACTATACGTATTTGTTATTCCATTCATTCTCCCTCTTCACTGTCTCTTTTTTGGAAAGGTTGTTTCCAAAAAAAGAACTATGAAAATTATGTTTCCAAACTAACTATTGCAGAACTATGATATGTTTATTGTTTCATGCAGAATTGCAGAGAGTTGAAAGAATTAGTACTCAAATTGTGATTTTGACTAACTGGTCATTCTAGAGTTTATCTTTATAATCCATTAAGCTAAATTTATTCATTCATGAATTTTAAGTGCTCAGGTTATTTCTATTTTATAGTTTTTTACTTACTGGCACGGAGAGTGTCCTAAAGTTATAATATAGCGCTAATGAATTGGGTGTGCTGCAGCTTATTATTTGTCTTTTGTCGTCTTTGATTACTCAAGTCCTTTCCTAGATTTAAACAATTAGTTTTATGTTGTTACTTTTGTGAAGATTTCGGAATTTATACTGGAAAATGTCGAAACGCGCCTAGCCTAGAGCGGTAGTGTACCAAATGTTTTGATAGGAAAATAGTTGATGTCATTTATTATTGCCAAAAAGTTACGTGATATATGTATATAATAAATTTTTTTATGTGAGGAAAACATTTTTCAAGGGACTAATTGTTGCTTGTATTTTGCTCCCCATCCTTAAAGAACTAGTTATGTTAAGTCCCAAGGTGAGTGTTTTGTAGGGCTTCTTTTTGAAGAAATTTAAAAGCTTTGTTTCCTTAGTTAAGAACTCGCTTTTCTTTTTATTCAGTGCTGTTCCGTTTCTCATCACCTATGATTTTCTTCTTATACGTTAATTTTGTCATAATCCATGCTCCTCAATTTAATATTTCTATGTACAGGGTATCTTCCCTTCAGGGGTATACAACTATTGTATCTATGGGAATGAGTGCTCCCAGGGGGATTATGTGAGGGCCCGAGTTGAAGGTTAGGTAGGCTTTCTTTTTGTTGAAATAGAAAATGTTTTTGTTTTGGGCCATCTTTTTTCAGTTCACTGGTATCCTATATATCACCACCTATGACTTTCTTCTTAAACTTTGTCTTGCTTCATGAACGTCTTTCATAGCTTACTATATCTATGCACTTTGTGCATAGATTCTGTGGTGAAATAGAATAAATTAGGCATATATATTTGGCAAAATCATATCACATTTTATTTTTGGGCTAAATTCCGTGAAGCTATAACATTTTAAAAGAAGGGTAAACATTCTGCGGGGCTACAAACATTGTAATGTGTTGTGTGTCGTGTCGGCGAGGGTCGGTTCTTTGTGCAGCGCTCTCAAGTGCTTGAAACAGGATGTCATATATCAAGGTGTCACAAGGCGGTTGGCGCTTCGTCCAAACTTCTACGGTTCAGGCGTCCATACAACACAAACACACATCGAATCACACACACACACAAAACAAGCGCACACATCGCACACAGGGCGAGACTTCGGAGGGCAAGAGGCGGACGTGACGTAGGGACAGAGTCCCGCACGACCTGAGCCAATCACCGCTTGCCAAAGGAATGACGCAAGAAGGTGTGTCTGAGAACACACCAATGAGAGTCCCAGACGTCAGAATAAGCAAGGATTCCGCCAATGAGGTTGCAGATGCTGCCTCTGTAGAATGGATATTTCGAGACTGATCTCGAAACAAGGAAGCGAAACGTATATAAGGAGGGTAGATGAAGCCTCTTGAGGGATTTTTGGGAACGCACGTGAGATACTGCGTACGACATCTGAGGGTAGACCACACCGCAGGTCGGCCTCGCTGGCTGGCCTTCTTCTACCAAATTGCAATTTGAAAGTACAAGAAACTATAAACCAGCCTCGCATCGGTGATCGTCATGGATAAACGCGTCGGAGATTCAACCAAGAGCATTCAACATCTGTGCATCGGGATCGAACTCACAGTCAACTTCAGCGGCAGTCGTCAACATTGCAAATGGCAAACAGTTAAGTTCGTCCACCAACCATGCGAAGAGCGACGCGCAAATCTACAGTGAAGTGGCTTACCATCGAAACCCTTAAGACACTCCAGGCACCACGGCGGTTGTGAACTCGAGTTGGAATGCAGGCAGCACGAGGAGGTAGCGGCAGAAGGCACCGCTGCAGCGCGGGCAAGACATCAGCCTATGCCAGCAGCAAGCCTGGGCTACAGCGTGGAACATCAGCAGTGAGCAATGGCATCGGCAGTGAATATCCATCAGTGAGTCGTTTATTATCAAAAGGGCGAGTGTTGTATAGTTGTGAGAGCTCTTTTAGGTGGTGATTGAAGTTCAATTTCAGATGTAGATCAGCACACAGAAAAGTGCTTCTCAAAGTATCGCGAAGAATCATCTAATTTATAGGCAATCGATTTCCTGTGTTTGTTGAGTCGAGAATCGACTTCCTGTTGTATGATTCGACACCGTGTCACAAATTCCAGGTTAAATCGTGATGTGTTATTCTCGCAAATATTATGATTTGTGTAACTGTGGAGCCGGCTGTCTGTGTATGCGTAAATCGTTGTCTACGATGGAGTATTGGTAACTCGAATTCCCGGTAAGCATCACATTATATCGTGTCATGTTTAGAGTCTTAAAAACGGTAGAAATGTGTGTGCCTTTCATTAATGCAGTTGTGCCCTTTCAAATCATTTCGTTTCAATGCCTTGTATGACTAGATCCACGTGTTTTTTCCCAAAATAAATTCATGTAAATCTTCAATCCTTTTATTCTCCATGTCTGGTATGCAGGTGTACGCAAGCATAAAGGATAATACTATAACATGTGTGGGGGTTGCAATTCCCTCAGCGTATGGGCAAGGGGGGGGGGGTCCTAAACCCAACCCCATCACCGTATCGCAACAATTCCGCATTTTCTCAAATCCAAAGTAAATGGTGCCTTCCTCCTTTCTTTCTTCGATACGCTCTTTCGTGTAGCGGTCAGGGAGGCTTAAAAACTTGCCCCCTCAAGGGGATACAACTATTGTATCTATGGGAATTAGCGCTCCCAGGAGGACAATGTGAGGGCCTGAGCTAAAGGTTAGGTAGGCTTCCTTTTTGTTGAAAAAAAATAGGTTTTTGTTTTGTTACGGACCATCTTTTTTCGGTTCACTGCTGTACTGGTTTTCAGCACCTACTACTTTCTTCTACAACTTTTTCTTGTTTCATGAACTTCTTTCTTAGCTTCCTGTTTCTGTGCACCTTGTGCATAGATTCCACGTTCCCTTAACTCCATACTAAATGGTGCCTTCCGCCTTCCTCTCTTAGAACATCTTTGTCGTGCAGTTAAAGGAGGCTAAAAACTTTCTAATATAATGATAATAATAATAATAAGGCTTAAACCTGCTTATAACCTCAACCAGTGAAGCGAGATATATAGCATGTTTTATTTCAAATAAACAAATAAGTACCGAATTTTATTATCCTTACGATCCGGTGCGCAATCGTCAGCCTCATCCGTATGAAAAGATAACAAAACTTCTTGTATGATTGATAAAAGTAAATTTTCTTATTGTTTGGAAAGGGCTTTCAATTTACGAAGCTGCCGGTATGATTAAATTGAAGATCGATAACTTTTTAGTTCTGGTAAATTTGCACGTAGCCGGACGGAATTCAGTTTTCCAAAAATCCAAATCCGGACACGTTGAGGCACACCGGCAGTCGGTCCTGTTGTTGATCGTACGTCTGGGAGGGCAGAGTACACTGCGTGGTGGTACGCACGCTGCCGCCGCTGACGTCATATTGCATGCGAGTGATGTCATCCGGCTTGTTTGATATGAAGCTTTCTATTGGCTAGTCGAATTAGCAAATGTGCGCGGCTGTCCCCGTAGAAGTGACTTTACCTTCATTAGTATACCCACAGATCATATACAAGAAGATCCGCAACTTATCACTAAGTGAGTTTGAAATCTGTAGACAATGACGAAGGTACCAATTGGCCAATGACGGAGCCAAGAAATTGTCACGTGACTGTTTGAATGTGAAGTCGGCTGTGAGCCTGTGACAGAGGTGTAAGGAAGATTGCAGCAGAAATGGCTCCTTACATACGCTTGAAAAAGTGCTTAATGAAAAATTGTGGTAATGATAACCGTCAATGTCCTGATTTGTCGTTTTTCCACTTTCCAATAGGAAATTACGACAAGTGGATTGCAGCATGTGGTGATGCAACGTTGAAGATGGATGAGAAATCCAAAATACCTCAGAGGGCTTTTGTGTGTTCTGAGCATTTCTGTCGTTCAGATTATAAATTCATGTTGTCTCCATTCAGAAATGCGAGAAAGTTATTGAAACCTTCAGCAGTTCCAAAAAGAGCTGAGCAAGACCAAGGTAATGTAAAACTTTTTGTTTTATCGTTTATTCCAAGTTAACGCAGTAAATCAAAGTTTCACTAATTGATGAGTCTCCTAAAACCCTTGATTTCAAAAAATGAATGGCTGTTTGATTGACCTGTAATAGCACTGTGTTAATGAAGAGCAGAAGTTGTATGTGCTTCAATTTTTTATCAAAAACATAGGGGCCTAGTAATAAATATTGTTTGTGGCTTTAGCTGAAATGAAGAAAGCAGTAGAAAACTCAAAAATTTAATTTACGTTAAGAAAAATAAATAGTATGCTTTTTATACAAGATTTAGTTTGTCCAGAAATACTACTCTAACTGTTTTCTGGGAACTACAGAAATTCATCAATAAGCCTTTCCGACTCCGCTCAGTAAAAACTTGAGTTGACCCGGTTTTAACTTTTGAAAGAATGCACCCAACGACTTCAAATTACTCTCAAATGAAAGAATGAAACATTTCACTTTCCATATTGTACACACGACTCTAACTGTTTTCTGGGAACTACAGAAATTCATCAAAAAGCCTTTCCGACTCCGCTCAGTAAAAACTTAAGTTGACCCGGTTTTAACTTTTGAAAGAATGCACCCAACGACTTCAAATTACTCTCAAATGAAAGAATGAAACATTTCACTTTCCATATTGTACACACGACTCTAACTGTATTGTCCAGAGATACTACTCTCATATTAAGATTTTTGGGAATTATTAAGATTTTGGGAAAATGCTTCACTTTAGGAAAAGTCAAAAACCTGCAGTGAAATATCTTATATACTAGTAGTGAAATATTTTATATCTTATATAATACGATGTGTTGCGAGGCCAGTTATAGGTAAAAGCGCGAAAAACTGCGATAGACGTTGGAATGTATAAGCCGTTAAGCCGGCCGTCGCTTGGGCATGGGAACAGGCCTCGCACGAAGGCGCGATACGAGGGTTGGCCTTAAACAAAAGCCGCAACATCTACACCAATGAACGCTTGCCAAGCGATCACGCGAGAAGGTGTGGCACAAGAAAGCGGGCACCTAGCCAATGAAATTTCGAGACGTCAGGACAAGGAAGAATTCCTCCAAGCAGCTGTAAAATGCTGTCATTGTAACTGCGAATATTCGTGAACATTCGAGAAGGATCCGAGACGCGCATATATAAGGAGGGTAGATGAAGCCTAGGGAGGGATTTTTTGGAACGCACGTGAGAGACTGCGCACGACGTCTGAAGGTGTGCTATACAACAGGTCAGCCTCGCCGGCTGGCCTTCTTCTACTAAACTGCAATTGGAAAGTACAAGAAACTATAAACCAGCCTCGCATCGGTGATCGTCATGAATAAACGCGTCGGAGATTCAACCAAGAGCATTCAACATCTGTGCATCGGGGTCGAACTCACAGTCAACTTCAGCGGCAGTCGTCAACTCTGCAAATGGCAAACAGTTAAGTTCGTCCACCAACAATGTGAAGAGCAACGCGCAAATCTACAGTGAAATGGCTTACCATCGAAACCCTTAAGACACTCCAGGCACCACGGCGGTCGTAAACTCGAGTTGGAAGGCCGGCAGCATGCGGAGGGAGCGGCAAAGGCACCGCTGCAGCGCGGGCAAGACATCAGCCCACGCCAGCAGCAAGCCTAAGCTACGACGTGGAACATCAGCAGCGTGCAATAGCATCGGCAGTGAATGTCCATCAGTGAATCATTTATTATCAAAAGGGCGAGTGTTTTATAGTTGTGAGAGCTCTTTTAGGTGGTGATTGAAGTTCAATTTCAGATGTAGATCAGCACACAGAAAAGTGCTTTTCAAAGTATCGTGAAGAATCATCTAATTTATAGGCAATCGATTACCTGTGTTTATTGAGTCGAGAATCGGCTTCCCGTTGTATGATTCGACACCGTGTCACAATTCCAGGTTAAATCGTGATGTGTTATTCTCGCAAATATTATGATTTGTGTTACTGTGGAGCCGGCTGTTTGTGTGCGCGTAAATCGTTGTCAGCGAAGGAGTATGTGTAACTCGAATTTTCGGTAAGCATCACATTTATGTCAGTGCCCTTTCAAATCATTTCGTTCCCATGCCTTGTGTGTTTATAAACGAGTTTCCCAATAAATTAATGTAAATCTTAATAACTCTTTTATTCTCCATGTCTGGTATGCAGGTGTACGCAAGCATAAAGGATAATACTATAACATGTGTGGGGGTTGCAATTCCCTCAGCGTATGGGCAAGGGGGGGGTCCTAAACCCACCCCTCTTCTCTGTATCGCGACAAGTTGCAAATGCTCATTTATAAATAATGTTTCAATAGATAATTAAATGCTGATTTAAATTGTCTTAAATTGGCTGTAATTTTGTATTGCGAGTAACTGCTTGTTTCTTATTGACATTTAGCTAACACAATCAAAATCTATCATGAGTAGTTTTTTTGAATAAGTGATGGTTGAAAACTTTGAATAATTCTATGTATTTTTGTGTAAGTTCTTTCAATTTGCTTGGAACTTCTATGATGTTTGAAAATAATTTACATATTTCTATTGTGTGAAGTAGTCAATGAGATATCTTGATTGCACTCAATGAGCATGAATAATGTATTTCAAATAATTTGTTTGTCTTTAAAATTTACTCCTACTGCTCATTGCCTCATTATAATTAGAAGAACATCACACAGGCTTCTGTAGTTTAGTAGGTAAATAGTAGCATGCCTATTCTGACCTAACACAGCATTCAAATAAATGATTAGGTTTTGAATAAGTCAGCTTTCCATCCTACAGCTAGTCACTTTCAAAGAGGACCTTTAATACTATGAACAGTGATCAGACAGAGTTGTTCACAAAAGTGGCCATGCAGAGTTGACCACCAAAGGTGACCATACAAAGTTTACATAGTTTATATAGGTTTCTTCTTGGTTAATTCAAGGTCCAGATACATGATTTATAGGATTTTATAAACAAAATATTACAGAGTAGACTACATGGAATCTCAATTATTATGAACTTCAATCTCAAATTACAATTTGACTAAAATGGAATGAATAAAAATCCAGTTCAAATGAATAAAACTTATTGAGATAAAATTGTTCACATTGTGAATGGGAAATTTACATAATAATAATTTTAAAAATTTAAAAGATTAATAATAATTTTAAAATTTAAAATAATTTAAAAACAGTTTACAAGATACAGGGGCTAGAAGCTGGGTTATGGGTTGATTTACTTTAATAATAGTTCTCAATTCATATGATTAATTTGCAGCTGAAGGGGTAAAAAGAACCTATTTCTGGCATTTTGTCATTTCTGGCTGTGTTCTGAAAATGGTATGGGTATTCGAGGAACCGACATACCCTGAGCCATACAAGGTGTATGCATTCATTGAATAAGCTACAGGTATTGCAATATTATTTTTTGTAATTTTCCAATAGCCCTTCTCTCTTTTTGTAAGTTATTGATATTAAGATCTTCAAAGGCTCTGTCACTCTCTGTAGAAACTTTATTCTACCTTCAGTTGATGCAGAAATGATTTGTCTATAAAAATAGAAAGCATAATTCAAGTTCTAGTCTAAACTTGATTTCTGCCAAAAATGTGTGTTCTTCCAAAAGTGCTGAAAATTTTGAACGTATACCTTTTTTCAAATTAAATATTCAAAATTCTATTCCTATTTATTAAAAGTTTAAAGAGACCAGAATCCTTTTTTACATTGGAAAGTGATGGAGCTTTTTTTGCTTGAAAAAGTACAAGAAATTCTGCATTTATTGGTTGAAATTTTGTCTTGTTGCAAAAAATCTACAATTTTGCAGCATGAAAGTATGTATGAAATTCAACTTCACACATGTAAACCATATTTTGTTCCCCTTGGAACAAAATAAGTATGATATAGCATCAGTATGATGAACGAAATCAGTATGATATAGCACATCCAGTATGATATAGCAAGACAAAATATTGAAAAAATGAGATGCAGAAGAAGTACAGTGGATGCCAGGTAGTTTACAAGTGACATAAAGAAAGAGCAAATGAGAAGGAAGACTGTTAACGAGAAACAATGTAAAATACCAAAAATGTTTAGATGACATGCGAGTTACAGAGGATGAATGACACCCATGGAATGAGTATAGGGACCAGAAAAAAAGATGAAGGCACACTAAAGTGTTTGGATTGTACTAGTGGATGCTTAGCTTGGTGCAAAAGTCTGCATGTTGGAAAGAATGTGCCTAAGTGTGGAATGTTGTATCATGTTAGTTTTGTAAGCCAACTCTTTTTAGCTGTATGTTGTAAACATTTAGTGAGAATAGACACATGTTGAGGTGGAATGTATAATAGTAGATTAGGTAAGTAATGTGATAGGGGAGTTAAAAATACCATTGAACACTCTGTCCATGGATTGTACATAGTAAGTATGAGGAGAGGGAGACCTTCGCGAATGTATTCGAGTGGTATGGAGAGAATGTGTGATGTGACAGATGTGTGGAAGATGATTATGGTATGATTTGTCTGGCTGGACTTATATCAGGATTGTAATTTAAATAATGCAGATGCTTTATAAAATTTTCTTATACAAGCCTGAAGTTTAAAACACTGACTAGATTGAGATAGTCATGTAGGGTGGTTTGTATAGTGGCCTGCCATACCTGAGGGTTGCATATCCCCAAATTATACATCTCCATTGTCAGACATTTTTTACTCTGAATAAAATGCAGTCTGTCTAGTAACCACAGGTAATTTGAGACACCATGTCGGGACAGTTGGGAGCACCCTATGAAATGAGTCTAATGTAAATTTGAGTTGAGAACAGGGTCTTAATGACTTTTATTTGTGGGGATTAATATTGAATGGTACTTAGCTCTTTGAGTATATTACTCATTCCCTCTCACTTGCTCTGCAAAACAAAGTTATGGTGGTGGAGCCATTCACAGACTTATTTTCAACTGAAGTATTACTAGTCAATGCTATGATGTAGAAGTTCAAGAAAAATTAAGGTTGTGGGAAGTATCACTCTTTGTGTAGTGTGCATCATTTTTATTCAAGATGCTGTAGCACTATTCCCAATTTATGTCCTTATTTCTCCATCAGCTGCTGGTACTGTATCTCCTGCTCGTGGTGCTCCAAGCCCAGGTACTCCTGAGGCATCAAGGCCTGCCACACCTTGTGTTGCAATGCCTGGTGCTGCATTGCCTGCCACTCCTAACAAAAGTAAGTTTACAATTTAAATGATGATTCCCCAATTCAATTGAGGAATACTAAAATGAAAGAAAAGAATGTTCAAATTGAGTTTTATGTAGTGAAATTTTGAAAAAGTCAAGGCCACTCGAAGAAATATTCATCCCACATGATAATTGAAGCAAATAAGCTCAATTTACACCAATTTAGAAAGTGAATGGCTGTCACTTATGAAGCCTTAGTGTACACAAAGAAAGGGTAGTACATTCTAAATGCTTGTGTGAATGGTATTCACACATGTTTAAAAGTGTGTAGCATTTATCCAGGAAATGAATGCTACACAATTCATTATAACACTCAAAGAAACATAGCAAAGCAAATTTTTTGTAGGGAAACAAACTTCAACAGTGAATTGGAAATGATTTCATACATAATACAAGGGTTAAAATGTTACCGGCAATCTTTTTCCATTTTCAATTTAGTGTTAAATTAAGGAAAATAATTGAAATGTTCAAAAATGTAGTTACCAACACCAAAGTTACTTGATATGACCTGAATTGCAATCCTGAGTTAACTGAGGAGATTCATGAATTAGAAATAACTAGTGCAGTGTTTGTACTGACAGGTTAGTTTTGTTTGGCAAAAATTGGTTTTGTCAACACATTTCGTGTGAAGTGACCCACCGGTGGTCACTTGAGTGATTTTCATAGAGCTGCTGACCCACCTGGAGTCACTTTCTCATTTTTTATTAATACTTGTCAGCTAAATAAAGGCTCAATCCAGGTAATGTTTGCTATTTGCAAAGTTGTTTATCACAATTGACTTTAAATTTGAATTAAACATTGAACTTCAGTTTAACCCATTGCAGTTATCGTGTTAATTAGATGAGCTCCTCAAGTTTTTAATGGGCCTCCTCTGTACCTCAGTGTTTAATTCTTTATGTACCCCTACAGTGCAGCAGAACTTTGATTTAAGCATAAGCCTTGCCTGTTTTACATTATGAAGAATCCCTTACACTGGATGATTTGCCAATGAGTGGGATAAAGCTTTAGTATCCATTGGAAGTAGTATTTCATGAGAGAAAATGTCAGGGGCTGAGATGATAGTGAGGTAGGGTTTTTTTCTTGTTTGTACTGAGATGCTTTCTTGTATGCTAGACGCTTCCTTCCACTTGTTCTGTGATATTATGTTATGGGGTGGAGCCTTCAACCGCCTTCTCTGCTAATGAATAAGAATTTAATGACATGAAGTAGAGGTTCTGGAAGAATTAAATTTGTTGAAAATACCACTCATTGTGTAGTATGTGCCAATTTCTTCTAAGATGCCATATCACTGTTCCCAATTTATTCCCTTATTTCTCCATCAGCCGCTGGTACTGTACCTCCTGCTCTTGGTGCTCTGTGCCCTGTCACTCTTGGTGCTTCAAGGGCTGCCACTACTAGCATTTCAAGGGCTGCCACTCTTGGCACTTCAAGAGCTACCACACCTGGCAACTTAAGGCCTGCCACTCCTGGCACCTCAACCTCAAGGCCTGCCACTCTTGGCACCTCAAGATCTGCCACTTCTGGCAAATCAAGACCTGCCACTCCTGGCACCTCAAGATCTCCCACTTCTGGCACCTCAAGGCCTGCCACTCCTGGCACCTCAAGGCCTGTCACCAGTGATTCCAGCAAACAATGATGCTCATCTTCGTCGAGGGTAACAACACAGGTTAGTCGCGTTGAAATAAACTGATTTCTTACTTCATTGAACTGTCTTTCAATTTTAGAAAAATAGATTTTTCAAGTTACAAGCCAGAATTGGACAGCGTTGGATGAGTGCTATCAGCAAAAGCTCGAAAGATTGCTGAAACGTCATCACATACACATTATTCTAAGACACAGAAGCATTTGTAGACTTATTGTGAGAGCTACTTTCTCTCATTTCCACCAGTGTCAATACCATATTCACTTGCATTCATTTGCCTCTATGTTCATTCCAATCCTAGATTTAATGCATCTATCAGGAAATTGTCATTTTTTGGGTATAATATAATTAACACTTTGACTGCGACGTGAGCCTCCGCTGGTACACGGAGGTAATTTTTACAATGCTACTGACTGACCAGTGGTCGCAAATTCAATTTTTATAAATACTTAATCAAAGCTAAATGAAGACACGATCCAGTTCATGTTTGGTATCTTCCGAATATTTTACTACAATTAACTTTAAATTTGAGTTTGGCATTGAACTTAATATTTAGTAGTCGCAGTCAAAGTGTTAACTTGATATTCTCGTAGTATATTTCCAAACTATACTTTATTCCTTTAGTGTTCTTGGAATTGAATTTATGCATACATTTAGGTATTGCTTCTTTGCACATTGCATCCACTTACAATGCTTGATTCATTAGAAGGGTGTGCTCGCGGTACTCGCTGACTTTCTTGGGTATTGAATAGGGCTATCCTATCTCTCAGTGTTATCCACTTTATACCGTCAGGGATGTTTGAACTCATTCACAGTTTAATATTATAAACCTTGGAAGAAGAATATAGACCAGAACTGTTGTTCCCATCCATGTATGTTAAATGTGGCATATTTTTTACTTAGATGTGTTGTGTTCAAAACCTTAACTTTCAATTACTTTCAAGTTTGGTTTGTGTGTACAATTAATACTTTCTCCAAGTTCGGGAAGTAAATATAATAAACAATCTAATTATCGTCAACTCATTGCAGAATTCGTGTGGCAAAAGAAGCAGTTCCCTGTCGGAAAACACTGGTCCTCCAGTGGTACCTTGCAAGCTCCGGTTGTTCGCCTCTCCTTCTGGAACGGCGATTGCCATTGAAAACAGCAGACCAGCTCCTCAAAGAAAACTTAGAAACAGGCTCAGGAGGAAATCGAAGGTTCTCTACAGGAGGTTAAACACAGATAATTTCCTGAGAAGTGTAAGGGGCAGACTCGGTCCTTATCTCAGTGCATTTGTCAAGCACAAATTAAGGGGTAAGAGATCATACACCATGTATCCCAAGTGGCTCGCTGTGAACATTCTTGTAAGCTCATCAGAGACCCACTATCAACTGATGAGGACCTTGATACCATTACCCTCACTTTCTACTCTGCGTGCATTGATCAAACAATTCCAAGTACGTCCTGGTACAAGTGCTAAAAGTGTGTCCATGTTGAAAATGAAGGTAAAACCAGTCAGCGCTAGAGACAAACTTTGTTTCCTTCTAGTGGATGAGATGTCGCTCCGGAGAGGATTATCGTACAACCGAGAAAACGATGCCATAATTGGATTTGAGACTATTCACGGTGGCGAACGCAAGAAAATGGCCACATCCGTATTTTGTGTTATGGCCTCTGGAATTGCGAAGAAGTGGAAACACCCAATTGGCTTCTATTATACAGCTTCGGCAATGCCATCTTCCTGCATAAACGACATCTTACAGGAGTCAATTGCTGCGATGGAATGTCAAGACTTCACTGTTCTGGGCATAACAAGCGACCAATGCAGCAATTTGCAAAAAGCATTCAAAGACATGGGCTGCACACCAACTTATCCTGTTGTTAAGTTTGCCGACAGGAAATATTTCGTTTTCAAAGATCCCCCCCCCCCCCCCCATTTGATCAAAAATGCTCGCAACTTTCTCTACAATGGTGATTTGAGAATTCCTTCCCTAGATTGTTCAGCTTCTTGGACGCATATTCAGAAGCTCTTTGAAATTGAGCAAAACAGAAGTATCAAATGTGTTCCCCGTTTGACGTATCATCATGTCTACAATTTGAAGTTCTCACAAAAAATGAAAGTAAAACTTGCAACTCAAGTATTGTCTAATACAACATCTGCTGCTTTAGACTTTTATGTTGCAACTAATTCCATTCCATCATCAGCAGCAGCAACCAGCATGTTCTGCAAGAAATTCAACGACTTGTTTGATATGTTAAATTCTCAATCTCCTGCTGACCGAGTCCCTCTCAGAAAACCCCTGACTTCATGTTCTCCTTCGATAAAACCTTGCAGGATTACTTCCCTTGGTTGAAAAAGTTGCAAGCGCTAAATCCGAATCGAAAATGCTCTTTCATTGACGGGTGGATTCAGTCCATAAATGTTGTGCTTATGTTGAGAGAAGAAATTCACAGAGATGTTCTGCCATACATCTGTGTCCGCAATCTTTGTCAAGATGAGTTAGAAAAATTCTTTGGAAAAATTCGCCAAAAGCAGAAGTTCCCTATTCCTCAAGATTTCATCAATTCTTACTGCAAAGTGTCAACGGCATCTCTTCTTACAGCGCCGATGAAGAGCAACGTTGAAGTGGGTGAAGACGACGTACACCTGGATACGTGGAACATTGTTGAAGAGGTATGCAAGCAGCTTATTTATTGCTAACCTGTGTCCAGCTAGAGAGATTGCTGTTGATCACTTTCGTAGATATTTCAAAGCCGCATACTTTTATACTGGAAATTAATATATTTGAAACTGTAAAGAGTTCATGAAACTCTTATCTAACAGGGTTGTATTCTCATTTCTTTTAGATTCCTGAGGTGGAGCCAGAGGACGCTGTCATTTCCTTTGAAGAAATTGAAGCAGCCGCAACTTTTTCGGAGCCTACGATTGCTGGAGGAATGTTCCAGTCCATGGAGGTGGATGGAGCTGTCACCTACTTCAGCGGTTACATAGCTCATAAGGTTAATCAGTTCCACATCAACTTGAAAGGTTTCTCTGTATCCTCTTGTGACGCTTGTTCTCTAATACTAACAAAGCAAGATCTGAACTTGCACATATTCACTACCTTTAAAGAATATGTAGAATCGTGCGACCAGTCTCTCACCTACTGCAGCAAGGAGTTCATTGACCTGATGATTTTTTACGAGAGTACTTTTGTATTGCTTTCACAATTATCGGCACGTATCAGGATTTCGTAAACTAGTCTGTAAGTTCTTAGATATGTGTCAGCATCACTGTAATTTCTGCTGTGTTCAGATCACTGTCAAGTTGCAACAATTTTTTGCCGTTTGTAGAACGCTTCAATGCACAAGACATGTTAACAGACTTATGTCGTCCAAAAGTTGTAGTGAAAAACTTAAAAAAATGGTCCATGAGTAATATTACCATTTGATAGCAAGTTAGGTACCTTTTTCTGATTGAACTAAGTATATCTTATCGTTCATGTATTCACTTTGTTCATATGCTTATATCGCTACAATATTTCTGAAGTGCGTCATGGTAGGAAGCTCTTTTATTGTTACTGGCTCGTAATTTATACAAATAATGGCTCTTCTTGCACTGCAGTGTCAACTGTGAGAGTGAAAGCATTCAACAGTCACAGAGATTGGATTTAATGTCTCATATCTATATTTTTGTTTCTTAGCACACGCTTGTGCACATACCGAAAGCTTTATTTGCACTAAATCTGAATGCGTCGTTCATTGCTTTGTATACATAACCATTTTTACACCGCTATTATTTAGCGTATACACTCAGGGAAAAATGTGAGGGCCCGAGCTGAGAGTTAGGTAGGCCTTCTTTTTGTTGAAGTGAAATGTTTTTTATGTTAAGGACCACCTTTTTTCGGTTCACTGCTGTCCTGTTTTTTAGCAGCTCTGACTTTCTTCTTCAACTTTTATCTTGTTTCATGAACTTCTTTCTGATCTTACTGTTTCTATGCCCCTTCAGCATAGATTCCTCATTTTATTATCTCCATACTAAATGGTGCCTTCCTCCTTCCTCTCTTCGATACGCTCTATTTTTGTAGCGGTTAGGGAGGCTTAAACTAACTTATAATCTAATAATCTAAGTGTATACCCTCACTACTGGTATGTTGTAACTGGAAAATGTAATGAAAAGCCATGCCGACGGCTCTGCCCAGGCTTCAGTTATTAGCTCACCTAGCCACCTTAGTACTGTAGTTCACTTCTGATACTAGTTGATGCTGCGTGTTGAGCTTCGTACAGAAACTGAATGCTTGTAAACCCTAATCCGAAGTGTGTGTGTGTGTGTGGCGGTCTTGTGGACTCTTCTTCCTCTATAATCTCCACTATTTTTACGAAGCAACGTTCGCGCCCCTCAGGTGGATACAGCTATTATATCTAAGGGAATTAGCGCTCCCAAGGGGAAAATGTGAGGTACTGTGCTGATAGGTAAGCCTTTTTTTTGTTGAAATAAAATGTTCTTCGTTTTGCCAAGGACTATCTTTTTTCGTTTCACTATTGTCCTGTTTTTCTGTAACTCTAACTTTCTTCGTCAACTTTTATCTTGTTTCATAACCTTCCTTCTTAACTGACTTTCCATGCGCGCGGGATCCTGCGCGGGAACTCACCTTGTCCATATTTTCCGCGTTCCCTTAACTCCATTCTATATGGTGACTTCATCCTTCCTCACTTTCAACTTTGAACATCTTTGTTGTGGTAGAGGGAGGCTAAAACAAAGCTTTAATCAACCAAGCAAAGTACACACGAATCATTCATCAATGAATGTAACGAAGAACAACATTACGTTAACGTAAACGTCCGATTTCTCGTATGTAACTATTTGGGTAATCTGTTCGTATAATATATATTAATAACATTGCTACATATTATTAGCAGGTTTTTCTTATCGCTCAAATAACTTAATTTCTTCATTATCGTATTGTTTCGACTAGTCTGAGAATCTGATATAGAATGGTTTCAAATGACGATGAACCCTTACCGAAAAAATTAATAAAAGGCACCAACGTTTTTATCACATTCAGCACCTTAGTCTAATCTAAATGCACCTTAGTCTCTAAATATAAATTGTAAATACGTTCATGAATGCACATTCACGTTTACGTATAGTGAAGGACAGGATAAAAAGGTGTTTTCAATATAATCGCAATGTACTACTACGGTTTCCACTATCCTTTTTACGCCAAGAAACGTTTCAAAAACTTTGAATAAAAACTTGAGCTCCAATCCTAACGAGTATCATAGTAAAGCCTGGATACGCAGCCAATTGAAAGCCTTGGCACCAATGACGTCAGCTGCGAGTCATGGCTGCTAGAAGCTGATTGGTTGGCGTGCGTGCGTACGTTTTCTAGAGCGGGCTTGCGGTCCACCGTAGTTTTGCACAGGGTTGCCAGATGTGGCTAATTTTAGCCAAAGTGGCTAATTTTCATGAACTGTGGCTAAGGAAAATTTTTGAGAATTAGCCACCTTAATTTTGGCTAATTGTGGCTAATTTACTGATAGTTGATAATATTTGTTTACTAATTACGAAAAAATTATATTGCATCCTAAACGCAACGCGTTTGTTCCGGTTTGAACGATATCGAAACGAGTTCAGAACTTCTGGCGGTATTCCGGCGGCGGGAACTGCTTCAGTCCAGCTAAGGCAGTGCCCCTGTACTCTTAATTAGCGTTACCGGGAATCAGAACTCTTTCTGTCAATGACATCGATAAAAGTGTTCCATTCGTGTTCCTATATTTGATTGAAATGTTTCAAAACGAAAAACCACTGTTCTTCAGGAAACGAAGCAATTCTTGCCCATAATGAGTGCTGCAAGCGCGAAGAAATCTGTTGGTAGAAAATACAATAAAGAGTGGGAGAAAGAGCACTCTTGGTTGATGCTTAAAGATGATGTATGTTTTTGTAAGCTATGCTTATGCACAATATCGCAGTTCAAGAAGCATAATTTAGTGATGCATGAAAAATCAGACAAGCATAGGAACAAAGAAAAAAATTTGAAAAGTTGTCAATCGCTCGCAAAGTTCGTGAAACCAAAAACCGTAAGTAAATCACTGAAAGAAATTGACATTAAATTCAGCGTGGCAATTGCTTGCCATTGCAGTATTCGGTCAGTTGATCATCTTGGAGATATTGTTAAAGAATATTGCAAAGGCGGCACTTTGGAGCATTTGAAACTCCACCGAACCAAATGTGCATGTCTTATTTATAATGTCATAAGTTTGTCACTTTTTGAAGAATTAGTGCGGGAACTGAGAGACGTAAAATATTATTTATTTATTGATGAATCAACAGATATTTCATCAGTGAAGCACTTATGCTTGTGTGTGAGGTTTTATTCTCAAAAATTCAACAGCTTGAAAACGGAGTTTTTGGGTATGATTGAGGTTGTTTCTACTACTGGAGAAAATCTGTTTGCTGCAATTGAGAAATTTTTTTTAGTACCAACAATATTGATTTGAGTAACTGCATTGGATTTTCGTCAGATGGGGCAAGTAATGTCTGTGGCAAACACAATTCTGTCCTCTCAAGACTAAAAGAAAAAAAATGAAAATCTTGTGTTTATTAAATGCACTTGCCACAGTTTGGCTCTCTGTTGTGAATATGCAAACAAGAAATTACCATCAAACCTTGATTTCTTGATAGCAGAAATAGTTCGATGGTTTAAATGTAGCTCCATCCGACAAACTGAATTCGAAGAAGTTTTTACGTTCCTCAATGATGGATGCATAGATTCAACAAAGTTCATAACTCCAGGTAACACTAAATGGCCTTTGAAAGGAAAGTGCATTTATGCTATTGTGACGAAATGGGAGGAGCTAAAACTGTATTTTAAGCTACTCAAAGACAAAGAACGCAACTACCATGCAAATATTATTGATGCCATGCTGAATGATCAAGCAAATTTGCTATATCTTACATTTCTACTACAATAATTCAAGATTTTGAGCACCTGAATGCTTCATTTCAGGCCACACATGCAGATGTGTGCAAGTTAAATAGAGATGTTGAAATGCTTCATCAGTCACTCAAACAAAAGATTGATTCAAGATTTCTTGGAGCCAAATTTGAGCTGCTTCTCAGAGAATCTACAATGCCAGAAAAAGAGAAGGATATCATTAAAGAAAAATGTCTTAATGCTGTTATCGAGGCAAGCAGACAATTAGAATGTCGCTTATTAGATGACGATAACGTGGTGAAGAGTCTCCACCTTTTCAAACCTGAAAGAGCGCTAAGTCAAATGAGACCAGATTTTAAGGATTTACCCAAATCTTTTCACGCCTTCATAAGCAATTATGACGTCAGCAAAATTGAAAATCAGTACGTGAATTTACTTCATATTAACTGGAAAGAAGAGATCGAAACAGGAAGCATACCATCCGATCCAATCGAATTTTGGGCAATGGTTATCAAGTTTGAAAATGCTCTCGGAGAAAAATATTTTACTGACATTGGTCAAGTGATGCTCAACCTTTTCTCAGCACCCATTAGTAATGCATTTGTGGAACGCATTTTTTCATTTGTAACAAATGTGAAGAGCAAACAAAGAAACAAGTTAGCAACTAAAACGATAGACTCCGTCTTGAGAATTAAATCTTATTTGCTAGCTAATAAAACTTGTTGCAAAGACTTTCATGTAACAGAAAGAATGCTCAGCCTCTTCACAAGCGACATGTATTTAACACCCGAAGCACAAGATATCAATGAAGTTGACCAACCAGGATGCAGCAAACAAATTTCAGAAGGAAAATTTTCACAAGAATTTGAAGACATTGCCATGGAATCAATTTAATGAACTCAACAAGGTAAGACATTTATCTGTATCACTGTTTTTTAATTTATTTACAATAAAAATAAAAGTGGCTAATTGTGGCTAATTTTCTGGGAACATTTGGCTAAAAGTGGTGCACATCATCTGGCAACCCTGGTTTTGCAGTTCTTATGTAAGTGTTCTGTGGTATACCGTGCACACGCTTCAGTATGCCAGTAGCAGCTAGGTGGAGAGTACGTTCATGAATAGCGACTCCAGACGGCGAGTTCGTACAGTTGATGGGATTTGCTATAGTTGCAATGAATAAGAAATAAAAGAGATGTAAAAGCTCGCTCAAAATGGGCTAAAGAATAATTCCTAAAAAGTAGTGAATATACATATGCGAAATTGCTAATTGAAGTGCATAAGGAGGGAGAGAGGCAGAGTACAGTCGCGCACCACCCACGAAGGCTGGCGTAACACTGACGTCATGTCACGGTATACGTAAAGGAGGTAGCAGCAAACCAGTCTTTTGGGAAATCGAGTGGTGTGCATATGACGTCATGGAAACGGACCAATAGCAGCGCTAAAATCTAGCAACATTGCTGGCCCGAAATGTGGCACCACTGTTAGCGTTACTGGTACGAAAATCTTAAATCTAACCGTGCCGTTCAAACGAAGTGTTGACGAGTCGAGTGAAGTACAATGTCGCCGCTTCACGTTAAATTACATAAGTGTTCCTTAATTTAATGTCAGAACAATTCTATAAATCTACCCAAGATATTTCAATTTCCTCGTTTTAATTTCAAAGAATGGTGTACAGAAATCTTACAGGCTATCCTGTAATCGTTTAGAGTTGATTAAATTTAAGCTTGTTTCCTCGTGAACTTAAAATTAAGGAATAAAGTTAAATTAACATTTAACTTATAAGTAAAACCTAATCTCAGAATATTAACTTTGAAATTGATATAGAAAAAACTTATTACATTAATATATATAAATTCCATATCCCAGCTCTAGGCTTGTATTTGGTTTCTTGAACTTTAGTTTGCCATCCTGAATACAGCCAATTGAATACACCGTTTGAGCCAAACTGAACTGACCTCTCAAATTTTCTCGAGGCCGATTCAGATCGCCACATGCCATTGACCTCACAACTTCAATTTTATTACTGGAGCCTACACAGCCTTTGCCGTTTCCACCGGCCTCCGCATCCCCAGCGGAATCTCCCGTGCTGCCAACGCAGGGACGCCAGTGGGGTTTCCTTCGCATCGCTACGCTGCGCTTCTCCGTTCCACCGAGGACCGAGCGGACGGGGATGACGGGCTAAGGCATCCTACTTGCTGCTGACTGCTCCGCTCACCATCCACTCGCCTGACTCCGCTTCCCGGCACGTCCTGATGCTCACGAGCTTATTGGAGGTTTGTGAACTATTAGTTCAATAACCAATTACTTGCCATGCCGTGAGCTGGGTGGTTAGGGCGACGTTTCCCCATGCATTCTTAAAACTTATAACTTATAACCTATAACTTACCTAAAAACTTATAACTTATAACTTACCTAAAAACTTATAACTTATAACTTACCTAAAAACTTATAACTTATAACTTATAACTTATAACTTATAACTTATAACTTATAACTTACCTAAAAACTTATAACTTATAACTTACCTAAAAACTTATAAATTATAACTTACCTAAAAACTTATAACTTATAACTTACCTAAAAACTTATAACTTATAACTTACCTAAAAACATATAACTTATAACTTACCTAAAAACTTATAACTTATAACTTACCTAAAAACTTATAACTTGTTACCTAAAATCTTATTTTACAACGATAAACCGTATTAAACCTAAGACTAAACACTATATCGTAACTAACTGCAACTAACTCCACAGAGCACGGGTGCTTGCTTCCTACGACGGCAGTCAGAGATCGCAAGTGGACCGCCCGCCTGTCTCCCAGAAGATCGGCTCTGAAGGACTCTTACCTTTGTTGCCCTTAGTTTTAGTGCATTGGTCTTGTTTAAATGTCGTTCTGACATTTGATGTAATAAATTACGGTAAATTTTCCCATTACGGAACTCCGCATATTTCAATATCCTATATATAACATTAATCACTCCTTTTTTTTCTATATGGTGGCCAGTATGGGGAGACGTGTGTTGCCGGGAGCCCAGGTTTGTCGGCGAGTGTGGTGCAGCATCAGCGGCAGCAGCATTCTTCTCTAACATATTTTTCTAAACCTAGCGACTTTCGCGCTTAAAACCTTAATTTGAACAAATATTTACTACCGACTCATTACAGCTATGGCTTCCAAAAAAGAAGCTTCTCAGCGAGCGGCTGGGAACGGCGACCTCACTATTTTGACAAAAACCCGCAAGTATGTACGGCAGCGTGTAACTCGCTTACACAATACCGTTAAAGCTGCCATAGACGATTATTCGCAACATGACCGACTAATAAACCTTTCTAAAGCTACCTCCTTGCAGGTTGAGCTTAAGGATTTGGACAAGTCAATCTTTGACTTGTTACTTCGCAGCGACGCTGCCGATGACGTGCTGGAGACTGCTGCCAACGAGCAGGAGTCGTACGAGGCGCAATTGTTCGATTGCCTGGCCCTCCTCCAGTCACAACCTTCTACCTCTACATCTGCCAGAGGTGACGCAGCTGGTACTTCCTCCGCCTCAAACGCAGGTATCGTAAATGTACAACAAAAATTAAAACTTCCCGATGTTCCCTTGCCTAAATTCAGCAACTCTCCTAACGAAAATTTTGAAAAGTTCCTGTTCTGTTTCGAAGCAATTTTTGATAAGCATAATTTAACCTCTTATGAAAAATTCGTGTATCTCTACAATCAAGTTTCGGGCTCGCCAAAAATTTTGTTAGATTCCCTAGATATACCTGATCAGACCTACGAAACGGCGAAAGACCTGTTGCAAAAAGCCTTTGCATCAGTAATTATTCAAAAGTACAACGCCATTGAAAAACTTGCCAACATCAAACTAACAGAGTCTGATGACCCTTATGTCTACATCGGCGAGCTAAAATCCACAGTTGCTGCTTTCAAAAAACTAGAAATAGACGTAGACGCGGTCATGGCGTACTTTTTCTGGAACGCTCTTAATACCAAGTTTCAGAAAATTCTCATCCAAATAACCAACACTAATAAACCATCTCTTTCCCAGATGGAAAACAACTTGTTTGAAGCCACAGAACGCTACAAACGTGAACTTCAGCCTGCGGACGCTTCAAAACGGAACGATCGTAAGTTGACTAAAACTAATCCCACTGTTTATTCAGCTGTCGCTGTGAAACCTAAAAGACAATTCTGTGTGCTGTGCAAATCAGATGGTGTAAATGCCGACCATAATCTTAGCCAGTGCTCAAGGTATGACAACCCCACCAAAAAATGTGAGAAACTCAAATCTATTCGTGCTTGTACCAAATGTTCCTTTCAGAACCACATCGCGGCAAACTGTCGGTTCAATTTTTCCTCGGCATGCCGTACTTGTAATGGTCAGCACATGACCTATTTGT
The DNA here is from genome assembly GCA_030386875.1 of Morinoia aosen. Classification (NCBI taxonomy): domain Eukaryota; kingdom Metazoa; phylum Arthropoda; class Malacostraca; order Amphipoda; family Talitridae; genus Morinoia; species Morinoia aosen. Next base: position 4,491,941 of record CM059556.1, on the reverse strand, counting down.
GCCAAAAAGGCAAACTCCAGGGGTCTGCACCTAAGCATGCGACAAACGCTCTGACGCTAACTGAATCTTTTTTCAGCAAAACTATAGACGACTTAAATTTACTACCTACCCTTACCGCAGAGATCAAATCCTCTAAAGTTAGGATATTGAAAGACGGTGGCAGCCAAAAGAATTTTATTTCTTCTTCCTTGGCCAGTGAACTCTCTCTTGCTGTGGTAGAGGAAAATGAAAAGGTCAAAATTCAGGGGTTTAATTCAAGCACAGAACTGATTACGGACATTGTCGAGGTTCCGCTTAAAGCTGGGAACAAACATCTCTCAGTAGAGGCAATTTGTGTCCCGTCTATTCAAATTTCATTGCCCACTTCAGGACTGGGGCCAATTGCATCTACCTTTAAACATAAAGGTTACGCGTTGGCCGACTCCTCTTACGCAGATTCCTCTTTTCCAGAACAAATTTCGCTCGTCTTGGGCACGGAATGTGATCCCTTCTTCAATATGAAGTACGTGAATTTTGGTAACCCTGGTAAAGAGTCCTGTTACATTGACTCTGCAGTAGGAATTTTCTTGACGGGCAACGTTCGAACCATTGAACAAAATTTACCCTTCTTGTCACCCTTACAGCAAGATGCAGATCATCCTGGCCAGTCCATGTCTTGTGGTGCCGCAGACGTTGCAGCAGTCTCGCAACACCATCGCCAGCCTGGGTCCGGCGGGCAGAAATCTGGTGAGACTAATCATTACTCTGATTTAGACTCGTTTCTTGCTCGTGCGCCCGCAGACGAGCTCAGCTCCCGTTGTGACGGGCTTCTAGGTTTGGATCCACCGGGTGATCCTGAGCAGACGGAATTGAACGATAAGTTAGTTGACTACGTCTTGACGAACACAAAACGAAATCATGAAGGTAGACTAGTCATGCCACTAATGTGGAATCATAAAATTTCTCATAAACTGTCTAAAAATTATGCCTTGTCGCATCAAATATTACGTGGCAATTATAAAAAACTTGCGTCGAATGCCGACCGTCTCAAAATGTACAATGATGTGTTCAAGGAGCAGGAACAAAACGGCATTATTGAGCGTATCGACAACACAGAGGAATTCATGGCAACCCATCCCGAATGTAGCTTCTTGCCACATATGGGCGTCTTTCGGATGGAGCACGACACACCAAATGTCATGTAGTGTTCCTGGCCAACCTCTCTGAGAAAGCTCAGGGTTCTGTCAGCCATAACCAAGCCACTCTGCCAGGGCCATGCCTGAATTCAAAACCTGAAGTTGCCTTAGTCTGGCACAGATTTGATAAATATCTTTTAACCTTTGATATAAAACAGGCTTTTCTGAACATACAGTTAAGAGAAGTTGACCAGAACAGACTTTGTTTCTTATGGTTCAAAAACATACTAAAAAACGATTTGACCCCTATTGCATACAAGAGTCTGAGACTTATGTTTGGTCTCAGACCGAGCCCCACTTTATTAATGCTGGCTCTCTACAGGATATTGATCCTAGACGATCCAGATGACGATCCTTTCTTGTCAGAGCTCCGCAAAGCAGTGTACGGCATGATGTACATGGATAACGGTGGTTATTCAACTAATGACCTAACTAAGCTGACCCTTTCTTACGAGTCCTTGCCAAAGGTTTTCAGCAAGTACCAGTTTCCTTTACAGAAATTCATGACTAACTCACCGTCTTTGCAGCAGAGAATCGACGAAGAAAGCGAGTCAGAAACTCCCCAGGACGTGAAACTTCTGGGCATGACTTGGGACCGGGAAGCTGACACCCTTCGGCCCTGCGCGGTAAAGCTTGACTTAAAGGCAGATACGAAAAGAAAGATTCTGGGAACCATTCATGAAATTTATGATGTGTTCAACGTTTATTGCCCCATTCTCAACAGAGCCAGAGTCTTCTTACACAAACTACAATCTGACCAAAATTTGAAATGGGACTCCAAGCTCTCCAAGAACCTACTTCGGGAGTGGACTCTTATCGCCAAGCAGGTAAATTCCTCAAAGTGTCTCCCGGTTCCTAGATCTCTTGGTCAGCGTGAAAGTAAATTTTTTCTTATTGCTTTCACAGATGCCTCGACCAGCTTGTATGGCTATGTCATATACATAAAAGCTGAAAATGAAAACAAACTTACTCTACTCGCCAGTAAGTCCAAAATTGTCAACAAACAAATGAAAGCGAGATCTGTACCTGTACTAGAACTTGCAGCAGTGCATCTGGGAACAGCTGCATTGATTGACTGGTTTGAGAACTTCACTGGCAGCAAAACCATGACTCCTTTGAACATAACATCCTTGTCTCTCTTTACAGACAGCATGGTGGCTTTGCATTGGATCAAATCATTCTCCATTGATTTCGATAAGATGTCAAAAAGGAACGTCTTTACCATGAACAAACTACAAGAGATAGAATCTCTCTGTAATAAAAAGCCTATAAATTTCAGGTTCACCGCTGGACAGGAAAATCCTGCAGATTTCGTTACCCGTTGCCCAAGTGCTAAGCAACTAAACAAATCTAAATATTACACAGGTCCTACCTTCATCCATGAGGGTGCTTCCTCCTTTGACCCAGGCTTCTCCTTGGTGCTGCCTCATGCCGCCAGCAAAGCCGTCGAGGAGTCGGAAGCTCCGGTCTCCGCCGGAGACGAAGCACAGGCCTCTGAACAAGAAAATCAGGGTAGGTCGACCATAAACGCTAACGTAAACGCTTGCACTGCAGAGCGAAATTATCCTAACGTCCACCTGGTACCTCTCGATAAATTTTCTTCGTTAGCAAAACTTGTGAAGATTTACAAAAATGTCCTCCTGTTTGTTAACAAATTGAAATTAAAAGTACTAAGATCTGATGCTACTCTTGCTATTCAAACGGAAAATTTGCATTCTAAAGCGATGAGGACCATTTTGCTTGCTGAACAGGGAGAACAGTTTCGTGAGGTTCTAGATTACTTGCGAGACGCAAAGAAAGAGAGTAGTAAAGTGCCTCCTTTAATAAAACGTTTGAACGTATTTCTTGCACCGGACGGCCTTTTGAGGGTGAAGTCTAAATTTCCCGAACAAAACGCTAACGCTTACCCGATTCTCTTGCCAAAGGGCAGTCTGCTCACAAGACTGATCATTGCAGACGCTCATGTCTCCATCGGCCACTCCGGTGTCTATTCAGTCCTGCACGAGTTGAGAAAAAGTTATTTCTTCATTCACCCATTTTCTGAAGTTAGGAAAGTTCTAAAGCAATGCATCACTTGTCGTAGAGTGAATGAACGACCAATAAAGTTAAACCAGAGTCCTTATCGCGACTTCAGAGTTTCTCCAATTGCCAAACCGTTTTCTTCTGTGTTCCTGGACTACATGGGCCCTTACACTATCAAGATTCAAGGTAAAAAGCAAAAGGTGTGGATCTTGATCTTGACCTGTCTCTGGAGTAGGGCAATAAATATGAAAGTTTGCTTGAGTGCAGATGCACAAGACTTCCTAAAGGCTCTACAATTGCACGTCTATGAATACGGAATGTTCAAAAGTTGTACAGCTGATTAAGGCAGTCAAATTTCAGCAGATTTCAACACAATAAGATCTTTCCTCGATGACCATGAAACTCAAACCTACCTAGAGGAGCACGGCATCCGAGAAATAACACTGGCACAGTATTGCAAGGGCAACAGTGCTTTAGGCTCGCTCATTGAATGCTGTGTAAAGGCCTGCAAGAGACTTATCTTCAAAGCTATTGGAAAAAATATTTTGTCGATATTTAATTTCCAATTCTTGATTGCCAAATCAGTGCACCTCATCAACAGGAGACCAATCGCGTTCAAAGAAGCGCTACGTTCTAATCTTGAAAATGTTTCTCCTATAACACCAGAAATGCTGATTCACGGTTACGAGCTTCCTTCTGTCAACATTTTGCCTGATCTTCAATCTATTTCCACAGATGATCCAGACTTCGAACCACGGTCTCTCAAGGACTTCACAGAATACTACTCGACTTTGGTTCGTGCTCACACGGAATTGAATGATATTTATCACTCAGAATTTTTGGCAACCTTGGTTCGTCAAGCTACTGACAAACCGGATAGATATAAACCCGTAAAGCATAAGCTCCTAAAATCGGGCGACATAGTTCTGCTAGTAGATAAATATTTAAAACAATCCACTTACCCTTTAGGTATCGTTCTGAAAACAGAAACTAATTCTCTGGGTGAAGTCACCGCAGCGCATATTCGTAAAAGCACAGGTGACGAGGTCTACCGTCATGCTTCGTCACTAATTCTTCTTCTCTCATCGACGAGACGCTCAGCAGCCAGCCGGCATGCTCGGACGGACTAGGGTCTGAATCGAATGTGCCTGACGTGCCCCCCTGCCAACGAAAAGCTGCCGTTGCGGCTAAGCGTAAAATACGCTCCTGGGTGGCAGATGACGCAGTGTAAATAATCTAACTTTCATTCGCCTTCATTTCTAGTGAAGCCGAATCCCTGGCGGGGAATGTACAGAAATCTTACAGGCTATCCTGTAATCGTTTAGAGTTGATTAAATTTAAGCTTGTTTCCTCGTGAACTTAAAATTAAGTAATAAAATTAAATTAACATTTAACTTATAAGTAAAACCTAATCTCAGAATATTAACTTTGAAATTGATATAGAAAAAACTTATTACATTAATATATAAAAATTCCATAACCCAGCTCTAGGCTTGTATTTGGTTTCTTGAACTTTAGTTTGCCATCCTGAATACATGAATACAGCCAATTGAATACACCATTTGAGCCAAACTGAACTGACCTCTCAAATTTTCTCGAGGCCGATTCAGATCGCCACCAGCCATTGACCTCACAACTTCAACTTTATTACTGGAGCCTACACAGCCTTTGCCGTTTCCACCGGCCTCCGCATCCCCAGCGGAATCTCCCGTGCTGCCAACGCAGGGACGCCAGTGGGGTTTCCTTCGCATCGCTACGCTGCGCTTCTCCGTTCCACCGAGGACCGAGCGGACGGGGATGACGGGCTAAGGCATCCTACTTGCTGCTGACTGCTCCGCTCACCATCCACTCGCCTGACTCCGCTTCCCGGCACGTCCTGATGCTCACGAGCTTATTGGAGGTTTGTGAACTATTAGTTCAATAACCAATTACTCGCCATGCCGTGAGCTGGGTGGTTAGGGCGACGTTTCCCCATGCATTCTTAAAACTTATAACTTATAACCTATAACTTACCTAAAAACTTATAACTTATAACTTACCTAAAAACTTATAACTTATAACTTACCTAAAAACTTATAACTTATAACTTATAACTTATAACTTATAACTTATAACTTACCTTAAAAACTTATAACTTATAACTTACCTAAAAACTTATAACTTATAACTTACCTAAAAACTTATAACTTATAACTTACCTAAAAACTTATAACTTATAACTTACCTAAAAACTTATAACTTATAACTTACCTAAAAACTTATAACTTATAACTTACCTAAAAACTATATAACTTATAACTTACCTAAAAACTTATAACTTGTTACCTAAAATCTTATTTTACAACGATAAACCGTATTAAACCTAAGACTAAACACTATATCGTAACTAACTGCAACTAACTCCACAGAGCACGGGTGCTTGCTTCCTACGACGGCAGTCAGAGATCGCAAGTGGACCGCCCGCCTGTCTCCCAGAAGATCGGCTCTGAAGGACTCTTACCTTTGTTGCCCTTAGTTTTAGTGCATTGGTCTTGTTTAAATGTCGTTCTGACATTTGATGAGATAAATTACGGTAAATTTTCCCATTACGGAACTCCGCATATTTCAGTATCCTATATATAACATTAATCACTCCTTTTTTTTCTATAAATGGATTGCGCCAATCTAAAATGTCAAGTCAAATAATTTTAATAAGTCTCATTTATGTTAACAGCAGCCATTTCAAAAAGACCGACTACCGAAGGATCCTATCGACATTTAAGACGCACATTTCAATGAAAAGAGGTGTTGTGCTGTTGTTTTATGATCACAGGAGTTCGGACCTGGAAGGTAAGAAATTGAACTTTGAATGTTATTTGAATGTAATTCAAAAAGGATGGCTCATAACTGATTTTATCACTTGATGAAGTTGCATGTCTTTATCAAAGCTTTAAAACTAGTTAGAACGTCTCAAATACAGTTGATACAGTTAAAACAGTTTTCAAATTTGATATGCTAGTTTAATGGAAAATGCTGTTGACTCGCCTGAAATTTAAAATGCAAAGGAAATAAAAAAATAAGAATATTATGTGCTACAATTAAATGTTGATTAATGACATACTGCTTATTTTTTAATTTTTTGAATGACTTGGAGCTTCTCATTCCAAAAAGATATCCTGAATCTTGTGGTAGGGTGCTATCAGCTTCAATTTTTATCTAAATTTCCAGTGTAAATTAATCTGGAAGTAGGATGTGATATCAAATTTTACCACGTTTACAATAAAAAAATTTCACTGGCATTGTTGAAAAAATTTGATCTGTGCATAATGTTGAAATTAGCAAGTAGTAAGCTTACAATCTACAGTTCTCAGCATGAAAGCTAGTTTGGACTGCCAGACTAAAACTTGTGTTCAATATTTTAGATGCATCTTCACAATAGCTCTTGTTTTTGTTGAGGAGCCTATCTTATCTGAACTTATTAGATTAATTCCTAATAACTTCCTCCCTTGTAGCTAGAATTCAAGTGTTTCGAACCATCAAACCTAAAATTTGAACCTTCATGGCGTCCTGGTCTTAGCTATAAGGCATTTGAAAACTATTGGTAAATGTTAAGGAGATGCAACTAATCGATTTTCAAAATTTTGTTGCCTGTATAATGGGAATAAGATCAAAATAAACAACTTTTCTTTCATGCACTTTTTGGGGCAAATGAGTATTTAATGAGTTATAGCGGTATGTTAATTTTCATCATTGATGGCTGGTAAGCGCTCGAATAAACAGCTACTAATTGATTGTTGAATTTTTGTTGCTTGAATCATGATAATTACATCAAAATAAACAACTTTTCCTCCATGCACTTTTTGGGACGAATGAGTATTTAACGAGTTATAGCGGTATGTTAATTTTTGTCTATGATGGCTGGAATGCGCTGGGTCATTCGAGCACGTCGGAAGGGAGAGTCCATTGTAGTCTTTCTTTCAGAACAATTTCTTCCCGCTTCAAACACTTGAGTTGCAGTGGGTGATTTACCGCTAAAACTCGTTAAATACTCATTTGCCCCAAAAAGTGCATGGAAGAAAAGTTTTTTATTTCGATGTAATTACAGTAATACAGGCAACAAAATTTTGAAAATCGATTAGTTGCATCTCCTTAACATTGGGGAGATCGTCCCACCTTTTCAACTTTTTTCGTCCGATTCGTTTGAAAATTGGCCAGTATATGTATTTTGTGAAAGTAAACCTTTTTTACTCATGTCACTTTTTTGATTTAGGCCTTAGTTTTCATTTTTTTTAATTAGTTTTTTGAATATTTTATGGATATTTTAAAATGCTACTCATCTTCGAGTTTTGATGCTAGAATAAAACCAAAGACAGTTTTAGAATCCCTGAAACATTTCTAACACACTCAAATGGGCTTTTTTCAAATTCAAATTTTTTTCTATTTTTTCCAAATTTTTCAAAATTTCTAAATACAACAGTAATTTTTTGGCTTTAGAGCTATGTATTTTTTCGAAAAATTTGTATTTGGCGAAAAGCCCATTTGATGGTGTTAGAATGTTTCAAGGATTCTAAAACTGTCTTTGGTTTTGTTCTAGCATCAAAACTCGAAGACGAGTAGCATTTTGAATGTTGAAAGTTAGAAGTGTTGGGTATAAGCATAAAACGAAGTTTTTTGTTAAAGTGTAATATAATGAAGAATTCATGTAATTGAATGTAGTTTTAATTTCATTTCGATAATTTTCACACATAATTTCATATTCACACTGTGAATTGTGATTTCCTAACCAAAAAAATTAAAACAAAAATCTTTTTTCACATATATGAAATTTTTATTTAGTCTGATTCTTATGAAATTTGACTATGATATGTAACTTTTGAAAAGAAATACAATTTCACCTATTCATTTTTTCGATTTAGGCCTTAGTTTTTGAAAACATTTGACATATTGGTTTTTAGGTATTGATATTTCACTGATATTGATATTTCAAGACGTATCTCCTCGTTCAGTTTTGATGCTAGAACAAAAAAAAAGACAGTTTTAGAATCCATGAAACATTCTTAACAAGCTCAAATGGTCTTTTTTCCATTTCTAATTTTTTTATTTTTATTTGGGGTTGAAATGGGCTCAAAAATTAAAGATTTTGGTGCTTTTTCACTTATATTGATATGTCAAAATGCTACTCGTCATCGATTTTTGATGTTAGAACAAAAACAAAGACAGTTTTGGAATCCTTGAAACATTCCTAACAAGCTCAAATGAGCTCATTTTTCTATTTCTCATTTGTTCTCGTTTGATATTGGGTTGAAATGAGCTCAAAGTTAAAGATTTTGATCCCTTTACCCCCCCCGGGGGGGGTAATTATTGTCCGTAGATACTATTGTCCGTTATTGTCCGCTATTGTCCGTAGCGCCATGAAATTTTAGGACCGAATAGTCCACCACCTAAGGGTTCTTTTCCAACAAAAAGATGAAAAATTACCACCTGAGTGACAGGGGCCTCTGTCGACCTGGGACGATCTCCTTAACCAAACTATAGTACTAGATGATATGTATCTGGCTTGCTTGATTGATTGGAATAAAGCATCCTTCTGTTTACAGAAAAGATGCAAAATCTTGTTTATGGTTTTCTATAAGAAAGTGCTACTTTTAATGGTGGTTATTGTTTTTGCAAATGGTACAGTTTCAAGCATTCTTGGAAATGCATTTTTGAAGATACCGAACTTTCCTGTATATACCATTTATGGTGTTCTATTTGGTGTTATCAATATCTTTTAGATATAAGGTGCAAATTTATGTTGATCATCATGAATTTAGTGTCAGTGCTTCAAAAATCTTATCTGAAGCAACAAAGCTATGTTTGAAAACAAAAACATTTCTAATGTTTATGTCAATGGTTGTATTATTATTTTGCTCTCCTTTTATGCTTCTTAATACATAGAAGTAAAATGCGTCATGTAATTCACTAAGGAATATATTCAAGCATAAATGAAATTCATAACATTCTGCAGATTATGGGCTGATTTTCTTCACTTGTCAATTTTTATGATTCCTGCTATATTGGTTTTTCTATTTTTAAGACTTGTTCTTTCATAGTTTAGATTAGGTTAAACAAGGCTTATTGTTAAATACCACGGAGAAATTGACTTATATCACCCAGCAACTGTTGAAGAAAAATTGTGAGAACCAGCTTGAGTGCGCTAACTTATTTGGTTGTACTTGAAGCTACGTACAGTGTACTGTGGTTAATGATAGTAGGGGTGGCTTGGTGGAAAGTTTATTAGTAAATCAGATGTCACTGGCACAGGAGGGCGAGCGAATCGAAAGAGCACCGCAAACTAAACGCGCATGGCTTTTATAGGGTGAGGTGTCAAGAATACACCATCCAGATACAGACATGTACGGCAACGCTCGTACATAGCACCCCCCCCCCCCCCCCGTAATGCTGGAGTGAGTAATAACCCAAAATTAAAACGTTTAAACTAAACTCAATAATTCGAAGAATTAACGGAGATCGTGGGACAATGTTACACGCAAACAAAAAGTTAAAACACTTGATTTTGAAGAAAGAAAAAAAATAATTAGACGATAAGTCTACGTGAAAGGTCACGCTATTAATTATTTGCAACGGCCTCGTTCTAAAACGTATTTATACTAAATTACTTTAAATGTCCCGCAACTCATGCCATTGAAAAGCTAAAAGTTATTAAACAATTTCACTACTTTACCAACCAAGCATTATCATATGTATCGCAAAAAACAAGCAATAAACAGGGTAGCTAAAGCAAGAACACACTGATATGTAACCCTGTTTGTTAAAAACTCGATATATTATGGTTAATGAATCTTAACTAAAGAACGCACAGTTAAAAATGGTTAATGAAGAACCATCTATCTTACCAAAAATCATTAAAAGAATACAAGAACCGCAGCCGAAAAAAAATAGTAATTATGCTAGAGATCAAAAGTAAATTCAAGTCGCAGAAAACATTTCTAAAAAAAATAAAAACATTCGCCATTACCATTAGAATATTAATGATTTATTATTTATATCAAAAACGTCAATAAAAGGAACACGATAAAGTAAATGTTTTAGAAATACACAAAAAAAATATGAATTTACGCAACGCAACACGTCAAAAATACTAACCACTTCACAAACGTTTTACACCTTTTTTTTAAAGAAAACGAAACCGTTGTTAACATCTTGTTACCGCAATCCGAATCAGAGAGATTTGAGCAAACTTTTAACACGCATAGGATAACATAGGATAACAGATAGGATTATAGGATAACATAGGGTTATACGGAATATAGGAAAGAACAAAAATTAAAACGCCTTAATCATTAATAGCAAAATAGCATAAGCAAAAACACAACCAAGCAAAGCAATGCAACTGACTTACCGTGCATCAAAAAAAAATCTCAGCACGACGACAGCCACGTGGAACGATGGTAAGGATCAAAAAATAACGACGCAACAGTCATTTTTTTTTTCAACATAACCGAAGAAACTCAATTCGAATTAAAAAAAACACATTCCGCAAATACCCCTCAATTATAGGAAATACCGCAATTCAAAATACATAATGAAAACATTGAAAATATTCGCAAGGAATTCGAAACGCAACCAAAAACACTATTATTTGAACTAAAAACCGCCTTTAAATAAAAATAGTTTAAACAAATTACTAAAATGAATTAATTAAGAAATTACAAGGATTTTTACGCATCGATACTTAAAGACATACAGCAAGCTTAAACTTAAGATTACATGGCAAAAAGGGTTATACAGAAACACTGAACGCACTTATTGTCGCGTTTTTCTTGCGATTCCGCATTTCACAAATAACACTTCGCGCTAAATTTTCAACAGCGCGGTTATTTCACCGACCTGATACCTTTTCTACTTTTCAACCATTTCGCAATTAATTCCCCAATTTTCATTCCAATTAAATTCAAGTTTTCAACCATTCTTAAATTTCACCCATTATCAATTTTTCTAATTTTCACGCTAGGCAAGTTCATGGCTACAGTTCATTACTGTTCCTGATTGCGAAGATTGTATAAGATTGTATGTTGACGGCGTAGATTGTATAGGATTGTCCCCAATCCCACGGTGATTAGTAACATCACCACGATTTCTGTTATGGCATCAGGCGGCAGGTCCGCCTTAGCCACGGCTGTGCAGATGATGACAAAGTCGTCATGTGTAGAAAATGCCGTCGACTCCCATGTGCCGCCATCGATGAAACTATCCGCCTCGCCCATCGATGGTACTCTCCGATCATTTGCCCCTGAAAGGAAAGATACAGAAAACGATTAGCATGACCGTCATAAAATAAAAGAAATAAACTACAAACATAAAATTTGATATCAGAACACGGTGGTCTGACAATAGTGATTAATTACCCCTGATAAATCTCGAACAAAAAAAACTCTATTCGTATCGAAAATACTCAGACGACTAGACACGTGTCTTATGAATTTAAATTAAATTGTGCTGATCACCGAACATTCCGGCTCGATAAAAATAGCACTGCGGTACACGGCCGCAGCGTCAAATCAACCCATCTCGCAAGATGATCTGCAACCTCAGCGATTGCATTTCGCAGTCGGCGCATCCGTTCACGATTAAAACTGTCAATTCAGCGACACAAGCGTCTTGAGCGAATTGAGAAAAATAAATGAAACGTCTTAGAGACAAGATTAAGATAGACAGGACGCATTCCATTTACCCCTCAGGTTAATGTCAAACATTACCCAAATTAATTTAAAACAAAGCAGCTCAAAAACTTTAAACATAACACATAAAATAAAAATACAGATCACTGTGAATATTGTGAATACAACGCATCTTACACAAGCAAATTCCTTAACCTATGATTCTTAACCTTAACGCAATAGTTAAACAAGGGTAACGTAGTAAATCGTACTCGTCGAATCGTTGTGCCGTCAAACGTTAATGATATGAACGTAGAAGAAGGAATTCGTCGCTTTAACTCACAGTTTAACCTTCCTCAAGGGTAATAAATGATTGAAATTGCTCTTGTAAATTTTTGACCCAATTTTGATCTCAGCCCAATTACGCTTCACCTTTTGGACGATAGCAGGACCCATCCAAGTAAGCTCTAGCTTATGTTTTTTCTCGTGATTCTTTAAAAGAACACGATCGCCCACCTGTATGTCCTTATTACGTCGCTTGATGTTTCTGTATAAATTTCTCTCAGTCGTGTTATTTATAATTAAATTCCTAATATTTTCCACCGTCCGGGCGGCTTCCCTTGCCCGGAAGTTCACCAAATCCAATTCCTCATCATAATTATAAGTTACAGAATCAAAACTCTCGGACTGGTAGTATGCACACGTATCACGATTAAACATTACGAAACTAGGTGTCTCGCCCAAAGTAGAATTCAATGCGTTGTTCAATGCATTCTCTACAACTTCCAGCAATTGATCCCACTCTGCATGAGGAAGTGTGTTCACATATAATTTCAATAGATTGGTCATTTTACGATTATTACGCTCTACTATAGCGTTAGAGTGCGGACTGTAAGCTAATACTTCTTTTTTCGCAATGGCGTGCACTTTAGCGAATTGCTTGACTGCCAATGATTTAAATTCTAGAGCATTATCAGAGATGAGAGTTTTGGGGAATCCTAACAACGAAAAACAATTACTCAAACATGAAATTATCGTCTCCGTACGACGATTAGATATTGCATACAACCTACAAAACCTGGAAAAGAGATCGATTATGACCAATATGTGTTTATTTCTGTTATCTGTAATTTTGAGTGGCCCAAGGAGGTCCATTGATACGACTTCAAATGGTTCCTTGGCGATCGGAGCGGTCAAAATTTTAATTGGGACAGAAGGTCTGGCTTTAATTAGTTTACAAACTTCACAATCTTTTACAAATTTTCGCACAATTGTTTTTTCCAAATGATTGTAATACTTTATCTTAAACTTGAACAAGGTGTGGGTATAGTCTGTATGGTACATGCTGTGGATCGCTAAAATAGCTTTACCCATCAAGGAGTTAGGTACGACTGTTGTCAAAATGGTGCTAGGTCTATAGTCAATTTGTCTACGTCGATATAGAATGTCATTTAAAATAAAAAATTTCTGCAAGTCTGGAATATTCGAAATACTACCATGCAGCAAAACGTTTTTTACTTCTATACAGAAAGGGTCTTTGTTCTGTTCTTCAATAAATTCTTTTATAGTCCAAGAAATTTCTTCTTCCTTCAGAACATAGTCTAGCAGCGCGGGTCGCGCGTCTTTGTCTGCTGCACCGTCAGCATTCGCTCTAGGCGGGTCAACTACCTCATGTCTAGTCATGCCTTTGTGTCGTGATCGAGTCTCCACAATACAGACTTCTGATTCAAATGCGGATTCCAGAGCATCACAACGATCTAGTTCTTTAAGATTTAATTTCTCATTGTTTACGGGTAATCTGCTCAAGTAGTCAGCTACAACGTTTTCCTTGCCGGGTAAATATTTAACAACGGGTTCAAATGAATGAACGCTAATACACCAACGAGCCATATTGGTGTCTTCAGGAAGTTTTTTTGCAAAAAGTGGCGTCAAGGGCCTATGGTCGGTGTAAACCCGGACAGGGTATCCAGTAATTAAATATTTAAACTACTTTAAAGCCGAAAAAATTGCGAAAAACTCTTTTTCGGTAGTAGAATATCTTCGCTGGCTCGAATTAAGATTCTTACTGTAATAAGCCACAGGTCTTAGAATTTTATCGCTTGAATCATCCGTCTGCATTAGTACTGCTCCAATTCCTGAGTTAGATGCGTCTGTAAAAACATGAAAGTCCTTAGTATAGTCAGGATGTCTTAGGACTGTGTCAGAAATCAGAGACGATTTGATAAAGTCAAAACTCTTTTGGCATTCGTCTGTCCACGTATAGTCAACGTTTTTTCTTAAAAGATTGTACAAGGGATACGCTACCTCAGCAAAATTTGGTAAGAAATTGCGGAAATAATTCGCTAAACCTAAAAACTGTTGTAATTCCTTAACATTGACCGGCGCCCGGCAGTCTTGCAATTTTTGCGAGGATTTACATTTAATACCATCGGCTGCAACGATGTGACCTAAATATTCGATTTCGTTTTTGAAAAAGTTACATTTCTCAAGCTTTAATGACAAATTACCGGATCGCAGCATCTTAAGAACGATTTCTATATCAGCTAAATGCTGACTTTTATGTATCGAGAGTTCAAAGTCAAGTCACCCCCAGAAACAGTTACGAATCTGGTACGGAAAGCTACTGCTTCCACAAGGTTTTTCAAATAAATAAATGTACGAGGAGCTCACGAGATTCGAACTCAGGACTTAAATTCACCGCGCCAGAACGCTATCGATCTGGCGCGGTGAATTTAAGCATTTAGCATTTAGCATCAGCATTTAGCTGATATAGAAATCGTTCTTAAGATGCTGCGATCCGGTAATTTGTCATTAAAGCTTGAGAAATGTAACTTTTTCAAAAACGAAATCGAATATTTAGGTCAGATCGTTGCAGCCGATGGTATTAAATGTAAATCCTCGCAAAAATTGCAAGACTGCCGGGCGCCGGTCAATGTTAAGGAATTACAACAGTTTTTAGGTTTAGCGAATTATTTCCGCAATTTCTTACAAATTTTGCTGAGGTAGCGTATCCCTTGTACAATCTTTTAAGAAAAAACGTTGACTATACGTGGACAGACGAATGCCAAAAGAGTTTTGACTTTATCAAATCGTCTCTGATTTCTGACACAGTCCTAAGACATCCTGACTATACTAAGGACTTTCATGATTTTACAGACGCATCTAACTCAGGAATTGGAGCAGTACTAATGCAGACGGATGATTCAAGCGATAAAATTCTAAGACCTGTGGCTTATTACAGTAAGAATCTTGATTCGAGCCAGCGAAGATATTCTACTACCAAAAAAGAGTTTTTCGCAATTTTTTCGGCTTTAAAGTACTTTAAATATTTAATTACTGGATACCCTGTCCGGGTTTACACCGACCATAGGCCCTTGGCGCCACTTTTTGCAAAAAAACTTCCTGAAGACACCAATATGGCTCGTTGGTGTATTAGCGTTCATTCATTTGAACCCGTTGTTAAATATTTACCCGGCAAGGAAAACGTTGTAGCTGACTACTTGAGCAGATTACCCGTAAACAATGAGAAATTAAATCTTAAAGAACTAGATCGTTGTGATGCTCTGGAATCCGCATTTGAATCAGAAGTCTGTATTGTGGAGACTCGATCACGACACAAAGGCATGACTAGACATGAGGTAGTTGACCCGCCTAGAGAGAATGCTGACGGTGCAGCAGACAAAGACGCGCGACCCGCGCTGCTAGACTATGTTCCGAAGGAAGAAGAAATTTCTTGGACTATAAAAGATTTTATTGAAGAACGACTTGAATTTTGCTGTAAATCTTTTGTACTATTATTTGTTATGACAGGGTCTTGCAGAATCTGTTGAATCAAATTAGTCACTTACCTGGCTTCAGGAAAATGTTTGTGAATTAATTCATAATAACTGCCCTAAACTTCCCACCTCTGCTTCTTTCCAAGGCATGGGAATTCCCGAGTTTCAGACTATATTGAATAGCGGTAAAACTTTTTTTTTGCTTCCATCCATATGTTGTATGAAATCTATTAGGATTGTTTCAGGGCTTGGTGTTTTGGACTTGGAGCTTGTCAGTGCTCTTTCAAGTTCAGCATAGGTAATTGGATGGTTATACTGATGATGAGAAGCAGGAGTGAAATGTATTGGTGAATGTTTACTGGTAACCTTATGTTCAAAAAATAATGGATCCTGAGTCTCACCAGTGCTAGAGGATTTATATTGTTCTACCAGAATGTCAGCCACATTTTTAGGACATGTGACCACCTTATTTTGGATTTTCAATATTATTTGACATCTGTTTCGTTTTCCATTTATTGCTCTGATTTTTCTCCACACCTCTGCTGACAAGCTTTTCTCATTTAGACTGGCTACATAACTTCTCCAACTTTCTGTTTTTGCTTCAAGCACTGTCTTTCTGAAAATAGCTCGGGCCCTTTTAAACGCAATCCATTTTGCAGGTTTCCACGGGGATTTTTATATTGATTGTATGCCCTATGATATTCCCTGTGACTTTCCTTCAAATTTTTCATTCCCACTACAATTCACTTTTCGTCTAGCTCGGTCATGCTACTCTTTTAACACTGCCTTCAGTTGCTCTAATAATTGTCTGTGTCACTGCTCTGCAAGCCCCATCACATGTTAGGTTACTAAGAATGGGGGAGATCATGGTTTCTCTAAACTTGGGCCAGTTAGTTGATTTAAGAAGCCACCTATCCGGAAAATTAACCTGCAATATTTTTATGTTTGAGTCCATGTACACTGGGAATTAGTCTGATAACATGATGTCTGGGTGGGTTTTCCTTGTTAGGAGAGAGTGCAAATCTTCTGTCACTAGTGCCAGGTCAATATGAGTATAGTTTCCATTTGATGATAAAAAAGTAGGGGCTGTGTTGTTTAACAAGATAAGATTGTTGTCTGTTGTTACCCATTTCTCTATAATTCTGCCTCTTCTATCTATAAAGTCTGAGCCCCATGAATAGCTGTGGGCATTTGAATCCATCACAATGATGCTGGATCCCCTCTTCAAATTGCTAATCTCTAGTAGGTTGTGACCTACTAGATACTTATAAAGTGTTGGTGGCTGATACATATTGATAGGTTTCTTGTTAATGAACAATCTACAAGCTACTTCAACAGGAGTGTTGATTTCAATAGTTATACAATGTATGGTATTATAGACATAATTCATTACCCCACCTCCTCTATTATCTCTATCTTTTCTGTAGGATGAAGCATAGTTATTTAGCTTAATTTGATTGTGATTTTGTAAGTGGGCTTCTTGTAGGCAAAGAATTTTTGGTTCATATTGATAAATGAGCAGTAGCAGGAAGGGGAGTTTAGAGAAATACCCTCTCATATTCCATTGCAATATTGATAGGTTCATTATGGGCTTATTAAAGAGGTAACATTTAGTTTAGTTGGCACTTCTGTTATAAGATCTTCTGCATTCAGGATGTTATCAATTTCTGTTAGTAGTTCAATACGCTCAGTGATTGAATTGGAGATTAGCATTTTGACAATTGTTGGGAGAAGTTTAAATATGATGGTCTTGAGTGATATTTTAATTTCCTTTTCTGATATACTTTTATTGCTTTGCTGGCTTTTAGAGGTAGGGGGGTTCCTTTCTTTCAACTGAGTATTTGCTGTGTTGTAATTAGTAATCATTAAGTTGTAATTTACTTTTTTGTTCAGTAAGGTTGGTGTATTATGGTTCATACGTTGACTGTGTTCCAAAGTTTTATTTTCTATTGCTTTGTTTTGAGTAGGTTGCTTCTGCAGTTCTAGCCTTTTATGAGCATTCATAGGGTTGCCAAGATTCTGTGTTGGTATGCCACGGCTATGATGTAAGCTCTCTGAATTGATTGCATTAGCGTATGTTTTTTGTGTAAAATTTTGAGATTCTGTTTGGGCTCTTGATAGTACAAGTGGGGAAAAGGAACGTCTTGACTCTAATTCTGGAAGGGTGTCCTGCTGCTGGTGGACTTGGGCTTGGTTTTGAATTATTTTCCTTGCATCTGCAAATGAGATATTTTGTCTTGCTTGGAGTTTACTGACATTATGTTCTTGAATATTAATGGGTCACTCTTTTGAGACAGCTGTATGGTTTCCTTTGCAGTTTGCAAATACTAGATTTTCAGCGGTGCAGCTGTTTTCATCGTGCTCTCGAGATGAGCATTTCTTACAGACTTTTCGGTTCGGCAGACTGAGGTAGTGTGTCCCAATCGCCAGCATTTGGTACATCAAATGAGGTTATTGTAGAAAGGGTCCACTTTGTAATTTGAATAGCCTGCTTTCAGCTCTGTAGGGCAAGTCCCAAGGAAAGTGAGTACAAACGAGGGTGAATTGGCACGCTCTGGGTCCATAAACATTTTACATATACCTACAACACCAGAGGCGTCAAGTTGTTGCAGCAAATCTTCTAATGAATCCAACAAAAGTTCTGGAGCATAAATCTTTCCATAGGAGGTTTAAGCCCCCCCTACTATATGAGTCTTAACCGGGATTTCATCAAACTTTTTCAAGTTCAAGGTTTTTACTTGGTTTTCTGTTTTAACTTTAATAATGAGATTGCCTGATCTTTTGTACTACACTTTCTCTCAACTTCACCACAAATTTGGTTTATTGTAGCTTGTACTTTGAAAAAATTCAGTTTTGTAAAATTTTGGTTAGCATCTTGTGCATTTATTAGTACATTCCTAACTGTATTTGGGATTTTATCTGCATTTTCTGACAATTTGAGGTCGATTTTAGCAGATTTTACCCCAACATGGCATTGAAAGTTTTGTTTTAGCTCTTCTTGATTGTCTGGAATTACCATAGTTGATTCAGAAAGAGAATCATTGCTAGATAGAACTCCTGAGGGATGTGACTCACTGAGCAATGACACCTTGTGCTGAGAAATTTCAGAGTCAGAGACATTGTGTTTCCCTCTTCATTTTACACTGCAAGTCCAAAAACTCTTGACTACTCTCTAATGTTCTCTTAGAAGTATTGTTATAAGGTCCTTTATTCTTTTGCTTTGGGCTCCTATTGTTAGGGTTTGCCCTTAGAGCTTCTCGTCTTGGAGCTGGCTGTGATTTACTCTTAGGAGTAGAGGCTGTCACGAGGTAATTTTTGTTAGGTTTCCTAGCATTATTGAATTCAGATTTCTTTGACTCTGAGATAGGTCGAGTGTAAGCGCGGGTAACTTGTCCCTTGACACTGCTTTTACCTCCTCCGGGGTCATAAGGAAGTTTGATTTTAGGACGCATGTATTATCAAGTCTGTTGATAACTTTCAAGAGTTTATCCTTGTTAGTATCTATTGCTTGATAAGGATTTATTCCTTTGTACTACCTTTATCAAAAGAAATAATCAGATTTTTGTTGTTTTATGTTATTTGTAGAACAACATCCTTTTAAATATCAGTGTTATTCAAGATCCGGCAAAACAAAAATAGTAATTTAGGGTTTTCCGGCGGGCCCAAGGCCCCAGTAGCAGTTTACCAAGAAATAAGTCAAAATAATTTGATTTGAATCGATTTTCGACTTATAAACAGATTTTTAGCTGAATTACTTGCCAATAGTAGGTAAATTTTTCAGGAAGTTCCGTCTGATAAGCAACCACGTCCTAGCACCACAACATCCGCACTCAATATTCACTCTGTGGATCAACATGAGAAAGTGATGCACTTTGTCCCTGAGTCCTTGTTCTCATGTTGTTCTAGAGTGAAATATGATTAATTTTGTTGTAAAATTATTTATCTTATATGGTTTCTGGAATATAATTACATAGGTGTACGCTGCTGGCAATGATGTTACGGACACATTGGGCAGATATGTTGAAGAGCAGCTGTTTGAATGCACTTTTCTGTGCCTAATAAATTTATGCCTATAGTTCCGGTACTTCATTAAAAACAATTATGAGGGAGCTACTGTTTCCTCCTGTAAATAACTTTCACGCTGTTGTATGTACAGCAGCACTTCATACATTCCGATTTAAATATAACAAAGACTAATTTTAGTCTTTATGTTACTCACTCGACCACTCAGATGTATGCCAAATTAAAACTACAACCTGAATCTGTACTAATATACCTGCGCACTACTCGCTCCCAGCTCTGTAGGTGGTGTTGATTAAACTCCCAATGACAGCTAATGAACAACCTATTAGTCTTCGACTTGCGCAGCCTTATTTTGTTAGCGTGATATGAATTTAAGGCTGTAATGTGTTATGTTGTGGCAAGCTTGTGATAAAACTTTTTTCTTTTTCTGTTTATAATTTAAGGCTGGGAACTATTATGTCGTTCAATGTTGTCTAGTCATTAACGGCTGGTAGTGCAAGGTTTATTTGTTGATTTGGCTAAGTGCATTGCTAGGGTGAAGCGTTATAAATAAGCATTACTATCTACGCGCTACACATATTTGCTATCCTTTTTTTCTTCTCGTAATTGGAACTCTGCAGAAAAAAATCATTTGTATTTACTCATTGAAACCTTTGCATTCCTATGACATATTCATAATTTTGATTTCAAAATGAATTATTTGAAAAAACATTAGACTGGCTGTGAAAATACTCACGTAACTAGAATTATGCTCACCTTTCAAATTTTTGCATTCTGAGGCTTATGCAATGTGAGGGCCCCAGCTGAGAGTTAGATAGGCCTTCTTTTTGTTGAAATAAAATGTTTTTGATATGTGAAGGACCAGCTTTTTTCGGTTCACTACTGTCCTGTTCTTCAGCACCTACTACATTCTTCTTCAATTTTGGTCTAATTTTAACTCTTTTTTCACAACTTACTGTTTCTATGCCCTTTCTGCGTAGATTCCGCGTTTCCTTAACTCCATACTAAATGGTGCCTTCCTCCTTCCTCGCTTTGGATCGCATTTCTTTTACTGAGTAGGGAGGCTAAAACTAACGACTAATCTAATCTAATCTGAGGCTTATGTTGGAACAAGTACACTTCCCGGCAGTCTCGAAAGAGTTAACGTACTCTTTGAAAAGTTACCTGGAGTGTTGTCTGGTTATTAAATAACTCATTTTGTTTTTGAACGTCCCGCTGAATTTAATTCTGCTTATTGATGATCATACAATTGTGTGTACAAATTATTTTACCGTTATGAATGATTGATTTGGAGCATGCATCCAATAGTTGGTGAAAGATGGGTCGTAGGCTTCCCACTTGCACTGAGCTAGAAGAATCGGTACCCAAATAGAAAGTTTGACGTGAACTGGTCTTTCTAATGTTTATCTTTGAGTTCTATTATGCCAAATTTTTTCCTTTTTGATTTTACCTGTTTATTTCCTTTTTATTTAATATTTCTTTACTTACTGGTATGCCCCTCAAGAGGATACAACTATTGTATCTATGGGAATTAGCGCTCCTAAGGGGACTATGTGAAGGCCCGAGCTAAACATTAGGTAGGCTTCATTTTTGTTGAAGTAGAATAGGATATGGTTTGTTACGGACCGTCTGTTTTAGATTTACTGCTGTCCTGTTTTTCAGCACCTACTACTTTCTTCAATTTTTTCTTGTTACATGAACTTTTTTCTTAGCTTACCGTTTCTGTGCACCTTGGGCATAGATTCTGCGCTCCCTTAACTCCATACTGAATGGTGCCTTCCTTCTTCTTCTCTTTGGATCGCCTTTGTTGCGGATAGGAAGGCTTAAACTAACTAATAATCGAACCTAATTACGTGTATGATGGAGTCTTGTGTGGGAACAAATCTTGTTCTTACATTTCCCGTTGTGTCAAGTTCATATTTAATGATTTCTAACTTCCATTGATTGAAATTTGTTGTGGTAGGGAGGCTTGTACTACCAATAATCTAACCTTACAATTTTTTTTAGGTTCTACCGACATTTTTTCGATTCATTGCTGTCCTGTTCTCTGGAACCTTACATATTCATTTTAGATTTTTTATTACAGACTTCGTACCTCGATGCTTCCATCCAAAACATATATGGGAACACACCTCGTGCATAGATTCGCTGATTTCTTATGTCCATACCGATTGGTGCCTTCTTCCTTCCTGTTCATGAAACACCTTTTTGTGGGAGAAGTGCTGAAATGATGTCATATTCATCTAGATTTTCTGTATTTTATCATTTATTCATATAATCATTGCAACAATGTGAACGCGAGTAATTATAACTTTCTCTCACAACGATAACAATAATCAATGCTCTCTGTTCTTAGCGCTCCATTGGGGAATGTACGAGGTCTTGAGCTAAAGGTTAGGTAAGCCTTTCGTTGAAGTAAAGTAATTCTTTTATTTTTTGACCATTTTTTTCGGTTCACTGATGTCCTGTTTTTCAACACCTATTACTTTCTTCGTCAACTTTTGTCTATTTTCATAAGCTTCTTTCTCAACTTACTGTTTCTATGCCCCCTTCTGGGTAGGTTCCTCGTTCTCTTAACTTCATACTAAATGGTACCTTCCTCTCTTCGGAAATCTTTTTTTTAGCTTGAAAGTTTAGATGCTGAAAATGAAATATACAACTGCAAATCAATACTCCTGCCCATTCAGTTCATGAACTTACAAGCGGAATATATGGCAGGTTTTATTGCAAATAAATATCTGAATACTGAATCTCTTATTATCATTTTTTACGATTAAACAGGGCGCGCAATCGTCAGCTCCACATGCATTGAAAAGGTATAAAAACGTTTTGTATGATTGAATAAAGTAAATTTTACCGCAGTTTGGATAGAGCTTTCAATTTATGAAGCTGCTGGTATGATTAAATTGAAGATCGATAACCTTTTAGTACTGGTAGATTTGCACGTAGCCGAACAGAATTGAAATTTTCAGAAATCCGAATCCGTACCTACGGCGGCACACCGGCAGTCGGTCCTGTTGTTAATCGTACGTCTGGAAGGAGAGAGTACGCTGTGTAGTAGTAC
This sequence comes from Morinoia aosen, assembly GCA_030386875.1. Classification (NCBI taxonomy): domain Eukaryota; kingdom Metazoa; phylum Arthropoda; class Malacostraca; order Amphipoda; family Talitridae; genus Morinoia; species Morinoia aosen. The sequence goes on along the minus strand of CM059556.1, from coordinate 4,469,242 downwards.
GCTGCTGCCGCCGCTGAAGTCATGGTGTGTAGGTGACGTCACACGGCTTGTTTGAAATGAAGCCTTCTATTGGCTAGTCGAATTGGCGAATGTGCGCGGCTGTCCCCGTAGAAGTGACGTTATCTCCTTTAGTCTACCATGCGTCATGTCAAGGATTGCAGCCGGTCGCTCCAAAATTATCAAGCATAGCTGATCTGCCTCATACAGTCTGTACCAACCTGAAATCAGCGTACAAACGCACGAATTCAGCACCAGTTCAGATTTGTCTGCAGATATATTTGCTCGTGTGAGGGGACCTAAAAGCTTTTTTACAACTAAAACTTGCTTGTGACTTTGACCGAAATCAATTTAGCTTTATTCTTTATAAAGACAATAAATTTTTTGTATGACCGATATACTACTCTTTTGTTTGGATTTATTGCTTCGCCTTACATTCTTAATTATCTGCTCAAATTGCACGCTTAAACGATCACAGATTTGACGATTAAAGACGTTATGGCAAACAAGCTGTACGTCGATAATTTAGTGTTTACTACCGAGAACCCCGAACTAGCGCTTAGAACATTTCGAAGCGCCAATAGTGCATTTGAGGAGAGTGGATTTCCATTACGCGAATGGAAATCCAATAATTCTAATCTTCTGTCCCAAATCGACCCTGAGCTCTGTAGTGCAGAAATGCACTCCAGAGTGCTGGGTTACGACTATAATACCTCTACTGATCTTCTTTCTCTGTCTGTAAAAAAGTGGGACTCTTCGTGTAAATCACGAAGAAAAATTTTGTCTGAAGTAGCTCTTATTCATGACCCCTTGGGGATTTTTTTGCCTTTTTCTGTGCGAGGTAAGCTTATTTTGAGAAAACTAACGCCATTAAGGCTGGATTGGGATCAAGATGTTCCGGATGATTTACGTAAGGAGCGGCAGAGCTGTTGTCTGGAGTTTTCGGATTTAAAGGACTTCGAGTTTCCTAGGATGACTTTGGCAGAGACTAAAACTACCCAACTTGTTGTATTTTGTGATGCTAGTGCTAACGCCTTTGGTACCTGTATTTATGGCGTCCAAGAGGAACGCAGCGCATTACTTTTCTCTAACGTTAACGTTTCGCCTTCTCGTCAGCGAACTCTTCCTTCCCTTGAGCTCTTGGCAGTGTTTCTCGCCTATCAGTGTCTGGTATCTCTTCTGAGTGATGTGAACTTTCCTTTTAAAGTATCTGCTATAACTATTCAAACTGATTCCCAAGTAACCCTAGCTTCGCTCTTAAGTGGTAAACCCCCGCGCAAGACTATATTTGTAAGCAATAGATTAAAAGATATAGAAGCTATGCGTAAGCAACTTGAATGTAAGATTTTATCGACCTGCAGCTATGAGTATGTACCCACGATGTTTAACGTAGCTGATATGCTTACTCGTGGTTTGAAGGTGTCTAAATTTCTAGAGTGCAAACCCCTATGGTTAGAAGGTCCATTTTTGATAAGAGACAGTAGAGATAAGTGGCCAAAGGGTCACTTAGGTTGTATTCCTCAGCAATTTATTTCAGACACATGTGTTGCCGTTAATGTCGCTCCCCCAGGTGATGCTTCGATTGTGGAGCTTGAGCGCTTTTCCTCCTACCCCAGACTATTAGGTGTGGTAGAGAAGATATTTAGAGCTGTAGCAATCTGGAAGCGCGCAGATCCAGGAGAGGCCAAAACGCGAGCATTTCTTTACCTATTTTCCTCTATGCAAAGAAAGCATTTTGCCAGAGAGATAGAGGCCTTGAAGAACAAGGATCCTCGTCCGCCTTTGCTTGTTAGATCTTTCAACTTGTTTCTTGACTCTCATAATTTAGTTAGATCTGGAAGCCGCATAATTTTAGCAGAGGAATTAGACTACAATACTAGAAACCCTATTCTGCTGTCTAGTTCTTCTCATCTAACCTATCTTCTGATCTTGCATACTCATAATTCTCTAAATCAACTAGGTGTTGAATCAACCGTGCAAAAACTAAAGTTGGTTGGTTATATGATACCTTACTGTAAGCGCATAGTTCGCAGCATTCTATACAAGTGCATAGTTTGCAAGCGGGTGAACGCTAAAGCCTTTTCCTATCCCGTTCCTTCTGCGTTGCCAGACAGTCGGACTAATTTTGTAAGACCTTTCGCCACCACGGGAATGGACTTTTCAGCTCATTTCTGGGTATTAGACTCTTTTGGTCATAAAAAAAAGCTATATTTATTATTATTCACATGTTTTCAAACTAGAGCAATTCACATAGAGCTTCTTCCTTCCATTACACTGGAGGATTCTGTTTTGCTTTCATTCTCTTCACGAATGAAAAAGGCGTACCTAACACAGGTTATTCTGACAATGCTAAAACTTTCCTAGCCGCTTCTGACCTATTGTCAGAAGTCTTAACTTCATCCTTGTAAGAAGAACGTTTCAGAACCTTTAACGTTAAATCTAAAACCATCCCAATCTATAGTCCTCAATTTGGTGCGATCTGGGAACGATTATTTAAATCTATAAAAGAAAGTTTGTATAAGCTCTTTGGCCGGAACACTTATTCATGTTCATCCTCTTTAACTGCCATTTCTGATATCACTCTTAATCTTAACCGACGTCCTCTTTCCGACACCGAGACGGGGGACACCATTCTGCCTATTAAGCCTATACTATTCCTTCAACTTTATCCTTCTTCTAATGCCGGGGCCACACCAGGCTAACGTTCGTTCGTCAAATGAATTCCGTATGTCAAATGAACGCTGGAAGGCCCGTTCGCTCATCATTTGATGAATGGATGCTCGTCATTTCGGGAAAGGTCGTCGGAGGTTTTCAGTCACCAAATGAACTACGAAGAACAAAGATGGCGGACAGTGTTGACAAGTTTCGCAGCTGTTATGTTAACTTCAAATGATGATTGTGGCCATTTTTGGCTTAAGATATATATACGAAATGGTTTTCAGCTGTTTTCGTGGTGGTATCAAAATATAAAGCAATGAAATTAAGTGCTAGGTCTTGCAGTTTAGCGAAAAAGCAAGTAGCCTGTTACCAATCAGACTTAACTTATATTCCAACAATGTCAGAATGATTTATATTGTGGTAAATGAAAAACTGTTGGTTTTTAATTTTTTTACAATTGCTCATGAATGCTATTCACAGAAAGATGTGTCAAAGAACTTGTTTTGCAGGCGTTTTTATTGTAGTTCCTTTCAGTGTATTGAAATCTATTTATTGTTATAAATTATGAAAATTTCAACATAATTGAATAGAATTATAGTTTATGTTAGAGTGTTAAATTTATTCAACTATTGTTGTATGAAAAATGATCCATCTAATACTAATGACTTTTGATTTACAGATCCTAGACAACCAGAAGTTAGGTATAGCTTAAAACTTGCATTAATTATGTAAGCCTCTAGAAAACAATCTTGACTAATAAACATTGTGAGTTCACTCAGATTTTTGGGACCACCAATCAGCATACTTCTAGGTAAAAGTAATGGTGTGCAAGAATGCCTCACGAGTTCATTTCTTTTTTTTTTGCAGGTGTTAAAGTGAGTTGAATTATTTAAATATTATGAATGAGCAGTTATTTCATTCAACAATGAAATTGGTAATTTTGAAAATTCAGTGTTTGAATTTTCAATTAGCTAATTTTATCTACACTAATTTGGTTGAAGTTAGCAACTATTAAAAGAAACAAAAATATCTATTTTGAATTAGATACTCTATTCTCAAATTTGAAGAGTAAACAATGGCTTGGATCAAAGAGGAGTAGATAATGAGAAAAGAAATGTAATTGAAAATGTGGATGCTAGCTAAAAAATATCTCTGAGTATTTTTTATTCATGTTGCACTAATTCTTTAAATGGAAGAGACAACTAATAATGACTGGTAAATCTGAAGGATATGACAGTAATCGATTTTGTAAACTTCGATGCCTAAGCATAGTTAATTAGATTGAAATAAACAAGTTTTCTTCTATGCACTTTCCGTCTGAAATGAGTATTTTATTAGTTACAGCGGTAAATGACTTACCGCAACTCCAGTGTTTGAAGCGGCAAGTAATTCAAGGAGCGCGTCGGACAGCAACACTGCAATGCACTCTCGCTTCCAGCGCGATCGTCATCAAAGACGAAACCAAACTTACCGCTATACCTCATTAAATACTCATTTGACGAAAAAAAAGTATAAAAAAAGTTATTTATTTTGATGTTCTTACCATGATTCAAGCAACAAAAATTCTAAAATCGACGAGTAGCTGTTTATTCGAGCGCATTCGTCATGAGAGACGAAACTAAACCCACCGCTATAACTCCTAATATAATCATTTCAGACGGAAAGTGCATAGAAGAAAACTTGTTTATTTTGATTCAATTCATTAGATTTAGGCACTGAAAAGTGGAAAATTGATTACTGGCATATCCTTCAGATTTACCTAATGACTTGATCCTATTGAAAAAATCCACTGTTTGTTGTGATTACCATTAATCATATATTTATCTTCAGGTTTACTCCAAAGTCTTCTGTTTAAGCAAATGGTGTTAGATAATTGTTTTTAACTTTCAAGTTCTGTACAATGAGCATAAGCATGTCAATGTTGGACACAACAAAAATGATGAGTAGGGCTATTACAACCTACCAGTATTGTTAGACAAACATTATTGACATTAGGTTATGAGTTTAGACAATGTTTGTTATGATATTGTTGTTCTGTGGAGTACAGCAAGTGGTATAAATGTTAGTGGTGACCTATTTAAACTGCCAGTTATTTGTATCACATTAGATTCTGCAATTTTGCTCCTAATTTTGAATTTCTTGTTTTATCTATTAAATTGTAAATACTCTGTTCGAATGGTGCTGATCATCTATGATGGGATTGGTTTGCTTATGTTATTGTACTCTAAAATTTGTACCTTTTTGGAAATGTGAAAATTAGTACAGATGTCTCATGTGGAAAAGTGTGCACTTGTTACAGACAGTTTTAGAAGTGAAGTAAACATAGCCTGATAGTATTTTTTCTTGACAAAGTGAACACTTTGCTAGGAGGGCAATTTCTAATATAGATCATACAGTTGAGGTTTTATGAAAACTATCATTATGACATAGGTGAATCTTTGTAGTCATGTGTGACCCTCATGTAACATAAAGTGGAGGCTTTTATTGTTCTTCATTTGAGTTCTCAATGAAACTCATGGAAAACTTTTCCTTCATTAGCTAATAATTTTCAGTGTTGGGTGAAAGTCAGTCCCAGATTGTATGACTGTGGCCTCTAAATATTATTTCAGCAATACCTAATGATATTTGTTTCAACATACAATTTTCAAACATTTCACTACACTTATCTCTACTTCTTGTGTTATTCCCTAACAAAACATGTTTATTTGCAATAAAGCTCATGTACTGGAGCATACAAATAGGTTCTATGCACTTGAATAATCAAGTCTGTCACAAAAACTATTGCAAGAATTAATATTACCGGTAACTATGTACAGGACTATTATATCAATGGTGTAAGAATAATTCTAATTGATATTTTTTTTTCAGATCTCCTAAAGTAGAGGACGTCCCTTCCATGCTTCTATTTCTTGCTGCTCCGCGCTTCTGAAAGGATGAAACCATCAGGGTCTGGAGCTGTGGACAGCAAGCCTTGGATGCGCACTAACCTTATGGCCTTTTTTCGGATTATGGGCCTCCAGACTGTAGCATGAGCAGCATGAATATTAATTCAAGTGATGATTTTGTTACCCACATTTCAAGTGGAAGGCAAATAATCAAAGAACCCTATACAGAGTATTGTTGTGTTGGTCGACAGATTGGTTTCAGGGAGAACTTGAAAATACTGTGGAAACTCAGTTAATGGGCACTTCAGCCGAAATTGATAACGATATCGTTCATGTAAGTAGTGGATCCAAGCCTCAAAATTGTCTCGCCAGCACCAAGCCTTCCCCGGCAGTAGATACATGTACTGATGTCATGGGCAGTGGGGGATTTTTTTTAAGTGTAAAAGGAGTAAGAAAGATAAGAGCATTTTAATTGAGTACGGTAGAATTATTTCATGAAAAATTTTTAATGTTGAGAGCTCATTAGCATGAAAAAGGAGTGCTGTAAATGATTATATATATAATTATTACATTACCAAACTTGCTGTAAACTTGTGCTGATAAAGTGAATGGCCTTGCAGGAGAAGAACAAATAAAATTTATGTCGAAACTTGCTAAACTCTGTTCTAAGAATTGACAAGTATTAGATGTCATTTACTGGCCTCTTTGATAATAATCATGAACTTATCTATAAATTCCTTCTCTGCCTGACTGTGAAATTGTTCCTTTCTTTTATCTCAATGTATGATAGGATCAATTAAGTTATACCTTGTGTGTTAAAGTAGCATATCTAGGGACAGTACAATGCTATTCAATAATATGTTACGGACCATCCTATTATTTTTGCTCCTCTTTGACTTATTTTTCCACCCCAAATACTTCACCCATAACTTTCATCTGACTTCATAAATCTCCCGATTTTCTGTTTCTCTATCACGAGAAAAAACTATTGTATCTAAGGGAAGTAACGCTTCCAGGAGAAGAATGGTAGGGCACGAACTTGTTAAGGACACCGTCTGGGTAGAAATCGGGATATGTGTTGATTTTCTGTTTTATATGCATCTTATAGAGGATTTTCTTGCGCTTCCATTGGTATTTTCCGTTTACGTCTACTTCGAATAGGGCGCCCACCAGAGGGGGGGAAAGCGATGGGGGTGGCGTGACCTTGAACCCTCCCCCCCTCATTATTGGGGTCAATTGAGCGTGTTTCTCTGCGGGAATGGCAATATAGTTCGTTCATGGGCTACTCAAAGTGCTTCCATTATTCAAACGAAACATTTTAACGCTGAGTAAATATTTTTCATAATTTTTGACAATTTCAGAATTTAGCTGCTCTGCCGTATTTATGATGCCGCAGCTTTCATTCATAGCTCGATGACAGCTGCAGTATCATAGCTACGGCTATGGCGAGCACACAAATCCAAAGGGCTTGAAAAGAGCTACAAAACAGAGGAGTTCACTTGAAAAAAACTTGTTTTGGTCGAAAAAATGGAAAAATAAAAAAGGGGGTTGTTTTTGTGGGGAAAATCTCCCACATGCTCTCGAGGTGCACTCGTCAGTCGGAACCGTGGCGTGAAGTTGGGCGAGTCGCTTTGCTTCTTTCCGTTGTTTTCGGTCGTTTGCAGTCAGTGGGAAGTAATGTCGGTGGAGTATTTCAGTTTTTAGTTAGGATTTAAGATGAGCGCTGGTCTGTTGCTGCATTAGAGTCGTCCTGCCGGTGTCAACCCTCTAATATGTCACAATACCTAAGTATCCTTAAATTCTTGCTGCTTCTGTGTTTCAACTATTTTTACGTTTGCGTGACTGTGGCTGTTATTCAGTTTTTGCTCATTTTTGGGTTTATTTAAATCTCTTAAAGGTGTTCATGGTTTTAAACATTGAACTTGAAATATTGAATTGAAAGAACGGCAGCTTGGCGCAACTACTAGAGATTGAGCTTTACTCATATCTCATTGAATTTAAATTGAACTAACGGTATCTCGCCTTACTTTATTAGAGATAGAGCTTTTCTCATATCGCAGTGAACCTAAATTCTTTAAATTCAGCTCCTAATACTTGGATGCGCTATTACTCATCCGTGAGCTGTTTTATAGTAATTTCCTCTGGGCCTTTGACTTTCAACAAATTGAAACCTTTAACTATTCATCCTGTCCTTAACCTGAACACCTGCCTTTGACTGTTTTCCTCTGAATTTCCTAACATTCTTCTAAAAGTGATATAATACCCACCAAGTGTGGCAATAAACTTGGGTGAGTTGTTGCAGGTTTAGTTTGTTTTAATTGATTCTGACTCATTTGAATTTGTTTCCTTTTGTTTGCTCTTATTGTTCGTTATTTTGGTTGTACCGTTCGTTTAATTAAGTTTTGTTTGTCTTCAGTATGATTTCTACGTTCCGTGCCATTGACACTGGGGGCACTCCACTGGCAGTTTTCTCTCTTCAGTCCAGCGTCTCGTCTTCCTCACCTCTAACGTGCAACTTCGTCTAGGCCTTGCGGCCGTTGCGGGTGCGTTTAGGTGTGTTGTCTATAATGATATCTTGAAGTTGTTTTCTGACAATTGTACTTTTGTTCCTGGTCTTGTTCTTTTGTTCCTAATCTGAACTTACCTTGTTATTGTTTCGCTTCAGGTCGGCATGTGGCCTCTTGCCCTGGCTTCACGCTCTAGCGGCAACGTTTCTGTCAAGCATACCTTGCTCAGCCCTGCTGAGATGCCGCTCGGTTGCTTTTTCCGTGCCTTGACGCTGCAAAGCATCCTTCCTACTGTTTTTCAGCAACTGTCGCACACTATTGAACTTTAACAACTTTAATAACTTTAATAACTTTAACTTGAAACTTAAAACTCTGTATGAACAGATGTGTTCACCTCTGAAGGCCTAAAGGTAAAAACTACCTTGTACGGCTCCTTAATAAAATATTAAAAACTTGCATGACTTTGTTCCTTGTCGATTATTAACGAAAATAAAACTGAAAATGAAAATGAAGTTGTGGAATTTCCCACATTTTGAAGAATTACACGTATTGTCTTTTATTGTATATTTTTCCCAGAGTTACAGAGCTACAGCAATGTAAATTATATTAATCGAAAGGGCTTGAAAAGAGCTACAAACGCTCAAGAGTTCATTGTAGAAAATTTTGTAGTTCAAAAGATAAAAAGAAAAACATTTTTTTTTTGCGAAAAACACGTTTTTCTGGAAACATGATAATTGGTTTCTCAAATGTATCTTCTTCCACAATTTTAGAGCTACAAGAATGGTTTATATACCATTCGATAGGGCTTAGCAAGGTGTATCCATAGGGGGTTACATTTTTCGATACATCTATTATTTTGAAAATTACACGACATGAAAAAAAAATGAAAAAAGGTCACATTTAAACAAAATATATTCTAAAAATCCACAATAAATTCCTAGCCCCTTATGGTTATATAGACATATAAGCAATCTAAAAACGAAGTTCTGGTTCTGTAACTTCAAAATTGTAGAAGAAGATAGATTTTAAAAAAAAACTATTTTATCATATTTTTCAAAAATAATCCAGTGCAGATACAAAAAATTTGTCGAGGTAACAAATGATCTTTGCATCATTTCACACCAACTGAAAAAATTTGAGAGAAATCCATTCGTAAATAACGGACTTTTTCCTCTTACCCAGACGGTGTCCTTAAAATAGTGTTTCTGGTTTTGTTTTAGTGATCATATTTTTTCGGCTCATTGCCATCTTTTTCTTCAGTACCTACTACTTCCTTCTTGCATGTTTATTTTATTTGAATTTTCTTCCCGACTTCCTGTTTAAATACGCATTGTATCCTGTGTGGCATGACGCTCGTTTTACCACACAAGGATGGCCTGTGTGAGACACGCACTGTGCTTAGATTACCGGTGTACGTGTCCATACTCGATGGTCCCTTCACTATTCCTCTCTTGATATAGGTGTATATAGGTGTTTGTGCGCACATGGGTGTGCATATGTGCACGTACACCTGTGTGCACTAGAGTAGATAAACCAGTCGAACGTTGCATTTTATGTCATTCCTCTCCGTTTCTGTGCAAGCATCAAACTAGACCGTCATGGTACCTATATGTGTGTGTGTTTATCAATTGCAGGCATTCTGCACCATATTATAAAGATAATGTGTTTTTTTTTCTTATATGAAATTGTAAAGCATCCATGTAAAAAAAACAAATTCGTTGTGTGATCATCCATTTATATTGCAGCAATATGCTTATTATGCTTATAGTTGTATGCTCATAATAATGAGATACCTATGTTTGTTTATCAATTCCCGACAATTTGCGCCATATTTCGAAGATAATGTGATTTTTTTCTAACATGAAACCCTTATAGGACATTAATGTTTTCTTTCTTATTCACGTCCCACAATCGTTTTCATGTTTCTGACTTAGGTAGACTGTTTTGTGCCACTATTTCTAGTACGGAAATTTTTTAAAATTCATGCCATAATAAAAGATATTTTCTCCGTTTCCCTCGATTGGAATGCTGTTTTATACTGACTAATTTACGCTGATATTTGCGCATATGCTTGTGTTTATGTGTACGTGTGCACGCTATTCGTATGACACTTTATAGAATGCGTATGTATTGTAATTGCCTCGATGCATAGAAATGCATTTGTGTATGCTTACAAGTTTGGTGTATGTGGGTGGGTATGTGTGTGCAGGTGTATTTGTATATATTTACATGTATGTGTGCACATATGAGTGTACTAGACTGACAACTAGCATTTCACTAGAGTTAATGGTCTTTTTTTCTGTTCACTTTCGACTTGTAACATTACCTAACTCGTCATCTCTTTATTATTGTAAAGCATTTATGTAAAAACTATACATTTGTTGTGCGATCATCCATTTATATTTAAAAAAATACTTATTAACTAATGGCCGTTATGTTAAAATTGTTGAATTAGAAATACAAAACTTATAATCTTCTTGGTTCTCATGCTTGTGTGTACATATATATATATGTGTATACATGTATGTATATATGTATATATATATATGTGTGGGTGTATATGGATATATATTTATATATTTTTTTCATGCTTCCTTAAAATGACACTTGTGAACATTGGCCGAAACAAGCGATTCATATATTATTTCCTGGCGTCAAGAATTGCGAAGATTTATGTCATGTACATGTAAACTGTCAAAAGTGTTTTCACCCCACATTGAAAATGCATCGTCCATGAAATGGTGTTATCTCTTATAATTATCATAACATATATTATCAAATGTATATTAAGCAAGATTAGGAGTACATTGCCCTCAATCATTACTTTTTGACTAGTGACACGAGTTTTACAATACTCGTGTGTGTGTATCATCTAAGTGTATTAATTTTAAGATATTTTGAAAACCAATGAGAGTAATTTTGTACCATCTATATTGGAAAAAAACTGTTTCTTCTCTTGATCACGTCGTTGTCGTGACTAAGATGGTTTAAGGGTACCGTCCGAAATTTTGACCTTTTTTCTTCCGATTCGCTTGAAAATTGGCCAGTTTTAGTATTTTTTGGAAGCAAACCTTTTTTACTCCTGTCATTTTTTCGATTTAGGCCTTATTTTTTCACGAAAAATTAGCTTTTTGATGCATTTTTATGTAAATTTCAAGACGTATCAACTCATTAAATTTTGATGCTAGAACAAAACCAAAGACAGTTTTAGAATCCTTGAAGCATTTCTAACGAAGTTATAATTTAAAATTTTAACATTTCGAAAAAATATTTCTGTGATAAGCGATACTTTATAATAGCATCACAAACAATTATTTCTGGGTTTGGAGCCATATAACTTTTTTGTTTTCTAAAATTTGGGAAGAGTCCAATTATAAATTTGTTAGAAATGTTCCAAGGATTCCAAAACTGTCTTTGGTTTTGTTCTAGCATCAAAACTCAATGAGTTGATACAGTTTGAATGTTGAAAGGTAAATGTTTTGGGAATAAACTAAAACAAAATTTTTGTTGAAGTATAATATAATGGACAATTTATGTAACTCATAGCAGTTTTAATTTTTTATTTCGATAAATTCCATGCATAACTTCATATTCACAGTGTGAATTTGATTTCCCCCCAAAAAAAAATAGAAAAAAAATTTATATATGAATAAAAATTAGGAAATTCTTCATTCTCCGTCTGATTCTTATGAAATTTGACTATATTATGTAACTTTTAAAAAGAAACACAATTTCATCTATTCATTTTTTCGATTCAGGCCTTATTTTTTAAAAAAATTGAGATACTGGTTTTTGAGTTCATTTTCATGGATATTTCATAACGTATCAACTCATTGAGTTTTGCTGCTAGAACCAAACCAGACACAGTTTTAGAATCTATGGAACATTTTCAACAAAAGTATATTGGGAAACTATCCATTTCCATTTACATTTTCTGTTTATATGGGATCGAAATCAGGTCGCAAATTCAAAATTTTTGTCCCATATGCGCCATAAAATTTCAGGACCGAATAGTCCACCACGGCACCACCTAAGGGTTCTTTTCCAACAATTACATGAAAAAAGCTCACCTGACCGACAGGGGCCTGGCAGGGCCCCTTAAACCCCCTTAAACTAGCCTAAATAATTATAGTAGTAACTAGTAATTATTATTATCCGCCGTTACTATGCGCACGTAATCATCTGTAAAAACACATATGCATAAATTTTTCAATACGCTGTTGAGTTGTAATATAATTTAATCTAAGGTGAGCAAAGAAACTATTCAATTTAACTTGTGAGGATGCGAACTATAGCCATGCACCATATCTTCATGATGGTAGGGCATACGAGTAAATGGATGAAACTATTTCATATAGTGGCAGATTTATAAGCTAGATATGAGTGCGGACAAAACTATTTATTTGGTAACATTGTTTTACGTTGTTTCTTATTAAAAATCGGATTTTTTATACATGTTGAAACTCTGCACATGGATTTTGCGACAATGCGTGATTGTGATTTCAGATTATGGATGTTCCTAACCTTAACACGTAATCTAGTTTGCAGTAATTACATTTCCTAAATCCTGTTGATGTATTTCTTAAGTTAGCCTTCCTAAGTCAAATAATGATTTGTCAATGTTGTATTTAACGATTAAAAGCTGGAGTGAAATTCATGACTGTAATATAGCGGGAAATGTAAGTTCTAGTTAGACATACCAAACGTTGGCAACGCTCGTGAGAGCAACACTCGCAGTCAGTCTCCTATTGGTCTCGGGCCCAACAACAGTGGATGTTGCCGAGTGTGTGTATATAATTGCCTATTGTGGCTAAGTATCTAACTCTCTAATTTCTAAACTAGTGTACTTAAATCTACTCTACTCTTTTCTATATATTTCCACCTATCTCCGCTCTACTCTTGCTGGTCACATGTCTGGTAGTTGAGTATTTAAGTTGTAAGGTATTTAGAGAGGTGAGTCCATATTTGTTATATTATTGATGTGTCAATAATTTCTATGCAGTGTTGTGTCTATGTGGGACTCAGATATTGTCCATGTGTTGTGTAACTATACTGTGCTCTAGTGTAGGAGCACCAGGGTGTTGGCAAGGGCTATCTGAAGGTAATTAACTTTCTATAAATAATACCCTAGGTTGGATTTACTTCAATGATGTTGTTGAAACAATTTATTTTGTTGATTGACCTAATACATTCATTCCCACAAGTAATGCCAGAAATAATGAGGAACAATTATTTCTCAGATATTTATAACACTTTTAGGTCGCATTTCCACAGTAGTGTTAGTGCATGGAGTCCGAACACTTTATCCAGCAAGCATACAGCTCCTCCGCTTGTGAAGTAGTTCTTCAGCTGAACTCTGATGGCTGTAGCTGCCACAGCCGATCGAAAGCCTCAACACAACGAACCGAATGATGTCAGTGTTTTCCCACCAACTGCGGGTTGTGCATGATCCAGTGATAATGTCCTTTTTTCAAGAGCAAGCGGGTTGATGTAACAGAAGTCTTAATAAACATTTAGGTAATAATAAAGAGCGCATGTTGCTAGAGTGATAGACTGGATTCTCTTGACTGTGATGTTTATATCAGTACGGAAAACTCTGAACGTACTTGACAGTATGCCGAATGCGTTTGTCTCTGTTTTTCGTGCTTTAGAAAGACCAGCTGAAAACTCTTTTGTCGTGAGAAAGGTTCGTACTAGGATAAAGCTTCATGAAACGAGTTGATGGGAACGCATCATCTGCCATTATGAAATGTGGAGAAAGGAAGTTGGTCACAAGAAGTTCACGAGTATGGGGCATGTTCAGGCTGTTAGAATCGAATGCTTTCTTTAAGGATGAGTTACTGAACACTCCTCCGTCATGGTACTCGATCATTTGTAGCGAGGTGTCAGAGGGTAATTCCGAGTCGATCACAAGCAGGGAAGCATTTCTGGAACTTGGTGTCTTGCCTGCTGATTACTGAGCCAACTTTGCCCAGTATGTCTTGTACCTTCTGTAAAGAATAAGAAAACTTTTGCATAATCCTTGTTAGTATTAACACGTAAAAATAACTAATACCAAAATTACATATCAGAGAAAGCATCATATTATTCTCAACGAAGGCGAAGGAGAAGACTTATCTTTAATCAATTTTTTTAATGTTTCATGCCCTAAGCTCATTTGCAACAAGGAAAACTTGCACAATTTCAACAGATAACAATAGACAAAAATTCGAAACATAAATGGAGAAACCTTGACAATTTAATGACTTCAATCCCTCCCCAGTCGCTCTATCTGAGGGTTGCTGAGCACACCTGCAAAAATCATCGAACTGGTAACATTCTTGGATCCCATTTTCATTCTTGTATTAGAGAGCATTGCTCAACTCAGCCATGTTACCAAGCTATTCTCAGAGGTAAATTCAAAATTTTACACTCCAATTAAATAAAATGTTTTATGATCCGTCTAAAAGAAACGTTCAAAAATAATAATTTTCTCCGTAGAAACAATCTCACTTACCCGCAATCGTTTACATCAACGAGAAGATCTTCTCTCAACCGATTCGGATTGCTAGCTCTATTTCGCCATGGTTTTACCCAATATCTTCGTTTAGGTTTCGCTGTTTTTGTACTTTCATTAAAAGTTGTGGTCACGAAAGTTGCTTCGACAGCAAATTTCTAGAGCTCACACAGATTCTCACGTCCTGCTCATCCATATCGCATACCTATACTTCTGTTTATTTACATTCGATGAACGTCGGACGCTCATCACAGAACTGAGTCAGAGCCACACACAGTCGTGATGTGGCCTGACTTGCTTAACGGCCGTTTGATGACGAGTGTCCGTCATTCATTTGACGAACGAAAAATCGTAGTGTGGCCCCGGCATAACTCTTTAATTCTATCCGACGAGGTCCTTGACTTGGAAGCCGAAGACGTCGAGCAGCGAGAGAGTTTGCTCTCCGCGCTTGAAAAGCGCGACGTAATGGGGGCCAGTTTCAGGGAACTCTGGTACTCACAATATTTAATCAGTCATAGAGGTCTATACCCTCTTAAATCTCTGCCTCACAATAATAAATTTCTATCAGTAGGTCAGGTTGTCTTATTAAGGCATCCTATAAAACCTAGGCCGTTTTGGACTTTGGTCCGCATCAGCGCGCTGCTACCTGGCCACGATGGTAAGGTCCGGTCCGGGTTAAGCTGATAACTCTGAGTCTGCCGTCAAGATTTCTCTACTTTACCCCCTGGAGTTAGCTGCTTTTGATACTGCTTCAGAGGAGGGGTGGGAAAGTGCAGAACGAAGCTCTGGTGAGGAGTTACATCCTTATTTTGAAGCTCCTGAGAGTCCCATTTCTAATGAGGGTAGTTTTCTCTCTATCGAACACCCAGGAGATCAGCAATACTCTTATGATAACGATTTTTTGGAATCTCCCGAAGAATTTAAAATGGAGGCAGCTGCCCGTCCTAAACGGCAGGCAGCTCAACAGCAGCGTAGCAAACTTGCTGATTTAATTAGGAGAGGTCATCTTTGATTTCCCTTACTAATTTATCTTGCTATATTAAAACTTGTATATGCGAATAAAATAAGTGATAGCACTTTTTTCCATATTTCCTCTAGAAATTATTGTGAATATAATGAAATGTTTTGTGTATTTAAAATCTATGTAACGGAAATTTCAAAATGAAAACTCCGTTTTTTGTTGGCCGGGATTGTGTGGAAATTCTAGCCATTGCTCAAAGCCGGGATCCTCTGCGGGCTTAGTAAGGTATTATTAATGGCCTTCCGCAGTAAGAGGTCTTAGGCTGCTGTTAAATTAATTAACCTAAAAGGCAATAAAACGAGTAATTAACGAATAGCAGAGCAGTGGTGGGGGTTCCTCACATCTTGGGTTGTAAGCGTATTTCCAAACTTCTAAAGTACGCCTGCGCTTTTCTTCCGAGTCCTAAGCCAATACAGCGGATTCGGATGAAAACCGATGTGCGCGGTCTTTACGAACTGCCACGTCAGACAGCTTGCAACCGCGGCCTCGGATGCACCTAAATCTTGTGCCTCGCTGGTCACCGGTCATCTTTCCTCGCTACCTTGGACCCTTGGGTTCATGGACAGCCGGCTACATTGAAAAGTGTTCACCTGAACAAATATTTTCGAAGGTGAGAACCCCCTTTTATTGCCATGCTCTGATCGTTTAAATGATTACTTAAAGCGTTACCGACCCCTTTCGGGTGTCAGGCATTTATGTGAATTCTGTGCCCCTTCACCATTGGGGACTTTGTTGCCGCCTTGTAGCCGGGAGGCATTGTAGTGGATGCTTCCAGCCCATTACCACCCAAAATTTACGAATTTTTAAAACTCCCATCTAAAAATCCAAGTATCGCATAATATTCACTCTCATTATTTTTGGAATAAGAAATTTACTCAACTTTACCCATAACCCATTAAAATTGTGCACCAAAAAATATGTCTCTGTAGAATTCAGTTCAAAATATTTAGAGACTCCTCATAGACGCACCGTGGCAACACTCGTCGCCACCTAACGCTCACTTTTTAAAAATCACTGCTTGTGTGCGCGTCACGAGTGCATTGCTTCCTCGGGTGAGATTTTGGTGTTAGACGTGTTCTTTTCTACGTAACGGTAAATTATTTAGTTAAAGTATCTTAATGCCCATTCATGTCCAGATTTATCGGATAATTAATTTTTGTAATGTCGTGCCTAGTATTAAGATTCTTTTAGATAGCTTTGTGTAATAGCTCCGTGTTTGTTTGTTTAAGAGAAGTAGTTTTATTCCATTGTGACTATTATTATTAATTTTGATAGCCTAAGAAGTATCGAGAAAAAGTAGGTGTTGTGTTGGTTAAAAAATACTGAGACTCTCTAGTAAATCATTGTCTAGATTCCTTCTAGAATCAATGAAAAGTTTTAGTGCCTTGCAAAGAAAATAATTTAGTGTAAAGACTAATCATAGATTTTGTGGGAACCTTACACATACAATTAGCGCTTGATTAGGCAGATTTTGGGCACCGTTCCAAAATCCAGTTAGTTAGATTTTTTAAAATAAATTCAGGGTCAAGAGTTTTTCCTCAGTTGGACGGCTATAAATTCAACCTTTCGAATTAACGGCCAAATTAGTCGTCCTAGCACGCCAAGTCATGATGGAATAAATGATATTCTTTTTATTTATTTACCTAGCTTGCCAAGAAATGTTTCCATGTTGCCTGAGCCATTTTTAGTTCTGTCCTTCATGTTTTTGCAATTATTAGTAAGTTCTGTTTTTCCAAAATGCCCTCAGGTAACCCAATTTATTTCAATATTTTGGAGCAATTCTAGCTCACATTGAAATTAGTTAGTGAGATACCCCGTCTTAATTTTTATCATGTCTCGTAAGCCGAGGGTTAAGATTTGTGTGCTCTCAATAATTGCATTTTTCAATTATGGTTAGGGCATTGAAATAACTGTGAAATCTTTATAGTGGCACAGTCAACGTTGACGTCTGGAACTTTGTTTCATGAAGTCTGGCTCAGAACTATCCCAATAAATACCTAATTACATTTGAAAACATCTTTTATAAATAGGACCAGTATTCTTATATATGAATAGTATTGATGTTTTGAAGGCTGGTTAGGTAGTTAGTAATTTTAGCTGACTTAGCCATTAAGCATTGATTCCTAGCGTGAATAACGATTAAGTTATTTATGTTAAATTCAAACTAGGTAGGACTTAATTCATGTGTTAAATTGGGAACATTTCCAATCCAATTATTAATTAAAATTGCCTGATGTGTTAGAGAAGCCAGATTACTTCTTAAGCCAGAATTGAGCTATCACAGTTCTGTTGTTTTTGAAAGGGGTTAGGTGCAAGTTATTAGTATAAAGTTGTAGTTTCATGCCATTAAAAAAATGTTTAGACTAATATTTGGCCCCGAGCAAAATTGCCATTGCTCCGAAGTTGATCCCTGCCTGCACTCCGGCGCCAGAGTGCAGGTGGGGGTCGTTTTCGAAGAGACTCCTCGCTTTGAGGCGGCATGTTAATCGCAGATTGTTTACAGCCTGGCATGTGTTAATATATGGCTCGCCTAGATACCTTGTTCACATTAACCCAGCTCTATCGTCCCGTACAGGAAGCCACGAGACATATCGCACTCCACTGCCACATTCACCTACCTTGCCCACTCATATAAAGGGGTTAAATAACCCGGTAGCCAAGCTTGGCAGAGGACAAAAACTGCCTCCTTTTTGGTTTTCCTACTCAGTTCCTTCGCGGTGATTCCCGTTTCCACATTCCCCTTCACGCCTCATACCTCATACACGTTACGTCCCTCGTCCAAGCGACGTAACTATTTGAGCACTCTCGGGCTGCATCTAACTCACTTGACGCTGACCCATATTTATCAACCCGTGGGGAATTGAGCATTCACCAGCTGTTTCTAATTACTGACGCTTAGCCGTTTCAAAGAGCCTTTGGGATTCCATGCACACCAAACCTCCACCACATACATTCACCATCTCACACCAACAGCTGCGAGCCGGTTGCGTCCCTACTCAAGATTGGACCAGGAACAGCTCATCCTGAACCGACCGACAGGTGTTGACAAGTCCCCCAGCAAAAATATAGGCCAGAGAAAACACACCCATATTTCCTTGCCCTTCTGCGTGGTCCAGTCCGTGGTAAAGTTCTAGTGTTGATTTGATTAAAGTGATGCATAAAGCATCCGAACACCGACTTCAACTCCTTCTGAGTTTTGCTAACCACTAAATTCAATGTGCGTTAACACGCGCTGGTGACCCTGTTAAATTGCTTTGCTCATCAAGCGTCACATAATAATATTAAGTTCCTCAACCTTGAGCGAACTTCAGACTGGTGACCCCAGAGTGACCAGTCTAATATAAATACTTATAAATACTAAATACTTACCCGGACCACCATCGGAAGGATTGGGAGCACATGTCTAGTGCTGTCAACTTCTGTGCATGGCTGACCTTGAAGGAGGTAGTTTCTTTTCCCCTCTCTAAAATTCTCAGTAGTCAAACATAGCATTTCCTCTCTAAACCCTTCCCTAATAATAAGTTATTGCTACTGCAGCCTATCCTAACAAAATTCTTCATGTATTTCCATTGCTACTGAAGCCACCTTTTACAAAACTCTTCATGCATTTCCATTGCTACTGAACCAAACCATAGGAGACCTTCTAGGATTATTTCCATTGCTACTGAAGCTCCTTACTAATAACCTTCGCAATTTCCATTGCTACTGTAGCACCATTGCTACTGAAGCACAGAAGTAAAATAAAACTTGTACGAAACCAAAAGCTATTGCAACGCGCGTTATCAATAATTCGTGGGGAACATTTAGGGAGCAAGTATGTCTCCAAACGACAGTAATGACAGTCAGGCGTTATCGGTAAAGCTGTCACCTTTCTCGATACATAGCCTCGATTCCTGGTTCTTCCAAACTGAGGGCCACTTCGAAAGCCTATCCATTACGTGCAAAAAAACGAAATATTACGCACTCCTTAGGGCTCTCCCCACGACTTGCCTAGACGACCTTTCAGTCTTTTGCGACGCAAATACAACCGAACCTTATTCCACCCTCATAGATCATATTTTAAAACGTTATGGCAAAGATAGGGACCAAAGAATCCAAGCTCTGACGAGTAACCTTACCACCTACAATAGCCAAACACCTTTAGAGTTGTTCAAAGAAATGCGGAAGCTTGCCAAAGGTGTTATGGATGATAATACCCTTAAGGCATTATACATCCAGCGCTTGCCCGCACGTCTGCACCCTTTCCTCCTTACCCCAAATTCCTCTTTAAATCTAGACGGTCTAGCAGAATTTGCCGAGAAACTTCTCGCATGCGAGACCTTGACACAGAACAGTTCTGCCGCAACCTCAATAGTCAGCCAAACCAGTGTAAGCGAAACAGATATATTGTTGAGCGCGTTAGTTCAGCGAGTTGGAGCACTAGAAGTTGCCAACCAGCAAGCCGACCACACGGAGAGATTGCATGGGGTCGCACGCCAAACAGCAGCGTATCAGCAAGTCGATAATTCTCCAAACACCGTCCCGTTTGACAGACAAAAGAGAGGGAATCGTTCATTTAAACATCAGAGGGCTGGTAGTTCAAATACCATTCAGGGTCCAAATTCACGAGACAACCTGGTGGAGGAATGGTGCTGGTATCATAGGCAATACTTGCACAAGGCTCGTAAGTGCGAGTCACCACAGTGTCCCTTGCACGTACTACTTCACCCAAAAAACGGGAACAGCGCGGCGTAAATGCGAGTCAGACGTCAGCGCCAAACCAACCAAACTCTACTCGCTGCCTTTTCCTACCTGATCCGGCTACCGGTATTCGATTTTTGATCGATACCGGGAGTTCGGTAAGCCTAATCCCGGCAACTGACAGAGACAAAAGTATTCCGGGCATTCCCAACTTACGTGCTGCAAATGGCACTCCTATACTGTGTTACGGCACAAAGACCTTGTAGTGCTCCCTAAATCTCAAACGTACCCTCAAGTTCGAATTCATAGTGGCTGATGTGGACACGCCCATCATTGGTGCTGATTTCCTTCAGAAGTTTGCATTGGTGGTGAATTTGAGAAACGGATGCTTGTATGATAGCGAAACCCGAGTGCAAAGCTTAGTGCCGTCGATTTGGTGAACGTTACGTCAAGCGTCTCCCCTAATTTAGACAGCACATGCCCCTACCAACGAGTGTTGTTTGGATTCCCCTCACTCTTTCAACCGAACGTAACTGTGCAAAATAACACGCTGACGCAACACCACATATCGACGAGCGGTCCCCCGGTTTACGCGAAAGTAAGGCGCCTGCCCCATGATCGATTGCAAGAAGTAAAGGCTGAATTTGCTAAAATGGTGGAAGAAGGGACAATTCGCATCTCGAAAAGTCCCTGGGCCAGTCCTTTGTTGCTTGTTCCCAAAAGCAATGGCGAGTTGCGCATTTGCGGCGACTACCGCCAGTTAAACTCCGTAACCGTACCCGATAGATTCCCAATCCCGCATTTGCATGACTTCACTGCAAATCTGTCAGGGGCAAAAATCTTCTCTACCGTGGACCTGAAGGGAGCTTTCCATCAGATTCCAATGGAGGAAAGCTCTATTCAAAAGACCGCTGTCTGTATGCCGTTTGGCTTGTACGAGTACCTTCGTATGCCGTATGGCTTGCGAAATGCTCCGCAAACCTTTCAGCGGCACATGACTGAAGTCTTTTCCGACCTCCTGTTTTTGCATTGTTACCTCGATGATGTGCTTGTGGCTTCGGGGACGCCTGAGGAGCATGTGCATCATCTGAGGGAGCTGTGCAAACGACTAGCGTCGCACGCTCTGCTGATTAATCCAGCAAAGTATGTACTGGGAAAGAAGGAACTGACTTTTCTAGGTCACCACATTTCCGATGAAGGCATTAGGCCACTTCCTGACAAGGTAGAAGCTATTCGGAATTTCCCAAAACCCTCTACACAAAGAGAGTTGCGCAGGTTCTTGGGATCGGTGAATTTTTACCACCGATTCCTAAGGAACTGTGCGGCGACTCTGGCACCCCTCTCCTCCCTCATTAGAGCGAAAAAGCGAGGGGAGTCAGTACTTCTTGAGTGGAACAGTGAGGCAGAGGAGGCATTCACCGCAATAAAAGAAGAACTCGCAAATGCGACGGAGTTGGCTTACCCACACCCGAACGCAAAACTTAACCTCGTAGTAGACGCGTCAGACCTTGCTGTCGGCGCGGTATTACAACAAACCGTTAACAACGACACGTCACCTTTGGCGTTCTTTAGTCGGAAACTTTCTCCCACCGAACAACGTTATAGCACGTTCGGAAGAGAGCTTCTGGTTATCTATCTCTCAATTAAGCACTTCCGCTAAACCCTTGAAGCACGTCAGTTTACGGTATTCACCGATCATAAACCTCTCATTAATGTCATAAGAATGCCTCCTGACCGCCACTCCCCTCGAGAAAGTCGGCACCTGAGTTACATAGCACAGTTCACTGACGATCTCAGGCACATTAAGGGGGATGAGAACACGGTCGCCGACTGCTTATCGCGTGTGCACAACGTGGTATTGAACCCGTTGGCGCCCGAGTTCCGACCTCCTGTGTAAATGGTTTCGTCGGCTGAAATCATCGCCGAACAAAAAACCGACACGGAGATCCAAACTTTGATTGAGTCTCCTAGCTCGTCCTTAAAGCTGTCACTCAGAGAAGGCGTTTATTGTGACGCCGACCTTCCTAACCGATATTATCTACCAACTAAATTACGTCTTCCCACCATAAAACATTATCATGAACTCGCCCATCCTGGAACAGATAGAACCTTCCGCTTAATCGCAGATCGTTTTGTTTGGCCCGGGATGCGTAGGGCCATAAGAGAGTTCGTTCGGAATTGCCCAGATTGCCAAGCTAGCAAAGTCACTCGGCACAACAAAGCCACAGTTCAACCTTGTGCATTCTCCGGAGGCAAGTTCGATGCTGTAAATATTGACATTGTGGGCCCCCTTCCTAACTCTCGCGGTTACTGTTATTTACTTACAATGATAGACCGTTTCTCCCGTTGGGTCGAGGCTGTTCCCATTGCTAACATAACGGCAGAAACCGGAGCTCGAACTTTTGTAGAGACGTGGATCTCCCGCTTTGGGTTCCTTTGAGCATCACGCATGATCGTGGTGCTCAGTTTACTTCCACCTTGTGGTTAGAGATCTCCAAAACCCTAGGTAGTGCGAATATATCAACTACCGCCTTCCACCCCCAATCAAATGGACTCATCGCGAGAGTCCACCGCGACCTCAAGGCGTCCTTGCGTTGTTTACGGTGTCATGATGACTGGGTGGATCGTTTGCCTATTGTATTACTTACTCTGCGGAATTTGTTTAGGCAGGACCAAAAGTGTGCGTCCTCTGAACTGCTTTACGGGAAATCCTTGCGATTGCCCGGTGATGTTATTGATCCTGTTTACCAAATTGATGGCTCCCCCAGCCGAATCGCTGATTACGCGGCACGTCTCAAACGCGCCATGCAGGAAATGGTTTACATACCGATTCGCCCGCCTTTTCTCTGTTGGGTATAGGAGAAAAATTCCAAGCACAATACCCCACTCCACCCAGGTGTCTGAAATGGGTACCGGTCTCGACCGGGGGAAAGCGTCAAGGCGTCCTGGCGTTAGTCATAAGGTATTTGAAAATCCAATGTACAAGGTGATATATATATCAGGCTTGATTGGAAATAAAGCATCCGTAGATGCCTTCATTATTTACCATCTGAAAGCCTAGACCCCTTTTGCAGAATTGTACACATGTTTACGTTCGGGTTGATGGTGTAAAAACCCCCTTGCGAAGTCCCTATGATGGCCCTTACAAGGTCCTCAAAAGGACACCTAAGTTCTTCATAATTGAAAGGGGTACCAAGAGCGACAGTGTTAGCATCGATCGCTTGAAGGCCGCATATGTGTCCCTTCCTGACGACCTTCCCATCAACTCTCATGAGCCACAACCCAGACTGCAAATTGGCCTCAGGTCAACACCTGTCGTGCCCACTAATTCGCACTTATCTGCTTGGGCTTAGACCTTCCTCCCACTATGGAGTGCAACGAGTTCATCGTTCCCCCGAATACCGTTCAAAGAACGCTGTCGGAACCTCGTAATTCGGGTGCCTCCATTTTGGCTAATGCTTCTGATACTGTTGTTTCCCATCACGAAAATGCCACAGATACTCTTTTGTTGTTCCAGTTGGGAATCCTAACGACAACTCTTACAGCTCCACAGCTTAACCCTTCTACTGCCCCCGAGCGTCGTAGCAGGTTTGGCAGACCTAGTCGTCCGCCAGCCCGTTATGCGCAGACTTAGGGTGGTGAACTCTGATCTGTCAACTCTTCCCTATTTTCCTCTGTCAAGCTTTCTTTCAGGACCTTCCTTCGTAATTCTTTCGGGCATCTCTCAGGTAACAGCTTCACTGTTACCAGACCTTTCGGTCTCCTTAGTGGGGAACCGATGTGCGCGGTCTTTTCGAACTGCCACGTCAGACAGCTTGCAACCGCAGCCTCGGGTGCACCTAAATCTTGTGCCTCGCTGGTCACCGGTCATCTTTCCTCGCTACCTTGGACCCTTGGGTTCATGGACAGCCGGCTACATTGAAAAGTGTTCACCTGAACAAATATTTTCGAAGGTGAGAACCCCTTTTATTGCCATGCTCTGATCGTTTAAATGATTACTTAAAGCGTTACCGACCCCTTTCGGGTGTCAGGCATTTATGTGAATTCTGTGCCCCTTCACCATTGGGGACTTTGTTGCCGCCTTGTAGCCGGGAGGCAACACAATGAACATGCTTAATATTTTTTTCGCCTATGATAACTTCTCTGGCCACCAATGCTCTTGTGTAAACCGAATTCTTTCACAACTACCCCGGCATCTAAACAACTGACGTGGACTGAGGCTGCAGAGAAATCTTGTAGCGATCTACAACAGGCTCTTGCCAAATGTCCTACCCTCCGTTTCCTGTTGCCTCTAGCTTCCTGACTACCACTATCTCAGTACCCTCTGAAAGCTCGGCTTCTGTCCAGGGTAGTGATGTGGTGCCAGGTATAACTTTAAAGTAATAACTAACATCCAGCATTAAAGCTAGAGCATTATTATTATTTTCAAACTCCATTTTTATGGATACCAAAAAATAGAATTGTGCTCATTGCCTCACGCATTGAAATACCAAAGGCTGTTTTGCAACATTTTCCCTAGGCCGATCAGCAAGCTGTAGACACCAGCCCATTTTCCTACCAGCACTGGTACGATGTGGCTGTGCCGTGTTCTCTCCTTTACAGCCGTCTGGCTCCCAAGCTACCCCTTTATATACCGATGACTTACTACTTACTTTATTGAGCAACTCGTGTTCTCGTGATTCTATTACACATATCAATATGCAATAAGCTGTCGAAAAACCCGACTTATTTATCAATCCTACGATTACCAAACACAACACCAAATAAGGGGGTTCCCATCGTTGTAACCCCTATAAGTAAGAGCTCCGGAAGCTGTTGTTACGCTCCTCCATTACGAGCTCCGGAAGCTGTCGTCACTCTCTTCCTTCACGAGCACCTGAAGTCATTGTTATGTGCTCTTGCCTAACTTCCGGAAACGGCTGGGCTTGAGAGGAAGTCTCTAACCGACAGAGGACCGTACACTGATACGTGCGTTCCAAAATGTTTCCTTCTCCTGCCTTGGTAGTCTAAAGCTACTGAAACTGTAGTTTGCTGCTACAGCTAAATAAACCTCATGTTGTGTTGAAAAGAAACCACACAACACATCCCAAACTCACGCTATTGTACCACCGAAAATCCAGTGTTGTTACTTAATTATTAATGGCTTCTGTCAACCGTCATCGAGTTATTTTTATGTTACACCATTTTGAAAATCAATGTTGAATATTTTTAATCAAATATTCTGAAAATAGACACTTTTCTTTTTTTTCCTAATGTGATGATGTGTGGATATGAGATTTTCAAGAAATTAGCTTATAAAAAGCAACTCCAATTGAAGTTCTTAAATTGCCCTAACAAATAAAAACTATTCACCTCGTTCTTATTCTCGAATGTATATTAAAATACAGATATAAACTCAATTTCTGTTTGTAATTTTTGAACTTATTATGTATGATGCAATTTCTTTGTTTCATTTATAAGATGTGAAATAAACTCTTTTAAAATTTTGAAAAGTTTCAAATTTGTGCATATATGATCATATATTTTTAGTATTTCATTCAATTTTCTCGAAAAATAAAGTTTAAATGGCAACTGAATATATTTAGTCGGTTAATAAAATACATTAGAACATTGTCGCAATTTATTAACGTAGGAACTGTTGACATGGTGACGTCAGTACTCTCACTTGTAAACAAGATGGCAAAGCTTTCATGTGAAGAACTAGCCCTTTTTCCTCTGAGAAGCATTGAATCTGTTGTAAAATTGTTTAAAGTACATATTGAAAAGAACAATGAGCCAAATTTAGCTATTTTATCCATTATTCTCGGTTACATTGAAAACACACTTACATGCTCGAGAGCTGCTGAAACCAGTGATTCTGTTGCTGACATAACACACAATGAAAAAGAGTGTCATTGGCTTGAAAACTCTGCTACTAAAATACCTGCTGTAGAATACACATTTGTTGAAGCTCTTTATCAAAGATTTTTATCAATAATTAAAGCACATGTTGATGTCGCTTCATTTGGAAGTCCAAAGTTTGCCACAAGGGAATTGGTCAAGAGAGTGTCAGATGTGGTTTGGTGCACTTTATGCAGCAGTTACTACAAGGACAGAGCACATCTACAATCAATATACAGCTATATGACAGGTAATTTTTATTTTTCAAATAAATTAAGTTCTGATTCAGTTCAGTTAATTGCATTTAAATGATAAGCATTGGATGCATCCAAACCAGACAACACAGATTGGTCAATCACTGCTTACTCATGGATCAGCTATACTTGTACATTTGATTGGCACTGGTGATGGGATAATGATATATCATTTTGTAACTTTAAGGGATAATTGTTTTAAAAGTTTTCTAATTGCTCTGAGTCTTGGGAAATTTTTCATCTGTGACCCAGATAAATGTTATAAGTCTCCATTATTACAGAAGAATCATACTTCTATCTTAGGAATATGTGTAGCGTTGGTCAGTAATCAATTTTCCACCATTTGGTGCCTATAAATAGGTAATTAACTAGATCTAAATAAACAATTATTCTTCTATGCACTTTCCGTCGGAAATGAGTATTTAACGAGTTATGGCGGTATGTTTAGTTTCGTCTTTGGTTAATGTGAAGTTTCATGCAATCACGGAAAATAATAATGCCGATCCTAGGAATCACTAAAGGAACACATTTCAGAACGTTTTACAGGAATGACATTCTGCTCGCTGATGCGTTATTTTCGAATAATTGAACTTTGAAGTTGGCCTTAGCGCCAAAGGAAGCGAGCGCGTGAAACGGAATTTAATTAATAACGGAAGCTATTACAAACGTAAAGAGGTTGGGTCGTGAGGGGGAGGCACAGTTCTTCTAGTGAAAATTATAAATATAGCTTCTAACCCACCCATTAGGGTGACGACCGCAATCTTGTTGACATCGGGTCCAAAATGGCAGCGCCCATGGTGGTCGCCATGTTAGACCCGATGTAAACAAGATTGCGGTCGTCACCCTAATGGGTGGTTTAGAAGCTTTATTTATACTTTTCACTAAAAGAACTGTGGCTACCCCTCACGACCCAACCTCTTTACGTTTGTAATAGGGGGTTAGCTTCCGTTTTTAATTAAATTACGCTCGCTTCCTTGGGCGCGCGACGGCCAACTTCAAAGCTCAATAATTCGAAAATAACGCATCAGCGAGCAGAATGTCGTTCATGAAAAACGTTCTTAAATGGGTTTCTTTAGTGATTGCTTAGAATATAATTATTAATTTCCGTGATTGCATGAAACTTCACATTGACCTCGTCTTTGGAGACAATCGCCCTGGAAGCGAGACTCTATTACAGTGATGCCATACCACGGGATTGATGAATATTTTTCCGCTTCAAACACGAGTTGCGGTAACTAATTGGTCTATATGTATTTTAGGTGCTGCACGGAAATTTAAAATTTTGGGTCAATATTGAATATAATGTTGTCAACGAATTTCATAATTTCCTAGGTATAGATGGGTAATATAGTCGATTTTAGGACATTTTACACGAATGACAAGTTATGTGGGTACGTTATATATATTTAATTAGTCGTTCTAAATATGAAGCCACAAAATAACAAGTTATACAGTAACAACTCTCAGTACGCCGGGCTGAGTTCTATTTCAAAGATTCAAGCAAAGGCAGCATATACGAGACCCTTCAATGACTACTACACGCTCGGGAATCAATGCTCCTAATTCTAAGTACAATCTTTTATAGAAGCAGTTACCGCAGCTACCTTTGATATTCGTTGGAAGCAACCAACGGTCGGGAAGCCTTTTTTACAAATCTTTTTCTGATGCCCTCTGCTGATGCCATGCAAGCGTCGCCTTCCTCTGCTGATGCAGCTTTCTGAGCTTTCTGCTGAAGTACGCTGAATTTTGCAACGGTCGTTCAGGGCACGGAGTACGTGACTCTTGCTCGTTGATGCAACCGTCATCCACGGTGTGCCGTTATGTAGAAAGGTATATAACAGAATTTACCTACACCCCTCCCTCAAAGGCAAGTTTTTTAAAATTTCAATTTCTCAGCCAATATTGTACATAGGCTTTTGTTTTTTGTTTGATTCATAATGAACATATCTACAAAAGTGAGTGTTTTGATTTGCTTTAGAAAATTTTTTCTATCAATTTTGAATTTGTAAAGCCTAATATTTATTCTTATTTTGCAATAAAGAGAATTGGTAAATGTAAAGTGTTTGCTAGGAATCGATTTTTGATTTTTCAGTACCTAAACATAGTTGATTAGATCAAAATAAACAAGTTTTCTCCTATGCACTTTCCGTCACAAATGAGTAACAAGTTATAGCGGTAGGTTTAGTTTCGTCTTTGATGACGAATGCGCTCGAATAAACAGCTACTCATTGATTTTCAAATTTTTGTTGCTTGAATCACGGTAATAACATAGAAATAAACTACTTTTCCTCCATACACTTTTTGCGTCAAATGAGTATTTTACAAGTTTTAGCGGTAGGTTTAGTTTTGTCTTTGATGACGAGTTCGTTGGAAGCGACTCCATTGCAGTGTTGTCATACGACGCGCTAGATTAATTACTTCCCGCTTCAAACGCTTGAGTTGCGGTAACTCATTTACCGCTATAACTCATTAAATACTCATTTCCGATGAAAAGTGCATAGAAGAAAACTTGTTAATTTGGATCTAATAAACTATGTTTAGGCACCGAAAATTCAAAAATCGATTTCTAGCAAACACTTTACATTTACCAAAAAATTTTTAATCAACTTGCCAAGAAACTTCCTCTGAAGTTGATAGTACTCACCTTGATCTCTACGATGCAGAAAAAGATATTCTCCATGGGTAAAAAATTGTACCTGGAATTTCCCTTCAAAGTTGAAAAAGGAGGTTTGTCCGGAGGCGACTGCTGCATTATGATATTCTAGACATTTCACAGGATGCATAAGCACAAAACCACTCACTAGAAGGTCAAGAGACCACTAAACCTCTGTAATGAATGGACAGTCATGTAAAAACTAAGAACAAAATTTGTAGTAACCAACCACAGCTGAGCAAAGCCGCAGCTGGTCGCTCTGACCACATCTGAGGGGAGGGAGGCAATTTGGGGTGATTATGGGGGTTTGGGTTACCAACATGGGAGAAAGGACGTTTCTATGTGGTAGAGGAAGGGTTTAGAAGCATTTTCAGGCAATAAGCTCATTTTTGGTTTTTGGCTTTAGTACTCAACCAAAACCTTCTCTCAGTGTTAATTATGATGATGTAACTGAGTGTTTCTTTTGAGTCTGGCTGCTCTGAGTCATCAGCTAATTAGCTGTTGTGTAAACATATAATCGCCTCCCACAGTTTTGAAGGTACAAGAATTTCAAATATGTCATTCAAAAGGGCTCAAAAAGAGCTACAAAGGAAAAGAGTTGAAAAAGAAAATTTGTTTGTAATTAAGAAGTATGAATTTTTTTTAAAAAAGACTGGTGTTTGAAATTTGCATTCATTGTTTTTTGATATGGATCTTTTCCCACAGTTTTGAAGTTACAGGAATTGCTAATATACCAATTGATAGAACTTGGAAAGATCTACATTAGGTGTAACATTTATTACAAAAATTGCCTAGTTCAGAAATAATACAAAGAAAATAAGGAAAATTTTGGGAAAATGGCTTTATTGAAAACTTAACTTTTTGATCTTTGAAGAGGCCCTTCTCTCACAGTTTTAAAGGTACAGGAATGGCAAATATATCAATCGATAGTGATTGAAATATCCTAGAGAGGCGGTGGTACAGTATTTTGAATTTCAAATCATGTTGAAAATTATAAGCAGAACAATTTGAAGAAATGGAAAAAGTGGTAAATTTTTTGGAAAAAAATTTTCATAATTAAAAAAATCAAATTATCGTAAAACCTCACCACCGAATCTCAAGACAAGACAATTAGCTACCTAGAAACCTTTATCCAGCTCTGTAACTTTGAAATTGTGGGTGATGGATACTTTTCCGCAACACCCACTTTTTTCAGGTTTTTAAAATAAATCATATTTTTTATGAATTTACGAAAGAAACATTAGTTCAAAAAGAAATGCCGCATCATTTGACACCTATTGTGAAAATCTTAGAAAATGCCGTCGAGAACCAATGGACTTTTGGTCTTCCCGGGACTGTCCCCTCAAGGCCAACGACTAGTCAAAAATAAAAGATCCATCATATTTCTTTTATTGCTCTATTCGATTGAGAAAGTCCTAAACTTCATTCCTGCAAAGCGGCAGAACGATCCGTTTCACCAAAGTATGTCAAATGGGGATTTGAAAGGAGGGTGGAGGGTAGCTCGCCCGGCCACCTTGTGCATATATGCCACGCTGGCTGAGCCGGTTGCTGCTGAGTGTGAGTTTGTTCATAATTTGGTATGCATCTATCTTCTTGCAAGTCAAGACTTTTGAGGTTTGGAAGTTGAATCCTCAGTACCTCCACCCCTCCCTCCCTCGGGAGGAAGAAGGAGGGTGGGGGAAGCTCGCCCAGCAGGCTAGTGCACATGTGCCAAATGAGCTGAGTTAGTTGTTGCTGAACGACGGTTTGTTCATAATTAGATATGCATTTATCTGCAAGCAGATCAAAATTTTTGAGATTTGGCAAGTTGAGTTCTCTTTGCCTCCACCCCTTCCTCCCTCGGGGGGGAAGGAGGGTGATTGGTAGCTCGCCCGATCTGTTTGCCTAGATATGTCACGTTAGCTGATCTAGTTGTTGCAGACCGACGATTTATTCAGATTTAGATGGCTTTTTTTCGATAGCAGATCCAAGATTTTTCTGGATTTGACATTGATTGCTCGGTACTAATGTAGTTATATAAGCGTTTGGCTCTGCGTGGCGCTTTCATATCTTGTAAGAGGAGCCTACGAGGATGCTGAGGACGCCCCAGATTATGCTCCTGGTGCGTTTTAGACATTATTAGTACCACTTGTGGTACTGGTTCCTTCGAGGAACCACAATAACTTCGAAAAATGATATTCAAAACGTCAACACTACCAATTTCTCCAAGAAATATAGCTTGCAAACAAAAAAAAAAACCTGTCTCGGCACTAAAACGCGCTTTCTGAGCAATACAAATTTCAATATTCAAGCAATATATTTCTCCTCAAAAAGTTGTTATTGTAGAGCAATGATTTTGGTATCATTAGATGCGCAAAGAGTTGCTGCATAAAGAGTCAGAGGATTATATTGAAATTCACAGAAGATTTTCAGTTACATTAAAAAATCTACGGGAAAATGAATGACACTATAATTTTTTTTTTTAATTCCCTAACAAAAACATTATTGCCAATTTCAATATAATCCTCTGACTCTTTATACAGCAGCTCTTTTCGCATTCAATGATACCTAAATCATTTCTCTACAATGACTAGTTTTTGAGAAGAAATGGCTTGAATATATACTATTTTTTCATTCCATTTATTTCGTTATCTCCGTAATAATGGCAAAAACGGAAAAAGTGCCCAATACAACCCTCATTCATTTTCTAAAATACATACGTATGCAAAAATTCATAGATCTAGATACCATACAAAAAACGGGAGGGCCATTTTCTTGATTCTGACTAGACGGTTCCCTTAAGGAGACTGTCTGGGTAGAAATCAGGATATATGTTGATTTTCTGTTTTTATATGCATCTTATAGAGGATTTTCTTGCGTTCCATTGGTACTTTCCGTTTACCTCTACTCCGAATAGTGCGCCCACCATAGGGGGGAAAGCAATGGGGGTGGAGTGACCTTGAACCCTCCCCCCCTCACTATTGGGGTTCAATTGAGCGTGTTTCTCTGCGGGAATGGCATTATAGTTCGTTAATGGGCTACTCTAAGTGCTTCCATTATTCAAATGAAACATTCTAATGCTGAGTAGATATTTTTTTATACTTTTTGACAATTTCAGAATTTAGCTGTTCTGCCGGATCTATGATACCGCAGCTTTCCTTCATAGCTCGATGAAAGCTGCAGTATCATAGCTACAGCAGTGGCGAGCACACCAATCCAAAGGGCTTGAAAAGAGCTATAAAACAAAGGAGTTGACTAGACAAAAAATGTATTTTGGTGGAAAAAAATTATAAATTAAAAAATTTTTTTTTGTCAAGAATTACACCTATTCTCTTTTGTTTTTTATTTTTTCCCATAGTTACAGAGCTACAGCAATGTAAATTATATCAATCAAAAGGGCTTGAAAAGAGCTACAAACGCTCAAGAGTTCATTGTAGAAAACCTTGTAGTTCAAAAGATGAAAAGAAAATTTTTTTTTTTGTGAAAAAACACGTTTTTCTGGAAACTTGACATTGGCTTCTCAAATCTATCTCCTTCCACAATTTTAGAGCTACAAGAATGGTTTATATACCATTCGATAGGGCTTAGCAAGGTGT
Organism: Morinoia aosen; assembly: GCA_030386875.1. Classification (NCBI taxonomy): domain Eukaryota; kingdom Metazoa; phylum Arthropoda; class Malacostraca; order Amphipoda; family Talitridae; genus Morinoia; species Morinoia aosen. Next base: position 4,436,636 of record CM059556.1, on the reverse strand, counting down.
ATCCATACGCAATAGCATTTTTCGATACATTTAGTGTTTTGAAAATTACACCACATAAAAAAAAAATTCAAAAATATATCATTTTTTTTTTCAATTCCCAAAATCCACAAAAAGAAGTTATCAAAATTCCCTATTGCGTATGGTTATATAGACATATAAGCAATCTAAAAACGAAATACTGGTTCTGTAACTTCAAAATTGTAGGAGATAGATTTTACAAAACCCCCCTATTTTATCTTTATCATATTTAAAAAAAAAAAAGTGCAGCTACAAAAATTTCGTCAAAATAACAAATGATCTATGCATCATTTCACACCTACTGTGAAAATTTCAGAGAAATCCATCCATAAATAACGAAGTTTTTTTTTTTACCCAGACGGTCTCCTTAAATCTTCTTGCATAGAGCTTACAATAGCTCCTCATTTGATTTATTTCATTGTACAACTCTTTGACTGTGGTAGTTAAATAGTAAGTTCAGTATTCAACTGATATTTTAAGTAAATTTTATGAAGCCATTTTGAACCCCTCAGGGGGATACAATTATTGTATCTATGGGAACTAGCGCTCCCAGGGGGACAATGTGAGGGCCCGAGCTAAAGGTTAGGTAGGCTTTCTTTTGTTAAAATAGAATAGGTTTTGTTGTGTTACGGACCATCTTTTTTTCGGTTCACTGCTGTCCTGTTTTTCACCGCCTACCACTTTCTTCTTCAACTTTTTCTTGTTTCATGAACTTCTTTCTTAGCTTTCTGTTTCTGTGCCCTTTCTGCATAGATTCCACGTTCCCTTAACTCCATACTAAATGGTGCCTTCTTCCTTCCTCTCTTTACATCTCATTGTTGAGGATAGGGAGGCTTAAACTAACTAATAAACTAAACGAAGCCATTTTGAAAATAGCAAACATGAACCATGTCATAATATCATTTAGCTTTGTTTAAGTATTTGTGAAAATTGAATTTGTGCTACTGGTCAGTCAGTAGCATTGTGAAAATGTTTTTCATGTACCACCAGTAGCTCACGTTCAGTCAAAATGTTAACTACGAATCAAAAAGTGAAATGAAGAATATTGGTGGCAAAGAACATACTGATTCATAATGCAATTATAAAACAATGCTTGCAAGCTCATCCTCACCTTGCAACCTTCATATGCTTTGGGATCATCAATGAGATAGTGGATCATCACTTGAACATTTGTCAAAGAATAGGCAGCATTGCTGCAGGTATTGATAGTAGGAAGTAATGGAAAAATATTTCAAAATGGAAGAGATGTTGCACAACTTTCAGCAACAGATAATATGGTTGGAATACTTTTTATCATGTTTTTTGACTGTTTCGTATTGCTATAATATTTTAAGAATATGAACTTTAGCAGATAGTTTGCTCAAAGATAAAATACTACCGTGATGGTGTCGCTTCCAACACTATTTTATATAACAATGTCTCTCAAGGTATTTGGTAATAGTGCTTACCACATTTTACATTCACTCAACTTCCATAAATTTCATGAAAAAATCTCTAATAATTATACCATATGTAGTTGATGGAAAATTTCATCTTTTACAGGTCATGGTACTTTCTGAACTCATAGGTCATTAAACAGGCCATTGGGACAAATTTTCTGCTCAAGATGGCTACCTTTGACCATGATGATGGGTTCTACATACTGAAACTCGTATCATGCGAAACTTGAAAACTGCGTTGGCGGTCTTGGCCATTTCCAACAAGTTCACTGTCTACTTGATGTCCTCCTTGAGAGCCGTGATGCCTCTCACATGCCTTGACTTCAGCCCCTCAGGGGATGCAACTATTGTATCTATGGGAATTAGCACTCCCAGGGGGAAAATGTGTTTTCTGGCAAGTAGTCAATGTGGCCTTATAGTTTAGGGTGCTTGCTTTGGTGGAACAATCATCTAGGGTTTGAGACTGCATTGTGAATTTGTTTCTTTTTGTGTAGGAAAGTTAAAACTTAGTCATGACCCTATTGTACTATTCAAGTGTTGGTTTGTAATGTAATGTTTTCTAATATAAGCTAATTACATATTTATGAAATGATAATGATTTCCATTTCTTCACATAATTTTCATAGTTTGTTTGTTAATTTCCCCCCCTCAGAGGGATACAACTATTGTATCTATGGGAATTAGCGCTCCCAGGGGAAAAATGTGAGGGCCCGAGCTAAGAGTTAGGTAGGCTTTTTTTTGTTGAAATAAAAGTTTTTTTGTTATGTTAAGGACCACCTTTTTTCGGTTCACTGCTGTCCTGTATTTCAGCACCTCTCACTTTCTTCTTCAACTTTTATCTTATTTCATTAACTTCTTTCTCATCTTACTGTTTCTATGCCCCTTCAGCATAGATTCCTCATTTTCTTATCTCCATACTAAATGGTGCCTTCCTTCTTCCTCTCTTCGATACGCTCTTTTTTGTAGCGGTTAGGGAGGCTTAAACTAACTTATAATCTAATCTAATAATAATCTGTTAATTTCCCTTATACCCATAGTATCCACCAGCCTTAAAATGTTTACTACAGACTGGTACGTATATGTACCAAGAGGTGTATTTCTGATAGACATGGTGGTGCATATGTGTACCACAGTGTATTTTTATTTTAATTCTAAAAATTGACACCGTTCTGGTAAACAAAAAAGGTCGTCAGTTCTTGACGGATTTTTCTAAGATTTTCATCACAGGTGTAAAATGATGCGACTGTTGTTTTTGAACGCGTTTGTTTTTTCATAAATTTATCAGATATACGATTTTTTTTACAAAATATTAAAAAATGGGTGTTACTGAAAATAATTCTTCTCCTACAACTTTGAAGTTACAGATCTGGCAAAATGTGTTCTTGATAGTTAATTGTCTTGTCTAGATATCTGTTGCAAATTTTTTTTGATAATTTGTTTTTTGAATTTTAAGAATTTTTTCCTCAAAAACTCCCCCTCAGGGAGATACAACTACTGTATCTATGGGAATTAGTGCTCCCAGGGGGAAAATGTAGGGACCCAAGCTGAGAGGTAGGCCTTCTTTTTGTTGAAATAAAATGTTTCATTTTTTTATATTAAGGACAACCTTTTTTTGGTTTACTACTGTCCTGTTTTTCAGCACCTCTGACTTTTTTCTTCAACTTTTATCTTATTTTGTGAATTTCCTTCTCAACTTACTGTTTCTATATCCCTTCTGCATAGATTCTTCATTCTCTTAACTTCATACTAAATGGTGCCTTCCTCCTTTCCTCTCTCTGATATGCTCATTTTTGTAGTGGTTAGGGAGGCTTAAACTAACTTATCTTAATCTTTCCCGAAAACCCACCACTGTTTTTCTTTTTTTCTTTTTTCTCCCCATAATTTACAATATGAATTGAAATTCAAAAATAATATGCACCGGATCTCTAGATGACTTCAATGCTACCGATTGATATGTGAACCATATCAATCGACATGGTACCCATTCATTGGCGCACGCCTAAGTCACGCTAGTGCCCGTCTTCTACCAGTCTTGGAGATGAACCAATGCACATAATTCAGAGCCAATTATATCGTTGGATGTGGTAGAAAATTGTCTATAGGATGAGTTTATAAAGTGAAAACCTACTATTATTTGAGATTTGAACCGAACCTTGTCCTTGAATAGTGATGTACCGATACCATTTTTTGGCCGATACCGATACACATTTTTTGGCCGATACCGATACTCCGATACTTGAAAATACTGATACTTTGACCGATACTACGCCCGATACCGATACTTTTACAATCATCAAACCTAATAATATCCGTTGTATGTTTGTTTATGTATTTGTTCGGTGTCCGCTTCTTAAGAAACATAGGATGTCTGAGTTTGCGGTATCATGGATACCAAATTCATCAGTGTAACATTGAAAGATCGTCTGTACATGCATTGATATGTTTGAAATTTTATCAGGATAGGTTAGTAGTATTGGATAGGTTGTTGTGTTTGCCGTAATTTGCGCATTTTTCCTAACCATGTCGCTTTTGTGCAGTTTTCAGGCCATATTGAATAATTAAAAGACATTAAATTAAATATAGTAATTTTGAGAACAGCTGTGCCCGAAGTAATCGTTTTTGAGTAATGGTGATTTGTCACCGGAGGGGAACTCCGAGTCAAGAGAGCTTTGTGTGTTCTTGTGCATATGTGCTCGGCATAAACATTTTAAACCTACCCGACTTTCCGTTCCACGTATTGGCAACAGTGGAAAACGCATTAGTGGTGTAGGGCCTACAAGAACCGCAGATGCTACCATGTAATGACGATCGCTAGGCCTTCGCGTCGTGAACGTGCTTTGCGGCGGTGCGAGTCACGACATAGAATTAGAATAGCAAAGGTTAGATAATGTTGACGGAGTTTTTCCATGGGGCTATCTAGCTTAACGATGACATTGTCCTTGGCATTTCCATGGGTCATGCTGCTACTTAATAATACCCTTGCCCTTGGTTCATTTGTTTGGTGTCTGTTTCTTCTATTTCTCTGTCACGCTCATAAGGATAGTTATAATGACCGTATCTGTGATACGAGTTTCACCAGTGCGCAAGTACAAAAATATTTTTCATCACGGGTACTGTTAGGATGAATATACTGTATTTGTTTGTCAGCTACATCTTGAAAAATCATTCATGAAAGGTATTGAATCCCATTTTTGGCGGGCCGTGCACACTTGCATTAAAATAAAACCATTATAACCCCTACATGAGAGTTATAATGAAATTTTTTGCTAATATATCTAATAATATCAAAATATTGACAATAAAGTTTCCGATTATGAAAAATATAATGCTCATGCTATGTTAACTATATTATTGAGAAAAATAACAAAATGAAATCCATTCAATAGATATTTGTTTCTAATCGTATTGCAACGTAATGTAGACTAGCTATAATAGCAACTGTCTCCAAAAGTGGACCATAACAATAATGTCTCCAAAACAAGATTGTCATCGGAAGCGTATCCTAGTACCGGAAAAAAGAAGCAACCTTAAAATTATACAATTCCGGTACAAGGATACGCTTTTGATAGAGAAGCGAGCCTTTCTGATTTATTTTTACAGTAGTACAGTTGTGTGCAGTGCACATCATTGTACGTCGGCATGACGGCACAAAATTTTTATATCAGAATGACTGAACATCGTGGTTGAAGCTTCCGCACGGGGAACCAATTCGCAATATTCGTACGTAATCACGCAGTAAAATGCAACGCACCCATATCCTCTGCGGACTTCAAAACCTTAGATTCGGCTTCAACTACATGTGACCTCGGAATTTTAGAGTCGCTACATATTTTTAAACAAAAACCAGCCCTCAACAATTCTGACAGTTCCTACCCATTGCAAATTGTAAGTAGATCTTGTCGATTTTATTTTCTCTGGGACATGTTTTTTTTGTTTTGTTTTTGTAATTTCCTTTAATGACTGTATCCAACACTTTATTTTTTCTTTTATTGTAGTAATAATGAATTTTACTTTTACGAACTGATGATGGAGCTGGACTCCGAAACGTGTACCTGGTAAATATGATTAAGTTCCTTGGACTTTTCCTCGTTTTTAAATTCATCAAGTTGCGATTAAAGCAATCAACAGACCCGTTCAGATGTATTCAACTATAAGATTGTTTGTAAATTTTTCAAACATCTTAACATAGAAGAAAAATATATGATTCATTGTGAACGGCGGTATAATTGCTAAATTAAAATCAATTCTTAGCTTCGGAATATTTGACAATTTACACGCTAAATTAAAATAGAATTTTCAGCTACTTCTATATTAAATTCACAAAAACTTTCAAATGCACCTTCAACTTTATTAAATTGGGTTGTTTTTTTTAGCCTGTCACATACTTTAAGACATGGACATCAGGTCAAACTATATAGGTTTTAGTTGTTTAAGTATGATAATTTTTTGTCTCTACAGGGTTCAACTATTCATGCTACATAGCTTTCAGTTATGACCGTGACTCATCGGGAATTCAAAGTAGTGAATTCAGTTAGCGGGCCTGATTGAACGCTATAATTCAACAGTTGGCTAACTAATTTACTAGGTATGAATAGGTTATTTGATTACAAGTACGCACAGCCCGTCAAAAATGACGGGATTTACTAACTTTCTTGAACAAATTTTCCAAATGTGGTGCCCAACGAATGTATCCATCCTAACAGCAACCGTGATGAAAAATATTTTTGTACTTGCGCACTGGTGAAACTCCTATCACAGATACGGTCACTATAACTCTTCTCATGAGCGTGACAAAGAAAATGGAAGGAGCGGACTCCAACTAAGCCAACGGTATTATTAGATAGTAGCAGGACCCGTGGAGATTCCATGGACAATGTCATCGTTAAGCTAGGCGGACCTGATAAAAAAGTGTCAGTATTACCTAACCTGTGCTAACCTAGCCTATCCCAATCTAAGCTAACCTATCCTAACAAAACCTATCCTAATAAAATTTAAAATATTTAAATGCATGAAAACGCCATCTTTTAATGTTACACTGAAGAATTCGGTATCCATGACAGTGCAAACTTGCACAACCTATATTGAAGCGGACACCAAATAAATATATAAATAAACATACAACGAGTATTATTAGGTTACACACTTTCACTATCATGATTTATGACCTTCATTTTAATGATAAAATACGTATTATTGGAAAGTATCGGTAAAGTATCGGCCGGATTTTGCCAATACTGATACCACTAAAAATGACCGATACCGATACATCAGTACATCACTATCCTTGAACACCTTTATATATGATAAAATAATTTATTTCCTTCATATATACATTAATGAAGGGTTGAAATATTGAAAAACAAAGTTATAATTAGTTCTTATTCAGTAAAGATGCTTGACTGTGGCCCATGCCCAGCTGATGAAATGGCGGGATTATTGAAACCATCTCTCAGGAAAACCTCTACTGTAGCAACGGTATTGAATTTTTTCACTTACGACATGAGTAAGTACCTGTTAGCCTGGGTTATATTTTGATTTGATTTATGTTGTATTGTTGATGCAAGTTGAGTTGATGCTCTGTGTATCAGAGTACCTATTTAAATTAGGACTTTGGAGAGGAAGACATGAGGTCCTAAGCTAGATTTATCAAGCTAAACTTTTATCAAAATAAAATAGGTTTTTGTTTTGTTACAGACCACCTTTTTTGTCCAAAGGTAGCTTTTTTTTAAACCTACTACTTGCTTCTTCAACTTTTATCTTGTTCCATAAATTGACTTCCTAATTTGCGGTTTTTGATTAATGGAGCTTATGTGAAACATTCTTTGTGTGTAGACTTTCCGTTCCCTTGACTCAATGCTAAATGGTGTGTTTTTATGCTGAATACCTTTCTTGTTGTTAAGAAGACTTAAACTAACATAATTATATCTAGTGTTGAAATCAGTCAGGAGTTCAAACATAGCCCTAGTAATTGATATAATAAAGCTGAATCTGATAACTTCTAATTTTTACTCATGAAGTTACTTATTGCAATCCACATTCCTAGTGTCTTTGAGGTATCTCCTTGAAGGCATTGTTGGTATGTGCACCTCTTTGCAAGATCCTTTTCTTCTGTTAACCCTATCTGCTTCAAGACTAAAGCTGCAGTAATTCATGAGTGCATTTTAGCTTCATTATTTCAACATCAATAGATTGTTAGAGTTATTGTGTTGAACTCACTCAAGCTAATTTATTTTGAGGAAATGTGTAGAATTCAATGTTCATCTCCTTTGAATTTTTGTGCAGGTGCAAAGTTGGACAGCTCAGGCACAACATTAGCAGTGGTGGCAGCCTGTCAGGCCCTGGGATACAATGATGTTCACTTGGCATTGTCAGAAGATCACACGTGGGTGGTGTGTGGAGCTCACCAACAAATCAGTGTTGAAGTCACGTGGCATGGTGAGAGATCCTATACCATAGCAATGTACAGTATCCTCCTGCTAGTCTCGGATGTTACGTTCCTTCCCCTTCCCGTGAATCCCAAAATTCCACATATCATTGATGCAATTTTAAACAAATGCCTATGTATGATATATACCCTAAAATATGCCTCCCAAGCACATTCTAAAGACAGTCTTACTAATTAATACAATAATAATGTAGTAATGTATAGTAATGATGAATTAATATATTATAATGCGATGTAATACGTACATAGTAATGATAAATTAAAATTTTTTAAATTTTATTGCACACTCACCAATAATAAATAATGATGCATTATTTACCAGTTAGGATGAATGTGAGCATTTTTTGCTAAAAAAAATAGCTGAAGAAATTCCCAAAATTCCTTTACGAATGCCTACAGGGTGTCTACTAGGTAGTAAAGTAGTAAAAAGTAGTAAAATTTTGAAAGTAGTAAAAAGTAGTAAAATTTGCCTCAGGGTAGTAAAAAATTGTTAAGTGGAATAATTCTCTGAAAATTTATAGTAATGTTACATATTTATATAGAGTATATATGAGAAATATTTCTGTAGAGTGGGGTGTAATTTAAGGATTGAGGCACACAAAACAAAAAGTTCAAAAATTTTGTGAACAACAATAAAAACAGTTCACTTTTTCTTCTCATTCCGTTTGAATCTGAAAGTTATCTAGTTGTTTTATGATGGAAGGTTCATTTGAGCCATTTTATATTAACAAATTATTGAGAGAAAACAATAAAATGGCTTTTGCTTTGATGCGGTAATCGAGGTTTCATAAATCGTATAAATATAAATTCAAAAAAATCAACTCCAGTGGCGATGCATTGTTGAAAACCCTTCTATTAGTGCGCACTTACATTAAGATACAAGCTTAGGAACTTGTGATATCAGGGATTAGTATCGAAAATAAAATAAGTATTTTAAAATTGTGCATTTATGATTATGAGGTCGACATAAACGTCTTTTATTACTACGTATCAAATATGCGTTATACGATCTCAAGGGAAAATGAAATAGCATAGCTACATATTTGCTTGTGGAAGTATATCAAGTAGCTTTGATTGAAATATGTTTGTCAAGTAAAATAATTTATATTTTATTTCGAATTATGATTCTGTTGAATGTAAAACATATTTTAAACTTTTTCTTTTAAATTTTGTGAATAAACATTAACAACTAGCCAAAATTTTCAAATAGGTAGTTTTACTTATCACTAAATAACTATTACATTTTATTGGATTTCATCTTTAGTGGATGCAGTTGCCCGTAAGATGTATAGCATAGTTGGCTCAATTGTTCTTTTTGTGCACTTGATACTCAAAAATTAAAGTATTTTATTCACAAACGTAAGCACAGAAACAAAATTATTCTCAATTAGCTTTTAGAGAGTTCTGCTGCAATTTCAGACGAGTAAGTCGTGAATCAAACCTATTACATTTCAATTCCTTCTAATGAATAATGTTAAATTAAAAGTCATATTTGACTGGTAAGGTCTTGATTATAATAAACTTGATGTAGCCTTCCAATTCTTATTCCAAGACAGATATTCTCACACTCCAAGTTGTTACGGCAGGATAGAAACATTGCAATGACGTCAAAGGAACTTCTCCACAGTTCATTTATCTCCAGAAAGTGTTTTTTTGGACCTGAGCTTGATTGTGAGCAGTATTACCTTCCTTTGAAAAGACGAGTTTATTCTGTCCACTTCGATTTGGGGAAACAATGATTTACTGAAACTATAAATGTTTTTTTTTAAATTACCTTTTTGTAAAGCTGAAAGTTTTTTTTTCCAGTGACGTTAACTTATGTCCAAATACAGAAAGAATTATGCTATAAAATTATCTTTTAATACAATGTGTCATCATTTGAATGAGAGTTTAGTTCCTTTGAAGTTCCTTTTTGGCAGTAATAGCAATTCAGTTACCTCCAGGATATCGTCATAGCATGGGGATGCTCCAACTAATCAAAGTTCATTCTTCTACTATATGTACTCGTATAAATGGAAGCTACATGAAATTTGCATTTTCGTGATTTGTTCAATAATATAACATGTTAATGACCTAATTGTTATCATTATTGATCGTAATTAGGACGCCGATTTAGATTTTGAGGTACGATAGAAATAGTTTACAAACTCATATTTCTGAAGTGCCATAGTGTTTGGCATAATAAAATTCCTCGATATTCAACCCTGCTGTAAAGAGATCTGCCAATCTCCTGGTGTCTACTAGTTTCCAGTCAGTTTTTTTTTTCTATATGATGAACTGTTGCCCTCATAGTTGAAAGATGTTAAGACAAGGTCTTCGCCAAACTTTTGTTGGAGTCCATTTAGGTCCTTAGGAATTTAGAGAACTTTTTTGTAGTAAAGCTTCGGTTGCTCCATATAGTATTAAGTATTTCAAGTATTAAGAGACTTCGAGCTTCTTTTGAACCTTTGGTATTGCGTATATTATTGACTCAAATCACTCATTATAGGCCGATTACTAACATCTGGACATTTGGACAAAATTCATTGTGTAAAAAAAGGTAGTAATTTTTTGCCATTGAAGGTAGTAAAAAGTATTAAAATTTGGAAATGAAGTATCAGAAGTCACCCTGGCCTAGTTCTGGCTGTTTCTGATGAATAGCTGCACTCAACTTTTCCAATTGTTCACAGTAAGCCTCTGAATGGAGGGTTCTATTTGAAGAAAGAAGTTCAAAAAAGATATTGCCCTCAAGTCCTTGAATGCCAGCAAAAATGTTAGAACTTCTGTACTCAGTGGTGTATTAAACACTGACATGAACATGCTTGGTGTACCAAATACAGGATTTAGAGAATAAGAACATAAAACCAGTCATCAAAAGGTCTTAAAGATGATTTTTAAAAAATGAATGAACTATGTAGTCAACCATGGAGTTTCCATGGGGCAATTTTTCCCCATGACAACACAAAGTAATACTCTCATTTGACTACTCGAGAGAAGTTGCTAGGTTGGATGGGAGGTTTTGCCTAACCCTCCATGTTCCCCAGATTTTGCTCCCTCTGGTTTCTATCTGTTTTGGCCACTGCAAAATTCATTGAATGGGAAAAGGTTTGATTCTGATGTTGACCAGATGAGTTTAGTGCAAATATTTTTCATGTATAAAGAGCCTAAATTATTCGATTTGGGGATTAACACGTTGCTTGTGTTACAACCCATCATTGGGTGGTTTGGTTTTTTAATGGACCCCAATTATTTTTTAGTGGTTCTGATTTGTATCTTCTGAAAATGCATGCTCAAACACATTCTTTTACACACATATTCTGCACATTTTTGCCACGTTATTTCAATTGGTTTAAATGCTAGATTTGGAGCAAGAGTATTCTAAACTTTCAGTGTTGTAATTTCTCTGATTCTGCTATCGATTGGTGTAAATCAAATAGAAATAGTTTGAAACATTCAGTTGAAGATATTTCTGTTCTGGGACCTCGCCTACCTTTTTTTTTTTTTTTTTGATGAAGATAAATTTACTAAGTACTAATACAAAGATAATAATGATGGCCTCCCAACTCCCTTTAAAGCCATTCCATGCCTCGAACAATTTTATTAGGTTAATTATTTATTTAAATTTATTTCAGAATCATAACTGTAGGCTTAAAATTCAATTCCATTAAAATGAGGGACAACTGACAAGCAAACAGTCCATACAACCTGGGTACAGGTACAGGCTCTCAGAGCTCTCTGAAATACAATTAATCTTATATATAATAAGCGAATCGTTCAACAATTTCCCCAGAGCACAGCATAAACTATATTTCAAAAACCTGACCACAGTTGGCCGGTGACGACTCGCAGCGAAAAATTTTACCATAGATATATTTAATACGTTAAGTGCGACGTGACCCACCGGTGGTCATTTGGGTGATTTTCATAATGCTGCTGGCTGACCAGCAGTCACTGACTCAAATTTTATAAATACTAAACAGGGTGCGTACAGGCATGGAGAAGCATGGAAAGTAGTTGAATTTCGAAAATAAAATTCAAGGCCTCGAAAGTAGTGGAATTTTAAAAATGGTCATTGAAAGTCATGAAATTTTAGGATGATGTGAAGAATTTCCTTGTTGCTGTCATCAAGAAGATTGTTGAGAAGTCACCTTTGAAGTTTGGGTTGGCCCGAAACATGGGCTGGCTGGTGCCAAGTGTCTTTGTGGATCGCACAAAGAGAGAGAAGACCAAGTCCATGCTGAAAAACTGTCTGCAGCTGCTCAGCGATGCTAAGAGGCTACCACAGGGTGACATCGATGAGGTGATGAGCCAGTTTTCAGAGTTCTTTGATGAGGCACAGAGGAAGATCAGCACTTTCAACAGTTTTCAGCAAGACACTGATTGGCTAGATGTCTTCTGGAGCAGCCAGCTGGCCACATCCTCCCTCAAGAAACTGTGGCTGGTTGTGAAGATGCTACTGGTCCTGTCACATGGCCAGGCTTCAGTGGAAAGGGGCTTTTCTGTGAGCAAGCAGCTCATGGAAGTCAACATGGGTGAGAACACCATCGTGGCGCAGAGAGTGGTCATGGACCACATCAAACATGTAGGAGGTATCTCCAAGGTTGACATTTCCAAGAAACTCCTCTTTTCAGCTTCACAGGGCAGACAGCGCTATCAACACTACCTGGATCAAAAGAAGGAAGAGGCAGAGAAGCAGAAGAAGGGAGAGAAGAGGAAGAGAGAACTGGATGAAGTGGAGAACCTGAAGACAAAACGGAAGAGGATGGAGGAGAGTCTGCAAGCGCTGGTGGAGGATGCTGACAGCTTTGCACGGAAGGCAGAGGACAAGAATGATTTGCGCCTACTGGCAAAGTCAAACGCATTGAGGAAATCAGCCAAAGACAAGCAAGAACAACTCAAGGGGCTGAATGCGGAAATTAATGACAAACTTAATGCACTGGCAAATGCATAGCAGATGCTATTGAACTGTCCAGCGTGACTGTTTGGTGTTTTGATGATCATTTACACATTTATGAAAACAAGACCTGCAAGTAATGATGAATGTTCTGTGAAGTTTGTGACTGAAATACATTTATTGTGCTGCAATTTAACTTTGTGTGACATTATTTTGGGCAGAGAGAGGTAGTGAAAATGTGATTTGGTTGGCATAAAAAGTCATGAAAAAGTAGTGGAATTTTGAACCTCAGAGCCTGTACGCACCCTGACTAAATGAAAGTTGAATGAAGGCAAGATCCAGTCAATGTTTGCTATTTCTAAAATTTCTTACTACAATTGAATCTAAATTTGAGCTGGGTATTGAACTTCAGTTTAACCCGCCTCACTTAACGTGTTGAAACATTTTTATTGCAATATAACGCATCAATTGTATAAATCACTTGAAATTCCACCTTAACACAAACCACTCGCCATGAAATGAAAGCTCCTACGCTCTGTATCGCTTTGAACCTCTATGATACAACTGACCTAATCCATAGCCTGCTAAATCTGCTAACCACAGATCACAACTGATGGAGGGCACTCAATAATTGAATGAAAAACGGGCTGCCCCGAGTCAGCAGTCACCATGAAATAGCCAGGTGCAACAAAGAGAAGTTGCACTGAACCGACTCGGGGCAGGGGGAGCGTCAATTGTCCTATGAGTTTACCCCATTTTTAGCAGCAAAACTTTGAGTCCCATTACACTGTTTTCTTTTTACCTGGTACTAAAGTAATGCAGCATCAAGTTAGCTTTTTTCCCGCGAATTAACTTTATATTCAGATCATTCATACTTAATTGTTTCACAGGCAAAGGAAATGAGGATAAGCGAGGTGCCCCAGTAACTTTTGACGTCTACAACAAATCTTGGCTGTACGTGAATGGCAGACCTGTTATATGTGACAGGTATATGGAGGTGAGTGTTGTGTCAACGATCAACTTGGGGTAGTTTTAAGTTTCGTCTTTGGTGTTATTTATGTTATTATAATCCTAGTTCAACAACCGCAGCCGTAACAAAAGGTGATCTCAGCAATGATGCGCAGTATTGGCGGATTTGCTCAGTAGGTTTCCAGGATGATCAGCCTTGCCATAATTACACTGACTGCAGTATGTACCGTACCTCTCATTTTAGTTAGAAGTTGAACTTTTGTTGTAGAAATTTCGATTTTAAAATTAAATTTTTTATCATTGTAAAAAGAAATTATGAAAATCAAGAATGACCAATAGTTGAGAAAGGTGATAGCAACTTTTACTTTGACATTCTAGCATTTCATTATCAACCTTGAATTGTAATCTTCAGTTCCAAATAGAATAGGACATAAGTTAAAGATGTTTATATTCTTTATTGAGATTTTGGTTGTGTACATTTGCCCTCAATCACCTGCTTGTTGGCTGTTTCTGGGACTCGAACTGCTGCTTGCAAAAGTGTTTTGAGAGGCCCTGAACATATTACTGAGCACTCCACTCTGATGCAGTTCATGATCAGACGACATGTAAAGCTCAAGTTTTGGGGATTTTCTAAAGACTTCAGTGGATGTTTCAAGTCTTCTTGTGATTCTAGGGAAACCTCTTGGGTTGATCATTGTTATTTCTTTCATTTGGAATAGGCTTCATCATTTTCTCAAGCTTTTGGAGAGTATTGAGAAAAAAGCCGATACTGCTGATGCCAATACTATCGGTACATCTCTACTAAATTCTCACGCTTTTCTAATTTTGAAAAATATCTTGTCTTGAATATTATATCATTGGTTGGTTTCTCAACTGGGCAGATAAGATGTTGTAGTCTTCAGTACTGTGTGGTGCACAAATATAGTGCGTGCCCTGATAGTGTGTTGGGAGGCCAGCCATGCTCTTCTCATTAGAGCGGCTGAGCGCAGAAGTCTTTCTTGCCCTAATAACCTGCCCATCCTTTTTGCTCTTGTGGATCACGGGGCTTGTTCATTGCCTTATTGCTTGTTCCTAGTCAATATGCGCATTAAATGGTACAAATCTTGAAATTGTATTCAAAATCTATTCTATTCCAAACTTATTGGTACCGTGAAAGTTGAAATTCACAAATTTGACATCAGATGTAACATTTTGGTACAAGTTAAGAAAAATCTGAAACATTGGTTTTCACTATGGTGACATTTTAATCTTTTCTATGTGCTGTTATTTGCATTATTACAAAATGTTCCATGTTATTTATCAAACTGAAGGTGTAAGGTGGATTTTCTTGTGTTTATCTATGAATATTTATTGAACAGGTCGCAAGTATGATCTCCAGCATGAACCCAGGCATCAGTGCCAGCACCGACAGCGAGGAAGTACTTATTTTGCAGCAAGAACTGCTCTGGCTGATGTATGATGCGCATCACATAACCAAGTATCCTATGGCAATAGGTAAGTGCACTCCTGATTTCAGTAATAAGGGAATAATTGCAGTATTTATTTCGTTTTTAGTGATTTTGAGTTGCTTTAATCTTACCACAAATTCATTAGTTCATTCCTTTACTCTGAAATTATCTACGTACTTCATGCATCATTACCAAGGTATATTATTCATAAATTTCTTGTAATTACTACTGTGCTACGCTGCAACTTTATTGAATGGTAAAGTATCCAACAACACAAAATTTCGAGAAAGCTCTGATTGATGATGCTTTGTACTTGCGCTTGTTGCCTAAAATTATATTCATTAGAGTGTCTAGTTAGTGTCTAAACTCTTTTGCTCTGCAACTTCAGTGATTTCTTGGATTCAAAATTTGTTCGTTAATTTTTTTTCAAGGCTACTGTTACCTTAGGTAATAAATTTTATTAATCGTTTCTTCCCTTCAGGGGGGATACAACTATTGTATCTATGGGCTTTGGCATTCTCAGGGGGAGAATGTGAAGTCCTGAGCTGAGAGTTAGGTAGGCCTTCTTTTTGTTGAAATAAAATGGTTTTTGTCTTGTTAAAGGAACATCTTTTTTCGGTTCAATGCTGTCCTGTTTTTTAGCACCTGCGACTTTCTACGTCAACTTTTATTTTGTTCCATAATTTCCTTTTTATCTAATTGTTCTATGCGCATGGGATCCTTTGCATGAACAACTCTTCTGCATAGATTCCACGTTCCCTTAACTCCACACTAAATAATGCCTTCATCCTTTCTCTCTTTGAGCATCTTTATTGTGGTAAGGGAGGCTAAAACTTATTTATTATCAATAAATCATTGATTTACTTTAACTGTTATTTCAAGCATTTTATTTTCTGTTTTTTGTACTCTCCTCTGTAGTGAAAACCCTAGAGTAAAGTTGCGTATTGTTAGTTACTGCCATGCATTTCTGGGAAAACAAAACGCTGATAGAAGTTTCAGCATAGTTACCGATGTACATCACAACAATAAAATAAAATGTAGAAAGGATTTCTATAATAGATTCAATAAAGGGCACGTATTGCTAGGATAGATTAAATGTTGCGTGAAGCTGGGATTTACGAAGTCCGACTTACATTTATAAAAACATAGCATAAATGCCACACGTGTGCAGCGATATCTACAACTTGAGTGAAGTGTTAATGGCCCTTACATATGTGTATATGTTTTCTTTACTTACGTAGTGATTCAGTACAAAGGGAGAAAGAAATACTGTGCTTGGTGCAGCATGTTCACAAGCTGTATTTATTACTCTCAAGATAGAGCTTAACTGCAAGATAGAACCAATTTGGCGATCGTGACTAAAGTTCTATCGCAATTAAAAGGATCGTTATGTGAGTGAATGAATAAAAATGGGTGGCTGAGAATAAGAGTTTGTGTTTTCAGAGCGAATTCTCCGAGTTCGCTATTTCTGAATTTATTAGCATTTAAATGTGTGATACTTATTTTTTAAACACCCTGTATAGAGGCATTAAAGTATTAGGCGTTAAAGTATTGAGAAAACAATTGTATATCAGTTCTCTGTGCTCTAAAAGTCAACTGACTGATGTCGAGTCTAGTAAAAAGGTAATGCAAGTTCAATAGATATGAATACAATTATTGAGAGTAACATTTTAGCTGGTGACCGTATACCCTCTGTTTTCCATTATGTTCTTCCTGTTAGTGGCATGCTTTGCAAAAACTGCCAATCAATGGTGCAATAAGCACAAAAATATTTCTCTAGAATATTGCGCTGCTGCCACACCTGATGAGCTCACAAATGCCTGAGTGTAGGCCCACCACTTTTCACAGCTCCCCTTTCATTGTAAATTGGGCAAATTACGTGCTTGAAATAAGGTATGCATAAAAAATGCACTCTGTGAGATTCTCCTGTGCATTGCCATCAACTGTTCATTAATTGAAGTTAGTCTGCACCTTGTTTATCATCTTTTTCTAATGCATAGGGAGAAATATTATGAAATCTAAGCAAATTGTTCTAGTGCTGACCCTCATTTAACTTTAAAAATGTTTCTAATGGTTTCAACTGCTAGGTATGGACCGACTTTTTTGAAAGTTGGATACCAATTTTTGATGTAATTTTTATATTTTTCAGCCAATTTAGGGGACTTGGAAGAAACGTCTCCTAGTGTTGAACGGCCATCTCCCATCAGCCTATACAAAGAGGCGATCTCTAGCAATGTGAACCATTACTGCAATCATCACGTATATCCCTACACTTGTCTTGCTGGCTACTGCTACAGAAATGGCCACTACAAAGAAGCGCTGCAGGCGTGGGCCAAGGCTGCCGCTGTTATTAAACAGTGAGTTTTAGAATAAACTATGTGTAACTAATTAGTTTTCAGCCAACCCTCCTGTATTTGTTATTTAAACTCTATCAATTCTTATAATTTTATTATTGTGTTATTCTTTCTTACATTGGTAACAGTAATTTCAGTGAATATGCCCTTCACACGCTGAACTCTTTCACTTGAGAGCTAACCCTTTCTTGCACCATTTAAAATGGGGAATAGAATACTTGTACCCTGAAAAGTGCACTAATATGAAGCGTTGAGTGTAAAGTACTTCCATTAACACAGTAAATGTAAATAAAATAGTAATGGTTGCGTAATACAAATATGACATAGCGCTCAAGCCTAGTAATTTAGTATTTTGCTTGCTCTCTGGGACTTGGTTTGTGCCATAGCTGGCACGCAGTGTAGGAAAGGGAGAAATATACAATATACCGTGAAAAGCCTACAGAAATACACCAACTCGAGGCATCTATCGAGGTAGAAGTCCAGGTAGTAGGACAAAATTTCACCAGTGGCGTATTGAACAGCCTGCATAATAATGTTGATTCTTGTCTGCGCTCTGAAGGGTGTTACAATAATAATATTGCATTCCTAAAGTAATCAAAATGAAACTAGTGTTTCTACAACTTGTATAAATGCTTCGTTTTTGAAATCTATCTGATATTGCAGGGGTAATAAAAGGTTCTTCCAGGACCCTAATTTAAATATTGCCCTGTATTTTTTGTGCCCATGTTGCTTCTTTCAGTTTTTATATTTTCTTTGCTACCTCTTCTTTGTCTTTACTTTTTCTATTTACCATGCTGTTTATGTGCTCTGATTATCTTGTGTGTGAACATAATTTGTGCTTAGATTCCTCGTTTTCTACTGTTCATTCGAAATGACCCCTTGTTTTGGCTCTTTTGATATTGCCATTGTTGTAGCCAGGTAGTCAGTTATAGAATAAAAATGATAATGGTCTTTCCGTAGGGATGCACATGTGCATAGATTCCTTAATCTCTAATTATATACTAAGTGGTTTCTTCCTTCTTCCTGAGGAACACCTTTTTTGTAGTTAGGCGTGTTTGAACTAACTCATAGTTCAATCCAATCTCTTATGTACTTCATATTCTTCTATTTCTCCTTTGCTTTCTGTTGAAATATTAGTGTAAGTAACCTAAGTCTTCCATTCTTTCATTCCGTTTGAGATGTTTTTATATAGTACTGCAAATGTCTCCGAGGAATTTGAATTACGTTTATACTTCAAGTCCTCGGATGTTCATTAGTGGACTGTCAACGGTCGAGTACCTTTTCACTTTCATCACTCTGAGTGTATAATTAGATCAGTTTAATGTAAATTAATGAAAACAATTTAAAATATCTTTGTGATGAGTATTGTATTTTATGTTTGAATCTCTTTATCCAAATTGAAACTAACTTATCCTTCAAATGCATCTAAAACGTCTCTACAATGTTTCAGTGATACTAAAAGTTCTTTTCGTATTCCACATTTTTTGCATGCTGACCGAAATATGGAGTGTGTTTTTTGTTTCTCGAGTTTTCTTTTCAATTCGTATTCTAAATTTACAAAATAATTTCAAATTCAAATGAATACAAATGTGTAAAATTGGTAAATGAGAATGAGTAAATGGTGTAACTGATTCACCCTCTTTTTTATTCAGCTACAACTACTCTCGAGATGATGAAGAAATTTACAAGGAGTTTCTGGACATTGCCAACGAGCTCATTCCTCACATCATGAGAGTCGTGGGAGCAGGCATTGAAGCGCACTCTGTTTTGAAGGTAAATGGTGACCCCATGTTGTGTTACATTAGCGCTGTTGCCTGCATTCGTGAGGGGAGATATCAAGGCCCTTTCTGTGTTGAGGTAAACACGGGGGTTGTGTTACATTAGAGCTCCGTCAGCCTGCTGTGTGCTCGCAGTCTTTAGGTGTGCTCGTCTTCTAAGTAATAAATGGCAGTTGTTTTATTTTAGAGCTCTGTTAGCGTATCTGTCAACCAAACTAAGTCTGCAGCATGGACAAACTTATTTTACTTTATTTCTATACAGTTGATTTCACTGAATTTGTACCATCATGAAAATTTTAGTGTCCTTCAAAATCGTCTGTAGAACTGAAAACGGTAAACTTTTTTTTGTGGTTTTGTAATGCTTGTGTCTGTGAGCCTTCGTCTCCAAATAAATAAACGTCTGACGTTTTATTTCTGATTTTTATTTTTTCTTCATTTTTAAACTTTATGGCTTTTAATCCATATTTCCCTGTAACTGAAAAAATGAAAATTAATTAAGAAAAGAAGATGAAAAACAAGCCAGTTTCTCAGTAACATATAGAGGAGCAAGAATGAGTGATGTGTACTCTAATTCCTTGAACACTTCGTTTATTATTTAATTATGGTGTATCACGTTCAACCCCACCAATTTATTCCTAACTACGAAATGTTTCATAATTGTGCAACGTAAATTGTAGGAAAGATCTTATTTAGATTAATATGTTTATTGCGGTTGAGTGTAAGGATTATTTTGCAGGACCCGGAATGTTTCGCGCTGCTGTTGGAGTTTTATGACAGCATCTGCCTGTGGGAGGAGGGCTCGGCCACCCCCGTGCTGCACATCGGCTGGGCAAAGTGCCTCGTCAACACCATGGCCAAGTTCGATGCCGATGTCAGAAGCCAGCTCAAAATCACTTGTGGAGACACGGAGCAAGGTCGGTGCTCTTTTTTCCTGCTTCAGAATTATCTAAAATTGTCTCAAGTGACAGGAAATGGCCCTGTTTCAATTCCTCTCAGGAAGGGAATGTTGAGCACTTTACTCGCAGTGCTAGGCACTCATGCGAAGATGTAGTTGCACTGATACTAAGGTCTCTTACCTCGTCTGTATTACATGAGGAAATGTTGCTCCTGGCAGGTTCGTGTAGTTACTTTTTTGGGTCAGTCTTATTTGTTGCTGCAGTCCTAGTTCAATTTTTCCATTTAATTTTTTTTTTGTTAGAGTAACGAACTTACATGCCTGCAGCCAGTTGCGTAGCCTGTTTTCCTTCACTCCACGGTTCCGTTGCTTTACCAAGTATTTTTGCTCCTGCATGTAATTTGCTGTAAGGCGAATGTTCCATGTGATACTGTGCAAACTTGCTCCTGATTATCTTGAATTGGCTTGGAACTAACTTTTTATTTTCACAGGGTTCTTATTACTCTCATTTATCATGGCCAGAAACTGTGCTTGAGGTGTGAAAAAGTGAAAATAGTATTAAGAATTTACTGTTGAACGAGATTTTATAAAAGAGAGAGACGAGCCGATGAGAAGCAAGTAAGGTCACATTGTTCCTTCCACGTTTCACTACTTGTATGATAAAAATAAATACACTGGAGCAATTCCTATGCACTGAATTTACAATGTGTAGGAAAGAACAGACTTCCTCTTCTCTATGGGGAAAAAGCAAATAAGAAATGGTGTTTTCAATCAAATATGGTGTAGGTAATTCATTACAACAAATGGAGGAATCCATTCATCTGTCCTTCGTTGAACCCTTCTCTGCTCAGCTTATCAGGTGCACAAACCAAATCAAAACCCTGAATTTGTGCTCCTGTGAATCGTGTGTAACATATGACGCGACAACGTTTTTTATCGTCATATTTTTTACACATTAAATGTATATTGCTGTTTATTTTTAATATTGTTGCACTTTTTAATGTAAAATATTTTAAGATCAAATTTGAAACAGGGCAGGAAAAGGTATTATCCGTATTCATTCTGTGCAAAATTCTAAATTAGTTTGTAGTGTTCACAAAAAACTTTCTTGTACGTCCAATAGCTTCTGTTTGGTATTGCCTCAGTCCATTGATACGTTAATTTTGCTTTTATTGCAGCAGTGTGAGCAGTCGTTCAAATGAAAGACAGCAGCAATTACGAGCTTCTAGCTGTCTTATTTCGCATTTTTCTTCTGTGATTTTGCATTTTTGTACCTCGGTTACAGCCAGAAAAACTTTTGATATAGATGTAAAAAAATATTCATGAAAACCTCTGAAAAGCTGCAAGACATTTCAAAGGATGCCTTAGGCACATTAGTCAGCACTACGTTGTCGTTGCCTAGGAGGTTCTACTTGATCATGTGGGATTCTTTGGGAAGGCGCCTCTAATTCTACAAGTACAGGGTACAGCGTGTTGGCTGGTAAAAAAAACCTGCTCATTTTATTGTGGATTGAACGCCGTGAGTTGAATGTTTAAATAAAATTAAATGAAAGCTGTCCTTAGTCTTAAGTTAAGCATGTTACTTTGTTCCCCTGTCGTATTAAAATTTCAAGCTTTTCACTATCATAACCATAGTTTTCTACTGCACCATGAATTCGTTTGGTATTTTATTATGAATGTTGAATTTATTCAGTTTCAATGGACTTTCCATTGATTATTAACAATGTAAGGTGTAAAACATACGATAGAGACGTTGGTAGGCAAAAAAATTGATGCATTAAGTGTAAGAATTACTGCTTTTTTACATGCGATTTTGACGTGCTGCCAGATTTAGGAGATTTTTTGCCTTCTGTTCTTTTGAATCGATGTGCTAATCATTTAGAAAATCCTTATGCAAGAAAAATAAAATAGCCATCAAAAAAATAAGAGAAAACACTTTGGTTACATAGCTATCAAAAATAATTTAATGATATTTTTTATAGTCACAGAGATAATATCTAATGGAGTTAGAACTCTAACTTTTTGTTTGAATGCAAGTATGAAGTGTGTGTGTAGATACGAAGTAATACGTAAATTACATGAAGTAACAAAATAGCATGCAGATGTCGATACAAGGAATAATATAGTAAAATTAAGCTATCGTTCTGCACTAAAACGTGCACCCGACACGTAAGTTGATTGCCATGGGGGATGAGGCTTCGTCGGTCATGTTCACAGAGTATTTCACTAATCAGACTTAGGCTAATGCTTTCCTCAAGATTTAGTGATGAAATTGAGCTTTCATGAAATTCCTTGTGTTTCTCTCGAAACTAACTGGGACAACCGAGACGTCGACCAGGACTGAAGGTCGAGTCGGTGAGGTTTCCTTAAGGGGGAATTTAACTATCTATATCAGGCTGTAAAAAGAAGTGACCTCTTTTTCTTCACTTGGTAAATTAGGTTGAATTTTTTCAGGAGCATTTAACTTACAATATAGAAATTTTTATGCACTTTTGGATTTTAAATTCATTCATGCCGTCATTATGTAGCATGTGACTTTACCATTTTAATGTTGCTTCTTGTAAATCTGCTTGGAGCTTTAATTTGTAATGCTTGGTAAAAGTAACTTCTTGTAACGCATCACTGAAAATATTGACTGAGAAAACGCCTATTAAAAATTTTATCTCTTTTTTGAGGTATTCATATGATTTGATCATAGTTTTTTTCAAATAACCCTGTGAGTTTGAAAGCCATTTGGGACAAAACAATGCTCTATATAATTAGTCCTAAGCTTGTCGTGTAGCATCGGTGCTCGGTTACCATCAAATTGTATGAGCTATAGTGACAGCTTGCTCCTGCTTTTATTTTTTGTGCCATTGACTTTTGTGGCTGAAATTGATCTTTGTTACATTCTTAGGTCTGTTGAGTTGATGCTGCAGGGTTCATGGTGACTAACATTTGCTACTCGGCTTGATATGAAAGACTTAGTTGTGTTCATAACAAAATTACCTGTTTCAAAATAAGTTCACGAGTTCCATTTGAGAACGTCAGTGTTTCGCTTCGTATTTTTGGTTAAATTTTCTCTACTAATTACTATTCTTCCAATTAAGGTGATTCCGCCTGATGCTTTGGGATTGTATTTGTGTTCTGTGGGAATGATTGAAGCCTGACTGATGGGATTGTGTTGGTAAATGTCTGATAAAATAGGCATCACTGTTTTGGTAGTATTGTCTAGAGCAGTGAAGGATAGTGCATGTAAAGTAAATAATGAATCCATTACTGTAAATGACTGTAAACTCGGGTAAATGAATAATAATAATAATAATTGCTGAAAACTCGGGTAAATGAACAATTCATTCACTTTCTTTTAAAGGTATTCATATATCATTTTGTTGTTCATTAGAGAAGGCCCCCAATGCATTGTAGAATTCATTGAGAACTGGTGGCTTGGATTCGATGTGTTCACCGAAAATAAAATGCGACTAGATTTGCTGTGTAGTTGCCTTGTAGCTGAGTACACATCATACGCACTTGATTCTGTAGATCATAACATACCATGGTCTAAGCTATTCCACCAAGGCGCAAGAGGCCTTCACTAATATTTGAAATCCAACCTCTCAAACTGTAAACAATATTTAGCTATTCACAATTCTACTTCAAAACTGTGAAACAAAAACGTACAAGAGTCCCTCAAGGATCTGTTCTTGAGCCTCTTTCTTCAATGAACATTTTTCTTCAAATTCATACTGCGAATGACTGCTCGTTATCAGTTTCTCCCCTGTAACACCTTCAAGATTGCAAACCAAATAAATCAAGAATTAAACAGCGTTTTGCTCTGGCTCGTAGCAAGCAAAATCAGTGAAGATTCAAAAAACTGATATATATATAGTATATATGAATAACACACTGCTCCATAGCGTTTTGGTAAGCGATGCAAAAATTGAAGCTAGAAAAAGTTCAACGGTGTATCATTCCTAAACACTAATCTTTACTACTAAAAATCTCAGCTGTAGAATGATCAAAATAAGCATTAACCAAATTAAAAAACTGTACCTGCTCTCAGCTTGATGTTAGCATAAATGTCTTGCAGATTGAAGTCGTTCTAAGTTGGAAACATAAGTGCATTAACACGTTGACTCTGTATTTGTACAGATGTGTATTACTTGGTAAATTGTTCGATAACGTACCGGTATAAATGGATAGCGTTTCAATTGTTTCACTACTTTCATTTGAAATAAATAATAGCAAACATGTTAAAATATTATTGTACCACTATATTCATCACGCTTTCCAGAATGGATAAAAATATAATCAAGCAGTGAAGACCGTTTTTAAATTATACTGCTTCTAAACCTAAATAAATCAACCGTGCAAACGTAGCCAACGTATTAAATTAATTACCTTGGTATAGTACAGAATTGGCTGATTCCCTGATCGGATGCTGTAGATGCCTCGTACCTTATTGGGTCCAAATTTCTTGGTTTTGTGTCTTTTGGATACTAACTATATTATTGTGTTTATTGTAACAGTATGTACAATTGTACATGCTTATAGTGGACAAGTTTTTAAAATGTAGAGTGATAAAATTGTCTATTGGTTTTTGTGATTGTCTTCTTGTTGTGTTGAGTTGTAAAAATAACAAGATTAAAAGTTAAAATGCTTGTGATTTGAGCAGACGGCGAAGGCAGTGATGACGTTGAGCAGCATTGCAAAAGGCGACACCTGGCCGCTGCTCAGCAGGACCAAAATGGCAATACTCAGGTGTGCTTAGTTCCGCTGAAATAACCTTTCTCAAGTATGCTGACGATTTCTTTGTTCTTTTATTAATGGTCTTTTTTCTAATGTGTATCCTATGTCCTAAAAATTAGTGTAAAGAACATGATTTCATGATTGCATGCAGCTTAGGACGAGAAAGCAGAAAATAAGTGCGTTGAGACCATTAGCAAGTTTTGAACTCCCTTTATTTTAGGGTAACTTCATCAGTAGTGAACCTCACTTCGTACAAAAGGCGTCACTTGCTCCTACTGCAATTTGGTTGAAACTTTTTAAAAACTAGAAGTGAAATGGGTAGGCATCCTCAATCATTGTATATTTTAATTGGAATTTCTTATTTGGAGGAATCAATGGACATGTACCGTTCATATTCTTAGTCACAATAAATTTTTATTGCCATAGCGGAATTAATGCTCCCCAAAGGAAGATGTAAGGTCTCGAGCTGCAGGTTAGGTAGGCCTTCCTTTCGTCGGTGTTGAATGGGATTTTTGTTTTATATTACAGACCAGCTTTTTCAATTCACTGTTGCCTATTTATCAGCCCCTTTTACTTTTTTTTTGAACTTTTATCTTGATTCATAAACCTCTTTCAGCTTAGCTATTTCTATGTGCGAGGTGTGGGGATGCATTTCGTGCATAGATTCCAGTTCCCTTAAATCTATATAAACTAGTGCCTTCCTCCTCCCTTTCTTGAGAAGGTTTTTGTTATGGTTTTGGAGGCTGAGCTAACTTGAAATCTGTTCTACTCTGCTACGTTTTTCCTTATCTGTCAAGCTGTCTACATGGAAGAAAACTGTTTGCAGGAGTACGTTAGGTGTCGCAGCAGGACTGTCAAGTTTATTCGTGCAGAGGTGACTGTTGCTTCTAAATCTTAGACCTTACGCTGTAGGACTGGTTTTTGTTTTTCTCAATTCGGCGGTCTTCCTCTCTTACAGTGCATAAACTAAATTTAAAGCTCATTATTTTGAAAACTTGCTTCAAAAAAATGCTAAAATTCGTGACAGCTTTATATATTTTATGACTATTTATGTGATTTATATACCTATTGTATGTAGATTGGTTATATTCATTGCTTAGAAACTATTCGATTAACTAGCATTTGTGTAAGCCATGAAAGCATGCTTTATGTAAATCTTAAGACTTGGACTTGTGATGACAGTGGACTCAAATGCTAACTCTCTAGTCGAGCCTCTGATGTGGATTTGACTCCCGTATGCAGCTCGGTGGGTGGTCAGATTGTGTCTGCCTAATGATTCATTAGCAAAATGCATTTTCGAGTCGAGCACTAGTGTTGTTAGGCTTGAGCTTTCTTGTGATGAATTATCTGCAAGTGGATACAACTCTTGTACCTGTGGGGATAAGCTCTCTCAGGGGAAGGCCTTAGGTTTTAAACTGGGGGATAGGTAAGCTTTTCTTTTGTTGGAATAACTAAGATTTTCGTTTTGAGACGGACTATCTTTTTTCGATTTACAGCTGTCCTTTTTTCTAGCACCTATCACCTATTGTATCATATTCTTTTTACTTCCTACCTTGCTGCTTTTATGTGCAAGGGATACTGTGTAGGAATACACATTGTTTATAGACTTTCCATTCCTTCGATTTCAAACTAAATAGTGCCTCCCTTCTTCTTCTCTAAAGAACACTTTTGTTTACGCTTAGGAGAGGGGGACACATTTTGTGCATAGACTCCTTGTTCCTTAAATTCTATGTTAAATGGTATCTTCCTCTCTTGCGAACAACTTTGTAGTGGCTAGGGAGGTTTAAACTAACCTCTATAACCAATCTATTGTGTTATCAATTGGTCATTTGAACTAAGGAGTTTTGGGAAGGCTCATGTTTGGCGGTATATATTCCTCTCGCTTTTTCTGGGTCAATATGACTAAATTCTTGAACTATTGTATGATTGATTTAGTCTTCTATTTGTGTATTTTTTTTAGATATTTATGGGGTTGCCACTGTGAGTTTAGCATTTTTCTATGTAAGACATGCGGGAAAATCCATTTCTATAAGTTGCATTTTTGATCATTTAGTATCTGTTAGCATATGAGATTTTGACGTATTTTAAATGTGTTGCGTGAATGTGTATTTGCTGTTCTAGTCTGGTGTGCTGATGGCTCCCCACGTGGAACTAAACTCAGCTAAGATGAGGGGCTTGAGACACCTCCTGCTGGCTGACAAACTCAACTCTCAGGCTGTCTCACTGCAGCTCACTGCGCAGTCTCAGGTCAGTTCTATGATCCAAATGAAGAAGGTAGGACAATGGTTCATTTCAACAAAGTCTATGCTAAAATCAACAGAGTTTTTGAAAACCTTTCGAGACCGAGTTTCTGGGCTGCAAACATACATGCGGATCTTAATAGCCACATTAGTGATTGTACGATAAATTAAGAGAAAAGCAAGAAAATGTACCCCACTGTTCAAGTTATTTTCAGTGTGATGCTGAAGCTCGAATCTGCTTCAAAATTTCCTAATTACGCACCTGCTCACATAAAACTTGTTAGTCTTGTACTTGGTAGCAAATAACTCGTTTGTCTTGTTCTGTGTAGCATACAGTGGGAGCAAAATAATACACGTTGATTAAATCGCCAGATTCCATATTTCTAGACCACGTACAATTACGAAAATTTGACTGTCTATAAACAATAGTATAAAAATTTTAATGATATATCTAAAACCCGCAAACGTTCAATAAGAAAAATATATAAGAACATGCATAATAAAAACGTGAAAAACAGTTCACAATGCCCAACTTTTTTCTTGATATTATACACTGAAATTATTGTTGTTTTATTTCACAATGTTCTATACATTCTACTATTTGGTAACCGAACTTTCGTCAGTATTCATTTCCAATAACGTGTCATTGGTGCAGCATCTCTTTTTCTGAAAGGTCGTATGCATGGGTAAGAATGAGGACATAAACCAAGACCTTTGCGAACGTATTGTGGAGCTCCATAATGAAGGTTTAGGGTATCATAAGATATGTGGGCAACGTCTGTTCCTATAGCCTCTGTTGGAAGCAGAATACGTAAGTGGGATTACCGGAATACGACTCTTGCTAAACCTTGAACTGGCTGTCCATGGAAGATTAACGACAGTGTTGTTCAAAAATTGGTCCGAACAGTAGTGCAGAGGCCTCAAACTACTCTTGGAGAATTGAAGGATGCACTCAAGGCATCTGGAATCGAAGCCAGCAAGCACACGATCAGCAGAGCACTACACCGTGAAGATCTTTGCTCCCGCACCCCTTGTAGGACACCTCTTCTCAAGAAATGTCTCGTAAAGGCCAGGCTGAAGTATGCCAATGACCGTTCGATCAAGCCAGCAGCGCTACGGAACTCAGTACTGTAGTTAGATGAAATCATAATTGAACTATTTGGGAGAAACAGCACAAACCATGGTTGGTGGCAACAAAACGAGTTTAAACCCAAGTGCACCCTACCCACTCTCAAGTTTGGAGGTGGCTCAATCCTGGTGTGGGGATGTTTCAGCTCATCAGGGATTGGTTAACTTCACATCATTGAGGGAACCATGAATGGCAGCGAATATCGTGAAGTATTGAAAGAGCAGCACCTTCAGCTCGTTTATTAAAATTGAAACGTGGATGGACCTTCCAACAAGACAACGATCCTAAGCATACTGCAAACGAAACCAAGGAATGGTTGAGGATGAAGAAGATAAACATTTTAGAATGCCCAAGTCAATCCCCTGACATGGATCCGATCGAAAACTTGTGGAGGGAATTGAAATTGAAGATTCAGAAGAGAGGTCCCAATAACATCACTGAACTCGTAAGAAATTTGCATTGAAGAATGGAATAAGATTACATCCGAAACTGGTAAAAGGCTGGTAGTGAACTACTCGAAACATCCCGGAGCAATAACAGCAATGCAACGAAGTATTAATGTATGTATATCTTTAAATATGTTGTAAACTTTTGTTCACATATTTATTATACATGTTCCTATATATTTTTTCTAATAAATATTTGTGAGTTTTATATATATTATTAACCTTTTATACTATTATTTATAGATGGTCCTATTTTCGTTATTGTACGTGGTTTAAATCTGGCAATTTAATCAAGTTTGACGGTTTCAGGGGTTCCGCCTTCCCGATGCGTTTCAGATCATCACTGACCTGAGGGGCCAAGGTTACTAGCGATCGTTTCAGTTTCTTATGTGGAGGGGGCAATTACACACAGCTGCGAAGATCCTTTTACTGGAGTGATGTGCTGATACAATACAGAAGAGTACAATGAACGGGCGGGGCAGGCAACGCCCGGCACCGCTGTGCGACGCGCACACGCCGTAGCTCGGCGGTGGCTGCGCTCGACTGTCTGATTGCCACAGTCTGAATGTCTGACGCTTTAACATTACAGCGCGTTATATAGGTAGCAGTATCTTCGGCGGGCTTTCCATACTGATAACAGTAACTCCGGTAACAACATAAGAAATCCCTATTCCTCCCGACTCCTACATGGCTCCCCTCCTCGAGGAAGTGGGTCCTCCCACTTCTAAACCCATATCAAAAATTACAAAAGGTTCATGATGTTGATGTGGATAATTTACGTTAAATCAATTACGTTAAATGAAGGTAGAGCCGATGTGAATATACATTACGAATGGTCAATTGATCATCGCATTTTCTGAAGCAAAGAACACAATACTACAAAAGCATAAACGGCAAAACTAAAATACATCACATCATAAAATAGTGATGAACAAAGCAAAACAATTCAACAGACAGCAAAATAAAACAAAGCGCAGTATGTATTTATTCATTTCTTGACGGACCACATCCATCGAACGACGAAAGATCATGTGACTAACGCAAACACACATCACACATACAACCTTTCGCTGTGACTCATTCTCCACTCTCAAGCTGACATTCCCTTTCATTCTTCACGCCTATTATTTTAACATTCACCTAACTGCCTACGTAATTACGACGCCCCTTTTCCCTTTTTTTTTTAAAATCGATCAGACCTCCTGAACGATGCCTAATATGTTTCGTTATGGTAAGAGATATCCTCTTTTGTTTAACATTGTTTACATGATGATGGGGTGACATTTTCACTGAAGAAGAAAAGAAGAGAAAAGTTATTATTTTCGAACAGAGAATGAAACGTAATAGAGTCGTGAATGATGTGCATGATGAAGCGAACGCCTACCTTTAACAAAAGCGTATCAAAGCAGAATAAATGGAAGCTTGATTAATAATGCATAAAGAATAAAGTTGAACAGCACACAAAAATAAAATAAAGGTGAGATCCTCACGACATTCTATCGCAAGTACCGGAAACGAAAAGCCAGCAGCAACCTGCACGTCTGCAGCGCGACAGCTGACAGCTGATTATAAATATCAAGTGCATAAATAATTTGTAAACCACTGACGTATCGCAACATTCTTAAAGAATGAACTCAGATAAAATAAAACACATACAAAACATCACGGTGTTGAATGAAACAGATCAAAGATAAATCAAATGAAATCAAATTGAATCAAGTCAAGGATAACCAAAATATAAACCAGAAATTTAACAAGTCCCAATGTTATACTTCGAAGATGTTATCGTTAAATAAATAAGTTGTGTGAAGGAATTCTTATTTTCAAATATTTTAAGGAATATTATTATTTTAAGGAATATTATCAAAACAATGTAGGACTGAAGTATTATAGATGTAATTTACGTGACCTTACAATGGTACCCAATGGTACCAATGGTAGCTTGCAATGGTACCTTTAAACCAAGTTGGACCGAAGTTGTTGTTGGTCGAGCCTTATCTAAGTTGAACCTTAAATAGAAAGTTTGTTAAGTTGTTTTCCACCTGAACACCCAGTCTTTGCTGGTTCGGTGTCCACTCTATTTCCGTTGTTTGTCATAAACACGACGGCTTAGTACATCCTGTTTACATCGTTGGGCTCCTTGCGGGTTTCACCACGAACGATCTAATTTTAAACTGTTGTTCTATCTGTTGTGACAAGACTCTCTCTATCGTTAGGTTTTCCAACGTGGGGAAACACCAGAACCCGTCCGCTCTGCATACCTTTACAACTTTCCAATACAATACAAAATCATATGACTCACATTTACCGCCATCCAATAAAATCGCACAAATAAATGAATCGAATCGAATTATACATGAATAAGTACCATTATACCGAACCATCCCGTCCACTCACGAAGATTGCTCCTGCAATCGATTTACGCACGCGTCACGAGACACGTGAAAAACAATAATTTCGGGAAAACCCCAGTACAATGGGAAACCCTGCACCTGTAACTCAATATCGGGAATAGACAAGTACAATTGAAAAACCCTGTACCTGGTACTCAACAAGAGAAACACTTCAAGAAGCTGAACAAACATCTCAAAAACAAAAATTATGTGTGTCGAAACTAAGCCCGAAAAATATGCACATGTTACACCACATGACAAAAAAAAATTTAAAACGACACGTCAAAATTTGTCCGTCGAAAATTAACACAACGGAAATCATCTGCACCTGTTAGAAAACATGACACCACTACAATTTCGAATAAAACATTACAAAGAAACCCTTTTAAAACCAGAAATAAAATACAGAATTCAGTACAGAATTCGCAACGTAACCGGGAATTAACAGTAACACCGCAGTTACCGTAACATAAAGTAACGTAACGCTCGCGAGCTTCACAGCTCTATCGCTGGTTCACTATCGCAGGAAACCGCAAGCAAAACTGATATCTGCAAGCAGACATCTCTACACTGCGCAAGATACTCTGAAAAAAAATACGTGACAGTATACAACCTATACTGCAAAAACACTGTACAAAAAATAATAAAATACCTCCATTCATAGTACAAAAAAAATTAGCTTCGGAATCACTACTGCTTCTAACTTCACGAAAACGAATTTCTTTATCGTAAATTCTGATCGAGAATGATATTTACGAATTCACGTAATAATCGAGCATCGTTGCCCTGAAAAATCACGCAAAACTCAAAAAAATTCGCTCACCAACCGTGAACGAGAAAATACACACAAAAAAATAAAACTTTGTATCCACGTACGGACACTTTAAAACTCAAATCATCATTGTCAGTAAAAAACAAGGCTCTCACCATCTTGCTCACAATGAAAAATAAAAGAAATACTGGACACTGGAACAGGTCACTTACGACGAGAAAAAAAAAAAGAAATGTTTGTCACCGTTGAAAAACACACGGACGACACGAACTACTTGAAGGTACCATTCCCGCCATTCCAGAAACCGTATGTGGTTTTCCTCCGCTCGAGAACTTCCTTCATTCCGAAGTCGTGTTTTCTGTCGTGCCACGAGATCACTAATGATCACGCGTCCTTGATGCTTCTGTTGTTCCGTCGTCGAAAAGGTCCGCATCTTCCGCACCTGAATCGTTGGTTGCAGTTGAGTGCGTCGAAGGTCGTTACGCAAATAATGAAGTAATTTCCCCGCCTTTGTGGGATTTCTTCTTCACGGAAATAATTTCTTCGTCACGGTGCCACCATCACGCAGGATTATCTTCTAGTTGCGTTGCGGAACAGCTTCCGTGGTCTCCATCTTCTCCGGGATTTCACTCAAGAAGCACTCCACTTCACTAGCACTCCACTTCACTCCCCCCTTCACTGATTATCACGGCGACGTTCCTTCTGACGATCACTCTAACGACGTGTCTGTTAGCGATGTCTCTGTCGGTGACGTCCCTTAAATGGGTCCCTGTTCGGCGCCACTGTAGATTTTGACGGTTTCAGGGGTTCCGCCTTCCCGATGCGTTTCAGATCATCACTGACCTGAGGGGCCAAGGTTACTAGCGATCGTTTCAGTTTCTTATGTGGAGGGGGCAATTACACACAGCTGCGAAGATCCTTTTACTGGAGTGATGTGCTGATACAATACAGAAGAGTACAATGAACGGGCGGGGCAGGCAACGCCCGGCACCGCTGTGCGACGCGCACACGCCGTAGCTCGGCGGTGGCTGCGCTCGACTGTCTGATTGCCACAGTCTGAATGTCTGACGCTTTAACATTACAGCGCGTTATATAGGTAGCAGTATCTTCGGCGGGCTTTCCATACTGATAACAGTAACTCCGGTAACAACATAAGAAATCCCTATTCCTCCCGACTCCTACATTGTATTATTTTACCCCGACTGGAAAGCTTGGGCTTAACCCTGGTAGCATGTAACTTGGCCTTGTACCGGGTAGGAAATAATCTGCTCTAATCTTGCACATGTACGGGTTAACCTGTTGATTTTGTGCCTGGTATCAAATAATCTAGGTCGACCTACGCCCTAGTCTCAAATAGTCTGTTAAATGTGAGTACGGGGTTGATTATTCACGGAGAAAATAAATTTTGTGATGTAAATCTAAAGCTTCTTTTTAACAAACGTTTAGCACCTGAATCTGGAAATGACTTCCAGATATATTCTATCTTATCTGTTTTTGAGGTGCAAGATGTTGTTTTGTTCTCCTAAATACCCTCCCCATGTCTTTACCTTGTCGTGGTGGGAGGGCTTGCGTGCTGCAATGAAGGTTGAGGCTATACTGCCGGGGCCCCGGCTCTGGTAGGTTCAACCATGGTAGGCTGGCTCAACTGGAGCAGCCTGACAAAAGGGGGACCATGGGTGAGGTTTCCCATGTAAATATAAACCGGGCCCCGGCAGTTACGGGTTATAAAGTCTCTGTTACCTCGGGCGTACTTGGGGACTGCCACGGGCCGGGGTCGACGGTGGGAGGAGGTTTTTACTTCCTAGTGGTCAGCGTGTGCCCGCCTTAAGTGCAGAGATGCACCAGAATGCTGCTGATCGCCCGAGGGGTTCTTTTCCGGCTTGAGCCGGCCTGGATAGGTAGGGAGAAATCCCTATCGAAAGAGAATCCTAAACCTGTGCTTGCTTCTACTACTGAAAATCCCCCTCGATCTCTTGGAAATGACCCGGCGCTCTTCTTGGTTCCTGCGGAAAGATCTCCAAAGAAAACTTTTCCTGCTCACCGCACTGTTCTGAAATCGGGGCTTGCCCCCTTGCAGCCAGCTGCTGCAGATGGAGCTGGAACCATAGGAACCATAACGGAAACTTCACATGACCGTCCCCCTTCTCCGCCGTTGCAACCTGTATCATCGCAGCTTGCTGCAGTGAGTGACGCTGGACCCTACGTAAAATCTGACGAGACAAATTTAGTACTTCAGCCATATATACCACCTCGTAATCAAAGGCGACCCAGTTTTTGTATTGAAAACTCATCTGGACATCGCCGCCAACGTACCAACCAAAGATATCGCACAGATGTGCCCCTCTATGAGAATACACATCCAGATTATAAGAAATTTTACACCATCAACGCGAGTGATGGTTCTAACCTAGCAGAGATGGATGTAATTGTGGCAAATAGAGAACTTGAACGAAAAATTGGTGGTAAACCTTTGAAGATAACAGAGACGCGAACGGGCTCGCTCTTTGTGGAGGTTCGAAATGAACATCAGGCAAAAACTATCTCAAGAATCCAAACCCTTGCTGGGGTGAGCATCACTGTTGCTCCTCATGGAAGGTTGAATGAAACAAAGGGGACTATTTGGTATACAAATAAACCAAATTACGGAGATGAAACTCTACTCGAAGAACTTGCCAGAAGTGGAGTAAAATCTATCTACCGGACCAAAAGAAGACAGAACGGAGCTGAAATACCCACCTCGTTGTACATACTGACCTTCGATTCTACGCGCCTACCTGAGTCCGTGAGTATAGGCTGGACGCGGTGCCCGGTGAGGCAATATATACCCAAGCCGCGTAGATGTTTTAAGTGTCAAAGTTTTGGTCACGGTGCAAGTAGCTGCCGTAAACAAGAAGCTGTCTGTTTTCACTGCTCCCGAACAGCACATGAACTCCCTTGCACTCTACCACCTAAGTGCTCCAACTGTGAGGGGCCCCACCCCGCCAGTGACCAGTCCTGCCCTATCTATAAATTGGAACAGGAAATAGTTTCTACACAAACTACTGAGCGCGTAAGCTATGGTGAGGCAAAGCGGAAGGTTTCCGGTCGCTACGTGCGCCCTACGCATAGTTATTCATCGGCTGTGCGTCAGCCGCAATTACAGACAGCTGAGTCCGGCGGAACACGCATCAGCGAGGAGATACCGATGAGAGTCGGAGGCGAGTTTGCTCATGCCGTAACACAGACTAGTATAGCAACCCAGACTGACGCTCTAAATGAGGAACATAAAAGACCCCGAAGTTCTTACTCTAGATCCGAAAGACCAGAAAAGTCTTGATGGTGACTTACCACGCGCTACCGGTACTGTGTCAGACCCTTCACCGTCCTGTGCGACTTTGGGTGATGTCTGTGTGGATGCCCGGAGCCATTTTGAAGCTGTGGTTGATCAACCTGACTGCGATCAATCAATGCAGGTTTCATCTATTAGGGAGGAAAGAAAAAAGGAACAAGGCTCTCAGAGCCCGGGGTGAAAAGGAATGGATAAGGGACCTGAATCCCAGAGTAACACCTCCCCTAAAAATCCATCTACCGCAGTTGGTGCCCGAAAGCGCCTGCAAAGCGGCACTCCGTCTCCAATTGGAGGGATGACAGGGCAAGCCCCCAAAAAGCGTCCCACCTTTAAGCATATTGATAATTCAGATGACCCAACGGTTAAACCTCAAGGACTGGAATGTATACCTGTCCAAGTGTTCAGTAAACCTAGAGAGGCTCGAGAGCGAGGACGCGAGGGAAGTAACATCGTGACCCATCGTGTTCGCTCTCTGGAACGTGTTGTGGTACCTGAAAGTATAGCAACTAAAATGAGAAAGAAATTCCCAATGCCAGCAGATATGCCCTCAATGCCCCCGCCTAATGTGCAGCTGCTCCCTTGGAGCTCGAGGCAGGAGAGTGGCAAAAACCCAAAAGATAGTAAACAAACTTCAGAGAAAAAACTGACCCCAACTGAGAGATCTTCAAGCCGATAAACATAATGAGTCTTCTGCAATGGAACTGTCGAAGCTACCGCCGCAATTATGGTGATCTGAGGAGGTTGCTGCAAGAGCTTCAGCCGGGCTGTGTATGCCTCCAAGAGACAATGCTCGGAAGTCTGACACCTACACCACCGGCGAGTTACGTCGTAGAGACCTTCTCCCCTCTACCAAATCCGGTGCCAGGTACGGGCTTAGCTATTTTAGTGAGGCTAGATACGGGCTTCACAAGGCTTGGCCTGAACACTGCACTGCAGGCAATGGCGGTACGTCTTGGTATTGGCCCGCGCTTGCTCACAGTTTGTAATTTGTACCTACCTCCAGCTGATCCCATCACTACAGCAGATCTCCTGACCCTTTACGACCAGCTACCCCGACCAGCGCTCATATTGGGGGATTTTAATGGAAAACACATAGCTTGGGGCAATCCCTCCACCGACCAGCGTGGGAGGATCATTGATGGCCTATTCACAAACTCAGACGCATGTTTATTAAATACAGGATTGCCCACCCATTTCCATGTGCAGACGGGCGTGTCATCGGCTATAGACCTCAGCTTGTGCACCCCTGATGTTGTTGCTGATCTGCACTGGAATGTTTGTGATGATCTGTGCGGTAGTGATCATTTCCCTATAGAGATACGGTTCGAGGAAAATCGTCCGACTCCCACCGAAGCCAGCTTTATTTTGAGGCGAGCCGACTGGGGGAGCTTCGAAGCACTCACTCAAATGTGTGATGTTGACGAGACCAGGCCAGTGGAAGACTTATTGGAAGAGTTTGTGGGCTGCCTGCTGATCGCTGCTGGCGTCAGTATCCCTGAGTCGAGGGGGGGTGCCCTCCAGCACAGAGTTCCTTGGTGGACAGATGAATGCACCATCACCAATATTGAAAGAAAACATGCCCTGCGACGCTATCAGAGGACGAAAAGTATGGCAGACAAAATATCCTACAATAGAGCCAGAGCAAGAGCACTACACACAAAGAATGAAGCAAGAAAACGTTCGTGGCAAAAATATGTATCGTCCCTAATTGCTGAAACGCCCATGTCGAAGGTATGGCAGCGAGTGAAGAAGATGTCTGGGAAGCAGAGCTATAGCCCACCCTGCTTGGAGGTCAATGGTGAGAAAACCACGGACTCACAGCGCGTTGCGGCAGCTCTAGCCCGGCACTTCGCTAACATCAGTAGCGGTGATCATTATTCACCAGCTTTCTTGGCCTTTAAAAGACAGCAGGAGAGTCGAAGTCTGATTTTTAACACAGATGAAAATCTCCCCTATAACGAACCTATTACCATCTTAGAAATTTATAACGCTCTCAAGGAAACTAAAAACACCTCTCCTGGTCCAGACGGCATTCACTATAAAATGTTGAAGAAAATGCACCCTACAGCCCTGAAAGTGCTTTTAGCAATATATAACCAGATCTGGACCACACACCAGTACTCCGATGCCTGGCGTTTTGCCACTGTCCTAGCTTTTTTAAAACCCGGCAAACCTCCTACAAATCCTGGCAGCTATCGCCCTATCGCCCTCACGAGCTGTATCGGCAAGGTGCTTGAAAAGATAGTTAATGTTAGGCTGGTGAAGTTTTTGGAAGCTCGTGACCTCCTCTCGCCTGTACAGTACGGCTTTCGCAGAATGCGAGGTACTACGGACGCTTTAGTCCGTCTGCAGAACCACCTAGTTAAATGCAAACGTGAGCGCCGGCATACTATATGTGTGTTTTTTGACATGGCGAAAGCCTATGATACTGCCTGGAGGTACGGTATATTGCAAAACCTGCATCGTGATGGGCTGAGGGGAAATATGGCTCTTTACCTGCAGCAATTCTTGAGCAGGAGGACTTTTCGAGTGAA
Source organism: Morinoia aosen (assembly GCA_030386875.1). NCBI lineage: Eukaryota > Metazoa > Arthropoda > Malacostraca > Amphipoda > Talitridae > Morinoia > Morinoia aosen. The sequence continues at coordinate 4,398,847 of CM059556.1, read as the reverse complement.
AGTCGGCTCTTCGGAGTCTCCGTGTGAGACGCAGTCTGAAGGAGTCCCTCAAGGAAGCGTCATCAGCTGTACGCTTTTTGCTGTGGCTATTAATGGAATCACGACAGCTGTGCCGCCTGAGATCTGTTCGTCGCTATACGTTGACGATTTTATGGTGTACGCGTCTTCATACTTTTTGCCTGCTCTGGTTCGTAGAATTCAAAACGCTATAAATAATGTAAATGGTTGGGCATCGGAGCATGGTTGCACGTTCTCTACTGAGAAAACTATGGCTCTTCTTATTCCGGGAAACCACAAAATGCGTGACCCTCCACAACTTTTCCTGAAGGGCAGACCAATAGTCTACGCAGCAAATGCTAAATTTCTTGGTATGACCATCGATAGCAAACTTACGTGGAAACCTCACCTTCAGTCACTAAAAGCAGCGTCTATAATGAGATTAAATTTGCTAAAAAGCCTCTCAGGTCAAACGTGGGGCGCCGACCGTGTGACTCTCCTGCGGCTCTATAAGGCCCTCATCAGGTCTAAATTAGATTACGGTAGTGTAATATACCAGTATGCCAAAGAAAGTACTCTCTGTATGCTGGACCCAGTACACCACGCAGCCATTAGGCTCTGCACTGGAGCTTTTCGAAGCTCCCCCGTCACCAGTCTCTGCGTGGAAAGTGGGGAGCCCCCCCTCAAGCTTAGGCGTATGCAACTGTCATTACAGTACCTAGCCCGGCTACAGCAACTCCCTCTCTCTCCGACCTGGATAAGTTTTCGTACCGACGTGGATGAGCGTATACCCACTCCGTATAATTTGCCATCCTCCGTAGATTATGGTGCGCTTATGAATAACGTGCGGTTCCCCCCCATGGAGGTCCTTCCCGCACGGGTTGCAGGTGCACCAACGTGGCGCATCCCAATTACTACTTTTTGTACAGGCTGCAAGATCCCTAAGAAGGACCTGCTGCCGGCCTCGGTTTTGAGGGGTATCTTCTTGGATCATGTACTGGCGGAGCACTCTGATCAACGTAAGATATATACAGATGGTTCTAAAACGAATCAATCTGTTGGTTGTGCTGCTGTGTCTGGCGACTATGTGCGTGCTCGAAGGCTCCTGCAGGAAACTTCTGTTTTCTCGGCTGAACTACTTGCAGTTGTCGAGGCTCTAGACCTCGTGGCGCAAATACCCTACTATGATTTTGTAATATTCACTGACTCGAAGAGTGTCTATGAAGCTGTCCAAGCATACCACAGCAATCACCCAATAATTAGTGACATTGTTGTCCGACTGTCACGCCTTGCCCGGAGCCCGAAGCATGTGCAAGTCTGCTGGGTGCCGGGCCATGTAGGGGTGGCCGGCAATGAGAGAGCTGATGCCGAGGCCCGGCGTGCTGCTGGATCTGATGACCTGCCGAACAACCCAGGTGTCCCCTGTAGGGATTACTACCCCATTATCAAGTCTACCGTGCGTGATGTGTGGCAACAATGCTGGGACATGGAATTGAATAATAAACTGAGAGTACTTAAGCCTATGGTGGGGGAATGGGCTTCAGCTGAATGTCGTAGCCGGCGTTTGGAGGTGATCCTATGTCGGCTGCGTATCGGGCACTGCCGACTTACCCACAGTCATCTAATGGAGCGTCGCCCACAGCCGCGCTGCAACACCTGTCATGTACCACTAACGGTGCTGCATGTACTTGCCGAATGTCCAAACTTTGCTGCTGCTAGAAGAGAATCCTTCCCTCATCTTCGAGATGCGGACGCCCCGTCGCTGCACATTGGGATGCTTCGTGAGCCCCTCCGTGCTCGTTTCAACCTCGGAGCGCTAGCGACCTTTCTTGCACGAAGCGATTTGATAGGTAAAATATAACGAGCTTTTATGCCCAGAAAACGGAAATCCGTGTGCACTCTGCAAGTGCAAACTCATGCCGAAGTTATAACTTGAGGAGAAGAAATGGCCGAGCGTACCGTGCTGCCACTCTTGTCTTTGTGAGGGGGTTCCAGCGTGGGTAAGACGCTCGGCCATAGTGTGGGCGGGTAGCTGGAGCCTCCGATTTGGGGTCCCAGCTGTTCTCGCACTCTTTACCCTGCTAAAATTTTAAAAATCTTTTTGTTTTGTATCAACTCGCGGTGTATACCGATACGTTTTGCAGGTGCGACCTGTAGAATGGATCCTGCTTATTGAGTGAGAAATCGTAATGTGCTTATGCAAACAAATATAACTGTGTGTGTTGAGGCAATAGAAATTGAGTTGACCACCGAAATAATGTTCTTATAATACTACCTCGGAGGTGATGTAGAATTCAGGTATCTTTAAAACCATGAGACCTTCGGCGCGAAATAGTCGGAGCTACTGAAGCGCTAGTAAGCCTATGTTACTACTACTACTACTACTCTCTTAAATATTCCCCTTCAGGGAGCATGAGACAGGCAATAGGCTTAAATTATTTAGGTTTTCTGTCTAATGTCATGAGGACTGGCGCCTCCAGGAGAATACTCTTACGTTAACTCGGCTATAGATATGCCTCAGGGACTTCTCTTGTTTGTACCCACTTAGCTCATTTCAGTTTCCACGTTTCTTACACTCCCCTAGAGGGGAAACAACTATACATATCTGTGGGAATTAACGGTCCCAAGGAGGGGAGACGTGCAGTTATGAGCTGAAGTTAGGTGGGCCTCTTTTATTTCTTGAAATTGAAGAAGGTTTTTTTTTTTTGTTCCGAAAAGTTCTTGTTGCTGATTCTATTTTTTGATTCACTTCTGCCATTTTCAAACACATTAATTTCTTCAATTTTATCTCGTTTCATTAACTTTTTTCCATTCTGCTGCTTCTATGCGGAAGGTGTGGGGATACACTTTGATTGTAGATTCTCAGTTCCATTGATTCCATACACGATGTTACCGTTCTCATTTCTCTTTTGGAAACAGCTTTGTAGTGTTTATGAGGCTTATAGTTATTGAAAATCAATCAATCACAGCCACTAAAGTTGTGTCTGTAGTCGATCCCATAGTGGTGTAGATTTAATATTTGAACGTCGCAAGTTAAATCACTGCCATCAACTCAACATTCACGCCTTCGTAATGTGCACTCATTCTTTGCTCTGTTTGTGCTCCATAGTATTCATGTTTAGAAAACTAGATTATTTTTTGATATTGGGGCGGGAGTTCACCTGAATTTTGAAGGTAACACGGTGAGCACTAATGCGTCACCTGGAGTGATGTTCTAGTAAAAACAGGCCAGGGGATTGTGTCATTTTCTGGTTGTTGGTTTTCTGGACCTAGGGGTAGTTATAGTCACGAGTAGACTTTTTTCTCCCGCTCAATTTCATGCAAGTCAACTTCCCTGCAGGTAAAGGTTCGTCAGAAGAGGACGAGTGTTGGCGCTACCCAGAGTCCGGCAGAACTGGAGCATGCCGGCCACAGGCCGAAGCGAGGGAGAAGAGACCAGTAGCAGTTCTCGTGTTGGAGTCGCCTGCAGAGCTTGTGCTAAAAGCCTCAGTGTTATGGAAACGTACCGTCTGATTTTGTATCGTGAGTTGGCGATGAGACCGCTTGGGGTGTAGTGTATTGCTCCCTCAAAGTGCGGCACAGACTGGTCTCATTCTGAGTAGTCAGGGCTTCGTTGTTCTCATTGCGCTCCGAGCACCGGTTGCTGCCGAATGTCATGCTGTCTTGTCACGGATTTTTTAGTTGTGAAGGCTTTCCTTTAGTTGTGGAATTTTTAATGAGTCGTATGGATGTCATTGAACTCCCATAAATTTTATTTTCAATTTAAAGGGGTACGAGGGATTCTTAGTGATAACGCCAGTGTCGCGTTTCTGTTGTGATGGCACGCTGGCTTACTCTCAGTGCCTCCCTCGTTGTGCTGCTGGATCTTTCCTCTCATGTCTAAAACTTGTCTGAAATCGAAATTAATTGTGCAAGTCAAAACTCGACTGTTGAGGTAAATCATCGCCATTTTATTGAGAGGCTAAAGGAGGAAATAGTCAGCAGGTTGTTTATTCATCTATTTCATAATTTGAGTTTCCTTCGTTGGAAAAATAATTCCTGTTCACAGTGAAGCCGATTATTTTCAGTGCTAAATGAATAATTTAAAAATTTTACTTTGAAGCCGGTTCATCATATAAACTTGTCAGATTATGTTCATTACGTGTATGACTGATTCATTTCATGACTCCAAGCATTTCAAGTTGTTAGTAATTTAGTGTACCGCAAAATTTACTCGAGGAATTCGATGGGGCACTTAATGTGAATGATGATCGGTCCTTACGGTTTTTGTAAGATTTTCGTTGTCACTCGCTCCTGCACAGAAAGTTGGTAGTTGGAATGATGTACTCATATCCGTCCGTTTTTATGTTCCTTTTTCTTGCGTTTTTGTGTTGACTTTCTGGCGGGGTTGCCTTGTTGCGGAGGTTTGGTGCGGGCGTGGGGGTTGCAGCGCGGACCGCTGCATCCGTGGGCTTGTGGCGATGTTGTCTCCCGGTGGAGTCTTGGTCCTAAACACAGGTGAGCTGGAGATGCCTACCATCATGAATGGAATACTTCATGTCAACCAAATATTGAAATTAGCTCTAGTGTACCGAAACAGAACAGTGTGATGTAACCCATAGTTAGATGTAAGGAAGATTTTTATATACATATATCTATAAAGTCTTATTAAATATAACTAGCATGACAGTATCTTTTATGGAGATGTACAGACAATTTAATTCCCTGCTGAACGTATTTCTTACGGAATTTTTTATTTCTTTCAAGTTCTCAAGAAGAAGGGAATTTTTTATGATCTTAAGATAAATTGGTTGTGTAACCCTTCCTGTGCCCCGAACTGTGTGCCGTATTTTCGTAGACAAATATCGTTCACTGTGAGTGCCCCGACTTGTGTGGACGGTGCTCTAAGTGTTGCGGTGGCCGCACCTCCTCTCCACTTGTGGCCAACACCTCCAACTTGTGGACAGTCTCGCATGCCTGGCGCTCGTCTCTCTCTCCCTTTCTCTCTCTCACTCCGTCTTCTCTCAGAAACTATGTTGCAGACAATAGACTCCTTCACCAAGGAATGCTTTGGTTTTTGGTACGAGTGAAAGGTAATATTGCACACTCTGATCTGCGGTAATCCTGCGGTGAAATTGGGCTGGGCAGTTCTAAGGGAAAATATCTCGTTCTAAATTCAGTAAGTTGGATTGCGTTCATACTTCATTCTCCAAAAAGACCCAGAGATAAATTATCAGTTGATCCGAACTCAATTCTTACTAAGTAATTATTTCTGAATATGAAACTTTTATGCTTGAAAGGAACATACTTAGTAAATTCACGAAATATGGTTACACGTGAACGATTTTTCAGTGGGATCCAGTGGTGAGAAAATCATCCCACTTTTATTTTGGCCTATCAATCATGGAGACGACTTCTCACATCAATGACTTGTTTTTATGTACTGCTGAAACTGAAATATTGATTGAAGAAGAAATAAGAACATAGCACTCAGCTCTTTATAGCAGCGAACTTGTATTTTATACGGTGGTGTGTCTTGTTTTGAATGGTGGCGCCTTGTGACGCGTTTCGAACATACCTGGCACACAACTCCGAGTGTATTTCACCGCATGCTAAAGTTCAGTGATTGTTAATTTAATGAAGGATAGGTAGCGTAGGTTCGCACTGTAACTGTGGTCATTCTACAGGGTTTCGACAAAATAATGGAAACACCTTGAAAAATCAACAAAATATATTTTAATATTGTGGAGGTCCAGCTGTTGAGACAATTGCAGCCACAATTTTCCGAGGTACTGATTTATACGAATTGTGAATTGTTTCCAAAGGAATTTTAGCCCATTTTTCAGTTAAAACACCTTCCAGTTCTTTTAGAGACGATAGCGGCGAAAATCGACTTAATACTTGAATCTCTAAAACCAAAGTCAGAGAGGTCTGCATTTTTTAAAAGGTTATAACCAAATTTTTCTTTTAGAAATCTGTAAAAAATTGTCGATTTCAATAAAATATCATATAGCTACAATAATAAACAATGAAGCATTAAAATGTCAAGTCTTGGTTGTTTATCAAAGATTATGATTCCAAAATGTTAGGTGTTTCCATTATTTTGTTCAACTCCTGTATATACTATAAAATTTATCAATTATACTTCGTCAGTTTTCGGTATAAAAATCATTCCAACATTTTGTATATGGCTGACGAGATTCTCAAGTCCTATTGCCATGTAGTTTTGTTCGCTTAAAGCCTTGATAGTTTAAGTTGGAGCACCACTTTAAATTTCATTTTGTCAAACTTTGCTTTTCTAGAAATGGAAAAAATTTTGTCTTGAATTACTCCGATAAGACTCATGCTGAACTCGGTGATAAATGATGACCGTCGCTCCCGTTCGTTATGGTTTCTTTAATCAGTTGCGTCACTGCTCTTCATAGTTTCTCGTGTTTAGCGAGTACTTAACCTTCAGTAAGCTGATCTTTACTGAGCATCACTTCTGATGGATAGCGCTAATTTGCTTAGTACTTGTTTGCGGGAGAGCCCTTTACCCTTGACCAGTTTTTGCCAACCTACTTCCGAGAAACGCCGCTCCTCAGCGGTATGCACTCGAGAATGAGCGGTATTCACGGTACCCGGACTCAGTTCATTGCGTAGGCATAGTGTCTCCTCTTATATCATAGGAGAATGGGAAAGAGAAGTTCAAACACCGTATGAACATCTCAAGTTTATTGAAGTTTTCATTCCCTCTTTCAGCCAATAAAAATGCTTCTTTTGCTGTTGAAATGCATTGAAAGCGGCTGTTTTTCGGCTTACTTTTGACTAGACGCTAACTACGGGACACCAGATACGTCCGGTGAGTGAGTGGGAACCTGCTTGGCATGATCATAAAATAAATAGTTATACACTCGTGAGGGGGCATACGCTTGGTAATTGGTATAGATTAGTTAAGTTTGTCTTTACTATGCTCTAGGGATTGTTGCTACCAGCGGCGATGCCGTTAGGTTATCTTATTTATAGATAGGCCATTTGGGTTTGTGTCTTTCGTGCCTACTTCGCTATCTTTATCTTTTCTGTTTTTCCTCTTCTTCTTCCTTCTTCCTCCTTCCTCCTTCTTCCTAACTTGGTGTTTCTATTCGCTGGATATTCTGTGTGGTAAAACACCTTGTGCGTAGATTCTCAGTTTTTCATTGCTCATTCCAAATATTCCCTTCTCTTTCCTCTGTGAAAATATCTCTACAAAGGAAATGGAGCTTTAAATAACTGCTGTACTAATACTATTACTTTTTCTAATAATAATAATAATAATAATTCAAATACTAATAATTTGATGGACTAAATCGCATTGATGATGAGCTTGTCGAAGTGACTGTATTGTTATCCTTTAATTCAGCCTGAAATTAAGCTTCCTACCAATTGTATTGAATATGCGGTCCTTGTGAACGTCATCGCTTCTCCCACTCACATTTATTTCGGATTTTATTCACTCTAGAAAGTAAATTGCAGTCTTACAATTGTTCATTTCTTTGTGTAGCTTTGATTTTTTCTCTTGGGTAGCTTTGATTTTTTCTCTTGCGTAGTTCTTGGGGCCTTATGACGATGATTAGCGCTTACTTAGGATGGTATAAAATTTTTATTTGACCAGATCAAATCTGTGCTTTTGTACCTATATTATAAGATTACACTCTTTTTGAATCTATGTAGACGAAGCACGCTGATGTGGAGTAGTTTTCTCGTAGGACTCAGGCTCTGGTTGTTAGTAAAGGTATGTAATTGAAATAATTGATAGGTGATCAAGCAATACTCACAGCCAGCCGAGATTAATTGTGTATTTGTGCTTATGTGAGGGCCTGAGCTAAAGGTTAGGTAGGCTTCCTTTTTGTTGAAATAGAATAGGTTTTTGTTTTGTTACGCACCATCTTTTTTCGGTTCACTGCTGTCCTATTTTTCAGCACCTACTACTTTCTTCTTAAACTTTTTCTTGTTTCATGAACTTCTTTCTTAGCTTCCTGTTTCTGTGCACCTTGTGCATAGATTCCGCGTTCCCTCAACTCCATACTAAATGGTGCCTTCCTCCTTCCTCTCTTAGAACATCTTTGTCGTGCAGTTAATGGAGACTGAAACTTTCTTATATAATGATAATAATAATAAATGTGTATTTGTGCTGCAAATGGAAGGGGAATTATTTTTTCTACACGCCTTAAGCTCTTAGCTTTTTGAGGTGAGGCGAGGGGGCTGAGATATGTCAAATATATCGTAAAAGACTACGTCACGTTTGGAGGATGGCGTTGTGAAGTGTGTTATTCAATTCAACTTGATGATAAGAACTTTCGTTTCTGCAGATCAGAGTATTGAATATGCGGTGGTATTTAACAAGGCCTGTGAAGGTTCTGAAAGGTGATAAAGGTGATTGTCTTATGTAGACCTTGAGACATCTCTTCCAGAGAGTTTAATGCACTCAGAAAACTTTGAAATTTTTAATCCTGATACAATCCGTCTCTACGTAGCCCTTGGCAAAACAAAACTGAAATGAGGCAACTCTGCTTGTGTTGCAAATTCAGTAACGTATACTTTGTACATACTGTGTTGTCTACTCCAAGTCTACGAGAAATGGAAGCTATGTAGATAGACCTACCCTGCTCATGTACAGGGCATGCGATTTACTGTTTCTACCATTTCTCGAATTTAAGGTGACAGTGTTGTAGAGGATGCTAGGATGTATAGCAAAAATTTTTTAGAGTGTGAGACCGATTGGAATCGGGTTTTGTATTTTTCATGTTGCTGAGGAGTCCAGGTTACTAAGAAAATAACGCGTCTGAAAGGAAACCTTCGTTGTTATCGTTAATACTCAGTACTTCGTGAGAGAAATTTGCTCTGAGAAGCCAAGCTTCACATCAAAATTTGAGCCTGATGTGCTCTATTCATTTTGGTTGTACAAGTATATGCGAGAACTCTTCATAATTTTTATAAAATCAATGATATTTATCGTCAAGTTTTGTACTGAGGATATTATGTCATCACAATTTAGAACTTGATACCGTGCTGCTATATATGTACTAGTACGGTACTATCTAGTTCGCTACCCTTTCACATACTTAACCATAGCATGTTGACATTCCACGTTGTGAATGTGGCTAGTGGTAAAATCTGTGTGATGTTATAACGTGACCGGTGGAGCTTTATCCAGGTAATTGGAAACTGAGCTCGTCAGGACAAATGATATGGCGAAGAATTCAACGATTAGATATTTTTGAGATGTATATGGCAAGTTTCGTTAACAGCGCCACTGTTTCCAATTTCAATACAAATTCCTTTGTCTTGACTGATCTTAATTGGTATGTTATTCAAACACATGGAACGTATTTTTATTTTATTATCTCTACTACTTTTCACTGATATCTAGCCAAGTGACTCTTCTAGTCTGTTGTTACTAATTTTCAATTATATTGTGACCATCCGTGTATTTTATCGATGAATTATTACTTAGTTGTACGAGTAATTTGCTCTGGTGCGATGCATATTGGTTTGGAAGTTAAATTCGCCTGTCGTAGTGAAAACATGCGGATTTTCAGCACTGTCACTCATTCTGCCATGCGGATTTTTTATTCTCATTTTCTTTGATAGTCCACAGTTCTACATGGGCACGCAGAGCGAAAACGGTAATCTTTCTCCTGCCTTCTTCTCTGTTGAATTGTCTGAGAAATGAAAGCTAAGAGTGAGATCCATTCAAATGGCGGAATTAAGTTTTAAGTTGGTACAAACGCGACTCTGTCTGTTTCTCTTGATTTAAATTCGAACCTAATTGCGTTCGTGTGAGCAAATGTATTGGGTCACCGCATGCAGGCGTTTTTTCGACCTCTGAACTGGGTTCTTTCCAATGTTTTGCATCCTTTGTTATTGAAATTGAATTTTTTTTATTACCACTGCCGTCATTGGCATTTGTTATTCAAGTACAAGGTATAGTTCAAAAAGTAATTTTTGCGTAATAAATATTTTAGACGTATGTTTCTCATTCAGTTTAATTGTGTTGTTGTAAGTAAACTTCTAAATTTCATAACCTATTTGTTGGCGTGAGTCGTTACAGACCAACTGATCAACAGATCTGTAGACTGCGTGTGGTAATGCAGGTGGCGGCTTTGGTTTTGGCCGGAAATCCATGTTTTTTTTCAAGGATTGTCTTTACTTATTTACTTTAATTTTTCCATCGTGCTTGAAATTTCGAATAATTACTATAAAAGTTTTGATTAATATATTTACTCGTCATAGTTGGAGGCGTTCAAATAAATTTTGTAGCGTTTCCTCAAAAAAATATGACGAATTTTTCTGTAAAAAAGTAGATATTGTGAAGTTTCCTCTATCTCTTGAAACACGTTGAGCGTAATATTTCTAGTTGGTCTTTTTTATGTATGTCATAATTTAGAGTGAAGATCTAGTCCGTAGGATGTACATAGCTTTGCCTATGCATTGCATTCACTAGAGATTTTTCCTGAGAAATTTGTTCTAAGGTTTCTTAATATTCTATATAGTTTTCTCTTTTGAGGTTGTGATCTACTCTAAATATTGGATTTTTTCTGATAAAAATGTATTCTCTATTGCATCAAATCATATTGTCTAGGTGCTTATGTATTTTTTTATGTTTTGAATTGTTCGTATTTCGTATATCCTGTAAAAGTGTAGCTTTCTTTGTAACCAAGTTAAGACGTTCTTAGAAACAGTACGCGATGTTCTTGTAGTGTAAACTTGTGTGACTGCTCGATGAGAGACCCGTCACGTCTCGCCAGGCTAACTCGGGGCTGGAGCTCCGCGCTCCTGCACTCCCTCGTCTAGGGTGGGGCACGCGCCTTCTCTCTTAACTTCAACTTTTACTGGCACGAATCGTGAACGAAGTCCATTCTCAATTTTTTCGGTATTAATTAATTCATAAAACTTCATGCCTAGCTACTGAAATTGGCTCATTCAAGTGCTTTCGTAGTTGATGAGGTGACCACGAGCTGGGTGCAGCTGCCTCAATTTTATGAAGCTCGATTCCGGATGGTTCAAATTTCCTCTCTTGCTTAACATTTACTCGATGCGTTTCAAAATAAGACATGTTGTGTTGTAAAATTCTAAATTTTTTATTTAAATTAGCTCGTGATGAATCAGGAAATGTTAGATCGTAGAACTGCTTTTTGTCAACATTGGACGAACTGCTGGTATTATGTAGTTAATTAGCTCTAGAATAACAGAGGAGTGCCTATAAATTCTAATACTTAAGAAATTTGCCCCTGTTGCTTATCGCTAAGATTCTACGCCAAATCAGATAACTTCCGGTAAAGGGTACAAAATTGACTACTGATAAATTGCTGAATTGGTACCTGATATTCTTAAGTTAGATCGTAGCGGTCCGTAATATTTAGGGTCGACGTTTCTTATAATCTACGGCTGCAAAGTTTTCAGTGCATCGATAAAAAAATTCAGCTAATATTAAATTGTGACGTAATGATGTTTTTGATCGTCTGATACGTCTCAATTAGAATATAGCGATGACGTTTTGGGACGCGACGACGAAGTGACTACGAAAATAGCGCTCTTTGTGATCTGTACTATGCACGATTCCCGCAGTTGAAATCCACTGAGAGAATTGCAATTAAGGATTTTCTTCAGTATGTTTTCGAAATATATTTTTAGAGGTATGCTTAGCTACCCAGCGATTATGAGGTAACGCTTATTGTGAAGGTCTGCCCTGGGTTCAACTTTAGAACGGTGAAATAAATGTTTCATCTTTCCTTTTTTAATTTGTTCATCTCTGAGAAGTGCTCTCTCACTGTGTGATGGACCTGTTGCATGATTATTTTCGATATTCCAGTGATCACTTCCCTGTTGAATCCTTGGTTTCTGGGAGGCGATCACCGCCTCTGCGGCAAGTAGGAAGTGGCTGCGGTGGCGGTAACTCGAATATAATCAATTCAAGCGTATGATGTGATCTCGGTAATTGGTTGTCTTCTATTGAACTTCGAAAAGAACCTTCTGCGATGATATGAGTAGTCTTAGTATTTGTTTAGAATAGGAGGCTCTTTTCTTGGGATTATGTTTCGGACTCAATTCGCGCACCAGATTGAAAGGAAGCTTCTGCTCGGTTATGGTGAAAGTGAGTTTTAAATAGGTTGCCGTACTTTAGTTTAATTTTTAGCAGGTATGTAATCATAGCGAGAATTTTATCTGATTCGCATGTTGAGTGACCATCATAAAGATACTCGCAGTAGAGCATTCATGTGTGTTGCTATGAAACTATTGTCAATTTTTAGGTTATAGCATAATTAACCTTTGCTTTTCTATTCACCTCTGTTTCGGTTTGTCTAGAATTTCTTTGAATAAAAGACCTCTTGCCTTTCACTATTTATTATAGATTTTTTCTGATCAACTCATCATTTTCAGGTATTTTATTTTGAAATGGCTGCGCTGGCTAAACCCTGAAAATGTTATCTTCTTTTTGCACCTGCAGTATCAGCGCGTTGAATATTACAGCTGAAGAAGTGATAAATAATACTATAATTGGACAGAACTTTAAAAAAATCTACGCATTTCCAAATGGCACTGTGGTAAGGTTGGTTTTAAATTATCATTGCTTTTTTACATTAGAGAACATTTTCTCAAGTAGAATGCCGTGACTTGCTTTTAGGTAACTATCTTAATTTTTTGACGTTTATTGTAATGAGTTTTTATAGTTGTACAATACGTGTTTCTTTACATTACTTGCTCTTTTTTCTAGTAATATTCGTGTTCTGGTGTTCGTTTTTTTACTCGATTATCTTTTCCATCAGTGTGCTGTTGTGCACAATATTGCAATTTATATGCTTTCACACGTTTCTGTATTTGCTGGCAACATTCATAGTTCATGGATTTTCAGTTTGGGCGTATTGATTTGAATGCCATTATTGAATTAGTGACTGAAAAATATAGATTTATTTTTGTGGCTATTATGGTTTTATTTTCCGTTTTGTACCTCGCAGGAACTCGGCAGTTGACCCTTTACCACGTTTTACAATTATCTAAAGTTAATGGTCATTCTTTCTGATCGTTGACTGGAGCATCTTAAACAGTCATAGCTTTGATAACAGGATGATGAAGGTGCAGAGTGAGCGACAGGCTGCAAAATGGTGATTCTCGAGCAGATTGGAGATGTACCGTGCCGGACGGAGGAGTATGACCGCTTCAACTACTCAGTTGGACTGAGCTACATAAATGACTTACCGTCACTGACGTAGATGGACTCCAGGAGGAATATATTGTGGAAAGGTTACCAGAGAAACTTTCATCAAACCACTATACCCCGAAATGCAAGCTTTTCTTGTAACATTTATACAATACGTGCCGTACAACGTGTACATCCTTGGAGAAAGACAAGATACAAGAGTGTACCCGTTCAATAATAAACCGATCATGTGCCACAACTGCCAAAATGTACGGACACACTGCGGAGAGATGTCGTAGCAACATAGCTGTGTACAGGAGGTCTACCGGAGTCAGCCATTCTACTCGTGACTGCGATTCCGACCAAGAAAAATGTCACCATTGTGGAGGCGCACATGCAACGGGAAGTAGCCTATGTAAGAGAAGCGCGCTAGAAATAGTACAAAAAGAAAACTAACACTGCGAAGAGCCAAGCAAATTGTCGAGGGAATAGCAGAGACTGGACGCATGATGCCAACTAGCAAGTACATCATGCACTTCGACTGCAAAATGCGGGAAGCCGACAGGCGAAAAATGTCCCCCCTGGCTACTGGAAAAATGCATAGTGATCATCTTGGAGGAAAATCTAAAACTATAAGGGCAAGTAGCAAAACAGTATTCACTGTGGAAGTGATCGTGGCAGCGCAAAGTAAAAAAATGGAACAACTAAATCAGCTACTTGTTACTGTATAGGGGAAGACCTCAACATTGCTATCCACAAAGACCTCGTATATATCTATGAATACGACATGAACAACTTTGAGCAGTTCAAGACCGGCCCTGCTGAAAAAAAAGCTGAGTCCAAGATACAATACAAGCAACTTTGATAAAACCCAACAATGTGCAGGCAAAATCCTTGCTATTGATCTTCAGAGAGTCCCGTTGAACTTGATGGTCCCGTTCCGAGACTACTACCCTCGGATAAAGGCTGCAGTGAGAAGTTTGTGGCAACAGGAGTGGGATAGAACAATTAACAATAAATTAAGAATTATAAAACCCACCGTACGTGAGTGGACATCGTCTAGTTGTCGCCCTCGTCGGGTGGAGGTGATACTCTGCCGCCTTCGTATTGGCCATACTCGATTGACGCACGGGCACTTGATGGAGCGACAGCCGCAGCCTCGATGTGAGCGGTGCCGCGTTCCTCTGACCGTCAAACACTTTCTTGTTGAGTGCCCCCGGTAGCACCCACGTCACAGTTGCTCCACTCTGTGTGCGTGTGTTGCAGCGGCCGTGTGCGTGTTGGGTTTGTCATGTGCACTGGTCCAGAGTTGAACTCATTGCCAGAAGTCGTTGTATCGTCCAACTATGAGTGACCAGATGCCGCAGTGCAGTTCGTTATGCACTTGCATAATATTTAAAAAGAAAGAGAAATTTATCACTTAATATATATATTTAGAAACGTGCATAATGCAGAAATTCAGTAGTGTTTCATAGCAAGCTATAATGTTTTCAATAAAGTCGTCTTTCATATGTTCTTAGATGTATTTGTATAGAAGTTGGCTAAAAAAAACAATCGTAATATTTTTTAATCAAAAATGTCGACCGTTAAAATTTTATACCTCTATCAACCCAAAATATGCAACGTTTCGATGAAACTATTACTACCTTCGGGCTGAAAAATGAGGTAAATCATATTTTTATACTGTCACATTGATAGAAAATGACAATCAATTGTTCAAGTAGAAGCAGATATAGTAAAACACAAAATTTTCATTGTAAGACCACTAAATAGGAGCGACATTTTGTACTGTAGAAATAACGATCACCAGCAGGCTAGCATTTTCAGCCCAAAGATGATAGTTCCATCGAAAAGTTGCATTTTATAGGTTGGCAGAGGGATAGAATTTTAACTATAGGCCTTTTGCAGTAAAAATATTGAGCGAATTCTATTTTATTTAAACACGTGAAGAACTGAAAATATTTCGTAGAGTTGAGAAGTTGAAAAGCGATCGTAACTAAATTTATAATAAATAATGAAAGCATGTATCACATTTACAAATGAATATTACTACATGCAAATATCTTCCATTTAGAATGTTTTTATCATTACTTCTGTAAGAAGTTATAAAAATGACATTAAATATCGTCTAATATATCATAGTTGTCACGTAAAGACACTCAAAATAGCTAACTTGGTAGCAACAAATAGTGTGGCCACGAGCTTTAATATTCATATGAAAACTATCTCTTCGCCAGAGCAACTGAAAAAAATTGGTATTGATGAAGCGTCATACTTGTATGTCATATATGACAGGGGAAGGGGGACTATTTCCCGAGGGAAACAAAAAAGGTGAAACATTTGTGATTAAATTTATAACATTCATTACTTCGTGTGTTACGGTCAAGTTCTCTTTATCGCCAATGATAGCTTCGAGATTGTTATGGTTGGTGGTTATGGTTGTTATTAACTTCCAACCTTAAACGTTTTTCTCAAACAGTGTTTTTGAATTCGTAAGAGAGGGATAATAAAGACAATTCATGGGAGAACTCAGCTTGGATTTTGTTTATTGAAGGAAACCGTGATGACCGATGGCGTGCTTGATTTCGGACGATCTTCTCTTAGATGGGAAACTCCGTGCAGGCGAGGTCCGGTGAGCGATGACGTTGGCCAGGTGTAAGTGAGTGTGTTTGTGGAGGTTCGCAATCTGTTAAATTTTAGCGACTGACAAAATATCAATTCCCATGTGACGTGTGGATGAGTCACTATTTATGGGTTCAGACTTTAGAATAATTCCACGATGTAAAAAAGCAAATTGTCGTGGTTTGAGCGGGCAGATTAGTTTGCCATGAGTAGTAATATACTAGGCTCTACTAGCTCCGAACCAAGTGATTGCAAAGTGATATATGACCAAAGGTCAGACCGTCTCACGTCACAAATAAGCAATTTACGTTGTGTATCTCGATGGTTTAGTGAGAGATAATATGCCACATGAATTTAACTTGTAAAGCTCAAACCCAGGGAATGTGTGTTGTGGTGTTTGGTGCCGTCGAGGGTCTGCAATAACCAAAGACGCTGAATGAGAAGGTTCTCGAAGAGGCATCAAGGAAAAATTCCACAACTGACAATCCCTACACTGCAATGGTAAATTTCCATCACGGAGAAAACCCTGAACTTCTTCCATAGATTTAACTCAAAGCTATTAATTTCTTTACAGGCTCAGGAAGAAAATAGAAAGGTTACAAGCCGGCAATGGCTGTTTACTTTATGCTTGAATTACAGTATAAGCATGACAGCAAGACCTGTGATTTTCAAAACAGTAATAATCTGTTATTATATTTTTGTGGAATTATGGAAAATACATGAGATTTAAGTACATGATTCGAGGAATTTAACTGAAATACGAAACAGCTAAAAATTGCAAGATTATAAATGAATAATTTTTGTACTCTATAATATATCCATATCCGTACGAGAAAATAAAAAGGCAGTCCTAAATTCATCCATATGTAAATCATACTGAAAAACACTGCAAGTATATTTAGTAGTAAAAAAAGGATATTCTAAACATAATACAGTGAACATAAAAATGACATGACAACAGTCTACGCTCCGCCATCTTCCGCACGAACGCCGGCAAATCACCGTGCGCTCACACGAAATAATCCAACGAACGAATTGCAATATCATAATGACAGCTGCAAGTATATCTTTTTGCAGTAAGGAGAAAGACGTGATTAAACATCTATACTATACTCTTGACACAAGAAATAAGCATGACACGCAAAATTTACGCTACGCCATGTTGAGGTAGCACTTGGGATGTGCCATGCTATTTTACGACTCCTACGACTATTTTCATGTTTATCTATATATCACGACACTGACGAGATCCTTCTACTTAAACACAATGCACACTAAGAGATGACACAATATACTTTACCAGATTTTTGCTCTATTTGAACACTTAATTTCTTTCACTTACAAGAACGCTGTAATGCACAAGCCAAAGACGAACGAGCGAGTGACGCTCAGAAACGACGCGTCCCTGCGCAGTGTTGCCAATCACAGAGGCTTCACTCTCGAAAATGTCGAGCGCTATTTTATATCTTATGCATTTACACGAAAACTTCAAGGATTACTTATTATAAGTAGAAAATTTTTAATAATAATTTAGAGTAAGATTTTTAATGCCAATAATTATGCTATTTAAGTGCAAATGAGAACTTTTATAATTTTACACTTTGTAGCTAATGCTACAAGATTCCTTTACTTTGCACTGTAGGACCAAAATAGCACGATACTAAACGAGAAGGAAGTGGCTAGTAAATATACTGACATAAAAACGTCAAGATTTCTACTGAATTTGTAAAATAAATTAATCGAATTCATTTGGCGTCAATATGCATAAAAGGCATCTTACAGAACGCTTCAGCACTTGAATACTTTAATTTAATTCATATTACTCGTATAATGAACCAGTTAAAATACTTTTATTCACTTTTTAACTGAATGAAATAGTTTTATTCACTTAAAAAGAATGGGTTAATTGTTCGAATAAACTACATATTTATAATATAAACTAAAGACATTTGCATTGCAAACAATACATCGTGACATACGAACGATACATTATGACAAGGTAGAATCGCAGTAACTGTGCTTTTATTTGATCTAACTCATGTAATATGAGTCGTTTAAGACGGCTGAGACGTTCAAGTGTACAATGAAACAAAGAGTATTTTAATCCACTATTAAGTGATACTTCAATGGCAAAGTGCACACCATAATAAATGTTTGTACTACAATTACGTCACGTAGCGACGCTCAGCAGCTGTTGAAGTGGGCGTGGTTTTTGGTGACGTTGACTAGCCATGCACGTACACAGACTCGCTGACGCACACTCTTTAAAGGCCCCCACACACCACACGCGCCACGAGCCGAGCCGCGAGCAGGGCCTGAGGCTCGCGCGAGCCTGCTTGGCTCGGCTCGGGCTTTCTGCCTCCCCATACATTACAAAAGCCGAGTATTAGTTTGCAAGTGCTTTTTCTAGAAACAACATGGACTTCTCCGATTCAGGTGACCGATTAGAGATTACAATTTGCTTTAAGCGCCAAACAACCTCGAAAAGGTCTAAATGGTGCAAGTCTTGGTTATTGAAGAGAGGAGAACTGTCTCATGCCTAGTTAATTCAGGAATTGAGACAAGAGCTGTCACGTCTTACAAGACGTGAAAAATTTAGAAATTTTTTCAGGCAACATTTTGTGGATCCGCGCTGGTTCGCAAGACTGACGCCAGCGTTCTATTTTGTTGAAGTGCGTGGGAGGAGCAGGTTCCCGGATAATTTTAGGTTTTGTGTCCTTCGTGATGTGAATTTGTGTTAGAAATTTATTTAACTTGAACGTGTTCCCTTACTAGTTATATTTTTCGATTGCTTTCACACCACTTGTGTTTTGATAGCGGTGAACAGCCGGCTCCTAGAGCCTTCGAGGATGCTTCTGGCGGCCGGTGAATCACCCACATTGAGCCAGACTAGCCGTCGTGATGTTGTGAAGCTAGTGCGTTTCGTAGCGAGTGTGCCGCAGTGTAATGCTCAGAAATAAGTTAGGTTCTAGGTCGATAGTATTTTAGCAGACCACCAAATGTATGGTTTTAACTGATGAACTGATTCCTATTTTTCTTTCACTGCTCCAAGTGATTCTGTATTAGCGTCCAAGTGTTTTTTTTCTTTTTGCTCAGCAACATTTGCATAATAGTCGAGCCATGTAAGCTATGTTGTCATAGAAAGTAAATATAACATTGTAAACAGTGTCATAGGCAGTAAATGTAACATGGAGAGACTGACATTTCAATGCATTCGAATTGACACAGATGATTTTATTTTAAGTTTATTACATTTCATAGATTAACACAAAAATAACACAATTTTATATTTAATTGAGAATACAAATCGACCACTGCTTCACTATTCAAAGATTTGTGTATTAAAAATACAAACTATGTTGTGGTTCTTCCATGGATTAGACATCAGTCGTTGATATTGAGAAATTTACAATGACACATCGTGCTAAACTTTGTACCAACTTTGGAAACATGATTTTTCTTGTCTTTGTATTGTAATTTCTAAAATATTCATTAAGAAAAAGATATGAAATAAAGTAAAATATTTATCAGTCGGTTGGCTTCTCACCTATGAGCTGTGCTGGGCAAGTTGCGCCAGTCAGTAAGGTGGAAGCCTAAAGTTACGGCATTCTCAGTAGACTGAGAATAGGCGCAGAAATTTGAGACCACTAGCCCATGTGATTTGTGTTTTCAGAGGGACGTTGATAAATGTGTACTTGCTGCTCTGTGTTTAAATTAAGCGATTTGAATATTAACGAGGCGTGTCAAATCTTTTCTAGCATTAGGCTAGTCAATGAGATAGCCGCTTTTATTTTTGATAATAGGATTTTGCAGTGGATGATCTGTTGTATCTTAAGTCTGATTCTGCGGCTGGATAGGCTGTAGTACTAGTCCGCTGTTACCTTTCAGCTCGTCCCTGCGTCAGAAACCTAATTTTTCTGTCCCTTTTCCGCAGGTAGAGTAAAGAAAAAGACAAAGTAGTAGCTCATTTTATACGTTAAAATAGGCTATTCCAGGTCTAAAGTGAGGGACCTTCCCCCCATTGTCTGTAAGTATTTTAGGGTATTGTCAGATTGTTCTGTCAAGAATGCAACGGAAACCTTTCTTGTTTTATGAACTTATTTCCTAGCTTACCGTTCCTGTGCACCTTGTGTATAGATTCCGCGTTCCCCCAACTCCATGCTAGATGGTGCCTTCCTCTTTCCTCTCTTGGGACATCTTTGTCGTGGTTAAGGGAGGCTGAAACTTTCTTA
This sequence comes from Morinoia aosen, assembly GCA_030386875.1. Classification (NCBI taxonomy): domain Eukaryota; kingdom Metazoa; phylum Arthropoda; class Malacostraca; order Amphipoda; family Talitridae; genus Morinoia; species Morinoia aosen. The sequence goes on along the minus strand of CM059556.1, from coordinate 4,378,861 downwards.
TATAATAATAATAATAATAATAATGTTGTGAATTGTCATTGTGCTACGTTGTTAGCAGGGCGGCGAATCCCCCTTTTTATGTGCTACTATTCTATCATGATAACGTCCCATGGCCTCTCTCTCATTGCCCCCTGTCATTAGAATATCATGCCTAGTGCTAGCACTATTCAATTGCCTCTTATGTCTCACTCAGCTATTTCTCGTGTACCTTCGAGGTATGAATTTACTTTCTTGTTGTGCGGTGCTATATAAATGGTGCCTTCCTCTTTCCTCTCTTGGAACATCTTTGTCGTGGTTAAGGGAGGCTAAAACTTTCTTATGTGATAATGAATATTGTGTTATGAATTCTGTCACTAGAATATCATACCTAGTTCTAACATTACTTAGCCGTTCTTCGTGTCCTACTCAGCTAACTTTCACATACCTCAGAAGTAGGAGATTCCTTTCTCGTTATGCAGTACCATATACATTAATTCATCATTCGACTATGATCTTAAATTAGGATTTTCTTGTCATGCAATTGCTGGTCCGAGTCTGAATCATACCTGTTTGTGCAGTCTTACGGAGGCAACGGACCTTTGAAATAAAACCGAAGAAACCACGTGTTCTTCTTGGTGTCCCTACGCCTTCCGTTCCTATGCGTGCCGAAGTGAAGGTAGAATTTCCGCTAGAGCACACATAACAAGAGCCTCAAGACTACGCTAATTACTTGAGAATGGATGAATCAACGTACTTGGAATTGCTATCAATGATGACCCCATTTATAAAAAAGAAGAATTCATTGTTGAGAAACCAAGACATCATATGCTTCGTTTTTTTATACTTTGTTTGAATAGTCTTGACTTTTCACTTTCCACAGACAAGGATAACTCCGTAAAAGTTCAATAAATTCTACAAAAAATCTTTCTTATCCGTATTCACTTTTATTCAATATACTTTTATCACACTTGAAATTCTATAGTGCGGCGTACATCAAACACTTTCTGAAAAAGAAAAATTCGTTAACATTATGCACTAAGCTGACCGCAGGCTCGGCTCGTGCAAATTTACCACCACACAATACCCGAGCCGAGCCGCAAGCCAGGTCAAATATCTGGAAGTGACAGATCAGCACGAGCCGAGCCACGAGCCTGATTGCGCGGCTCGTGGCTCGGCTCGACATGCCCACACACTACACGAACTGGCTCGGGGCTCGGCTTGTTTGCTAATTGCCCCCGATACACTGGGCAAAAATCGCTGTGATAACCGCCAGCACGCCTCTCAATGTGCCTCCCATCCCTGCACACCGGCCAGTCTGCAGAGTGGCCACCGAGCTTTCAGCGATCCGAGCATGTCTGGATTAGGACGGTCGTCACTGCGACGAGTAGTATCGTTTTGAACGTTGACGGGAGAGGTGCACAGCCATGTCTTGCTCCGCAATTGAGTGGACAAAACTCGAACGCTGAATTCTATAGACGCATTTAAAAAATTCGACTGCTTGCAGAATGTGATGAGCAGCGCTTACAGAAGGCTAAAGCACAGCGCAACGTGCGCTTTGGTTTAATCCTGCGCTCCATACGGCTGGTCGCAATCGCGCACCTTCCCGTACGACACGCTGAGGCAGACTGACGCCTTGCATTGCATTCCGCGGTGCTTCATCTTGCGTGCTGAGTGTATCATGTCGCCAGTTCTCACTTCAACTGGCGGACGGATCCACTGCCGCAATTTCTCGAGTCATGAACACCAGTGTATCGGGGCCTTTTAAGGCTCGGCTCGTGGCTCGTGTAGTGTGTGGGGGCTGTGGTGTATTGCTACGCCAGGCACGTATTCCTACGCGCGGCCAATCACAGGGCTGCACCCGTCGGCGGGTTGCTTGTGTACACATCGTAATTTGTGTTCACGGACGCTTTGGTGTTCCAATGTGTTTATTCTGTTTAGAATTACACATGCGACGTTTTTTACGTTGTAAGCTGCTCCGTTTGAGTGGCAGGAGGTATTTTGTGGGATCAACTTCCTGACGTATGGAGCGTCGGTTTGTGCGCCGGCCTTGGGATTATTGCGTCTGTAGCTGGCGAGTGCGGTTGTACGTGCTTGTGCTTCCGGTTTCGCTCTTGAGGTATCCCTGCGAGATACTTGTGTTGTGTTTTCTCTTTTTCTTTGCTGAGACACAAGCAGGTAGGACCTGCAGGCGTGTTGTGTGCCTGTGTATCTGAGTGTTGTTCAGACACACCACACTAACTGGGAGCTAGTGTGAGCTTCCATTCTGCCGTGAAGTGTTTTCACTAGCTTGGAGCTAGTGTGTGCTTCCATTCTGCCGTGAAGTGCTTTCGTTTTCATGGCAGCGTGTGTTCACACTGGGTGTGTCCTCTGACACACGAGCTCAGGCGTGTGTCTGGTGTCGGCTGAAGGGGAGGTTTGGAGGCCGATCCGAGCTCTGGGAGCTCGGCTTTGAGACCTTGGGTCTCGGGATTTGCACATCCCACAACAAGCTATCTAGGCTTTTTTGCCTTGCCTTATGTCGGAAGTGCGTAAGGCAGGGACTGCGTCATCGAGAGATGATGCAGGGTCGCCCGGGGCGGCTAGTGGTGCGTCTGGGACAGCCACCACGGTTGATCTTAGGCAACTGGCCAGCATCCTGATGCAGGCTAAGGGGCCTATTATTGACCGATTGGGGAGAGCTCTCCCCAAGTTCAGCGGCGACGGCGCAGTGGATGTTTTGGTGTGGCTGGATGACCTTGAGCGCAGGTGCAAAGTCGAACAGGTTGGACCTGAGGAGGTCGTAGACTTCCTGCTCGAGGGCAATGCTGCTCGGGTGTTCCGCGCCCTTAGGGTGTCGGAGGCCTCCCAGTGGGAGGTAGTGAAGGCGACGCTGCTGGCGCAGTACGGCATGTCGCGGCCGGAAGCCTACAGGCACTTCACGGACCGTCAGCTTCAGGCTGGCGAGGCCGTGGACGTCTATGTGGACGACCTGCAGCACCTAGGCGCTCGGCTGAGGGCAGGGCCAGAGGACTTGATCTTCCGGGTCAAGTTCCTTGAGGGCCTGCCTCAGGCCATCCGTAAGTGAGCAGTGATGCTCCCGGAGGTTTACACCTCCAGCTTCGACGAGTTGCTGGCGAAGGTGCATGACAGGGTGTCCGCACAGCGAGCTGCTGATGGCCTTACTTATGCGAGTAAGGCCAAGGCAGCCGAAGTTTCTTCCGGGAAGAACCCTGGGCTTGTATGCCCAAGGTGCACAGGGCCTCACCGGGTAAGGGACTGTACCCAGACTCGCCGCAAGGCGAAGGCAGTGCCTCCTTCGAACAGCAGGAAAGAAAGCTTATGCTTTCGCTGCTCGAAGCCCGGGCACTTTGCTCGGGACTGCCCTGAGCCCACAGCTGCCGCTGGCGGCGCTGATTGCGGTTCGGGTTTCCGCGGGGCAGAAGTGGAAAGGGGCACCGCTTCCTCCGGCGTGGAAACCATGGAAGTCTAGGTACTTCCACTAGTCTCTCTACTAGAGGCTTGGCTGTCAGGGACAGCCAACAGCGTCCTGGGGACGTTGTCGTGACCGGCGCTCATGCGCCTATCACGGGTAAGCAGGGCTTACCAATGGCAGCTGGTAGGCTTACTTCGAGTAGCATGCCAGTTGTCAAGGCCATTGTGAATGGCCATTCTGCCTTGTGTCTGGTTGATACCGGGAGCGGGTGCACGATGGTGTCCACCCGGGTGGTGGAGGGACTGTCGGGCCGCAAGGCCCGACATTTTGTGACGGCAGATGGCAGAACTTCCTCTGAGGGGAAGGAATGTCAAGCAGTCGTGCAGTTGCATGGGCACTCTTTTAGAGTGCCAGCAATTGCAGTTGAAGGGTTGGAGAATCTTGGCGTTGACTGCCTCTTGGGTGACGATGTAATCGATCACATGGGAGGAGTCACTGTCAAAAGAGGACCCAACTCTCGGTACCAGGTTGAGTGGGGTCAACCCACCTCTGCCAGGTGCTGTGGTAGTGCTCCCATGAAGAGAGGTCGTGAGGTTGTTCGTGGGGTTGACTCACTTACGATTAGTGATCACGACTTTGGAGCCACGTTTTCTAACGGTCACTGGACCGTTAGTTGGCGTTGGTCGGCCGGCGAGCCGACGCAGCTTCAAACTGGTGTTGGCGAGTACAAGTGTACGCGCGCGCCAGGCGTACATGAGAGGTATGCTGAGGAGATCCAGAGTTGGATCTCTAAAGGTTGGCTGGTGAAGTGGAACGGCCCGGTAAAAGGGGTCATACCACTTTTGGCGGTTGTCCAGCCAACCAAAGACAAGGTGAGACCGGTAATGGATTACCGTGAACTTAACTTGTTCATTGAGTCTCACACTGGTGATGAGCAAACCGCTGTGTGTGCCGAGAAGGTGCGCAAATGGAGGCAGTTTGAAGGGGATCTCAAGGTCGTTGACCTTAAGTCTGCCTATCTTCAAATTCGTGTCTCCAGTGACTTGTGGCAGTATCAAATCGTGAGGTATAATGGTGTGCATTATGCCTTGTCTCGCCTCGGGTTTGGCTTGTCTTGTGCGCCCAGGATTATGACGATGATCTTGGGCAAGGTTCTTTCGATGGACGATAAGATTAATCGTGCCACGGATCATTATATTGACGATATAATGGTCCAAGAATCCATTGTGAGTGCTCCTCATGTGAGAAAGCACCTGCAGTTGTATGGGCTCGAATCTAAAGAACCAGTGAGTCTCGACGGGGGTCGAGTACTCGGGATAACCTTAAAGAGGTCTCCCACCGGACATCTATTGATGTCAAGAGGAAGTGAGTTGTCTTCCTTCATTTCAGAGACGTCTGAGATGACTAAGAGAGAGCTGTTCTCTCTGTGTGGCCGCCTTGTTGCTCATTATCCTGTAGCTGGGTGGTTACGACCTCACTGTAGCTTTTTGAAGCGACTGGGGTCAGACGGGCCATGGGATAAGCCTGTCAGTCACAGTGTCTTGAAGCTAGCTAAGGAGCTGGCTTCGCGAGCACTGGCTGATAACCCTGTAAAGGGTCGTTGGCATGTCAATCCTGGTGGGAATGTTACCGTCTGGACTGACGCCAGTTCACTGGCAATGGGTGTGGTCGTCCAGGTGGATGATCGCATCGTGGAGGATGCTACCTGGCTGCGGAAGCAGACAGATCATCTCCACATTAATGTCTCAGAGCTTGAGGCTGTGGGACATGGAATCAATCTGGCTATTATGTGGGGCTTCAAGACCTTCACTATAGCCACTGATTCCAAGACAGTATCATCCTGGTTGGATAACACTGTCGGTGATCACAGTCGTGTGCTCACCAAAGGAGCAGCGCAGATGCTCATCAAGCGTCGCTTGATGGTGATCAAGGAGATCATCAATGAGTATCAGCTGTCGGTTGAGTTTCGATTCGCTCCCACGGTCGAGAACAAAGCTGATCAGCTCACTCGTGCGACTAAGAGCTGGCTTAGTTATCACATGGCTGACGAGCCGGACTCTGTCTTGGCTGCGTCAGTGGCGGCTTCTGCAGAAGAAGGGACGCCAGAGAGCGCCATTTGGAAGGCTCATTTGCCTCACCTTTTGGGCGTTGATCGTACCTTTTATTTGGTCAAGCAGTGCAGGCCGGGCCTTACTCGAGACCAAGTGAAACGTACGATTGCAGGGTGTGAGGAGTGTCTTCGCATTGATCCTTCAAGACGGGTGGAGAACCTTGTCGAGCACGGCAATTTAGCCGTCGAGAGTGACTGGCATCGTGTAGCTGCGGATGTGACGCACTATAACGGTGTACAGTTTCTCTCTCTCGTCGATTGCGGACCATCTAGGTTTGCAATTTGGCGAAGGCTGTCGAACGAGTCGGCAGCCAGTGTAGTCGCTCATCTCCAGCAGGTGGTGATTGAGCGAGGACCTTTTGTTTAGCTATTGTTGGACAATTCTGCCACATTTAGGTCGGCAACTGTCACTCAGTTTGCCAACGAATGGGGTATCTCTCTGCGTTTCAGAGCCGCTTATGCCCCGAGCGGTAATGGAATCGTAGAGAGAAATCATCGCACAATCAAGAGGATTGCTGCGCGGGGGGGATCACCCCCGAGGTGGCGACATTTTGGTACAATGTAACGCCAAGGCACGGAGTCGATAGCAACTCAGTGCCTTGTCGTAAGTTATTTGCCTATCCTTGGAGGATGCCTTACGACAACGGCTTAAGTAAGGCCGGAGATGACGGCAAAAACGTGCATTTTGCCGTCGGTGACAGGGTGTGGGTGAAACCCGCAGTGCCCTCTTGCACCAAGCAGTGGATTCCTGGGCGAGTCACTGCTGTTCGATCAAGGCACGTTGTGTGCATTGATGGCATGCCTAGGCATGTCAGCGACATAAGGAAACGTCGCGGCTCTGCCTCTGAGGACATGCACGATGCATGTGACTCAGACGACGATGGGCCCTATGAGACTCCTTTTGAGCCTCTTCAGGTTAGTGTTGAGAAAGTTCCTGAAACACAACTTGAAACTGCCAACGACACGGGAGAGCCCGTCGTTGACGCAGGTGACGAGGTTGTCACGGAGAATGGTAATGAGATGCCAGGACGACCCGTTCGGGAGCGGCGTCCCCCCCAATGGTTGAGGGATTACGTCACCTGAGTTCCTCGAGGAACTGAGGGGGATGTGGTGTATTGCTACGCCAGGCACGTATTCCTACGCGCGGCCAATCACAGGGCTGCACCCGTCAGCGGGTTGCTTGTGTACACATCGTAATTTGTGTTCACGGACGCTTTGTTGTTCCAATGTGTTTATTCTGTTTAGAATTACACATGCGACGTTTTTTACGTTGTAAGCTGCTCCGTTTGAGTGGCAGGAGGTATTTTGTGGGATCTACTTCCTGACGTATGGAGCGTCGGTTTGTGCGCCGGCCTTGGGATTATTGCGTCTGTTGCTGGCGAGTGCGGTTGTACGTGCTTGTGCTTCCGGTTTCGCTCTTGAGGTATCCTTGCGAGATACTTGTGTTGTGTTTTCTCTTTTTCTTTGCTGAGACACAAGCTGGTAGGACCTGCAGGCGTGTTGTGTGTCTGTGTATCTGAGTGTTATTCTGACACACCACACTAACTGGGAGCTAGTGTGTGCTTCCATTCTGCCGTGAAGTGCTTTCGTTTTCATGGCAGCGTGTGTTCACACTGGGTGTGTCCTCTGACACACGAGCTCAGGTGTGTGTCTGGTGTCGGCTGTAGGGGAGGTTTGGAGGCCGATCCGAGCTCTGGAAGCTCGGCTTTGAGATCTTGGGTCTCGGGATTTGCACATCCCACAACAGGGGCCTTAAGGGGGTCCTCCGGAATGAAAATTTTTTTGATCCGATTGGTCTGAAACTTGGTGAGTATTTGTAGTTTTGCAAGACAAACATATTTGAACTTGAAATTTTTTGATTTAGGCCTTAGTTTTTCCGAAAAATTTGAAAAATAGGTTTTTTGGGTCATTTTTATGCATATTTCAAAAGAATAGAAGTCATTGAGTTTTTATGCTAGAACAAATTCAAAAACAGTTTTGGAATCCTTGAAACATTTCTAACAAAGATATATTCGGGGATTTTGCATTTGTTTTTTTTTTGTTAGAAATGTTCCAAGGATTCCAAAACTGTCTTTGAATTTGTTCTAGCATAAAAACTCAATGACTTCTATTCTTTTGAATTTTGAAAGTAAGTAACTTTACAGTATAGGCCAAAAACTAAATTTTTTGTTTTAGTGTGATATAATGGAAAATTTATGTAGTTGAATGCTGTTTTCATTTTTATTTCGATTATCTCCATGCATAACATCATATTCACACTGTGAATTGTAATTTCCAAAAAAGAAAAAAAATTAAAAAATTTTTACTTATATCATGAAAATTATGAAATTTTTTGTTTCAGTTTGATTCTTATAAAATTTGACTAATATATGTAACTTTTGAAAAGAAACACAATTTCCTCGATACATTTTTTTGATTTAGGTTTTAGTTTTTGAAAAAAATTGACATATTGGTTTTTAGTCCACTGGCATTGATATTTCAAAAGAATAGAACTCATTGAGTTTTCAGGCTAGAACAAAAACAAAGACAGCTTTAGAATCCTTGAAACACATCTAACAAAAGTACATTCGCAAATTTTCTATTTCTTCTTTTGTTTTCTTTTTATATGGGGTCGAAATGGGCTCGAAAATTTAAGATTTTGGTCCCCTTACCCCCCCCCCCCCTGGGGAGGAATCTATTGTCCGTAGCGCCATAAAATTTTAGGACCGAATAGTCCACCACCTAAGGGTACTTTTCCAACAATAAAATGAAAAATGACCATCGGAGAGAAAAGGGGCCCCGGAGGACCCCCTTAACGTGGGTGCGGCCCGGCCGGCATCGAGTGAGGACGACTGTGTGGAAGGTGAGTCCGAGTGCTGGTAGGCGTGCTACCGTCGCACTCGCGACTTTATTTTAGGGTTAAAGACCACAGGGACAATGGATGGACAAAATTTTACCACATCTGAATTGCTCTGAGGGAGGTAGCTACAAAGATGAGAATACTCGTCGAGCTCTTTGGATCATGAATCTATTCGGTATTGGGCTCCAGTCTAGTTTTCTTAAAAGAGAAAAGAGAAGAAGAGATAGTTATTTTCCCCCCATGTTTTTCCTACGCCATGCGAGGTTTTTTGAAGGGTTTTTATTCAATTGTCTGATATTTCAGTGCTCGTAGCTAAGTCACTCCGCACACCTCGATCTCACGGCATATATATCCGAGAACTATCATAAACCACTAGCGTGAGCATACGCACCGGGTGAGTCCTCTGCTCCCGGTTAAAGAAGTTAAGCTTAAACACGGAGAAAACTCAACCAAACGGCCCCAAGACAAATGGCGGAATGACGCTGTGCAAAGGAAACAGCTTTCTCTACTGAAGAACCTTTTACTGCGCTAGTGTTACCAGTACGGAAAAAACGTACTCGTCAGAGAAAAAAGTATTATAAAATAATTATATGAATCTTATTCATCGAAGAGATCAATTATTGAACTAACAAATATAGTATCTATACATTATACTAAGAAAATAAATAGGAGGAAAAGTATGGAATATTCATTAAGGGCATTTAGATTGAATAGGTCTAATGCTACAGATTCTTAACGTTTGAACGTTCCCGTAGCTTGTTCAATCAAATCTAAGAGCACAGCTCATACTCTTTGTCTCTAAATGCCATTTTACATTGACGGTTTCTTCGCGCTCCACACCGTCGCTCCATCCCGCCAGTCAAATAAGCGCCACTCACAGCAATGCAAAATGACCCTTACTGCCACGCTCACGGCAAGAGGGGCAACATTCTGCATGCTAAATATTGGCGGTGTGCACTGCCAGTCAACAGCTCTCAGTTGCATGTAGCAGTCGCTACAAAAATATCTCTTACCATTAAAATATTCATTAACATATAAATAACATAATTATTGGCATTAACTATCTTACTTTGAATTATTATTAATAATTTTCTACTTATAATTATCAATCTTAAAAGTTTTTGTGTAAAAGCACAAAAAGAGAATAATATCGACAGTCGTTCGAGTTTGAGCTCGGCGTGTGGCAACATCCCAACGCACGCCATTTTCCTTAGCGTCATTTCTTGTTGTGATCTGGTGTGGTTCAGAGCTCGTCGCGTGAGTGGAAATGAGTGTTTTAATTCAGTTAGATCTTACTTAAAAGTATTACGTGCTTCATAGTAGCTCCTAAGCGTATTTTACCAGTGTTTTAGCATTTTCTTAGATGTATAGCTAATGGCGTAGCCTTGAGTAGCGTGTTCTACGTTTCCTTTCCATATTCAGTATACTTGTACAGTGTTCAGTATTTTCTTTCCATATTCAGTATACTTGTACAGTGTTCAGTATTTCCTTTCTGTTATAGATCATAGACGGAGATATAATATTAGTACACCCCATAAAGACACAAATAACACATCAATAGACAAATGCAATGACACAGCAAGTTAGGTAAATAGTTCACTCACCTCTTGGGTATCTTAACTTAATACTCAATTTGCAGTACTGTGGCTAGTGAGATTAGAGCGGAGATAGACGGAAATATATAGAATAGAGTAGAATAGAATTAGTACATCAGTTTAGAACTTAAGAAGTTAGATACCAACCACAGTTGGTAATTATATACACACTCGGTCAACATTTACTTGTTGTTGAACCCGAGGCCACTTGCAGACTGACTTGCGAGTGTTGCTCTCTCGAGTGTTGCCAACTTTTGGTCTCTCTAACTAGAACTTACACTACTCGCTATATTACACCCCTCCCTCCTTAATTAGAAACCCCTCCCTGTATCCCCAGTCCCCTTATTCAGTATAGTCAATCCTAAAGGTCCATTCTCACCACAGGCTTCCGAACCCGGGTAGACCTGCGTGAGATGCTAGCACTTGGAGGCTCGTGCATCCTAGCCTCCTGGGTGGGAATCGGGTACTCAGGTGTTTCGAAGTCAGATTTATTGGTCGGAGGTGGTGGGTATGAATTTTGAGCAGGTTGTGGAAACACAACGGTTTCCTCCGTAGGTTGTTCCAAGGGTTCAAGGATGGTGTTCGAGCAGGTAATAACTTTGTCCTGGTGTCGACGAACGACCTCTCCCCCCTTCAGTTGGCACTTGTAGGATACCGGGCCTGTTTTCTCAATGGTGGTAGCAGGGGTCCATTTTGGGGAACCCGGCGTGTATTGACAGACCATCACAGGTGACTCCGGCGGAATGTCAACCGCGCGAGACCCTGGGTGGTATCTTTTCTGAGCGTCCTGGCGTTGAGCAACTTTGGACGCGATTGCTTCTGACGGCCAAAGCAGATCAAGACGAGAGCGAACTTTCCTGCCTAACATCAGTTCGGCGGGCGTAACACCTGTTGTCGTATGGGGTGTTAGCCGATAGTTGAACAGGAACCTGTCTAGTGCTAGGCGTAGGGGTTCCGTTGACTTTCGCATATTCTTCTTGAACGTTTGTACTATGCGCTCTGCCAGTCCATTAGTTGAAGGGTGGTATGGTGCGCTCGTAATATGTCGCATACCACATGCCTTCACAAATTCTTGGAATTCAGCCGATGTGAAACACGTTGCGTTGTCCGAGATAATTGTTACTAGGAATCCAAATGTCGCAAAGGTGTGTTTCAGGCACGAGATCGTTTTGCTAGAGGTTGTAGTAGATGTGGGAAAGATTTCAACCCACTTAGAGTGTGCATCCACGATCACTAGATAGTATTTTCCATCCATTGGGCCCGCGTAGTCAATGTGTATGCGATGCCAAGGCTTCGCAGGCCATTCCCACGGATGGAGTTCAGCTTTCGTTGGTGCAGCTCGAGTGCTCAGGCACTCGCTGCATGACTTAGTCGTTTCTTCTAGATCTTTGTCCAGCAACGGCCACCATACACAGCTGCGAGCTAACTCCTTCATCCTGGATGATCCAGCATGGCCAGAGTGAAGTTCGTCCACAATGGCTTGTCTGAGAGCTTGGGGTACAATAATTCTTGCTCCCCAGAGCACACAGCCATTTTGTGTGGACAATTCGTCTCGCCTCCTAGTATACGGAGCGAGATCAGGGTCACCAATTACCGTCGAAGGCCAGCCTACTTGGCAGTATTTGTATACCTTTGAAAGTACTGGGTCCCTTAGGGTGCCGTCGCGGATGTGGGTGCTGGTGACTGGAGCTGACTCGAGGAAATTTACTAAGGACGTCCATTCCGCAGGAATAGGTGTGGCTTCCTCGGGAGTTATCAAAGGTAGACGACTGAGAGCATCAGCCGTGCCCAACAGCACGCCGGACCGGTGACGCAAGGTGAACTTTTAGGACTGCAGAAGTAAAGCCCACCTTTGAATGCGCCCGGATGCCATCGGAGGAATGCTTCTACCCGGATCAAATAGTCCTAACAAAGGTTTGTGGTCCGTAACCACAGTGAAATCCTGTCCCCACAAGTAGCAATGGAATTTCCTGAGTGCAAACACCATAGCCAGAGCTTCTTTCTCAGTCTGGGAGTAGTTGCGTTCTGTTGCTGTTAGAGTTCGGGAGGCAAAATAAGCTGGGCGTTCAATTCCATCAATAAGGTGGCACAGCACCGCTCCCACACCATACGCACTACTGTCAGTCACTACCACTATGGGTTTCTGAGGGTCGAAGTTGACTAGGGTCTGGGAGTCCAGGAGGGCTTGTTTAGACTTCTGGAATGCCCTCTCCTGACTTGCATCCCATTTCCAAGGGATTTGTCTCTCAGTAAGGTATTTAGGGGCTCCAGCATAGTTGCAGATGATTTTAGAAATTTCCTATAGAAATTTAGCAGCCCAAGGTAGGCTCTCAGTTGAGTTACATTAGTAGGAGCTGGTGCATTCTGGATTGCTGCTACCTTCTCTGCAGTGGGGTGCAATCCATCCATGTCGATTTGGTATCCAAGGTAGGATACCTGCGGCACTCCAATTTGGCATTTATCCATTTTCAATTTTAGCCCTGCCTCCTGTAGTTTAGATAAGACTTGATGGAGACGCTTGTTGTGTTCTTGCTCATTAGTGGCACTCACCAGGACGTCATCCAGGTAGCAGAACACTCCTGGGAGGCCCTGCAATAGTCCTTCCATGGCACGCTGAAATATTCCAGGTGCCGAGGCTATGCCAAAGCTTAGCCTATTATAAGCGAACAGACCTCTATGGGTGTTGATCACGGTGAGCTCCTTGGATTCATCATCCAACGGAAGTTGGGCGTACGCCTGAGACATGTCTAGCTTGGAGTATATAACTCCTCCGGCTAACCCGCTAAATAAGTCTTCCACTCTGGGTATGGGGTAGGTATCAAGCCTAGTGGCTCTGTTGACTGTTAATTTGTAGTCCCCACAGATGCGGATGCTTTGATCAGCCTTGAGCACAGGGACGATAGCCGCTGCCCATCTTGAGTACTGTACAGGGGTGAGGATACCTTCCTGCACCAGTCTATCAAGTTCTGCCTCCACCTTAGGTCTAAGTGTGTAAGGCACATTCCTGGCCTTACAAAACTTTGGTGGTACGGCTGGATCCACTTCTATTTTGAAATTCCTTCCCTTAAAGCAACCTAGACCTGGTTGAAAAAGGTCGGGGAATTCATTTGCTAACTCTTCAGGGCAGGTAGTCAATTTGTTGACATTATTTGATACTATAGTTAGCCCAAGGAAATCAATCAGGTCCCTACCCAGCAAGGCTGGCCCCTCCCTGTCTACAACCACAAAAGTTGCTAGCTGAGGAACCATACCACTAGATTCACGCTGGATGTTAGCCCTAATCTCCCCACAAATCACCAGTGGGGTTCCCCCATAAGTCCTAAGCTTAACATCAGAAGGTCTCAGCTCGGGTCTTGACTTAGCTGGTATTTTTGAGTAGGTGGCCATTGAAAGGATAGACCTGGCAGCACCTGTATCTACCTCCATCTCTAACGGCACACCATTTAGTAACAATTTTATTTTTATTGGGGGTTTCATTTCCTCAGCTAAAGAAAATATTTCCCCATAGCATACTTGATTGGGAGCTGGATAGTCTGCACTGGTTCCGTTGCTAATTCCATTAGGGTTAGGGTGGTTTTCCCTCCCCCTTTTTTCATGCATAGCATGCACAAAATTATTTTTGTTGCCTTTATCAGATTTCTGCCCTTTTGTTAGTTTGAAACAACATTTTTTTAGATGACCTTTTTGGCCACAGCCATGACAATTACTGTCTTTATAGGGGCAATCTCTACGCCAGTGTAAACCACCACAGCCGCTGCATGCTGATTTGGGGCTAGCTTGTGCCTGAGTCTTGCCCTGAGGCTTGTACGCAGTTTGCTTAACTCTGCTCTGACCTACATTTAGAATTGAATTTGGTTGCCTCAACCCCACTGTTTCTCTCAGTGTGGTTTCTTTAGCAGTAGCTAGATCCATGGCCTTTTGCCATGTGAGGCCAGCTTCATTCAGCAAGCAATTTTGAATTTCATTACTGGATACACCCAAAATGAAACGATCTAGAAGGGTCTCTTCTAGCACTTCCTGTTTGAAATTACAGGTATTAGAAAGGGCTTTCAAGCTAGCCACAAAATCAGTAATGCTTTCCCCTTGTCTCTGGTTCCGCTTATGGAACCTAAACCTCTCAAAGATCTGATTTCTTGTCGGCTTAAAATGCCGTCTCAACGCTTCCACAATCTCGTCATAAGTAGCATCAAGGACTTTTTTCGGAGACACAAGGGCTCTAGTGAGCCTAGCAATTTTAGGACCCACTAGTGAAATTAGTGATGGGGCTTTTTCTTTTTCCCCTATTTTGTTTATTAAAAAATAGCAGTGTAATCTAGTTTCATAGTCTCCAAATTCTTCCTCTAAAGGATTAAATTCTCCCACTGAACCTATCAATGGCATATTGAATTTTTTTCATCTGTGACTGTGAAAAGTAAAAAAAAAATCACAGCACAAATAGTACAATCACTTGATCAATTCTGAGTTTCTTTACTAGTCTAGCCAGTCTAGCAACACCAGTGAGCAGAACAACCACAAAAAAAATCACTAGGCAAATCTATGTTCCCTCACTAGTCACTACTACTGAGCCACTCCCAGCAGTTCTACCAAATTCTCGTGGCCAGTTTGTGTTATAGATCATAGACGGAGATATAATATTAGTACACCCCATAAAGACACAAATAACACATCAATAGACAAATGCAATGACACAGCAAGTTAGGTAAATAGTTCACTCACCTCTTGGGTATCTTAACTTAATACTCAATTTGCAGTACTGTGGCTAGTGAGATTAGAGCGGAGATAGACGGAAATATATAGAATAGAGTAGAATAGAATTAGTACATTAGTTTAGAACTTAAGAAGTTAGATACCAACCACAGTAGGTAATTATATACACACTCGGTCAACATTTACTTGTTGTTGAACCCGAGGCCACTTGCGGACTGACTTGCGAGTGTTGCTCTCTCGAGCGTTGCCAACTTTTGGTCTCTCTAACTAGAACGTACACTACTCGCTATATTACACTTTCCATATTCAGTATACTTGTGCAGTGTTCAGTATTTCCATTCTATATTCAGCACACTCGTGCAGTGTTCGATACTTCATTTCTATTCAGCATACTTGTACGGTGTCCGATAATTCCCTGATAGTCAGCATAGCGTACTGTGGTGGTTTCGTCTAGCTGTACGCGCTCACCACCACACAAGCACAAAAGCGCCACCCCACTGCCTCGAAGCGCTCTTACTGAACGACTAATCAGCGCTCGAGGCTGGCGCTGGGGTGCCGGACCGAGCCTCTACAAGCCGCGCGCACCGAGCAGCCAGGCAACACCTCTGAACACTCACGTACGCTTAGCTCAGCCTCAACTGATTCAAAAGCGCCACCCCGAGCCGGCTAACAAGAGGCTAGCTCGGTTCAGTGCGGCCACCACCAGCCTTATATAAAGAGCTGCGCGCTAAGCGCAGTTCAGTTCGCAGAGCTCACCCAGTCGACTCGCAGGAACCCTGATGTTTACACAAGTCTTCTTCCTGCGAGCCTCCTCACTGCAACTGCTCACACAAGTCTTTCAACGAGCCTCTTCACAGCATCAGCTCACACAACACTTCTCCCTGTGACTCTGACATTCACTAGTCTCGGCTGCTCAGCAAGCAGTAGCCTCACGGCCTCCATCGCCACCTCGACGACACGCACGACGCGACTTACCGACAACCGTCGGTCCTCCAAGTCGTCCTTGTGCACTATACTATCGCCTGTAATCATTTACCTCGTGTGCCATACTGTCGGCGGTCTTCTCAATAATACGGCCTTTATTCCAGTTGTGTATTCCTTATCCTGTCGGGTTCGTTTGCACCTCAGGCACTCGCTCCCGGCATAGATGTACAAAGTCTAAAGGTTTACAAAGGCTAAAGGTTTACAAAGTCTGCCCGGGGTGTAAAGCAGCCTGAGGGAGAACACCACAGTACAGTATTGCTACTTGGGAGGTTTCCGTAAATAGTCGAGATTTCTTTGAGCCAGAAACATTGGTTGTAGCGCCACATGGACGTATTGTAGTTTGCCAGGATATATATAATGATCGTGGTTAAAACATACGCTCGATCGCGTACAGAAATCACATGTAGTTTCTAATAATATGTATAACCATTTACGATTTTGGACACAAATAAATTCTTGTCCGTGTCCGGCTTATATTGAAATCGAGAGCATAGAGAAAGGTATATTGCTAGCATGTTTAATCTGTCCTTATTCTTCATGAGCTTAAAAAAGAGAAATAAAAGCGCGATGATAAATCTGTAGGAAGAACTCAGGGTTTCTCCGTGATGGAAATTTACCGCTGCTAGGGAACAGATATGTGTTGGTTTCTTGGTGTGTCCTTCCGGAATATTTGTCAGTCAGCTTTCTCGAATATTTCCAGATTCTCCGACGTCACCCACATCACAAACATCCACCCCTGGGCCTTTAGCCATATATATATATATTTTCTAATTACGGGCCAAATTCTAAACAGCCTCCCATTAGGGGCAAAAGTTAATTAGCCCGCGTCTGTTAAATTCAGTGTGCCTTGATCTTTAATTAATAACCAATTAAGGTCTATTATCGTCATCAATCACGGCACAAATTGATATCACTCACCTGCTCGAATCCCGCAGGCTTGAGCCTACACCTGAAATCGCACTGATTCCCGCGCCTGTTAAATTGCCCCACTCATAAACTGAATACCTTAAATACCACAATACACCGTCGACCTCGTCAACTTGCCGGAGCCTTTTGCCTACACGGACTGCGAACAATCTTCAGCCAAGTTCTTCAGTAAACAAGTCTCGGCGGTCCTCCCGGCTCCTTCAAGTAAACCAGACACAAAGCTGAGTTTTCCGACTGTGTTTTCATTGTCCTCTGTCAAATAATCGGAAACATACTCGAGATCTTTATGTTTTGAAAATTGGTAGCAACGCTAAAAGTCTAACCAACCATCAAACATAAAAGTGGTGACTAACCAGAGTGACAAAAATAAGTGGGTGACTCCCAAGTTTTAAAGACTATTCAACTCGAGAAGTGTTTGAGAAAACGTGAGAGAGGAAAATGTTGGCATACCATTGTAGTGATAAGTTCTCATTGCTGTGTTTCCCTGAGAATTTTTTCTGAGGATCTACCATGCCAATATGTTTTTCTGAGCAGCTCTAAAAAAAATTTTTTCTCAATTGCTGTTTCCTGTCTTTTGTCTCATGTGCCAAAGTAGGTAGAAAATTTTTTTCACCTTTCTTTCGTTTCCTTCCGGTGATTTCTGACGACCGCAAAAAAAATTTTCCCTTTTTCTCGTTTCATGTCTTTATTTTGATTAACTGAGTAGGTGTACTTCAACACAAACTCTTTGACACTTTAATACCGAAGTTATTTGGTGTTGATTACGTAAATTCCGTGCCGTTATAGAGTAATTTTGTTCTTTTTGCACTCAAAACAAAAATTGTCAGTATGCCCGACGGAAGTGAAGCTGTAAATCCAGCGCAGGCTAAACCCATAACGCTTCCGCCTTTCACACCAGCAGAAAGCACGACTTGGTTTAGCCAGATAGACGCCATCTTTATTTACAATAATATCGATAATCAGCGTGACATGTTTTATGCGTTAACAGCTGCTGTGCCCACGAAAATGTTATCGGATTCTAATGAGATCATGAATAATCCTCCACAAATTAACCCGTATTCGATTTTAAAGGACAAGATCATGTCCAAATTGCAGTTATCCGATGCGGACAAGTTTAGGTCTCTTGTTGATGCCTCAGCTATTCCATGCGTTTCCGTCGCCTTCCCTCCAACATCGTTGGTAAAAGAACTAAAAAAACTTGCCGCCGGCGTTGGCACAGCCGAAAGATTCCTCAAAGAATTGTATATGACAAAAGTGCCGACCAACGTGCGGCTTTTTTTGTCTATGATAGGTCCTGACGAAAGCCTTGAGTCGTTGGCTCAGGCCACAGAAACAGTGATGAGGAACTTAAATATGTTCCAAAATCCTCATGTAGCTTCCTTGAACGCATCAGCTGCGATTTTTAGCCTGTCAAATACTTCCAATATCCAACCTCCTACTTCAATGGAATCAATGCAACGGGAGTTTACGGAGCTTAAAAAAGCCTTTCAGAGTTGTCAGTTAGGTCATAGTGTAGCTCATATTCAGCCAGGCCCAGGGAGATTTCCACGCTACCAAAATGCTTATGATTACGGTCCTCCTCCCCAACGCTTTGGGAGAGGTAGGTCTTATGACAGGTCAGCTCAAAACCGCCGCTTTAGGTCGTGCTCCCGCGATGCTAGCAGTAACCTTTGCTGGTACCACGCAAAATTTGGTGACCAAGCGCGAAAGTGTGCCTCACGATTCGGCCCTCGTTATGCCGAAATGACTTCGGGAAACGCGAACAGCGACGCACAGTAGCGAGTACTGCGTTGCCTAACTCCCAGACTACTCGCCTCCTTGTTGTGTTCGATTCCATTACCAAGTTGTAGTGATCGCTTCCAGCCTCTCACCAGCCAAAAATTACGAATTATTAAAACGTTCATCTAAAAATCCAAGTATCGCATAGTAATCACCCTCATTATTTTTAGATTAAGAAATTTACTCAACATTACCCATAATCTATTAAAATTGTGCACCAAAAAAATTATGTCTCTGGAAAATCCAGTTCAAAAAAGTAAGAGACCTCTCAGAGACGCACAGTGGCAACACCAGTCGCCAAGAAGCTCACTTTTACAAACTGACTTGGTGTGTGTGCGTCACGTGTCTTTGTCTCCTCGGGCGAGATTCCTAATTATATTGTTCTGTGTCTCGTGTGCTTTACGGTTAAATATTGGGTACAATTGTTCCGTGAATATGCTGGTAATTTGAGTCGATTTTATTGTGCATTTTTGTTTTATCTCTTGACTAAGTAGGTATCAGATTCTCCCTTTTTACAGAATTAAATTGGACAGTTAAATTGGCTGGTAATTTGATTGGATCGTTTGCCAATAGGCAGTGATTTTCAGCGTGAAGAATGGTAAAGGAATTCATGTTAGGTCAAGTTATTAGGAACATCTTCTCTTTTGAGTCATTCTGTGCAAACGCTTAGGCGGGCACAAGTGTTCAAACTTACTACACCATTTTTGTCACTGTTGTTTTTCCTGTTTGTGTTCCCAGCCTATGATTAATCTCGTGATCTCAATTATTGCATTTATAATTAAGTTTAGGTATTGAAATAATTATAAACTGTTGTTATTTGCACAGTCAACGATTAAAGTCCAAATTTAAAAAGCGTTGATAGGTTATCGCAGCTAACAGAGTTTCATTGCTTTAGTTGCTCATTGCTAATCCATTGACATAAATAATTAATTAGGAAGTCTGGCTCAGAACTATCCCAATAGTTACCCGATCACATGTGACAACATGTTTGTATAAATAGAATCGGTATTCTTAATATAAATACTCTATAAGCTTTCCACATACTATTGATGTTGGAAGGCTGGTTAAGTAGCTAGTAAGTTGAGTTGATTTTGACGCTATGCGTCGTTTTTCAGCGGGAATAAATTGTAAGGTATTCATGTAAATGCAAGTCATGTAGGACTCAATTCATGGAGGAAATTAGTAACATTTTTTATTCGATTATTGTTGGCAAATAAATTGCCTGATGTGTTGGAGAAGCAGTTATTTCTTGAAGCCAGAATGAAGCTATCACAACTCTTTTGTTTTCTTGAAAGTAGTTAGGTGTTAAGCTGAAATAGTTAGTCTTGCTCCTAGGAACTTCATATTCAGAGGCCTCACCTCTTCTCATATTTGTTGTCTAAATACCTTATTTTTGCAATTCATACTCAGTTGTATACTGTTTGTGTCATCTCAGTCCTGTTCCTGCATGTTCGGTAAATTAATAGGCAATTTTAGTTTCCCAAGTTGCCCCCAAGTTAATTCAATTATTGTATATATGTGATAGTCACCCACGAGCATATGGAGCAAATTCTATCTCACCTATCCCTCATGAGTCATTGCGTTCAAAAACTATGATTAATTTTTGGTATCATTAAAGCCTAATCTATAATGCAGACAGTCCATGACTGTTTGCTTAGTGTAAATGGTTCTAATATAGCAACTGCCAATCCTAAGGCTGTATTGTTGTGCGCTAGCGGAATTTCTATCTTCGCTTCGGCACACAATAGAACGGAAGGCCCAAGGATTCCAAAAGAATGCGAGGTTTCTTCGGTTTATTTTTTATCCAAACGACTCCGTAAATCTGCACAGACAGGTATGATTCAGGCTCGGACCAGGAATTGCATGACAAGAAAGTGAAGTCATACCTCGAGGGTACACGAGAAATAGCTGAGTGAGACATAAGAGGCCATAGAATAGTAGCACATAAAAAGGGAATTCGCCACCCTGCTAACGACGTGGCACAACGACGATTCACAATGTTACGATTATTATTATTATTATTTAAGAAAGTTTTAGCCTCCCTCAACCACGACAAAGAAGTCCCAAGAGAGGAAAGAGGAAGGCACCATCTAGCACGGAGTTGAGGGAACGCGGAAACTAAGCATAAGGTGCACAAAACAGTAAGCCAAGGAAGAGATTCATGAAACAAGAAGAAGTTTCTGTTGCATTTACAGGGAAAAGAATAAGTCTTCACTCACGGAGCACATTGCTAGAAAACACATTTCTAAAAACACATTTGCAATACACGCACAGGACCAAAAAGGACAACCTACTCGCACACGCATTGATTACAACATTTTTTGGCGTCCTGACCAGCCTTTTAGAATTTAAAACTCTCAAGATAAGGAACACATTTCATCCTCTACATGGAGTACATGACAAGGCAAGTCTAGTTTTGTAAATCACACATGGAAGTTTTATGATTTTTAGGCTATTAAATATGTGCAACAATGCTCACAGACGGTGGGGGAAGGTCCCTCACTTTAGGCCTGGAATAGCCTATTTTAACACATAAAATAGGCGACTACTTTTGTCTTTTTATTTACTCTACCTGTGGAAAAGAGAAAGCAAAAATTAGGTCTCTGACGCGGGGATAAGCTGAAATGTAACAGCGGACTAGTACTACAGCCCATCCAGCCGCAGAATCAGACTTAAGATACACTAATTCGCTTAATTTAAACACCAAGCAGCAAGTACACATTCATCAACGTCGCTCTGGAAACGCAAATCACATGGGCTAGTGGTCTCAAATTTCTGCGCCTATTTTCAGTCTACTGAGAATGCCGTAACTTTAGGCTTCCACCTTACTGACTGGCGCAACTTGCCCAGCACAGCTCATAGGTGAGAAGCCAATCGACTAAAATTATTTTCCTTGGTTTCACATCTTTCTATTAATGAATGTTATAGAGAGTGCAATACAAAGACAAGAAAATCATGTTTCCAAGTTGGTACGAGTTTGGCACGATGTGTCATGAATTTTTCAATATCAAAAACTGATGTCTAATCCATGGAAGAACCACCACATAGTTTTTATTTTTATTACACCAATCTTTTAACAGTGAAGCAGTGGTTGATTTGTATTCTTAAAAAAATTTAAAATTGTGTTAGTTTTGTGTTAAACTATGAATGTAATAAACTTGAAATAAATCATCTGTGTCAATTCAAATGCATTGAAATGTCAGTCTTTCCATGTTGCATTTACTGCCTATGACACTGTTTACATAGCTTGACTATAATGCAAATATTGCTGAGCAAAAAAAAAGCATTTAGACGTTAATACAGAATCACTTTGAACAATGAAAGAAAAATATGAATCGGGCAAATCTGTGAAACCACACGCTCACTGAACCTGTCCGACACTCCAGCTTTCCCCATGCTGAGTTGTTAAAACTCAGCATGAGAATGCACATATTAAACCTAACCTCAGAGTTAAATTATTTAACAGGCAATCTGTAAAATCACGGTGTTCAGCTAAAATACCGTTAACCTAGAATCTGACTAATTTCCAGCATCACACTGCAGCTGCAGAGCGCACCAGATTCACAACATTACAAAGGCTAGTGACTCAATGTGGGCGACTCACCGGCCGCCAGAAGCATCCTCGAATGCTCTAGAAACCGGCCGTTCACCGCTATCAACATGAGATTTGCAAAGCAATCGACAAATATAGCCAGCAATGGAACACGTTCAAGTTAAATAAATATCTAACACGAATTCACTTTTAAAAGACACAGAAACTTAAGATTATCCGGGAACCTGTTCCTCCCACGAGCACTTCAATTCAAATAACACGCTGCGTTACTCTTGCGGACCAGCGCGGATCCGCAAAATGTTGCCGAAATAACATTGTCAAAATTCTTTAATTTTTCGTGTCTTGTAAGACGCGACACTCCCCCCCCCCCCCCTTGGTGGCTCTGGCCACCAATAACTGCCTTCGGGGGGGGGGGGGAGCGCTGGGTGAGGGCTGGTTCAGTGGCGGGGCGCCACACTCTACGTGCTCATCGCAGTCGTCTCTCACCGCGGGACGCGTCGGTGTTGTCTTCAGCGACGGGTGGGTGGCCTTCCACCTGCCGCGCGGGCGTGGCTCATAGAGGAGTCCTCTCTGCTTCCCCGAACAACGTCGAACTTTCCGTCGCTGGCGGGTGGTGGACCTCTGGGGGGGTCCCGGTGTCGTCTCCTGGTCTTTCTCGACGCTGCCCGGCATTCCTCGTGCGTCGGCGAGTGCGTCATGCTCGTCCCGATGCTTCGGATTCCGACGGCAGCTTGTCGCATAGGCGGTACTGAGAGGCTGGTTAAGGGAAGATGGAGGTGGGTGCTTGGCGTTTCCTGGAGGGTCGGGAGCCGCGGGGCAGCCTTCCCCTTTGCTTGGCCCGTTCTGTCGGGCTCTCTTATCAACAGATGTGCGCTCAGCATGGTGTGCGTCGTACTTTCTCCTCAGATCACCAGGGTACGGAAGCTCCCGTTTCCGTTTCTTCTTGGACTTCGGTGATGCGCTGTCTGGATCGCACTGCGCGTCCATTTCATCGTTTGTTGCTGACTAGTTGATAAATCTCATCGCTGGCGGGGCTTCCGCTTGATTCTCGTCCTCCATCCTTGTGTTTTTCGTCTTTTCGGGGTCTCCGCGGTCGTCGGGGGGCCGCGGTTGAGAGGTCTCATCGCTGTGCTGCTGGGTAATAGTGTCTTTTCCTGAAAACAGTTCAAGGCACGCCTCCGGGCCACAGGTTTTGAGAGCGACTTCGGCTACGATTCTTGCGACCGTGTAAGAGTGCTCTCCTTCGGGGCTGACGTCGTCGTTCACCTTGCCGACCACTGCCCAGCCCAAGGCGGTGTGGTGGACGAACGGAGCCTTACGACGTTGTTTGTCGGAGTGGCTGTAGAGTAGGTCTCCACAGTCCGTCCCTAGGAGCACCGCGACTTCTGCGTGTTTGTCCAAGGGCAAGAAATGGTGAGCGAAGTGCGATATCTCCGGGGTTCTTGCGACGCGTTCGTAGGTCGCGACTGCTTTCTTTCTATCGGGGATGGAGTTGCATTCCAACATCGGTGGGAGCTCGAATGTTTGGTCTTCGGACACTCCCTTTATTTTCAGCCCTGACACGCGTCTGCCGTATCGAGCGGCGGATTGATCGGTCAGCGTTTCCAGCTCGTAGTGAGACTTGGAGGTTGTCACGCGGAGGGCGTTCAACAGCTTAGGAGAGCAGAAGGACGTGGTACTTTGCTCATCTAAGATTACGTAGGCGCGGCACGACCGACCCGTGTTTTCGTCGATAACGTCTGCCAGAACAACTTTGCTGCATGCACTCTTCTCGGCTGTGGGTACGCGAGAGGCCAGGGCCACGGCTCTCAATCTCTCCCCGAGTTCGCTCTGAGCTCTGTCGTCGCTCGGTTCTCGACTGGGTCTCTCCTGACGAGTGGTTTCACTCGAATTTCCAGCTGCTCGCCAGTTGATGTGAGCGGTTGTGGTGTGATTCTCGGCTCCGCAATCGTCGCACTTCACGATCTCATTGCAATGCTTTGCCCAATGAGTCCCTAGACAGCGGTAGCACAGCTTGTGCTCACGTATGAAGTCCATCTTCTTCTGAGGTTCCATCTTTCTTACTGCTTGGCACGAGTTAGTCGCATGTTGTGCACTCTGGTGTAGGACGCAGCTGCCGGTTTGATTCTCCAAAGACGTGTAGAGGACTCGCGGGGCTCTTAGATTGGGGCGAGCGGGGGCCGCGGTCTCGCGTCGAGCACTCGTCCAGTTGAGGTTCGATGCCCCAAAACTGTCGCATTGGGTATCTGACAGCGTTTTGATGAACTCGCAGAACCTGGCGAAATCAGGTAGCGATCCAAATAATCTTCTGTGCCTACTTCTTTCGTTTCTCCAGGCATCCAGAACGAAGAAGGGCAGTCTCTCTACGATGGGGGATAGCCCTACGTCGGTGTTCAGGAAGGAGAGGCCGTGGTTATGTTGCATTGTGTGATGAATCGCTAGAAGGGCGTCGCTGAACTTCCTCAGCTTGAGACCAACCGTGCGGTCGCCTTAAGATCCTTTGATGTCCGAGGCTTGCGCGAGGCGTTCGAGCAGGGTGTCGGCTACCCTGTCGTCAGAGTCGAAGCGAGTCTTCAATTGTTCGACGATGTGGGTGAGCAGGGCCGCTGTGTCCAGGTATGTGGCAGCAAGAATGTCGTTGATCAGGCTCCTCGGCTCTCCGCAGGTGTGGTTTGTGAGGATCTCAATGGCGTCGATGGGCTCTACGGCGAGTCTTTCCATCCTCCTCTTGAGAGCATCGAACCATCTGTGGAACAGATGGGCCTCTCCCGCATAAGGTTGGCCAGGCCCTCTTTTCAGGTCTTCGATCATCGAGAGCCTCATGGCTCTGTCGATCACTGGTGGCCTTGTTTCGAAGACCACGGCAGGCGAGCTGGTGGAAGCGCTAGGCTGGAATGCTGGAGCGGAGGGATTCATCAGAGGTGCGAGGGCGGTGTCACGGGGTAGAGTGTTCACGACCGCTGTTGCACCCCCTACGGGCTCCACGACGTGGCGTTGGAAAGCTTGGTCGACCCAGGCACCTGTCCGAGCGTTCTTGCTCTCGGTGTTCTCTTCACCGAAGGGCTGATCATTCTCCGCTCGGTTCCCGCTCCTCAGTTTCGACCTCTCGATGGTGATTTGTGCCAACAGCACCGATGGATCTTCCGTGATGTCAATAAGCATCTGCTTATTGCCTCGGCTAGGGGGCTCGCGGCGCTCGGACTCGCCGTCCTTGTGACGAGAGCTGGCGCTGGGAAGGCTCTGGCTATGATCGCTCTCGCTGGCTTGACTCTGGTTGTAATAACTCGAGCTTTGGTGACTCTGACGACGATGGCTGGGGCTTGCCTGGTCTTCGCCCCGACGGTTGGAACGGTGTCCGTTCCTGCTCTCAGCCAACAGTGAATTTGAGGGCTCGTTCTGAAATGCAGCGCCTTGCCGCTGGTTCTTAGACGAGGTCGTCATCGACCTCGAGTTCTTGCGCTGGGAGGGTTCCTTTGCCACACTCTGTGACGAGCTCGCGTGGAGCTCCTCGTTTCTGTGATCCATTGAGTCCGCTAGTGCTTTCCTGCGAGCTCTAGCGCTTGTCAATGAGCCTCGGATTACCGTCGCTTCTGCAGTGGCTCCTGAATTCTCGAGAGCCAGGACTAGCTGGTCTCCGAGCCGCTTGACGGTCTTAGCCTTTGTTCGGATCCCAGAGTGGACTTGGTCCACCTCGCTGGGAGTCTTGAGATCTCGGGGTACTGCACCATTCAGGAGACTGTTCAAGGCTGCTAACTCAGTATTGAATTGTTCTTCCAGCTGTGGAAGTCTAGGCTTGCTCTTTCTTCCGAGAGATGTCATTTTTGTGGTCTCGGATATTCGCCGCGGGCGGCTGAGAATCTGCTGTGGGCCTCCTCTTTGGAGGGCTTCTTCGTGGGAGGGCACCTTCCGCTGACGTCTATTTACTGTATTGTTGTGCGCTAGCGGAACTTCTATCTTCGCTTCGGCACACAATAGAACGAACGGAAGGCGCAAGGATTCCAAAAGAATGCGAGGTTTCTTCTGTTTATTTCTTATCCAAACGACTCCGTAAATCTGCACAGACAGGTATGATTCAGGCTCGGACCAGGAATTGCATGACAAGAAAGTGAAGTCATACCTCAAGGGTACACGAGAAATAGCTGAGTGAGGCATAAGAGGCCATAGAATAGTAGCACATAAAAAGGGAATTCGCCACCCTGCTAACGACGTGGTACAACGACGATTCACAATGTTACGATTATTATTATTATTATATACGAAAGTTTTAGCCTCCCTCAACCACAACAAAGAAGTCCCAAGAGAGGAAAGAGGAAGGCACCATCTAGCACGGAGTTGAGGGAATGCGGAAACTAAGCATAAGGTGCACAAAACAGTAAGCCAAGGAAGAGATTCATGAAACAAGAAGTTTCTGTTGCATTTACAGGGAAGAGAATAAGTCTTCACTCACGGAGCACATTTCTAGAAAACACATTTCTAAAAACACATTTGCAATACACGCACAGGACCAAAAAGGACAACCTACTCGCACACGCATTGATTACAACATTTTTTGGCGTCCTGACCAGCCTTTTAGAATTTAAAACTCTCAAGATAAGGAACACATTTCATCCTCTACATGGAGTACATGCCAAGGCAAGTCTAGTTTTGTAAATCACACATGGAAGTTTTATGATTTTTAGGCTATTAAATATGTGCAACAATACTCACAGACGGTGGGGGAAGGTCCCTCACTTTAGGCCTGGAATAGCCTATTTTAACACATAAAATAGGCGACTACTTTTGTCTTTTTCTTTACTCTACCTGTGGAAAAGAGAAAGCAAAAATTAGGTCTCTGACGCGGGGATAAGCTGAAATGTAACAGCGGACTAGTACTACAGCCCATCCAGCCGCAGAATCAGACTTAAGATACACTAATTCGCTTAATTTAAACACCAAGCAGCAAGTACACATTCATCAACGTGGCTCTGGAAACACAAATCACATGGGCTAGTGGTCTCAAATTTCTGCGCCTATTTTCAGTCTACTGAGTATGCCGTAACTTTAGGCTTCCACCTTACTGACTGGCGCAACTTGCCCAGCACAGCTCATAGGTGAGAAGCCAATCGATTAAAATTATTTTACTTTGTTTCACATCTTTCTATTAATGAATGTTTTAGAGAGTGCAATACAAAGACAAGAAAATCATGTTTCCAAGTTGGTACAAGTTTTGCACGATGTGTCATGAATTTTTCAATATCAAAAACTGATGTCTAATCCATGGAAGAACCACCACATAGTTTTTATTTTTAGTACACCAATCTTTTAACAGTGAAGCAGTGGTTGATTTGTATTCTTAATTAAATGTAAAATTGTGTGAGTTTTGTGTTATATTATGAATGTAATAAACTTTAAATAAATCATCTGTGTCAATTCAAATGCATTGAAATGTCAGTCTTTCCATGTTGCATTTACTGCCTATGACACTGTTCACATAGCTTGACTATTATGCAAATATTGCTGAGCAAAAAAAAGCATTTAGACGTTAATACAGAATCACTTTGAACAATGAAAGAAAAATAGGAATCGGGCAAATCTGTGAAACCACACGCTCACTGAACCTGTCCGACACTCCAGCTTTCCCCATGCTGAGTTGTTAAAACTCAGCATGAGAATGCACATATTAAACCTAACCTCAGAGTTAAATTATTTAACAGGCAATCTGTAAAATCACAGTGTTCAGCTAAAATACCGTTAACCTAGAATCTGACTAATTTCCAGCATCACACTGCAGCTGCAGAGCGCACCAGATTCACAACATTACAGAGGCTAGTGACTCAATGTGGGCGACTCACCGGCCGCCAGAAGCATCCTCGAATGCTCTAGAAACCGGCCGTTCACCGCTATCAACATGAGATTTGCAAAGCAATCGACAAATATAGCTAGCAATGGAACACGTTCAAGTTAAATAAATATCTAACACGAATTCACTTTTAAAAGACACAGAAACTTAAGATTATCCGGGAACCTGTTCCTCCCACGAGCACTTCAATTCAAATAACACGCTGCGTCACTCTTGCGGAGCAGCGCGGATCCGCAAAATGTTGCCGAAATAACATTGTCAAAATTCTTTAATTTTTCGTGTCCTGTAAGACGCGACAAAGGCACTTGTGTATTTTATTAAGTATACCCTAGAGTATTTGGCTGCAGCTTCCTTATATAAAATCAGCTAAACCTTTCTTACGTCGTCTCACCCTGTAACGACTCTGTTTCTAGTAGTACTCTGAGTATAGTCTTGGGTTAGAGAAATGGGAAAAATTGCACCTGGGAATTTCATGATTGTCCATACGATGTACTCAATTGTGCGATTGCCATCGGCCGTATTCGGGCGCCAGAATACGGTTGGGGTACCTGCATAGAGACTCCTCGTTCCGAGGCAACCCTGTTAATTAGCAGTTAGCTCGCAGCCTGGCTTGTGCAGCGACTGTTCTCCCTTTTTATTGTGCTTGAACAAGTAACCCGAATCCTCTTTCTCGTACAGAAGAAACTACGAAGCCAACACAAAAACACCACCACCTTCCTCAATCCAAAGTCCTTGAGCACAAAAATCGGACGTTCCTCAGACCCAATTGAGACGTCCCTAAGAGTCATTCAGCCACACGGCTCACACTCTGATTCATTCAGCCACACGGCTCACACTCTGATTCATTCAGCCACACGGCTCACACTCAGACTCACTCAGCCACACGGCTCCACACGCAGCAACCCCCCCCCCCCCCAGGGACTGCCTCTTTCGAGACAACAATATTAAACCATATTATCACCGCATCTGCGGATAACTACACCAACAAATACACTCTCGCCTGGACCCACAACGGATTCCCTCGAGCCACGGCAGCGGCTGGATCGAGTACGTCGCCTTACTGGACCCGGATCTCCTTCCACAAGAAGCGGATCCACCCCACTGTTGCCGTAGTCACGGCACCCATAGGCGACACACAAATAAAAAAAGGCGAGAGTTTTCGTTTATCACTGTCCTTCGGAGGATAGACTCGGGCTGGTGAAGTGAAAAACCACGGTGCCAGTAGAGCACCCTATTACCTACTCCTTCTGAGTCAATGGCCGAACTATCTGTCAATCTTATATTCAAATTTAAAACGTGCATTTGTGTGCCTTGCCATAGGCACATCAAGTGCTGGTGACCCCCTGTAAAAACCTTAATTATCGAAGTTGTTGATACCAGCATATCAAACTGGTATCCTTAAGCAAATAAGTAAAAGTTTTAAATCACGACAACCCCAGAAACTTCATAATGTATCGATTTTTGATCGATACCGGTTCATCAGTTTCAATAATTCCAGCCAAGGCGAAAGACAAAAATAATAATAATTTGTTGGTGGCATTAAGAGCCGCAAACGGCACGCCAATAGCGTGTTATGGGGACAAAGTACTTACTTGCAGTCTGGAGTTAAGGCGAAACTTCACTTTTAATTTCCTTATCGCTCAGGTCGACGAATCAATCATTGGAGCTGATTTCTTAGCAAAATTCGATATCCTTGTCGATCTAAAGAATAGAGTTATTAGGGACGAGGAGACGCGGATCTCAATTCCCGCTTGTGGCATGACTAGAGCTAATGTCTTGCACTCCTTCTCTATCGAATTCAATAAAGAGTGCATTTTTGAGCAGGTCCTCGCAGAGTAGCCTGCATTAACGAACTCTAACTAAGCTTCTAAAAATATGCAGACTAGCACGAAACATCATATTGTCACCACTGGACCACCAGTTTACTCTAAAGCTAGACGTTTACCGCCTGATCGATTGGCTTTAGCCAAGAAAGAATTTGCACACCTGATTGAGTGCGGTATAATCCGCAGTTCCAAAAGCCCTTGGGCTAGCCCTCTTTTGTTAGTGCCCAAAGCTAATGGTGAATTCAGACCGTGTGGAGATTTTAGAAGGTTGAATGCTGTTACACAGCCTGACCGTTTTCCCATACCGTATTTGCACGATTTTAGTGCAAATTTGGAGGGAGCATAAATTTTCTCTAAAATAGACCTCAAACATGCCTTCCATCAAATTCCACTTGAGGAAAGTGCTATACCTAAGACCGCGGTAATCACTCTGTTTGGTCTCTTTGAATTCTTGAAGATGCCTTATGGGTTGAGAAACGCCCCTCAAACTTTCCAGAGACACATGTCTGAGATATTCTCGGATCTCACCATTGCCTATGTGTATCTTGATGACATTTTGGTAGCATCCCTAGGGAGCATGATGACATCCCTAGAGATCATGTGTAGTCATGGCTTACATATTATAGGGCAAGAAAGAAATTATAACTCCTATCGAAAAATGTAAAGAATTTCCAAGTTTATGAAACGTTAAGCTTGTAGAGTATAAAAACAGAGTGTCTAGAGAAGATGCTTTAAAAGTATAGCATCTCACTTCCCAAATTATAATATTGCAATGGTTAAAATGAAAATTCAGACCCTGAGAGGCCAAGATAGGAAACAACTCTCACTATCCAAAAAATACAATAAATATACTCTACGTGTGTAAACGTAAAATTATTTACAGTGTAATTAAAATGCACTTTGTATATTGTTCTCAAGAAAAGTACTTCAAATACATGGAAAACATTCGGCAGGTATCATTAAAGATAATTCAAAAGAAAGGAAAAACTGAAATAAAGTACATATTATGGAGTGGATAGCCCTACACTAGAGCACAGCATAGGTTCCACATAGACACAACATAGTTATAGTACTGAACAAAATAGACAATGCTATGACACAGCAAGTTAGGTAAATAGTTCACTCACCTCGTGGGTATCTTAGCTTTATACTCAATTGGCGGTACTGTGGCTAGTGAGATTAGAGCAGAGATAGACGGAAATATATAGAATAGGATAGAATAGAATTAGTACATTAGTTTAGAACTTAAGAAGTTAGATACCAACCACAGTAGGTAATTATATACACACTCGGTCAACATGTACTTGTTGTTGAACCCTAGGCCAATAGCAGACTGACTTTCGAGTGTTGTTCTCTCGAGCGTTGCCAACTTATGGTCTCTCTAACTAGAACTTACACTACTCGCTATATTACACCCCTCCCTCCTTAATTAGAAACCCTCCCCCTGTATCCCCAGTCCCCTTATTCAATATAGTCAATCCTAAAGGTCCATTCTCACCACTGGCTTCCGAGCCCGGGTAGACCTGCGTGAGATGTTAGCACTTGGAGGCTCGTGCATCCTAGCCTCCTGGGTGGGAGTCGGGTAATCAGGTGTTCCGGTGTCAGGTTCATTGGTCGGAGGTGGTGGGTATGAATTTTGAGCAGGTTGTGGAAACGCGACGGTTTCCTTCGTAGGTTGTTCCAAGGGTTCAGGGATGGTGTTCGAGCAGGTAATAACTTGGTCCTGGTGTCGACGAACGACCTCTCCCCCCTTCAGTTGGCACTTGTAGGATACCGGGCCTGTTTTCTCAATGGTGGTAGCAGGGGTCCATTTTGGGGAACCCGGCGTGTATTGACGGACCATCACCGGAGACTCCGGCGGAATATCAACCGCGCGAGACCCTGGGTGGTATCTTTTCTGAGCGTCCTGGCGTTGAGCAACTTTGGACGCGATTGCTTCTGACGGCCAAAGCAGATCAAGACGAGAGCGAACTTTTCCGCCTAACATCAGTTCGGCGGGCGTAACACCTGTTGTCGTGTGGGGTGTCAGCCGATAGTTGAACAGAAACCTGTCTAGTGCTAGGCGTAGGGGTTCCGTTGACTTTCGTATATTCTTCTTGAAAGTTTGTACCATGCGCTCTGCCAGTCCATTAGTTGAAGGGTGGTATGGTGCGCTCGTAATATGTCGCATACCACATGCCTTCACAAATTCTTGGAATTCAGCCGATGTGAAACACGTTGCATTGTCAGAAACAATTGTTACTGGAAATCCAAATGTCGCAAAAGTGTGTTTCAGGCACGAGATCGTTTCGCTAGAGGTTGTAGTAGATGTGGGAAAAATTTCAACCCACTTAGAGTGTGCATCCACGATCACTAGATAGTATTTTTCATCCATTGGGCCCGCGTAGTCAATGTGTATGCGATGCCAAGGCTTCGCAGGCCATTCCCACGGATGGAGTTCAGCTTTCGTTGGTGCAGCTCGAGTGCTCAGGCACTCGCTGCATGACTTAGTCGTTTCTTCTAGATCTTTGTCCAGCAGCGGCCACCATACATAGCTGCGAGCTAACTCCTTCATCCTGGATGATCCAGCATGGCCAGAGTGCAGTTCATCCACAATGGGTTGTCTGAGAGCTTGGGGTACAATAATTTTTGCTCCCCAGAGCACACAGCCATTTTGTGTGGATAATTCGTCTCGCCTCCTAGTATACGGAGCGAGATCAGGGTCACCAATTACCGTCGAAGGCCAGCCTACTTGGCAGTATTTGTATACCTCTGAAAGTACTGGGTCCCTTAAGGTGCCGTCGCGGATGTGGGTGCTGGTGACTGGAGCTGACTCGAGGAAATTTACTAAGGACGTCCATTCCGCAGGAATAGGTGTGGCTTCCTCGGGAGTTGTCAAAGGTAGACGATTGAGAGCATCAGCTGTGCCCAACAGCACGCCGGACCGGTGACGCAAGGTGAAATTGTAGGACTGCAGTAGTAAAGCCCACCTTTGAATGCGCCCGGATGCCATCGGAGGAATGCTTCTACCCGGATCAAATAGTCCTAACAAAGGTTTGTGGTCCGTAACCACAGTGAAATCCTGTCCCCACAGGTAGCAATGAAATTTTCGAAGTGCGAACACCATAGCTAGGGCTTCTTTCTCAGTTTGAGAGTAGTTGCGTTCTGTTGCTGTTAGAGTTCGGGAGGCAAAATAGGCGGGGCGTTCAATCCCATCAATAAGGTGACACAGCACCGCTCCCACACCATACGCACTACTGTCAGCCACTACCACTATGGGTTTCTGAGGGTCAAAGTGGACTAGAGTCTGGGAGTCCAGGAGGGCTTGTTTAGATTTCTGGAAGGCTCTCTCCTGACTTGCATCCCATTTCCAAGGGGTTTTGTCTCTCAGTAAGGTATTTAGGGGCTCCAGCATAGTTGCAGATGATTTTAGAAATTTCCTATAGAAATTTAGCAGCCCAAGGTAGGCTCTCAGTTGAGTTACATTAGTAGGAGCTGGTGCATTCTGGATTGCTGCTACCTTCTCTGCAGTGGGGTGCAATCCATCCTTGTCAATTTGGTATCCAAGGTAGGATACCTGCGGCACTCCAATTTGGCATTTATCCATTTTCAGTTTTAGCCCTGCCTCCTGTAGTTTAGATAAGACTTGATAGAGACGCTTGTTGTGCTCTTGCTCATTAGTGGCACTCACCAGGACGTCATCCAGGTAGCAGAACACTCCTGGGAGGCCCTGCAATAGTCCTTCCATGGCACGCTGAAAGATTCCAGGTGCGGACGCAATTCCAAAGCTGAGACGGTTGTAGGCAAATAAACCTCTGTGGGTGTTTATTACCGTGAGTTCCTTGGAGTCTTCATCCAAGGGTAGTTGAGCGTATGTCTGAGACATATCTAGCTTGGAGTATATAACTCCTCCTGCTAACCCGCTAAATAGATCTTCCACTCTGGGTATAGGGTAGGTATCAAGCCTAGTGGCTCTGTTGACTGTTAATTTGTGGTCCCCACAGATGCGAATGCTTTGATCAGCCTTGAGCACAGGGACGATCGCCGCTGCCCATCTCGAGTATTGTACAGGGGTGAGGATACCTTCCTACACCAGTCTATCAAGTTCTGCCTCCACCTTTGGTCTCAGTGTGTAAGGCACGTTCCTGGCCTTACAAAACTTTGGTGGTACGGCTGGATCCACTTCTATTTTGAAATTCCTTACCTTAAAGCAACCTAGACCTGGATGAAAAAGGTCGGGGAATTCATTTGCTAACTCTTCAGGGCAGGTAGTCAATTTGTTGACATTATTTGATACTATAGTTAGCCCGAGGGAATCAATCAGGTCCCTACCCAGCAAAGCTGGCCCCTCCCTGTCTACAATCACAATAGTTGCTAGTTGAGGAACCATATTACCAGGTTCACGCTGGATGTTAGCCCTAATCTCCCCACAAATCACTAGGGGGGTTCCCCCATAAGTCCTAAGCTTAACATCAGAAGGTCTCAGCTCGGGTCTTGACTCAGCTGGTATTTTAGAGTAGGTGGCCATTGAAAGGATAGACCTGGCAGCACCTGTATCTACCTCCATCTTTAATGGCACACCATTTAGTAACAATTTTATTTTGATTGGGGGTTTCACTTCCTCGGCTATTGAGAAAATCTCCCCATAACAGCCTAGATTAGCAACTGGATAGTCTGCACAGGTTGCATTGTTAGTTCTATTAGGGTTAGGGTGGTGTTCCCTCCCCCTTTTCTCATGCATAGCATGCACAAAATTATTTTGTTGCCTATAGCAGAATTTTGATTTTTCACTTTAAAGCAACATTTCTTAAGATGGCCTTTTTGGCCACAACCATGACAAACACTGTCTTTATAGGGGCAATCTCTACGCCAGTACAGATTACCACAGCCGCTGCATGCTGATTTGGGGCTAGCTTGAGCCTGAGTTTTGCCCTGAGGCTTTATAGCAGTTTGCTTTACTCTATGCTGGCCCACATTTAGTATGGAATTAGGTTGCCTTAACACAACCGTCTCACTCAGTTGAGTTTTTTTGGCAGTTGCCAGATCCACGGCTTTTTTCCATGTGAGGTCAGCTTCATTAAGCAAACAATTTTGAACATCATTACTGGCCACACCCAGTATGAACCTATCAAGCAGTGTTTCTTCCAGAACTTCCTGTTTGAAATTACAGGTGTCTGAAAGGGCCTTTAAGCTAGCCACAAAATCAGCAATGCTCTCCCCTTGTTTCTGGTTCCGCTTATGGAACCTAAACCTTTCAAAGATCTGGTTGCGTGTCGGCTTAAAATGCCGTCTTAACGCTTCCATGATCTCCTCATAGGTAGCATCTAAAAGTCTTTTAGGTGAGAGTAGGTCCTTTGCTAACCTAACAATTTTAGGACCCACCAGAGCAATAAATGTTTTAGCTTTATTTGAATCTTCCACTTTATTAATACTCAGGAAGCAGTTTAGCCTGACTTCATATTCTGGGAATTTTTCCTCTAAAGGATTGAATTCTCCCACTGAGCCTAGCATTGGCATTTTTACCCAGCTTTACAGCTAATTGTCAGATATCTACCTGAAATAGTAGTAGCAACAATATCAGTCGCAAGAGTAGCCAATTCAAGAGACTGTAATAATACACCTTGTTAAAAAAAATCAGAAATTTACAGCATCAATACTCTAGTCACTGAATAACAATATAAATTCTGAGTTCCTTCATTAGTCTAGCCTCTCCCAATAGTTCTACAAAAAAAAATCCTCGTCGCCAGTATTATGGAGTGGATGGCCCTACACTAGAGCACAGCATAGGTTCCACATAGACACAACATAGTTATAGTACTGAACAAAATAGACAATGCTATGACACAGCAAGTTAGGTAAATAGTTCACTCACCTCGTGGGTATCTTAGCTTTATACTCGATTGGCGGTACTGTGGCTAGTGAGATTAGAGCGGAGATAGACGGAAAAATATAGAATAGGATAGAATAGAATTAGTGCATTAGTTTAGAACTTAAGAAGTTAGATACCAACCACAGTAGGTAATTATATACACACTCGGTCAACATGTACTTGTTGTTGAACCCGAGGCCAATAGCAGACTGACTTTCGAGTGTTGCTCTCTCGAGCGTTGCCAACCTATGGTCTCTCTAACTAGAACTTACACTACTCGCTATATTACAGTTGTAGCATTCGCTACAGAGCGTAAGAATTACAAATTTCCCATTCGTATTTAAATAAAATAATTATTAGCATTAAAAATCTTACTCTAATTTATTATTAATTATTTTCTACTTCTAATTCGTAATCCTTAAAGTTTTTGTGCAAAAAGTATAAAATTAAAGTCACGATTGACATGTTCGTGTTTCAAGCCTCTGAATTTGGCATCACTGCGCGTTGGCGTCTCTTTTTGAAACACACATTCCTCTCGTGCATCACTAGCTCGTGCATACCGCGTTCGTGTAAGTGGAAGATATTTAGTGTTTAAATAAGAAAGAAGTAACCTGGTAATGTATACAAGTGTAAATTCCCTGTGTGCATGGTGATTAACTTAAGGATCTGTTCATCGTCGTGATGTAGGGAAACTTTAAAATAGTGTTAAATTCTTAGACTAGCATGTTCATTTTCGAGTGCTACCTCGACGTGACAAAACGTATAAATTTGCGTTTCACGATTCATTTCCTGTGTTTACGCATTTGGAATAAGATTCTTTTTCACAAACACAGTTAGCAGTAGTTTTCTGAGTGTGTTTCGACGTGAAATAATCAGTGGGAATGCCTTTTTAATAATTTCGTACGAATTAATAGAGTACGCAGATTATTCATGCATATGCCTGCTAAAGTTTTAGTTTTATTTTATATATATCTTTCATACTCCTTAAATCTTGCGTTTAATCGCACTTATTTCAATACAAATCACTATCAACAAATTTAAATCAATTCTTCTTATTCTTGCGACAAAAATGCATACTAGCATCTGCCTTCGTGAATGCGTACGATGTATGCCGGCGGTTGATTGCAAAATGGCGACGCGTAAAACCGCCGGGTCATCGTCACCTTGATTTTCATGTTTCGTTTTGCGCATATTTTCCTTCTGTGCAAGCAAACACGTTTAGTGTTTCTTTTCTCAGTGTAGATATTATTCCTTATGTTTTTATTATTGCAAATGATATTTATCAGTGACTTTTAGTAGGATTTATATCAATGAAAGTTAGGATTATTTTTCTCTGTTATTTCTCGCACAGTTATAGAGATGTTCTAGAGTACTAAAGAAGCATTAATTCTCATTCTATGCAATTTTTTAGTTGCCGTATTTCTTTTCTTTCTGCTGCATAAATCACGCGTTATTTAGTCACACGAAATTTGCCATAATTCCACAAAATGGAATTACCGATATTGTTACTCTTTAAAAATCACAAATAGTTATTACCAAAAATTCTTAAATTTCATGCCTTGCATTTAAAGCAAGAGCAGTTGTATAAGAGTTTCTTAATTGATTCTATCCTACTTTTGAGCTTGACAAAAGTGAGAACAAATTAAAGTTAGCTCGTGTCGAATCTGTAGGATTTTCTCACAGAGTTCTAAGGTGTGGGAGTTTATCATTTACGATGTTGGGGACTGTCAGTGGTGGAAGTTTCCTTGATGTCTCCTTGGACTGCTCATCCAGCGTTCGTCTTTTTGCAGACCTCAACGTCATCACCAACGCCACACACCAGTTTTTCCCCTGGGCCTATTTCATGGCACTACCTTTCTGGAATTAGTTTTGGTCCTTGTTTTGGGCTTTACCTTAACTGGCCCCACCTTAACTGGCCTTAACTTACCAGGATTTACCTTGCCTTGGGCCTCGTTTTGTCTCGCTTGTTTGGGCCTTAACACTACTTAACTCATCTCAATTTGCCTCAACTTGAGTCGCCCTGCCTGGCATCAACTCAATTAAATTGACCTTACCAATCGTCTCGGGTCTTTTCAAAGTCTTATAAATTGGGTTAAGATCACTTTCAAACAACACCCACACTGTCGACTTCAGCACTTCTCCAGGAGCCTTCCGCCTGCCCGGACTGCGAACCATCTTCAGCCAAGTTCTTCAGTTGCTCAAGACTCGGCGGTCCTTTCCGGCTCCTTCAAATAAACCACAAAGAAAAGCTGAGTTTTCCAGAGTGCCTCATTACCCTTCTCATGGTTATCAAATACTTATCGTTTTATGTTTAGGTTTGGCTATACCTACGGCCAAATCCTAACACTGGTGACCCCAGTAAAAATAACACTGGTGACTCCAAAGATAAATAACACTGGTGAAAACCCAGAGTTTTAAAACTCCAAACCTTTCTTTAAAAACCTAAAAACTATTCAACTCGATAAGTGTTTGAGAGATTGTGAGAGAGGTTAATTTTGGCATATCATTGTAGTGATAAATTTCCCATGTCGTAGTCTTTGAGAATTTCTATAGGTTTAACCGTGTTAATGGAGATTCTCTGAGCAGCTCTAACAAAATTTTTTTCAGCGCTATCCTGTCCTTGTTTGTTTCATGTGCCTCAGTAGGTAGGAAAAATATTTTTCTCCTATTTCCGTGCTTCACGCTTATTTCTGACTACCGTAAAAATTTTCTTTTCCATTCTCTTTCTTTCCGTTTTTTCAACGTTATTGATCGATTGAGTAGGTAGAAAAATAATTTTTCTCACCTGTTTTTGTGTGCCCTACGCTAATTGCCGCATACCGCATAAATTTTCGTTTCCAATTTCATATTTTCTTCTTTCTGTTTCAACTTTATTTGAATGATTGAGTAGGTAAAGTAATAACGCAAACCTGTGACACCTTTAATACCAAAACTTATTAGGCGTTGAATACGTAATTCCGAGCAAGCATAGTTTGATTTTCGCTTCGTAGAAAGAAATTGCTAGCATGCCTGACTCAGATAATGAAGATCGAGCGCGCACAAAACCTCTTAGTCTGCCACCCTTCATTCCGGAGGACAGCCACACTTGGTTTAACCAGGTGGAGGCCATGTTTAGGTACCATAAAATAACGGATGACACTGATAAGTTTTACGCGCTTGTGTCCGCAGCCCCCACAAAATTGTTAAATGACTCCAATCAATTGCTAGAAAGCCCTCCTGCTATTAATCCGTACGGCACCTTAAAAAGAAAGATATTGCAGAAGTTGCAGATGTCCGATGCGGACAAATTCAGAAGCCTTGTAAACGCCTCAGCAATTCCACCTGTCTCTGTCTCTTTCTCTCCCACTTCGTTGGTTAAAGAGTTGCGCAAACTCGCAGCGGGTGTTGCCGTAGCTGAGGGGTTTCTGAAAGAAGTGTATATGAGTAAACTTCCTCCCAATGTGCGTCCATTCCTATCGCTAGCAGGCCCTGATCAAACTTTAGAGAAGCTTGCAGAGTCCACTGAGACAGTGATGCGCAACCTAAACGTGTCACAAGCACCGCAGGTAGCGTCATTGAACGTAGCAGCTGCAAATTTTAGCCCCTCAAATACTGCTCAAAACCAACCCTCAGCCACAATAGATAAGATGCAGCAAGACATCGCTGAGATAAAGCAAGCTCTCCAGAATTGCCAGTTAGGTCAGAGTGTAGCTCACATTCAGCAAGGCCCAGGGAGATTCCAAAGCCACCAAAATGCATACGACTATCCTTATGACTATCCCTCCAACTATCATCCTTTTCCTCCTCCTCAACGTTTTGATAGAGGTAGATCTTATGATAGGTCAAATCAAGACCGCCGCTTTCGGTCGCGCTCTCGTGATGCTAGTAGCAATTTATGCTGGTACCACATGAAATTTGGTGACCAAGCTCGCAAATGTGCCTCTAGACACTGTCCGCGTTATACCGAAATGACTTCGGGAAACGCCAACAGCGACGTATAGTAGCGAGTACTGCGTTGCTCCTCTTTCTGACTTGCTCGAACCGAAACGAAAAGGCAAATCTATTGAGGTAAAATGGACGGAAGATGCGCGAAAAGCTTTTGAGGAAATTAAGCACAAGTTAGCTTCCGCGACTGAATTATCCTACCCTATTGCTAATGCTGACTTCAGTCTAATAGTGGACGCCTCGAGTACTGCTGTAGGTGCTGTTTTGCAACAACAAGTAGGAACTTATATCTCTCCGCTTGCTTTCTTTTCCAAAAAGCTGTCGCCCACTGAGCGTGCTTATAGCGCGTTCGGTAGGGAACTCCTTGCTATCTATCTGTCTGTGAGACACTTTCGCTATGCTCTAGAGGCAAGGGAGTTCGTGATCTACACAGACCACAAACCTTTGACCTCAGCGATTAAGATGCCTTCTGAAAGACACTCCCCAAGAGAAGCTCGACACCTGTCCTTCATTAGTCAATTCACCACTGATATTCGCTATATCAAAGGTCTCGACAATACTGTCGCTGACTGCTTATCCCGTATCAACTCTGTCCAAACCAGTGGTGAAATCACTTTCGGAAATATTAGTAACGCTCAAAAGGAGGATCCTGAACTCCAGGATCTTCTCAAACCTTCTAACACTTCCTCTCTGAAATTAACCTTGGTTGACGGCGTGTACCGTGATGCCGAGCGACTTTCTCGTTTGTATCTTCCTGCGACTCTCCGCAGAGTAGCTATTCTCCACTATCATTCCTTCTCTCATCCTGGTATTAACCGTACATTGCGTTTGATTTCCGATCGCTTCGTCTGGCCAGCGATGCGTAAGGAGGTCAAGCAAATTGTGCAAAATTGCCATGCATGTCAGAGTAGTAAAGTGGTGAAACATAATCGTGCAGCGCTGCAGAGTTGTGCATTCACAGGTCACAAGTTCGACGCGGTCCACCTAGATTTGGTGGGTCCTTTGCCTTTATCGCGTGGTCAGTCTTATTTGTTAACAATCATTGATAGGTTCACGAGATGGGTTGAGGCCGTGCCTCTTCCTGATACCCAAACTGAGACTGTAGCGCGCGCTTTCATGTCCAACTGGATCTCTAGATTTGGTGTTCCCTTAAGTGTCACACATGACCGGGGATCACAATTTACCTCCAAATTTTGGAGTGAGCTTAGCACCGCTTTAGGTTGTACTAACACCAGCACTACCGCTTACCATCCGCAGTCGAATGGACTTATTGAGAGAGTCCACAGAGACTTAAAGGCTGCGCTGCGTTGCCTTAATTGCAGTCACGATTGGACTGACAGACTTCCAGTAGTACTGCTGAGTATTAGGAATTTGTATCGTCAAGATCAGAAATGCACAGCAGCAGAGATGCTTTACGGGAAGACGCTTCGTCTCCCCGGCGACATTGTTGACCCAAAACCTTTGCCTGAATTTTCATCCGCTGACCGTTCCGCATATGTAACCTGTCTCAAAGATTGCATGCGTCGGATCAAGTATGTTGCTCCACGAATGAGTCAGACAAAAGACAAATTAGATCCTGCTTTGCAAGACTGCACACATGTGTACGTCCGTAATGACGCCATCAAACCTACACTCACGCGCCATTATGATGGCCCATTCAAAGTACTCAAACGGACGCCAAAATATTTCGTCCTTGATAGATCTGGTTCACCCGATCCTGTGAGCATTGATCGACTAAAGGTCGCATTTACCTCCGATAATAGTGTGTTTCCTAACCCTTCACTTTCTCCAAAGAATTTCCCTTCCACTGAGACTCGACCATATCTACCATCTCAGCTTCCTCAGTTGGCTGCATTGTTGCCTAGCCAACTTGAGTGTAATCCTTTGTATGTGCCTGTACATTCAAACCCTATCCCTAAGCCTATCGTAGATTCTAATTCTAGCTCTCTTACTGAAACAGCGACAAGTCTGGATAGACCAGACGAGCCCGCTGCAGTAACTCGTTTTCCTAGAACTCTTGCCGATCTAAATTTGCAGACCCGTTTGGTGAAACTCCCCCGCTTAGTAAGATTTTCCGACCGCCACACCCGGCATGGTCGCGTTGTTCGAACTCCTTCACGCTACAAATGATTGCAGCGGGTGGACCTTTCGGTCTGCGCCTTGGGGGGTAATGTAGCATTCGCTACAGAGCGTAAGAATTACAAATTTCCCATTCGTATTTAAATAAAATAATTATTAGCATTAAAAATCTTACTCTAATTTATTATTAATTATTTTCTACTTCTAATTTGTAATCCTTAAAGTTTTTGTGCAAAAAGTATAAAATTAAAGTCACGATTGACATGTTCGTGTTTCAAGCCTCTGAATTTGGCATCACTGCGCGTTGGCGTCTCTTTTTGAAACACACATTCCTCTCGTGCATCACTAGCTCGTGCATACCGCGTTCGTGTAAGTGGAAGATATTTAGTGTTTAAATAAGAAAGAAGTAACCTGGTAATGTATACAAGTGTAAATTCCCTGTGTGCATGGTGATTAACTTAAGGATCTGTTCATCATCGTGATGTAGGGAAACTTTAAAATAGTGTTAAATTCTTAGACTAGCATGTTGATTTTCGAGTGCTACCTCGACGTGACAAAACGTATAAATTTGCGTTTCACGATTCATTTCCTGTGTTTACGCATTTGGAATAAGATTCTTTTTCACAAACATAGTTAGCAGTAGTTTTCTGAGTGTGTTTCGACGTGAAATAATCAGTGGGAATGTCTTTTTAATAATTTCGTACGAATTAATAGAGTACGCAGATTATTCATGCATATGCTTGCTAAAGTTTTAGTTTTATTTTATATATATCTTTCATACTCCTTAAATCTTGCGTTTAATCGCACTTATTTCAATATAAATCACTATCAACAAATTTAAATCAATTCTTCTTATTCTTGCGACAAAAATGCATACTAGCATCTGCCTTCGTAAATGCGTACGATGTATGCCGGCGGTTGATTGCAAAATGGCGACGCGTAAAACCGCCGGGTCATCGTCACCTTGATTTTCATGTTTCGTTTTGCGCATATTTTCCTTCTGTGCAAGCAAACACGTTTAGTGTTTCTTTTCTCAGTGTAGATATTATTCCTTATGTTTTTATTATTGCAAATGATATTTATCAGTGATTTTTAGTAGGATTTATATCAATGAAAGTTGGGATTATTTTTCTCTGTTATTTCTCGTACAGTTATAGAGACGTTCTAGAGTACTAAAGAAGCATTAATTCTCATTCTATGCAATTTTTTAGTTGCCGTATTTCTTTTCTTTCTGCTGCATAAATCACGCGTTATTTAGTCACAAGAAATTTGCCATAATTCCACAAAATGGAATTACCGATATTGTTACTCTTTAAAAATCACAAATAGTTATTACCAAAAATTCTTAAATTTCATGCCTTGCATTTAAAGCAAGAGCAGTTGTATAAGAGTTTCTTAATTGATTCTATCCTACTTTTGAGCTTGACAAAAGTGAGAACAAATTAAAGTTAGCTCGTGTCGAATCTGTAGGATTTTCTCACAGAGTTCTAAGGTGTGGGAGTTTATCATTTACGATGTTGGGGACTGTCAGTGGTGGAAGTTTCCTTGATGTCTCCTTGGACTGCTCATCCAGCGTTCGTCTTTTTGCAGACCTCAACGTCATCACCAACGCCACACAGACCTCAACGTCATCACCAGTTTTTCCCCTGGGCCTATTTCATGGCACTACCTTTCTGGGATTAGTTTTGGTCCTTGTTTTGGGCTTTACCTTAACTGGCCCCACCTTAACTGGCCTTAACTTACCAGGATTTACCTTGCCTTGGGCCTCGTTTTGTCTCGCTTGTTTGGGCCTTAACACTACTTAACTCATCTCAATTTGCCTCAACTTGAGTCGCCCTGCCTGGCATCAACTCAATTAAATTGACCTTACCAATCGTCTCGGGTCTTTTCAAAGTCTTATAAATTGGGTTAAGATCACTTTCAAACAACACCCACACTGTCGACTTCAGCACTTCTCCAGGAGCCTTCCGCCTGCCCGGACTGCGAACCATCTTCAGCCAAGTTCTTCAGTTGCTCAAGACTCGGCGGTCCTTTCCGGCTTATGAACTTCTCCCAAGTGGGGAAGTTGTTTAAAATGATTTGCCTTGGAAGCTTTAAGAATAGCTGTTAGAATGGTTGGTGTTCTTTGAATAAGGGCCACCAGTCGCCATCGCACAGCGACACTTACTAAACTAATGACTTAATCTGACTCCCTCTGAAGGAGGTGTGTGACGGTATTCGGGTAGCTCTACTGGCACCTAATTTTCACTTGCACGATTTACCTCTGCAGGACAATGAAAGGACTTTT
Organism: Morinoia aosen; assembly: GCA_030386875.1. Taxonomy (NCBI): domain Eukaryota; kingdom Metazoa; phylum Arthropoda; class Malacostraca; order Amphipoda; family Talitridae; genus Morinoia; species Morinoia aosen. The sequence goes on along the minus strand of CM059556.1, from coordinate 4,335,173 downwards.
ACTCTCTCGCCTGATTTTTGTTTATTTGAGTCGTCTCTGAGAGTCGTGCTGCGGCAGCTGGGAGGTAGATTCGCTCCTTTTGGGATAATCTCCGGGTCCCGTCGGGAGACGTACTCCAGGAGGTGCCGTGGCTCGAGGGAATCCGGGGTGGATCCCGGCGAGAGTGGATTTGTTAGTGTAATATTCCGCAGGTGCGGTAACAGTTGGTATTATGAGTGTATCTCGAAGGAGGCAGTAATTTCTGCCAGTGCCTTGTGGCTTACTTGGTTGATTGATAGCCGTTTAGGCTGAATAAATTTTACGAACGTCTCAAGTGATTCTGAGATCGTTCCGAATGAACCTACTAGTACGTTTTCAAGTGGTTCTGAGAAACGTTACTATAGGGTTTTGTGGTGATGTTTGTGTTTCGGCTTCGCAGGTTCTTCTGTACGGGAAGAGAGCTTGGGTTACTTGTTCAAGCATGATAACACAAGGAGAGACAGTCGCTACGCAAGCCAGGCTGCGAGCTTTACTGCTGAATTTACAGGATTGCCTCAAATAGAGGATTATATGCGGGTGCCTCGGCCCAATTCTGGCGCCTGAACATGGGCGAGGCAGTCGCAACAATAAGTACTCGTATGGACAATCATGAATCTCCCTACATGCCATCTCTCCGACAAGCGAGTATTCTCCGGGTACTACTAGCCGTGACGCGTCTTGTTCTAAATCGTCTCCGAAATGAAGTGCAACATTAGTTCACAAGATCAAGAGTATTATAAATCAAGGTTGTGGTCGCCGATTAATCTAGGGTGTAGTGCCTATTTACAATGAGTACCTTAAGATCGGTATTGGACAATTAGAACGGTTCACACTAAGCAACAGCAAAGGGCTCGCTGTACTGATCATACTTAAAGCTAAAAGTTGTCAAAAGATCCATTAACTTAAGCTAGGAATCGTGCCAGGAAGGCACGTACAGCCTAATTATTTTTATTATCTATTATTAAATGCGGAATCCCTAGTCTACCTGGCTTGAACGTGAAGGATGTCCTACGAGAGGAGAGAGGAAGGTACCATTTAGAAAAGAGTAGAGGGAACGCGGAATCTATGCACAAAGTGCACAGAATCGCTAGTTAAGAAGGAAGTTCAGAGCACAAGAAGGATTTAGAAAGCATTGATCAGAAGGATGCATATCAGAATAGTATTAGGGCATCCTATGAGTTATAATGAACAACAACCACTGGAAAAGCCGACATTGACATGAGGTAAAAGGAACAGGTAGCTACAATTGAAAGCAAACAATTGCCGGTTAAACTAAATTTAACCCCAAATCAGATAATTGGATGATTTCTGGACTAAAAATTCCCAGGAGTTGGGAATTTAGAATATTCAGAGACTTCCCAGAGGTAAGCACAATCACCCTAATTTAGCTGAATCAAGTAACGACTAATTATTAACATTATTATACACAAATTGACCTAACCAAAAATCAGTAGTAAGAGTTGTCACTAAAGTGATTATGATAGGAATTCTTGTTACCGTTACTACACATTGTTACACGCAATCAGACAGTGGAATAGTTCTGATCACGAAAGAATGATTATATATGTGACTTGACTTGAAGTGAGTAACTACCGAAGATACAATCTCTATTGGTGTAAATAACCTATCATAGCTTCATTCCTCAAGATATGAATTTAAACATTGACTAAAAATTGCAAAGGAATTCAAAAATTACTTAAATCTGACTTAATTAAATACAAAAATTGAGAACAAATTCAATTAGAAAACTGGAACACACAAAAGATGAGCAAAACACTAATGACACAATGGCAACAAATAGATTATTCAAATTCAATTGATTAGAGGCTTGAACACACAAATAATTGAGCACTCAAAAATTGGCACAATGGCAACATAATAGATTATTAATATTCAATTGATTGGAATTGCTTCTTGGAAAAACTATGTTGCCATCAAAAATAAGGTATGCAGCAATAGCCGGCACAGGGGAGGTGTGAGAGATCACACTTCTTGGCAAGAGCCCTACAACACATGTGACACGATTAGTCATTTGAGAAAACCTACTTAATAATACGCATAACATATTATTTACATAATACATAAATTAAATAGTTACCCGTAGAACAGCAAAAGCACACACAATACTTTAATTCTCACCAGAGAAGAAAACCGAGATGTACACACTTTGAATGATTTGAAACGAGTGACGCTTGTGCGGGTTGAAATGTTGCCGACACGGCGACATGGGGGTTTCGTAACTACCCAAAAGTGATTTCTTAGGGATTGAATTTTTCAGTACACAATTTTAATAAAATTGAGGATAGAAGTTAATTAATTTCGTAATGAAATTTTATTCTAATGGTGGAATTTATTTTACTGAATTTTTAAATGATCATTTTGAGAATTTCCGAAATTTATACTGAGTTGCGTGCCGAAGGTTCGCTACAGCTACCCTCCCCCCAAAGGAGACCGAAAGGTCTGGGAGCGGCGAAGCCGATCCCTGACAATTACGCGGAAAAATAACAGACTCCGAAGGAGTTTCCAAAGAGCCGTGACAGCCAAAAAAATAGGGGAGAAGGACAGAACGGAGTTAACCATCCTAAGTCTGCGCGTAACGGGCTGGCGGACGAAGAGGTCTGCCAGACCTGCTACAATGCTCGGGGACTGTAGAAGGAATAAGCTGGGGGACTGTGAAAGTTGACGTTCGGATCCCCAACAGTGACAATGACAGAGTATCTGGGAGATTTCCGTGATGGGAGGCTACAGCACCAGAAGCATTGTCCGAAACGGGGACACCCGCATTACTAGGTTCCAACAGGGTTCTTTGAGCGGTATACGGAGGAACTATGAACTCGTTACACTCCATAGTGGGAGGAAGGGTCTTAGCCCAAGCAGACAAGTGCAAACCAGTGGGCTCGACAGGTGTTGACCTGGGGCTGATTTGCAGCCTGGGTTGTTGTGGTTCACGAGAGTGTGTGGGGGTGTCGTCCGGAAGGGACAAAAAGGCCGCCTTAAGGCGATCTATGCTGACACTGTCGCTTTTGGTACCCCTTTCGATTACGAAGAATTTAGGAGTCCTCTTGAGGACTTTATAGGGGCCATCGTAAGGGCGTCGCAGTGGGGTTTTTACGCCATCCACCCGCACGTAAACATGTTCACAACTCTGCAAACAAGGGTCTAGGGTTTCAGAAGGTGAAGGTAGGCGAGGCGGTTTGTAAACTACTTCGCCCATTGCGCGCTTGAGGCGCGATGCATAATCAGCGATTTGGCTGGGGGAATCATCGGTTTGGTACGTGGGATCAATAACATCACCAGGCAATCGTAAGGACTTCCCGTACATCAGTTCGGAGGACGTGCACTTCTGGTCCTGCCTGAAGAGGTTCCGCAGGGTGAGTAATACTATGGGCAGCCTGTCGACCCAATCATCGTGACACTTTAAACAGCGGAGTGCCGCTTTGACGTCTCGATGGACTCTCTCGATGAGTCCGTTTGATTGGGGGTGGTATGCGGTGGTCGATATATTGGCACAACCTAGGATTTTGGAGATCTCTAACCACAAGGCGGAAGTGAATTGAACCCCACGATCATGCGTGATGCTCAGAGGGACTCCAAACCGGGAAATCCACGTTTCGACAAAAGTGCGTGCTACAGTTTCCGCAGTTATGTTAGCGATGGGAACGGCCTCAACCCAGCGTGAAAAACGGTCTATCATTGTAAGTAAGTAACTATACCCACGAGAGTTAGGAAGTGGGCCTACGATGTCGATATTGACTGCGTCAAATTTGAAGCCTGAAAATGCACAAGGTTGAATTGCGGCTTTGTTGTGCCGAGTGACTTTGCTTGCTTGGCAATCTGGGCAATTACGAACGAACTCTCTTATGGCCCTACGCATCCCGGGCCAGACAAAACGATCTGCGATTAGGCAGAAAGTTCTATCCGTCCCAGGATGAGACAAGTCATGGTAATGCTTAATGGTGGGCAAGCGCAAATTGTTAGGCAAGTAGTATCGGTTAGGCCGGTCGGCGTCAGAGTAAACGCCTTCTCTGAGCCTCATGTCACGCCTTCATACCTCATGTCAATGTCGGCTACCACGGAGGTAGCCGACATTGACATGAGGTAAAAGGAACAGGTAGCTACAATTGAAAGCAAACAATTGCCGGTTAAACTAAATTTAACCCCAAATCAGATAATTGGATGATTTCTGGACTAAAAATTCCCAGGAGTTGGGAATTTAGAATATTCAGAGACTTCCCAGAGTTAAGCGCAATCACCCTAATTTAGCTGAATCAAGTAACGACTAATTATTAACATTATTATACACAAATTGACCTAACCAAAAATCAGTAGTAAGAGTTGTCACTAAAGTGATTATGATAGGAATTCTTGTTACCGTTACTACACATTGTTACACGCAATCAGACAGTGGAATAGTTCTGATCACGAAAGAATGATTATTTATTTGACTTGACTTGAAGTGAGTAACTACCGAAGATACAATCTCTATTGGTGTAAATAACCTATCATAGCTTCATTCCTCAAGATATGAATTTAAACATTGACTAAAAATTGCAAAGGAATTCAAAAATTACTTAAATCTGACTTAATTAAATACAAAAATTGAGAACAAATTCAATTAGAAAACTGGAACACACAAAAAATGAGCAAAACACTAATGACACAATGGCAACAAATAGATTATTCAAATTCAATTGATTAGAGGCTTGAACACACAAATAATTGAGCACTCAAAAATTGGCACAATGGCAACATAATAGATTATTAATATTCAATTGATTGGAATTGCTTCTTGGAAAAACTATGTTGCCATCAAAAATAAGGTATGCAGCAATAGCCGGCACAGGGGAGGTGTGAGAGATCACACTTCTTGGCAAGAGCCCTACAACACATGTGACACGATTAGTCATTTGAGAAAACCTACTTAATAATACGCATAACATATTATTTACATAATACATAAATTAAATAGTTACCCGTAGAACAGCAAAAGCACACACAATACTTTAATTCTCACCAGAGAAGAAAACCGAGATGTACACACTTTGAATGATTTGAAACGAGTGACGCTTGTGCGGGTTGAAATGTTGCCGACACGGCGACATGGGGGTTTCGTAACTACCCAAAAGTGATTTCTTAGGGATTGAATTTTTCAGTACACAATTTTAATAAAATTGAGGATAGAAGTTAATTAATTTCGTAATGAAATTTTATTCTAATTCTTTTCTTCTTCTAATGGTGGAATTTATTTTACTGAATTTTTAAATGATCATTTTGAGAATTTCCGAAATTTATACTGAGTTGCGTGCCGAAGGTTCGCTACAGGCTCCTTCAAATAAACCACAAAGAAAAGCTGAGTTTTCCAGAGTGCCTCATTACCCTTCTCATGGTTATCAAATACTTATCGTTTTATGTTTAGGTTTGGCTATACCTACGGCCAAATCCTAACACAGTACACCTACAAATTAGTAATTGGTATTTATTTTTTCTTTCCATTTAGTCTTTCTTGAAGTTAGTTGGGTAGTATTAAAGTTTTTTTTAGAATATTAGAGTTTTATTTTCGCAAATTATTCTGTAAATATTTTCCAAATTGTTCTGTCAGTATTGCAAAAGCAATACTGACGATTGCTGTCTCTGGAGGAGAGTCGTGTTGAGCTGCAATGTAAAAGCAAGCCGGTGTGCACTGACGCTCAATCCTCTCGTGGGAGGAGCTGTAGCAAGTTCATCGCCGCTCCATACCGCTCGTGTAAAATGAGCTTAAAACATATAAGCGCATATGTAAAAAAAATTGTAACAATTTGAACTACCAAATCACTTGTCAGTGTACGATCGTACTACTCGTAAATCACTCGCACAACTATTGAGCATTAGATTACAAATCATTAACGACTTTACAAAGTATTGATTTGCGCTTACAACATATTTTTTCACAAACTTTTGACTACCGCAAAATCAACAGGCGCAAAGGATTTACGTCAATACCAATAAATACAAAATTTTCCAAGGTTTTCTAATTGATAACCACCATCTTCTTACTTTAACAGGATTTATAAGGTTTCACACATTTAGAAAAAATTATATGATGTTCTCAGTACGATTATGAGTGTCATACATAGATGAAAAAATTACCCTAATATAAAGCTCATGAATTTATGAAGTTCTGGTTTTGGCGATGAGAATTAATTACGTTATGAACTTTGGGCAGGGTCACCAGTATTCTTGTGCCTATGGCTAGGCTCAAAAAATACAATTTCTTTGTGTGTTAATCGTGAATGTTTCTTAGCCCTTTTAACTCTGAAGGAGTAGGTACTCGGGTGCTCTACTGGCACCTAATTTTTATCAACTTGCACGAATTACCTCTGTAGGGCAATGATACACGACATCTACTTCTCGCCTTGCTTTATTTAGTTGACTCTGAGTGCCGTGACTACGGCAGCTGTGGGGAGTATCCAGTTCTTGTGGAAGAAGATCCGGGTCCAGTGAGGTGACGCACTCCAGCAGGTGTCGTGGCTAGAGGGAATCCGTTGTGGATCCAGGCGAGAATGTATTGTAGGTGTAACTATCCGCAGATGCGGTGATAATTGTTTGAATTATTGGTGTAACTATCCGCAGATGCGGTGATAATTGTTTGAATTATGGTATCTTGAAAGAGGCAGTTCCCGTAGGAGTTTCGGCCTGTGAGCCTTGTGGCTGAGTTGGTATGATTGTTAGCCGTTTGGCTGAAATGACTTTGAGGAACGTCTCAAGTGGTTCTGAGAACGTTCCGAATGAATCAAAGGGGACGTTCTCAAGTGGTTCTGAGGAACGTCACAATTGAGGGTTGGTGGTGGTGTTTGTGTGTCGCTTCGTAGGTTCTTCAGCGAGATAAAACGAGATGTACCCCAAACAGTGATTTTTAAAAGTCAGCGTTAGGTATCGACAAATGTTGCCACGGTGAGTCTATGGGGCGTCTCTAAATATTTTTAACTGACTTCTACAGAGACGTATTTTTTTAGTGCACAATTTTAATGGATTATGGATAAAGTTGAGTGAATTTCTTATTCCAAAAATAATGAGAAAGAATATTATGCGATACTTGGATTTTTAGATGGGAGTTTTAACAATTCGTAAATTTTGGTTGGTAAGGAGCTGGAAGAATCTAACTTTCTGCTAGGTTATGACTTACCTCTGACGCAGAGAGAAGATTCTTTTTCCTGGCGTTGCCAGAGGAGCACTTAAGACCGGCAGGGCTGAAGTTGCTTCTGAGTGCGTCAAATATTCCTATTGGAATATAAAATGAACATTTTTTAAAATGTGATAGTTGTTTAGAGAACACCGGGAGTCTACCTCGTTCCGGTCAAGAACCATGAGCCATTCTTTTTTTTTTTTGTTTATAAAGATATATAGGCTAGATTTAGTATTTATTGATACTTAAATCTGGGACGAATTTAAGACAGGGAGGAGGGTGGGAAAGCAATGTCTCTGGCAACGCCAGGAAAAAGAATCTTCTTTCTGCGTCAGAGGTAAGTCATAACCTAGCAGAAAGTTAGATTCTTCTCCTCTTGCGTTGCCAGAGGAGCACAGAATGACAAGCAGTGTCTTAAATTTGTATTTAAAATAACTATATTTTCCAGTTAAGAATTCAAAATATTGACTTATGTAGATATATATACCCTTTTACACCTGGAAATCGAAACATGTTTACTGAATCATATCTAATGCTTTCTATCAGTAGAAAAGAAATGTAAAAAATATCTACCCGTATAAATCCTAGAATGAACACAATGAATACAAGAGTTTAGGTAGCAAAGGAAGTTCTTTCATCATTTGATTTGTACTCACTCAATAAGTTAGGGAGAATCCAGGCCTAAAATTATTTTGCCCACTGAAGAGTCAGTGGTAGGGGCCTGATAATAGTTTTTAAAGGTATTGACACTCTTCCAATCTCCCGCCGCGATAATCTGGTGAATTGAGGCTCCTCGAGCATGTGCAGCCGACAAACCGGCGCCTCGGTAGGAATGTGCGGTGAATTGATTGGTATCTATACACGCAAGTTTCAAAACTTGGGTGAGCCATCTGGCTTGAGTTTGTCGAGTCACTGGTCTTCTTGATGACCAAGAGAGGAACAGCCTTGTAGGCTTAGGCTCCCCTTTTAGGCAGCACTGGGATCTCAAGGAAAGAGTTCTGTTCATATACGCATAAACATAATGACTGGTATCAAGCTCCGGAAGCGATGGTGTTGAGATGCACCGCACCACCTTCGGTTTCAAAATTCTTCTTGTGGTTTTAAGGGGTTCATAAATCACGAACGATACATCGTTCTTTGAGAGCTCTGCTTTCTCAATGTCCAATAAGTGGAGAGTCTGACCCCGGTCTGATGAAGTTAGAGCAACCAGGGCAAGGGTTTTTAATGTAAGTAACTTAAGGGAAAGTGAAGCAGGAGGGTGCAGGGTTTTTAAATAATCCAAAAGGATGTTTACTGGCCAAAAGGTAAAGTGTTTTGGCCTAATAGGCCTGGCTTGAAAGAAATATCGAAAGAGCCTATTTATCTGATTATTCTCCTTAATATTTAAATCAAAACAAAATAAACTTAATGCACTACGGGCTGTATTAATTGTAGGGGATTTGAAGCCTTTATTAAAAAGAGAGATAAGAAAATCGCAAATTAGGGGAATAGTGGGGTGACTTGAATACCCATTGTTCTTAAGCCAATCGTGAAAATATTTCCAGAATCGTTCATATGTGGCCAGGGTTTGGGGAGATATGCTCTTGAGAAGCGACCGTGAAGTACTTTCTGAAAAGCCTGCACTTTTGCACTGTTGCTGGAAATACTCCAAGCCACTAGGTGGAAGGGGCGCCGAGTTGGAGTTGATCCTAGAAGATGGGAAGCTGATATGAAATAAGGATCGGCTATTAGGAGAGGGATAACTGCCGGGATTACTGGATTACCAGGCCAAGCTGGAGTAATCAAGAGAGCATATGGGGTCTTATCTTTGAGAACTTTATCAATACATTTTTTCAACATAGGAATAGGGGGAAACATATAAATATTTTCTTTCCAGGGAATGGAAAATGCATCAGTTGCAAAGGCCAAAGGATCGTGATATTGAGATACAAATTTTTCCATTTTACAATTCAGTCTGGTGGCAAAAAGATCAATAGTTGGCACAAATGATACCTTGCTAAGCAATTTTGAAAATGCTTCTGGGGACAAGGAATATTCATGAACAGAGGGACTCATGCTTCTGGACAAAGAATCTGCCTGAGAATTTGAAGCTCCTGGAATAAATTTGGCTGTTATTTCAATGTTAAATTCAATACAAAAATTCCAAATATCTATTGAAAGTAAGCAGAGATTACGGGAGTGAGTCCCCCCAAAATGGTTTAAATAATGAACTACTGTACTATTGTCTGAATGGATTACCACCTTAGAATTGATCAGCTTTGATTTGTAACATTTGATAGCAAATTGGACAGCTTTGAGCTCCAAGAAATTAATGTGAAGTTTGCTTTCTGATTCAGTCCATCTACCTGAGGCTGCATCTCCATTGGAGAGTGTTGCACCCCAACCTATCTTGGAGGCATCTGTATGTAAGGACCAGTTTGCTGTAAAGGGCAGTAAAGAACGTGAACTCAAATTATTTGGGCATGAGCTCCACCAAGAGAGGTCTGCACGGGAGGAATCGTTTAAATGAAATATTGAATCCCAAACTTTACCAGATGAGACCAATTGTGTGATCTGCAGTTGAAATGAACGATAGTGTAAAGGGGCCTGGGGAAATCCTGGTGAAAGACTAACCAGGAATCCCAGCATAGAAGAGGCCTTCCTAAGAGATATGGAAGATTCTCCTAATAGATTATTAGCCAAAGTTCTAGCTTTTAAAACTTTCTCTGAAGGTACTGACACTGACATGTCCTTTGAATTCCATAGGAAACCTAAATGAAGCAAAGAGTTAGAAGGGTTTAGATGAGATTTTACTAAATTAGGTTTGAAGCCTAAGGAACTGAGAAGGCTTAGTGTGAAATTGATCTGTTATGAGAGTTCATCCTTTGAAGGAGCACAAAGAAAGAAGTCATCCAAATAAGCCGAGATTTTAAATCCTCGGCTACGGAGAAAGGCAATGACAGGTCTCACTATTTTAGTGAAAATTCTTGGGGAAACAGTGCACCCGAATGGCAGTACATTGAAACAAAATCTTTGGTCATTAAAGGAAAACATTACAAATCTTCTACTCAATGGATGCAAGGGAATAGAGAAAAAGGCTTCAGATAGATCAATAGAGGCTAGAAAATCATTTTGTGATATTAAAAAGCTTATTAGAGAAGAATCCTCCATTCTGAAATGAACCTTGTTCAGATGATTATTGAGTGTGGACAGATCAATAATGAGACGATTGTCTCCTGACGGTTTTTTGACTATGAAAATGCGAGAAACCACTTGGTCTTGACTGTCTTCAATAGGGCTTATAGCCCCAATGGAGCATAAATAGTTTATTTATGATTTTAGCATAACAAATTTTTCTGAATTCTTTGGGGTAGAATCAACCTTTGTATATGACTCTGGGGCTGAGGAAAACTGAAGTTTGTAACCCTCTTTCACTATCTGTAAAATGAAATTATTAGAAGTTAATTTATTCCAATTTTTGAAATACCTTTGAATATTTCCTGCAACCACGATGGACGATGTTTTATTGTGATCGACGCTTGCCCCTGTAGCGGCCCCGGCCTCGGAATTGGCGGAGTTGTTGGCCACGAAATGTCTGAGAGGCTTGCCCTTTTCGTTGAAAATTACTAGAATTTTGGAAAGCAGGTCGTTGATTAAAAGTCGGATTTGGTACGACGAAAATTTTTGAAAGGGATGACTGTTCCTTAATGACTCTATCGGTAGATTTATCGAAATCATCTTCGCCAAAAAGGGAATTATGCGTTACCGGTAACGCCAGGAAAGAATTGCGCATTGGTCTTTTAACCAGAGGGGACACCAGAGCTCGCCTGAACCTGTTCAGTTGTAAGTTCGATGAACATAGCAGTTGAATGGCTGAAGTCAATTGAGACCTTTTCTCCTCGTCTTTTTCAGTCTCCAGAACAGACAATAAAGGCATGATGGCAGAGTACACGCATGATTGTGCCTTATATATTACTCTCTGCTGAAAGCCTATTGTTGGAGTAGGTTTCACAGTTTGCCAAATGCTTTCAGGCAACTTTGGCGGAGTAAAATGTGAAGCACATTCCTCTGGTGGTGTGAAACGTTCTTGTATTTTTTTCAACTCCTCGTCTTTGAGGGAAATATCAGACACCTTGAGGTACCAGTCGTACGCTTTTTTAGGTGGGAGCCACTTTGGCTTAGAAATCTCACCCATTATAGGGAAGCCATCATCGCTTGAGTTGCCTTCTGCATCCCCTTCGAGCATGGCGTGCTCGAACTGACCTATATCTGAGGTATCCTCCTCAAGGTCATTGGTAGGGGAGCTGGCATTCTCATCTAAATTAGCGGAATCGACATGCTCCACGCACTCATTGTGGGAATACTGCACTTCGTGCCCCACGTCGTTCGCCTTAGCACATTTATGTTTTGGCCCGCAGTCATTGTGGGAATACTGCACTTCGTGCCCCACGTCGTTCGCCTTAGCACATTGATGTTTCGGCCCTTCTTGTCCACAACCGGAGGCTTTTCTTTTTAATGATTTCTTTGAAACACTGAATTGTTCACCACTTGTACTAGGTCGATTGTTATTATCATCACTTATGTTACTCTTATTCGTTAACACTTTTATCGCTTCCGCATTTGATCTAGTCGATTCAGCAATCGCCTGCATGAATTCCTCAATTTTTTCCCAATTTGAAGGGGTAGAAAGATCAATAGAATCTATTAAGATATGTTCCGCCATCTCTGTAACACACCAATTTGAAATTAGAACTTAAAACATTAGGTACTTAGCTTAGGACGCAGTTCGAAGCCTTCGCCACCGCGTCAAAAAAAAGAATGGCTCATGGTTCTTGACCGGAACGAGGTAGACTCCCGGTGTTCTCTAAACAACTATCACATTTTAAAAAATGTTCATTTCATATTCCAATAGGAATATTTGACGCACTCAGAAGCAACTTCAGCCCTGCCGGTCTTAAGTGCTCCTCTGGCAACGCAAGAGGAGAAGAATCCACTACAAATTTATTCCTTATTTGCCTTGAATGGGATGTAAAAGATCACATATATACGAGGTTATAGAAGTAACAGCTTGAACCATATTATTTCCGATCGTAAATATTTTTATGTTTAAGGATGAGAACATTTAAACTTTTCTCTGAAAAACTGACTTATAATGTCCTTAGGTCTTGATGCATTTTTATTTTTCTACGGCTGCCATAAACTCCACAGACACATCAGATATTTTGTGTCCGACATTTAAACTACAGCCATGTGGGTAATGAATATCGTGCTTATTTTATTGGCTGTATAAAAAGTGCAGGTGAACTAATATGTGCTCAGATAAATTTATGCAGAAAATTGAATGCTGTGTACAAATAATGGCAAGCTACTGAATTTTCTTTGGAGACACAGTTTCATGGTTTTCTCTCGAACCAACCTGCATCCTGAGAGAAACATTCATCCATGGTGACGCAAGTAGTTTTGGAGATTAATTCGAAGATCTTTTAACCTTTAAAGAAAAATCCACTGTATTAAGAAGCCAGCCAAAAGGGGGTGATGAGCGTATCTGTGATACAAGCTTCATCAACTCCAAAATTTCCAGTGTATTAATCCATCAGATATGAGTAAGAAATAACTAAGAATGAATATTGGTAAACCTGAAGGATATGTCAGTTACCGATTTTGTAAATTTCGATGCCTTAGCATAGTTAATTAGATCGAAATAAACAAGTTTTCTTCTATGCACTTTCCGTCTCAAATGAATATTTTATTAGTTATAGCTAGAGATGTGACTCAAAAAAAACCATGCCATTTTTTAAAAAAAAACATGTTATTTTTACAAAAAAAAACCGTGGTCATAAAAAAACGTGGATATTTTGTTTTTTTTTAAATATCTTGTCTGAAAATAACTCAGCAAGAAAAAGAACCACATTACATTATTTGTTTTCATGTCGAATTACAAAATAAAACAGCATACTTCTTAATTGATGGTTTTCCATGGTGTTATGAAATTTTTCATTTTCTGTGGTTTCATGCTTTGATATTTCATTTATTTTACAATACATGTGAATGACCTTCAACTCCCAAAATGATGTGTTATAATAACATATCTTTACTTATGGTCATTGATAGAGATGTGGGTCAATATTTATTTTTTGTCAGGCAAGGAAATTAATAATTTGGGGGCAAATAATCAATAAAGGAACACATTTAAAAACCTTTTACAAGAAAGACATTCTGCTCGCTGATGCGTTATTTTCGAATATTTGAACTTTGAAGTTGGCCTTCCCGCGCCAAAGGAAGCGAGCGTAATTTAATTAAAAACGGAAGCTAACCCCCTATTACAAACGTACAGAGATTGGGTCGTGAGGGGGAGGCACAGTTCTTCTAGTGAAAATTATAAATAAAACTTCTAGCCCACCCATTAGGGTGACGACTGCAATCTTGTTTACATCGGGTCTAACATGGCGACCACCATGGGCGCCGCCATATTGGACCCGATGTCAACAAGATTGCGGTCGTCACCCTAATGGGTGGGTTAGAAGCTTTATTTATAATTTTCACTAGAAGAGCTGTGCCTCCCCCTCACGACCCAACCTCTTTACGTTTGTAATAGCTTCCGTTATTAATTAAATTTCGTTTCACGCGCTCGCTTTCTTCGGCGCAAAGGCCAACTTCAAAGTTCAATTATTCGAAAATAACGCATCAGCGAGCAGAATGTCGTTCTTGTAAAAGGTTATTAAATGTGTTCCTTTATTGATTATTTGCCCCCAAATTTTTAATTTCCTTGCCTGACAAAAAATAAATATTGACCGAGATGTGACTAAAAACCCATGCTGTTTTTTTAAAAAATGTTATTTATACAAAAATTATGACTAAAAAACATGGATATTAATATATTTATGTGACCTTAAAAATCCAATGCTGTTTTTTTTAAACATTGTTTTTTAACAGAATAATCTTTACTAAAAAAACATTGCTATTATATTTTATGGGACCAAAAAAATTGTTTTTTTAAAAGCATTTTAAAAAAATCATGATTAAAAAAACACGGATGTAAATATCAGGAAAGTTAGTTTTCTTTAATCAAATTGTCTTAAGAGACTTATAAACAAAGAATGCTGTTAATATTGAAATCATGTTTATTAGAACTTTACTAGATCTTAGAATAAAATATCTACAAAGAATCTCTTCACTCCATAAAACCCTTTGGAGACCAGCTCCATCCTCATTCATTCAGTAAAATTTGGTGAAATGGACAATGAATTTTCACTGTTCCTTTGAAAAACATTTGACTGAATGACTTGCTGAGGATGGAGCTAGTTTCCAAAAGGTTTTATAGAGTGAATAGATTCTTTGTGGATATTTTATTCTAAGACCTGGTACGGTTCTAATGGATATTAATATATCTTATGTGACCAAAAAATCCATGCTGTTTTTTGAAAGTTTTTGTTCAATAAGTCATGACTAAAAAACACGGATATTAATATACTTTATTTTACCATAAACTCCCATGCTGTTTTTTTGAAAAACATCTTTTTTACAGAAAAATCATGATTAAAAAATGTGGATATTGATATATTTTATGTGCCAAAAAAAAATGCTGTTTTTTTTTAAATCAGGTTTTCTTTACCAAAAAAATCATGACTAAAACATTGGATATTAACGACTTTTTGTGAAATAAACATGGTTTTTAAAATGTCATGTTTTTTTTGGTCAGATAAAATTTAATAACATGTTTTTTGTAAAAAATCTTTTTTTCAAAAAGCATGGTTTTTTGGTCACAAAATAAATTAATATCCAGGTTTTTTTTACAGATTAGATTAGTCATTAGTTTTAGCCTCCCTACCCAGCAACAAATGCGATCCAAAGAGAGGAAGGAAGATTATGAAACAAGATCAAAGTTGAAGAAGACAGTAGTAGGTGCTGAAAAGCAGGACAGCAGTGAACCGAAAAAAGGTAGTTCTCAACATAACAAAAAAACATTTTATTTCAACACAAAGGTGGCTTACCTAACTCTCAGCTTGGGTCCACACATTGTCCCCCTGGGAGCGCTAGTTCCCATAGATACAATAATTGTATCCCCCTGAGGGGTGTTTTTTTTTGCAAAGAAGTCGTGACCAAAAAATGAATGATAATAACTTTTTTAATAAAAAAAAACATGTTTTACAAAAAACAATGATTTTTTTGGTAACATATAATATGTTAATATCCATGATTTTAAGACACAATTTTTATGAAAAATACATAAAATAAAACAGCATGGTTTTTTGGTCACATTAAATACATTCATATCCAGGTTTTCTTATAGATCATTGTTTGTAAAAAAAACATATTTTTAAAAACCAGCATGGGGTTTTTTAGATCTCATAAATATATTTGCTTTTTAGTCCTGATTTTTTGGTACAAAAACATTTTTTTGGTCTCATAAATATATTATTCATGTTTTTTCAGTCATGATTTTTTAGTAAAAACATGTTTTCTTTTCAATAAAATGCATGGGGCTTTTTAGGTAACATAAAATATATTGTTTTTTAGTCATGATTCTTTGTAAAAAAAAGCATGGTTATATTTGGTACCAGAAAATATATTAATATTCATTTTTATTAGTCAGATTTTTTTGTAAAAAAAACATGTTTTTTAGAAAAACAGCATATTTTTTGGCTACCAAAAATATAATATCTATGGTTTTTAGTCATTTTTTTGTAATGAAAGCAAAAAAAAGAAAATATACAGTAAAAGTGGTGGCAGATAACCCACAATTACCTAGAGGAGTCTAAGAGGTACAGCAGGAGCCACAGAACTTATATTGATGGAGTCAAAATTCAGAGCTTATTATCTCTGCGAAGTCTGATTTTTCGGTCACATAAAAATAAAATCAGACATAGTAGAGATAGTAAGCTCTGAATTTTGACTCCATCAATATGAGTTCTATGGCTCCTGCTGTTCCTCTTAGACGCCTTCAGGTAATTGCGGGTTATCTGCCACCACTTTTACTGTATGGTTTCTTTTTGATGTTTTTATAACAATAAAATGACTAAAAAACATGGATATTGATATATTTTAGGTATCCATAAAAAAAAACAGACATATACTTAACAAAATTTAGGTGTGCAAAAAAAAACCGAAAAAAACAAAAAAAAACACATAAAAAACACGTTTTTTTTTGCAAAAAAACCGCAATCAAATAAAACCGTTTTTTTGCATCACTAGTTATAGCGGTAAATGACCTACCGCAACTCCAGTGTTTGAAGCGACAAGTTATTCAAGGAGCATGTCGGACAGCAACACTGCAATGCGCACTCGCTTCCAGCGCGATCGTCATCAAAGACGAAACCAAACCTACCGCTATACCTCGTTAAATACTCATTTGACGAAAAAAGTGTATAGAAGAAAAGTTGTTTATTTCGATGTTATTACTATGATTCAAGCAACAAAATTTCGAAAATCGATGAGTAGCTGTTTATTCGAGCACGTTTGTTATCAAATACGAAACTAAACTTACCGCTATAAATCGTAAAATACTCATTTGAGACGGAAAGTGCATAGAAGAAAACTTGTTTATTTTGATTCAATTAATTAGGTTCAGGCACCTAAAAGTGGAAAATCGATAACTGACATATCTTTCAGATTTACTAAACCTTTTTTACCCGTCACTTTTTCGATTTAGGGTTTAGTTTTTTTGGTCAATATTTATTTTAGCTGCTGCACGGAAATTAATAATTTGGGGGGCAAATAATCAATAAAGGAACACATTTTAAGACCTTTTACAAGAATTACATTGTGCTCGCTGATGCGTTATTTTCGAATTATTGAACTTTGAAGTTGGCACGGGCGTCCCTATTACAAACGTAAAGAGGTTGGGTGGTGAGGGGTAGCCAGAGTTCTTTTAGTGGAAATTATAAATCAATTGAAATTCTACTATGCATAAACATAGTTAATGAGATGACGAGTTATATTGTCGATGCGAAAGACTTGTTTCGAAATGTTCCCAGATACGTCGAACCCACGATGTACCGGGGTTGAAGTTACGGACCTGCGGTCATCTCAAGGCTGCCAGTTACGTCAAAGCAGCTAAGCGCGCTTGCAAACACTCGATCATTAGACGTAATGGGTTGGTTACAACCTTTATTTAACTACAATTTTCACTAGAAGAACTGTGGCTAACCCTTACGACCCAACCTCTTTACGTATGTAATAGGCGGGTTAACAACCCTTATTAACTAAATTACGGTGCCGGCGCCAACTTCAAGTTACAATTATTCAAAAATAACGCATCAGCCAGCAGAATGTCATTCATGTAAAAGGTTTTTAAATGTGCTCTTTTAGTAATTCTAAGCAACGACATTTTCAATTTCCGTGCAGCACCTAAAATAAATATTGACCGTTTTTTTTTAAATTAGTTTTTTTTGTATATTTTATGGCTATTTCAAATTGCTACTGGTCTTCGAGTTTTGATGCTAGAACAAAACCAAAGACAGTTTTAGAATCCTTGAAACATTCCTAACACACTCAAATAGGCTTTTTTCAAATTCAAATTTTTTCTATTTATTGCAAATTTTTCAAAATTTCTTAAAACAATAATTTTTTAGGTTTAGAGCTAATTATATACGTTTTTGAACAATTTGTATTTGGAAAAACACTCATTTGAGTGTGTTAGGGATGTCCCAAGGATTTTAAAACTGTCTTTGGTTGTGTTCTAGCATCAAAACTCAAAGACGAGTAGCATTTTGAATGTTGAAAGTTAAAAGTGTTATGTATTAGCATGAAACAAAATTTTTTGTTAAAGTGTAATATAATGAACCATTTATGTAATTGAATGCAGTTTTTATTTTATTTCGATAATTTCCATATATAACTTCATATTCACACTGTGAATTGTGATTTCCTAACCAAAAAAATGAAAAAAAAATTTTATTTCTTTTTCACATAGGCTAGGGTACCGTAACAATTACCGCCCACTTACTGACCTTCAACCTATAACACCATCTAATATCTTCCCGAATGTACGCAACTGAGCAGACTACACTTCAACATTAGCACAAAGGTTCATGTTTAGCTACGTTTCTCTCAGAGCCGCATCATGTGGCAAGGAATAAATGCAATAAATTTTTTATTGCGAAAGATTTGAAACTGCATAATTCTACTGTTACCGCCCAGTGTTCGCGCAAATTCTATAGTTACCGCCTGATTATCGCCCACTGTTCTTCAAATGCCGCCCTATGAATCGAATGTAAAATATTAGTGCGTTACGAATGAGCGTTAGAGGAATCAATGAAAAAACTATTTGGGAAGGCTAATAGAAAGATATATTTTGTTATAAAATATAGAAAATAGCATTTACACACCATACTGTGAACGTAGGAAAAAAACCCTTAAACCACTCATTGGTTTGGTATTACAGAAAAGCACATATCTTGAACCTTCCCTGATGTAAATAAGTCTGTATTAGGCCTAGGCCCTAAATCAAAATTAACTTTAATGTTGATGACCGCGTTAAACATTATTAAGAAAATGACAATAACACAGCATACCTACTCCGTGCATAAAAAAAACACATTCGTTAAACCATTCATTGCCTTTGTAGGTATCACAGAGAAACAAACTTATTTTAAACCTTTTAACATAATTCTGTACTAAATTGAAATTAACTTCAATGTTGATGTCCTCAATCACCACAATAAAGAAAATAACAGGATCACAGCTTACTCCGTGCGTAAAAAACAAAATCCTTAAAGCACTCAGTGGTTCTGTATCACAGAAAAACAAACGGTACATCATATCTTGAACTGTTGAACACCATAAAGTCCTTTGCTCATTGTCTCTTTTTATTTTTATGGGCCTAACTAGCTATACCTACCTATCAAAGAAGCTGTAATTTCATATCTAGGCCTAACTACTGGCTAAAACTGTTAGGCCTACTACGTAGGCGTAATAATGTTTGGCAAAGCATGGAAAAGCGAATTGGCCTATGTAGAACACTACTGGAAATTATTCCTGAAATTAATGTTTTTGCTTTCTGTTATTCTGTTTGTCACATTTTGCAAAAGAATTCATAGGCTTTCAACTCTTCACTCGTCATCGCTAGCACGTTTGCTGATGAGGCTACAACCCTAATACATGAAAAATTAAGCTAAACAAACACAAAAACAAATAAAACAATACTAACATGAAAACAAGTAATAGTAAAGACTATAAGACTATTCTTAAAAAATAAATATAAATTATGGGCGGTATTTCTGTAAGATAGCGGTATTTTTATTAGTTGTATCTAAACACCGCCCACCAATCATCGCTCAGGGCGGTTTTTAAAGAATCACAATTTTCTTTCTACAATTACCGCCCACCCAATAATTTAGCATTCTAATTACGCAGCGTAAAATTAGTATCTGTCATAGTTTTTTTACATTTCGATCGGTGTCTCTCCACAAGCAACATGGCGGGAAAATAGTGAATGACTGTTCAGCTTTACTTTCACGCAAGCTAGTTTTGTGCACGATTCGATTCTAATGCGGTCTGATACGTAGTTGCATCCAATAACTATTTTTTTCAATTCTATCATAAAACTAACGTGAAATCTGAGGAAATCTCCGGAAACTGGGGTTTGTATGGTTCGTACCAGCAAGTACGTGCTCACGACACTGTGATCTGGAAGAAAATAAGAGCCTTTTGAATTTACCCGGGCGGTAGTGTGATAGTGGGCGGCAATTGTTTCGGTACTCTATATGAAATTTTTTATTTTCAGTCTGATTCTTATGAAATTTGACTATGATATGTAACTTTTGAAAAGAAACACAATTTCATCCATTCATTTTTTTTGATTTAGGCCTTAGTTTTTGAAAAAATTTGACATATTGGTTTTTAGGTATTTAATATTTCACCGCTATTGATATTTCAAGATGTATATTCTCATTCAGTTTTGATGCTAGAACAAAAACAAAGACAGTTTTAGAATCCATGAAACATTCCTAACCAGCTCAAATGGGCTTTTTTTACATTTCTCATTTGTTTTTTTATATGGGATTGAAATGGGCTCAGAAATTGAAGATTTTGATGCTTTTTCACTGATATTGATGTATCAAAATGCTACTCGTCTTCGAGTTTTGATGCTAGAACAAAAACAAAGATAGTTTTAGAATCCTTGGAACATTCCTAACAAGCTCAAAGGTTTTTTTTCTCTTTCTCATTTGTTTACTTTTTATATTGGAAATGGGGTCAAAGTTGAAGATTTTGGTCCCCTCGCCACATCTTGGTACCTCCCACAAACCTCCGCCACCAACCCCCCCCCCCCCCCCCCCTGCCACCTCCTGTGCCGTAGACATAAATAGGACTGCTGACCATGCAGCTGTTCAGTGTAAGATGAAAGCCGACGCGAGTATGATGTCGAACGATTAGCTGAAGCTGCCTTTCAAGCTTAGTAGCTGGACTGCATCTGCTAATCTTAGTTAGGATCGAAGCGCTCCTTTCCGGTGCACCTGAGCTTTGCGTCCCCCCTGATCCTCATGCTTGGTACCTGGCCCCTGGTACCGCTTGTGGTACCGGTTTCGACAAGAAACCACAAAATACTATGATGAAAGATTGCCAAAGTCAAGAAAATATTTTAAAATTGCTCTCATAACGTTACCTGCGCTGATTTCTCAGTAATATAGCTTGAAAATGAAAAAAACCTGTTTTCTGCACTAAAATTCGTTTTCGAACAACTCAAATGTCAAAATTCAAGCCACTTCTTCTCAGAAACTAGTGATCGTAGAGCAATGCTGTTGGTATCATTGGATGCGCAAAGAGTTGCTGCATAAAGAGTCTGAGGATCTTATTGAATTTCATAATGGTGTCTTAGTTACATTAAAAATGAAAAATCTACGGAAAAATGAATCACTCTTTGAATTTTTTTTTTAAACATTATAAAAACTAAACTATTATGAATTTCAAAATAATCCTCTGACTCCTTATTCAGCAACCCTTTGAGCATCCAATGAGATACTTAGATCATTACTCTACGTTAGTGACTTTTTGAGAAGTGGCTTGAAAAATTTCCATTTCCCTGCTCACTTTCTCCCATTATCTCCGCCATTATGGCGAAAATGGAATAAAGTGTTTGATGCAGCCCCTATTTATTTTCCAAAATACACACGTATGCCAAATTTCATAGATCTAGATACCATACAAAAAACGGGACGGCCATTTTCTTGATTCTGACTAGACGGTCCCCTTAAGGGTTTTTTTCCAGCAAAAACATGAAAAATTACCCCCTGCGTGACAGGGGCCTGGGACGATCTCCTTAAGAAAGGAACACTGCAAAAGCTAGAATACATCACAGCATACAATAGTGATGACGCAAAGCAAAACTAAACTAAATGACATTCACAGTCATTACTGAAGAACTATTATTTTCAGTGGCATACACAATTGGTTTTAAGAAATTTGGGAAACAAGAATTAATTAAAACAATTGACAATTGATTAATTAATAAAAAATTAATTAAAACAACACAAATCAAAACTCCGACATTTACAAGAATGACATTCCGCTCGTTGATGCGTTATTTTTGAGTTATTTAACTTTGAAGTTATAGGAGCGGCGTTATTGGAATGGCTATGGCGAGCAACGGAGAGGATGTTCCAACAATGCCGCAGTGGGGGAAAAGTTTTGTTTTCGCAATATATGGCATAATTTATTTTCCGAGCCTGCGGAGCCTGAGCCCACCTCTAGTATGTTTTAGTTAATAACACAAAGGTTACCACCCAAAAATATCAGTGCGACTGGAATAGTGAAAACTTTAATCGATATGCACTTGACATCACTTATAAGATGGCGGGGACCGTACCGGGTGGCCGCCATTTTGAAAAGCAAAGTCTTCACTAATCCAGTCTTGCTAATATTTTTGGGTTATGATGTTTATTGTGTTAATTAACTAAAACATCCTTGAAGTGGGCTCAGGCTGCACAGGGTTGGTAATTAATACATTACAAATTACCCAAGCTCTAATGGCTCAAGCGTGCAATGCACCTGCTATGGAAGACAAAAAATTCAAAGCTGAATAACTATAAAAAATGCATCAGCAAGCAGAATGTCATTCGTGTAAAACGTTTTCAAATGGGTTCCTTTAGTGATTCTTTGAAACGGAATTTTCAATTTCTGTGATCCACCTAAAAAACACATTGATTGTTTAACCCTTTCACGGAAATTAAACATTCCGTTCCAAAGAATTACTAAGGGGACACATTTAAAAACGTTTTACAGGAATGACTTTCTGCTTGCTGATGCATTATTTCCGAGTTATTCAACTTTGAAATTTTTGTGTTCCATAGCAGTTGCGTTGCGCGCTGGAGCCATTAGAGTGCGCTTGGGTACTTCGTAATGTATTATTTGCCAAAACGGCAGAGCCTGCAGAGCCTGAACATACTTCTAGGACGTTTTAGTTAATAATGCAATAAAGGTTATTACAAAAAAATATTAAGTTTTAAAAATATATTAAATCTACGGTATTCATTCCTACGATTTCACTAATGTTTTATGGTGGCCGCCATCTTGAAAATGATGTCAACGGCATATCGATTTAGGTTTCCACCATTCCAGTCCCGCTAATATTTCTGGGTGATAATTTTTATTGTGTTATTAACTAAAACATCCTAGAAGTGGGCTCAGGCTCCGCGGGGTCGGCAAATAATAAATTACGCCATATGTTGCAAAAACAATAACTTTTCCCACCCTCTGCCCCTCAGGGGAATACAATTATTGTATCTATGGGAATTAGCGCTCCCAGGGGGACAATCTGAGGGCTCGAGCTGAAGGTTAGGTAGGCTTTCCTTTTTGTTGAAATAGAATAGGTTTTTGTTGTGTTACGGACCATCTTTTTTCGGTTCACTGCTGTTCTGTTTTTTCAGCACCTACTACTTTCTTCTTCAACTTTGATCTTGTTTCATGAACTTCTTTCTCATCTTACTGTTTCTATAACCTTTCTGCATAGATTCCCCCCATTCTCTCATCTCCATACTAAATGGTGCCTTCCTCCTTCCTCTCTTCGATTCGCTCTTTTTTTGTAGTGGTTAGGGAGGCTTAAGGACACCGTCTGGGTAGAAATCGGGATAAGTGTTGATTTTCTGTTTTTATATGCATCTTATAGAGGATTTTCTTGCGCTTCCATTGGTACTTTCCGTTTACGTCTACTCCAAATAGTGCGCCCACCAGAGGGGGGGAAAGCGATGGGGGTGGCGTGACCTTGACCCCTACCCCCCCTCATTATTGGGGGTCAATTGAGCATGTTTCTCTGCGGCAATGGCAATAGAGTATGTTCATGGGCTACTCAAAGTGCTTTCATTATTCAAACAAAACATTCTAACGCTGAATAAATATTTTTTATAAGATTTTGACAATTTCAGAATTTAGCTGTTCTGCCGTATCTATGATACCGCAGCTTTCATTCATAGCTCGATGACAGCTGCAGTATTATAGCTACAGCTATGGCAAGCACACCAACCCAAACGGCTTAAAAAGTGCTACAAAACAGTGGAGTTGACTTCAAAGAAAACGTATTTTGGTCGAAAAAAATGAAAAAAAAATAAAAAAAAGTGGTTATTTTGAAGAATTACATGTATTGTCTTTTGTTGTATATTTTTCCCAGAGTTACAGAGCTACAGCAATGTAAATTATATCAATCGAAAGTTGAAAAGAGCTACAAACGCTTAAGAGTTCATTGTAGAAAATTCTGTAGTTCAAAAGATGAAAAGAAAAACAATTTTTTTTGGTGATAAAACACGTTTTTCTGGAAACTTGATAATTGGTTTCTCAAATGTATCTTCTTCCACAATTTTAGAGCTACAAGAATGGTTTATATACCATTTGATAGGGCTTAGCAAGGTGTATCCATAAGGGGATACATTTTTTGATACATCAATTATTTTGAAAATTACACGACATGAAAAAAAATCAAGAAATTTTACATTTAAGGAGATCATCCCAGTTTGAGACCTTTTTTCGCCCGATTCGTTTGAAAATTGGCCAGTATATGTCTAATGTGAAAGTAAACCTTTTTTACTCATGTCATTTTTTCGATTTAGGCCTTATTTTTTTTTTTGACAAAAAATGTGTTTTTGGTATATTTTTATTGATATTTCAAAATGAAACTCCTCCTTCAGTTTTGATGCTAGAACAAAACCAAAGACAGTTTTAGAACCCTTGGAACATTTCTAACAAACTCAAATTCGTTTTTTTTTTCAAATTCAACTTTTTCTATTTATTAAAATTTTTTTGAAATTTCAAAAATCAGCCAAAATTTTTTGGGCTTATAGCTATATATAATTCAAAGAATTCGAATTTGAAAAAAAGCCGAATTTTAGTTTGTTAGAAATGTTCCAAGGATTCTAAAACTGTCTTTGGATTTGTTCTAGCATCAAAACTCGAGGACGAGTTTTGTTTTGAATGTTAAAAATTATTTTTTTTGGGTATAAGCCATAACAAAAATTTTTGGTTGAAGTGTAATATAATGAACAATTGATGTAATAGAATGCAGTTTTTATTTTTATTTCGATATTTTCCGTACATAACTTCATATTCAAACTGAAAATTGTGATTTAAAAAAAAAATAATAAAAATTTTTCCTTTTTATCTAAAAAATGACTTATTTTGTTTTCAGTCTGATTCTTATGAAATTTGACTGTGAAATGTAACCTTTGAAAAGAAAAACAATTGATTCTATTCATTTTTTTGATTCAGGCCTTAGATTTTGCAAAAATTTGACATATTGGTTTTTAGGTATTGATATTTCACTAATATTGATATTTCCAAATGGAACTCCTCCTTCAGTTTTGATGCTAGAACAAAAGCAAAGACAGTTTTAGAATCCTTGGAACATTTCTAACAAACTGAAATTGAGCTTTTTTTCCATTTCCCATTTGTTCTCTTTTTATATGGGATCAAAATCGGGAAAATTGAAAGATTTTGGTCCCTTCACCCCCCCCCCCCGGGAGGAGGGGAATTATTGTCGTAGCGCCATAAAATTTTAGGAACAAATAGTCCACCAACTAAGGGTCCTTCTACAACAAAAACATGCAAAATGACCATGACATCGGCAGGATCTGGCAAGGGCCCGGGATCTTAAAAAAAAAAAATATTCCCAAAATCCACAAAAAAAAGTTATTAAAATTCGTAGCCCCTTATGCTTATATAGACATGTAAGCAATCTAAAAACGAAGTTCTGGTTCTGTAACTTCAAAATTGTAGAAGAAGATTTTAAGAAAACCCTATTTTATCATATTTTTCAGAAAAAAAAAATCCAGTGCAGATACAAAAATTTTGTCGAAATAAAAAATGATCTTTGCATCATTTCACACCTACTGTGAAAATTTCAGAGAAATCCATCCATAAATAACGGACTTTTCTCCTACCCAGACGGTGTCCTTAAACTAACTTATAATCTAATCTTCCCATGCTCTGCGCACTGACGGCATTGTTGGAACACCCTTGACTTTTGCAGCGGAAACCCATTTCAAAGTGCTGCTCCTGTAACTTCAAAAGTAAATAACTCAAAAATAATGCATCAGCAAGCAGAACGCTATTCTTGTAAAACATTTTTAAATGTGTTCCTTTATTGATTCTTAGGAACAGAATTATTAATATCCGTGAAAAGGTTTAACTCCATGTTGACCAAAAAGTCTAATAGGATAGACAAAAATTATTCTTAACCCCTTCCCTGGCAGAAACGTGTTTAACGTTTTCACAAAATGTTTTTTTTCAGTCGTGGACGAGTATACTTGTCTAAAACTTTTCCTTCAAAAACCAGCTTCATACCTATATACTCATCAATTTTAAGCCTTTGTATGCTATTCTACGTGTGAAACAAGTATTCTCGTCAAATTATGCGCCTGGCAGAGGCCATAGGGTAGAGCTGTGGAATTTCAAGGACATTGTTACTAGACTTGCTCCGACGCAATTGCCGTTGAGTGTTGTTTGCCTCCACGTATGCATTCATTTTTTTTGTAGCATTTTCAAGTGTTACACCCCAAATGTCAAGTTCAACGGAAGATAGTGAATATGAACCTTCCCTCAGAGGCTTGAATACTTCTGAAAACTCTGCAAGTTTATCAGACAATGACTATTTCTTGACAATAACTATTTCTCTATATCAGACAATGACTATTTGACTCATTTTTGCTGACAAAGGTACGTATTTTCAAAATAAAAAGTCTACCACAAAAATAGGAAGAAAAAATAATTACAAACTGTTTTCATAACAGCAATAAAAATACCATATAGAACCAAAATAAGAAAATTAGTCTGAAAAAGAAATGTTTTTAACAAAAATATTGTTTAGGAAAGGGTTAACCTAAAAAAATTGAGTCAATAATTTGTGGACAGTTTGTTGTGCTTGCATATTATCAAGTTTAGTCATAGTTATTAATTTCAGACGGTTGTTCTGCCACATGGCAATTTAACTTAATTTCTAACTGTAAAACTGCAGGCACAAGTAATTCTCAAGGCAGAAACAATTTTTGTTTGCAAATGAAGTTGAAAAATTTGCACAATCAATTTTAAGAAGTTTTACTTCTTTTATCATATGTAATTTGTTCAAAAATAGAAGAAACAGTTTATTGGCTGAGATAATTTTCAAGTCGGTAAAATAAAAATTTTTATGTATCATCATGGGTAACTGTTGAAGTTAATAATTATGAACAGAAAAAGGTTCAATGTTTAATTGTAATTAATAATTGGGTTTCACTTAGTGCTCAGAAAGTGTTCTAAGAGGCATTCTAAACCAACATCAAATGGTGACCTTCTATCCAAATTTTTAAAATTTTATCCCATTTCCATTAGCATTAGCACTGCTAATGTAATATTGTATGGCATTAGTGGAATAATTGTTCTATAAAATTGTGCATTTGTAGCATCTGTTGAGTAATTTGGATTTTGTATAATTTTAGATTACTCTCAGCATTAACGTGTTCCCTGCGAAGGGACCCACCGGTGGTCCCTTAGGTGGTTTTCAAAGTGCTGCTGACCCACCTGCAGTCACTAACTCATTGATTACAAATACTTAAGGAAAGGTAAACAAAAGCCCGATCCAGTTTATGTTTGCTATTTTCAAAGTAGATTACTACAATTGAATTAAAATTGGAATTGAATATTGAACTTCAGTTTAACCTATCGCAGTTAATGTGTTAAGTTGTGTTTAGACATTTTGATTTTCCAATATAGCATTAAAAAAGTAAAAACAAAGTAAAAACATTTTAAATGAATAAAAATAACCAAAATCCTTAATGTAATATATGCTTCAGAAGATGTCTTAGAAATGTCAAAATTAACCAGACTAAATATATAAACAGTGCAGATCAAAAATTAAATTTAAAACAGGATTTGGTAGCTTCTTATTTTATGATGTTGCAGTTCCTTTGTATTACTGCACTGCACTCTTATCCAAAATAATCATAGCATCATCACATTTCAAATGAGCTATGAAAGAAAAATGTAGAAAAACCAAGCAGAAACAAGCTCACAAAATGATGGCAGAAATTAAAAAAGAGCAACTACTGTAGCTAGGAAATTTTGCGTAAATGACCTAAAAATATTTCTGCAATATTATTGTTTGTTGAAATTTCTGGCAATTGAGTCACAAGTTGACTTATTTGGATATTTTTTACGTTCTGGAATATTATCAAAATTTCAGTTGCTATATTTTGATTGAAATCAATTCCATGTGTAAGCACAAGCTGTTGTGAATTATTCTCAAATGCTCAGCTCCTTTCATGGAAATGATTGTTCAATTAACTTTAAAGCGTTCTATGTGGCCTCATAATTCTTTGTCTTTATACAATGGTGCATTTAGGCTGAAGATATCACTATGGAATGTGAAAAGAATATTGAATGTGATACCCTCACTGTTGAGTATAACGTGAGTATAAATATGAGGTCCAGATAGTAAAGTTAAGTAGGGTAAGCATCTGCTATTCATGAAAATAGAATTGATATTTGCTTGTTATGGACTATTTTTGGTTTACAGCTGTCCTGTTTTTTACCCCCTATTACTTGCTTTGTCAGTTTTATCAGGATCATGAATTCTTCCTCAACTTTCTATTTTTATGTGCAGAGGGTATTATGTGCAAATACATTGTGCATAGATTTAGCATTC
Organism: Morinoia aosen; assembly: GCA_030386875.1. Lineage (NCBI taxonomy): Eukaryota > Metazoa > Arthropoda > Malacostraca > Amphipoda > Talitridae > Morinoia > Morinoia aosen. Next base: position 4,306,914 of record CM059556.1, on the reverse strand, counting down.
CTATAAGTTCATACCTAATGATGCTTTCCTTCTTTACTTCTTTGTAATGCCTAATGGTGCCTGTGGGTAGGGAGGTTTGAACTAATTCATTTAGTCTAACCACCTGCACATTAGTAATTGTACAATTGTCTATTACTGGATATAATTCAATTAATTTTTCTGTTTTAGAGTTGACTTGTTTTAATGAGTTGTCACTTGCAATTCATTAATTTTGATACAGTGCCCTAAACTTTTATCCATATTTTGTACATTTCTTATTTCATATGCTGGCTAGTAAGCTGTCAAAGTTCAATTACAATTTCCACGGGAAATGTTTAGAAACTTATTTGTGCTGTAAAATAATGAATATTTTGCTCCCGCTTTCTTAGCCAGTGCATTTGCTGACTAATTTTTGCGTATAGATGACTTGATTTTTTTGATAAAATTGTAATGTTATGTAAAATTGTGTTCGTGTTTCAGATACATTAAAAATGGCTAAAATCTCTATTTCATCTGGAAATGAGTCGAATGTCAAGAAACTTGTAAAAAATGCATCATCACAGCACAGAAAGGCTGTCAAGCATGGTAAAAATAAAATAAGTAAGGCACCATTGAAAGTTCACTCTAGTTATGAGTCCGAGGAGCCATGTAAGACTAATCCCAAGACAAATAACTTACCAAACAAGTCCAGTCTATCAGAAGTCAAGCAGAAAAATCATTCAGTCAAGATTGAATCACACAATGTGAAAATGAAGCAACGCACAATTGACCCGTGTAGCAATGAGGGTGAAGAGCAGCTCACGACACATGACAGAAAACGTAAGCTTTCTGTAGCTGATGAACAGCTTGATGAAGTGTGTGCATCAAAGAAAATTAAATCTGATGGAGCAACTGATGAGGTAAGTCAAGTGTTATCCATAAGTGTAATGGTGTGAACAGTGATATTGGTAAATGACTAACAGAATTAGGATTCAAACATTCAGAGGAGAAAATAAGAACTTTGAATTACCTGTATTGTTGCTGATGAGTTTCATCTTATTCAATCAACTGTTTAACAGCCTTCTCAATTGAAAAAAATATTTGTGTGGTAATTATATTTATTTTAAAACATTTTTATATCCATGTTGAACTTTAGTGTCTCATGAATGTTTAAAAAGTTGAAAAATTGATCTTGTACTATTTATGCTGTAACATGTCATATATCTGATTTATATTCAATCACACTTTCATAGTTGAATTTTTTTAGCATTTTACATTTGCTTTGATTGTTTGCTCTGACACTAACTGTAGTCAGGATTTTTTACCTCACACAAGCTTCATATGCTAATCAATTGTTCATGGTAATTTCTCTTTGTGCAGGAGTATGGGTTGTTTGTCCATAACATACCTAGCACCACCAAGAAGTGTGACGTGAAAGAGGTCTTCAAAAAGTTTGGCGAAATATCTCGTATCATTCTGCCATTGAAAAGGTCTACCAAGGGCACTAGTAGAAGTGATTATAAAAACAAAGGATTTGCTATTGTTAAATATTCTACAAAGAAATCTCTGTCTGCTGCACTTTCAGAAAAAAAGCATCAGGTAAGATGTTTTGTTTGGACTCATCCATTGATGAGTGTTGTTATACATAGCAAGTTTCACAGTTTTGGATGTAATGTCAGCCTACTTAAACTATCCCTATTTCTGTATGGCGTCAGGCTCAGGAAACGGCTGTGCAAAAATATCAGTTCATTATCAGAACTGAAAATGACAAATACAGTGCTGTTATTTGTAGAATTAAATTTTTTGTTCTTCTGTTGATCGATAGAGCTATTTTGTTTCTTGTTTATGAACTCTGCTCTCTGTTATGTCTGGGTTAGATTAACTCAACTAGTTCTTTAACTTGATGGTGCATACAAATGATAAGATGAAAGAAACTATCAAGTAAAAATTGTTGAAAAAAGTCTGTGCTACTCAATGTTTATGCAGTAATGATACTATTGTGCAATTTAACTTGTATAAAATATTAACCTGTTCAACTAAAAGTAAAATGAATTTCATACTCAAAACAAAATGTGGAAAATTAAAAGAGAACTATTGTGAGCAAGAATTCACCGTTAGAACAGTTCACGAAGTAATTTTAATAGCAAATTTATCACAAAACAAGTCAATATGAAAGAAAAATTTTAGAAGGAGCAAGTTTAATGAACGGAGCAAGTCAGAACGGAAACTGTTGTTTCAATCATGAAATGCATGAGAATATGACTTACAATCCATTCTAAAACTCTGAATTGAAGTACTCAAAACACCAAATAAAAAACTATGTTATTTTGGGAAAATAGTTTGAAAATTGAAAAAGGAAAGTGAAATATATATCAAAATAAGAGAATCATGTAATATACTTATTTTGAAAATACTTGAACTTGAACAGAGATGACTAAATGTTCTTCAGCTGAATTAACTACTCAAAATTTATGAATGATGACACAGCTTCAACGTTTATTAGGATGGCTCCAAAAATAACCAATTTTTATAACAGCTGAACAGAAATGACAAAATTGATATTGAATTTTGTAAGGGGAAATAAAAGAAGTACTGTGAAAGCAGGAAATACAATTTCTGGTTGCAAACTGTTTTATTTTAATAAATATGGAAGTACTAATAGCTTGTTTGCCAGCTTGAGGTTCTTACCTTTAGTTGGTATAATTTATGTATGTAAGGGCATATTTCTGTGATGTCTGGGCCTAAGTTCTGGCTTGCATTACAAACCAGTTTACGAATGTTTTGTAAGAATGGAATTCGTTCATAAGCCAGGGACCTCCTGTCAGGGATGGAAAAAACCCAGGGTTTTTTAAAAAAACCCAACCCACTTGGGTTTTGTTGGGTTAAATTGGGTTTTATTGTTTTATTTTTTGGGGCTTTATTGGGTTTTTTGTAATACCTGTTTTTGTAAAAAAGCTATTCACACAACTCCCGTTGCCCCTATTTCAGATTTATATACATACACTTATTGAGTAAATATTGTTATTTGATTACTTCATTTCCAACATTATATTACATTATTATATGAATTATTACATTATATGAACAATATATGAATTAAGTTTGTCCATCACAATTACCATTTACCAATTACCATATGCATAGAGAGATAGCTCTGCAGTCTGTAAAGATATAAGATGTGCCAAAAAATTCACTTTTCGCAGTACAGGATAGCAACAAACACTAAAATGATTGGAAGTAAATGCTCTAACTGATTCCATCATCAAATATGTTCCAGTGTAGCTTGAATGCTCCCCATAGGCCAGTAGTTTCTTTACTTTCTCACCTCATGATGGCTGCGGTTGTCTTGCCCCATCTGACTATAATAGTTAGATTTATTTCAATTTAAACAATTCAAACAATTTATTTACCACAGGTGATACAGAGGTAGAATGTTTCTTAAGTCTAATACAATGGTCAAATTTGAGTATAGCTACCTGTGGGCCCGAATAAGTTCAGCGACTTCTAGGGCATCCTACCATTACATTATTCTAGGGTGTACAATAATGTTTAACCTAATTCACTTAGCCTAGTTTCACATTAGACTGATCAACAAGATAATGAACTTGATATTGATGTTTCATTTTACAACATATAAGGCAAAGCTCTCACAGGAGACTGATATTGAAGAGTGGTTGGCTGAGTACTATCCGGAGTTCATCGGTGCGCTTTACTCCTATAAATTGAAGGACTCCAACATCTTCCCAAAACACATGTTCAATGAGAATATCACTAAGACAATGACTCCTTGTTGATGGTGGGATATTCAAGACATGAAACAGCAGAAAATGCATATTCATGAAAAGAACACTGGCAGAGGGTTGCTGCAAGTTTATAAGCAATCTTCATTCTTGCCCCGCAATTTCAGGATCCATTAAGAGAATTTTCTCAACATTTGGAATTGTGTAGAATAAATTGAGAAATAGATTAGGATCAGAACGCGCACATAAATCGTCTCAGTATATCGCCACCTCACGAATGATCATGATGTGGATGACAACGATGAAATTGCAGTGGATGTAGAAAGAGAAACATAGTAGTATTTTAGTAGCAGTCTAGTCTAGAAGACAGTAAAAATTCAGAAGTTTCTATATTAAATAGTCAAACTGCATTTGTTTCTAAATTTTTGTTTTTTTACTTAGGAAATGGAATTCATTAAAATATATTAGTCCCTCAAGTTTTTAGTTCAATTTGATTCTAATTTAAGTTCTAATTTGATTTGTATAGGGTTGGTGTTTTGTTTTTCAATGTTTTCTTGTCATAGTCATGCACATGACTTAGATCTTATTTTGACAAGATAAATATTTAGCTCGTTTTGATTCTATAAGCTTGAAAACAAGTAAAATTTACATAATAATAAAACCCAAAAAAGCCCCAAAAAATCCACTATTTAGTGGGTTTTTTAGTGTGGGTTTTTTTTGGGTGGGTTTTTTATGTGCCAACCCTGCCTCCTGTATATAACAGTCTTATGTGCTGAGCGTCTACTTCTAATTTGCTCGTAGATTGTGCACGAAACTAATGCTTTTTAGGAACATCTTAGTTGACATTTTTGTGAATGTTTATAAGACTATTCAAAGAACTAAGTTTATTATATTCATTTTCTGACGGCCCCGATAGTTTATTCAGCTCAAGCCGTGCATAATTTTTGAAAATTTAATGACTCTTCATGGAAAATACAAGCAGTGAACAAATCTTCAGGAATTACCAGTTGTGCTATATTAATAACAATGAAATTTCAACCTTTTGATTTTTTCTTTCAGAGGTACAAAATAATACTTGTGGTTCTCATTCTTGAGTACATAACACTGAAGTTCTCACAGGAGTCCACAGAGTAAATGGGAGCAGTCTGTGTTGTACATCTACAGTTAATTTTCTAAAAATTCATTTGAACTTATTCAATTATTTATCATGAATTAATATACCTGTGACTAGTCAACCATAAGTTTCCTAATTTGACCACTGAATTGAATTAGGGACTTATATTGAATAAAGGTGTTGTGTACCCTCTATGTAACGACATGCCATACACGAACAACGTTTTCGCCAGCAAGGGAGTTTCGTACTCAGTGCACCGGAGACGGTTGCAAGATTCTGCGTAGCTCAGCGAAAGCTACATCAGCAGCTCCGAGCGACGCCAGCCCGGCAACGACGGGGCCATACCAAAAAAAGTCACGAAAGTCGATTTCACGGCCGTTACTGATGCCAACCGTCGCGGAAAGTAGCGGCGGTAACTGCATCTATAAAGGGTTGTCCCTAAGGTAAAGAGCTCTCACTACCCTACGTGTCACTATCGTCGAAGGTCCTCGTACACGCCGTTTTACTTGAGTTTTGTGATAGAATCCAGTCCGGCGTGCTGGGTATTGTTATTGTATAAATTTCAACTGTGACTTAACGCTTAAATCAACTGGTTATTCAAATAAAGTAAACGAGGCTACTTCGAATCCAACGAAACCTGCACCAGCGCTTCACACGAGTGTGCGTAAGATTACCTCTTTGTAGCTATATACGTTTGCGGGTTTTAACAAATCCCCGGCATATTGGTGATATCCGTTTATAACAGTAAATTGTGTGGCCACATATAACGTGTGTTTCAATGCCTGCTATAGTTGCGCCTTAAATTAGGATGTCGGCCATGAGATTCCACTGAGAATGAGAAAAGAGATTTATTTCATTTGAACGATTTATCCAAAAGGAGAAAATTTAGTCACTTCGTTCGATCTTGAAAAAGGAGGATCGTAACAATTGGTTGGCAGCGGCGCAGGATTTAATATTGAATTTGGTATAATTTAATTTGATCTTGCCGGTTCCACGCCTCTGTGAGAGACCGCTGTTGCCACGCTACCTATTCAAAAAAAATTTTTGTAACGTAAATTAAATGGCCCAAGTAATTATTTAAATTCATTCATCTCATTTATAATTTGTAATATTTCCCTAGAAATGTGTATGTCCTCATGTCACTTTATTTGCGTATTGATTTATTTCTTTACTGTGTGTATTAATTCATTTAATTCGTTTTATTAACTTAGCCCTATTGATTTATTTCCTTATGACGTGTATTAATCCATGCAAAACCGCTTCCGTAATAAGATTATTGTGCTCTTTATTTTGATGCCATTGTATCCATGTGCGTTGCTTTATTCATTGATTTAACCCGTTTTATTAACTGATTTAACCCGTTTTCCTATTGATTTGATCCGTTTTATAAGATTATTGCGTATTCTATTTTTGATATTTCGTGTCTATGTGCATTGCTTTTGTTGGATCTATCCAATTATTTCTGGGCATTTGGAAACTTATTGTGCGAAAGATTCAATTATGTCTGTGTATTTGGAAACATATTGTACGAAACTTTGCATTTAAACTCCTAGTTTGAAACTCTAAAATTGCTATCAGTGTTCATTGTGAATCTATTTGCTTCGCCAATTTTGTACTAATTAACTGTTGAAACTATGGCTGGGGACGATAATGAAAGTAATCAAAGTAACAATGGTGAGAATAGTCAAAATAGCTTTGTCACTTTAAACCATGCAATTGAACTGCCTAAATTTAACGGCGAAGGCTGTGTAACTTCATTTTTAAAACACTTCCAGACTCGAGTTGACATTTACACTAATGATAAAGATTTGCAATGTCGTTATTTGAAAAATGCTCTTACCGGGAAGGCTTGGGATTCTTACGTTCTTAAATCGGACCAATTAGTCACTCTGGAAGATGTTAAAACTTGGCTTATTTCTGTGTACAAGGGGGCTGTAAATTATAGAAAAACTGTTCATAAAATCCTATTTAGTCTGCGTCAAGAGAATGATGAGAGTGTCAATGCATTTGCAACTCGCGTTCTAGCTAGCTGGAAAGACGTGTTCGGCCAAGAATGGCACTACGAGGATGCCAATGCACAAAAAATTCTAATCCCGACTATCATTAAAAATATGAACCCCAAGATCAGTGAAAAATTATCTCATGATTTCGACCCTGAGAGTGTGACAAAACTCCTAGACAAAGCGAGGTCAATTGAGGAATCTTTGATCGAAGAAAGATCTTTGTTGAGTCGCAAAAGGCGTGCCCACGAGAGTGATGTAGTGGTGGAGAAATACCAATACAATTCACCACAAAAGCGAGCGTACCAGCCTAAGAACCCATTTAAATGGCAGAGTGCTTCACACAAAAATGCTCGTCCGTTTAATAATTATCAACGCAAATTCAATGGCCACCCGAGTCAGAATGGTGACATCGCCGCAGTAAAGTCAAAAAACTTCCACGGCAACCGAAAAGCTTTTCCCCCGTGATTTTGCTAAATGTTGAACAGAAAAAATGCTCCACATTCGTTGATTCAGGCTCTTCCGTGACTCTTGTGAAATCTTGTGTAATTAACAAATTATTCAAAACTCTTCCCCGAATTAAACGATGCACTAAAGTTCTTTGTTCTGTTAATGGAGATAATCTCCACACTCGAGGCACGATTGACCTGAAATTTAAACTAGGTGATGTTGAGTATTGCCATTCTGCTATAATTGTGGAAGATTCTTACTTCCCTGGAGCTGTCTTGATAGGCCGAGATTTCCTTAAAAGATTCGGCGTTGAAATAAAATACAGTCAGCATGAGAAAGGTCACGTGAGAATTAATGATAAAATTTACCCATTTCAATCAGTTGCTGCTTCTAATTCAGTAAATTTTGTGAAACAATCTGAGGATGCATCATTCAGTGTCGCAAGAATGTCACATGATCTGACTGTTGAAGGAGGCACGTTATGTCATTCCTTTTTGAGAGTTCCCAAGCACATGAATGGGAAGACAGTCGTTCTAAAGCAGAGCGTTACATGCAAAGGAATAGCAGTACCTCGCACGTTAGCAACAGTCCGTGATGGCGCCGTACCAGTAGTTTTTGTAAATTATAATGATAAGAATGTTCTTGTGCCTAGAAATAAAATTTGTGCTAGTTTAGATGTTGCCATTGAGGACCCAGAGCCTGGCTCAGACGAAAGCGAAAGTGATGCTCGAGCTCAGGCACAGCGCAAGGCCTATGATGCCGTGGCGACGGTGCATGACGCCAGACGAGCTCCCGCTCTGACTGAAAGCCCCTTGAATCAGTGCAACCCTGAGTTACTGCCTAACAGTGAACTGTTGCCAGTCGCAGAGAAACGAAATGAACCTGAATTCAACCGGATGATTGACGATGTTGACTTGTCACATTTGAATTTAGATCAGAGAACGACCCTTGTAAATTTGGTTAACAAACACAGGAATGCGTTCGCGGTCGGAGACGAGATTGGTCATGCGCGAAATGCTGTACATAGATTAGACATTCAGGGTCATGAGCCAATCAATACGCCCCAATATCGAGTTCCTCACGCTACAAAACAATTAGTTGAAGAGCATGTCCAAGAGATGCTGAAACGGAAAGTTATAGAGCCAGCTTACTCCCCATGGTCGTCACCTATTTTGACAGTCAGAAAAAACGATGGAACTCATAGGATAGTTGTCGATTTTCGTCTTATCAACAAAATAGTTAAGAAAGACACTTTCCCTATTCCGCATATGACTGACACCCTCGAAAGTCTAAAGGACTCAAATTTATTCACGACCCTTGATATGAGAAGCTCCTATCATCAGATCGAATTGTCCCCAGAGAGCAGAGACATTACCGCTTTCAGAACGCCTACAGGTAGTTACAGGTACTGCCGGTCACCCCAAGGTCTTATCACATCCGCAGCCGCACTTCAAAGAGCAGTCAACATGGCTTTTTCTCCATTCATTTCAAAATTTCTGTTCTGTTACGTTGACGACATCATCATCTATTCAAAAAATTTCGAGACTCACGTCGAACATTTGGATAAGGCGTTACTTCAAACAGCTGCTTCAGGCTTCAAATTGAGTCTCAAGAAATGCCAATTTGCGGCCAGTAGCGTGACTTTCCTTGGTATCAAAGTCAGTTCAGAGGGACTAACTCCCAGACCTGACAAGGTGCGAGCTCTAGCCGATGCTTTGAGACCTAGGAGTACTAAAGAGGTGAAGAGATTCTTAGGCTCAACCGGATTTTTCAGAAAATTCATTCAAAATTACGCACATATCGCGGCACCTCTTACTGAGCTTACAAAGAAAACGAACTCGTTTAAGTGGACTGACATCCATCAGCGAGCTTTCGATGACTTGAAAGATAAACTTGTGTCTGCGCCTATACTTAAATTTCCTGACTTTCAGAGAGAGTTTGTGTTGCACACTGATGCCTCGGGCATTGCAATTGGAGGAGCATTACTTCAGATGCATGACGGCATTGAGTTACCTGTAGCATATTATAGTCGTAAATTAAAAGGTAACGAACTTAAGTACTCTGCAACAGAACTCGAAGCTCTCGCTATCCATGATTCAATCAAACATTATGATGCGTACCTGTACTTAAATGAGTTCGTCGTGGTAACAGATCACCGTCCCTTAACGTTCATTTTTGCTAATAAAACAGGTAATCACCGTATTTCAAGGTGGGCTTTGCTTCTTCAGGAGTATAATTTCTCTGTTCGATACAAGCCGGGAGCCCAACACCACTTGCCCGACTATTTGTCTAGGTCGGAAAGAATGGTCAATGCTGTCGTAGACACTGCTGAGTCCAATTGTAGTAATAAGAATGATCCTAAAATTAATGCTGATGTTCCTTCTAGAATTAAGCCATGTTCTGATAATGACGCGACAGGTGCTTCTGTCAACGATGTGTGCTCTCGACCCACGTCAAGCGAGCAGCCAGGTGTTGCTGCCGAGACCGCCCAGCCACTGAGTTTGGATGATGTAGCTTTGGAGCAGAGCTTGGACCCATATTGGTCTTCTGTTAGAGATGTAATAAATAATAATGATAGAGGTAACTGTAAGATTTCTAATATTGACGAATATTTCATTGATGATAACGATGTTCTATGCAGGTTGTCGAGAAAGAAACGCAGAAACGGTAGAAGTAATGTACAGATAGTCATTCCTAAGTCTTTAGTTAAGGTAGCTTTAAAGCTGAGCCATGACAATGATTTGTCCGCTCATATGGGTTTCCTGAGAACTCTTGAACGTGCCAGAGATAAATTCTTCTGGATTAATCAAATTCGTGACGTCAAAGACCACGTGAAGAAATGTCTAGCTTGCCAACGAACAAAATGGCAGGGTCAATTTAAAGTTCCCTTGGGAAAATTCCCTGAAACCTCCTATCCCCTTGAAAGAGTTGCAGTTGACCTTGTTGAGCTTCCTGTTAGTTACGCAGGCAACAAATACCTTCTAACGATAGTTGATCATTTTACTAGGTATGTTGATGCTTACCCCCTTACAGATAAGTCTGCGGATACTGTCACCAGAGCTTTTGTCCAATACGTCGGAAAATTCTCTGCCCCGAATACGATCGTCAGTGACAAAGGCAGCGAATTTACCAATAGGTTATTCCAGGACGTCTGCAAAAATCTCAAAGCGAGATCACAAACGACGACTGCTTACCACGCGATGGCGAACGGTTGCTGCGAGAGAATGAACGGTATCTTAAAGACTGCAATCTCTCACTTAGCGGCTGAGGATAAGTTCACTTGGGACGAGAGCGTCGCCTTTGCGACTCTCGCGGTGAATACTTCCTATCAAACTGCGATTAAGGACACGCCGTTCTTTCTGTTCTACGGCCGAGACGCAAACCTTCCCTTCCACGACATCTTCAAGGAGCAGCCTATAAACTACGCATGTGACAAAGAGTATTCAACTGAAGTCTCGCTCCGACTGTCCAGAGCATTTGCTGCAGTTCGGAAGAATTCGGAAGCTGCGAGGCAAGCTGCCGCAAACATTTATAATCGAACGGCCAAAGAATGTGACATTCAAGCAGGAGAGCTAATCATGCTTAGGAACGTAACTGGACACACTGAAGGCAGAGCCTTCCCTTCGCGCTTCAGAGGCCCCTTCCGTGTGATTTCTCGACGGGGAAATAACATCACCATCAAGGGCGTGTACTCGGATCGAAAGGAGCAGACCGTGCACCTGAACCGTGTGAAACGTGCTTATCTTGACGACGCCATGGCCTTCCCTTTCAATAACGGTGACGAAGAAGACGAACCACAAGAGGCAGAGACGAACGACATTCCTACAGTGCCGAGCACAAGCCAGAGAAATGAAGGAATAATTCCTAGATATTCTCTGAGGAATCGGACGAGACGCCCAAACTATGTATAATTACTTGTGTCTCGCAAGGACGTCCCAAAACTTCGATGATGATTACCCCATTTCATTTCCAAATGTACTATGTTTAATATTAAGGATGTTTCCTAACCATTTCCCTCGTGTTTAACATTTCTTTCATATTTCAATTTTAGGATAAGTGCTTCGACTTAAATTTAAATGATTTCTCCAGCGAAATGCAGATAGGATGTATTACATGATTAATGTCGATTTATAAATCAATTTATGTATTTACCTTGATGATGCTCATCAATCAGATAAAAATTTTACTCGATGTCAAATTTGTAATCCGTTCGTATGTCTTTTCATAGCTCTTCCCCAGGAATGCGTGCTAATACGGAGGAACTTTCCTTTACAGCCCGCTAACTATCCGAGATATTGAATGTCATGTTATGTATTTCTCATTAATTTCATTTACCTTGCATTTATTTCATTATGTATTAGTTATAATATTCTCCGAATGGATTCCTTTTGAGTTAGTAATAAAATGATATACCAAATGTACATGTCGGTGGATGAAGTTAAAGCAAGTAGACGGGCTGCAAGGGGGGAAATCTTGAAGGAATCCATGGGAGATAATTACCATGTCCAGAAACTAATTCAATACGGTTGTTGCAGCTATACGTAAGGCTGTTGTGACACGGCTGCACAGCGACACCAGCACTACAGAGGCGTGCGTGAACACAACAGTGGCTGCTCCAGCATCCCAGCTGCTCTGACTCAAGGTCATGGCAGGCTCACAGCGGCTGCTGCGAGCAAGCGCTACGCTCAGGCTGGGACGTGTGCATGGCACGGGTCTGGCAGGACCGCACTGTTCGCGCAGTCTACGAGAAATCTGGCAACACCGCGCTCCATTGATATGGCATGGCTAGACAGCGCACTCACTCGGACGTAAATACTACGACCAACAGGGTCGACGCGAGTTAACCCTTTAACGTCCGAATTTTTGTACTCATATTACCGTTAACACAACCACCGTCACTAAACTGGCGCTGGCATCTGGCAGTCACCGATATCAGGATGGGATAAGAACTGCCACTCGGCAGAGAACTTCAAAGAACACATTAGGGAACTAATTGAATAAGAAATAAAATATATTGAAGGGGAATTTTGAAAGAGGACACTGGTGTCCTCTGGGGCGTTAAAGGGTTAAAGGGCTGAGCGACTGGATGCAACGCGTGAGGGTTACTTCGACTACGAGAACGTGGCGCAATCTACTATCGGCGGAACTGCAATTTGGAGAGTGGCGTGACATCACAACGAGGGTGAGGCTCCCCCCCCATTTCGATATACGCCAAAGCATGGATTCGGCTAAGGCGGAAAAATTAAGAAGATACCGTTGAACACTAATACGTTCAAAATAACTACATGCATGCGGAAGTAATGACAAAATCGAGTTTACACTCGACGTATTTATATTTTGGGCGGTATTCACCTCCAGATATCCTCGGATTGGCCTCCAAGGAATATCATCAGTCGCGGGAGAAGGTCTTCGATGATGGAGAAGGATAAGGATATCCCGATATCAACTTTTCGTCATTGCTTGTTTAAGATCTTCGTTTCAGCGTGCGTCAGAAGCACAAATCTCGTCGGCTTGTCTGAATCTTCCCTTGCAATGAAGGATGAGATTTCTCACAACTTCAAGTAGACGGATACTTCCAATTGCGACAATATCCAGGAGGATATTACTAAAAACGACCTGGGGAGGATTGTTGTGTACCCTCTATGTAACGACATGCCATACACGAACAACGTTTTCGCCAGCAAGGGAGTTTCGTACTCAGTGCACCGGAGACGGTTGCAAGATTCTGCGTAGCTCAGCGAAAGCTACATCAGCAGCTCCGAGCGACGCCAGCCCGGCAACGACGGGGCCATACCAAAAAAAGTCACGAAAGTCGATTTCACGGCCGTTACTGATGCCAACCGTCGCGGAAAGTAGCGGCGGTAACTGCATCTATAAAGGGTTGTCCCTAAGGTAAAGAGCTCTCACTACCCTACGTGTCACTATCGTCGAAGGTCCTCGTACACGCCGTTTTACTTGAGTTTTGTGATAGAATCCAGTCCGGCGTGCTGGGTATTGTTATTGTATAAATTTCAACTGTGACTTAACGCTTAAATCAACTGGTTATTCAAATAAAGTAAACGAGGCTACTTCGAATCCAACGAAACCTGCACCAGCGCTTCACACGAGTGTGCGTAAGATTACCTCTTTGTAGCTATATACGTTTGCGGGTTTTAACAAATCCCCGGCATATTGGTGATATCCGTTTATAACAGTAAATTGTGTGGCCACATATAACGTGTGTTTCAATGCCTGCTATAGTTGCGCCTTAAATTAGGATGTCGGCCATGAGATTCCACTGAGAATGAGAAAAGAGATTTATTTCATTTGAACGATTTATCCAAAAGGAGAAAATTTAGTCACTTCGTTCGATCTTGAAAAAGGAGGATCGTAACAAAGGTTAAAGTATAAATGTTAATTCATGGTGAAGTTTTTATTGGTTTTGATTTGAGTATGTAATTGAATTGCATAAAAAGGAAACTTAGCTGATAAAGATTCAACGCCACATGCTCATTGTTCTTTAGTGAAATCCACATGAAAACTATCAGATCTATTTCACTTCGTTTATTCAACTAGATATTTATTTCTATGCCCCTGCAGGTTAAGGGCCAGCAGGTTCAGGTTCGAGGTGAGCGCAAAACCAAGGTGAGTGCATTGCTAAGATTATTTACTTTTGTCCAACATTATGCTGTACAGTGGACCCCCGCCATACAACATTAAACCATTTCGGAGTTTTGATCGTAAGGCAAAATCATTGTATGGCCGGCATATTGGCATCTTAGTGATGTATGCAGTGACGCATATAGTGAAAGATGAGCATGGTGTGAGGCGAGTGACTTGCACAGTCATACGCACGCACACCGGCCGCCAAGTTTGATTTCTTGGTCGTACGAGAGAAATTGTTGTTGGTGCCGTAAGGCGGGGAAAATGCCGTAACAAGGGGACAAAAAAAACTTTGTACTCCATTACATAACGTGAAAAAACGTAAGCTAGGAACCCCATTACCCGGGGGTCCACTGTACTTGTTTTACTGTGCCATTGGTTAATACTTTTTGCTCTATACGTTTTGTAGGTCTTCAAGTATAAGTTCTGTAAGTTTTTGCATTCCAGTTGTGACTATATTTGTATCAAAGAGAGTGAATTGAGAAAGAGACTATTTATCTTGCTTCACAGGAACTTTTTGAGTTCATTTATATTTGCTCTATGGAAGCAACAAAACTGGTATTAAGATATTGAACAATGTATCTGAAAAGGTGTTAGTGCATCACTACACGTATTGACTTATGCAGTCTTGAAATAATTTGAAAGCAAGCCTAATTTGATGTTAATCAGGTACAAATTTTTATAAATAATACTCATACAATGCACATATCACATCAAGCTAAAACCTTGAAAATTATTATCATAAATAATTTATGAGTTGCATTTTAAGCTCCTCTTGCCCATCAGCGATTTTTGTAAGATGATAAAATAACTCATTTTATATATTGATGCTGAGACTGGTTTTAAAGTAGAAATTTATTTGTAGATATTATATTGAATAAACATTGAAGTTTTGGGCTACATCTAACAAATCACTTTCATGCAAGTCCAGTGCAATCTTTGAAGGACTACTAAAGATTAAGACAAGTTACAGCTAACATTCGGTTTACATGTGTTCTCAGGTTGTTAATACTTTGTCACATTTATACCTTGTGCTCCGGATCTAACTCTGTTAATAATTTCATATATGTTGTGGGGAATAGTTTTTTCTCTCAAGTTTGTTAAATTTCAACTTAAACTTTACTGCGCAGTTCCAAGAAGCAAAGACTTCTAACAAGACAGCAGCCGGCACAGGTGTTGGACACATTGTATATGTAGGTAACATCAAGAAAGGAACCCCGTGTGAAGAATTGGAGGAGCATTTCTCCCAGTTTGGTGATGTGAGCAATGTAATAGTGTGTCCTTCACATGCTAAGCTCAAGAAACCATATGCTCAGGTGGTTTTTAGCTCTGCAAAAGCCAAGGCTGCTGTTCTATCCAGCCCCAAACACATGGTAAGCAAGCATAGAGAATTGTAAATTTAATTTAATTTTTTCTACAATCATTCAGCCATCCATTATCACGTCCCTTCTTTATGTACATTACATGCTGTTGTTATTTTACAAGGTAACCAAAAATGTTCTCTCTGTTTACAAAGGAGAAAAAACAGAAAACACTTCACAGTATGTGTAAATTATATATAGTCTTTGAAGCAATTGCCATTGGCATCCACTACCTTCTGCCAACGTGTCTCCAGCTGTTCAATCCCCTTGCATTAAAACTCTGGGGTTTTGGACGCAAAGAAGTCCGTGAGGGCTTGGCTCAAGTCTGCTTGATTGGTGAAGGATTTCCTATGAAGATGATTATCCAGGAAGTGGGAGAGGTGGTAATCGAATAACGAATGGTCAGGTGGATAAGGTGGATGGCACAAAGTCTCCCACTTAGTTGCTGTATGGTATCCCTGACCACACGTACGACGTGCGGCCTAGTGTTGTCATGGAGGTTAAAACACACCTTTGCAATTCACCAGTGCTGGCTCCTTTTGCCGCAATGCCTGTTTCACACATTCCAATTGCTTCGAGTAAACGTCTCCAGTGACCGTTTGGCCCATTGGTAGCAGCTCATAACCTATTGAACAGGGTGCGTACAGGCGTGGAGAAGCATGGAAAGTAGTTGAATTTCGAAAATAAAAATCAAGGCCTCGAAAGTAGTGGAATTTTAAAAATGGTCATTGAAAGTCATGAAATTTTAGGATTTTCGTTAAAAGAAAATTTTACTGTTGGAAATTTTCGTTCCGTTTGGTCCGCGTTGAGCGAGGCGTTGTCAGTAACCTTCGAGTGTTACTTGGGCTCTGATTGGTTGATACAGCTACGTCTTTAGTGTCCGCGGTTTTGATTGGTTCTCAGGCGTCACGTGAAACCAAACGCGCTCAGTGTGACTGAAGACACGCGCTCGCTCGGACCATTGTTGACCTGTCGCCACTGTTGAACATTTTCGAGCTGAGTTTTTATCATCGGTCTTGACCATCCCGTGTGTGTGTGACTAGAGTTACGGTGCCGAGACTGAGCTGAGGAATTATCGTCATGCCAGGCAGTTGTTCTTTCAACAACTTGTGGTTGCGAGACAAAGACTTTCAACAATGGATAGCACCGCATCCCAAACTGGAAACAATGGCGGTTTGCACCGCGTGCGAGTCGGAGTTCGACATCGCCAACAATGGAATAGCGGCGGTGAGGAGTCATGCAAAAGGAACAAAGCATGCCAAGAACGTGAAAGCTCAGACGACGAGACTTGCCAACCCGAAGATCGGGGATTTTTTCGTGACTTCCCAACCATCTACCGATCCTCCGACGCCTGCTGAGGGCAGTTCGGAGGCTCAGACTGAGAGCAGTGAGACCGTGCCAGCAGTTCGAGGCCAAGGTGCAAGCGTTCCTGTCAGTTGCGAAGATCTTGAACCCCTTTCTCAAAAAGTTTCAAGGAGACGCGCCACTCCTGCCTTTCATGTGCAATGACATCATCAAAATTTTGAAGGTTCTGTTGGAGAGGTGTGTGAAAGCAGAGGTGCTGGAAAAACTGACCACACCAGCTAAGTATGCTGCCCTTGACTTCAATGACAAGACCATCTACCTGCAAAATAGCAAGATTGACCCTGGCTTTGTTGCTGCAAGTATTTTGAAAGATCAGATGGCTGCAAAGAAAGTGAATGAGAGGCTTGCTTTCTCCTTCAGGGATGATGTGAAGAATTTCCTTGTTGCTGTCATCAAGAAGATTGTTGAGAAGTCACCTTTGAAGTTCGGGTTGGCCCGAAACATGGGCTGGCTGGTGCCAAGTGTCTTTGTGGACCGCACAAAGAGAGAGACGACCAAGTCCATGCTGAAAAACTGTCTGCAGCTGCTCAGCGATGCTAAGAGGCTACCACAGGGTGACATCGATGAGGTGATGAGCCAGTTTTCAGAGTTCTTTGATGAGGCACAGAGGAAGATCAGCACTTTCAACAGTTTTCAGCAAGACACTGATTGGCTAGATGTCTTCTGGAGCAGCCAGCTGGCCACATCCTCCCTCAAGAAACTGTAGCTGGTTGTGAAGATGCTACTGGTCCTGTCACATGGCCAGGCTTCAATGGAAAGGGGCTTTTCTGTGAGCAAGCAGCTCATGAAAGTCAACATGGGTGAGAACACCATCGTGGCGCAGAGAGTGGTCATGGACCACATCAAACATGTAGGAGGTATCTCCAAGGTTGACATTTCCAAGAAACTCCTCTTTTTAGCTTCACAGGGCAGACAGCGCTATCAACACTACCTGGATCAAAAGAAGGAAGAGAAGAGGAAGAGAGAACTGGATGAAGTGGAGAACCTGAAGACAAAACGGAAGAGGATGGAGGAGAGTCTGCAAGCGCTGGTGGAGGATGCTGACAGCTTTGCACGGAAGGCAGAGGACAAGAATGATTTGCGCCTACTGGCAAAGTCAAATGCATTGAGGAAATCAGCCAAAGACAAGCAAGAACAACTCAAGGGGCTGAATGCGGAAATTAATGACAAACTTAATGCACTGGCAACTGCATAGCAGATGCTATTGAACTGTCCAGCATGACTGTTTGGTGTTGTGATGATCATTTACACATTTATGAAAACAAGACCTGCAAGTAATGATGAATGTTCTGTGAAGTTTATGACTGAAATACATTTATTGTGCTGCAATTTAACTTTGTGTGACATTATTTTGGGCAGAGAGAGGTAGTGAAAATGTGATTTGGTTGGCATAAAAAGTCATGAAAAAGTAGTGGAATTTTGAACCTCAGAGCCTGTACGCACCCTGATTGAACCACTTGACAACCTATTCACCAGACACAAAGCATAATCTTGTATGGATGCATAGGCAGTCTAGGGTTGTGAGGGACAGCATCCTGAGGTGACAACCAATGCTTGGAATGCTTGGAAGGTTTGTACAGAACCCATTTTCATCACTGGTAAGCACTCGATTGAATAAGGATGTGGTATGGTGGTCAGAAAGCAGCAAGACCCAGGCTGCCACTCGTCTCTTGTGGACCTCCAACAGCGTGTACGGAACCCACTTGCTCAGTTTGTACGCCTTTCCTAGGCAATGCAAATGAAGTCTAACTGTTTTATTATTGGAAACGTTTAACTGCCTTGCAAGTTCACCATATATTAGACTACTGTACTTTTCAATGGCCCTATTCAGGACTCCATCAATGAAGACCTGTGGTCATCCACTGCAAGGCTCTTCACGGAGGGACAAATCTCCTGCCTAGAGTTTTTAAAACCAATGCCTTGCAGTACATTCATTCACAGCACTATCCCCAAACGCTTGACATATGCGGCTATTTGATGCAACTGCTGATAAGCTTCTTTGAAGTTGTAAAGCGAACAGCCTCAAACAAGATCTGTAGACACTTCCATCCTTCTCCACTGCTATCTGGCTTATAACTGTTGGCCAAGCATGGTGTACATGTTTTATAATGTCTGATATTCCTACTTTTGGCTATCTAAATTTGAAAACAATTGCTACATCATTGCATATAGATTTCAACTTCATTCAATGGCTTATCAAAAAACATACAGAACCCCTCAGGGGGATACAGGTATTGTATCTATGGGAATTAGCGCTCCCAGGGGGACTATGTGAGGGCCTGAGCTAAAGGTTAGGTAGGCTTCCTTTTGTTGTAATAAAATAGGTTTTTGTTTTGTTACGGACCATCTTTTTTCGGTCCACTGCTGTCCTGTTTTTCAGCACCTACTACTTTCTTCTTCAACTTTTTTCTTGTTTCATGAACTTCTTTCCTAGCTTACTGTTTCTGTGCACCTTGGACAGGGTTCTGTGAACCCTGGAACACTGAACCTGTTTCCCTGTTACACGGCCACTGAACGTGGGTAGTTTATACCCGATTTTGGAAAATTAAAGAAAAATAGTAAATATACAAATTTATTAATCCTATCCCGTACACACTAAATATAGTCCTCTTACTAAGTAATGAAACTATTGAATTAGAAAACTTACTTAAAGAAACTTAAACTAAAAAGCAAAAAGAAAGGAATATAAAAAAGTGAAAATTTTTGAATGTTTTTGCAAAAAAAATGAGCAAAAAGAAACCCTCCCATAAAAATCGCTCAGATGCTCCCACACGCTTTCAAGGATGTCAGGCTCTCATCCCAGGGGGTCATCAATGCACAGGCAATGCGGGAACCGTAGGGAAGAGAGTAGGAAAAACACCCTTTTTTTATTGCACCAGAAATGACAAATTGTGGAATATAATGTGTTTTTTGCTTATAAAACCCATTGGAACTGTGTATAAAAGGCTACTAAGATACAATAAAGGCTTAGCCTGATGATCGCCCACACCAAGCATCTCCACTGGTGTCTATCCCTTGCAACCTCCTGTCATTGATGTTGAAACTTCTCACTTTTTTGAAGTACTGATTGAAATGGCTTATTATATTTTTTTTAGATAACATAAACACTTTATCACACATCCGCGTATACAATATTGTCAAATAATATTTAGGTGGCAAGGTGGCAGTAGAGGTGGCAAGGCCAGTTGAGGGGGTGGCGATGTTATCAGGTGAGATGGTGGAGGGGAGGTGCCTAGGCCTCTTCCTCTTCTGACCAGCCACCTTTGTTTCTATGCGGCGGCGTGAGACGTTTTCTTCTGAGTCACTGTCAGAACTTTCCATCATTTCCTGACGACTATGCACATATTCTTTGTCAAGGTCACTATCATAAAGTACCTCTGCTTCAATACAGTCAATTTCACTCTAATTGCCTGAGGTAAGAACCCCTCAGGGGGATACAAGTATTGTATCTATGGGAATTAGCGCTCCCAGGGGGACTATGTGAGGGCCTCAGCTATAGGTTAGGTAGGCTTCCTTTTTGTTGAAATAGAATATGTTTTTCTTTTGTTACGGACCAGCTTTTTTTGGTTCACTGCTGTCCTGTTTTTCAGCACCTACTACTTTCTTCTTCAACTTTTCTTGTTTTATGAACTTCTTTCTTAGCTTCCTGTTTCTGTGCACCTTGTGCATAGATTCTGCGTTCCCTCAACTCCACACTAAATGGTGCTTTCCTCCTTCCTCTCTTAGAACATCTTTGTTGTGCATTTAGAGGAGGCTAAAACTTTCTTATATAATAATAATATATAATAATGTCTGAGGCAAGAAGCACTTCCGAAATTTGCAAATCACTAAGGTTTTGTCTTGGTCTTGCCATTGTGTCACTACACTGAACTTTGGAAATCCTGAAAAAGCGTTTACAGCCTGAAAAGAAAGACAATTATTGGTACACCAACACTTATAGCTTACATTTGTAACTATTAACACTGAACCCGGGTACACATTACCCAGTTTTTTCTATATACACTTATCACTGAACATGGGTAAACGGTACCCGAACACGTCTGTAGCGCAAAATTCTGGCAGAGGAGTGGAGCGTCGCGACCTCCCCATATAAACCCATAGGGTAGAATGAAGCTATACGGAGTCCCAGCGCGCTGGCTTGTGGGGAAGAGGGTGAAACATGAATGACGTCACCTACCACGGGTAATCTATGCCCATGTTCAGTGTTCCAGGGTTAAGGGAGGCTAAAACTATCTTATATAATAATAATAATAATAATAATAATAATAATAATAATAATAAAACATACAGAACTTTTTTGGTTACCTTGTACACATTTTCTGCTTTCCGTTTAGGACCATGGCATTTCAGTAAGGCTTTGAAGGCTTCAAAGTCTCAGCTCCAATAAGTCCTCAGCATTTTATCTTAGTCCCTTTTTTTGATCTCACTTGTCTTTTTGTCAAAACCCTGTCATATCTCAACTTCTATTATTTCATATCTCAATGTATTCCCTATTTGGTTGGGAAATATTTCATCCACTGTTCTGTCATTGACTTTCGAATTAACTCGCTGTCTGCTGCTATTTTGTTAAGGCTTTTGAAGTTTCTGCATGGGTTACTTGCATGGATTGAATTTATAAATTACTTCCTTGAATGATTTTAATTTTTTGTTTTAAGCTTAGCTATTGTTTGTAAGCATTACAAAAAGTTGCACTGCATCCAAGTTCAATAATCTGATGCAGCTCATTAATTTGGTGGATGTGAATGCCTTGACTGTAAAAATAGGAATTTCAGCTACTGTTTGTGTTTCTGAAATAAAGTTCACATAATTTGTCTCCCTAAGCATGAGAGAGAGCCACTCGGTTTGTGTCTGTTGCTGAATTCTATTATTTTGCTGAAATTTGTCTCAGGTATTGCTTACAATTTTTTCTAGTAAAAAGTGCTCTGTTTTTTGAGTTCCTGTAATTTATCATGTTTATCAATCAACATTCAAAGCTGTGACAAAAGTTTTTGTTGCATGCATGTTCTGAATAGGTAAGGTGCTAAAAAGTGCTAAAACCAGCAAGGTGCTGAAAAATGTGCTAAAAAGTGCTAAAATTGAAGGACAGGTGCTAAAAATTTATGAAAATATTAAATCGCTTACATTTTAATATGTATAAGTAAAAATACAAGGGTTAGGATTGGTACCTGGCTATTCCTAATAGGGGAAGTTTCTGCATTCCCCCAAACATGAGCAGTAATTTTTTATTAGTACAATTGCAAAGTTTATATTATTTCACAAGTTGTTAGGTTTTTAATTACAAATATCTAATTATTATAGTCATAAAAAATCAACATCTTCCTTCAACTGGCTGGTAGGGCTATTAAATAATAAAAAAATTAATTACTATTATTTTATATTACTAAATTTGTTTATTTTTCAGGTTTTCTTTGTTGCTCAAAACCATCCTTAAATCCTTTTATAATAAAAATGGAATTATAAATAAAAGAGCAAAGAAATTGCTTTTAAATTTAACATTCTTATTATTACAGTCTAATACTAAAAGAAGAACGTTTCGACCTGTTAGGTCATTTTCAACTTCTGTCAATATTAAATCATAAAATCTAATAAAATTTCACGTAAAATTGCAGACAATGAGGAAGAATAAAAATAAAAAACATCATACTAAAAAACAACATATACAACCTAAACTAGCTGAAGGGCAGACTGACTATCATTCAAAACCGGTTTTTCCGTTAAAATATACAAAGATTCTAAAATACGAAGTTTAATAATACCAGATGTGGATGCAATTATTTTAAAATCGTTTAAGCGCACTGGAAGATCGCATTTCTCTGCATGAGAACGAATGGCAGAATGAGATGGCGTAGAGAGAAGGAGGCCTGTTCTAAAACTCCTACCAGCATGCTCAGCAACGCGAATACTGAGGGCCCGTTTTGTTGAGCCCACATACTCGGACGTTCTTCCTTTAGAATTAGACTGTAATAATAAGAATGTTATTTAAAAGCGACTTTCTTTGCTCTTTTATTTATAATTAGGATTTGCAAGTCGCAAAACATGAATATTTATTCATAAAAATGGAATTGTTCTGAATATACATGTATTTTTGCTGCTGGAAATCTCTGTTGTCTGATACCTGGCATTTGTCATGAAAGGGTTGGTTATATATTTCGTGTATAAACATATATTATAACAATGATCTTCATATTTATCAAATTTATATATGGTTATCATTGGAGCTTATTGGAGGAAAAGGGTGCTAAAATTTCATCTTTAAATATGCTAAAAGGTGCTAAAAAAATGCTAAAATGCAGGATGGACATTTTAGTAGACACCTTGGTATTGGTCTTCATTCAGAGCTTAGAAGACAATGTAGTCCCGTAATGATGGGACTACAGCTAGATGTCTTTGAATAGTAAAAAAAGCTGTTGCATTTGGTTGGGTTTAGGAACAGTCAGTGAATGGAGTAGCTGAATGTGGTCAAGTTTCATGACGCACTGGTGTGCGGGTCTACCCACAATAGAAATGGTGTGATAGACGGCTATTCAAGGTAGAGTTATGGTCGTAAAAAAATTCTAACTAATTGGGGCTACCATTGTTAATCCTCAATTGTTGACTGATGGTCAGATGAATCCCAGGTTCTGTCTCTATAAACAATGATGTCTGCTGTTGTGTTCATTGACAACATGAAGACACTAACAAAGTGTGTGTTTACAGAATTAAACCGTTTAGTTGAGGAATCTATCAAACTGAAACATCATAGGTACACTGAGCTGCTAGGTAACCAAGTTTGCCATTTGCACAATATCTGTTTGGAGGAAGGCATGTTGCTTCGCCTTTCTGGATGATGACTACCGGGTGCTGGGCTAGAACTGTCATAAAATCGAATGGTTCATTCAAGCTATGTCCTTCATGTAAATTGTCCACTTAAGTTCTCAGGCATGGACCCAGTAGGAAATTTATGGGACCATTTAGTTCAACAAATTAGATGTTGAGAAGATTGTCAGTTTGCTGTGGTTGCACTACTGAATCAGTTGATGCAAGAGGGCATAAAATGTGCCAGATGTACGGTAGAGCACATGTAGACTCAATGCCGCACAGAATTTGCACCATTATTCGTTCTTTGGTGTCCTACACCATTATCAGTTTCAGGTGACCAATTTTTGTCTGCTGAGCAAATATACGTCTATATTTTTTAGTAATTATACTAAACCTGTCCTCTTTATTTTGGTATTATCTGACTTCATTGACATATCTTGTTACTTGTCTCATAAATATTTACTTACTTTTATGTAGTAAATGTAATCAGATGAGTGTGATGAAATGAACTGACATTCTGTATGAGGTATGGTCAACTATTTCTTCCCACTTTTGTGCAAATTAGTTTAGGGTCTTTATTCATGGGGACATAATACTTTGCAAAGTCATATGTTTTTTATTGTAGAGTTGGTTAAATGATTACCCTGATGAACTCTAGCTTAAATGCCATTACTTCCATTTCTGTTGTCTTTTTTCCTCTGTTTTAAATTTGATGTTTGAAGCCAGCCCACCTCCGTAAGTCCAAGTTATGCTATTGACTGGGGCACTTCTCTTCTGTATGATACTAATGCTGCCCCTCTTCATTACAGTTGGGTTCTGTTGCTCTCAGTGTGGGATCCACTAAGACAGATGTGAGTATATTGATGTTCTCTCTGATTACATTGATTTTCAATGTTTCATTTTGTCCTTTAATTACATGTATTTACATTGTTGGGTATTGCTTTACAGTTAATTTGCTTGGCTAATCTCTTGTATTCCTAAGTGATAGCTGTTAATATAGCTCTTTTACTGTGATGGAAATCCTAGATTAAAAATATTAATCTTTGTAGAGTATTGCTAGTTTTTCCTCTGCTTAGTTGAGCATTGTTTTTATTAATCATTTTACTAATACTGTCTTAGGATTCACCTGGACATGTCAACGATATTGGCTCAATTTACTGCTTGGTCTCAAATTATGTTAAAAAGTTAAAATTTATTTGAAATATGTTCAATTTTTTTTTATACACATACATGGGTATGATGGGAGTGTTTGATAGAATACATCTTGTTTGGGGGTGTTGAAAGTGTAACTTTAAGGGGGATAGGATGAGGAATAGATGTTGTTTCAAGAGGTCAAACCTCTAGGTGGATGCCACTCACAGGAGCTGGGAGGATAGCCCTCTCAACTTTGGGTAGATGTGTGCCTGTTGTAACAGGTTGACGACTGATGGTAAGGCAGATACCACCTAGAGAGACTAAAGGTGTGGGTAGGGTCCAGGAAGGGGAGTTGGAATGCTGGCAGGTGTCACCAAGTAATGTAAAGTCAAATCTCCATTGAAGCGATGATGGGGTTTGGTGGTTCAATCACAGATGAAGTAGGAGGTATTTGACAAACATGATAACAATGTACAGTTAATAGACTGAACTACTTTTAACATGGTGACTGTGATACAACCCATGGGTGGGTCGTGTTTAACTTTTCCTGCTGCAAAATCATTTGGAAAAGTTTGAACAATCTTTTAAAATTAGGGGTATTTAATGGACCCAGTTAATGTTTAGTATTTGTGAAATTTTTAACAACGTTTGAATTTATATTTTAGTTGAATACTGAAACTCAATTTAACCCATTGCAGTCAATATGTTAATGCGATAATTACTATTTATAGTGAAAATTTTCTACATCCTGCCTCTCAGTCCTGGTGATTTAGTGCTAACTTATCTCTTTGGCACCAATGTCATTTAGTGAATAGTACCTCAATTGTAGGGTTTTTTCTTTGATTTTACAAGTGTCAGAGTCATAATGTTGGGCACATTTGCAAGTTTTTCTCTCTTACCGGAAAAAAGGAAGTGTGACAAGCGAATATAAAGAGACATGTGGGTTATCATCTTTCAGGGCCATAGGATAATCAATAGGTTTAGCCTTACTTAGGTTTGTCACTCTTATCTTATGCTGTGGCGACTAGCTGCTTCCAGAGGAGATACTGTTAGGTTACTTTGAGTATACGTATAGAACAACCTTCTGGATTTTTATCATCCATGGCCACTTAGTCTTTTCATTCCTTCCTTGCTGTTTCTATGCATGTGGTATCCTGTGTGGGAACACACCTTGTGTTGTCCCTTCTTTTCTCATTCGTAAATGTGCATTTATTCTTTGTTGTGCTGTTCTTCAGTCTATTGAG
This sequence comes from Morinoia aosen, assembly GCA_030386875.1. Taxonomy (NCBI): domain Eukaryota; kingdom Metazoa; phylum Arthropoda; class Malacostraca; order Amphipoda; family Talitridae; genus Morinoia; species Morinoia aosen. The sequence goes on along the minus strand of CM059556.1, from coordinate 4,281,108 downwards.
TCATCTGATACGCAATAACAATATCCCATTCTATGTTGAACCCTTGAATTGCTTCCTAGGAAGGAGTTCCATCTGGTTGAGAGCCACTACTGTGGGTAATTTTTTTTCACTATTGCTTCATTCCAGGTATTGGGTGCAGATGCAATTGACAACTTACGAGGTGACCATGAGATTTTTGTGGCCAAGCTAAGTGTGGACACCTCAGTGGAAACTCTGCGCAAACACTTCTCCAAGTATGGTACGGTGACGCGCGTCTTCCAGCCCCGCTGCCCCAAGACCAGTAAACCGAAGCGCTGTGCTTTTGTTGCATTCGCGAGTGAGCGCAGTGTCAAGGCTGCTCTGGAAGAAGACCACGAGGTCAGTACAGCTGGGCTGTCATGACAAGATCTGCATCATGATTTGTTTGCTTCTCAAAATGCCTCTGCTGTTTTCTCCTACTTTATTTTTGTAATTCATTGATGTTTCATGAATTCTGTTTTCTTCAGTAACTTCAAACGTATCTGCAGATGACATTTTACGCATAGGAAGCATCAGTTTGAAATGTACATGTACTTCTTGTTCAGACCATTTCCTATTGTGCAGATGTTTGATGAATGGAAACTTGTATACATAATTATATATATAACTACTGCTTAAAAAAATTTAACAAATTAATTAGCAGTGAGGAAGGTTTATTGTTTTACTTTGTAATTTCGCACGTTTTGATTGATAAAATTTTTTCAACTAGTAATGCTAAGTGTGAGGAGAGCATGGAGTGGGAGCGGTGCACTGCGGCAGGGCTGCGTCTGGCCTGCCGCGTTGCCGCCTGTACGGCAATTGTTACAGTGATCCTCCTCTGCAAATCCTCTTGTATCTCTGCTAATACTCTGGCTGCATCAAAACGACGCTGAGAGTGGTGTACCTGTACCTTAATGATATTCTTTTTGTTTTGCAGATTGATATGATGACTCTGCTTGTACGGGATAGCAAGGTGAGGATAAATACCTTGTAAGTTTTATAATGTGTAATTGGCCTGAACTCACAAGCAAAGACTGCTTTTTTTCTGCTGACAAAAATTTTGAAAGCTTTCAAATGATGAATAAGACAATGCTAGTAGCTCGTTTCTCGTTACTATTTGAAATAAATGTGAGGAGCATCAGTTGATGGAAAAAAAGATTTAACCCTTTAACGCCCAAGTGCACTGTACGGTCCTCTTTCAAAAATAACAATTATATATTGTATTTCTTATTCAATTTGTTCACTAATGTGTCCTTTGAACTTCACTGTCGAGTGGCAGTTCCTTCCACATCTTGATAACAGTAACTACCTAATGCCAGTGTCGGTTTAGTGATAGTGGTTGTAATAACGGTAATATGAGTATAAAAATGTGGGCGTTAAAGGGTTAAGGCAATGATAAAGAAAGGAAATTTATTGATACCTAGAATAAGTGGAGTGAAAGTCCTGCTTAAGTTTGATCAACATGAGGACAATAATGACCTTGAAAGATTCAATTGTTTTATTTAGAGCAAGCATGTGAGTTGTGCAGGGTTGTTTAATAGTGCTCACAAATGCAATAATAGAAAAATATGATTTGTATATGACTGCAATAGACAAACTAGGTTCAAAAAGAGTGTGTATATGGGGGAGAGGCCCAGAATGATATAGAACAATATATTCGTACTTGCATCCTCCCTTGTTCTCACCAACAATTCTCATTGGTAGAATACACGGCTCTGTCTCTAAATGCTTTCTGTGCAATTGGCTTCACAGCAAGTACACAGCTGTCTCTAAATGCTTTCTGTGCAATTGGCTTCACAGCAAGTACACAGCTGTCTCTAAATGCTTTCTGTGCAATTGGCTTCACAGCAAGTACACAGCTGTCTCTAAATGCTTTCTGTGCAATTGGCTTCACAGCGAGAATATCAAGTGAAGAGGACGGCTGCAGCACAATAGGCAGGCACAGTCACGTATGTATTGCAATAACGAGTATGCCTTATTTCTAATGACGAGTTTCTTCCTCAGGTGGACGTGGGGAAGAAAGTGCAGTCCAGCTCGCAGTCGGTGAGTGCTAATGTTGATGTTGATCTCTTCCAGGTGGAAGATGTGTTTTCTTATCTATCTTAAAAATGTGATGAAATATTTACGTCAGAAAGGCAAGTAATAGGAATTAAGTGAACTTGTTTGGTAGACCTTTTATCTTATGTGGAAATTTTTCAAGTAACTTTTGGAGGGTTTTTTGGCGTGATGTTTTGTGCCGGTACATGAATATTAGAGAAAGAATTGCAAGGAAACATAGCGGCAGAGAATCGAGCATTAATTTAAACTCCCTCGTTCATGTATTGATGTCTCTGAAAAGCTTGGGTGAAACCAATGGGAAGTGATGTTGGCAGTAAGGAGGCAATGATGACCTCTCAAGTATGTTGGGTGTTGGAAGGTTAGAGTGTAAACTGAAGGTGACACTGGAGTGTCATTCTGGCGAGTGTCCATAGTGCTAGGACTTACTCCTGCTGGTAGGTGGGGAAAATGCCATCTTCAATAACTGATACCAGTTCTTGATCAAAAAACTTGTCATTGTTTGAAAATTCTGTACTTTCAGTATTTAGGGCAGAGTTACAGACAACCTAATTAATTAGTGTTATAGAGAATAACGTAAATAATTTAGTAGATTTGAAAGCCTTCTTTTACAGGAGTAAAATCAATGAAAAGGTGCGCTACATAGGGGGTGGGGGGGGGCTAACATTTTTTGCATAAACTAATACCTCGTAATAGCTACTATTTGGTATTTAATTCTTAGTGTTAAATGAAAATATGCTTATTAAGGTGTTATTCATGTAGCTTTGGGGGAAGCTTCAATAGACTTCAACCCACAGATGTTGTGAATGTAGACATGCTATTTGAGCTATTGCGCATGGTTTATTTTGCGCACTTGCCCATTGAAGCGTTGGTGTGCACAGGCCGTCGGGAGGGAGCACGCGCTATTTGTGGCGCGCGTGCCGCGGGCTGCAGGCAAGGAGACGCTCGTGTCGCACTTCTCCAAGTTCGGCGAGGTGGCGGACGTGCGGCTGGCCTGGGATCCCGTCTCAAAGCGCACCAAGTCTTACGGCCTTGTGTTCTTCTGCCACGCTGAGGGTCTGCAGGTTGCACTCACACAGAAGCACAAGGTGAGGGGGCGCGGTGCCTAATGAGGTAAAGGCGGCCACGTCTGGGCTTTAGTGTGAGAAGTCGTGTTTTGCTTCCTGCTCCCTCGTACTCTCACTAGTAATAGAAAGTTTCTATGCCATGCTATAAATCATTGGGACACCTTTCGTGCTGAGACGACGACGAGCGAGTGGCAGATTAATCTACACATATAATTACCGCCGACCTTCACCCATAAGCACCTTATGCATAGAACTATTCTGTGTGAGACTTTGCTGGTGTACTCAGAGGTGTAGCTCGCTGACAGTTGAAAGTTTATGGTGATGCATTGCAGTGCTTTGTCTCGTCAATATTGCTCAGCAATTTCGGTGAACCTTAGCGCTCCCAGGGGGACAATGTGAGGGCCCGAGCTGAGAGTTAGGTTGGCTTTCTTTTTGTTGAAATGAAATGTTTTGTTATGTTAAGGACCATTTTTTTTTCGGTTCACTGCTGTCCTGTTTTTCAGCACCTACTACTTTCTTCAACTTTGGTCCTGTTTCATAAACTTTTTTCACAACTTACTGTTTCTATGCCCTTTCTGCGTAGATTCCGCGTTTCCTTAACTCCATACTAAATGGTGCCTTCCTCTCTTTGGATCGCATTTGTTGCTGCCGGTAGGGAGGCTAAAACTAACGACTATCTAATCTAATCTTTGTGTGATCCTAAATTTTGAGATTTAATAAAGTTTTGTTCAGGGTAAATTTGAGAATATTCTCTAGATTAAAAAACCAGTGTGTGATGTGGAGAACGTAATAGTGATCAGTTTGTTTGTGCTTGATTTGATCTGGTCTGGGGCTTGATCAGGCAAACACTCGCCGCTCTCACATGTGTTTTTTGTGTAAACTCAGTCTGTTCTTTCTTAGCCTATGTTCCTTCATAACTGCTGCTACTTCGAGCCATTTTCCATGAATTTTGTATAAACGCTGTGTGCTACTGAAAACGCGCATTATTCCCCTGAAGGGGTACAACTATTTTATCTATGGTAATTAGCGCTCCCAGGGGGATAGTGTGAGATCCCGAGCTGAGAGTTAGGTAGGTCTTCTTTTTGTTGGAATTGAAATGTTTGTGTTGTTTTGTTAGGGAACATCTTTTTTCACTGTTGTCCTGTTTTTCAGCACCTATTACTTCCTTTTTCAACTTTTATCTTCTTCCCCAACTTTCCTTCGTAACTCGCTATTTCTATACGCACGAGATCGTGTGCGGGAACACGTCTTGTGCGTAGATTCCGCGTTCCCTAAACTCCATACTAAAGGGGGCCTTCATCAACAGCTTTATTGTTGTAAGGGAGGGCTAAAACTAACCTATAATCGATCAATTAAACGCGTAATAACTCCGTTTTTTTTCCTTATCTCGCATTTCTTTTCGAGAGGCTAAGGAGGTAGAAAAAAGTGTTGGAAGTAAGGGTGCTGAGGATGATGTCAGAGGGCATTGATGCGCAGTCTCGGTATTGGATTTTGACTGACTCGCCGTGCAAGTGGCATAGGATGAGCAATAGACTTAGGTTAGTTAGGTTTGACATTCCTATGATGTTGGAACTGTCGCCATCTATGAGGAGATACTGTTAGATTACCGCAGCTTTAGATAAGACTTTGGAACCATCTCTTTGGGAACCACTTGGTATCTTTCAATTTGTATGCCTTCTTCCCCTTCTCTTCTTGGTCTTTTCTTCTACTTCCTAACTTGCTGCTTCTATGCGGAAGGAATGCTGTGTGGAAACACGCCTTATGTATAGATTCTGCGTTCTCGTAATTCCATACTAAATGTTGCCGTTCTCCGTCCTCCCTTGGGAAGACTTTTGTTGTGGTTAGTGAGGTGTAACTCGTGTAATCTGATCTTTAAACAACTCTCTTACTAACTTGGGTGATGGCAGAGCTGTTGAGGCTGTTAACCCAACTCAGCTTTGATACGATTTGATCACTAGTTTTCTTTCCGGTTGAAATAAATTTTCCTTTACTTATTAGTTACATCGAGTTTTCATGCCTTCCTACATGGCATATAGGCTGTGATGGATTATCATGCGTATGGTGTATTCTAGTCATATTTGACTAGATCTGCCTGCACGATTAATTCTAATCAGGGCTTTTATTTCCCTTTCCAGATTAACGGCACAGAAATTTTCATCAAAAAGAACGAGGTGAGTTGCCAGCTAATGCTGATGAGGAGTGGTGGTAGCGGTGTGTTGACTTCTCACCCCGTGCCTGAGCGGTTCGAAATAAAATAACTTGCGTCACAGTGAAGGAGTAGCTCCTAGTTATACTTGCCCAACGGATGGTATTTTACAATGGCTGAGATTTTGCTGTGGATTTTTCATTGCCTAAAATTTCCCTTCAATTTTTTTGTTCAGACTTGAAATTGTGAGGAAGATATTTGGTAGTAATTTTGCTGAGCACTTGGTTGATTTAGAGTTGTAGGGGAGACTGAGCAATGTTTTTTAGTGTTATGTTTATTTCCAATGAATTGATACTATCCATACTTGGGTCACATGCATTAGAAAATAGATTGTGGAAATTCAGGAGGCTCAACTCCACTGTGGGTCGTTAGTGAAGGTGTATGTTTGAGTAGTTGTAAGTAAAGTGTCAAGTATGGGATGTGCGATATATGTTGAGGGGCTGCAGTGTAAACTAGATCTGTTTGTAGTAACGCAGTACTGATGAAAAGGACTAATCGAAAAAAATGAACTTTTGGACGTTCATGTAATTACAGGATAGTAACTGGGGCATTTGGGTGCCACCACCAGGCTTGCTAGCAGGAGCAAGGAGAATATAGCTTACCGTGAATAGTTTTATGATAGATAGAGCGTGTTTCAGAAAAAAACAGGCATTTCAAAGGCATTGTTTTAATTTTGCATAAATTGTGAATTGTGATCAAAATTTTGGCTTTGATGATGTAACAATGAATTCTGTGTAATTCGGTGTTCTAGAATTGCGAGCATTTGGGGAACGAGCATGTTGTTGAAGATAGGGGGAAAAATACATTTTTGGTTACTCAGAGCCGTTAATTAGTTGAAGTAGGATATGGAATATTGGAGGCACTGCAGAACAAAATTTAGAAAATATCAGGTGTGAGCTGAGTGTTCTGTAATCATCGCAACGGGTAACAGTATGAGAAGCTGAGAAAAATGTAATCGTGTATACCTTTTGCAAAGCTTGTTTCCTTAATGTGCTAGATTGAATGCTTCAAAAAATTACAATAGGAGTGCCATTATTTGTGAATGAGCATACAATTGCGAGAGAGATCGAGTACTGCGAGCGAATTATGGAACGGGATAGAGTGTAGGATTTTATAGTGATTGGTGAAGTCAGCAACATGATTGAGGTGCATATAAGAATAAAATACAATTTTTGTTGGATGAAAGTATAACTTTTAAGTTTGAATTTTGCTGGTGACCCTGGTGGAAAGTTATCCATAAAATTCTTCTTCTTCTTCTTCTTCTTCTTCTTTTAAGTTTGATTTAATGATAGAGGAAATAAAATGATATAGTGTCATTGGGTGCAAGTTACAGGATGTGGATTGTAGACGGAGAGAACAGTGGTGGGAACCTCACTATAGAAGCTGCGGTGTTGAGGCAATGTGAGCGCGTCTCTTCGCGTTCATGGAATGTTTTGATTCTTTCCTCTTTTTGGAATACATTAGTTGTGGTTGGCTGGGCTTAAGCTGTCTTATAACTTAATCTATGTTTTTTTCTTACGTGCATGGGATTAACTGGAAAAGATGAATAGTTCTCATTAAGAGACAGTCATTTTCGAAATATGCGAGGAAATTTCATACGTTAACATTGTGATGGGATACAGTACTGTGAATTTCTTAGCGAGAGATGTAATTTTTTGTTGTCTGTAATTTAAGATAATTACAGAACGGATGAACTGCTTATGATTGAACATAAAATGTGGAGTCGAGATGTGGAAGTGTTGTAGGTAAACCGGCATCAGAACTAATGAGTGAGAGGGCACTTAGGCATAGGCAGTAGTGTAAAGGTTACACGATTGTTTGCGAGAGGACGTTGAAGTTTACTTAACATTTGAAGGACTTTGAGCAGCGCAAGACGGCGGATGGTGCGGAGAAGGATCCGAGTGAACCAAACCATCAACCTCTTCAGAGTGATGGTGAGGCGAACGGCGAGGAGCCAACCCAGGGTGGCGGGAGGCTTGTTCGCACTGCCCTCTCCGATGAGGGTGATGATGGTGTCGACGATGATGAAGATGGTGACGATGATGAAGAAAATGACGACGATGATGAAGGAAATGACGACGATGATGAAGAAAATGACGACGATGATGAAGAAAATGACGACGATGAAGAAAACCTCGACGATGATGAAGATGGTGACGACGATGAAGATGATGATAGTGAGGATGAAGATGGAGGGTTTCGCCGTGAGAGCGAAAGAGGAGAACAAAGCTCAGATGAGGACAGTGATGACTAACTGAAAAACCAAATAAATATCTTTGGGCTGATCGTTTTTGACTGCCACTTTTGCGAATTCTGTTTTTTTTTTCTCTCTTAGCATTTTGACACTCTTTGGGATAGTTTCGTCTCTACGAGAGATGTGGAAGATTCAGTGAAATCTCATTAAGCAGGATATTCAGGGAGAAAACATTCTGTCTAATGCATTCGTTGTTGATATGTCTCTGACTGCGCAGTTTTGAGATGATATTGACTGCTCTTTATGGAGTTCAAAGGTCTGGTTCTATCAAAAGTAACAAGGCCGAAATTTTCCAGTTAGAAGTAGTTGCATAGTGGTTTGTTTGAGGCTACGTTTCCATCGTAAAGATGCTAGGGCAGTGGTAAGAAGAGAAGGATCATTTAGAATGGACTAAGGAAAACGGGTGTGGTACTACCACAGGATGACTTGGGCATAGAAACAGCAAGTACAGTAGAGGAAGAAGAGACGAAAAGATACAACGAATAAGATAAGAAAACTGTAATGAGAAAAGGGGGCACGAAAGATAAAGTCCCAAAGGCTTATCTATGGCTGACGTAACGTAACGATCTTCCATGGGGAAGGTTGTTAGGTTACCCATAGTTAGTTTATCTATTGGATAGATGAACTCAACTAACTGTTGCCTTTCTTGAGCCCTGTAGGGTGGGAACTAAAATTGATTCGGAATAAGAACTAGCTTCAGCATCGGGGTTAGAAAGTTGAAGATGTTTGAAAGAGTAGGCCTTATTAGAGCTACAGCGCTTACCTATAGTTCTTGAGAATAGACTCCTCCCATGTGCATACAACTAGTGTATCTAAGAGAAATTTTTCTCTCGGGTGGAAGATGCGAGGTTCCGAGCTGAAGGTTCGGCAAGCCTTCTTTATGTGGAAATTGAATAATTTTTGTTTTACTACGGAGCATTTTTGTTCGGTTCACTGGTGTCCTTTTCTTCGGTACTTATTGCTATCTTCAACTTTCATCTTTTCTCGTGAACTTCTTTCAATCTTGCTGTTTCTATGAGTATGGTGTGTTGACGCCTTGTCTTTGTGCGTTGATTCCCCGTTCCCCTAATTCTATATTTGAAAGTGTTTGCCTTTGATGTGATTGCTGACCCTTGACGGGATTTTTCCATTGAGTGCCAGCAATGAGTCATCAGAGCTAGTCGTGTCCGCCGCACGTTGGATCAGAAGATGATCGTCATCAAGCTTGCTTCAGATCTGGCTAATATTGCCTGTTTTTAGCCTTTGTGCTGCTTCGTAACATTTTATTTTCTTCCCTACCCTAGCGGTCCAGATGAAGTGGCAATTGATGCGCTCGAGTGATGAAATGAGAACCATAAGCAATGCCTCCTACACCTCCAGACCTAATCTCCTCAGGGGATACAACTATTGTATCTATGGAGATTGGCACTCAGGGAGAAAACGTGTGGTCCTGAGCTGAGAGTTAGGTAGGCCTTCTTTTGGTTGAAATCAAATGCTTTTTGTTATGTTAAGGGCTATCTTTTTTTTCGGTTCATTGCTGTCCTGTTGTTTCAGCACCTACTACTTTTCTCTTCAACTTTGATCTTGTTTCATGAACTTCTTTCTCAACTTTATGTTTCTATGCCCATTCTGCATAGATTCCACGTACCCTTAACTCCATACTAAATGGTGCCTTCCTGCGTCCTCTCTGGATTGCATTTTTTGCGGATAGGGAAGCTTAAACTAACTAATAATGTAATCTAATCTTGTTATTATGACATCCATTTACGTTTACAACTATGAATGTTTGTTCTAAAATATTTTAAAATCCAATGTTGATGATTTTGGCATCAACTTTATTGAAAGTGAATTCTTATTCAATTGTTCTTCTCGCGTTGTAGCCGGCTTTTGACAGCCTTGTGTTTTATAAGACAAATATAGAAAGGAAAATGTATGGCATATCCACACGAGTAGATCAAAATAATTATATTCGTACAAAATATGCCAAGTACGTAGATCACCTTTGCGCCTTATTTACCGCAACCAAGAAACGCACTCACATGTTAACGTTAGCAAACACTCTTTATGGCTTAGTAAGTTCGCTAAAAGTTAATCAATGGGCTATTTTCGGATACACGAAGCTCCGTAAGAATATTCTGCGGAATGATTGCAACTAGCCACTGCAAGGGTACAAGAGAGACGTCCACCAGTGTGAGTAAAGGAATGAAGTCAGCCAAGAAACTTCGCTGGTCCCCTTGCAGTCTGTAAATTTCTGGAACCGGGTTAAGGAAGGACGCTAATTAGAAACCAGATACACATAGCAAAATTAAATTAGACACTTAATGATCCTTAACCGTACACCCCAACAAGATCGTGCCATAGAGCCCAGCTTCACAAAGCATCAAACCAACCCCGGCGCACAGAACAGAGCCCAGGAACCGCCGCTTCACTCATGGGCGCTGGCACCTCTCAGCAGCTACGAGAACTGTCACAGGAATAGCAAGGACTGGTACTCAAAAGAAGAGAAACTAATGACGCACAAATTAAAGCTTCAGTCAGTACCAGCCATGATACCGACAAACACCGCAACTTAATGCTAGCCAGAGTTAAGAATTCCTCAATGTATAGATCATTTCTGGAGGTGGTAACTGGTAAGAAGGAATATGTTCATGCAGAGCAGAGAGCAGCTCATTCAGGTGAGGTACTAAAAGAACAAAGATGTACCCAGAAACGATACGATAGCGGGTAAGCTATCTTTCAGCTTCGCTGCTGTAATGGCGGCAATGGAGAAAGGGAAATTCAATAGTCAGCTTGTCCAGGACAAGCCACTAATAATAATCGGTAATAAGTTGAAGCAATCCCACAATCACACTCATTCACATCGTTAAATCAAGCGATTAAGTAACTAAGTAGGTAATTAATAAGTTATTAATTAGGTAACCATAATCATGTAATCAAGGTAAAGCAAGACAAGTATAGAGAGCAGTTGTGCAATAGATAGGGCATCCGCAGCTTCAACCTCGAAACTCTGCACCGATCTCTGCCTCGCAGAATGACATGAACCGGAAGCCCTGATGTAATTCACTCGACCGTTCACCGAGCAGCATGTAACGATAATACAAGTAGGGTTGCCAATATAAATAGTATGTCACGAAACGCCTCTCTACAGCAGTTTCAAAAGCAGCCACAACTTGCCTCCCCTAGCTGCACAGGTATGTCATTACAGCGGGAACCCTAACGCACCTGAGAGGAAAATGGGGAAATCAACGATAGATTGGAAATAACTTAATTTGAAACTTTTCATCAGAAATGGTAAAAAATCTCCGAGCATAACATTGACGTCACAATTTCCACGAGCACGCCTAGAGATGGAGGCGTTGATTTATAGCAGCCCAAGTTACAAAGTACACAAACTTAGAGTATGATTGTTGATAGGTGAAGTCCTTTTATTTTTTCTGTGAAATGAAAACCAGAAAAAAGTAAATAGCTACAGAGGCAATGAACGCTGCGTACTAAAATTTAGCCACCTGTAACCATACACGTGATCTCACTTGAAAATTTTTTCGCAAAAATTTAAAGATTTTACCCAAACAATTGTGATTGATAGTATAGTTGCTAGTTTAAAGGTTTGTTTCCATTACGAAAATAGTTTCATAAAGGAAAGAGAAACAAACATCGGCATCTATGGATGCTTTATTTCTAATTCAAGCCTGATACATATCACTTCGTACATGGTTTTTTCAAATGCCTTATAACTAACACCAAGACGCCACGACTCTTTCCCCCAGTCAAGACCGGTACCCATTTCAGACACCTGGGTAGAGTGGGGTATTGGGCTTTGAATTTTTCTCCTATACCCAAGAGAGAAAGCGCCACCCAGCACCGAGATTCGAACCCTCGATGCCCGCACGGAGGCAGGTCCTTAAACCACACGGCTATGACGAGCGGAACCCTTTAGTATGGGCTGAGGAAAATGTGGAATATATGCACAAGGTGTGTTCTTACAAACATATCCTGCACACAGAAACAGCCTGTTAAGGAAGGAAGAAAAAGAAAAGATAGCGAAGAAGACATAACTGCAATAAGGTGAGTGAGCGCACATGATGAAGTCATGAATAGCTGAGAGTACTACAAAGTGTCCCTCTATGGGGTTCAAGCCTAGATTAGCTTAGATTAGACAATTTTAACTAACTTTAACCTCCTACCTACTCCATGCTCCCTGGAAAAGTTAGTTTTCGACAAAGTCATGAAAAACCCACGAAACGTACAGAGGTTGGAGAAAATAATGGAAACACCTCGGTAAATAAACAAAAAATATTTTAATATAGTGTAGGTCCACACATGAGTACCGTAATACCCATTTCACTAGTTGAAATAAATGATTGAAGGTAGTGTATCAGTTAAAGATGTTAAGGTATTTTAAAAACCAATGTATCAACATTTCATTTTCTAACTTTATTGAAAACAAACTTTTTTTCCTAATGTATTCCAAATGTTGCTTAATCTAGATTTGACTAAATGTGTAACTACAATAATAAAAGAGACCACAATTACCGTAACGATGCATTGTTGAGAACACTCCTATTAGTGTACACTTTCATTAAAATACGAGCTCAGGGACTTGCCATATAAGGAATTTGTTTAAAGTAAAATGGGTGAATTACCACAATTCTGCGTCCACGGCAGCAAGGTTGGCGTTCAGAACTATATTTTCACTCCAACGTATAACTAGTATTCAAATCATGGGACTCGAAGAGAATGTATTTTATCACGCCACGACTTTAGGATATTTTCATAATAATAATAGCGGCACAAAACAGTCTATTTGAGTCAGAAACATGAAAACGTTTGTTCTACAAATGCTATCATGACGTGTAGAACATGATTGGAGTAATACGTTAAATTAAAAACCTAGATATTGTAGTCTTAACAATTTCAAGAGCGCAAAAAATATAATTTGGACCATAAGCCTAACCAGAATATTTTAGGATGTGAATAACAGAAGAAAATATGAATGTCCTACAATGGTTTCAAATTAGAAAAGTTACATTATCTCTGAAATATGACGCAATGTGTGTAATTGATAAACATACATAGGTACCATGAGGGTTCCGTTTGATGCTTGCACAAAAGGGGAGAAAAGACACAAAAATGTATCCCATAGCTGCTCAACAAAGGCTGAATAGCGCTCGTTAATTCATGAAAACAACAAAGATGATGAACTTTGTGGGTTGAAAACACTTATAAAAGTTTACATGCACATGACATATAAGCTTTGGATTTTTGGAAAACTTAGAATAATATTAGAATTTCTTGTTTCGGCAGATCTATCTTCAAAAATATCATTTTGAGTGAGCATGAAAAATGGAAAAAAGGTGAACTGGCTACCTAAGAGAGCACGCTTTAGCCCACCCAGCAAGTTTATAAGACAAATGCAGGTCGCTTAATTAAAAATTTTGCAAAAACTATTGTGGGTAAATGTAAGAATTTACGCACATAAACATGAATGTATGCTACTATGCATACGTAGACACACATGCACACGGATACCAGGATACCAGCATGAAAATTACAAGTTTTGTTTTTCTACTTATATTTTTTTAACATAACGGTCCTTAGTTGATAAACATTCTATTCACACATATATGGGTGATCATACAACAAATTTATACTTTTTGTGAATGTTTTGCAATAATAAAGAGAGATAACGAGTTAGGTAATGTTATAAGGAGAGAGTGAACAGAAAAAAGCGGCATTTCTCCTGTGATTTCTCCTGTTTCAAACACTTCTGTGACAAGAGAAAAAAAAACGTTTCGACGTTTAAACATGAACACCTTGGATGATGTTTACCAACCTGTATTTAATTCGTTTAATGCAAATATTCAGCGATAGATCCTCATAGAACCTAATAAGTTGTATAAAACAACCTAGTCGCATTTCTCTTGCACTATGGATAACAATGTTTACCAAATGATGCTTGGAATTACTTCTAATGTTATTTACTCTGTGCTGGTAATGCAAATCTAAATTTCAGCTTGATCACACATTCCAACTGTGGAATCTAACTAGGTTATATACGACGGTTACTAACTAAAGTTGAATTTAGAATTAGGTACTTGCATTTTGCAATGAATAAGAGCATATCGAGAGAAATACACAGTGAAGGAGAAATAAGACTGTTAGAATATTTTGCCTTGTTTTAACTATCACTTAGTAAAATTTATAATATTATTGTGAGCATTTGGTGGTTAGTTATAGAATTGTTTTTAAATGGTATTAATTCAAACATTTTCAATTCATTCTATTTTTATTGAATGAACGCTTCATTTTATTGTTTAATTCAGTGAATTTAATCTAAATTAATTTATGTTAGGTATTAGTCTTGTTTAGGTTATGCAAGCTATGATGAGTTTTATAATTTAACTTCTCACTGATGCCTTCATTTTCAAAAACCGTCATAAACGCGTTTTTTTCCATACGTAAAATTTTGATGTGCTAGCCTGGAAAGGTTTTGGTCATATTAATTTCTTTAGGTGTAACGCTAGGTGTTATATCATTACTGGTATTACTTAAGCTTAGGCTTAACGTATTTGTATCCTAATGTTCCACATTCATTAAATAGTGTTGTTCCTTATCAAAAATCTATTTTTAAGATTAGAAAAAACAAAAATATCTCGCCATGGTAATAAAATTAAATTTTACCAGTTTTTAACACGGTCGTCAAAAATTTTTTGAAAAATATTATGGTATGTTTTCCAAATAATTAATATTTTTGTCCAGTGCAATAGCATAAAATAATGAATTAATAACTGTTTATTTTCATTGACTGGTGTATTATTATTTTTTATGAGATCGTACTTTCAGCTCCCAAATGCTAGTGTTGCCTAACGCTCAATCCCAATCGTGCGTCAATTCACGGAACCAAACTCAGTTCACCGCCAAGAGAACGCGTCGCTTCACTTGTCTTCTCGCTTCAGCATCGTGGTGAGTGCGCGCACAATATTCAGTAGCTGTATGGGTTCTTTTATTTTTCATTTTCTACTCTAACTTTATGATTGTGAGTTATTTGATACTTATATAAGAGTAGTTAGAAGTTAATTTTATATTTTGTTGTATAGTTGAAGTAAATCGCGTCCATCTTGTGAGAAGCTACTTGGCACGTGTGGAACTGCAGATCATGTCGTGTTCTAGAACTGTCGTGTTTTAATGTATTTCTATGGGCAGTTTCTATTATTTGTTTGCGATTCCTTTATTATACCGACAAACTGTTGTGTATGTTCCTTGATAGATAAATTTGTACATCTTGCATGTGCATGGGAATTGAATTAATTATCAATTGATGTGTTCATCTCATTACTCGTTTATTCCAGTTGTGATGAGTTGAATAATGCGTTGCTGCTATGAAGTTCAGTATGCTAAGTCAAGATTCCATTTTATTCCCATTAGATCACAATAAATATAAAACAAATTGTTTTAACTTTGCTTTTAGAACTTGATCATAGTTAATTGGGAAGCATTATATCCCAATCTTGGATGAGTACTGGAGGAATGCATGTTAACAATGACTTCTTTGTTCATTTGAAAAATTTTTTGTATATACTACTGTGAACTGTATCTTAATATGTTCTCAATAGTATAAACATTTACTTTAGTCCTAATTGCATAATCTATGATTGGATATTTTCAATTCTGAGTTTCAAATAATTCAATTATTTATCTTTGATTGCTGGTTTTTCTATTTATAGTACTGCCAGTACAGTGTGTTCATGTTCAACAGGAGTCCTCTTAATTATTGGCTATTCTATCTAGTTTGAGGCTATCATTGTTAGAAGATTAACATGTTTTAGTGTAGTATAATGATAAAAGCTTGAGCTTCATTTGAGTGAGTGATGATTCATTCCAATGAAAATTTTCAGGAAATCTATTGATCAGTATCTTAGAACTGCACTAGGTCTACTGCTCTCAATAGTAGGTTGAATGCTTTGTGTCCTATTTTATTTTATTCTGCATTGGACCAAAGCTGGCAGTCAAGACACATAGGCCACTTTTTCAAACATTATGCTATGAATGTTTAACTTAAGAAGTCAAATAAAAGCTTATCTTAACGTTAGCAATAGATGATATATCTGCTGCAGTAAATTGTTTAGCATAGTTGTGTGAAGTATGACTGCATGCATCCTCTTCCTTGATATGCTAAAATCATTTATTTTTTTTTAGAAGACATGTGGGTTAATTGCTTATGATTTCTTGACTTAGTTTATTCATTTGATTATATATGAGCTAGATTGTATTTTTTTACTCTTGGATTAGTTGGTGAAGCTAAGATACAAGATATATCCCAGGAAATGCTGTAACCATGTTGTATTTACTGAGTTTTACTTTGATTGTTTCCATTTTTTAAATTTCCCTTGCATTAGCCTACTTATTACTTGATCAAGTATTTCTTTTATTTTTCATCAATTATTTTCTAGCTTCATAAATAAATGGATGAGTTCCAACAAATTTTTTCAATGATTTGCAGTCAGTTTTTGTTATTTCAATCTTTAAAATTGGTTTTCAGCATATTGAGCACTTGCATGTGTTTACAATTGAAGTTAATTTTTGTGAATATTTATCATGAGCATACATTTTGTGCTCAATATTTACTCGGTGCTTCCAATGATTTCAACATTTTGTTGCCATAACTAGGTAATAGGACACATTTTAAAGTGCTTTACTCAAATGACATTTTGCTTGCAAATGATTACATTTTGAGATGAGATAATTGACTTCAAAGTTGAAAGTAATTTGTGTGTAAAAAAAAAGAAACTAACACATTAATATGCTTGTCCTATTGTAACATCAGTACCCTACAGCATATTAACGGGTCTGTTTCTTCACAGCCACAGAGAGACTAATCTTTTGTCATGAAACAATTGCGCACGTTTCAGCAATACAGTAATGATGCGGGGGATGGAAAAAGTTGTATTATGACTTGCAATAGAGTGTTATTCTAACCCAAACAATATTAATGTCATGCATATCTCAAAATTGAGTTTAGCAAAATGTCATTCGTGTTGAACGCTTGAAATATGTTCTATTACCTATGTACTGCGGTCAAGTTTTAAAAATTGTTCAGAGCACTAATGTAAATATTGACACATTTTGTTTGAGGATATTTTAAAAGTAATTCAGAATTACTAGTTCATGATTTCTCTTTGTAATTGTGATTTTAAGCAGTTCATAAAATGATTTGAATTGGGCTGCAATTTCAATAAAAATGTTTTCTATGTAGTAACCATCTATAATGTCTGTAAATGCATGTTCTAAAATATACTTAAGGAGAATATACAAGTTTATATATATGTACTTGATGACCATTTACAAAATTCTATTTTATTCAGTTTAGCTAGGCTTTAATGTATAACTCTAAAAAGTATCTGTATTTGCGTGATTCAAGAGAATCCTTTATTTGTTCCTGTTAGATTTCCATGTATGAGAGCTTAAAAATAGTCATAAATATTAAACTCTGTCGTTACAACAACCCGATCGCTCTGCCTTTCAAATGCCATTCATATCATCAGTTGAATTTTTGATATTATTTGGATCTTGAAAATATTTTTCTGGTAGAGCCTCTCAATGCTAGAATAATGCTATGATGTACATAGTCACTTGCCAGTGATGAAATAACTGGATAATTCAGTTTATTTTGTAAAACATTGTCATGCGCATGTTTGGTCTAATGCTCTTAATGCAGACAAAATATAACCATGAAAGTTTCCATGGAAGCATTGTACAACCTGACACTTTTATGAAATTTGTTTGAGCATGAAAGTTATTTTAGTGTTCATGAGCCAGTTGTACATCAGCAAGCCATGCTGGAAAGATGATGGTATTTACTGCTTATTAATTTGCATTCAGAAACTTTATCTGTTGAAGGCTATTTTGGAGAAAATAGTAATTTTTGGAGAAAATAGTAATTTTTGGAGAAAAGTGTAAAAGGATGAAATGGAATGAATTAAACAATACTTAAGGCTCTGTATGAAAGTAATTTTTCTGTTGTGTGTCAGACAAGGCAGAGCTAGCATAATATTCGAACTAAACCTTCTGTGTAGAGCTGCTACTCCTGAGCTATTGTCTCTTGCTTTACAATTACTGTTGTCTTTCATGATATAATAGGAATATTTTTGCTTTTTTTCTTGAGGTGTTCAACATTTTTTATACTGATATCCAGTTTAAAACCAAACCTTTGTTGAAGTGTAATTCTCAAAAGCCCTCAGTGCTAAAGCATTGAGTATACTTAAATTTGAGACTAAGTTAATGATATTGTTGTATGTACAAAGCAAAGTAGCAATACTAGAAATTGATTATGTACCATTAAATTTGGAAAATCTATGATACATGTCATAACTCTCATGGGACAAAGTGTTGATAGATAAGCCTGTATTTTACTGTTTAGGTGCTATGCATGGAAATGGATGTTTGTATTCTTGATTTACTGAACTTATATTATTTTTCTCTTCCCCAGATTTGAGCACTTCATCTACATAGAACATCTTCATCAATCTTGTTGACCAGTTGTCATGGTTCAGGCACCAGTTGTAAGTAATGGCTTGAAATTTAATACAATTTACTTCTCTAACTGTTTATTCTTAAATTTGAGTGCTATTTCCAAGTATTTACAATCACCCTGACTAAAATTTAGCCTCAGGGATTCATGGTTAGTTGAGAGAATGGATTTTGATGTATTTGGTATAACAAAGATTTTCACTCCTCTATGGGCATATGATAGGGGTCTTTCTTAAGAGATACTGATGAGTTACCTCAGCAATAGATATACCTTGTGCATTTTTACCACTCATGCTTCTTTCTTTTCTTTTTTTGCTCTCTAATTCTCAACTTTTATCTATGCAGAAGGTATTCCGGGGGAAACATACCTTGTACATGTAATGCCATGCTTCAGAGTACATACAGGTTTTCTCTTATTACTTTTGAGATTACCTTTGTTTTCATATTCATCGACTAATAAATAAACAATGATTCTGCCTCTGTCAAATTCTTTAAGACACATTGAAACAGATTTAATCTGTATGTTTTTGATATTAAAGAATGAAGTAACAAAAGTGTTGAGGTGTGACTTCTTCTATTGACATGTCTCATTGATGCATTCTAAGTTCTTTTGAAACATCCTCAAAATTGTGTGAAAGTGTTCTGATGGAGTGAGACATGATTGTGTAGAGAAGGAAATTTGTTATTTGAATTGCATGATATTTCAACTGATGTAACCACTAATCAGTAGTGAAATGAAATAATCATTTCCAAATATCTTTGCATGTGTGAACACCAAACTTCAAAAAACTTTCCTTGCTTTCCTAACAATGATGTTAATTTCAGGTAAGCACAAAGAACTCCAACAACAAAATGGGTAAGAACAAAACAAACAAGAAGGCCGCGGCCGTTACCGAGTCACCCAAGAAGGAGGTTGAGGCCAAGAAGGCAGCTGCTAAAGTAGCCAACAAATCCAAACAGAACGCTGCTGATGCCGCTGTGAAGAAGCCCGAGGTTGCCAAACAGGGGGCCCAGAAGAGGAAGAAGCCTCAAAATAAGCCACAGAGCAAGCAGCCACAAAAGGTGAGCTATATTTCTGAACACGATCCTTTATTTTGGCTTATGAACTCGTTTTTTTTATTTCGAAGTTTTTCTGCATTAGAGGGATTAGTGTGCATTCTTAATGTACTGTCTGAGTTAATTTTGCTAGACTTGCTATCGGTAAATGTAGCGTGTAACTCTTCAAGCTTACTAAGTTTGCAAGTTAAAACGCATCTGGTACAGCTAGGTAATTATCTTATTTTTTTTGTTAATGACCAATTTTAAATAGCTGATTGAAGAAATGTTTCACATAAGGTGCAAATTGTTTGTCTCTATAATACATTGTATTGCAGAGGACTTGCCTCACTTAAATGTTTGTGATCAAATGCTTACTAGCGTATTCTGCAATGCACAACTTTCAAGTTGTTCGAAAATAAAAATTAGTTTTTAAATATTTATCATTTCATATTTTTATTTCAAATAAGAGTTAAGAGTTCAGTGATATTTCATTTGTTTAAGGAGTTCATCCGGGTTTGAGACCTTTTTTTCGTTCGATTCGTTTGAAAATTGGCCAGTATATGTCTTTTGCGAAAGTAAACCTTTTTTACTCCTGTTTCTATTATATTTTTCAAATTGGAACTCCTTCAGTTTTGATGCTAGAACAAAAAGAAAGACAGTTTTAGAACCCTTAGAACATTTCTAACAAACGTTCGTTCTGTTCATTTTCAAATTCAAATTTTTTCTATTTTTTCAAAATTTTGGGAAATTTCAAAAATCAGCAACAATTTTTCGGGTTTAGAGCTATATATTTCTTACAGAGATTTCGAATTTTGAAAAACAAACCGAACGTTTGTTAGAAATGTTCCAAGGATTCTAAAACTGTCTTTGGATTTGTTCTAGCATCAAAACTCGAGAAATAGTCCCAGGATGAATGTTGATAATTCAAAGTGTTGGGTATAAGCAAAAAAAAAAATTTTGTGTTGAAGTGTAATATAATGAACAATTGATGTAATTGAATGCAGTTTTAATTTTTATTTCGATACTTTCCACACATAACTTCATACTCAAACTGTGAATTGTGATCTCAAAAAAAAATTATAAAATTTTTTCCTTTCTTATCAAAAAAATAATTTTTTCTTTTTTCAGTCTGATTCATATAAAATTTGACTGATATGTAACCTTTGAAAAGAAACACAATTGATTCTATTCATTTTTTTGATTCAGGCCTTAGATTTTGCAAAAAATTGACATCTTGGTTTTTAGGTATTGATATTTCACTAATATTGATATTTCAAAATGGGACTCCTCCTTCAGTTTTGATGCTAGAACAAAAACAAAAGCAATTTTAGAATTCTGGGAACATTTCTAACACACTCACATTCGGCTTTTTTTCCATTTCCCATTTGTTCTTTTTTTATATGGGGTTAAAATCGGGAAAATTGAAATATTTTGGTCCCTTCACCCCCCCCCTCCTGGGAGGGAGGGGAATTATTGTCGTAGCGCCATAAAATTTTAGGAACGAATAGTCCACCAACTAAGGGTCCTTCTACAACAAAAACATGCAAAATGACCATGACATCGACAGGATCTGGCAAGGGCACCGGATGATCTCTTTAATGTAAGACGCCGTTGTTGAACAAAGTTGACAGGCATTGGACTCTGATATGAAATTGATTTCATATCATGAAACTAACAAAGGGCAAGGGGTTTTTGGCTGCCAGCCAGTTGTAAATTTTATTTTCCATTTGCTTACGGAGACCAGGTGTGCTTTGTGTTCTGCTGAGAGAAGCTGTAATCCAGAAAACTGGTTGATGCTGAAATGATGTTTCTCTTGCTTTTCAGTAAATCATTGGTATGAAGTAGTTATAATGTATTTTGTATTATTATATAGTGAAGATGTTAGTACATTTTTCTTCCTGATGTTTTGAGTGTGAAATACACTGAAGTGACTAACTCGATCAGCATCTATGGAATTGTTACTTCTACCTTATTTTTACGACAGGATGGACTGCTGTTGGCTAGTGCAGAACAAGTATTAGACAAACATAAATTTTATGGGTTGTGTAAAACTTTGAAAAGTTATTACCAATTATGTAACGGCTGTGCAATTGTTGCGGTAAATCAGTTTGCGCACAAATTTGGTTGGGGTGATGCATAATTTTCATACGATATTCATTTCCTTGACTTGACTTGTTTAACGTGGAAAATGGTTTTAAATGTTACATTGCATGTGCTTGCAGTGCTCTTGAGTAATATAAAAGAAGAGCAACTTTTCCAATCACTTCCTTGCAAAGCAAAATTGACGAGTTAGATTTTTCTTAATTTGCTTCATTTTGTAGTTAAAAATTTATGTCTTTTTTAATGCTACGCGGTCTTGTTGCTGCAGATGAATTTTAGTTTCGAATTTGTCGTTACAGAAAGCCAAGAAGGACGCGCCGAAATATGAGTTCGAGCTCTTCATTGCACAACTGAATAATAAGACACAAAAAAGTACCATCGAGAAATACTTCTCTAAATTCGGCGAAATCTTGAACGTCACCCTTCCGTGGAATATTCAGAGGAGCATCAACAAGCGATTCGGATTCGTTGCCTTCAAGACAGAGAAAAGTCTACAGAATGCTTTAAAAGAGTCTCACGAGGTAAGAAAGTCGAGCTGGGCTGCGGTAGGTAGACAGACACCATCTACTGATTGAAGTGTATTCTTTTGTTCATGTGAAGGCTTTGCTAAGGAAGGGAAAAAGTTAATTTCCGTCATGAACGAGCAAATGAATTATCCTGTGTCGTGAGTGGTCGGATGTTCATGTCTATGATTTGAAATGCTAAACATTTTGAGCTACTCCATTGAAATGATCCAACAAATATTAGGTATCACTAAATTTTGTGTGCATTATTAACTTATTGGTATCAAGTCAGGGGTTTTCATGATAGTTAAGAATGTCACCTTTCGCTTTTGTATACGTACTGCTGCCAATATAAGCTAGCGGAAACGCTAAGCTGTCTTTACATGGAACGTAGGATAGACAATAGGCTTAGGTTAGTTAAGTAGGTTTGTCAATCCTGTGCTGCAAGGCCTGGCATCCCAAGGGAAGGTGTTATTCGGTAGCCTCAGTTATAGAGGCATTCGGAACTTTTATCTTTCATGCTCACATCAGTTTTTGTACCTCCTTAGTTATCTATTCTTGAGTTTTTTCCTCTTCCTTCCCAACTTGCTGTTTCTATGCGTAGGGCATGCTGTGTTGGATCACACCTTGTGCATATTCCGTTTTCTACAGTCCATACTAAATGGTCCTTTTTCCGCTATCTTGAAATCGCCTATTTTGTGGCTAGAAAGTCTTGAACTAACTTCTGTAGTGGTAATATAGTCAAAATAATAACTCTGAGCTGTTTAAGCTATTTATCTCATTGCGAATTCCTTCAATTACGAAGGATAGCGGAATCTCCCATGTTTACGAGCCGTGCCTGCGCCTTGTCGTGCATAGATTGTATCAAGTAACGGTTCACTTGGTCCAAATGCGTGTAACAGGAAAATGGTATGCGCTGTTATTACAGCACTTAATATGATTTTAGATTGCATTACAGTGCTGATGGTTAGCGCTGTTGATGAAGCATATATTGACTGCAACTCGAGATTGTCATGAACTGTGCCATTACGGTGCTGAGGGTTGTGACAAAATTAATTTTTAAAATTACTGTTGATCTCAATAACGGTTGGCAGTTTGGAGTTAGATTTAATATTTTGAATTTCTATTTAGAGTAGAATTAATGTGCCAGTGCCATTATCACAGTTTTTGTTAATACAGCTTGGTTAATGGGCATTTGTTTAGAATATGTTGCAGTTCGCAGTTGAACTCAAGTCTACGTCTTGACAAGCTTTTCACGGATTTCATTTATGCAGGGTTTACTTTCCGTGTTTTCTTATTTAGCTAGTTAGTGGTGTGGAGTTTCGTTGCTAATCTTTGTTTTCTTGTTCTACAGATTGAGGGTGCCAAGGTGGTTGTCAACAACGCTAAGGTAATAATATTGGCTACATTTTCCTTCGACGTTTCTCATTAGATATCTGCAGTGAATGAATTTTGGACTCGATTGTTACTGATATTTATTCATTTTTAAAACTTATTTTCTAGATTCTGGTTGGCTTTTCATGTATGATAGATAGTTTGGAGTTTGTAAAGAAATTCATTTTTCGAAAGAAAACTTTCTTTGTAAATGAAGGGTTTTTTGATGAAGGTTCTCATTTCTTTCATGATGCTTCAAGGAAAGTAGTAGGCTTGAGTTTCGTCTTTAATTAACAACTGCCTTTTTCGAGAATTTTAATTATTACACTCACATGATTTTAACTGCTGCGTGCTCCCTCTCGCGGCCCTTTCCGTATATAACATTGGTATTTGTTATAATATAATTGTTTTAAAATTTGACTTGAAATTTTTAATCGATTTCGAATAATATGACTCTCTATTCACATTTACATATTTTACATTTACATATTTATAAGCGGCATCACTTGAAGCGAATTGATGTGTTGTGGAATGTCACTCCTACACATTTCATGCTTATGCCGAGGTTAATTCGTTGCTGACATTTCCTTTCTTTCGCAGGACCGGAAACCTTCCAAAGACGACAAAGCTAAGAATAAGCAAGCAGAGAAGAATGGAGAAAATAAAACAAAGAAGCAAAAGACTGCTAAAGTGGCCAAGAAAGTAGAAGAAGAAGAAGAGGAGGAGGAAGAAGATGAAGATGAGGATATGGAGGAAGCAGAAGGCGAAGAGGCCGAAGGCGAAGAGGCCGAAGGAGAGGACGAAGAGGAGGAAGGTGATGATGATGATGAGGAGGAGGAGGAGGATGAAGATGATGATGACGATGAAGAGTAGACTCCGATTTCGTGTGCACATAAGGACTAAAAACACGATGTTTGTTTAATTTTTGTTTGATATCCTTTCATGTTTATAAAGTTGTACTTTTTCGTGACACGAAACCTATTACATAGACGGATGTTCACTGGCGATAGCAGTAGTAGCATAAAATTACGGGACCCAGCGAATTAGTCGATACTTGCGTTTGCAGTCTCATCCCGTTAGTCTTGATGCGCAGGCTTCCAAGTAGGAGTATACTAGCCGCCCCAATGGCATTGTTGTTGCCGTCGTCTGTGTGAGTTCGTGTAGAACGAAAGTTCACTGCTCAGCGATTGAAAAACTTGACATTTATGGAGTGCATAGAATGCAGCGATATGTCATCTACAGATAAAACGTGCTTACTAACTTCGTATTATCAGAATCATATGTCAATTTTTCCTGATGAAGCGGGGTCGGTTAGGGTGTTAATCTTTAGCATTTGTGATAACCGGGCGTGAATTAATCGCGGGAGGGCGAGTGCTCGGTGGCATTGAACACAGCTGTGTGGCGTTAGTCAACGTTGGTTTACTACGTATATTTAGTACGATTTGTTACTCTTCGCTTCTTGGCGAGCCTCGGTCACTGTATTTATCTTTCATTCTTTCTGACGATGTGAAACACGGCGTTCATTCGCCGTTCCAAGTTTCGATAACTCGTCAGTGTCGCCATTCAACTAGTTAATGACGTACGATACAGGTTCTCATAGGAGCTTGATCTTCGTACGAGCACATAGAGGTGTAGTAATTCTCGGGTTCTTCACCTGATGCTCATGCAAAACGCTTTGAGAAGCTCGTAGTGTCTGTTTCCGTACTAGAGTATCCATGGCACTTGTCATCAGAGTACAACTTCGTTTTTTTTTTTCAATGTGTCATGTGGTCGAGGTGTCGACTGAAACAAGCTGGCCTGAATTCGATGTCTTTGTATTCAATTCTTGCCCAATCAGGCCATTTGCGTCATCTGACAGATATCAGTCTTTTTCATGTCGTAGGGAATTCTCAACCACCAGTGTTCGACGGCAAATTCTGTTGTGCTGAGAAGAGGAAAATAAGGGAATGAGTTTTGTTGCAAAAATCTAATATCAGCTTATTAAAATCAGCCAAGTAATTCAGAATTTTAACAGGATGTATCATAAACGCTTAGTACGAAATACACAAGTTGAGTCCGAAGGTTAACGATAGACCATGCGGTAGGCATCTATTCTTCGCCTTTCTGAGCATTTGAAACAACTAATGCATCTATAAAAATTGGTGACATGGGAAATGAAAAAGTCGTCAATTTATTTGATTATATGACATCTGTGAAATATTATTTATGCACAAATGCATTTTACCGAGTATTTTCAAAAAATTTCCTGCTCTATCTATTTCTTTGATTATTGATTTGGGGATTTTTTTCAGTCCTTTTGCCACGTTTTACTGGTAGCGAATTTCACCGATTGTATTTGTGGTAAGAGGAATATTAGAAACTCACTAGGATATGGATTGTATGGTACTTAATTTGTCTGCACCTAGCCGACCCACACCTTCCCGAGGTGATAGTTATTATAGCCAGCTGCGTTAGTGTACAATTTACGTTGTAGCTGATTGTATTCCTTATAAATGTTTCCTTTCATCTAGTTTTTCTGACTAGAACCAACGCAGGCTGGGCTCCTTACCATCAGGGTATCTTTTCCGTATTTTTGTATTGGTGCTAAGAAACATCATAATATAGTGATTTTCCTCAAATTTCGGGGGTCGGCCTCCCTGCCGTGTAAGGACCGCTCTCTGCCCTTTGTGAAACGCTGAGTCGTGGAACCTACATAGCCTAGGGAGACGTCAGGAGCGGGACCTCCGAGAGCACCTGTAATCGGAGAAACTCAGCAGAAAAAGAGACAAAAGTACTTCTCAACAATCTTTGAAACAGGAAAGAAGACTGTTAATCCCTTCAGAGTAATGGAAGAGATTATGAAGCTAACTGGAGAAAAACTTAGAGGAGAGACTGCAGAGGGAACGACAGGCCGGGCGAATGATGGATCTTCGAAGATGGGAGACGTGCCGTGCAGAATGGCGGAATACGACCGCTTCAACCACTCAGTCGGACTAATATATGTCAATGACTTTAATGACTTTGACATCACTGACATTGAGGAATTCCAGACTGGGCTCCAAGAGGAATACAACGGAAAATGTTATAAGAGCAACATTCATCGAACCAGCATACTCCGAAACGCAAGACAGCAATATGTGCCTAACAATATATACAGCCTTAAAGAAAGACAAGATACAAGAGTGTACCCCTTTCAATAGTAAAATAACAAACCGATGGTGTGCCATAACTGCCAAACGTTTGGACACTGCTAAGAGATTTTGCAACACAGCTGTATGCAGGAAGTGTGCTGGAGTCTGTCTCCACTCACGATTGCGAGTCCGACCAAGAGAAATGGCACCATTGTTGAGGTTCACACGCAGCGTGAAGCAGCCTGTGGAAAAGAGCGTGTTGCAAATAAAACTAAGGGAAAAGGTAACACAACGGAAGAGTCCAACAAATCGACGACGAGGGAATAGCGGAAACTGGACGCATGATGCCCGCTAGCAAGTACATCACGCACTTCAACTTTAGAATTAATCTGACAGGCAAAAAATGTCTCCATTGCTTTTAGAAAAATGCATAGAAAATCATCTTGGACGTAAACCTCAAGTTATAAGGTCAAGCGGCAAAACGGTATTCACTGTGGAAGTGAGCGAAACAGCGCAGTCAAAAGATGAAACGACTAAATCAGTTACCTGTTACTGTATAGGAGAACCTCGAAATTGGTATTCAAATAGGCATCATATAAATCTATAAATATGATATGAATAATTTCAAGCAGTTCTAGAACGGCCTAGTGGAAAAATACGGTGAACAAGATGCGATTCCAGCAACTTGGATAAAACCCATCGATGTGCAGGTAAAACCCTCACTATTATCCTTCAGAAAGTCACCTATACCAGAGCTCATTGATATACCCGGAGTCTATGATATCAAACCCTGACCAATGATGTACAAGAAATGTCTGTAATACGGCCTTCGGACCAAATATTGCTAAGGAGAAGAAACTTGCTCGAAATGTAGTTTGGCCGGAGACGAAGTAGACAACTGTGACTCCGAAGAACCGAGGTGCCATCACTGTGATGACGAACATATGGCGGGAGCAAAGGCTAGCCAGAGAAGGATGATGGAAGAAATCCTGATAATATAGAGTAGAGAAAAAGTTTCTAAAGGAGAAGCCAAACTTTTATTCAACCGTCGACATCCGAACTTCACAATGAACTTTGCTAAGACCGTCACGAAAGATACCACTTTGAATGCAACGGGAAAACTACATTGCTCTAGAGAAAAAGAAACGAATGTTAATTTTGAAGAGCTATCGGTCCTACTAAATGAATTACCTCCGCCGATTGCTGTGTTGAGAGATTTCACTGCACATCTCACCGATTGGAGAAACAGGACAACAGACCGCCCGGGCCATATGACGCAAAACTTCCTCACCAAACAATAATCTGATTAACAAAAAATGATATCACATAATTGGCATAGCGATGGATCTTACGCTGGCTTCCCAAGATATAACTCCTAACTTGGACTTCGTGGTGCCATCTTCTGTATTAAGTAGCAATCACTATCGAATTTTGTTAGGGACGATACAACAGTGTGGTGGAAGAAGCGAAACTGAGGGCTGGAACTTTGAAAAGGGCAGTTCGAAAGAATACCACAACGATGCCACATAGAAACACATTCATCAACAGGAACTGCCAGAAAGTCCCGAAATGGCGAACTATACAGGCTATTTAGATGCACTGCGGAAAAGTGGGTTCCTCACTATATACCTCAATGGGTTCCTCAATATATAATTGGAATACTCAGGGAAAGCGAACGCTCAGGCTTTAATGCGGGAGCGTTGCAGCTGTTCCTGGAGAGGTGTAAGCTATATTCTGAGATATAGCAGGAAGCCACGCAGCAATGCACTATAGCGTGATATCGTATTGGAAGATTGTAGATGAAGAAACTGCAATATGGCCGGGCGCGCTACGTTGGTACCTCGGGGGGTTTCAGCGTGGGTAAGGCGTCCGGCTATAAATGGGTGGGCAGCTGAAACCCCCTACGGGGTTTGGCTGCACAAAATTTCAATGGGGAGACAATTATAATTTTGAGTTGTAATTGTAATCATGATCATATAGTTTTTGATGTTCATATAATGTTGATGTTCAACTTACGTGGTAAATCGGAAAGCCTGATACTGATTAAATTATGTGACCTTCGGTGCGATATAGTTTGAATAACTGAAGCGCTAGCAAACCTTTGTTACTACTACTACTACTACTACTACTACTCAATATATACGCCACTTCGCAAAACTTTGTAGACACCTGATTGTAGAAGTGAGGCGAGAACGGCTGAAGCGTTACTGAGACCACAAACGCACCGGTATGCTGGAAGACGAAGCGAAATGTGAAAAAGCGAGAGCGGTAGCAACACGTACCTTCAGAGAGGCGAAGCTAAACAGCGGGCGTGAGTATGTATCATCGCTGAACATAACCATTCCGAGCAGTTGCACTTGGAAACTAATAAATAAAATCTGTGGTACAGCAACAAGACATAATTTTAAAAGAAGAAAACGCCCTCTTCTCAAATTCAGATATTGCAGAAAAACTATCAGAAACCTTCGCTCACACTTCCTGCGACTAGAATTATTACAGCGAGTTCAGTTAATACAAACAGCACATCGAACTGATGCCAGTAGACTTTGTGAACAACAATGGCGAACCATATAATAGCCTATTTACCATCTATGAACTAACATCAGCTATCAAGAGTAATAGAATTCCCACCATATGACAGGATAATGTAAGCAATCTGACGACAAGGAATATGCCAGATAATGCACACCAATGCCTATTGAAAACCGTCAATAAAATGCGGATTGAAGAATTTATATATTCTCCTTAGAAAGAAGCCATCATACTACCTATCCCCAAACCAGGTAAAAACCACCCAGACCCAAGAAATTACAGACATGTCTCACTGACAAGTTGTCTGTGCAAGCCGTAAGAAAAAATAATAAACCGATGATTGACTCAATACCTTGAAAATAACAAAATATTTACTGGCATATAGTGTAGCTTCAGAAAATATCGTACACCAACTGACCACATCGCAAGATTTGACGCTTACATACGGCAACACTCGCCGCCAGCAAGTACGTAATGGCTCTATTTTTCTATCTGGAAAAAGTCTATAACGGGACATGGCGCCATGTGAATATATGCGACCGAATGTTGTAATTCACAAATTTCCATATGCATTTATTGCTTTACATATTCCAGTACTTTATGTATTGGACCACCGTCTTTCAGATAGTGTTACAGGGACCTAGCGACAGCAGGGTTAAAAAGAAGGCTGCCAAACTTTAAAGGGGGATTTCTAAGAAATCGCACTTTTCAAGTGAGATATCGTCACGAGACATGAGAGATCATTTCGTTACGAGACGTGAGAGATCATATCGTCACGAGACATGACAGATCATATCCTCACGAGACATGACAGATCATATCCTCACGAGACATGAGAGATCATATAGTCACGAGAAATGAGAGATCATATCTTCAGGAGATATGAGAGATCATATTGTCACGAAATTTGAGAGATATCGTCACGAGATATGAGAGATCATATCGTCACGAAATTAACTTGCTAATGGCACATCGTACGGTAGCACATTTAGTGTCATCCTCCTTGGGGTGAAAATTAATTCATTGGCGAGAGAAATTCCCGAGGAAGTGTTCAGCTCATTATTCGTGGACCACCTATTCATTGCATTTGCTAATTATACGTAGTAGTTCTAAATTGCAAAAAACTCTCGCAGCACTCAACCAAGTTACGGAATGCGCATGATATAGCGGCTTCAGATTTTCAACGACCAAAACAACAAGACTGCAATTTTACAAAGGAATTGAACCAATGATAGCCCAACCTTGCAACTGGAACGACATCTCATACCGAACGTTGTGATCACAAAATTTCTTGGACTCTAGTGGGACGGGAAACTCAACTGGACTATTCATTTTCACAAAACAAAAGCAACGTGCAACAAAGATCTTAGCCCGTTGAAATCTGTATGCTCTTTTATACAAGAGAAGCAGATCGAGAAATCCTAGTGTGATTGTGGAGGTGATGCGTATCAGTATAGGAGCCTTCATGACTACTCTTAACACAAAACCTTAAATCATCGCCAATTAACAGAAGTGTTTCTGTGATATAATTTCAAGTTTAAGTATCACTTCCTCAGCCCTGCTAATCGTCTCGTTCATGTACAACTCAAGTCTGGAATTATTCTTCAGCACCCGTGAGCGCTTCTCGAAATCTGTTGCCGTGTCACTCCGTCGAGTCATAAATGAATATGATACTCCGATACAACCAGTTCAACCATACTTCACACTTACCACAGATATACATTAATGGATTTTGAAGAGGCCGAACATCGAGGAAAATACAACCAATCTAAGAAACGAAGAGATAACTCCAGCATTTATGAGGCATGTGAACAAAGAAAAAGATATTGAGCATCTACAATGATCCTATGCTGATATTCACTGATGGCTCGAAGTCACTGACCACGTGCGCAGCCCACGTAGGCATCGGCGGGAATGCAAGTGCGGACCTAGCAGCCAAGGAAGTAGCGACGAGACCGGTTGAATTTGCCCACATTCCTTATACAGGCTGTTTTTCATTTATAGGAAGGAGGACATATGAAATCTGGCATGATGAGTGACAGCGGGAACGAAACGATCTCAGAGAGAGAAATAAAGAGCAGTTCCGGGAGGTAGAAATTAATCAAGCGCAAGTATAACCGTCAGGAAGAGGTTGTATTCAATAGACTGCGATTACAGAAATATTGCCCTGACCCACAACTACTTACTGAATCCAGATGCTCATGGCCGGAGACCTGTATGCGGATGGTGTGGAGATACAGTTCTGACGGTAAAACGCATCATAGAAGTATATCCTACATTACAGCAGCCAAGAGGAAAAATCCTTTGCGGGAGTGTTGGTGGGGCAGCGTCGGTCACTATCTGAAAGACGGTGGTCCAATACATAAAGTACTGGAATATGTAAAGCAATAAATGCATATGGAAATTTGGGAATTTCACCATTCGGTCGCATATATTCACACGAAGAAAACAGAAAACACAAAATGATACTGCTGTAAATCAATGTAAGACGTGTTCTGTAACATGAGAAACACCTTCAGTTGAAGTATACAAATTCATTAAAATGCACCGGAACATGCCACGGCACTTATGTTAGACATCTACGCGAAAATCTGCTCGGGAACGCAGAAGAGATGTTTTAAAATCTGCTGCAACACTCAATGAAACACGTTGAACTACACATTACTGCGACACATTTCGTACCAATTTCGGCGTGCCAGAACGTTCTTTTTCTGCTGTTGACCTGAAATCTATGAATTTTGAAATTTCATTGCAATAATGCAATGTTTTAAAGGCCCACGTTGATGAAATTTTCTTACGAAGTCACTTGGTACAGCAACTAACGATTCATTGTGAGAGTAATAACTTTCCACCATCTTTGCTCGTTGGTCCTTGCTGTATTTAGGTATTTAGAGATATAATTGTAAAAATTTTAATTACAAAATATGCTTCAAATAAGTATCATCGATACTGGACGGAACTTTAAGAGTTTCCGATGTAGCACATTTTTATGTACATTTTTATGAAACGCCCTCTGAGGAAGTGATAGATCTATTTTTGAATCATTTCGCTAATGCAATAAAATTTATTAACCGGATGGTTTTTGCGTAAAGAAATGAAATAGAAACATGTATATCTATATATGTAGATACATATTTATATACCTACACACGTACACACACATATTAATATATATCCTTATTGAAAATGAAATATTAGAAAAAAAAATACCTATATAAAATAAAAGATAAAAGCAACCTACCATCTACTACACAGAAAATGACAGTTGAGCTCACTGTAATCCTAAGAAATTTTTCGCAAAAAATAACTAAAAGGAAAAGAAGACTTCGAAAAACATAAAAATGAACTGGTTTTTAATTTCTTCACAGAAATTTTTTAAGAAAAATCAGTTCATAGTCATGAAGCAACACAACTCTTCAGCATTATACGGACATGTGTACGTGGGATAAAATGGAGTAACATTGAGGCCGGATATCACATCTGAGTGGAGAATATTCACAAAATTTGGCACATATAGGTAGATTAGGCTTTGATCCAAAGTGATAATTTTAATTACAAAAATTTAGAGTTTTTCCCGATTTGAAAGTTCAGTGCTAGCGTGCGCTGAACGCACGAAAAAAAAAATAAAAAATAAAAAGACTAAATGCAATGCTTAAATTACCCCCTTCCCCCCAGCTCAGCCGAAAATCGATTGAAAACATGTTCGAGAATGATTTTGAAATAGCGAGACAACGTTAGCCAAAATTTAATTCATTATAAACTTTGCACAACCCTCACATCTATAAACCGGTATATTGGTGTACACACAAAATTTATTTCATGGTATATTTGTCATACGGACGTTAAATATTAATACAGAAGAGAGAAAGAAATAACAAAATAAAGATGAGGAAATACTCCTAATTATGGAAAGAACGTTCGTTCTGCTGCATTGAACTGACGGCTGTGGTGCTCATTGTTGTCGACAGAAATAAGTAAGATGAATATACGAATCGCTTAGCAAACGAAAAATGAAATAGTTTCTAAATTTCTAACAGAAATTTCAGGAAAATTAAAATTTCTGATAGATGGGAAGTTCATACCGATATGCTGCAGGCCCTATGACAGAGATGCAAAATGACGTGACACATTTACTCTAAATTCTTTTCCAGTTTTAGAGTTTTTGATATGCTGGGGAATCTTGTTCCACAAAAAAGCTGCAATATTACTGAAAGACACAAGCCCGCCAGCGACTCATTAATTCAGACCACACCGCGCTGAAAGTCTCACAACCTCAATACCAACCCTCACATCACTTCAACAAAGAGAACTAATATTTCTAACGGTGACCATCAAAATTGTCATTAGTAATGACAATTTTTGCCAAGTTACGTAATGACTCATTACAGAACCTGGCAACAACCGCCTCGAAAGTAATTTAAATTGTCACATTATCTTTACTATCGCCATATACCAGACCCAGCTGATCTCATTATGATCATTGTAAGGACAACAGTCCGATATTCTTCCAATAAAATTCTACTTCTCTATCTCTTCTTCGGAGCTCGGAGCGTTGTGCCCCATACGCTTGCCGCCCCGCACTCCAGGTGAATATCAAATGAAATAATAGTCTATAGTGTACCATTGCAATTATCTGTGGTCAAATTACTTCGTGAAAGTGTATTATGTTCTTGTTGATAACTTTGTTGCCTCATTTCACTCTTCGCTAGCTGTTTGGGTGTCTTTTAAGAATGGTTCCCGTTTTTTTGTCCAATAAGCCAGATCCTTGCGACTGCGCCTTTACCCATATCGCAAATTCAGAACTGCTGTAATTTAGTTGCTCTAATATAGTTGCTCTAGTATCATTGTTTTATTCTAAATTTTGTACTGGCCCGCCTTTCGGAGTTTAACAATTGACCGTCGTTTTCAAGCTCGCCTATTAGTATACTTGTAAATTAGTTCGCCTTGTCTTAATTCACCGTAAATTATTTATCTTCTAAACCTAAATTTAAACTTAGAATAAATGTTATTTATACTGTTGAATAAAACAGTAGGACCTTATCAAGTTTCTTTCACCTGCCAGTGCTGCCACCTAACCAATGCCGACCCTGAATGCCCTGACTATCATCCACTATCATTCGAAAGCATTGGGCAGCCAATCCCCATGAACTGCCCACCCATTTATGGTCATGCGCCTTACCCGCGCTGAAACCTCCAGAGGTAATGCAGTGCGCCCAGCCATTTTGCGGCTTCAACAACTTCACCGCTAAAAGCAGGCATTCTTCGTGTTAAATTTCAGCAATCAGATTGCACTTTTTGTTGTGTATTAAAATATGCGTCGTTATAATGTGACACTGGTTTTTGTGAGTAGGAGCTCCGAAAGGTATTGTTACGCGCCTCTTGCGAGCTCCGGAAGGTATTGTTATGCGCCTATGGCCTGAGTTTCGGGTACGGGATGTTTGAGAGGAAGTCTGTAACTGAAAGCCGCCCAGTACACTTCTACGTGCTTACCAGAGTTTCTTTACTCCTGCCTTTGTAGTCTAAAGCTACTGAAACTGTAGTTTGCATCTACAGATAAATAAACCTCTAGTTGTGTTGAAATGAAACTACATTACACTTTTCTAAGAACAGGTGCAGCGCTGTTTCATCGAAAGTGACCGCACGCTTTCCTGAACACTCCAACTAGCACATCCTCATTTCAACTTCGAGTTACGGTCGCCCTGCTTAAAACATCTCTTCTGCGTTCCCGAGCAGATTTTCGCGTAGATGTCTAACATAAGTGCCGTGGCATGTTCTGGTGCATTTTAATGAATTTGTATACTTCAACTGAAGGTGTTTCTCATGTTACAGAACATGTCTTACATTGATTTACAGGAGTATCATTATGTGTTTACTGTTTTCTTTGTGTGAATATATGCGACCGAATGGTGAAATTCACAAATTTCCATATGCATTAATTGCTTTACATATTCCAGTACTTTATGTATTGGACCACCGTCTTTCAGATAGTGACCGACGCTGCCCCACCAACACTCCCGCAAAGGATTTTTCCTCTTGGCTGCTGTAATGCAGGATATACTTCTATGATGCGTTTTACCGTCAGAACTGTAT
This sequence comes from Morinoia aosen, assembly GCA_030386875.1. Classification (NCBI taxonomy): domain Eukaryota; kingdom Metazoa; phylum Arthropoda; class Malacostraca; order Amphipoda; family Talitridae; genus Morinoia; species Morinoia aosen. The sequence continues at coordinate 4,246,276 of CM059556.1, read as the reverse complement.
CTCCACACCATCCGCATACAGGTCTCCGGCCAAGAGCATCTGTATTCAGTAAGTAGTTGTAGGTCAGGGCAATATTTCTGTAATCGCAGTCTATTGAATACAACCTCTTCCTGACGGTTATACTTGCGCTTGATTAATATCTACCTCCCGGAACTGCTCTTTATTTCTCTCTCTGAGATCGTTTCGTTCCCGCTGTCACTCATCATGCCAGATTTCATATGTCCTCCTTCCTATAAATGAAAAACAGCCTATATAAGGAATGTGGGCAAATTCAACCGGTCTCGTCGCTACTTCCTTGGCTGCTAGGTCCGCACTTGCATTCCCGCCGATGCCTACGTGGGCTGCGCACGTGGTCAGTGACTTCGAGCCATCAGTGAATATCAGCATAGAATCATTGTAGATGCTCAATATCTTTTTCTTTGTTCACATGCCTCATAAATGCTGGAGTTATCTCTTCGTTTCTTAGATTGGTTGTATTTTCCTCGATGTTCGGCCTCTTCAAAATCCATTAATGTATATCTGTGGTAAGTGTGAAGTATGGTTGAACTGGTTGTATCGCAGTATCATATTCATTTATGACACGACGGAGGGTCACGGCAACAGATTTCGAGAAGCGCTCACGGGTGCTGAAGAATAATTCCAGATTTGAGTTGTACATGAACGAGACGATTAGCAGGGCTGAGGAAGTGATACTTAAACTTGAAATTATATCACAGAAACACTTCTATTAATTGGCGATGATTTAAGGTTTTGTGTTAAGAGTAGTCATGAAGGCTCCTATACTGATACGCATCACCTCCACAATCACACTAGGATTTCTCGATCTGCTCCTCTTGTATAAGAGGATACAGGTTTCAACGGGCTAAGATCTTTGTTGCACGTTGCTTTCGTTTTGTGAATATGAATAGTCCAGTTGAGTTTCCCGTCCCACTAGAGTCCAAGAAATTTTGTGATCACCACGTTCGGTATGAGATGTCGTTCCAGTTGCAAAATTGGGCTATCATTGGTTCAATTCCTTTGTAAAATTGCAGTCTTGTTGTTTTGGTCGTTGAAAATCTGAAGCCGCTATATCATGCGCATTCCGTAACTTGGTTGAGTGCTGCTAGAGTGTTTTGCAATTTAGAACTACTACGTATAATTAGCAAATGCAATGAATAGGTGGTCCACGAATAATGAGCTGAACACTTCCTCGGGAATTTCTCTCGCCAATGAATTAATTTTCACCCCAAGGAGGATGACACTAAATGTGCTACCGTACGATGTGCCATTAGCAAGTTAATTTCGTGACGATATGATCTCTCATATCTCGTGACGATATCTCTCAAATTTCGTGACGATATGATCTCTCATTTCTCCTGAAGATATGATCTCTCATTTCTCGTGACTATATGATCTCTCATGTCTCGTGAGGATATGATCTGTCATGTCTCGTGAGGATATGATCTGTCATGTCTCGTGACGATATGATCTCTCACGTCTCGTAACGAAATGATCTCTCATGTCTCGTGACGATATCTCACTTGAAAAGTGCGATTTCTTAGAAATCCCCCTATAAAGTTTGGCAGCCTTCTTTTTAACCCTGCTGTCGCTAGGTCCCTGTAACACTATCTGAAAGACGGTGGTCCAATACATAAAGTACTGGAATATGTAAAGCAATAAATGCATATGGAAATTTGTGAATTTCAACATTCGGTCGCATATATTCACATGGCGCCATGTCCCGTTATAGACTTTTTCCAGATAGAAAAATAGAGATAGAAAAACACTCGCTGGCGGCGAGTGTTGCCGTATGTAAGCGTCAAATCTTGCGATGTGGTCAGTTGGTGTACGATATTTTCTGAAGCTACACTATATGCCAGTAAATATTTTGTTATTTTCAAGGTATTGAGTCAATCATCGGTTTATTATTTTTTCTTACGGCTTGCACAGACAACTTGTCAGTGAGACATGTCTGTAATTTCTTGGGTCTGGGTGGTTTTTACCTGGTTTGGGGATAGGTAGTATGATGGCTTCTTTCTAAGGAGAATATATAAATTCTTCAATCCGCATTTTATTGACGGTTTTCAATAGGCATTGGTGTGCATTATCTGGCATATTCCTTGTCGTCAGATTGCTTACATTATCCTGTCACATGGTGGGAATTCTATTACTCTTGATAGCTGATGTTAGTTCATAGATGATAAATAGGCTATTATATGGTTCGCCATTGTTGTTCGCAAAGTCTACTGGCATCAGTTCGATGTGCTGTTTGTATTAACTGAACTCGCTGTAATAATTCTAGTCGCAGGAAGTGTGAGCGAAGGTTTCTGATAGTTTTTCTGCAATATCTGAATTTGAGAAGAGGGCGTTTTCTTCTTTTAATAATTATGTCTTGTTGCTGTACCACAGATTTTATTTATTAGTTTCCAAGTGCAACTGCTCGGAATGGTTATGTTCAGCGATGATACATACTCACGCTCGCTGTTTAGCTTCGCCTCTCTGAAGGTACGTGTTGCTACCGCTCTCGCTTTTTCACATTTCGCTTCGTCTTCCAGCATACCGGTGCGTTTGTGGTCTCAGTAACGCTTCAGCCGTTCTCGCCTCACTTCTACAATCAGGTGTCTACAAAGTTTTGCGAAGTGGCGTATATATTGAGTAGTAGTAGTAGTAGTAGTAGTAGTAACAAAGGTTTGCTAGCGCTTCAGTTATTCAAACTATATCGCACCGAAGGTCACATAATTTAATCAGTATCAGGCTTTCCGATTTACCACGTAAGTTGAACATCAACATTATATGAACATCAAAAATTATATGATCATGATTACAATTACAACTCAAAATTATAATTGTCTCCCCATTGAAATTTTGTACATACTACGGTACATTGGCCATACGCGGCTAACACACGGCCACCTGATGGAGCGGCTACCACAGCCGCAGTGCGAACGGTGTCGTGTGCCTTTGACTGTAAAGCACTTCCTCGCGGAGTGTCCCCTGTATGCTGTTGCCAGGAATCTGCATTTTCCGCACCTTCGCGGTCGTGCACGGGATGTTTTGATCGGAATACTTGGGGAAGCTGAGCGATCAACTTACAATGTGACAGCGCTGCAGTCGTTTCTTGGAGCGTGTAATCTGTCCTCAAAAATCTAGCCTGAAAATTCTACGCATGGTAATGCGATGTAAACACTGAACCGTAAAATGGCCGGGCGCGCTGCTAATGCCCCTGGGGGTTTCAGCGCGGGTAAGGCGCCCGGCCATAATTGGGTGGGCAGCTGAGACCCCCATTAGGGGATTAGGCTGCTTCTCAATGTGCAAACTGCATGTACCTTGGGATGATTATACGAACTGATTGAACCCTACGCATGAGGAGTATGGTGTTGAACTAGCAGCTCTTTCATTGCTGCTGATGCTGCTGCATCTACTACTACTACTGCCACCAATGAAATCAAGTGTTTTTCAGATCACGCTCGTGGTTGACGCGTCTTTGTTTGTTTAATAGTTGTTGTGACTTGCGTTGCAATGTTTGTGGCAGTGAGACCTCGAAATTTGAGACGCGGAGACAACCTGAATTGTGAGACCTTCGGCGCGACATAGTGCAGGCACTGAAGCGCTAGCAAATTGATGTTTTTACTACTACTACTACTACGGTACATTCGAACACACTGGGCAGCCAAACCCCGTAGGGGGTTTCAGCTGCCCACCCATTTATAGCCGGACGCCTTACCCACGCTGAAACCCCCCGAGGTACCAACGTAGCGCGCCCGGCCATATTGCAGTTTCTTCATCTACAATCTTCCAATACGATATCACGCTATAGTGCATTGCTGCGTGGCTTCCTGCTATATCTCAGAATATAGCTTACACCTCTCCAGGAACAGCTGCAACACTCCCGCATTAAAGCCTGAGCGTTCGCTTTCCCTGAGTATTCCAATTATATATTGAGGAACCCATTGAGGTATATAGTGAGGAACCCACTTTTCCGCAGTGCATCTAAATAGCCTGTATAGTTCGCCATTTCGGGACTTTCTGGCAGTTCCTGTTGATGAATGTGTTTCTATGTGGCATCGTTGTGGTATTCTTTCAAACTGCCCTTTTTAAAGTTCCAGCCCTCAGTTTCGCTTCTTCCACCACACTGTTGTATCGTCCCTAACAAAATTCGATAGTGATTGCTACTTAATACAGAAGATGGCACCACGAAGTCCAAGTTAGGAGTTATATCTTGGGAAGTCAGCGTAAGATCCATCGCTATGCCAATTATGTGATATCATTTTTTGTTAATCAGATTATTGTTTGGTGAGGAAGTTTTGCGTCATATGGCCCGGGCAGTCTGTTGTCCTGTTTCTCCAATCGGTGAGATGTGCATTGAAATCTCTCAACACAGCAATCGGCGGAGGTAATTCATTTAGTAGGACCGATAGCTCTTCAAAATTAGCATTCGTTTCTTCTTCTCTAGAGCAATGTAGTTTTCCCGTTGCATTCAAAGTGGTATCTTTCGTGACGGTCTTAGCAAAGTTCATTGTGAAGTTCGGATGTCGACGGTTGAATAAAAGTTTGGCTTCTCCTTTAGAAACTTTTTCTCTACTCTATATTATCAGGATTTCTTCCATCATCCTTCTCTGGCTAGCCTTGGCTCCCGCCATATGTTCGTCATCACAGTGATGGCACCTCGGTTCTTCGGAGTCACAGTTGTCTACTTCGTCTCCGGCCAAACTACATTTCGAGCAAGTTTCTTCTCCTTAGCAATATTTGGTCCGAAGGCCGTATTGCAGACATTTCTTGTACATCATTGGTCAGGGTTTGATATCATAGACTCCGGGTATATCAATGAGCTCTGGTATAGGTGACTTTCTGAAGGATAATAGTGAGGGTTTTACCTGCACATCGATGGGTTTTATCCAAGTTGCTGGAATCGCATCTTGTTCTCCGTATTTTTCCACTAGGCCGTTCTAGAACTGCTTGAAATTATTCATATCATATTTATAGATTTATATGATGCCTATTTGAATACCAATTTCGAGGTTCTCCTATACAGTAACAGGTAACTGATTTAGTCGTTTCATCTTTTGACTGCGCTGTTTCGCTCACTTCCACAGTGAATACCGTTTTGCCGCTTGACCTTATAACTTGAGGCTTACGTCCAAGATGATTTTCTATGAATTTTTCTAAAATCAATGGAGACATTTTTTGCCTGTCAGATTAATTCTAAAGTTAAAGTGCGTGATGTACTTGCTAGCGGGCATCATGCGTCCAGTTCCGCTATTCCCTCGTCGTCGATTTGTTGGACTCTTCCGTTGTGTTACCTTTTCCCTTAGTTTTATTTGCAACACGCTCTTTTCCACAGGCTGCTTCACGCTGCGTGTGAACCTCAACAATGGTGCCATTTCTCTTGGTCGGACTCGCAATCGTGAGTGGAGACAGACTCCAGCACACTTCCTGCATACAGCTGTGTTGCGACATCTCTTTGCAGTGTCCAAACGTTTAGCAGTTATGGCACACCATCGGTTTGTTATTTTACTATTGAACGGGGAACACTCTTGTATCTTGTCTTTCTTTAAGGCTGTATATATTGTTAGGCACATATTGCTGTCTTGCGTTTCGGAGTATGCTGGTTCGATGAATGTTGCTCTTATAACATTTTCCGTTGTATTCCTCTTGGAGCCCAGTCTGGAATTCCTCAATGTCAGTGATGTCAAAGTCATTAAATTCATTGATATATATTAGTCCGACTGAGTGGTTGAAGCGGTCATATTCCGCTATTCTGCACGGCACGTCTCCCATCTTCGAAGATCCATCATTTGCCCAACCTGTCGTTCCCTCTGCAGTCTCTCCTCTAAGTTTTTCTCCAGTTAGCTTCATAATCTCTTCCATTACTCTGAAGGGATTGACAGTCTTCTTTCCCGTTTCAAAGATTGTTGAGAAGTACTTTTGTCTCCTTTTCTGCTGAGTTTCTCCGATTACAGGTGTTCTCGGAGGTCCCGCTCCTGACGTCTCCCTAGGCTATGTAGGTTCCACGACTCAGCGTTTCACAAAGGGCAGAGAGAGGTCCTTACACGGCAGGGGGGCCGACCCCCGAAATTTGAGGAAAATCACTCTATATTATGATCTGTTTCTTAGCACCAATACAAAAATACGGAAAAGATACCCTGATGGTAAGGAGCCCCGCCTGCGTTGGTTCTAGTCAGAAAAACTAGATGAAAGGAAACATTTATAAGGAATACAATCAGCTACAACGTAAATTGTACACTAACGCAGCTGGCTATAATAACTATCACCTCGGGAAGGTGTGGGTCGGCTAGGTACAGACAAATTGAGTACCATACAATCCATATCCTAGTGAGTTTCTAATATTCCTCTTACCACAAATACAATCGGTGAAATTCGCTACCAGTAAAACGTGGCAAAAGGACTGAAAAAAATCCCCAAATTAAAAATCGAAGAAATAGATAGAGCAAGAAATTTTTCAAAAATACTCGGTAAAATGCGTTTGTGCATAAATAATATTTCACAGATGTCATATAATCAAATAAATTGACGACTTTTTCATTTCCCATGTCACCAATTTTTATAGATGCATTAGTTGTTTCAAATGCTCAGAAAGGCGAAGAATAGATGCCTACCGCATAGCCTATCGTTAACCTTCGGACTCAACTTGTGTATTTCGTACTAAGCGTTTATGATACATCCTGTTAAAATTCTGAATTACTTGGCTGATTTTAATAAGCTGATATTAGATTTTTGCAACAAAACTCATTCCCTTATTTTCCTCTTCTCAGCACAACAGAATTTGCCGTCGTACACTGGTGGTTGAGAATTCCCTACGACATGAAAAAGACTGATATCTGTCAGATGACGCAAGTGGCCTGATTGGGCAAGAATTGAATACAAAGACATCGAATTCAGGCCAGCTTGTTTCAGTCGACACCTCGACCACAAGACACATTGAAAAAAAAACGAAGTTGTACTCTGATGACAAGTGCCATGGATACTCTAGTACGGAAACAGACACTACGAGCGTCTCAAAGCGTTTTGCATGAGCATCAGGTAAAGAACCCGAGAATTACTACACCTCTATGTGCTCGTACGAAAATCAAGCTCCTATGAGAAACTGTATCGTACGTCATTAACTAGTTGAATGGCGACACTGACGAGTTATCGAAACTTGGAACGGCGAATGAACGCCGTGTTTCACATCGTCAGAAAGAATGAAAGATAAATACAGTGACCGAGGCTCGCCAAGAAGCGAAGAGTAACAAATCGTACTAAATATACGTAGTAAACCAACGTTGACTAACGCCACACAGCTGTGTTCAATGCCACCGAGCACTCGCCCTCCCGCGATAAATTCACGCCCGGTTATCACAAATGCTGAAGATTAACACCCTAACCGACCCCGCTTCATCAGGAAAAATTGACATATGATTCTGATAATACGAAGTTAGTAAGCACGTTTTATCTGTAGATGACATATCGCTGCATTCTATGCACTCCATAAATGTCAAGTTTTTCAATCGCTGAGCAGTGAACTTTCGTTCTACACGAACTCACACAGACGACGGCAACAACAATGCCTTTGGGGCGGCTAGTATACTCCTACTTGGAAGCCTGCGCATCAAGACTAACGGGATGAGACTGCAAACGCAAGTATCGACTAATTCGCTGGGTCCCGTAATTTTATGCTACTACTGCTATCGCCAGTGAACATCCGTCTATGTAATAGGTTTCGTGTCACGAAAAAGTATAACTTAATAAACATGAAAGGATATCAAACAAAAATTAAACGAACATAGTGTTTTTAGTCCTTATGTGCACACGAAATCGGAGTCTACTCTTCATCGTCATCATCATCTTCATCCTCCTCCTCATCATCATCATCACCTTCCTCCTCTTCGTCCTCTCCTTCGGCCTCTTCGCCTTCGGCCTCTTCGCCTTCTGCTTCCTCCATATCCTCATCTTCATCTTCTTCCTCCTCCTCTTCTTCTTCTTCTACTTTCTTGGCAACTTTAGCAGTCTTTTGCTTCTTTGTTTTATTTTCTCCATTCTTCTCTGCTTGCTTATTCTTAGCTTTGTCGTCTTTGGAAGGTTTCCGGTCCTGCGAAAGAAAGGAAACGTCAGCAACGAATTAACCTCGGCATAAGCATGAAATGTGTAGGAGTGACATTCCACAACACATCAATTCGCTTCAAGTGATGCCGCTTATAAATATGTAAATGTAAAATATGTAAATGTGAATGGAGCGTCATATTATTCGAAATCGATTAAAAATGTCAAGTCAAATTTTAAAACAATTATATTATAACAAATTCCAATGTTATACACGGAAAGTGCCGAGAGAGGGAGCACGCAGCAGTTAAATTCATGTGAGTGTAATAATTAAAATTCTCGAAAAAGGCAGTTGATAATTAAAGACGAAACCCAAGCCTACTACTTTCCTTGAAGCATCATGAAAGAAATGGAAACCTTCATCAAAAAACCCTTCATTTACAAAGAAAGTTTTCTTTCGAGAAGTGAATTTCTTTACAAATTCCAAATTATCTATCATACATGAAAAGCCAACCAGAAACTAGAAAATAAATTTTAAAAATGAATATATATCAGTAACAGTCGAGTCCAAAATTCATTCACTGCAGATATCTAATGAGAAACGTCGAAGGAAAATGTAGCCAATATTATTACCTTAGCGTTGTTGACAACCACCTTAGCACCCTCAATCTGTAGAACAAGAAAACAATGATTAGCAACGAAACTCCACACCACTAACTAGCTAAATAAGAAAACACGGCAAGGAAACCATGCATAAATGAAATCCGTGAGAAGCTCGTCAAGACGTAGACTTGAGTTCAACTGCGAACTGCAACATATTCTAAACAAATGCCCATTAACCAAGCTGTATTAACAAAAACTGTGATAATGGCACTGGCACATTAATTCTACTCTAAATAGAAATTCAAAATATTAAATCTAACTCCAAATTGCCAACCGTTATTGAGATCAACAGTAATTTTAAAAATTTATTTTGTCACAACCCTCAGCACTGTAATGGCACAGTTCATGACAATCTCGAGTTGCAGTCAATATATGCTTCATCAACAGCGCTAACCATCAGCACTGTAATGCAATCTAAAATCATATTAAGTGCTGTAATAACAGCGCATACCATTTTCCTGTTACACGCATTTGGACAAAGTGAACCGTTACTTGATACAATCTATGCACGACAAGGCGCAGGCACGGCTCGTAAACATGGGAGATTCCGCTATCCCTCGTAATTGAAGGAATTCGCAATGAGATAAATTTAAACAGCTCAGAGTGATTATTTTGACTATATTATCACTACAGAAGTTAGTTCAAGACTTTCTAGCCACAAAATAGGCGATTTCAAGATAGCGGAAAAAGGACCATTTAGTATGGACTGTAGAAAACGGAATATGCACAAGGTGTGATCCAACACAGCATGCCCTACGCATAGAAACAGCAAGTTGGGAAGGAAGAGGAAAAAACTCAAGAATAGATAACTAAGGAGGTACAAAAACTGATGTGAGCATGAAAGATAAAAGTTCCGAATGCCTCTATAACTGAGGCTACCGAATAACACCTTCCCTTGGGATGCCAGGCCTTGCAGCACAGGATTGACAAACCTACTTAACTAACCTAAGCCTATTGTCTATCCTACGTTCCATGTAAAGACAGCTTAGCGTTTCCGCTAGCTTATATTGGCAGCAGTACGTATACAAAAGCGAAAGGTGACATTTTTAACTGTCATGAAAAAAATGGAAGCCACCTATACCCTGACTTGATACCAATAAGTTAATAATGCACACAAAATTTGGTAATACCTAATATTTGTTGGATCAAATGGAGTAGCTCAAAATGTTTAGCATTTCAAATCATAGACATGAACATCCGACCACTCACGACACAGGATAATTCATTTGCTCGTTCATGACGGAAATTAACTTTTTCCCTTCCTTAGCAAAGCCTTCACATGAACAAAAGAATACACTTCAATCAGTAGATGGTGTCTGTCTACCTACCGCAGCCCAGCTCGACTTTCTTACCTCGTGAGACTCCTTTAAAGCATTCTGTAGACTTTTCTCTGTCTTGAAGGCAACGAATCCGAATCGCTTGTTGATGCTCCTCTGAATATTCCACGGAAGGGTGACGTTCAAGATTTCGCCGAATTTAGAGAAGTATTTCTCGATGGTACTTTTTTGTGTCTTCTTATTCAGTTGTGCAATGAAGAGCTCGAACTCATATTTCGGCGCGTCCTTCTTGGCTTTCTGTAACAACAAATTCGAAACTAAAATTTATCTGCAGCAACGAGACCGCGTAGCATTAAAAAAGCCATAAATTTTTAACTACAAAATGAAGCAAATTAAGAAAAATCTAACTCGTCAATTTTGCTTTGCAAGGAAGTGATTGGAAAAGTTGCTCTTCTTTATATTACTCAAGAGCACTGCAAGCACATGCAATGTAACATTTAAAACCATTTTCCATGTTAAACAAGTCAAGTCAAGGAAATGTATATCGTATGAAAATTATGCATCACCCCAACCAAATTTGTGCGCAAACTGATTTACCGCAACAATTGCACAGCCGTTACATAATTGGTAATAACTTTTCAAAGTTTTACGCAACCCATAAAATTTATGTTTGTCTAATACTTGTTCTGCACTAGCCAACAGCAGTCCATCCTGTCGTAAAAATAAGGTAGAAGTAACAATTTCATAGATGCTGATCGAGTTAGTCACTTCAGTGTATTTAACACTCAAAACTTCAGGAAGAAAAATGTACTAACATCTTCACTATATAATAATACAAAATACATTAGAACTACTTCATATCAATGATTTACTGAAAAGCAAGAGAAACATCATTTCAGCATCAACCAGTTTTCTGGATTACAGCTTCTCTCAGCAGAACACAAAGCACACCTGGTCTCCGTAAGCAAATGGAAAATAAAATTTACAACTGGCTGGCAGCCAAAAACCCCTTGCCCTTTGTTAGTTTCATGATATGAAATCAATTTCATATCAGAGTCCAATGCCTGTCAACTTTGTTCAACAACGGCTTCTTACATTAAGGAGATCATCCGGGGCCCTTGCCAGATCCTGTCGATGTCATGGTCATTTTGCATGTTTTTGTTGTAGAAGGACCCTTAGTTGGTGGACTATTCGTTCCTAAAATTTTATGGCGCTACGACAATAATTACCCCCCTCCCAGGGGGGGTGATGGGACCAAAATATTTCAATTTTCCCGATTTTGACCCCTTATAAAAAGATAACAAATGGGAAATGGAAAAAAAGCCGAATGTGAGTGTGTTAGAAATGTTTCAGCGTAGGAAAGGCGTCCGGCCATAAATGGGTGGGCAGCTGAAACCCCTAGGGGGTTTGGCTGCCCAGTGATTCGGATGTACTGTAGTATGTACAAAATTTCAATGGGGAGACAATTATAATCTTGAGTTGTAATTAAATCATGATCATGTAATTTTTGATGTTCATATGATGTTGACGTTCACCTTGCGTGGTAAATCGGAAAAGCCTGATACCGATTAAATTATGTGACCTTCGGTGCGATATAGTTTAAATAACTGAGGCGCTAGCAAACCTATGTTACTACTACTACTACTATTCTTTCAGTTATATTAGCCTTCATATGAAAGAATTCGGATACAATGACGAGTAGAATTAACATATAGAGATGAACGCCTTCAAGGTAGAAACTTGCACCAACAGTATCCCATAAGGGTAACATTCTGTTATATATTAAAATATGCATCGTTATAGTATGACACTGGTTTGTAAGTGAGAGTTCCGGAGGCCTAGGTTTACGAGTCCCGGAAGCGCTAGAGTCAACAGCTGGCAGATGCCCCCACTCTATCACCCCCACCCACCACCCATGCAGCACAGACGCCAATGGCGCCAGATTTACAGAATTGTTAGGTTAGGGTAATTTAGGGTAGGTTAAGTTAACTTAAGTTAGGTTAAGTAGGGTGGTTAAGTTAGGTAAGGTTGGGTTAGGTTAGGCCAAGTTCAGTTAGTTTAAGGTTAAGTTGAAAAAGTTAAAAAATGCCTATTCTTGAGTGCCGAGATGGAGGGTCGAATGGCCAAACACCAGTGGTCGTTGTCATAACTTATTATAATGATTTAATGCAGGTTAATTTTGGTATTCTTGTGTACTATCCACTTACTAAGTACTTGTAGTGTTTATAATGCAGTTATTAATAATAACTGTATAACGAACAGCTAGGTTAATAAACCTCAGTAATACTACATAGTTAAATAATTGGCGCGAATGGCAAGTTTTACAAGCAACATGGAGGTGGAGGGAGAGGGGTGGGCGGCGACCAAATCTGGCGCATCAGTCAGCTGTTGACACTAGCGCGTCCCGGAAAATCATTGTTGTGGGCCTCGCATGGCAAACTCACAGGATGTCCTTATCGTGCTTGGTTTGGGATATCGCGGTCACCGGCGGAAGTGTCATAAACGCAGCCGATGGATGCCGCCGTGTGGTGCACTTACCGGCAGGGCTTTGTTTAACTTCCGGGGGCGCTCTAGTCTAGTCACAGTGCTCGCCATAGCGCAAGTGGCTAGGGGTTCTGCCGCCGCGCGGGAGACCCGGGATCGATTCTCGGCGCTGGCGGTGGCGATTTTCTCTGTTGGGTATAGGAGAAAAATTCGAAGCACAATACCCCACTCCACCCAGGTGTCTGAAATGGGTACCGGTCTTGACCGGGGGAAAGCGTCATGGCGTCCTGGCGTTAGTTATAAGGCATTTGAAAATCTAATGTACAAGGTGATATGTATCAGGCTTGATTGGAAATAAAGCATCCGTAGATGCCTTCATTATTATTATTATTAAGGCATGTGTGTTCCTTTTTGAGTCAGTACATTACTAGAAGTCCTGCTGTGAGTTTCATTCGCTCCTGCCTGGTATGCGGCTAGGCGAATTGAAGTTAAAGCTCCCTTCTATACGAACCTAATATCACCAGAAAATAGCGATACTACAATTGGCGACGAGACTTCGAACCTCCTAAGTGAATTTGAACTTTACAAGTGCTCTAAAATTAGGATGGCGTGTTCTACAGTTAGCTGTCCTCCATTCGATGTTGAAGTGGAAACAGTGAGTGAATTCCTGCAAAGGTTTCAAATGCAGTGTGCAGACGCTCTTCAGAAAGCGGGAAATAATGGCGGTAAAATAGCAAGTATTTTAATTAAAGCATTGCCTGTAAACATAATTACTGATCTACAACAAAGAATTAAACCTACGTTACTCACTGAGGCTACATATGAGGAACTTGAAGAAAAATTAACACAACAATTTGAAATCAAAAAATCCATCTTCGGTGCATCGGTTACATTTCTAAATAGAAAACAAGGTGCTAATGAATCCGTAGAAAGTTATGCTAAAACGTTAAATGACTTAGCATTTGCATGCAATTATGGTAATTGCTGTCGAGATGCCTTCGTGGCTGGGCTACATTCAGCGCAAATTCTCAGCGCGGTTCTACAGAAGTGCGATAGCAAGTCCTTCAACGAATGCGTTGAACACGCAAAACTCATCGAACAATTAAGCTCCGACGCTCAAGATATTATTCGTGAGGATTCATCTTCATCGTTTTTCACTACAGAAAAACTTCCGCCGAACTACATATGCATTCGCTGCGGAAGCAGGCGGAAGCACCTTGCAGGGAATTGCTATGCTCTGAAATTGAAATGCCAAAAGTGTGGAAAAATAGTCCACATTTCTAAAGCTTGCAAATCTACGACTGCAGCACGGCCTCTTCCTGCTAAGCCTACACGAAGGGGACCTACACGAGAATTTGACGCAGCTCGCACTTACACAGTGCAGCCGGAAAGAAGCGGTTGCCGTGGCAACGTCACGTCGGAAGAGAAGACGTGTTAATGAAGAGCTCACGGGTGCCTCTACAGAAGAAGAACGAAGCTGCTCTACAAAAACCTATGAACGAAAGTGGTGACGGTAATCATGTACATCAGTGGTTCTTAACCTTTTTTGACAGTGACCCAAAATTTGCCCAAAATAGGTGACGCGACCCAAGCCTCCATAATAATTTAAAAAATTTCGTTCATAGTACGATCATTCTTTTGAAAACAGGTCACTATAGGCTTGTACTCCAGAAACAAAAATGATTGTGTCGTATTTATTAATATAAGCACCACATTAGAACAACAGTGACGTCTGAAATCGACAAACATTTATTTTCCATAATTACAGACACAAATTAGGTATATTTGACCTTCATGCTTTCAAAATATTAATAAAGAAAAAATTACTGTAATAAATCTTTCCAAAAAGTTACACTAACAAATAAACAAGTTTTATGTTTTCACTGCCGTAATCAGTGAGAACCTAGACTCTGAATTGTGTTGGCCAGCTCCTCAAATCCTGATGATTTTGTTGTTAGACTGCATCTTAAGTCATTCTAGGGTTGTGAGCGGTTTCTGTATTTTTTTCAACGACTGTCAGGGCAGAATACTCTGCGTCACACAAATATGTTGACGCAGAGGGAAGTTGGGCTTTCATGGCTTCACCTCCAAGAATTGGTTTTTCTTCGCACACTTTTATCCTAAATGGGCCCAGTGATTCAATTTAAACAATTTTAAACAATTTAAACAATTTATTTACCACAGGTGATACAGAGATAAAATGTTTCTTAAGTCTAGTACAATGGTCAAATTTGAGTATAGCTAGCTACCTGTGGGCCCGAATAAGTTCAGTGACTTCTAGGGCATCCTACCATCAAGGTTAGTCTTAGGAGTACAATAATGTTTAACCTAATTCACTTAAACTAGAGACGCATTAGACTGATCAATGAGATAATTAACTCGAAATTAGATACTTCATTTCACAATATAGTTCATAAGGACTAGATTTAACAGTATATTCGACAAAAGATTCAAGAACAGACTGAAGATCGGCGAAATTAACCAAGGCAAATTACATTATTAGGACCAGTTATGTAGGGGACAAGGTTTGACTCTGTGATCTTACACGACTAGTAATCTGATAGGAAGTGAGACTCAAGACTTTTTTTGAATACCTAATAAGAATTACTTTCACGGATCTCCGCAGGTATTGAGTTCCAAGTTTTAGTTCCAACGAAGAGGATACTGTGTTGTGACCGAGACTTTGAGTAATAAGGAAGCATGAATTTACTTCTATTTCGGGTTAAATGGTCGTGATGACCAGTTTGCGCAGTTAATAGTTGTTTTAGGCTATTGTCGCCATCATTTGTTAATGTTTTGTAAATGAAATTGCAAATGGAGATTTTGTAGAGATCCGAGAGCTTAAGTATTCGTAAATTTTTGAATGAGTCATTTGTGTGAGCATTATATTCTAGATTCTTTACCGCTCTTATGGCTCTTTTTTGCAGGGTAAAAATTTTGTTGGTTTTATTTTTATCAGTTCCGTGCCATGCTTCTATTCCGTATTGCAAGTATGGTGAAATAAGCGTTCGGTAGAGCATTTGTAAGGCTGTTTCAGGGAGGAAATTTTTAACTTTATTTAGGATTCCGATAGATTTTGATAATTTAGAACTAATATGAGCGATGTGCTCTTTAAAGGTTAGATGTTTGTCTATTAAGATTCCGAGGAATTTACTTGAGTTGGTTTCTTCGATTTCACCTTCGCCAATTTGAATGCGTGGGAGAGATATATTTTTCTTGTATGAGAATGTAATATATTTTGTTTTATCGATATTAAGGCTTATTTTATTAGCTTTGAGCCACAATGAAACCTTATTAAGTTCATTATTTATACGCTCCGCCATCCTAGCGGGATTTTGGTCTGGAAGGACCGCAGAAAGGGTACTATCATCGGCAAAAAGTATGAATTTGAAGAATGATGTAGATTTAATGATATCATTGATAAAAATTAGAAATAGGAGAGGCCCAAGGACAGATCCCTGTGGAACCCCATGGCTAATTGTCTGTGGGTCTGATTTTGAGTCGTCAATGACAACGTATTGTTTCCGATTTGCTAAGTATGATCTAAACCAATCATGGGCAGCCCCTCGAATGCCATAACAATGTAGTTTCGAGAGTAATACGTTATGGTCCACACAATCGAATGCTTTTCGAAAGTCAAGAAATACGGAGAAAACAAGCTTTCCTTCATCTATATTAGAATAAAGGTATTGCAAATGATTTAATACAGCTTGTGTCGTAGATTTCTTAGAAATAAACCGGATTGTTTGTCGTAGAGGAAAGATTTTTGTTCAAAATACGAATACACTTTTTTATACACAATTTTCTCGAATATTTTGCTAATAATTGGTAGTACAGAGATAGGTCTATAATTGTTAATGCAGTTTTTATCACCATTTTTAAAAATAGGGGTGACTCTCGCAATTTTGAAAGAGTTGGGGAAGATACCTTGAGAAAGGGATTGGTTGACAATATAAGATATGCACGGTGCTATTATATCAGCTATAGCCTTAAGAACTTTAGCCGAAAAATTTTTCAATCCACTTGATTTATTTTTCAAGTTGTTTATGCACGTAATTACATCGGAGGGATTAGTTGGCGTGAAAAAGAAAGAGTTAGGTTCACGGACATGGTCCATGTATTGCAAGTGGTCACTGGGTTCACTGAAGACACTATCGGCTATATTTTTTCCTATGTTTACAAAAAAGTTGTTAAACACAGTTGCAATATCTTTTTTCTCGTGGTATTTTACATTTTCGTGAACGACGGACTCAATTGTTTTCGTAGTATTATTATTCGGTTTATAGCATGAATTAAGCAGGCGCCAAGTTTTTTCAATATCAGTTTTGTATTCAGTAAATTTGCGCGTGAAGTAGTCTCGTTTTGAGGTTCGTATTTGATTTGTCACATGATTCCTGAATCTGTTATACGTTACTTTAGATATTCGCCCTTCGTATAGTAAGGCTAGGTACGCTTGACGTTCCTTTATATTGATCACGATATCTTCAGTAATCCAGGGCTTTTGTCTATTTTTCGGCGTAATTGTGCGGGTGATTATTGGACAACACTGGTTATATGCGGTCGTTATAATTTCAGTTAAATTTAGTATTGCTTCATCAATCTTAATCGCATTATTGTCCCGTTCATAGACGTCTAATGATGGCATTAATTCTTCTAGAACAGTTCGCATTGTTCCCAAGTTGTATTCGCTTACAAAACGAAATGAATAAGTATCAGCCTGTGGGCTGGTACAAGGATTATAGACATTTTTCTTGATGAGAAACACCGGGAAATGGTCAGATAAGTCAGAAATTATTATTCCGGTAAGAAAATCAGTCGGATCTAACATAAAAATATTATCGAGTAACGTAGCCGATTCAGAAGCAACACGTGTAGGTTTCGTGATGATTGGAAGGAAGGAGCTAGACTGAAAAACATTTATGAAGTTTGAGATTTGCTCACAGCTATCATATTGTAGAAGATCGTAGTTGAAATCCCCGCAGATTATTATGTCATTATATAGAGACTTGTTGAACTGAGATATAATGCTTTGAAGCTCGTTCAGGAAAGAGACGTTACAAGCTGTTGGGGGCCTATATACTGTCCCAAGCACAATCCGTTTATCATTTTTCGTTAGTTCTATAAATAAAGTCTCAATATGTTCACGATTCATAGTTGCACTTGAAATGACTTTCGAAGATATATTTTTAGATATGTACGTACTGATGCCACCACCACGTTTGTTACTACGGAGTGAATGATGGCTATAATAGTTTTGAATTTGAATCAGGTCTTTAGATGAGTCGTCTAGCCAACTTTCGGTGAAACTGAGAACATCAAAATTGCAGTTCAGCTCAGTGATAGTACAAGATATTTCATCTATTTTCGGATAAATGGATCTACAGTTCCAACATAATAGAGAAAAATCGTTACAGGTCTTCCTCATCGATTCATTGAATTTTTTAATATTTATGTATTTACAGTTTCCAGTTTCATTTAGGTTTGGGTGCAGTCTATTCAAATGATTGAGATCTGGATCAATATTGTCGAATATGTCAACATGGTCAGTCATTAGCATTAAGAGACAGTCAGTAAAATGTCACGTAAAAATAAAAATGATAAAAACTACAGGATCAAGGTAAAAATGAGGACATTCCTACTTAGAATTAAATTAAAAAAAAAGAAACTAAAAACACACAGATTATTAGTCTAAATTGTTTAAAACCTAGTATGATTTCATAAGGAGAGCGCAAATTCAGTCCATGAGCAGGAACATTAGGGATCATAAATGGCAAATAATGTAGTTACAAGGCTGTCGTACCAGTGGTTTCTGCATATAACACTTATAAGATGTAGCAAGGACGAAATGGATTTAAAAACGAAGTGACAGTGAAGTTATTTATGG
Organism: Morinoia aosen; assembly: GCA_030386875.1. NCBI lineage: Eukaryota > Metazoa > Arthropoda > Malacostraca > Amphipoda > Talitridae > Morinoia > Morinoia aosen. The sequence continues at coordinate 4,227,949 of CM059556.1, read as the reverse complement.
AATTTAAAAAATCTTGACTATCTAAATTGCTTCCAGATTCAGAAACATATTCACGAGTCTAGTCTGAGCAGCAAGTTCGGTATGAGCATTCGATAAAAAGCAAAAAGAAAGAAATTGAAAAACAATTTAGTAAGCAGCAAAACAAGGCTGCGAGGTCGACGTGGATGCCTTGAAGAGGTAAAGGTAATTCAATCAAAAATCAAGAAGAAAACATGTGGACAGATATCAAAATAATATTAAACTCAATACGTCAGTCTAAAAAAATACTAATCACGAATAATTTCCTCTGAGGACTTGCCGACATGTTGCAGCAAGTACTTGTCTAGTTCTAGTGCTAGTGCTCTAGTGCTCTCCGTGGCACAGCGGTTAAGGGATCGGACTTGTATGCTGGAAGTCGCGGGTTCGTTCCCAGCGCTGGCGTGAAGATTTTCCCCGTTGGGTATAAGGGAAAGCTCAAGCACAATACCCCACTCAACCCAGGTGTCGGAAATGGGTACCGGCTTTACGGGGGAACCGTCATGGTGTCCTATATATAGGCTTAGTTATAAGACATTTGAAAAACCAATGCTAAGATCATATGTATCAGGCTTGATTGGAAATAAAGCATCCCAAAGATGCCGATGTTAACCTTTAACCTTCTTCAGGTGTATTGATGGTTAGGGGTCTCTGAGTTACTTGGCCAGGTATCTTTGGAGAGAAGACGTTGATATTGCCATCCAAACTTCTTGCGGGTCCTATTTGTTCCGGAAATTTTCGTTTGGCCAATCTCAGAGTGTACATTATACTTGCTCGCGAAGGTACTAAGTATTCATTCACGTAGAGTTGTTCCGGTTTAATCACACGGCAGGCTGTCAAAACTTCTTGTTTCTTTTCGTATTTTCGTAGCTCAAAAGAAATGTTTCTTCTATCGACGTTTCCGGGTGGAGGTTTTTTTCCCAATCTACTCGCTGTGGTGATGTCAGAGTTACTCAGGTTGATTTTGAGTTGGTCCTTCAGGATCTGGCACACAGTTTCTATGCAATTTTCTTCAGGACGTGATTGCGGCAGTTCCCCTGATATAACAAAAGTGCGTTTTTTGTTCTCCAATTCTTCACGTTCTTCTTTCCGTTCGAGTAGCTCTAGACGAGAGACTATGTTATTTATCTTCTTATCTTGTTCTTCAATCCTTGCATTTTGATTTGATTCTTTCTTCGTTAGTGTTTCAATCATCGTTTTCAAGTCACTAATTTCGCTTTGAAATTTCTTCGTTACTGATTTGAAGAGATCAATTAGGATGGAAACTACTTGCTTAGTCTGTTTTGGCAGGCCTTGTACGTCTGGATAGTCAAGCTCCAGCATACCCTCGCTGTTGTTGTCCTTGGTTGGGCTTGTCGCCATCTTGTGAGAAGGGAGACACTCTCAAAAAGAAGCAAGGGTTGAGTGCTTGTTCTGATTCAAGTTGCTTTTTAAGGGGCCGGTCTGGGGGGAAAAAAACTCCGTCGTTTCTCGATGGGTTTTTCCAAGATTTTCACCATTGGTGTGAATTGATGCGGCATTTCTTTTTGAACTCGAGTGTTTTTTCGTAAATTCATAAAAAATATGATTTTTTTTTATTACTGAAAAAAGGGTGTTGCAGAAAAATGGACCTTGCACACAATTTTAAAGTTACAAAACTGGATAAAGGTTTTCTAGGTAGCTAATTGTCTTGTCTTTCAATCCGATGGTATGGTTTTTCGATAATTTAATTTTTGAATTATGAGAAATTTGTCCCCAAAAACGACAACTTTTTCCGTTTCTTCAAATTCTTCTGCTTCTAATTTTCAACTTGATTTTAAATTCCAAAAACTATAACACCGCCTCTCTAAGATAATTCAATCGGTATCGATTGATAAATTTGCCATTCCTGTACCTTCAAAACTGTGGGGTAGGTGTCTCTTCAAAGATCAAAAAGTTAACTTTTCAGGAGAGCCATTTTTCTAAAAAAAAATTTTTTCGTTTATTTCTAAAATAATTATTTGTTTTCAATACATTTTACAGCTATTGTAGATCTTTCCAATCTCTATCGATTGCTATATTAGCCATTTCTGTAACTTCAAAACTGTGGGAAAGGATTCATATCAAAAAACAATGAATCCAAATTTCAGAAAACCAGTCAATTTCAAAAAACGATTTTTTTAATTACATAGAAATTTTAATTTCTTCAGCTCTTTCTCCGGGTAGCTCTTCTTAAGCCCTTCCGAATGATGTATTTGCCATTCTCATACCTTCAAAACTGCGGGAGGTGATTGTATGTTTACACAACAGCTAATTAGCTGATGACGCAGAGCAGCCGGACTCAAAACAAACACTCAGTTACATCATCATAATCAACACTGAGAGTAGGAATGTTTCGTTTGTGTACTAAAGCATTTCAAGCAAGGCCATGAATGAACTCTCTTGCTATTCCCGTAGAGAAACACTCAATACTGACTCGTAATGAGGTGGAAGGAAGGAGGTCACTCATCCATTGGCGCGCCCCAAGGTCACGCTAGTACGCGTCTTTTACCCCGTCTAAAAGACGAACCAATGTACGTACTTGAGAGCGAATTATACCGTTGGATGCACAAGAAAATGCCCCATTAGATGAATTTATAAACCGAAATCCTACCATAATCCGGAAGTGGACTCAGACCGTCCCCTTAAGATTGTAAAGTGTTTCATCATTTTGAATTTCAAAAAGCTGCTCCTATAGGTTGATGATGTTTGAAATATCCTCTGGTGGTTCTTCAGCAGTATTCTTGAAAGGTTTTCTTATTCAACTGTATTATGTGCATTTTCTGAAATATTATGGTCAAAATCAGTGATTAGCTGGGACATGGGTTGTTCAATAATGTCTTAGACTTTAAACCCTATGAGAAAATTATCGTTATTTTTCGGAGGTACATTTAGCGATAGACAGGATGCTGGTTTTCTTGCTTTCACTTTATTGATCCACAACTTTAGTTTTGCTTTGAATGATGATAATTTTTCAGAGCCCAATCAATGTCTGATCGCGACCTTGCATCGAAATATTCAGGGAAATAATCTCAGCAAATATATCTGCAAGGAATGCTACTTGCATCAGCCAATTTGAATCTGAAATCTGTCAGTAAGTTTAGTTTTCTTTTCAGCCAGAAAAATATCCGTTTCGGTCCGTAATTCAAGCAATCGTTGAAGAACCTTTCCTCGTCACAGGCACTTAACTTCAAAGTGGTACAGCAGATACATATATTTAGAATCGATATCAGGACACATTTGAGAAAATAACCTGGAGTTGAGAGCCCTAGCTTTGATGAAATTAACCGTTTGAATTAATTCCTTCATCACATTCTGCAGCCCTTTAGAAAACTTCTGAGCAGCATGATTTTGGTGAAGAAGGCAGTGAACAATCATCACTGAAAGATTTTCCTGCGTAACTCGAGAGGAAAAACCGGAACGAGCTCCTAACATTGCTGGTGCACCATCACAACCAACACTACAACACTGTTTCAAATTAAGGCCTTCTTCTCTGAAGAAAGAATTCACTATTTGTAAAATATCCTATTTAGTTGTTGTGGTTTGCAGTGGTCGGCAAAACAAAAACTCTTCTTCCATATTACGTTGACCTTGATAACGTACATAAATCATAAGGTGGGCATCATCACTCTAATCAGTTAACTCGTCTAGCTGGAGACGGAACTGTTCACTTTTTTTAATAGCTTCCAACACCTGTATTTTAATATCGCAAGACATAATCTGAATAATTTTTTTAACTGAGTCATTGGGAGAGGATCATGTTAAATTTTTTTAACCAATTAATTTCCAATTGTTGTTTGCACCAAGTCCAAAGCAGCAGGTTTAATCAGTTCCTCACCTATCGTAAGGGCTTTTTTGCTTCTGCAATTTTCCTGCTTACTAAAAATGAAGCAAGTATTACTTGTGGCATTTCGATAACTGCTGGGTTCACAGTAGCATCCAGTCGCTGCGTTTTCAGTTGTTGTTTTATTCTTTCAAACAAGTTACGGTCCTTGCTGGCCAATCCACCGAATTTGCTTTCTAAATGTCGTTGAAGTTTGTTTTTCTTGAAGGATTTGTTATTTAAAACAAAACAAAAAACAAACAAACTATCAAACAACAGCATCTACGGATGCTTTATTTCCAATTTCAAGCCTGATACACATCACCTTGTACATTGGATTTTCAAATGCCTTATAACTAACATCAGGACGCCATGACGCTTTCCCCCGGTCAAGACCGGTACCCATTTCAGACACCTGGGTAGAGTGGGGTATTGTGCTTGGAATTTTTCCCCTATACCCAACAGAGAAAATCGCCACCAGCACCGGGACTCGAATTCTCGTTTGCCCGCACGGAGGCGGGTTCTAAAATCACACGGCTATGACGATCACAAACGTTTCCACAAGCACAAAACGTCTCCACAAACGACGCATTGTGGTTCAAGTACGCCTAAATGAGCGACATATGTGAAACCCAAGATAAAAAAAACACAGCTGTGTGTTCTCTTACTAGCCATGGTGGTGGTACTTAACTGTCTGAAAATAACAGAAAAACACGATGGTTGTTCATATTATTCCATATGCTGTTTAGATACGTAACGTTGAATACCATATTAATATGGGAATGCATTGCATTTTCAGAGAGTTTGGGTAGTCAGAACAGCTCAAAATTATCGTTTATTTATCAAAATTGTGGTATTTTGATGTTATATAAAGGGTTTTATATTTATATCACACAAACCCTCTGCGACCCAATGAAATGGCTTGGCGACCCAACTTTGGGTCGCGACCCAGGGGTTAAGAACCACTGATGTACATGAATATTCTGATTATTCCTTAAATGATTCTAATTTTTTAGGGTAAACACCCCTGTAATTCCCGTTACTAAAGAGCCTACTATGATTACATGCAACTTAAATGGTAAACCTGTTGAATTCCTGTTGGATAACGGCAGTGCCGTGTCAACTATACGTAAAAGAGATGCACTCAAAGTTGGTGCTGTTATAAATCCTACAGGCAGCAAAATTCTCGGGTACAGTGGTGTCTCGGTAAACCTGCTTGGTCAATCTGCAGTAACTGTCGCTTATAAAGATGTCAGTTTTGATCATAAGTTTCTCATTGTGGAAGATGGTAGAGTCAATTTACTTGGCCGAGATATTTGTTCTAAACTCAACGTAAACGTTGTCATTCCTGATGAATGCGACTCCATAAATAAAACGGATTGTCTTAATTTGCCGAGAAGTCTTTTGCTTAAACACGATTCATATTTATCATCTGATTCACAGTCTAACGTTAGAGAAACAGTTCACCTTGATGTGTTGCCTAATGCAGTTCCTGTATTCTGTAAAGCACACCCAGTTCCTGTAAGACTAAGAGACTGTCAAAACCGAACTGGAGCGCTTGCAGAGTATGGGCAAAATTTCCAAAGTGTATGCATGATAGCCAATGGGCATCTCCTACCGTTAATGTTCTAAAGTCTGACGGCAGTGTGAGAATCTGTGATTTTTCAGCCTCCATTAATAATTTTCTGAATCCAGTTCAATCTGTACTCGCTGTTATTGATGATGTCATTTCTCAAGTCGGAGACGCTAAGTTTTTCTCAAAAATTGATTTGTCTAACGCGTTTTTGCAAATTCCGTTGGACGAAGAATCAAAGAAAGTTACGACTATTAACACCTCTGAAGGTCTATTTATGTACAATTACTTACCCTATGGTTTACGTGCAAGCACCGGCATTTTTCAAGCATTCATGAATAGGACTCTTTCTGGCATCGATAACATCATTGTGTACCAGGATGACCTCCTCATTTTGACCTCTTCATATGATGCTCATTTGGAAGTTCTTGACAAGGTCCTGTCTGTCCTCAAAAACGCTGGAATTCGCTTAAATCTGTCAAATGTGCCTTTCTAACTGATAGTGTGTCTTATCTAGGGTACGTTTTCGATAACAAGGGTGTTCACCCTAACTCTGAGAAAGTAGAAGCTATTCTCAATGCTCCTGTTCCTAAAAACCTCAAACAGTCGCAAGCTTTCATCGGATTGTGTAATTTCTATAGTCGTTTTGTACCCAACTTTTCTAATGTCATGCATCCTCTGTATTCGCTGTTAAAGAAAAATGTACAGTTCCGGTGGACTCCAGTACAGTATAAAAGTGGATAAATCCCAACCATGAAACTCTTCTTGAAACTGATAGTTCGGGTTATGGAGTTGCTGCCATACTCATGCAACGCATTAGTCCTTCTCATGATTGGTGTCCGGTTCAATTTGCTTCGAGATCTCTAAATAATGCAGAACAAAACTACTCTAACATTGAAAGAGAGAGCTTTAGTGTTGTTTTTGGCGTGCAGAAATTCAAAAAATTTCTACTTGGTGCTAAGTACATTATCCATAAAGATCAAAAACCTCTTTGTAAACTTTTTGCACATAACAAGGGTGTACCTCTCAACTGTTCCGCTCGAATTCAAAGATGGGCTCTCAGACTTTCCCAGTTTGACTATGTTTTCAACTATTCGAAAGGTAAATGTAACGTAAATAGCGATTGTCTCAGTAGGCTGCCACTACCCACGACTGTAAAAGAGCTAGAACCGTACGAAATGATTTTTGCTGTGAACTCTCTTGATAAACTCCTGTCACGTGTGAAAATATAAAAACTCATACTGATATGGATAGCGAACTATGCCAACTTAAACAATACATAAAGTTTGGCATGCCTCCTAAACCCAATCCTAATTTGTCTAAATTTAAGAACCTGCTACCTCAGATGACCATCATGAAAGGTTGTATACTTTATAAAGAACGGGTTTTTATTCCCAAGTCATTGCGTGGTTTAGTCCTTGAAACATTTCATGATGGACATCCTGGCATTTGTGGCATGAAATCGTTGGCCAGATCTGTTATTTGGTTTCCCGGAATGGACAAAACTATTGAAGACATCGTAAAATGTTGTCCCCAATGTCAATTAAATCGAGCAAAACCTAAGTCTAGAAATGTAGAATGGCCCACTCCTTCTCGTCTTTTTGAACTCATTCATGTCGATCACTTTTTCTACGAGAATAAAATTGTCTTCATTGCTGTAGATGCATTATCTAAATATATTGAATGCGAAGTGGTACTATCCACGAGTGTGTCAGATACTGTCGATGCGTTGAGAATGATTTTCAGCAGAAACGGGTTGTGTGATGTGCTCGTAAGTGACAATGCTTCTAACTTTTAATCTCAAGACTTTAAAGATTTTCTTATTTTAAACGGCATTGAGCACCTCACACCTCCGCCCTACTCTCCAGCAAGCAATGGTCAAGCTGAGATGGGGTAAGAGTCATTAAAGACTTGTTGAAAAAACTCTCTTCTTCCGAATCGTTCAAATCCCGTCTAGCAAAAGCATTATTTCAATCGCATTGTATTCCGCATAGTGTTACAAAAATTGCTCCCTCTGTTGCGCTGAACAATCGTAAATTTGTTACTTCCAAAGATAGAGTTCATCCTAAATTTTCTGTGTCCAGGTCTAAGCCTATGTATGTAACTCAATTTGATGTCGGTGATCATGTTCTTGCTCTGAATTTAAGAAATGGTCCCAAGTGGTTGAAGGGAATTATTGTTAGTAAAGTTGCTGTTAATATCTTTCATGTTCAAATACTAGCATTAAATGTAATCTGGAAGAGACATTCATATCAGCTGTTGCACAGTAATTTGGAATCTACCCGGAGTGGGGCAGCAGAGACTCCTGCTTTTCAGCCTGTTAGCAGCTCACCTGTGCAAAATGAACCTCGTAGATCAGGTAGATTAACTAAACCTGTTATGCGAATAGGTTGCTGAGTTCTTCCTGCCTTGTGTCATATATCCATCTAAAAGGGAGGGAAATTGTTATATATTAAAATATGCATCGTTATAGTATCACACTGGTTTGTAAGTGAGAGTTCCGGAGGCCTAGGTTCACGAGTCCCGGAAGATCATTGTTGTGGGCCTCGCATGGCAAACTCACAGGATGTCCTTATCGTGCTTGGTTTGGGATATCGCGGTCACCGGCGGAAGTGTCATACACGCAGCCGATGGATGCCGCCGTGTGGTGCACTTACCGGAAGGGCTTTGTTTAACTTCCGGGGGCGCTCAAGTCTTAAGGCATGTGTGTGTTCCTTTTTGAGTCAGTACATTACCAAAAGTCCTGCTGTGAGTTTCATTCACTCCTGCCTGGTATGCGGCTAGGCGAATTGAAGTTAAAGCTTCCTGTTATACGAACCTAATATCGCCAGAAAAATAGCGATACTACACATTCATACATAAATAATCGATGTCGAAAAAGAATCCCATCCATAATTGATCACGCGTGGAATACGAAATATCTGCAGCTCAACAGTTTGAGAGTTATTTATTCATCCGATACTAATACTTAAAAATTGACGATAAGCGCTACCCATAGTTAAAATGTGCTTTAAGAACTTCACACATGCTAGAATATTGAAAAAACTAATGTTTAATCAATGAAGAGAATAATCGAAACATTCATAACAACATCGTGCAAAACGTGGGTCTTTAAACAAAAAGTGTTAACGCTATGGCAAATTCATTAGCTCTGCTGGTATGATTCAGTGAAGGAGGTAAAACGGTTTTATAAGTTCTCATTTTCGTCTCATAAAAAATTGATTAACTTCCCGAGGAGAGGGATTTTTTTATTGAAATAACATTGAAATGGACTCGAATATTGATCAAATTTGTTTCGCTCTAGTTGAATTCCAAACCACTGGTAGCATCATATTAAACTAAAACATTACACTTAATTAAATCAATGATTTCTGACGCACTAGTGTGAGACAAATATGTATTTGGAATAAAAGTAGAGCATGCTGCGAGTTTTCAGAATAGAAACATCGAAAACTGAATTACAGTTACAGTACATGGGGAGTTTTAAGTTTGACTAATTGCTTCCAAACCCGAACGTAGGAAAGTTGGCTTATGTAAATGATCAGAAGTTGAAATAAAAAATATTATAAGTGCAAAAATGTGCAATCAAAGGAACAGAGATTTCACGTTTTTTTGTCCTCAGATACATAAAAAGGTGTACACAGTTGACACAAAGTTGAACGATGTTCATATATCCCAACAGTGTATTCCGCCAGTCAGGGGATGTCTGATTCGAATACTCACTTGTTACCATTCACATGCAACGGATACAGTCAGTTCTGGTGTCATAACATCGAGTTGGGAAATTGAGAGTAGTTTCAGACTCACGGTTGAGCTCGAAACATTTCAGCTGGAACTCATTTCCACTCTCTAGCGCGCACTAGTGAATGAAAGTAGATAAGGAGAAATGGATCATAAGATATTATTCACTAGAATGAGTTAGTTTGGGAGCACATTGTTATCAAAACAAGTGTACGAGTACAATGAACGCATGTGAATAATTGCGACAACAGCACAACGTCGCTCTTTCGAGAGACTCTGATAGTGAAATAAAAAAACAGTTAAGTGATCGATGAGAGTAATTTTCAAAATCGAAATATCTGTTGCAAGATTAACGTTCCACAACTTTCAATTACGAGTCACTCTGGTTAATAATTTTAAAGCTTTTCTTTTTTTCCGGTACAAGGATACTCTTCCTACTGATATGTGAGCCTCTTTGGTTCACTCTATTTAGTTGTGCACTTCGACGTACGTCGGTATGACGTCATAAAATTTGTACATCAGAGTGAAAGAAGATCGGGGTATGAGCAATTCTGTACTGCATGGAAATGAGCTAGCACGCCCATCGCATTCTACAGTGTTATATCATGCCGAAAAACGCAATGTTCCTATACTTCCGGCTGATTTTCAAATTTTTGACTCTGTTTCGACTCTTTAGGACCTCAGAATGTACGAGTCATTACATACTTTCAAGCTCAACCCAGATCTGTACAATGGGGACAGTTCGTACTGTTACGATCGTCTTTTCTTTTTGGATCGATTAAATTGATTTTCGTATTTTTCAGGACAATTCCTCTAATTTAATAAATTTCTTTTTTTAATCTCTGTAAAATTTCATGATCGGCATTCAAATTAAGGCACATATATAGCGGGTTTTGAAACACTTGTTATGCATGGCCACACATTTTACTGTTATACGTTTGATATCACCAAGATGACGAGAGATAATTGAAATCCGCAAACACAATAATATGACAAGGGGTTTAAATCTCACGTAACTTTGGAGGAAGTATAGGTGCTGATGTCGATGTATACGAAGTGGTCTCGCTTACGTTATATATTTTTAATTAGTCGTTCTAAATATGAAGTCACAAAATAACAAGTTATACAGTAACAAATCTCAGTATGCCGGGCTGAGTTCTATTTCAAAGATTCAAGCAAAGGCGGCATATACGAGACCCTTCTATGACTACTACACGCTCGGGAATGGATGCACCTAATTCTAAGTACAACCTTAAGCCCGTGCCACACCTTGCATTATGTCAATGCTACTTGTGACTGTATTGGCGTCGCAGAACAACCGCTGCGGCTTAACGAGCTTTTGGATGAGCGCGTGACAACGCGCGGCAGTCAGTTGCATTGAAGCTTTGAGAGGAGGAGGACGTCAGACGACAATGTGCTCTGCAAAGCAGCTGCGCTCGGATTATAGCAGAAGTGCAGAACGCGCTAGCGAGACAACAGTGAGCGCTTGAGCGAGACAACCGTGCTCAATGCCTGCTTGGCTCGCACTGGCTCTGCTGTGCGGACACAGTGCGGTGTCGTCTTGCTACATGAATCAAGCTGCCTGGACTTTTGCTCATGTGGCTGCCCGAGCGGTGAGATAGCTCTGGGCAACTCGTCGGTGCGGCATGGAGCACTCAAAGTTGCAAGGTGTGGCACGGGCTTCAAGTACTAAATCTTGCCGCAGCTACCTTCTATATTCGTTGGAAGCAACCAACGGTCGGGAAACCTTTATTTACGAATCTTTTTCTGATGCCCTCTGCTGATGCCATGCAAGCGTCGCCTTCACAGCGTAGCTTTCTGCTGATGTTTTGTCGAGTTCGCAGATTTTTATCGGAGGTCTTGGGGTCAGGGCAGGCGTCCAACCGTCCTTTACCGTGAACCGTTACCAGTCGACGTAACCGTCATCTTCGATGTGCCGTTATGTAGAAAGGTACATAACAGTACCCTTTGCAAATAGTAAATTGATAGAATCCTCATTACCTACTCATACTCAATTTTCTTAATTTTTAAGTTTCGGAGAATTAAGTAAAGGTTACACTCAGTGTTAAAGTATTCCTATCAAATCGTTACCAAACATTTACCGACGTTGATATTTGAGCGATTATTCTAGTTCTGTAAAAGTAGAATTTGACCCGCTATACTACTTGTAATATCTCTTGGTTGTTAGTCGAAATTAGAGAAATGCTTCGTTTTCATGGATGGGCATTGAATTTGCTTTTTTTCGGTTTTCTGCCGATGAGGAGGTGAGTAGCGCTGTTTGTTGAGTAATTGTCAAAATTTCTTCGCTTTTAAGTGGAAGGCCCAAATTAGCCGTGGGAATGTTGTAAAAACCAAAACGGTTGAAGATCATGCGAATTACTATTATGAAGTATGATTGACCTAGCAGAAAAGTTCGTCTTAGGAATTTTAGGAATTTTTCTGCTTGCTAAAATTACGTAATATTATACTTTTAGGAGTTTTTCTACTTGGTTAATCATACTTCATAACAGTAATTCGCATGATCTTCAACCGCTTCGGTTTTGACAACATTCTCACGGCTAATTTGGGCCCCAGGAAAAATTAGGGAAAAATGATGAGTTATGTGTTCCGTTAGGAAAAGTTTTGGCTTTAAATTGAAACTAATTTTAAAGTTTTAGATGTCGTAGCTGAGAAATTAATCTAAGCTAAAATGAGTGTTTACATGAAAATCGACTGAACAGGTCGATGGTGAGGGGAGCCTCCCTTTTCCCTTCCAGGATGAACACAAAATTTCTGTAATATAAAGGCTCTCATAGAATTTGATGAGCTGAATTTTAAAAACATAATATGAAGTTTCTACGAGCCATTGTTCACGAAAAGCTTTAGATCTTTCTGAAAAAATGACTACAGGTGTGCCCAATGATTTTGGGAAAAGTGAGTTTTTCTATTTTTTCTTCAAACTAAGGCGAATTAGTTGCTTCCGAAAAACATTATAAAGGATAAATGAAAACAAAAATCACCAACAAGGAATTATTAATGACCTGCAAAACTAAAACATAATTATTCTCAATATTTGCAATGTTTACCACGCTTCTTCAAAACTGTTTTGATGCGCTTTGGCATGCTGTTTCCTAATTTTTCAATGATATTATAAACCCAGGACTTCCACTCTTCTTCAATTAAGGCTACAAATTACGCTAAATTAGTTGGCTTCTTCTTGTTCACTCAACTTTTTATGAACGACCATAAATTTTCGATCGGACTCAGATCAGCCAAATTTCCAGGCCAAGAACCCAAAATTTCCACTCCATTGTCATCAATGAACTTTTAACCACTCTCGCATTATGACAGGGAGCGCCATAATGTTGGTAAGCCACCTCTTTGTCGAGAAAATGACAAGCTATTGTTGGAAGGAGATAATCTTTTAAGACTTTCAGGTACCAGGCCGAATTCACTGCCGTCTTTTTGGGTAAAATCGTCAGTGCTCAAGTTCCTTTACTTGAAAAGCAACTCTATACCTGAAGAGTGACAGGATGCTTGACCGCTGGTACTACACACTCCTTGCTAAATCTCTCGCATTTTCTTCGTCGCACGAGGCTTTTCCCGAAGGTGGCAAAAAAGGGGGAATGGAGATTCTTCGGAGAAAATGACTTTGCCCCATTGTTCAGCAGTCCAATGCAGGTACTTCCTGCAAAAATTGAGTCGGTCTTTGATGCTTTTACATTTCAAAAGTGGTTTCTTCGCAGCTCTCCTTGAAGCAAGTCCATTGTTGAAGAGTCGACGTCGAACAGTTCGCGCTGAGGCATGAACGCCGTCCCACTCCCATTCTAGCGCAAGCTCTGAACTGCTGGCAGTGCTTTCCCGTAGCGAGTAGCGCGCTAAAGCCCTATCTTGACAAGCCGACGACAATCTTTTCCTGCCAGGGGCTGTCTTCGCCACTATGGGTTTTGTCTCGTTGAATTGTTTCATCAATCTGTAAACAGTTGACGATGATGCAAGTTACTTGGCAACGATTTTCTTTTTTGATAGACCACTCTGATGGAGAAGAATGATGGTTTTCATAATTTCTTTCGAAATCACCATGATTTTGAATTTGGCAAAGAAAACATTTCAAGAATAAAAATTACAAGTAATTAAACGAAATATTTGAAAACAAACATACCACTCACCTTACAAACGATTTTTTAATCAGTTCCAACACCTGTATTAGCTTTTAAACTAGCACAAATAGGTCTTCTGTATTTTAGAAATAACAAAATTGCTCAATTTTTAAGAAAATCCAAAATTTTTTTCAACCTTGCTCCAAAGAAATTTTGCTACATCATAGGACTGTTAACGTTAGGCATAAGCATATTCTGAAAATAAGCCCTGAAATAAAAAGTTGACCTCACCTGTAGTTTAATTAGGCCGAGGTTCGAGAACGGCTCACCGGTCACAGCAAGCGTCATTCGTGGGAATTAAGACACGTGGGTTTTGTTTGATTCGTCCGCTTCCTCAGCCCTGGCACCTGCGTGCAGAACAAGGCGTGCCTCATTAGGGTTGGCGTTGAAATGTTGGCATCATTAAAATAGTTGTGAATTTTCATCATTAGAGGTAGTCATGGATTCTATTTTCGAGTACCATTGAATTCTACATCCTGCTTAAAGTATCTTCCGCATGTGTTGCGTGCACTCAGCCCGATGAATAAGGCTCAGATTCATTTGTACCTCGAAGTCTGATTCCGAAGAGAGTATTTCAGTTGCCCTATGTGGCATGTGATCTAGTTCAGGCTTTTTTCAATAATTGCTAGAATGCGCAGTGTCATCTCAAATCTGACGATTTCTTTAATTGAAATAACGGCAGCATAACGAAATACATGGTTTTGATTACTCAGCCGTGCCGAAAGACGTCCTTCTATTTTGTTCCTTTCATATTTTTAAGTACGGTTCGGCTTCGTAAAAACTGTAATGTATGATGTTGTTAGATGCAATACCGTGCATAAAACAATGCAGTTATCGAGCTAGATCATAATACATATTTTTCGTGTTATGAATTGAATCTGAGTTATTGTTTCGCAGGTGGTGCAGAAGGCAAACATTTTCCTCTCTTTATATGAACATTCGACCACTCCATGAATATAAATAAAAGTTTAAAAGTTAATAATTAGCGTTATATGCACATAAAAAAGATAGATTACAATGATTGACTAAGTGGTCAACGAATAAAGTAAATTTAGCATTAATGTCAATTCTCGCTAATTTAATGCCGGATATTCTAAACTCAAATAAAAGACCAATGATTCCAACAAATCTTGAGCCTTATAAATGTTTCTACATGGTAGTTTTAAAGATTGTGTTTTAGGCAACACTAAATTCTTCAATCTCAATTTTGATCACACATAAATTTGAAATGACATTCTTTCCCTAACCAGATCCAATTTTAGAGTATGATCCTGTAACAAGTTTGAAACATATGACATCGAAGCAGGGCTGGGGAGTTGGGACTCTTAAACATCCTGACTCCTCAGCACTGCTCCTACTTAGTAGCTAATAAACTTTTTTTGGTCAGTAGGAGTTATTTTCCTATGTACGAGGCCTGTCTAAAAAGTATCCGACCTTTGGCCAGAAAAAATATTTCGAATACCTGTCGGAGTTTGGACCCTAATCCCCTTCAAAGTATGCCCCTTGTGCTTGCACACACTTAGCCCACCGATCCTTCCACTGCTGGAAACACCTCTGGTAGTTTTTTTTTAGAATGGTGTTCAGCTCCATCGTCGCATTGCCTGTTTGACTCCTTCGATGCTGACTGTTTTCTTTGATGTCCGTGGAATTGTGCATCACGAATACGCACCGGAAGGACAAACAGTGACAAAGGAGTACTATCAGGATGTTCTCCGGCGACTTCGTGATGCAGTTCGGCGCAAAAGACCAGACATGTGGACTGCGAACAACTGGCACTTGCACCACGACAACGCGCCCGCACATTCATCCCATTTGATCCGCAATTTCTTGGCCAAACATGGAATTACGACCGTTCGCCAACCTCCCTACTCTCCAGACCTGGCTCCTTGCGACTTCTGGTTGTTTCCAAAATTGAAGACACCACTGAAAGGATCCCGTTTTGAGAGTAGAGAAGAGATAATGCGGAACGCGACGACAGAGCTGAACACCATTCCAAAAGAAGACTTCCAGAGGTGTTTCCGGCAGTGGAAGGATCGGTGGGCTAAGTGTGTGGAAGCACAAGGAGCCTACTTTGAAGGGGATTAGGGTCCCAACCCCGTCAGGTTGTTGAAGTATTTTTTCTGGCCAAAGGTCGGATACTTTTTCGACAGGCCTCGTAAACTATAAATATATTATTATCTATGCCTCAACAATATGTATGAAAATTGTTTAATGTTACCTATTATAAACAATCAGCATTGAACTACCTACTGTATTTTTTGAAATAATGTTAAAAAAACAAGAAAGCTTAGCTGTAGCATAAAGTAACTTATAATTTCAAAAATAGCCTGATGATTTACTTGGAAGTTGCATAAAATGTCATTTTCGTTGATTGGTATTATAAAATAGGTATATGGTAAGAAAATACCCAGTTACTACAACCAAGTCGGAGTCGGAGTCTGGGAAAATTTGCCGACTTTGACTCCTCAAGTCCATAAATTGGCCTGACTCCGACTCCCCAGTCCTGCTCCGAAGTAACTTTGGGCTTAGGCTAGGTGGCATTCATACAATTCATTTGTAAAGTACAATCGCTTTTCTTTTCGATGTATTCCCTGACATCAACTGCGTATTTTAGTTTATAAAAGTCGCATGGTAACCCTGGTTCAGATTGACTTCTCTCAATAGTCGCAAGGTAATTTTTGTGTAGCATTATTCTTCATTCTTTTCCATCAGTTATTCAATGGTTACTAACCTTGTACTAGAGCATTTGACTGCTATTAACCATGTGCCTCAGAAATCTTTGATGAGTACCCTGTGCTCAAGCGTTTTTGAACGGCTTATTGGTAGTGTTCGAGCAATGTCTGGTGGTTAGTTGCCATGTGCTCAAGTAATTTCTAACACATAGTTGCCATGGTCTCGAATAGCCGTTTACAGCCATTTGTCATATGCCTAAACATTCATTCAAACTCTTGTTTCTGCTAGCGTCACTATTTATGCTTATCATTTTAGTATCGCTAAATTTTCTTTCCATGGAACAGTTTCCACTTTTCTCAAAGCCAACCCGCAATTAATTACGCAGGAACTTAAAAATCTTCATTGAGGTTTATACGTATTCATTGAGCAAAGTTTCTTGCTCATGCCATTTGAAACTAGGTCCGCGAACTCCCAGGGGAGTAGAAAGTTGCATTTTGACACACGCCATTGACCTGAAACACACGCTGATCATACATTGGAAAAATATATATAATGTTAACCTCTAAATAGATAATTGGAAAATCTCACTCAAGGATTTCAGATATTTGTGTGTATTATTCATCATTTAGTATGCTCAATATTTATGCATTTGAATTCACGTTCATTGCTTGTGATGTGCACATTTAGAAAGAAATAATTTCACCCATTCTCATTGGTTGTCCCTTGTCCCAACTACGGCATCGCCAAACAACCACAGCTAGGTCACATGGTGTGCGACGAAGCAAGCTCGTGAGCGCAGTTTAATGTGAAAAATGCTTGCTAATTTTAGTCGTTAGTGTAAAGCAGACAGGAATGCTACAAGTCATATTTTCTCACTCGTGAGGTCATGAATGCAGCAGCGCGCCATGTTGACCGGGTATGTCAGTTGCCAACTGGCGCGCCTCGCTCAGGCGACCACAGCGACAGCTGGTCGCGCGACAACTGCGCAGTTGTTTGCTTGCATCGCCCGTCACGCCGGCGTGTGTGTGCGCGCTGCGTTTAGACGCTGACTACTCCTGATCAACTCCCGTTATTTCTTAGATGGTCCTAACGCTTACCGGAAACCAGTATCTGTGCTATTAATGACTACAGATAAACATAGGAATTTATTGCGTCATACGGCACTGCTGCGCAGGTAATTCTGTCGGTGGTCTTAATTATCATGCCTAGTAGTAGTAGTTCTTCTTATCAGATTTGTGATACTCTTGGATGTGTGATTTCGAGCGAATGCCGATTCTTTTGACTAGTGTAAAGGGTAATAGTAAAAGAGAAATAGTTCAGGGTAATCGTAGAAGCGAAATTTTCTTGCGCCATGAAAAATATTCCTATCGAAAATTTTATTAGGAAATAATTTTTATAGACTCGTGGACATATAATGCATGTTTGCTAGTGCACCCGTACGGCTAAAAATGTTTTTTTAGGGGGCTTATTAAAAAATTTATTTTCTTTTTTCACCTTATATAACTTCAATCATAACTTAACCAAACCTGTTCCAACCATACATTACCAATCCTAAACTATCCTATCCGTAACTTGATCGCCAATTTTTTACTTGCCAAATAACAGTTGATCAGAGAGCAGAGCTGGTCACGTACAAGTTTTTCCCATCGAGTCCGTAAAGCAAGAGAGAGCAAATTACTCGAAAAAGGCGGAGTGCATGAGCAAAAAAGCATCTTTTTGAGCGTAAAGCTAGTGCTGTCGCCTGATGTGCAAAGTGAAAATAGCAATGCTTAATTTACGGAAAGTGTATAAATGATACAAATAATTGGATGTTAACAGTATGGTATTTATTAAACGGAGGAGTATACAAATATATATATATATATATATATATATATATATATATATATATATATATATATATAAGGCCTTAAAAATTGAGAAGTACAAACTTGACTGTAACCAGGGACGTGCAAAGTAAACAGTTTTTCACTATCACGAAATACTTCAAAACTCCTTATTTATCGAGCTAGTGAGGTTCTAAGTTTTAACTTACGGGCCCAGTTTGCCGCATTTTCGAGTCTCTGAAATGTGAATTTCTAGTCAAACGTGACCTTTATTTATGGCAACATTCAAATGTTTAGTGTTAACGAATCAGTTCATGCTGCGACATAATGTTGATGCCGTGGCACGTCGGTCAAATGAAGAAATGACAGATAAGTGCACGCCTTACGGTGCTGCCAACGGCAATGTTTAGGATGCTGCAAGGTTGGATCAGGAGCGTTTTTCCCAATCGATATTTACCTGGACAGCGCACGTTGACAAACGTACATAGTAGTCTACGCGAATATGGAAGGAGAGTTATGGTAGGCGCTGGGAATCATGTGGTGCAGTTGAGGACTACAGGCTGCAATTCTTCTGCGATAGGCCTCAAACAGGCACAGGAGCTACAGCATTTGACTTGGGAATCCCAAACGACATTGACGTATGGTATGTCATCAATGATAATAATCTACACTCGTACCAGTTTTTTAAAATTCAAGATCTTCTCCCAACAGATTACATCTCTCGTGCATAGTTAAGGTGTAAACGCATGGTGCAAAAACAGGATGATGAAAATTTAGTGAAACAGGCTCTCTTCACTTCCGAAGCCCATTTTGCACGCAACGGAGCGTTCAAAACACGAAACTTGTTTACCTAGTAAGAGAATTCTTCTCATGGAGTGCATCGGATCATCGAGCAACATCGGTTTAAAGCCGATGTGTGGGTTAGTATTATCGGGGACTCTAATCGGGCCGGCCATACCTGCATGATGCCGTCTTCTGTAACTGGACCAGTGTACATATATCACGTTTCCGAGGGACGTTTGTACCACTTTTACTCACTCTCTGCATGAAATTATTATTATTGAAAACGATTGACATACCTCAGTGAGCAATTCCTATAGAGGTACTTAGCATACAAAAAATAATTGTTTGAGGACAATGTTGAACGAAACGGACTTTCGGTCTTCGAGCCATCTTCAGCTGTCAGATTTGTAAAATATAAAAAGGTTTAAAAGTATGTAATGGCTAGATAACGACCTGAAATGCTACAGCGACTTTAAGTAGACTGCCAACCTCAAGAGTCCTGGCAGTATTCCTTTTAGGAGAGTTAAGCTCCCGAGGTTTGGTAGTCTTTTTGGAGTCACCCACCGTCCTGCATACATATCTTGTCGTGTAGTTTGTCTAGTGACCACATGTCTGTTAATCTCTAAATATTTTTCAGGTCTTAAAACTGATGATGGGTCAACTCCCAAAATATTGACCGCGAACAATTTAAAATCGTATTGAGAATTGTGTTTAACGATATCAAAATATAAACAAATGTGTTGGGTAACGCATATGCACTCCTGATCAAGACCATTTGGAAATAATTTAAGAAACTGTTTTTCGTGAAATAATTTTCAATCTTTTCTTACAGTAGGTTACAAATACCATAATCTAAAAGGTTACGTAGACAAAAAGTTGTATTCCGAATAATTTATTCGGAAATTAACATTTTTAGAAAATGGGGTGTTTTAACCTTGATCAGAATTATAATACGAAGAATATAAATTGTAATAAAATTTCAAGAAAATCTCAAATAACTGCATTTTATCATGAATTCTACCTCCACTGTTTTTGACGAGTTCAAAAATTCATAAGGGCATGCTAGAAATTTGCGTTTCCGTTGAGGTGGGGGGGAATGTTGCTCCAGCTTTTGAAGATAGCTTCAAGAAGTTCATTTAAGTTGAATATTGTTTACCATTTCCATAAACATCTCCAGCCATTCATCCCCAAATATTTTCCATTGGGTTCAAGTCCGCCGAGCTTGCGGGATGCCCTAAACCTTGAACACCATTTCTTGTAAAAGGTCAAGACCCTGCGCGCAGCGTGGTTTGCAGCATTATTCTGCTGGAATAACCATCCATTCCCACATAAACGATGGCCCTCCGTCACCAGTGATGCTTTCTGTAACATGCTAACATAACTAGCCCCTGCCAGACGACCTTGCACCACCTGAAGCTCCGTCGTACCCCTGTAAGAAAAAGCGCCCTGTCTCATTAGGAATCCTCCACCGCTATGACGCGCGGAGAACATTTCAGGAGGAGTGATTTTTTACGCCTATACCGTTGGAAGCCATCAGGACCATTTAAATTTATTCTCATTAGAAAACAGGACTTTTCTCCACTTCTCAACATCCCATGTTTAGTGTTCACAACCAAACCTTAAACGGTCCACCTTGTGACGTGGAAGCATCCAAGGAATTTGTATACGCTTTTTATTTACCATGCCTTTTTTTCGTAAGTGCCGTCTGATGGTAACTGGACTGCAATCAGCATCTGTGAGTATCGAAATTTGGCTAGAAGAGAGTCCCCTGTTTTTCACAGCAGCCCGTCTTATTCTCCTATTAAATGAAGGAGAAACTTTTTTGGGGTTTGCCCTAGCGTCGATCGCTCGCTGTGACAAACCTTGCTTATGGAAATCTGGAATTCGAGCATGCTCAACTTCGGTCAGTTTGCATGCTTAAGGCAATTTGACAGCTTTACGCAATGATTGCTAATCTATAACTGAGCTGAAAACATTTGAATTGCCCTAGATCTAACAGTTTATACTCCTGGTCTTATAATTTGATCAAGCGTAAAACAACTCATTTTATATAAATGTTTATTTCTGAATGAATTATCGGAAGTGCAACCTTTTATCTACATAAATTTTCAGATTATAGTATTTATAACTTAAAGTAAGAAAAGTTTAAGAAGTTTTCTATGGAACCCGGTCTATTCACATAACAATACTTAACCGTTGTATTACATCATTATGCAATATTGAAATTCGTTATGTAATTTGGTGCAAGATCCCAACAACATGTCGTAGACAATTACACTTTAAACGTTGGTAGAGTTTGCACTTTTACAATCCTAAAACTGCATTTTACGCAACGCGCAAATATTTTACGCGAAGAAAAATTCGAGCTTTTGTTTGTCCTTCGCCAATCTCTGCAAGAAAACGGCTCGAAAATTTGATCAGTTCTTTTCTGCCTCTTTTGAAAAACAATCATAAAGAATACTCGAATAATACGCTGGCATTTCTTACGTAACGATTGTTCTAACGAAAGAAATGCTCGAAGCAACGGAAATATTCAGCCAGATGTTTCTTTTCTACAGTGAATTTTTGCTACCTTCCCCCCCACCCCCTCCCTCAAATTGTATCTGTGCTACGAAAATACTGGGAGAGACTTCGACTGTTAGAGATGAGAGAATAGACCACACAAAGATTCAGCCCCTGTGTAGTCGCACTTGCAGGAGTGGCGCCCCTAGTTTTACAACCTGAAAAATAGGCACCCTAGAAGAAAAGTTTTTTCGTAGCCGTATGAATTATCAAAAAAATTCGATGACATGCTTCATAGTACATAAAAAAATAGAACATATGATCATTATTTATATAAATAGCTACCTTGTAAAAGTTAATGTCATTTCTTCAAAATGTAACATAAAATGTAGAAGGAAAAAAAGTGATTATTCGATGTATACCGGGTGTCCCACAAAAATGTCCCCGACTTTTTAATTGATAATACCTCCGCTTCATATTAACATATTCGAATTTTCTTTGTTTTAATGTTGTAAATTTTGTTTCCTTTTCGAATAATTTAAGTTTTTGAAAATCGATTGAATAGCCTCTTTACAGTGATCGATTTACTGAAAGGGGTAGAAAAACTAATTCTTCAAAGGAAAAGGTTTAAAGACAACATTGGTGTTCTTCTTCATTTCTCAATACCTACTGTTAAGAATAATTTCATAACGATGTATCCTACATACCACAAAATATTTAAACCCTCTGAGAGGTTTCAAGTTTAAAGTGTTTTCAATAATAGTGTTTCAAGAACGGAAAGAAAATGGTGAATAATCCGCAAAACTCTTCGTTCAATGGTGGCTAGAGGTAATACAGTACTTGCCTTGAGAGAAATGGATGGTATGTCGAAAGATACTAAATTACTTTATTTATTTAAACATTATTTAAGGTAATGAGTTGTTACTCTTTTAAATTTTTTGTTCGGTTTTTGGAATGTATAAAATAAGGAAGAATATCAATATTGTTTTGAAAACTTTTCCTTTGAACAATAATTTTTCTACCCCTTTCAGTAAATCGATCATTGTAAAATGGTTATTCAACCGATTTTCGAAAATTTAAATTATTTTAAAAGGAAATGAAATTAACTAAATTTTGCAAAGAAAGACAATGAAAATATCTTAATTTTAAGCGGAGATATAACCAATTAAAAGTCGGGGGCATTTTTGTGGGACACCCGGTATAACAGAAATTATGCGCTGGGGTAACGCAGTGCTTTGTGAAAATATACCACATGTAACAGAATCACATGTTCGAACAAATTAATGACAAGTTTTCACTAGTCAATAACGAGAAAAGCTCTTCTAATTCACAAAGTAACGGTCATAGCTTCTCTTATACACGTTACAATTCGCGCGAACTTTTTAACAGAACTATCATATCATGCAAACTAATCTAATCCCAAAATTTACACTCACAGAAGAACAACCCCATTTCATACACCTGAAGACTAAACATCTCAGTGTCATTTGAGCCGCTTATTCTTCAGGTCTCAGAAAAAAACGAGGAAACCATTGTTCTCGACCCGTCAAAAAAAATCGGCATTTTGCGGTGTAAAGTTTGTTAAAACGAATTTTTCAGTTATCTTTCTTTCTTCAATGACTGAATTTACTCAAACCCTCTTTAATGTCATACCTAACATATAATATTCTAACCTACCTTATCCTAAGCTAACCAAACCTAGCCGAATGTCCCTACCTAATAAAATCACCCAACCTAATTTAACCAACTCGAGCCCAACTAAACCTTAATTTTAAATATAACATAACCTGACCTACGTGATCTAACCTAACCTCACCCAACCTAACGAACTCAAGCTTAACCTATCTGAATGTCCAAACTTTTCAATAGAACCTAACCTAGCCCAACCCAGCCTCGCCTTACCTAACCTTAAATTTTCCAACCTAACTTATTGTATCCAGACTTACTGTCGTTACCTTACCTGACGTAACCAATCCGAACCTATCCTAACTTAACCAATCAAAACCTATCCTAACATAACCGATCCTATCCTAATCAGACTAATCCGAGCCTATCCTAATTTAAATAATACAATTCTATCCTTATCTAAACAATACGAGCCTAACCTTATCAAACCAATATAAGCCTACCCTTATCTAACCAATCCGAGCGCATCCAATCTTAACGTAGCACATCGTAACCGATAATAATTTTATCCTATGTCGTAACCTAACCTAACCTAACCTAACCTATCCAAACTTAACCTAATCTAACCTTACCTGTCCTTACCTATCCTAACCTACATTAATATATATCAACCTTGTGGCTAATATAGAATAACTAGTGTGCACGGCCCGTCAAAAATAACGGGATTCAATAACTTTCTTGAACACATTTTCCAGATGCGGACGACAAACAAATACATCCATCATAACAGTACCCGTGCTAAAAAATATTCTTGTACTTGTGCACTGGTGAAACTCGTATCACAGATACGGTCATTATAACTATCCATATGAGCGTTACAGAGAATGGAAGAAGCGGACACCAAACAAATGAACTAAGGGTATTATTAGGTAGTTGCAGGAACCGTGGAAATTCCACTGACAATGTCATGGTTAAGCTAGGTGGACCCGTGAAAAAATTCTGTCAACATTACCTAACCTATGTTAACCTAACATATCCTAACCCTTCCTATCCTAACCTATCATAACCGAAGCTATCCTGATGAAATGTCAAACACATCATTGCATGTAAGGGCCATCTTTCAATTTAACCTATAATCAACGCGATTTAAAGTGTACAGTTATGTTTAACCTAATTTACTTAAACCTATAGGGGATACTAGACTGTTCAATAAATTGGTTCTCTCATGATTTGATGCTTATTTTTTACGAAAATAGTTAAAACGGGCTTGATGGGTACAGTATATTCTAGGAAACGAATAGAAGCAAATTTAAGATCTTTGTGATTAATCATGGCAAATTACTTTATCAAAATAAGTCATATAGCAGAAAAAAATCATAACTAATTACCTTATGTGATTAATATTTCGATAGGAAGAGAGATGCAAGATTCGTTTTGAAAGCTTTGTTAGAACTTTTTCTACAAATCTCAGTAGGGATATGATTCCAATTCTTAATTCCAATTATGAGGATACTGTGTTGTGACCGAGATTTTGAATGATAAGGAAGTATGAAGTTACTTCTATTTCGGGTTAAATGATCATCATGGCCAGTTTGTGCAGTTAATAGTTGTTTAAGTTCTCTGTCGCCATCGTCAGTCAATGTTTTATACATGAAATTATAAATGGAGAGCTTGAAGAGATCCAAAAGCTTAAGTATTTTTGAACGTTTGAATGTATCATTTGTTTGAGCATTATATTCTAATTTCATTACCGCTCTAATGGCTCTTTTTTGCAGCCCAAAAAGCAAATTAGTTTCATTTCCATAAGTTCCTTGCTAAGCTTTCATTCTGTGTTATAGATATGGTGAAATGATCGTTCGATAAAGTATTTTTAAAGCTTCATCGGGCAATATATTTTTTACTTTATGAAGGATCCCAACGGACTTCAATAATTTAGTACTGATATGTCTAATATGCTCTTTGAATTTCAGCTGTTTGTCTAACATAATGCCCATGGAGGAACTTACAGGAGTTGGTTTCTTCAGTTTCACCATCACCAATTTTAATGTGTGGTAGAGACACATTTCTCTTGTATGAGAATATGACGTATTTTATCTCATGGATATTGAGGCATTTTTTATCAGCTTTAAGCTGCATTGAAATTGCGGCTCATTATTTACGCTCTCCGCAATTAAAATTGGATTTTCATTTGGAAGAATAGCAGAGAACGTGCTGTTGTCGGCAAAAAGTATGAATTTGAAAAATGAAATAGATTTAACTATAACGTTGATAAAAATCAAAAAAAGGAGAGGGCCAAGGACCGACCATCTGAGACAATGGCGGCCGAAATCGATTTCTTACATGAATTTCTAAAACCTACCATAAATGCTCAATAATGTTGAGGTCTGGGGATCGCGGTGGTCAGATGAGTTGCTCAACTTCATTAGAATGTTACTCGTGTCATTGTTAATAATTCTAGCTGTATGGATTGGGGCATTATCATTTTGAATGATGGCGCTCCCCTTTGGAAATAGTGCTTGAACCATAGGATGAACTTGGTCGCCTAAAATTCCTAAATAGTCTCGGCTGCTAATTCTTCCAAGAAGGGAAATCATTGGGCCGGCGGATTTCCAAGAAATAGCACCCCAGATCATCACAGAACCCCCCCTATGTTTTATGGTTGGGAGAAGGCAGTCTGGATTAAAGGCTTCTTTCGGCTGTCCCCAAACGTACCCTTAGCCAGAGGTCGGAAATAAGGTAAACGATGATTCGTCAGAGAAAGTCATATTTTTATAAAGCTCAACGGACCAATTCTGAGAGTTCTGGACCACTATAAACGTTTCGAAACATTTGTTTTTGAGAGCAAAGGTTTTTTAATTGCAGCTCTTCCGTAGAATCCAGATTTGTGCAGCTACCGACGAACAGGTTTTGTGGAAACTGGGCACTGTTGGTGTTCATTGAGGTCTGCTGTGATTTTAAGAGCCGTTGTCGTGTGATCTTCTCTAACAAAACAAAAAACAAAACCGTTTATTTCCAAGTTGTCACATGAGATACATATGCCAACATATTGGCTTTTAAAAGTTCCTTAATATAAGACGTCCTAAAACAAAAGATCCATACGAGGAGTATTAATTGACAAACCATCCGAGGTGTAAAAATAGATAAGCCATACGAGGCATAATAATCGACAAACTATACGAGGTGTGCTAATAGATAAACTATCAGAGGTGTACAAATAGATAGACCATACGAGGCATATTAACAGACATAATATACGAGGCGTACTATAATAGACAAACCACACGTGGTGTGCTAATAGTCTAATAAAAATCCATACGAGGAATAGTAGTTGAGAAACCATACGAGGTGTACAAATAGTTAAGCCGTACGAGGCATAATAATAGACAAACTATACGAGATGTAATATTAGACAATACTATCATAGGTGTACAGATAGATAGACCATACGAGGCATATTAATAGAAAAAATATACGAGGCGTACTAATAGACAAACCATACGGGTCGTGCTAATAGTTTAACTCTGTCAAGGGTAGTTGAATGAGAAATGAGAAATATTATCTCTTGGATATTTTATATTCCAAGAGATTCCGGTACAGCGCTTCTTGCCTTTTTTTTCCTACTTCGATAATTTCAACTAAGAACTTGGCAGTTTCGAAGAATTCTTTAGTAGTTTTCGAATTATTTATAAGATCATCGAAGTAGGAAAAATAAAAAAAAATAAAAACCGCTACACCGTACTAGATTGAAACACCACCGTAAATGACAATCAAGTATTGAGAAAAAAAGATAGTCTCGAAATAATTTGTAAAGAACATCGCGCAACACTGCACGCAAATCTAGAAATGCGTAAACAAACTTACACTCAAAATTGAAATGCATGGCTTGTTCGGCATACAAATATAGAGATAATTTTTGCACGAGTGCTTTATTTCCTTTGTCTGTTTATAATTTTTAATTTCTTCTGTTCACAGAAATGCCCTTCGGGGTCGTGATAGATCGATTTATAAATCATTAAGCAAGCGCAATCAATTTGTTTATTTCTGAAATTTGGTGCAGTGTTAGCTGATCGCAGAGCTGTAGGTAAAATGTAATGTGTCTTGAGGTTTTGCTTTTTATGCAAAAAGTAGAAATAGAAACAGATATATGTACATGTGCGCATATATGTGTGCGAAACTTGTGCATGTTTACACTGATACATAAACATTTATGTTTGCGTGCGCACACGCACATACTCACGCACACACCAACACACATATTCATATATATACGTATTGAAAATGAATATAAGAAAAATGCTAATAGACATGAAAAATAATCTTACTCTTTCAATATTTAAAATGACAGCCCAAGCTCTGATGAATCGTAAGAAATAACCTGAGGAAAGATAAATAATAGAAAAGGACTTCGAAAAACGTATAAATGGAATGGTTTTTTAATTTCCTAAAGGAAATTTTAAGAAAACTCAAGTTACCGCTGAGGAACAAAAAAAAAAAAAACATATATCTTCAATATATCATATCATATCTTCTCGATATTCTCTGCAACATCATGCGGACATGGGTACATGGGATAAAATGGAGATACAGTGTAGGCCAGTTACCACTCATGATTGACAAATATCTACAAAATTTTGGCAGAAATGCGCAAACAAACATATTCTCAACATCAAAATTTGCTTGTACAACATACGGACAGAAAGATAATTTTACCACGATTCATACGCTCAAATTACGATTAATTTCATTAATTGTATTTGTCATTAATCCGATTCACAGAGACGTCCTCTGGTGTAAGTGGGAGATCTATTTTTGAATCATTTCGCTAGTGCAATAAAATTTATTAACCGGATGGTTTTTGTGTAAAGAAATGAAATAGAAACATGTATATCTATTTATGTAGATATATATATACCTACATACGTACACACACATATTAATATATGTACTTATTGAGAATGAAATATAAGAAAAAAATACAAATATAAAATAAGAGGATAGAAACAACCTACCATCTATTACACCGATAATGACAGTTGAGCTCATTGTAATCCTAAGAAATTATTCGAAAAAAAATAACTAAAAGGAAAAGAAGACTTCGGAAAACGTAAAATGAACTGGTTTTTAGTTTCTTCATAGAAATTTTTAAGAAAACTCAGGTTACAGTCAAGAAACAACACAACTCTTCAGCATTATACAGACATGTGTACATGGGATAAAATGGAGTAACATTGTAGCCGGATATCACATTTGAGTGGAGAATATTTACAAAATTTGGCACATATAGGTAGATTAAGCAATGGTCCAAAGTGATAATTTTGATAACAGAAATTAACAGTTTTTTTCGATTTTAAAGTTTAGTGCTGGCGTGCACTGAACGCACGGAAAAATATTAAAAGACTAAATGAAAATGCTTAAATTAACCCCTCCCCCCAGCTCAGCCGAAATCGATTGAAAACATCTTCGAGAATGATTTTGAAATAACGAGACAACGTTAGCCAAAATTTAATTCATTATAAACCTTGCACAATCCTCACATTTATAAACCTGTATCTTGGTGTACACACAATGTATTTCAGAGTATGTTTTCCATACGGATGTTAAATATTAATAAAGAGAAGAAAAAATAACAAAATAAAGATGAGGAAATACTCCTAATTATGAAAAAAAAACGTTCATTCTGCTGTATTGAACTCACGGCTGGGGTGCTCATTATTGTCGACAGAAATAGTTAAGATGAATGCAATAATGGCTTAGCAAACGTAAAATGAAATAGTTTCTAATTTTCTAACAAAAATTTCATGAAAATTAAAATTTCTGGTAAATGGGAAATTCACACCGAAATGCTGCAGGTCTATAGAGATGCAAAATGACGTGACACATTTACTCTAAATTCTTTTACAGTTTTAGAGTTTTTGATATACTGGGGAAGCTTGTTCCACAAAAAAGCTCCAGAAACTGAGAGAGCTTTTTGTCCCACGTTAGATGAACGGTAACTGACTAAAACATCATTCCTCCGATTTGGTTTTTTGTTTGGGATATTAGATGGAAAAAATTTTACCACCTCTGCATTACTTTGGGGGAGGTACAGAGAGGAGAACACTCGTCGAGCTTTTTGGATCATGAATCTGTTCGGTATTGGGATCCAGTCGAGTTTTCTTAAAAGAGGGGTGACATGATCGTATTTATTGAAATTTCCTTTGCACACCACTTTGGCGGCGAAGTTTAGACATTTTTGCAACTCTTCCTGACGATATTGAGGTAAATTTCCCCATACAAGACTGCAGTAGTCCAGGCGCGATAAAACTAAAGACTGAATCACTAACAATCTAGATTTTTCGTCAAGTGTGTTCTTAATGCGATGAAAGAACATTAAGGTTCCGTTTATTTTGTTGCACATTGTTTCGACGTGTGAATTGAAAGTCATATTTTTGTCAAACCAAACACCCAGATTTTTTACCGTCTCTACTGGTTTAATTGTATCGTCTTCAAATGTTAGCTTGAATGGTGGTAAAATTTTAGTCGCATTCTGTGATCCAAAAATAATACATTGCGTTTTACTTGCGTTAAGTTTGAGGCCATTATGGTCATACCACAATTTCAGGTTTCTCAGAAGGTTTTCAGCGTTGGCTTGTGTTTCTTTTAAATCTGCTGTTGAGCTTGTCATTGCAATTTGTACGTCATCAGCATACATTGAGATTTTTGTGTTTGCCGGCATGGTGGGGAAATCATTGATGAAAATTGAAAATAAGAGCGGGCCGATGATTGAACCTTGAGGAACGCCAAAATTGTTTGGTATGAGTGATGACATTTTGTTATTCAAGCACACTGCATGAGAGCGGTTTAGTAGGTAGCTTTCAAACCATTGAGTGTCAATTCTGAGGTTTGAAATTTTTTGTAGAAGTTTCTTATGCTCAACACTGTCGAAAGCTTTGGAGAGATCAAGCAATAGTAAGAGAGTTAATTTTTTTTGGTCAATATCATTGTAAATTTTTTCTGTTATGTTTAACAGGGCGTCCTGAGTACTGGTATTCCTTCTGTAAGCATATTGATTGCGATGCAGTAGATGTGACTCGCCTATGTAAGACGAGAGCTGGTTTGTTATTACTTTTTCTAATATTTTGGACATAACAGGCAGGAGACTGATTGGTCTGTAGTTTGACGCTATGTCGATATCACCAGATTTATGTAATGGCTTAATAATGGATAATTTCCATTGGTCGGGAAACTTGTTTGTGGCTATAGATGTATTTATTATCAAACGAATGAGGGGTGCTGAGACAGGGAAGCTGTCTTTTATATGTTGGAGGCTTATGCCATCATGTCCAGTTGCTTTGGTATTCTTTAGTGAGTATAAGATTTTTCGTATCTCTATGACGCTAACCGGCTTTGGTCTCCATTTGTGTCTACTATTTGGGGATGATACATCGCTCGGATTTGCTCCTGTAGATGTGTCTGAAACTGTCCTGGATACTTCATTGAAAACATCTTCGCCAACTTTTGAGAAGAAAGTATTAAAGTCATTAGCCATTTTTGAGGGGTTGTCGAAAGTGCTTTTGCACTCCGAGTTTTTATACTGAGCAACTTCTCTAATGATTTCCCAAGTTCTTTTTGGGTTTTCTTTTGCCGCCAAGAGTTCTTTGTGGAAGTAGTCCCGTTTTGCTTCCTTAACTTTTCTTCGTAGGATCTTCTCATGATCTTTATATAATTTTCGACGCGTACTGTCTGATTTATTCAGTTTGTACTCACGCTGCAAATTTCTTTTAGCTCTGCTCAACTGTTTTATCTCATCTGTTATCCATTTAGAAATTCTTGGCTTAACTTTCTTCGTAGTGAAAGGTGCGCATTCGTTAAGAGCTGATACGAAATTTTCGTTGAAAAGCGAAACTTGTAAATTGACATCATCGGTGTTTTCCATGCCGTGAAATTCACTCCATCTGTCTAATAACTTTTCTTGAAATATTTCAGGGGAGTAGTGGTTTTTCATGCGATATGAAATGTAACTAGATTTCTGTTTCTCTTTTGCAATATTTATTTGGCATTCTACCGAATGGTGATCAGAAAAGGACGGTAAGATTTCTGTGCTGAGTACTGCTTGGGGATTGTTTGTAATTGCTAGGTCAAGAAGAGTTTTGGAAGCGTTGGTAATTCGCGTTGGTTCTTGGACCATTTGAGAAAGATTAAGTCTGTGCAGCAAACAACAATTCGATTTAAAGTCCGACGGTCTCTCTCAGACAACTTCAACTTTCGGCCAGACCTGTTCTTTGCTGGGGACGTTTTTCCTTCTCTTGCAAAGGCAGTTATTACTTTTGAAACAGAACCTCTTGAAACGTAAGGTATCCAGGCAGTTTCTGTTACATTAGCACCTGCCATACGAGCACTAACAATTTGGCCTCTTTAGAAGTCATGGAGGTCTGCCATTTTTATAATGTTATAACCGAATTTTTCCTTTAGATATCTGTTAAAAACCTCTAATTTAAGTAAAATATCAAAAAAATTGAAAAAGAAACAATAAAACACTAAAATATGTCAAGTTTTGCTTGTTTATATCATGTTCGAAGATTACGATTCCTAAATTTTAAATGTTGCCGTTATTGTGTCCATCCCCTCTATATCACATGAGCACTTCTTGCACTATGTCTACTCTTTCACAGTCTTTGAAAAACTGCAGCTTGTTAATTTCATTTCGGTTGACAATTATTTCCAAAATTGTTTTATGCATCGGGAAACGAAGTTTCAATAAAAACACAAAATAAAGGCAGGAAAATAAAAACTAATTAAAAACAAATATGATTAACTTCATTTCAATCCATATGCTTACAGGAGGAACACCAGTACTCAAGAAGGTTTGCTGATCACCACAGAAATAGTATAAAATGATATAGAACAAAACAAATTTATATCTCCTTAACTACTGCTTGGTTTTTCTAAAACGTTCAACAGTGTTGAGTATGAAAAACGCTAGCAAAAATTGTTGAGATTCAGAATAAATACAAAGTGATTTGAAAGCTACTTACTGAACCGCTCTCAAGCAGTGTGCTTAATTAAGTAACAAAACGTCACCATTCATACCAAATAACTTAGGCGTTCACCGAGGTTTAATCTTTGGCTCTCTCGTGTTTCCTGCTTTCATCAATGATTTCCTCACCATGTCAACAAACACAAAAATCTCAATTAATGTATGCTTATGATGTTCGAATTGATATGACACGTTCGATAGCAGATTTGAAAGAGACACAAGTCAATGGTGAAAGCCTTTTAAGAAATTTGAAATCGAGGTATGACCAAAGTGGCCCTAAACGTAACACTAGTAAAATGCAATGCCTTTTTTGGATCAAAGAATGCAATCAGAAAATCCCCAGAATTTACGCTGACATTTAATGACTATAAAATCGAACCAGTTCACAAAGTAAAAAACCTCTGTGTTTGGTTTGACGAAAATATGACTTTCAAACCGCACGTAGAAACAATATGCGACAAAATTAGCGGAACCTTATTGTTTTTTCATCGCATTAAGAACACACTTCAAGAAAAATCTTGATTATTGGTGATTTAGTCTTTAGTATTATCACGATTAGGCTATTGTGACCATAGTCTGAGGAGACATACTTGAATATTTTCGAAAAGAAATTGCTAAGAAAGGAATGAAATTTGTGGCCAAAGTGGTGTGCAAAGGCAATTTCTGGAAACGCAATCACGCATCCTCTTTAAGAAAACTTGGCTGTACCTCAATGCCAGAAATATTCCACATTCAAAAACGCCGGGAAATGTTCCTGTCTCTCACACTTCCCTTTGAGTAAGATAGACGTAAAATTTCTTTTACCTTATATTCCGAGCAAAAAAAAAAATAAAAAAAACGAAGGAATAATGTCTTAGGTACTGTTCATCTGGTCTGGGCTCTTTTAATTTTTGCTCTTTTTTTTAATGCTCTTTTAATTTGTGGAGCTCTTTTATGGAATAAGCTTACCTATCATTTGAAAAACTCTCTAACTGTAGAAGAATTCAAAGCGATGTATCACGCAATTTCGCATCTCTGTTATTGAGAATAAGGGACAACGTTTTTATAATTAAATTTTGGTCAACCTTTTCTATTTTTAAAAAATCATTTATGACGGTATATCAGTGTTGGAGTAGAGTAATTAATGTATTTTCTTCCTTCGCTTTAATTTATAGCGAAGCTCCTTCGAGGCATGCTCCAGTGGTATTTAAAGTATTTATAAGCGTTCAGTCATCTTGCCTTGAATAAAATTTGTGAGGTAATATATATTTATTATTTCTCCAAAATGACATAATTAATCCCTGACAGGGTTATTGTCCACCTCGTATGGCTGGTCTATCAATAAAGTCCCGTTATATTGAGAAATTGTTAAAGCCAATGCGTTGTAATACATTTATGTATAAACTTTTTTAAATAAACGTTTTTTCTTTCTTTCTCTTTTCTGAAAAAATTATTTTTTCTATCAAATTCCTTTTGCACAGGTCTACAAGCTCTTTCAGATGAAGCCTTACTTAAGTGAAAATGTTAGTAATTGTGATCTATCTAACAGTTGTCTTCACTGGATTGCTTCAGTCACGCTTAATTAACTATGAGGCAGATATTTAACATTTATAGTTCGCGGCCTAAACGCTACGTAGTGGAGTCGAAACGTTCTGCTATCGGTGTGCTTTACCGCACGGGACGAGCCTACCTTCTATGCTAGTGTAAAACACAAACAGTATCCTATGCCGACACGGCCTGACAGTTTACGACGTTTTTTGTCTCTTTTGAAGGGAATTACGTTATTTAATAGCTGTGTTATTATGGATGTACACAGTAAAACATCATGATGACAATATTTATCTGATTTTATCCAAGACATTATCTGATTTTATTTCGAATAGCAAATGTGAGACAGTTTCGTGAAAGATAAATTGATGCCACAATGATCTAGTGTAATTGTTTCAATAACCAAGCTTGTTCAGTACGAAGAATTAGATTTAGTCTAAGATGCTCAGTAATGCGGTACATTGGTACTATGAAATCAGTGTGACGCTACCTGTTATAAGAAACTAGGCGGAATCTCCAAATACCGGGTGGCCCAGCAAAGTGTGGACAGATAGAAGTTAGTTCTTTCAGTTATATAAAGGCCAGTCAAAATAACCCACGTATCAAATAAAAGAGAAATGTATGGTCTTTAATAACATCTAAGAATTATTTAACATATCCTCCTTTCTCCTTGATAATCTGGCTGAGACGAGGGATCACCTGACACACGTGACACGTACAGTTTCGACGTCAATTTCTCCCCAAGGTTTGGTCAGTTTTTGCTTGAGGACATCCACTCTTGGGATACAGCGCAGGACTTCTGCTCCAAGATAGACTATATCCCAAAGTCCATTGGCTTTAAATCAGGAGAAGATTGAGGCTATAGTTCCTTGGTCCAAAACGACTTGAAATTGTCTTTGCACCAGTCCTGGACCAATCTGACTGTGTGAGAGGTTGCTCCATCCTGCTGAAGTGTAATTCCTTCATTTTCAGTGACTTTTTTCACCCAAAGAACAACATCATTCTTTAACATATTTCGAACCTCTTTTTCTTTGTGGCATTAGAAAGAAGTTATCGTTTGGTAATTTTGTAGGGCTTGACCTTAAATTCCCTTACCAGCACCCTCTGGACTGTTGAACGGCTAACATGTGCCTCATTGGTAAGTTTTCTGGTGCTCCTTCCAGGATTCTGTCCCAACTTTTCTCTATTGCTCTCGAAAAGTTTTTTATTCTTTCGGACCCCTCTGGGGTGCTCCTGACCTTTGGATTAGCAGGAACCAGTCACTCCGAATCTTTTTACTGCCTTGTACACACCAAAGCGACTCACAAGCCCTTTCAAAATCGTGAAAATCTTAGGAGGTGATAGCCCTTTATGACAGTGCATTTCAGTGATCTCATTTAAAGTTTTTGCCATGGGTGTAACGTTTTTTTCCCAGAATATTTACATAATATTAGTGATCTAAGATGATTTTACTATAAATCTGTGATAAAGACAAATAATTTAGTAACCGAGAAATGTGTTATAATTTAGCATGAATTTTAGTCCCCACTTCGATAGACCACCCGGTACATATGCTGAGCAAAGAGGAATGTCTGCTTGCATCAACATGCCCGTCATAACTTTACTCCATAGTACAAATAACGCCAAGAAACCAGCAAATAGTTGTAATCCGATTTTTAAAATTTAGCTCGGTGCGCAGGTCATCTTACAATATCAACTGCCGGCGGTAAATAAAAGTTGACCTCGAATATTACATGGTAAGTTACCTGTAGATGTAGGCTGTAGCGTTATCAAAATAGTAGGGTCTTTCATCAAAATTTAGCGCAAGTTCACGTAATATGCACTATTTAACGTCTTCACTTCAAGTTTTTTTGATGCTTTAGGAATTTACCTGTAGTTTAATTTCCATTTTTAGTCAAAATAAAATAAATGCTCATCATTCCATTAATTGCGGAGACATTAACGATTTCTTTTTATGGTTTCTTCTGATTATGAGATTATTAATCATGTGATAACTGAAAAAGTTTAAATTATTATACAGGGTGTTTCAGGACAAGAGGTACAAAATTGCACATTAAGTAAAAAATGGCCAAATAAATACTTTTTCTTCAATGAAATTTTTCGAAAAAAATTCGGGTTATTGAAATATTGCTGTTTATTGTTTTAAAAGATGAAATTTAATTACACAATTACCTGCAATATTTATTTTGAATTTACGTTACAAACACTTCTATTCTATGAGAAATGATCTCCTCATATAACTCCACTCGATTATTTTGGGGGGACACATGAAGAGCCTTGTTTGTGCTACACCCATTGAATCTGAAGATCTCGTGGTCAGAATTGCAGTGGCTGCTGGTCAGATTTCTGAAATCTCAGACGTGATCCCTAAAATCCGGAAGTCGTTAAAGCTAAGATTTGAAAAGTGCATTGATGTAGTTAGAACCTATTTTGAACAATTTTGGTAAAGTAAATCCTAATGAATATTGCGAGTAATTGTGAAATTAATTTCAGCCTTTGAAGCAATGATCAGCTAATATCTCAAAAACCCGTGTTTTTTTCCGAAAATTTCATAGAAGAAAAAGTTTTAATTTGGCCCCTTTCTACTCGTATGCAATTTTGCACCTCTTGTTCTGGAACACCCTGTTTTATGTTTTGCATACCTTTATTTTGTACATAAAGTAAGTGATTGAACAGAACGACTGATACAAAGTAGTCAAGAGCACATATTTTTATAGGGGAATCTTCAATTGATATCTTAATCGAATTCTGAGGTGATCGAAATGCTTTTGTTGCAGATGTTTCTCAAACCAGTTTCATGGTACAAACGGCTGCAGCGTCAGAGGCAGCTGGAGACGGTACACCTCCCTGACCTGGCCGCCTGGTGTCGACTGACGGCAGCAAGCGGCAGGGTTGCCAGATAAATCAGTGAGCTTATGGCCACATTTTACGGGAAAAATGGCCAAAATGGCCACTTCAAAATATCCCATGGCCAAACAACTGGCCAAAATATGTATTGCTTTTAACCACGCACAGGCTTACCAAAACCTCAGTTATCTATTTTACTATGCCTAATTAGTATATATTTTTTAAATAAAAATCACAATATTCATAAATTTAATACTCACATAGATAATATTATGACGTAAGCACCTCCTCGAGATATTGCAAGTCTTCCGTTTCTTGAGTCGGGCGATACAGGTTGTTCCTGGTCATTAGTTTCGCCAGTATTCATCACTTTGAAGAGAGCTTTAAAGTCTTCTCTTCTGATGTTACTATTAGAAAACCACAATGGTATTTCGCTTAATTAAGATGAATCCTAAACTGGACGGTAGTTTCGAAAATGAGTGTTGTATGCAAAGCGCAAGAGAATGGCAAACACACTTCATTTGAATACAATTTGGATTTTGATTTTTAATTCTGGTCCACAGTGAATTGTTGCATCCTACCATAGCAGCAGTGCCATCACTTGCAAACCCAACGCAATTTTTCAGAGTTTGATTATACAATGCCAATTCTTCAGCAATTTCATTGAACAAGACTTCTGCTGTTGTCTCCACTACAGGTTTAAGACTCAGAAACGCAGTTTGAATATTATTTCTATTGCTGCAGAAATATCTAACAACAATACACCAATATTTTTGAGTCGCAATATCAGTAGATTCATCAACCATCAATACGAATTTTTTATCTTCTATATTGTTCCTCAAATCGTCTTGTAAAGATGCTGCAATCACATTTTCTATTATTGCAATGCATTTCGTACGGTGCAATTGAATATCGCTGAGCACGCTGTTTTTCCCGTGTGCTTTCACTACTTCACCTATATGATCTAACTACAGCGCGAATAGACGCATGGCATGCTATTGCTAGGCTGAGTTCTATTTCAGCTTTCTTTGTGTGATCACTCATGGATAATTTTAAGGCTTTCTCTAATGTTGGTTGCGAAGTACTGGGGAATTTATCTTGATGTTTCTTAGAGTTTTCATGAACGTTTATGTTGTAGAGTTTTGGAAGCACGTTGCACTTACAGTAAGAGCAATAAGCATTATTTCCGTCTTCTGAGCATTTCAGACACAAATGATCTCTCTCCCACTCTTTTTTATATTTTCTTCCTCGATCACTTTTTTCTTTAGGCATCTTGAGAGGCGTGTAACCTTCAGGGAATAATATCTGTCCGCTGATTACTTCGCAAATAGATATGACCAGGAGAAGCTTGAGGCAGTGCACTCACTTAACCAACGCGGTCGCTGAACTGTGTCGCAATTCGCGCACCCGGCAAGGCGGCAACCGCTGCGTTACAACGACGCTTTGTCGAAGATTGAACTATACTTGTTCGATCTTCGATAATACATTCTACATTGCAGCATCTTGGTTCGTTCTAACTACGCTCCCTTGTGGAAAATATTACCGAATGGAATATGCCATGGACACAGAGTCCAAAAATGGCCAATCTAATGGCCAAATTGTTAAAAATGGCCATGTGAATTTTTTCATGGCCACGGCGTTTCAAAAATGGCCAATTTTGTGTAATTTGGCCATGAAATGGCCAATCTGGCAACCCTGGCAAGCGGCGCTTCTGCTGGTGGTCGCCCAAACGCGAATGTCCGCACCGCCTTACTGGGTTTGTATATTGGCGTTTGTCGCGAGCTCTCCATTTCGCTGCCTTTGGCGCCATGCACCTAAAATAAGATGAATATCTTTGAATTATACGAAACCAACTATAAGTTCAGGTTCATCACTTGTAAGAAGAAATTCAATTAACATTTTTTATATCGAAAACCTGTCAATCGTTAAAAATTCAATACCTCTGAAGTCTATAAAGAACGACGTTTCGTTTACAAACATCATCTTCAAGCCGGAAGTATTCAGAATTTTTTTTTAGTCTCATTGATAAAATGTAAATCTAACACTTAGCCTATATCAGACACAGTAAGAATGTTGAAAATTACAGCTTAGAAAATGACTAGAGACAAAATTTGTACCCCAGGAATATGTACTTGCAAGACTAGGTAACAGTATTGCACAACTATAGATGTTAATGGCACAAGCCATATAGGTGACTTCTAAGACCTCTAAGGACTTCTAAGCTGCAGTTCTAGTAAACAATTTTAGAGGAAAAAGTCATTAGTGTTTTCGTTGAGAGCAGGCTTAAGTTTATGAATGTGTTCCGTTGCTATTTTTTTGAGTATGCTTTATTTTAACATCATAATATTAAATGTTTGTGTGTTGGAGTATAAATTTTCATTACAAGGCTTGCAGCTATGGTTAAAGTGGAAAATATTAAAAATAGAACCTTTGTATTTGCGAACTGTTAATTTATGTTTCAGTGTCATCCTAGCTGGTCAAACCAATGTCAAATTCGTTAAGAGACCATCTCTTCAGTCATATTTGAAGTGGTGTAATATGACAGAAGTGGTTATGGAATTGCTCTATCTAGATCATTAACTCTGGATACAAAAAAGTTATTTTTCATTAAGAGGTCACTAATTTAGCGATTTTTATAATACACATAGACTTTAATAGACTTATCTGGGTCTGTTGCTTAGTTAAAGTTTTGACAATGTTCTTAAACACTAGTTTATCAATTTTGTACATTTGTTTTTCATAAACCAAATTATTATAGCCTGAATTAAGTCTTAAATTATTGTTATAACTACCTAAGATAATTTTTATACCAATAATTTTATCAATGAGAGTATTAGGGAAATTGCTATTGACTAGCAACCGCTTAACTCTAAGCATTTCGGAATGAAAACTCGACCAGCAGCCTCACACTTTATAAGCTCTGTTTATTAAAGTGTATATAACATCCTCTTTATACACTTGCGGAGCATTACAATCATAATTTAATGTTTCTCCAGCATGGGACAGCTTGACGTAAAGTGATCTCTGAAAAGTACCATGAAAAGCCTCAACCAAATCTTCTAAAAATGATAGTTTATCTTGTACACCCAACTCGTACTTAAAATTCAATATCGATTTATCTGTCATCAAATTTTTTAACATCTCCAACTGCTCTAAGCCTTCTAATTCGACGAAAATATCAAATACGCATAGTACAATATCGGTTCAGCAGATAAAGTGTTAATCACCAGGTTTTCCTCGTATGACATGTAGAAGTTAGGCCGACGTACATAGGCCCTAAGGGGAATCCACAGCAACACCGTCTACATGACCGAACGAGCTACCATCAACATGCCTAAAAGGGGCATATTGATAGTAGCTTTGCAGCAAGACAATGATCTAAAATACATCTGCATAGCACTGCAGCGTGGTTTCAGCGTTTGAAATAAAGGTTTTGGAATGGCCAAGTCAGTCGCCAAAAATAAATTCTATCGAGAACCTGTGGCGAAATTGAAACAAAGAATTTAGAAAGGGGACCCGATGATAAATCTAACAGATTTAAAAATGAACTTGCCAGCGAGAATGGGCAAAGATGCCTACAAATATTTGAAAGATCTTAAACGGATGAAATTGTACTTACTATGAAACGTCATGTTGCCAAATACTAACTGCACTTCATAAATGCTTTAACGAGATATTTTTCTGTCACTGTGTGATTCAACTTTCTCGATCGCTTGATCATGAGGTTGAAGGTGATACACTCAGATGTAGGGAGATTTCTCAGAATAACCGATTGGCAAACACACAAGTAATTAAAAAATTTAGCGAGTGTATTCTAGAAAAGTTAGGATCCGTTTATTAAACACCGTAAATTACCCAATTAAGTTGAATCATAGAGCAGCAAAGATTTGACTTGATTACTCGGTGTCATTCTCATTTGGATAAAATGAGATTCATGATTCGTATTAAAAGAGTTGCTTTCATGGGTTTGGTGGAAAATGGTTGATTTTACAATATATAAATAAGAAATAGAAGAGGCCCAAGAAGCAATCATTGAGAAATTTTACGGGAGGTGTTTTTTAGCTTGGAATTCGAACTTCCTATTTCTGCACATATTGTTCATAACTTGAAAAGTATGATTTTTACAATCATGAGGCAGGCATTTTTCGCCATAGCGGTTATATCGGAATCTATTCTGCCAATTTTTTTTAATTCTTGTTATATGAAAGCTAAGAGATTTTCTTAGTTTGTTTTAAATGGAGGAGTTCCAAATAATTTACATAGTTTCTGCAGACTTTTGTGGTTAGAGACCGAATTGTATATCATAGACATATAACATTCTCCCTGGATAGGATTCTGCATTATCATAAATTATTTTTCCAAAAAGCGTAGTGGTAATCGGTAACACAAAATTATTCTTCAATTACATTTGCAATTCTAATAAATTGCAATTCAATTTGCAATTAAATAATTGTGTGAGATGTGGGAGAGATTTATTTGTAATACCAAAACGTGCCGAAATTTAGGAAGCAAAATTTTGAAGCACTAGAACTGATAAGGAATTTTTCTGCCTGATTAGCTGGATAGCGATTTAATACATTTCGAGACATTTATAGCTTTCACACGTGGGTGAAAAAAAGTGGCTGAGTTTTAGTCAGGTAGATAGCGAGAAGGGGGGAATGTAATTTAACATACTTATGTAAGCGTAATTTATACACTCTATGTATGTAATGTAATATATACTTAATTTGCCAATGTTCATATTTTCTACATTTTGTCCATTATAATGAAAATCGATCCATGAATATTTTGACAATGTTTTTGTCAAAATATTCATGGTTTTTGTTATATATTAGAAACTTTGATATATTTCAAAAAAGAGCTTTTCTTCTTGTTGTGGGATCAAATAGGTCTATGGTTCTTTCACTTTGGGTGTATCTGCTCCGGTGACATGGGGCTTTAGTTTGGCGTAATCAACTGGCTCAAAAAGAATTCAAAATTAGAAAAAAATGTCAAGCTATTTAATGTAGAATTCACTTCTCCTAATGGAAAGCAGACTTTTAAAATTGGAATACACGGTTTGTAAAGCGAAAATCAAGTTTCTCATAGGATAAATTAAATTGCACTGTAGAATTTAAATAAAAAATGTCTTTTTTAGCTCATTTGATTGATTCATCAGAAAGAGGTATAAATATCAAATAATAGACATGTCACAGGTTACATTTGTATTCTTTTTCAAATTTCATATGAACGGGTCCTTTGAAAATAGTTCGTAAATTCTGCAAGAAATGTGAAATGTTACAGAATAGATAAATATCTAATTTATTTTCTTTAAGTTTTTTCTTTTCTAACTTTTCAGCTTTACGAAATAGTTTAATTTCTTCTCGTGTAAGTTTATTCAGGAATAAAAAATAAAAAAATTTAAATAAAAAAGTTTTTGTTATTTTGTCTAATCGCTTTCGTCTTTTGTGATCTACATGTCTAGTCTATATTACTTGAGTGTTAGTTTTTGCGTTTTTTCCAATGAGACTGAAAATTATTCTATATTTTTTCCAGCCTGAGGATGATGTTTGATACGTCGAAACGTTGCATTTTATAATTAGACAGAAATATAGATTTTTTTGAATTGCTGTGTTTTAGTGCAAAAGTGCTAGGAGCATTCCTGAACCAACTTATACGTGAAGAAATTGAACTCTCTCTAAATATCTTAAACAATAAACATTACATCGACATGTGTGCCCGTAGTAATAGCTAGATTAAAATAACATTGGACTGACATTATCTCATGAACAGATGCTTAATAAAAGAGAAGTCTAAAAAATATTACGAGTAAGGAAATATTGCTTACTTTTGTTATTGAGTTTACACATATGCAGAATACATAGGTATTTCTTCCGCGTTACCCTGTTTAGCTGTTGGTCAGCTGTATTTTATTTCTCTGAAAATCTTCAATTCATAATCAGAATTATATTAGAAAGTACTTTTCAGAAAGTATTTCCAAATTCTTCATCTGCAGTGCAGTAATTGCTATCGTTAGATTTCATTCTGTGTTCATCGAGTTTTCAATTTTTTTTGCATGACTGCGTTTAATTACTTTGATATGACTTTTGAAAGCAGTCTAAATCAATTCATTCAAGTTCTACAAATGTGAATAGATACTTCCAATGGCCGGAGTCTGCTTTGCAATGAAAAACAATTTCCAACACTTTAATGATATGCAATCATTAAAGTGTTGTAAATTATATTTTGCACTAAACTTTCACATCATTCGTTACAGTTTTGAGATTTGGTGGCACCTCAACAGTATCCCTCGGCACTTCAATAATATCGTGAAATAAAAACTGCTATACACACCAGTGCTGTGCAAGATAAATTTCCTCCATTACAATCAGGGTTGCGGAGTCGGTGGAATAAATTTGCGACTCCGACTCCGACTCCGACTCCTCCTTTCCAGAATTTGGCGACTCCGACTCCGACTCCGACTCCACCTTTTCAGAATTTGGCGACTCCGACTCCGACTCCGACTCCACCTTTTCAGAATTTGGCGACTCCGACTCCGACTCCGACTCCACCTTTTCAGAATTTGGCGACTCCGACTCCGACTGCGACTCCATTTCTCCAGAATTTGGCGACTCCAACACCGACTCCGCCTATTCATAATTTTGTGACTCCAACTTCACCAATTTATAATTTATAAGATGAATATTTTATTTCTTAACTAGTGTACTCAGACCGTAAAAAAATGACAAGATTCAATACCTTTCTTCAACAAATTTTCGTTTGAGTTGAGTTTCCATGCTCTCAGCTTATTCCAAAGGTAACTTAATTTTCTTATAAGAGTAATAAACACTCAGAACACAGCATTTTTGAGCCGCAAGAGAAGTAGTTATAGCCATTCGTGTCGTATCCAAGATACAGAAATTCAGCATTACTGAAAGCAACTGCGAACTTGTGTATGTATATTGTAATATGGAATACAGTACATTGCAATACAGTATATTGTAATATACAATACAGCATATTTCAATATGCAATACCCCGCCGAACTCGGTATTCACGATTCAAAATTGAGTATATAAGGCTCTGGATTGCTCTAATTGTGATGAAAGTGACTTATTACAGAGCTATTGCACAACGAAAATGAGTGTATTAATTGACCGTGAACTGGAACCAAGACCGCCAGTGCTATTTTTTTCCTATCAATTATTCTTAACAGCGTGACACAAAACGTATAAATAAACACACGACACTCATTCTTAGTAGTAAACGGTTGCAGGTGTTGAAACCTGTGCATATGTTCATTATATTCATTATTAGCAAACGACTTTTAAATTGACTACAGATTGTTAATAATCAAGATACTAGTGTACATGATTGGTCAAAAATAACGGGATCCAATGGTATCGTTTTAAAAAAATCTCAAGATAAAAATGGCAAACAAATATATCCATTGAAATAGTACCCGCGATTAAAATACAGTATTCTCGTACTTGTGCACTGGTAAAGCTCGTAACACAGATACGGTCATTAAGCATCTTTAAAAACGTCACAAACGCACACAACAACCAAGCAAATTGTATAACATAATACCTACCTGAATTGTAATTTAAATTATTGTTCGCAAGAGGTTTTTAAAAAAATTGCCATACCTTTTAAGCATTTAAATGCCTTTGAAATTTAAATGCGATGAGTCGCATTTTCTTGACAGTTGATGCGATTTTCACGCAATGTTTTTTACTTATAAACATAAGTGAGCAGATGCCAGGTTTTTCATATTTCGATGGTATTTATGATACTGTCCAAGCAAGCAGATTCCCATTGTAATGAGATAGGGGAAATTACACACGAGAACATATACTTATCATTGACGGACACCTGGCTTTTTATTATACCGGGTGTCCTATAAAAATGTCCCCGATTTTTAATTAATTATATCTCAGCTTTAAATTAACATATTTTAATTGCCTTTTTACACAATGTAGTAAATTTTGTTTCCTTTTCGAATAATTTAAATTTTTAAAAATCGGTTGAATAACCACTGTACAATGTCCAATTTACTGAA
The DNA here is from genome assembly GCA_030386875.1 of Morinoia aosen. NCBI lineage: Eukaryota > Metazoa > Arthropoda > Malacostraca > Amphipoda > Talitridae > Morinoia > Morinoia aosen. Next base: position 4,183,820 of record CM059556.1, on the reverse strand, counting down.
ACGAGCAGAAAAATTAATTGTTCAGAGGAAAAGTTTTTAAAACAATATTGATATTCTTCCTTATTTTGTAGTTTCCATAAAACTGAACACACAAAAATTTTAAGGAGTAACAAATCATTACCTTATATAACGTTTAAATAAATGAGGCAATTTCAGTATCCAACGACATACCCTCCATTTCTCTCAAGGCAAGTATTACTTCTAGCCACCATTGAACGAAGAGTTTTACCCATTATTCCACCGTTTTTTATCAGTCCTTGAAACACTATTATTGAGAACACTTGAAACTTGAAACCTCTCAGAGGGTTTAAATACTTAGTTGTATGTACGATACATCGTTATGAAATTATTCTTAACAGTAGGTATTGAGGAATGAAGAAGAACACCAGTGTTGTTTTTAAAAACTTTCCCTTTGAACAATTTTTCTACCCCTTTCAGAAAATCGAGCATCTTAAAGTTTATTCAACTGATTTTCAAAAACTTAAATTATTTCGAAAGGAAACAAAATTGACTAAATTGTAAATGAAAGACAATTAAAATATTTTAATTTAAAGCGGAGATATTATCAATTAAAAAGTCCGGGACATTTTTGTGGGACACCCGGTATAGTATTGATTGTTCTTATACAATAAATGGTCAAGTGTCTCCTTTGAACAAATTAATAAATAGGTTTATCTATTTCGTGAGCGTAATCTCTCCTATGTTAATACAATGGAGTTTTAGGATTTAAAACTTAAGAGCAACTGCTCGAACATTTATTTCAAATACAGAAGAACTTCAAGGGAACAACAGCAAGTCGTTTCCCTTTTCTCCTGCGCAAAAAGAGAAACCGTACCCAAGTTAGGCAGATCTTGAGGATTCCAACAGTACGCTCAGCAGCGTCCTCTATAATATTTTTATTATTAAATTCCTTTAAAATAGAGACCAAAGATCTTCTTTAACGTAAGGTTAGTTTTTAAAACGATACTCGCTAAAAATAGAAGACGCCCAATGGACGCGGCCGGTCATCAGTACGGTACTCCGGTAGGAAGTTTTAGTGGCGTTCTGATTAGATAGAAACAGAGTTTTAAGATGTCTGGTCGCCGACTAGCTGAATATCGTATCTTATTGTAAGATTGCATATAGCACTAAGATTTTAACAATTAATTGACAATTAATTACCTTGAATAGTAAGTGCCTATTCAAGACGCTGCAAAAGCCGGGTCGAGGAGTTCAAGTCGCAGAAAGAGACTACTTTTTACGCAAGAGAAATAAGTTAGAGGTACCAGACCCACTTTTATTAAAAGGACGACATGCTGCCCAAGCAGAGCAAGCTCAAAGATAATTTAATGAGTGAACGCCAAAGCGTAACAAGTAATTTTAATTAAAGCTATTTAAGGCTAATGCAGGTCTTCTAGAAGCGCAAACATGCTTAATTATAGAAAGTTAAATTTCAACACAAAAATCGAAAAGAAAAGATGCAACTGCAAAACAAAAAACAACGAACAAAGAGATCTCATTTCATCAGTTTCAAATTTTTGTCTGTGAACTAAGAGAGGCCAACTGAAGAAAACTTTTTCTTCCACAAAGCCGCCATCAGAAATACGGAAAATATTCAACAGGAAATTTCATTGAACAAACAAAATTGGCTGTCCGTCTTTGTTGGTTGATCTGTCTCCCTTTCACGCTCTTAAAGATACTTAACTACTGTACCTGTGATGCGAGTTTCACCGGTGCACAAGTATCAGAATATTTTAATCGCAGGTGCTATTAGGATGGAAATATTTCTTTATGGTCCACATCTGGAAGATTTCTATACAGACAATATCGAATCCCGTCATTTGACGAGTCGTGTACACAATTATGTATACTGAGTGTTTCAGAACACAAGGTACAAAATTGCACATCAAGTAGAAAATGGTCAAATAAACACTTTTTGTCCTATGAAATTCTCCCCCAAAAAATCGGGGTTGGGAGGTATTGGGTGTTTATTGTTTTTAAGGTTGAAATTTAATGGCACAATTACTCGCGATATTGATTCTGAATTTACTTTACAAAATTGCTCAAAATGTGTTCCCCCTACATCTATGCACTTTTCGAATGTTGGCCTTAACGGCTGCCGAATATTAGGAAACACGTCGGGCATTTAAGGTATCTCACCTGCAGCCACTGCAAATCTGGCCACAAGATCTTTCTCAGACTCAATGGGTGTAGCATAGACAAGGCTCTTCACGTGTCTCAAAAAATTGAAATCGAGTGGAGTCATGTCAGGAGATCTAGGAGGTCTTGCAACTAGCACATTTCGCCCGATCAACGTAAATTCAAAATAAATATTGCGAGTAGTTTATTCATTAAATTTCACCCTTTAAAACAATGAACTGCTAACTCAATGTCTCTTTCTCGGAAAATTTTATAGAAGAAAAAGTTTTTATTTGGATATCTTCTAGTTGGTGTGCAATTTTTTGCCTCTTAATCTGAATCTGAAACACCCTGTATATTACTGACAAGTGTTTTCTGAGTAGGTAATGTAGGCATTGTCTACACTGAGAAGCATAGATATGTATCAACAGTTTTTTATTACTAAGTATGCACTAATTCAGTGAAATTATAATAGTTAATTCAATGACTATGCTTCAAATCTCCAAAATTATGTATACGTGTAGATAAGGTAGGCCAGATTTGCACACTGCCTTTTCTTCTCTGTACCTACACTATGCAGGGTCACAATGCAGAAAAGGTGTCATATTATTGCTCAACTCTATGTTGCATTTCGGCTATATATAATAAGCAAAAGTTGTTCTGCTTTCATCGCAGGGTTCTGACGTTTTCGGAGCGTTTTTTTACGAATAAAAGTCACTTCTAGCTTCTTTGCGTGTAATATGATACTATCTCTTATTTTCGTCTAACTTTTTACTTTGTATTGGACACTTTGTTATTTTAATAAACGCCCTGGTTCTTCTCATTTCGTGTTTTTTGGAGCAATTTGAAACGTTTCCAGCAAGAGAATTTGTACTCTCGCATAAATGCAAAAACCATTGCAGCTGAGATAGTGCATTGTTTTCAGTTACAATGTGTGTGTGTGTGACTGTAAGTGAAGTTTTTGCTAGTGTGTGTAATTATTTTCATTGCAGCTCGTTTACATTGTATTTTAATTTTTTTCAAGTGTCTCAATGCCGATATAGATAACCTTACAACATTTCCAAATCTTCCTTAACAAGAAGTAATTAATTATATAATGCTACAAAACGAATACTATTTCAGTTTTTAAAAATGTATCAAGATAATTATAATATTCTCCATTTCAGCGTATGCTTGCTTAGAAACTGGGGAGTGATACGAAGATAAAAATTAAACATGATGATGATATAGTGAAATACAATATAACTCTGAAAGAACCAAAAACATTCAAGGAATAACTTGAGAAATGAGCATAAATTTTTATTATTAATACATGCTAACTTGACTTAAAAACACGGAATCCATATCAATTTTGATAACATGACTTGAAAACTAGAAGTTTTTGTGCACTAGACCATAGCTTCAGGTTTCGGCAAAGACTACTCACTGGCAATGAATCATAACCTAAAGACTAGAAATGTTTATGATCATTATCAATCAATGCATCATTTTGAGCATACAGAGTTACCACTTTTTATGTGAGTACAATGTATTGCATCAGCTGAAATGTTCTACAAGTAACTTGCAACACATTTAATACTATTTTCCAGTTCCTATGTATTAATTGAAGGAAAAATGATCAAAACAGAAATATACAGAATGAATATGCGATGCTTTCAATTACTAATTCCTGCTTTTAACTACAAAATATACACCAATGCTGGGTACAAAAATTATATTTCGCACTCGTAGGTTTCTCATATATATCTGTGCAAACCCTCAATGACTAGATAACATGACGGTATTAGGTGATAGGAATAAATACGCTGTTTCAAACTTAGAACAAAACAATCAACAAAAACATTGCGTATTTTTTAGATTGTTCAGCAAAGCATTCTAACTCTGTTTTGGTTCACTTTTAGTTTTAAAGAATTATAAATAATTTTTAGCAAAAATTAGAATCGAAGACACCAAAAAAAGAGCGACTCCAACCACGACTCTACCACATCCGAATGAACGACTCCGACTCCGACTCCGACTCCACCACATTCGGAAAAGCGACTCCGACTCCGACTCCGACTCCATCACACTTCAGAGTAGCGACTCCGACTCCGACTCCGACTCCACCACACTTCAGAGAAGCGACTCCGACTCCGACTCCGACTCCACCCTAAAACATCCGACTCCGGCGACTCCGACTCCCGACTCCGACTCCGACTCCGCAACCCTGATTACAATGACAGTACATTTGATACACGTGTCTCGATCTCGGGCCTGCTGGCCCGGCTCTTCGCTTACTTGCGCTAGAGGCCGCGGAGTCTGTTTTGTGAATGGAATTGAGTGTCTACTGCTGTATCTTGCATAATATTATCAAACCATTCATGCTGATCTTTTTACTTCCTTTTTTTATTAACTGCAGATGAGTTTTTTATTATAGTTCTTACTCTTACGACTGTGAATTAGTAGCCTTTCAACCAAATTTTAATGAAAAGTTCTCGAGAAATTTTGGTAAGTGTGCAGTAAGTTGTGTTATCGATTGGACATTTCGCGTTGACAGCAGATGGCATTCTCTTCCTAATTTGATCAGTCATTGTGAATTTACTGCCACCTTTCTTCAGGGGAATACTTCTGGTTTTCTTGAACTATTCATCCGCAATTTTAATGCTCTTCCCTGAAGTCCTTGCAACTTCCTGCCCATTCTTTTAAGGACATATAAAATGGTTTCAGTCATTTTTAATCATGCTGACTTCATTTCACAGATCACCATGGCTATGTTGCTGCTTAAAATTTCAAATAAAATGGGTTTATAACATGTAACGTATACTGAATATTATTTTTAATATCACTACTGGGGTCGCGATAAATTTTTCAACTGGTGAGCTTGAGACATTTAATTTCCATTTTGTTGAGCGTGTTGAATATTAAGAATTTTTAGATTCCATTTGAGAAGCCTTATTTCAAGAAGAGGAAATTAAATTTTCTTTTGAAAGCTTTTATTCTCATTTAAAATCTATTGAGTTTGACTCTGAGAAACTTGATTTTCAATTGTAGGAAACTGATTATTACTTTGAAGCACTTGAGTATCATTTGTAGGAAATAAACCTAGAATGATGTAGTGGCTTCTTTGCTCTGCAAAACAAACAAACTTCAAAATAAGTGATAGGTGTAGTTAGTTCATTTGATGCCAGATTCGTAAGCTGTCGTTACAGCTCACGTCCGGCCACCTCCTGCGTGGAGTGGCTAAGGGGTTGCAGTTCAAGGTCCTGCTTTGTTAACACGCAACAACTGGGGAGAAGAATAATCGCTACTGTCGGCTTCTTTTGTTTCTTATTTACCTGTGTACTCAATCATTTCTTGTCCACTAGCATTAATTATTTTACTATAACGGAAATTTATCTCAATAACTATTAAAAGGACATCAAGTACTTGCACAGGATTTCTAAAATTAAACTTGAAAATTCGATATTTATTCATAGGTATTTACTTTTTTTCTTCTAGCATTGCAACGGTGATATACAGTTCTTTCACTTATGGTTACCTTGACTTAGCTTTTTTCTGTGCAGGAATTTCACTCCTCTTCATATTGTGCACTCCTGCAGTGATGTCGTCGAAAAGATTGAAGTTAATTAAGGCGGAGTTACAAAATGAGCATAACGCTTTTGAAATCTCTATAATAAAGAGCAAGATAATTGTTGAACAGACAGATTATCGCGATGAATTGATGCTACCAGAAAAGTATGATCATGCAAAACATCGAACCAATTTAATAAACTCAAATACAAATCACAGGGAAGAGATGCAATCAGAGTTGTATTCAGACCTATTGTCGGGAGTGAAGTCTGCAAGAGAAGGTGCGGGAAACATTATGGACTCTAACGTCGACTTTAACATTTTGTCTAAAACTTTTGACATAAAACCATCCGACGGCGTAGTTAAGAATTGCAATTTTATAACCTCTACAGTAGAATCAAATCCAAATGAGGGAAAAGGTTTTGCACCTTCCGCGCTTGAAATCGCTCCTAAACTAAGCAAAATGGCCAATCAGGAGAGGAGCTACGAGTTGTGCTATGAATCGACGATAAATTCATGTGCCAGCGGATTGGAACATAGCAGTGTCACGAGTTTGGACTCAGCTTCGGGTGTGCCAGAAGAGATAACCGAGGACAGCTCGGATAACGATGACGTGAGGAGTCCACGGACAAGCAGTGTGAGCCACCACATGCCTGCAACAGCTGTGGCAGCCGTCGGCTTCCTCTATTGCTTGATGCGTTTGCTCAAAGAGGGTTCTTGGTCAGGTCAGTGTAATATTTTACAAGGCTTACAATAGTTATTAGAAATAATAATTCAGAATTTATCTGCGCAGTTTCTCCAGTAATCTGCATTGTTGATAGCAGTCAGAGACAAAATAAGCAGCGCAGTGTCCCGTATACGCTTCAAAAACTTTACTTAAGAGACTGGAAAATGTCAGGAAAAAGAAAACTATTAATGAGGCGCAATTTTGTACGAACGTCTTCCAAAGAATTGTTCACCATACTCGCGACAAGCTTGGTGTTAAAACAACTCAGTATTAACGTTTTTCGTCTGCATTTATGAAACCGACACAACTATAAACGTTTTTTGTAATTCAAGTATTTCAGCTCCTCGTTCAGAAAGTAGAATGGCTTAGTGATGGCTTGATGTGCTTAATGACTGAAACTGTACTACGACATCTTCATTTGTTTCAACAGGGATAGTTCAAAGACTGGTGCGGTGGTTTTCAATGCACCCTTTAGTGTACGGTGATTCTTTCACATTTTAAAATTGTTGTTGTATTATTCAGTGGATATTTTAATGAAGTTTTAAATTAAAGAATTGACTGTGTACCTAGACACATTCAGCCTCAAATACTGACAGCATTTCTGAAGTTCAAGTTGATAAAATTAAATATCATTATAAACTAAGGGTAACACCTTCCAACGTTTGATAAAGACGGTAAAATTTTATTCCTATGAGAGTATGTACTTCATCAATGACTGTACTTCCAAACCTATCATTCTTCAATTTATGTTTTCTTTTGCTGAAACACATCTGTAAAACATGAACAAATGTTAAACACGTAGCTAAAGTCACCCTCTTTTTATTTGGATTTAAAAAAAGTTGCTTTAATCACTCTAAATCTTATGACAAATGTGCGAAATTTCCCACACCTCAATCCCGTTCACCACTTGTCCAACACAAATTTTATGATAAGTTTCGTTCCACAACTGTGGTTACTTACGCTACACTACTGATGTGGTGACAACACAACTGTTGTGATAATCTCAGCACAACTGCAGTGGCTTGTGCAACACAGCTATAATGGCATGCTCAACACACAGGCTACAACTTGCATTCTATACATATATATACATATCTCCTGCGGTAGAACTAAAGCAAATACGTTCTAATAGTGGATTTGAATGCTGTTAATATTTCGAAGCTTTTAGATTCATTATACTTGCGCAGATTTGGTTGAGGAAGTTCGGCACGCGTGGCAGAAAACTGAACAGGTGTTGTCGGCACAGGGCAACCTCACCACACTCGCCAAGCAGGTGACCTAGCTTGCGTCGAAGCGTGTTTTATTATCATAGTGTAGTTTTATGGATTTTGGGTTGGGCGAGTGAGCGAAGTGCATACTCAACGACTTTTGACATCCAATCACAGGTCTTTGAGTAAGCGCGTCTCTGTGTTTTTGTGCGTCTTCACTTGAGAATGCGTCTGAGATGAGAAGGGTGTCCCGTAAAACCAAGATTGCTCATTTTCTTTATTCTTAGAATCCTCAGAGAAGATGTCCTGCTCTGCTGAAAATACCTAGTGCAAGACTGAATTTGAATCGATATTTTTTTCCGTCCCAATGATTCTCATATTCTTACCTAAAGATGACGACTGCTGATGAGCTTGATCTTACAAACCTTCCAACTACAGCTTCCCGTTTTCTTTCAGATGAAGAGTGCGCCACTGATTAACATATAACTCTAAGAAATAAAGGCCCATAAATACGGTTCCAAAAATCAACTATTTAACTTGGATTGTAAACGCGCTCTAAACTACTTTTCGACATCCTTGAATATCATGAAAAACTTGCCCTTTTGTTTACATAATTTGGGCAATGAAAGAGTTTGTGGATTTGCGGTCTATATAGTGGATGCTGTCTTGTGGATTTAAAATTGCGAAATCAAGTTTACCGTTTTGACTCATTGCTCTTAGTTTATTGGTGTTCTCGATGGTTATATCCTAAATAAATTTATGCTTGAATTATCTGTATCTTACCTTATGGGGCCAAACAGCTCAAATATGAGAACATTTTCTATAATAACACTTTAAATCAATTGACACTACTTGTTTTTACCACTACAGGCAAATACATAGAGGACTATTAACGCAGAGCAGTTACAGAAACAGTAAAACGGAATGGAGCCTGGATGTGTACCGATGAACCCACGGAACAGTCAAACACTATATATGGTCTTAAACATTTACGGGTCGCTGAATTTGACCTAGAAATTTCAATTGTGCGATTGCTTGAGGCACTATTTGATTATATAATAGTATTGCATGTACGCGTATCTGAATGGAAGCTGCATCGGAAAATGGCCGAATAGGAAAGTTGGATGATACTTATTTTTACACTCCCCTAAGTCCTCAGCCTCAGACTTTTCACCGGACAAATGTTAAGTAATGTTCACCTTACAAACAGTTATACGCGAGGTGCGTAGAGCTTATCTTGTTACCAGCTTCACAATCAAAATTATAATTGTAGGCATTTTTTGTTCTGTTGATTGAATTTTTCCATTGTTACTTGGAGTAAACTTACCACAGATTTAGCAAAAGTCTGAATTCAGCAAACTTCCTCGCCGATTCCTGTTTTTGATTTAGTTTGCATGTGTATATTCTGTTAGATACTGTCAGTCACAAATGATTCGTGAGATATATTTGAAAAAATTTCAATAACCGTAGGTAAGACTGTTTCAAAAATAAAGCTATAACACAACCACTTATTGGATAAATCTGATAATGGTAATCCTGTAAAATCCTGTAAAAATCTGATTTAAACTGGATTCAAACGCCCACAATACATCTTCTCACTGCAGTAGCCGATCAACACTGCACAGACACGTAACTGAGGAGTATGCTTGTGACTCAGGAACCTCACATGATATAACAATTCTGTTTCCAGGTTCAGAATTAACTCACTTGGCTTAGGATAAATCTTCCTCTATTATTTGAGTAGTAGAACATTTATAGACCAATGTTAGTGTTAGTTAACTTCCTTCTTCTCGAGGTGAGGGATGGTCTATCCCTCTTAAAGCCGCTGGTCTTGCAAAGAGAACCGTTGGACCTGGGAGCTTATTATCGAAGTTCATCATCCACAGGTTTCTTCTTCCTTATTGGTTGAGTTTACAGAAAAGCAGAAAAGTCTGCATTGCAAGTACAGTAGTTTTGTACAGCTCCTCTAACATCATAACACAAAAGCGATTAGTCTTCCAACACACAGAAGAAAAATTTTATCAGGCCTCTATTCTGAGGACATTTATCTACCTTACAATATAGATAACCTGCCAGTACTTTTCAGGAAAGTACCCAGTGAACTGAATATTCTTTTCTCAGAGCTAATAGGATAATTTCCTCCTCCTAATACATTTTTCAGATTAAATTCAACCTCCATACTTTCAATACACACCTTAAACACAAATCTCTGTTGACTATACTTCACACAATGTAATATATAATGGGGGATGGTCTCAGGGACATCGCAGCAGTCACAGTTTGGAGTAGGGCACATATTAAAACGAAACAAATGGGCCTGTACACCTGCATGTCCCACTCTCAATCGGCTAACAGCACTTTCAACAATACGGGATGTTCCCCTTGGGTGAATTAGCATTCTAGGTTGATCAAAAAGATTCTTAAGAAAATGACCTTTGTTAGATGTCTCGACTTGAAGGCGCCACTGGGTGCACCACAGTTTGAGGAACTGTTAGTGTTAGTTAAGAGCTCCAAATATCTAGATTGATTAAGAGGAAAATTTTTTTTTGAGTATTGTGCAGAATGAACAAAACGCTTTAATAATACTTCAATACGCCTGATCACGATAGTGATCGGAAGCGTTGCTCTGTATTTCTTTTGCTTGAGGAGAATTGAAAAATCTTTGCATGCTTCGACTGATTTGTACTACAGTTCTATATAAATGTTTCAAATTTTTCAAAATTTCCAGGCCATATCACAATAGATCATGAATTCTACATCTTCCAGACACATTTTCAGAAATTTTCGGCAAGACCTTAAAACTTCGTGCAGTCCAATCCATCTCACGAAAATTTTCCTCTGAAAGAAATGTGCTTACCATCACTGTTTTACATGGAGCATTGTCCTCCATAAAACGGGAGACTGTTAGAATATTGTAAAGAGGCTATAAAGCTCGGCTCCACAAAAGTTCTTCATCCGAACCATCAGTTATTTTGTCCAGAGATATAAGGTGCAGCTGAAAAAATCTTAATACCAAGACACTCCGATTTCCAGACTTGACAGTTTTCACTGTTTTTGGGACAATAATTCTCATTAGTAATCAGATAAATATGTCTTTCCTCATCTATGTGCATTGAAGTAAAAATGTTCAGATTTTCCTCAATACAGTACCAACTGTTTAGTTCAGTGGTTTGAGCGTTATTATTTTTGGAATGATTACGCATAAAATTCATGGCAATCTCTTAAAATTGTACGATAATATCGCAGAGGAGCGTTAAAAGAACTTAGAGGAACTAAGAACTACTCCTTCTTCTACCTTCTAATGAGCGTTTTACGGTTTTCAGATGGAACAACAAGAAATAAGTCATTCTGAAAAATACTATCTGTCGAAGCAAACACAGTTATAACTTTATTATACTGTCGTGGTACAGTTCATTAGCGTGTAGCAAAAGGGGAACGTGCTGAAGGCGGCGGAGTCATTTTGGGGGCTAACACCTCTCGACGCATGCTCTGCCTTTGGGCGCTATAACACCTCTCGACGTATCCTTTCACTGTATGCGGACTGGTAGCCTGCCCAGGAACTCAGTCCTCGCGAAAAAGAAGTAATTTTTCAGTTTTCCATAATTTCACACGCTGTATGAACTGAATAAAAAACAATTTACGTTCATGTTCAGGGTGATTTTAAATATGGGTCCTGAAAGAATCGTTAATGACTCCCAAAATTACGGATGGATTTTAAAAAACACAGTAGTTGAGCAATTCTGAATCACCTCTGATTTCTTAGTTTTATTTTGATTAATTTTTAGTACAATATTATTCACGGGCTGCTCCCTAAGAGCGCAGACATGAATCGGCGCGATTACGCGAGCCGTTCATTACGACGCTGGCAAGATCTGGTCCAATTCGCTGAATTTCTACCTCGATGGATGCCTTGAGTTGGTGTAGATTGGTAGAGTTTTCACGGTAAACTCATCCTTTTAGGTATCTCCAAAGGAAGATACTAACTCGAGGCATCCATATTGAGGTATAAACCCAGGGAATTGTTGATGGATGATCATGGATAGAATTAGTTCTTCCAATATAGTTCTCATTTTCCCTAAATTTGACCCATTTACACAACGACATGTGTGTGTTTAGGCATATTGTTAAATTCGAGTATAATTGGCGTTTCGGAAAATGGCCACAAAAATCAGAATTTAGTTCTCCTGCAAGATAATAGGTTGAGGCTGTCAAGAATATTCAAGCATTGGAACAGATCCCAATGAGATACTCGTGTGCTTTGTGATCATGTGATCATAGGAAAGAAAGATTCAGATCGAAATAAATTTTAAAAATTGAGGAATGTTAGCAGTTATCATGTTTAGAAGATCGTAGTAAGAGTCACTGCAAATGATTAAGCTATTGCTCAAAGACTTATATTAAACAGCGTAACAATATCATTTTGGTTTGAGAAGAGTATCAATTAAGCTATAAGAGGCCTTTACATAGTTACTAGAATAGAATGCTTATCATTTTCAGTCAGTGCTAAAAGTAAAGTGATCAAATGGTCTTTATTTAAATTTGCATTTTCAACGGTATTAGGTTCATGTGTTTAGACATATGCGGATGTACGTCTCCACTGAGTTTATCATTATCCCTAAGTAAATGGTGTACCCTGGTTTGGTTATCAAAGATTTTAATTTGGAACCATGAATTATGAAGAATCATTGTAGCTAACTTTCCGAGTAGCTAAACAATTTTATATACAATTTAATTCAGTGGTAGTACGACTGATTTCATCTATTTCTGGACGGAGGGACCTCTAACGTGAAGTTTATCCTGAGGTCAAGATGTTATTTCCTGATGATGAATTTTTTTCAACGTGTTTTACTACACAGAACTCATGAAGGAAAAATTTTGTTCAAGCCTCAGAAAATTTCCGTACTCGTAGAACGAATGGTATATTTGAAGAGGAGTAGGCTACCCAAGCTATGTAAAATTACAGAAATATCAGAGTGAATACGCTACTTTTTAAGGTATCGAACCTCTAAGTTCTTTTCTGGATAAATTACTAAAGCGTCTGAATTACTTCCACCGAGATGCTACCATGATTTTTAAAATGACATTCGTGTGGTTCACGTCAGCAACGACTGTGGAGGTGGAATTCTGATTTCTGATTAATCAGAATATCAGTAATTATATCAGTAATTATAATTACTGATATAACTATAATATATTTATTATATATAATTATTATATATAATTTTGTATCAGTAATTTCTCCTACAATGGATTAGCTCTTGGTTCAATTAAGTAGTCCTTGGTTCCGATACTTCCCCGAATGGTACGATTAATTTCAGGTTCAGCCTCTATTCTGGCCCGAGAAATTACTTCAAGACATTTTACCACTTCGTCTCATGAAGTGGTAAAATGTCTCATTATTAAACTGAAATGAGGCAATGATTCAGAAAATATATGTTCGTCATCATAAGATTTCCAGCATATGAGGTACTGAGACAGTTCTTATCTAAGATCCAATATTTTAAATACTAAATGGTTCTTAAGTACCCAGAGATGACTGCCCAAATAATTTTGAGCTGATATATAAGTATACTAATCGAAGTATACAGGTCGTTCAGGTAAATCCGTACAATTTCTTTCTCTATGCTTAAATCCTAATAACTCTAGAAGATGTAAAATTACATTGAAATTTTAATAGTTTAGTTAGCAGACCAGGAAAACAAAATTATTTTTCGAATGATCGCCATCAGCCATGATGACTGCTTCTACTCTCTTTTGAAAGCAGGACAAGGCGCGGAAAACTCCTACCGTTTCCTACACCACGGCTTCTTCAATATCTTTCTTTATGACTGTGACGCTGTTGTGGAACTTAACAGAAGTTTTGAACTTAATTTGCGACCATGGGTTATGTCTGGCGAGTTGGTAGGCCAAAAATCTCCGTACCAGAATCGCACATCGGATCTTCTAAGCAAGTCAACGGCTTGCTAGCCGTGTGAGCGATAGCCTAGTCCTGTTGGAGCCTGAGCTTCTTATTTGTAGCATTGCCTTTCATCCATGTAGTGATTTCTGTTTACAAGACGCTGCAGTAGGATGCGGCATTCACTTTTTCATTTACGGTAAAGTAGTGGGAAAAGACATCACCCTCATTTGAAACCGCGTTGAGTGTTTTGACGCTAGCGTTTTTTCGTGATTAGCGAGGGTTGAACGTCAGTGTTCGAAGACGCAATCTAGCGATCAATTATTCGTCTGTTACAGGCCTTACGAACTAAAAAATTTTCTCATCAAACAAGAACTTGATAGTTGATCTGTCGGTCATTAACCAGTTCAAAACTCTCTTGCATCTCTCCAAACGAACTTCATTTATCTTATTAGTTGGGATATGCTTCTTTCCTCATTCATCAGAGGTCAGGACAAAGTCTTTGATCGCTCTGTGAACTGTCGTGATGCTGCCGAGCTTCTTCTAAGCTAGCGAAACCGATAACAATACGATTGGATTGGTCTTGACGCTTTTTTAAAACCAGCTCGACAACGAGGTTTGCGAATTCAATCTTTCCTCGGCGTGTAGGAAGCTCTGCAATGTTGAAGCTCTAAGCTCTAAGCTAAGCGTTTTGATGAATCTGACCTCTCGGTCAGATGCATCAAAACGCTTACAAAGGTAGTAAAATATCTGTTTAGGATACTGGAGGGATTTTCCAACGAAGTGTAGGCTTCGGCCCGCGCCACGGTGTTCATAGATAGATAGATGTCTCAACCGTTCCAATGCGTAATGTTTCAGAAGCGAACTTTAAATGTTAATGTCGGTTCCATAGACAACTTAGCATAACTGGTACAATTCAGCGTTGCTAACTTTCAGAAGGGTCGGAATTACCTAGGCTTCGAAATTTGTACTGATTTATCCGAAAGACCCTGCAGAGTTTTTTTATGATGTACTTCTGCTTAGATAATCAATTGTAGGAAGTAGTGTAGACTCTGACTTAATTGAATGCTTGATATTCTTTCAGTGATTAATAGCCTTAGTTTTGAGACGACTATTTTACTTCTTCCGTAACTTCGCTTGGATTCCATTCACAGAACTGATAAATTTGTAGCTTTGGTGCGAATATTAGTTATGCATAACTCCTGCGGTCCTATTCTTGTCGAAATAATGCGTTTGCTTTAGTAATAGATTTTTCTACAACTTCGAACAGTAGTGTTATAGTTTTTGATAAATGTCCAGGAGATGACCATAATCGATTTTCCAATTTTCGGTGCTTAAATATAGTTAATTAGATCGAAATAAACAAGTTTTCTTAAATGTACTTTCCGCCTGAAATGAGTATTTTACGAGTTATAGCGGTAAATTAGTTACCGCAACTCTAGTGTTTGAAGAGGGAAGTAATTCATCGAGCTCGTCGTATGGCAACACTGCAATGGACTCTCCCTTCCGACGCGCTCGAATGCTCGACCGGATTCCCGCCATCTAAGACGAAAGTTAACATACCGTTATAACTCGTTACTTTTGGGTGATAATTTCTATTGTGTTATTAACTAAAAGATCCAAGAAGTGGGTTCAGGCTCTGCAGGCTCCGCGGGGCCGGCAAATAATAAATTACAAAGTACCCAAACGTACTCTACCCAAACTAAACTTACCGCTATAACTCGTAAAATACTCATTTCAGACGGAAAGTGCATAGGCGAAAACTTGTTTATTTACATCTAATTAGCTATGTATAGGCACCGAAAAGTGGGAAATCGATTATGGTCATCTCCTTGACATTTACCTAGTTTTTACCCATAGCTTATTTTATGATCCTGCTGTCTTTATCATTTACCTTTGATCTGTGTCTAGTCTGCTTCCTTTTCCCGGCCACTTTAAACAGTGTATTGATTAGTCCTTCACCGTTATACCGTAGATTTACTAAATCGTTCGGCTGTCGACTAAGCGCGGATGCTCCCAGTATTTTAGCTTTTACGATTTGGTCTCGATGGGTGCGTGAAATCTCACGCATTCTATGTTTGATAGCACCCCTATAGTTAGACCGAAAATTTAGCTTCACTTGGGTTATGAAATGCTGCCCAAGTGAAACTAACCTTCTAGTTATAATTCGACGATTATAAGCTGTTTATTTTGTCAATAAAATGTATGACAAAGTGCTCATTGATTACCAAATATAGGTGCGGATTGAACATATCTTGGTTTTGAGTTTATCTCTTTTTTGCAATCTTTTAATACATTAAAAAGTAGTGTACGTGGCCGGTAGGTCTTAATTTGCCACCTTTTCAAATTGTAATTTTTATTACATTTTCTCTCTGCAGTAATCACTATTAAAAATACAGAATCAAACGAAAATTCATTATTGAAAAAATATCACAAGCTCATACAATATGGTGTGCAAGTGTGTGAGGCTGTGATGAGCATCCACGAATAATTTCTGTGAACTCAGCTCCATCTTGAAGATACAACGTAGATGCTTACTTGAGGCGCAGGTTCTGTTACTTGATCGCTACTTTCATTGTTATGTGAGAAGAAAACAAAATATTTAAATTCACAGCCAAAATTATGCGATCTGCATAAATGTTTATTTTTTGAAATAATGAAAGATTTTGATTTATACTAATTTTTAACAAGTGGAGATTTAAATATTTGCTTTACTAAATTCTCCTCGATAAATAGAAGTCTGCAACACGCAGCAATTTTTCAGAATACCATGAAATCTGTTTCTTTCCTTACAGATGATATTCTTATCCGCGTGCGGGAAATGCCTTCTTCCTGGCGAGCATCTGTCCTCGCTCTACACCCTCATGTTCTGCAGCATCGTCACCTACTGCGTCGGATACGCCAATGTCAGATTAAATTTATAAACTTCATGCCTATCGTTTAGAAGTCATTCTGAGGGAAACATATTTTGCAATAATTAGGTGACATAAGTACAATGTAATGTTTTTTGGTACAACGTGCATTTTCCGCTGTTTTTGAAAGTGCAAACTTTGCGGTATGGTGTGTTGCTGGCTTCAAAAAGCAATTTCTATGACGTACTGCAAATTAATTTTCATAACTCGAAAGTCTGTTTTAATTTTTAGCACATAGAGACAAAAATCCTGTTATTTTTAAGTAGGTTTTATTACAATCAGCTTGAGAGTAACATGAGCTTTGGTGGTCATCGTAGGAGCTGCTGACAAGGCAACAGTGGTCCCTCGCTGTGAGGGTAGGCGGCCCGACCAGTTCTGTGCGCCACCTAGCTCTCTCCACCACCAACATTGTGCTTGAATGGACCAAGGCGGTCACCTTCATCACAACTTTGGTATTCCTGCTGCTGATGCTTGGCCTCGAGAAGGGGCTGCAAGATTACTCACTAAATGCATCCTATATCGTAATTGCCGCTCTCTACTGGGTGTCCACGGAGAAAGTTTGTCGCAACGCCGTGCTTAGTCAGATGTTGGACTGGAGGTGGAGATTCTGCGACTCCCTCGAAGAGCTTTATGTTCCACTCTACCTACAATACTTTCAGCTGTGTTGCATGGTGGCCTTCACACTGCCCTGCATTTTCATGGGCTATTGGAGAACTGTAATCTGCGGTTGGTATGACGAATTTCCTCGTATAATAAGGGCTTGTTCATTCGGTATAGCTTGAGTTGAATTGAGTTGACTTTATGCTATCAATGTTTCCTGCGAAAGCAATTCATTTTGAGATATAACTTATTATTTGCTGTGAATCACTAATTCACATGTGTTTCCTATTCGACAGGAGCGGTATTTGTTCGCATGGATTACCTTCAGAAAAAGACTTTATCGCAGAAGCTGTCAGCGGCTTTGATCCAGCTGAGACAGTTCAGAAACGCCAGTGAAGAGGAGCTCAGACGAAACAACGACCGCTGCAGCATCTGCTTGTGCTGGATGACGAGCGCGAGAGTGACGCCGTGCCAGCATTTCTACCACTCCGAGTGCCTCCTCAACATTCTCCAGTCGTTGCTCAAGTGTCCCATGTGTCAGGCAGACCTTCGTAGAATGAGCGATGCTCCATCTTGAAGTGAAACTTCTTTAAAATCTCTTAAAGCTGACTAGCAGGTGAACAACGAAATAAAAACTGTTTTAACTAGGAGGTTATGCAGTTAGATAAGCATTGTTAATAACAGATATTAACATCAGGTTAAAAAAATGAGCTCCTGATATGAGAGTTCAAATTTTTTGAGAGACGTATTTATATATATAAATTTTATTTTATGTAGGTGTAAGAGTTTGCGTCAAGTCAGTTTCCTTAAATGACTGAGCATTTGATGTCGGAAACAATGTTATATCAATATTAAGCAAAATATTTGAGGTACCGTTTATCACTCTTTTCTTTTTTATACCTTATTCGATAGACATCATTCCTCATGATCCTGGTTTAACTTTGAAAATGGGAGAGACGAAGCCAATTACCTAAACCAAGACTTTAGATTCACCCTAATTGAAGTTCAAAAGGCAAACTTTCTGTTTCTGTCTTGACAGGAAGACAAACACAACCATGAACTTTATCAGGATCTCAGCGCCGAGAGATCCCGACTGCCGTGAGTAAGCCTTAAACATGCAAGAACCCTCAGATTCTGAGGTCCGGAAAAGGTATCTTGTTCGATGCTAGTTCTTACAATTCAAAGAGTACGAAACGGTAGCTGAAAAGGCATTGAAAGATGCAAAGCACAAGCTGAAAAAATCTTTGAATTGATCGAGTTTTTAGACATATGCTCTGGCCCCACTTTACAAATATAATAAATTCTTGACGAAATATCAATGGATAAATTTTGAAGTACCTATTAGCAGAAGAGACCTGAGGCAATAACAGCAAATGTATGAGGTAATGGCGGTTTTGTGTATGGAATTGAAGCACATTTAAATCTTTTTCGACAATGTTGCTCTTTGCTCTTGTTTTTCACCCACATTCATGAGTCTCACAGAGCCTTGAATTGAGCTTTTTTTGTCTCGTCTTTGACTTTAACAGCTTTGACAATTATGAAAGTGCGTGAGGCTCAAGGGAGTCTATTCCGAGGATGATCTTCGGTAGCTCCAAAATCATAGAACCCACGAGGAGTTTGATAAATCGAAGGGGCATGTTCCAGCATGGTTGCAATTTGTCTTTCTTGCTCTATATTGCCAAAAAATGATTACGCTGTTCTAATTTTTTTAAGAAACAAGGTAAATTATAGAAAACTGAGTAAAAAATATGAAAGATTATGCACTTCTTGGCAAAGTTTTGAATCTATGTCTGAATACGAACAAAATCTTAGCAATAAATTTACGTTGGAAACGAGTCCAAGAGCTTTGTCAGCACCCAGCTCAATGAATACGGAGTAGCTGAAGGGAGACTAGTCAACCAAGATAAACATAAATTAGCTTGACCAAGTATCTAAACAATAACAAGGATCAATCTAGACGTGCGTTGACGGCGCATCACCATTTTCACCGCTTGAAAGATCTGCAAGTGAAGTCTTAGAATACATGTAATTGTATTTAAATAAGTCGTGCGCAATTTAAAATTTCTATCGACAGTCACATGGACTGAACACACTACTTGCTTTTTAAACACTCATCCAAATTTTGAAATTCAATCAACGGCGTGTGGAATAAGAATGGCCTACGCACATCTGGGCTGTACACTCAAGTCGCAGAACCGATGAGCTGAATTATAAATAATGATGACCACTTCAAAATTAGGCTATATTCTAAAGTAGACATTTGAAACTCTTTAACAAAATTCTTTACTTTCTACCCAGCTATATCACATTTTCCTAATATCCAATTTTTTTCCAGCACTAGATTCTTGAATTATAATGCCTTATGTTTTTCTATGATTGAAATTAAATTAAAAGCAGTGTTACCTCAGTCTTACCGGGATTCCTAAAGTTAAAAGATGCCAGAGCTGCAAGGTCGTTGCCAGTATATCTGGGTATGCTGGGTAATTTATCTCCGGTCGCCTAGTTGGAGGTTGGGTTGTTGAGTGATATGTATATAGTTTTGCACTATAGACCAGCGAAGCCTCCGGGATGAGAGATCCTAAACGATCATATCCTTCATAAAATAGAAATATGGAAGGGAGTGTTTTGGTAGGGGCGATCTTCAATGCATGTAGGAATGGTTTTTTTTGGGAAAATAATCGCTGAAAAGAAATCAGAATCTGTTCGCCATGCACTCATCTTATGGCATTCAAAAGTACATTATAGAAGCGGTTCCAAGCTTCTGAACGTCTCCCTTCCTTTTCGCTATCTCTGTTTAGTTGAATACAGGCTGAGTCTCACTGAAAAACAAAGCGCAGTTATATATGTTCTCAGGGTAATGAATTGCAGTCAACTTGCTACATTTCATTGTGTTAATATCTAGTTTAAGAACTCAACAATAACAAAACGATAATAGTGAAAACGTGTTTTGTAAATTCTAACAATCAATATTTATTTTTTCTTATTTATGTTAAAATACGATATTCGGCAAAAATGAAGTTAGATGTTGGATTTTGTATGTTCCGAATGGTCTGGTTTTGTTACGCATGGGCTTGAATATCAACCGCGTAACGTTACCGTGGCTCTAGATTCCGTGATGCTTGATGATTAGAACTGAATGGAATGGAATCTATATACCAGAACATATCTGCTCTGTCAGTTCATTTATAATACATCGATTATGAAATTATTAGATATTCCTTTGGATGATTAACCAATTCAAGTAAACACCAAGTACCAATTAACAAATTTACATAAAATATGCACACGGTACAAGTGAGTAGCATCAATATCATACATACAAGCCTCAATTAAAACAATCTGGATGCATTTTGAGGTTCAAATTTTTCAATATTAGCATCACTAAAATTACGAAGAAGAAGTTACAGTTTTAGAACAAGCACTAGATGTTAAACACGGGGTGGTGTGAACAGCTGGGGATTTAAAAATGACGAGAGTTGAATACATCTTCACAGAGGTAGGTGTAATGGCCTCCGCAGCTTCGATTGGGTAGGTTTGCTGTTTTTGGAATCGATGTGTGATTACAACGAAAAATATATTTTCTGAAAAAAAGAGTTTGAATATGATTGCTGTAATACCGGCCTTGAACAAAGTTAGGAATCAGACCAATACGACAAATTTATCGATTACAAAAAGAGTAGGATGTTGAGTGTATTAAGAAACCTTGAACGTACGTTATCATAAAGGCGCCACTTAGGGGGTAAACGAAATTGCTGCTAGGAATAAATATGGATGGGTTTATGGCGGATTGGCTTTGGATGGCGGTGAGCTCAGGGTTAGCAGAGCTTGCTGTCGCGAGGGCTGAAACTCACATCGGGAGTCTGAAGTGAAGGCTACCCTGGTCAGGCTGGGCTCTGAGGGCTGCAAAATATCCTGCGTGAAGAGCTGTCGACTTATCAGCCTTGTTGCTCAGCCAAGGTAACAAAAGGACCAATTTCTTAAGAGTCACAGAAGCGCCAACTCTTACTCGAGAAGGCCAAAAGGAGGGATTAGCCATCGAGTCTTTTTTCAGCGCAGTGCGCTCAGGTACATGTTATTTACTTCTAGCAACAATGGGCAGAACGTCGGTTCTAGGTTCACCTGTACGCGGAGGATTGTTGTTTGAATGACACAAAATAGTTACGCGATGGACTTCACAGCATCACCGTGTGTTGCCAGTAATTCAGTATAATATAAAACACAGGAGTCTTAATTAAAACCTTGTCTCTATTGCTCAATTTTAAAATAACTGGAACTGAGGAATTTAGTAAATTTCTGCCTTAGTTTTTTATAATTCGACCTAAAAATATTATGGAGATACTTTCATATGCGATAGGTACTTACGCTGGTACTCATAGCGGTCGATGAGAGTTGACTGACCAACCGTGTGCAAAATGAGCATTTACTGTAAAAATTGATAATGTCTAACACAAATTAAGAGACAGATTTCCAGCACACTCTAGGATCTACAGAAAAATCTATTTCAGATTTGGAACTTAATATACTCAGATAAAAATATTAAAAAGCCAAATGTACAGTTATTCTCAGCTTAATGCGAAGCATTTCCAAACTTTATCAACCACAGGTGGATCGAATAGTCTTATATTTTCCATTTATTTATGCATGCTACTAAAACTGGAAAAGCATTAAACATATTCTGAGATGTATCATGTGCTAGAGTTGTTATAAGAATATGCCTATAATATGAATATTACGTACTAGAGTCATTCGAACAATATGCTTAATATATTCTGGTATGAATTACAGTATGTACTATATAGATCACATTTATAAGCTTTATTTATCCATCTCGCGTGCTTAGATCTTTTCTATGCTCTCACCCTTTAGAATTCAGAAATATCTGCTGGTTGGATTCGGGGACGGCAAAAATGTCATTTTTATGTCAAACTAGAATATGTAGTCTAATCAAATTTTATACATTTAAATTAAAAAACGTGTTTTTTCTGCTTAACTTCTCTGTCATGGTAAATGAGCGACAACAAAACAGCAACTTCCCTAACACTCGGTAAAAATCATTTGGTCTATAAAATTAAAGTTATAAAAAATGTATAGTTAGAAATTAAAATTAAAAGGAGATCCAATTAGATACCTGGACATTTGAAATTTTCAGTATGTACTTAGCAAGAGTTTCATTTAATAATTTTATTATATTTTGTACAAGTTTTAGTTTTTGAAAAGAAGGCTAGTAAATCTCTGTCACATGAGTAGTTATTACGAAAATCGTCATTGTTGATTCTGACAACCCAAACGCCCTGTGGAGCTTCCGTCCATCTGTTCAGAGCAACATACTACACATGAGTCAAACAACATGGTGGAGAGATAGAGATCTCTGCAAAAGTATATTCGAATTTTATGGATATTTCAAATAAATTTTCTTTATCGAAAACTTTCTTCAGAAAGCCTATTGCGTCAATAGTTGCAATAATTTATAAGTTCAGTTCACAATTTGTGATTTTTTTTGAAAAATCAAATGGGAGTTGAAAGTACATCAGAGCTACGCTTGCGGGAGACAGATCGTCTGTTGGATTGTTTCGACGTAGCAGTTTCCGCGCCGTATTTGCAAAATGCTTCGCAAATTTCCTTATTTAAATATATATATGAACACCCTGGAAGAAAATACTTTCGAGAATTTTTTGCGCACTACTTTCGATGGAACACTATTTTTCGATTCTAGCTCGACGAACACGCAGCGCAAGAGAGTGGGGTGCTCATTGCATGTTACAACTGTGTTTGCTGTGCTAAAATAAGGGTAAATGTACTGTGAGAACCGAAGACTGATCCCGTTTGATAGGTGTCTGATCATAATTCAATTCTTTTTTGAAGGTTCTGACAGGACTTTTCAACTTTCAAGTGACATATTTTCCCCTTAGAATTTCTAGAACATTCTAAAATAAACAAGGTACACAAACATATAAGGTGAACTTACTGTTGCGTTAAATAATTACGAACTTACGAGTAATAACAAACAACGCTTAATTATAGTTTGAAATTAAAATTAAAAGGTGATCAAATTAGATAACTGGACATTTGAAATTTTCAGACTATCACTGACAGTTAACTGAGTAGACTGATTGCTTGAATAATTATTCTACATCAAGTACAACCATTGTGGCTATAAGTTATGCTGAGGAAAAAGCTTTGTGCACCATGCTGGAATCATAGTCTCGAGTTTCATTCCTATAGCTATTCCTATACTTGACACAACAGAAACAAAGCAACAGCACACACTCTAGCTTACAACTAAATAAAGGCGAAATTTCACGATGAATTCGATGGTCCCGAAACCTCTGGTACAAAAAATCCTCTTGACAGGTGAGCGAGGCGGGCTACCTGGAGTCGGTGTTAGATGCCTCCTTCACTGCTCGTGATTTTGGCGCTCTCGATGGGCTGATCATCGTCCTGTGAAAATTGGAAAATTGGTTTGTTATAGTAGTACCATGGTACGCCTCAGTGCTAGAGATATGAGTGCAGCAAATTAGAAATACCATGGTAGAACAGAAAGGCCTTGTATGCACAATTCTAGTTTTTAGTGCATGGCAAAGGGAAATAACATAAAGTAAATTTAACAATGCATGTGTCCTTCAAGTACAAAGGAAGAAAAAGTTTTATTTTGGGCATTTTCCACATTGCATTCATACTGAACAATTGACTACAGGATCTCCGCTATCTTTAATAGCGTAGAAGATTAACATTTTGCAAAATGAATCCGCTGTGTGGTACACATGATTTCGGGAAAATATGAAACTGATGAACTCAATGATGAAATATTTAAAGTCTTTGCAGTCACCCAATTTGATTATTCTAGAATCTGAACGAAGACACTACAAAAAGAAAGCATAAAATTACTCACATCCCTAAAAGAAGAATCTGCAAAAGGAACAAATTCACGACAAAAATGATCACTGCCTTACAAACGAATCACTCTTCCGTTATCCACTGGTTTTCATATTTCACAAGTTTAAAATTTTCCATCTTAGTTTTTTCCGCTTACAAGTACAACGGATTTTTGGGCGAACTAGAAAACACTTTCACATATGCAGTGCAGTTGCTTGCTTGAACTGTACATAAAAGTGAGTGACAGTTCATTCCTATCAGAGCGTAAAACTTGAGTTATAATAACACAATACTTTTACACAATCATTAACAATTTTACACTAATTGCATTTCTTTTACACGTTCTTGTTTAAGCGCTTCATATTCTTCCTCGAACTGTTTTCTGAGATCTTGCTGCCTGCGTTCGTACTGAGCCGATTGTTGCGGCGTAACGATAGTTGAGGCCGCGGAGGAGAGGGTGGAATGCGAGTGGATAGAGTCGGTATCTGCACGGTGGTCACGCGAGTCCAGCGCCTGAGCGCGATACCGCATGGAGAGTGGCGGTAGGTGCGACGTGTCGCTGTGCGGCCGTTGTAGCTCCCGTTCTTCGTCTTGAATCAGCTAGTCAGGGTGAGGTGTGACAAAGCTCATTTGTTAGCGCGGTTCTCACATTCCAGCTCAACTCGGCTAGAGCTAACACTTAAAGGAACTAAAAACAAGATGTTTCTCTGATGCTAAGATGAAATGCGTGAAAAATTGAAAGATGTTAGTTATCAAGAAAGAACTTGCAACATTAATTTTAGACCATGTGCAAAAGTTTTTAAGGCAAGTCCACCGAAGACGCTAAGTGCTCTTCATGTTGTTAATTTCATAATTGGCAATATAATAGGTAATTATATTTTCACTTCTCATAAAAATTAGTATAGGCAATGGTAATTGTAGACAATATAAATGCAATGTATTGACCGATACATAAGAATGTAAAAGTAATGCAGATTGAAAGTATGGTGCAAAATATTTTTCGAGCATGAAAATAAGAGTGAAAAATTAAAAATTAAAATAAACACACCCCTAGAAATAAAGTGTGAATGTTTTTTCAAATTCAAGCAAATTTCAAATGAAAATAGAAAACACCGTATTTATCAAACTGGAATCATGATAAAATTTCGGGTACTTATTCGCCCGCAGCTAACTTATGCTGCACTTGATTGGGCAAGATTTCATTCACCGTAAAACCGCACGTAAGAGGTAGACTTTTGTCGCAAAAGCAGAGTTTGCAGTTACGCTATTTTCAAAATGATAGTACGGAACGTAGTACGTGTGTGTTTCCATATTTTCAGCCCTAAAAAATTTACTTTCATTAAGTACAATATCTCAGGACAGAGAAGTTGATTTTTGAATATAAAAAGAACACTCGGTGCATAAGTGTAAAAGTTTGAAAGTTCAATGAAAATGAGCCGCGAAAAAAGTGCTCTCGCTGAGGAACACAAATGAGTGCACCTTATTCACTCTCTCATTCGCCTAAAATTACATCAAAAATTGGACAACTGCAGCTCTACTCATGCATAGAACGCGGACATTTCCTTTGACACGCGAAAATATATCACCAGACGTTGCTGATTCAGAAGCGTCAGAAGGTTTGTTTGCATTTCAGAAATTTACGACCGCCCTGTACTTCTCTTCCCGTGTTTTAGTTCGGTCTGAAATTTACTCACCAGACGCAATCCCCAAGTCTATGAAACTCGAGTACAACCTACACCATACCAGTCTATCTTCATCTACATGTTTCGAGGAATATGTGCGCGACATCTACGTCCCAAATGTTTTACACTGGAAATTAGTTTTTCCTTTTGTTCATTAAACAACAACTGTGCGGCAAAAACTGAAGGAATGGATGCATTATATTATTAATGCCTAAAAAATAGCTGCCAAAGTAAATATTGCAACCTAGGAATCTAAAATTAAGTAATAATAGTTCTCTTGATCGATGTTCAGAGGAGTTTCGCATCACAAGTGCTTCTTAAATTTTGAGCAAGACTTACTCATTACATCAGGATATCAGCCCAACCTCATACCCTACATTTTTGTATGTATACATACTTCGGTGCATCTCTCAAGAAGTAAAAAGAAATAAAATGAGGTTTAAATTTTTTTTTCCAATTTACGACTAGGAAAAAACGAAGACAACAGTACTCGAAAACACTGATAATTTAATGTTTATTACTGTCCAGAGTTGAGACAAACAAGAAACGGCAAGTTATATCGTGTATAAAACGTTGTGGAACAATTTGTCTTGGGAAATTTGGGCCCAAATGGCGTCTTATTTATGAATTGTGAGACCTGAGAGCGGGGACTTCCGATTCCCGTCATCGCTAAGAACTATACATAAGAGTAAAGTGCAACATGGTGCTGGTATACCCACAATGTAAATCTCTTCATGTACCTCAAGCTTAGTTCTCATTATGTAAGTGCGTAGGTAAGGCGATTGTGCTCCGGTATAATTATTCATAAGTCCTTATTTAAACAATGCGTTGCAGAAAGACAGGTCTATGACACAGTGAATCGCGAAATTGTCGATGAAAAAACACTAAGTCAATTGGGAAAGAAGTAGTCAGACTTGACAATCTGCATTTGAAGCGAGTGATAAGCCTTGAGCGTCCACATTTTACACGGATGGAATAATTTTTCTGCATCGGCGTGATAGAGGTTTTAAAAGTGCAAATGTACTGAGAATCACTCGACTTGTTTATCATGAGTAAGCATAGACAGTGAAGATCATCTTGAATGAGGCATCCGTAAAAAACTGTCTGCGATTATCAAGGCAGGTGGGCTAGTTGTTACGCACAGCGAATTGGTTGCAGATTCACCAGGAAATCCGCCTCCAGAATTATCTTTGTACTTTAATTCATTACGATTTGAAGCTGTGTTCTGTTCTTTGTATTAATCTTTAATTTTTCCATGGTATAAATTGCTTGCACAGATAACCTTCTTCTTGTGCATCTTGATCTTTCACTGTTGGGTCTAAAAATTAAGGACAGTTTCCGTCTCCCAGTATAGTGTTAGAATTTTAGGATCCATGCCTAAATACACGCATTAATTCTATGGGTATGAATTCTTCTTCGCCAGCAGTAATGACGTCAAGCAGTCTAATTAAGAAGCACTTTTGATGCGCTAGTTTTCTGCAAAATTTTTGGAGGAGCTTCGAAAGATTTAGTCCATCGATATGCCTAATAAGGTTTAATACCACAGAAGCGATGTAAACATTCATTGGGGTGCATAAAGAGCGAACTATCAGTTAGCTACAGGCTAAAATGCCTGTAGACCCCAGGCATCTCTGAGCACATTGCGCCAAAGCTGAATTTTTTTCCTCACGCATACACTGTAAACTTACATTAGCTTACCCACATCTGTGATGACATCTTTCATCAAAAGAACATAGATTCTTACTGAGGTAATAAAACCCTTACGCTACTCCTACACTCCCCAGTGGAGGTCTAAATAAGTTTACGAAGCCGAGAAATTAACAAACTAGTAATTTTACCTCTACTATATAACTAAATTGTTGTTCATGAATAATTATAATTGGAGAGTTACTAATTGAAGAGCCACTGGACTCGATCCTCCTGGGCGCGAGTCTCGTTCTTTTTACGTTATAAATAGTGCTTATTACTGTACGAATTTCAATGCAGTAAAATATTTTCATATTTATATTAAAGCAATCATCAACGATTTTTCATTCTAAAATTATGAGATGTATATGTTCAGTGTAGAACTGACAAAATAATTAACTTTTTTGTTTAGAATTTAGAGCAAAAATAAAGGTTCCACCGAAGAATTTTAGGAAAATTAGCCTGACACAAATGCCATATAAAATGAGTATCTTACAATTAAAATGAAGAAGAAAATGTCATTCGCTAAATTAAACGAAAACATCAATATCCCTAATCTATGGAACATCTCCGCCAAAAATTTGGTTTCCCTAGTCGATCAATTATTAGAGTAATACAAAAGTAAAAATTGTTTAGAACAAGAGCCACACATTTCTAAGTTCTGTTGACGGTCATATTTTTACAGAGAAAACCTCAGGTAACAGTATAGTTTCTTTCCAAATTTCCACCAAACATGTATATCAACTTGTAGGAAACGTTTGAACATCCCGATCACAGTTTTTATTTTTTTCTAAGGTTGCTGTAATTCAGTGTCCTTCATCTTTGAGCATCAACTAATAACCGATATGTTAAAATTTTTTAATTAGAAAAACAAAACTTGTAGTTTTCGTAATTCTCATTCTTGTATTTTTTCATGCTTGCTCGAAATGATATTTTTGAACATCTGCCGAAACAAGCAATTCTAATATTATTTCCTGATATCAAGAAATTCAAAGCGTCATGTCACGTACATGTTAACTGGTAAAAGTGTTTTCACCCCACAAAGAAAACGCATCGTCAATGAAATTGTGTTGTCTCTTATAATTGGAGTTATATATATCATCAAATGTTAATTAAGTAACATTAGGAATACATTGCCCTAAATCATATGTTTTCGACTAGTAACATGGGTATAACAATATTCATGTGTGTGTGTCATGTAAGAGTATTTACTTAAGATAATTTTAAAACCAATGATGTATCATCTTTTTTGTACCATCTTTATTGGAAATAAACTGCTTTTCTTTTCTTTTTTTCCTTTCTTTTTATGGAAAATTTTTGATTTTTGGTAAAAGAAAAACCTGATTGTAACTATAGCGGTGAATGATAATATGATCATTTTACATAATCAAAGCATACTATTAATAGATACTTCCTCTATCGGTCACCCACCTCACATCACTCGCTCATGGTGGTACACTTCACCGTCAAATCAGGATCACTTCCATTATAGTGAAGTGCAATTTTATAAGAAGTGGTTTACGGTTCTTCCAAGGTGGTATGTTCGTATTTTGATACTTTTAATCATTTCAACACATGCAAATCATGGTGCTCAACCTACTAGTAAGGGAGAAAAGTGATATTTGTTTTCAACATTAATGGGGCTGCCTCAAAACGAGAAGTTTTTCACTTGTCCGCAAATTTCACAATGAAAAAAACTGATGATCAAAAAATGATTGAAGAGGTTATAAGAAAACACACACACACAACAGTGAAAGAAAGTGTAACGGAAGCACCTAAGGGCCATACTGTACACTTTTGTTTACCTGGTCCACTTCCTTGCTCTCTGCCACCCTCGCCCTGGCCTGGACACTCTTGGCACTCGTCGTCTTGGCGCTCTTGACCCGCTGGCTGAGGATCTGCGGGGCGCATCTCAAAGTTATGGTGACGCATTAAAGTATACAAGACAGCTGGACGTGGCAAAAAGAAACGATATCACGTAAGGGAAAATTCAGTCACACAAACATATCGCTAGACTGTGTGATGTGTTTTGAACCACGAAGATTAACTCTCACCTCCGAGATAAAATTACACTGAAGAACATAATTTTTGTTGAGTTCGTCTGACGGTTGTTATAATGTTCTCAGTTTTACACTATTTCCAATTTTTGAAACATATGATTTTTATTTTCTTAAAAAACATTCAAAATACTGTGCATAACTGTTGCAGTGCATGCTTGTTTCACAAAATACACAAATATTAACATACAATGACCGATGAAAGAAATAGGTATGAATTGAGTACTGTCGCGTTAGAGTCTCCAACAAAGGTCAGCGCCATCATACGAACATCTCATCTACCCTGGTAACGTTCTTACGTGACATTCAAATCTTGGTGAAATCGTTCACCTAGCTCGTCGCCAGCAGCACCAAGATTTTCCGGAAAGCTGGCATGATGGCAATGCAAAAAATTAATTTAATGCACACTCATGTTACAACCAAGCGCTGTGTAGTTCTTCATTAATTTCTGAAAAATTTCTGCGTAATTACATGTACGTGTATTTCCAAAAAATTCTTGACGACGTCTTTGAATGATAGCCAAGCATTATACTGTATTCAAGGTCGGACAGTACCGATGAACTTTTCATCTTTGATGAGCTGCCTAATTCACGGACGATCAAACACACCAGCCTTGAATTTTTCGATTATGACAGTTCAGGAAATGCCAATATGATGTACGTAAACGAATCGCCATCAGTTGCCAACGTCTTTACAGACTGTTTCATGAGACCTAGTTTATATACAGAGGAGGGAATGTTATATTCTTTCATGTACAATGTGAGGATCTCCAGGCTTGAGATCCCAATGTTTCTCTTGAGCTTTGCTATCCCACATCGAGAGAAAACAGAGATACTTTGTGCATCCACGTTGCAGACCAAGAAAGAAGGATACCTTCTTAAGGTCAACACAAATGATCCAATTAGTATTTGTCATACTGCAATAACGTAATAACTCTCTTTACTTCTCTATATTTTTCCTGAAGACAAACCGAATGTTTAATACACAGTCCAACTTTTCGCCGGGACATGCACGTTTTTCGCCACCCAAGTAATTTAATCGCTTAGGCAGCGAAAAAAATGCATGCTCCGGCTAAAAAGTTTGACTAGGAGAAGAACTGCGCCAAAAAGATTACCATTGTATAGATGGAAGTACTTTAACTCCACTTTAAGCTATCAATATACAGTCTCTATTCACTTGGATTGTAGATTGAAAGCCCAAATTCCTTCAGTAAACCAGGAATATTATGACGAAACACAGAACCGCTGTCATTTCGAAAGTACAGCAGAAATGTACTTTTTCTGGTTCGAAAGTATGATTCCTTCACTCGTTTTTCATTAATGTTTTTATCTTTCAACCTTGAACCTAGTATTTCGGAAGTTTCTTTTGATGGGCCCTAATCACGTGCTAAATCATTCAACTCGCGTTGATCAAATCCCCCTACGAACTCGACTCTCATGTCTAACTCTACGTAATTGCTGTCTATACGTACTTCAACAGCACTCCGATCTTCTAGAGGAGGTAGTTGTAAGAAGACCGGCACTGGAATATCAGCTGAATGAGGCATTGGTCTTCTAGCCAATAGTATATTAGGATATTCTATTTACTTTTATTTTTCTTGTTAGACCCTGATATTTGCAAAGAGCAGAAGTAACGATCTTAGGAATGATCTTTTTGTTCCCACCAAACCATTAGGATACCAAATGACATCTTTTGTGGCTCAAAAACTGTCTCAATTGTGACTGCACAAACAAGCTGCCACACAGTTATACGGTAGATGAGTCAAATCGCAATCAGCTGGTCAGTTTTACTACAGCTAACCAGTGGAATTTCGAATATCGGGTGGGTAAACTGTGGAGATAGAACTAGACGTGCAAGAAAAAACTAGCTACAGATTTGGAATCAACATGGCAATTTTAGTCTAAATAAGCTCAAAAATCTAACTCAACAAGTAATTATTTTCAAATTCTTCCCAAGCTTTATGCTATAAAGTCTAGTGAACACATATGGAAAAATAGTTTTGAGTTTTTGATGAATCTTTGTGCTCTTCAAAAACTGAAATAAAACATTCAGTAGTTAAAAGAGTATTGAGTATAGAAGAGGTCAAAATTATTTCAGTTTTTTTCAAAGAAAAAGTCAATATCTATCAATATCCTAGTATTGAACATGATACTTCTATTTCGAAAACACACTCTTGACAAATTGAAGTCATTCTATCCGTTCATTTTTCCTAGATTCACGTTCAAATTAGAACTATCAGCCTAACTCGGGCTGAATACACATGCTGAAGAGATACCAGTTAGCCTTTCGCACTTTCACAAATAACCGCCAAGATTATCAAACGGTACAATTTAGGATCGGACAAAGCTTAAAGAGGTCAATGGAAAAGTTAGCTGAAGAAATAATGAGTGGAAAACCCTAAGGAACATTCTAAAAAAAATAATTGAACATGTCATCGTATAAGATGCGAAAGCAACAAGTTACAGAACCTCCGAAAGGAAAAGCGACTGGCTAGGGCGAAGGTTTTTCTGGAGAAATTCATGGTACAATTTAGGATGACCATAAATGACATCATGCTTTAGGTGAGACACTTTCCCTGTTGAGGCAAAATTCAACTTCCGAAATGCCAGATTGCTGAACAAGTAACTTGCAGATATCCTACACTAAAATGGCGTCATAAAACGTGTCTTCCCGCCTCCGTCAAGCTGTCGGGTGCAAATTCCAAAAAGAACTACATTCTCTCTTATTTCTCAAACAAGTGTAGAACTCCGTTACAATCTTCGAAGAAGTTCCAACTCCGCCTAAGCGACGAAAACACATTTTAAAAGCTAGCGGTTTCTGGTTAAGCTGGACAGTGCATGCTCTCGAACAGAATGCAACGATGGTGTCGGGAGTGTTTGCGAAGACATTGAAGCAAGGATACGTGGCCGCTATGGAAGTCTTGTCTAACGGAATGGATTTTGTGTTTGATTAATTATGGATCCTGATGCCTGTGTTGCTTCCCGCACGAAAGTTGAAGCTCTTAAGCGCTCCTCCTAAAAATGTGAGAATATTCCTGAAGAGCTGCAGAAGAGTGTTTATTTTCGAGCCGGACTCGAGAACGTGATTTGAGCGACAGGATGGACACTGAACAATAAGAGGCCAATATATCGATAGCAGTTTTCATTTTAAATGTTGTAATAGCTTATTGTCGTGGTATGAATTAGATTTGCGATTTTAAATCCTAGGACTGCGAGCGCATCATTTGGGAGACTTGAGTGAATTCCACGGAGGCGAGCGGCGGAACCGTAACTAGGTAAAAAACCTCCAAACTTCCATTTCACCAAAACGCTCAATACATCTAACATGAACTCGAGGGCACGGTGTCGTCTGGGTCAATATCCTCCTTCCCTGTCTTCAGACATTATTACAGAGCTTAGGAACTATTACATTGCATTCAGGTACACGAAATCCATTGTAGATTGATTTTTAGAGCAGAATAACATCAAAACTATTTGATCACATTTCATGTCGTATAAAAACACGAATTGAGAGTAGTAAAATTCTTATTATCGGCACTATAATGCGCATGTAGTAGTATGGGCATACCAGATGATTAATATCGATAAAAATATGCAGAATGAAATGAAAAAGTTTTCATATCCACCCAAGAAAAAATCATATGTTGCAAGACATACTGAAATACTAAGCCCCATTTCCATTTCCGGGCGCCACAGGTGAAATACTACTAATTGTGGAAAAACAAACTTCATTCCGCTACATTGAACCAACAGTTGTGATGCTCATTTTAGTCGACAGGAATAAGGAAGATCAATATTAGAATGACTTCGCGAACGAAAAATAAAATAAATTCTTACTTTCAAGCAAAAACTTCAGGAATTGAAATTTAGAAACTGAAACTCAGCGCCGCACCCCAAATACAAACGATCCTGTTATACATACTATTGTTTATTTTTATTAACTTGTGCTTCTCTCTAAATCCTGTGTCGACAATTATCATGTGTATTACGATAAACATGTATAAATAACAATTAAGGATCTAAATCATTTGTTTCAACACTCGACATGGGTATTACGATAACCATGTATAAATAGCAATTAAGGGTCTAAATCATTTGTTTCAACACTCAACATGGGTATTACGATAACCATGTATAAAAAGCAATTAAGGATCAAAATCATTTGTTTCAACACTCAACATGGGTATTACGATAACCATGTATAAATAGCAATTAAGGATCAAAATCATTTGTTTCAACACTTAACATGGGTATTACGATAACCATGTATAAATAGCAATTAAGGATCAAAATCATTTGTTTCAACACTTAACATGGGTATTACGATAACCATGTATAAATAGCAATTAAGGGTCTCTATGCTAATGTAATTGAATGCATTTTTAGCTTTTATCTCAATACTTGTGCGCACTAATGAAAATGTTTTTCAAATGAGCGTCGCGAGGATTGTGTTCTCTTAGTTCAAAATCAGATTAGGCAAGTAAAGGAACTCATTTTTGTTATACTTTTCTGTCAATCATTTTTGTCTCAACTTTCTACACGGGTATTACGTTCCAATGTATTATAATCAGTTATGGATGTTAATGTTAAGGTGTTTTAAAAACCAATGTATCGACATTTCATGTATGTACTTTATTAGAAATAAATGTTTTTCTTTTCTTTCTTCTTTCATATTAAGGAAATAACTTTTTCATAAAACATAACTTACGGTATACATTGGTGTTCAAGGGGAATAACATTAATTTGAAGGACCAGTAGAATAACGTTCATACAGACAATGCATTCCAAAAACAATCAGTAAAAATTATTTGAAATGCTGTGAGAAGGTATCATTAAACTCTAGCATTATTTTCTTCGCTGAGTTGAACAGTGTGGAACAATCTCCTACGCGACAAAATAATATTCTTGCTCATTTTAAATATTTTTACCAATTCATGTCGGGAAATCTTTTTAATCCTTACCCGCTTTAATTAAAGTTTTTAAAAGTGAAGTCTGCCGTTCTTCTGGTTTTATATTCTTCTCTATTGATCAGCAAAAAAAAAAATATTTTCGTCGGGAAACTTACTGGTCACTGGAGAATGTTGATTTAGTTGTGTTTTGATGTGAGAAGGCGCCGCCTGAGGGCTCAGGGTGTGGGGCATGTAAGTTCCAGGTCTATCGAAACACTCAAAATTGATCTGGAGCTTACGCGCTGTATAACAACGTCGATTTACAATAATTTCAGATTTTAAACTCAGTCTACCGCTACGTTTATAGCTATATTTTGGTTCGCAGCATCAGCTAAAAACAATTGTGATTTTCGAAGCAAGAGGTTTTCATTGCTTGCGCGGTATTCGTTTGCTTATCGGTGCATTTGGAGTCTCATCGAACCATGATACTAGTGCAATTACGTGCGATGAGTGTTTATTTTGTATTTAAATTCTACTTAAATTTTAGAATATATAGAAAATTAATTTATGATTTACGAGGTACCTCATTTTTAGCAAATGAGCTTTCGTCAGCAGGTATCATGTGAGTTTAACATTTCCTGCCTTCCTAGTGTTACTGAGTTCAATTTTCTCAATTCACATTTCCAGCACTTCTCAATTCTCTCCTTGGGCTCTATATCACAATCGTCCCTGCAACGCAACTGTAGGTTATTCGCCTCTAGGTGCCTCCATTCTCGTTTAGTTCCGTAACACTTTGGGTGCGACGTGAGCCGCAGGCGGTCACGGAGGGGATTTCTAAACTCACCAATTCCTTCGGCCTCATTCTTGTTCGAAATGCCCCGATTGATTTGATTTTTATTTAATTTCTGAAGCTGATAATGTAAAAAAGGTATGTGATTTACTGAATGGTTTTTAAGGTTCTCAGCCCAACATTTTCAAAAGATTTGAAGGTGTGTTTTCAGTAGATGAATTACATTTGAGAAATGAAATTCAGTTCAGCCGTTGCACTGTTCAACAATGAAAAAATTACTCGTCCTTCAAAGATTTCGGATCATTGAACATGAAAACAACACTAAAAATTGCCAAGATTTGCGCGTTATTTCATTATTTACATTTAACATATAGCCCTATGGGAAAACAACTGTACGAATAGCAATTAACACTGCGCTTCATACATGTCGACTTCTGCCTATAGCTTGTGGTGGACGTCCCGAGCATCTCTAGGGATCATCTTGCGGAAATCTGCTGGCGTTGAAACTGACCGCTTTCCTTACTAGGCTGTTCCATTGCTGAAGTGTCCTGATGGAATCCCTCTCCTTGTACGTCACTGAATGTTCCGAAATTCGTTTGGAAAACATCAGTGTGTGAATGTATGAAGTGCAGTTTTAGTGACTTGTTGATCCTATTTTCTCATAGGCAGATATAAGTTCTTCCACTAGAGCAGCCATTCTCAACCTTTCCTCCGTCATTGACCCCCTCGGCTTTATGTATTTCTCCCTTTACCCCTTACTCCATTACAAAACACACGCACACTTTCTTTACAATCTCTCTGTCTCATTTTACAAAATTAAATTTAATTGAATTATTTTTTAAATTATAAGGTACTCTAATTTTTAACTCCCGACTATTATGCAATAGCACAGCATTTAGGCGCGTTTTCGAGGCGTTGTTAAACAATCTCCAGTCGTCAACTATGTACGGAATTTTTAGCTTCAGCATCAAACCTTCAACATCATTGCAAAATATTAAGTCATCGTCACAACTGAAACACAGAGAAAGTTATTTTTGACGATCGTGAACTGTAGATATTTTAATTTTACTCTCCAGTAGGGTCCACTGCTGCAATCTAGATGCTATAAGAGCTCAACTTTATTCTTTGGCACTTCGAAATCCCTCATCAGGTCATGGAGTTCACCTTGTGTGATTTCTGTACGTTACAGGAGGTACTTGTTGGCTCAAATGATGTACCAGAATCACCGGTGCTTGGAACATTTTCTAACGCAATAAGTTCAGTTCCATCATCCTCCATATCACCGTCTGTCGCAATGATAGCGGGGGGATCGGGGACTGGAAATTCTTCTCCATGGCTACTGGACGAATGACAGATGGTACCACAGGATATTTAATATTCCAATTCTTTTAGCTATTAATTCCTTTCTTCAGGTATGGTGTCATGCTGAAATAGCAATCGGTTGCATGGTATGTTGATTACACAGGTCTACAAATTTTTTTTTCGTGCCCTGACTCCATTCTACTGATTTTTGTGTACAACGACTTCCTGAATCCGAATATAACCTTAGTTTTCCCCTCACAAACCGCCATTTTCGGGGGCCCCTCACCATTTTGATCACTTTTCGAAAAGAATTATTTTAGCTGTAAAGAATTTTATATGACAAATGTAGAGTTAAGATAATTAATTTAAAGAATCATTCATAAATAAGAAAAACACCTTCATTTTTTGCTTGCTTTCCTTTGGTACTCTGTGGTAGAAGTTTCTCGTACCAAAAACCAGCAGTACTCTGCTATAACATGCTCGCATTCCAATTCCCTGAAAATCTCCTTTCGAACCTAATGATGTCTTGGTGGAACCGTTCCCTGTGTTCATCCGAAACTGCTCCTAAATTTTCATTGAAGAAGTCTAGGTTTGAGTTAAGGAAATACACTCTAAGAGACATTTCACACTCCATGGCCTTTTACGAGCAATTTCTGACAGCAATTCCTCGTCATTAGCGACATAATCATCACTTTTGTCACACAAAATGTTCTCACACAAGTTTTGGAATGCTAGCCAATTCAGCTCGTTTTCTTCTCGATTCGGGTGTTCAGGAGTTCAAAAAGACTAAAATAATCCTTTTTATCCCTACCAATTATCGAAACATTACAAAAATAGGTGGAATGGGAAGGGGTCATCCTCCAGAAGCGGTTGGTGATGGGGGAAAATGGGATCATATTCGGATTCAAGAGGCCATTTTACATAAGAATAAGCAGGAAATGTGTCAGGGCGATTTTCATGCACACAGGTGGTATTTGTATGGTTTGTTGATTAATTCACGCCGAAAACTTTTTCCCCATGCATCCAAGAATTCAGGGTAGTTGAACACTATGTAAAACGAACGTGATGAGCTCAATTCTACTCCTGGTCTTCAACACGGCACTCAAAGCATAGTACATATGCCTTTTTCACTGCAGCAGTCAATGGCCGCTTTCTGGAATCACAAATCACGTTAGCACCTACGCAGCAAAAATTGTCCTCTTAATTGACATAGGATCCGGGGGCATTGCTACGCATTCAGTCGACCACAAAAATTTATGTACAATGTACCAAGTCACTCATACAGTAAGTCACCGTTAAATAAAGCAATCAATAAAATTACAAAACACACAGCGAAATGGAGTTATCCGCTCTCTAACATGTAAAAGATTGAAGCCGTTGGGGCCAGAAACCGCTTTTTACCGCAGGATCACGTGATGTATGCGACGAACGGCTTTCTTTTCCGTTATTATTTAGTCTATCACGTATACTTGACCTTTCATAATCAATTTCTCCCATAGCGTTGTGTACAAAATGAAAAAAGAGAAGTTACTCACATCGCTGAGCCAGGAGAGACTTCTACTGGGGATTTTCGTAATCAGCGACCCAAAATTCATGGAAGGTGACTACTTATATTTCAATAAACAGAAATTAAAATTGATTGAACAGTGTTTTCCAACTAACTTTTATGTACAGTGAATTTTAAAGATAATAGTTCCAAGTATTTAGAGAGTTGAATCAGTGACATCTGTATCATGGAATAATTCTGGAGAAGTACCCTCCTCACTTTGAATGGTGAGGAATTCGTTCAATGTGTGGGTCGATACTTTACGTCATTGCTTTATTGTCTCCTTTCAAGGGATGTAGAACGTGCGTACTGCATACTACCCTCTATTGACAGGATAGGGCCCCGCACTTTTTACTAAGCTCTGTCTCACAATAATTCCCCCGCCGTCGCGTGCGGACGATGGCCTCTGTCTTTGTCTGAGTTCATGATTTTTTTGGGGATCGAAGTAATTGTTGCATGTCACAGTTGAGTGGCACGTTGAACAGACTTGGGGCAAGCATTGGTTCAAATCCCATGTATTTTTCAAAGTACTAATTCTATTCCACAAACTGCTTTTGTGTTAGTGCGTATCCTTCTCCTGCCCCTACAACAAAACATACACGCAGAAGTCATGTTGTGTACGGTGCCAGAACGTCCAGCAGGATCTCGTAAATTCTACAGCGTTGAAGAAACGAGAATACTTCCGATTCCCTTACGATGTTAACCTTAATTCTCACCACGAGTTGATAGACAATGAATCTCTCCTCGATTGGTCGTATAAGTTCAGCTCTGAACAACAAAGCTTCGCTCCACAAAATGAAACTGTGATTCCCGACTAGCAACAATGTAAGGATATCGGGCCATTATTCGTCAGGTTTATGGTAAGTTAATCTGATCTCAATGTACAATTGTAAGCTAGACCTGTCTTAAATTCCTGCTGTGAGAAAACTTTTTTATGTATTTAAATTCTAATCAATTAATCACTACCAGAACCCGGTCCTTGGAATGTAGCAACGAAATCTCTAACATCGACTATGCTGATGCTATAACACCGGAACATCACGATTCAAGCATATTTCAACATTTAGGTAGCTATTGATGAAATTAGAAAAACAACTGTGCGTATAAACCGTAAACGTGAAACAGCCAATACTACCAAAAACTGACCAAAACGGCAAAACATTTCATTATCTTTTCATAACCTTGTCATTCATACGCTACTGGTGAACACCTTTAAGCATTTTTAAAACTTTATTTCTTTCTCATTTCAACAATGCTTATATGCTCTATATGCCTGCTGCACATTTATACTTAAAATTTCATTCTTTCGGACACCTATATTAAAAAATCACTCCTTTTTCGTACTTCCTCATTTCGTTATTATCGTATCACTTGAACTAAGCTTCTTAAACACTGCATCTTTAAGACGCACATGTTATTCTAACTACAGCCTCTATCTCCTAATCTCTGAGCTAAACCCCTAAGGTTGAAACACTCACTTATGTATTGAAATTTTTTCGTATTTCCGCTAAGGTACTTTCACCGGAAACCCGTGTCTTTATAATTAATTCCCTCTACTACCCTTCCATCTATACCCTCACAGCGAAACTAGCAGAAAAACTTCTCTACCTTTATCATATCTCCATTTGACAGGGAATTGATTTGTGCAATATATTCTCAATCCGTGAAAACACCATTTCTTAACATATGTTTACATCAGCTTTTAATGTGTTCCTACTATGCTAACTTGAAGTCTGTCCAAAGTCTCATCATATTCTCACTGATTGCCACTGCTGCATGCAACTCCGCATATTACCATCCTAATTATGAACTGTGCTTGGGGATTAGTGAGTCAAGTTGAGGGTCTTCAAGACAAAAAACACGTAGTCACTTGCTACGAATGATTGTCACCGAGACAAATATTTACGGGTGATCTGATTTTCTGAAGTAGGCAGATGCATTAATTAGACACTTCAACTGCATTTATTCTCAAATAAATGGGATGAAAAAATCACTTTGTCCATTTAAGCCTGCAATATTTTAAAAACCAGCCAAGTTGAATTCCTAAAATTTTTCCCATAAACAATCATGTACTAAATTAACATGCAATATAAATTGCCTTAGGATTCAAGAACGACTAAGACGCTCTCTAACATCTTTGCCTCCGAACTATCACTTTTATGAAATTTTACTGCATAATTCAATGGTCACATTTCAATTTGAACTTATCCCTACCATCTGTTTAACTCATTATCTATGTTCAAGGGTTTAGATCACTTGCAAAGAAACAAACAAACAACCTAGCGTTTTCTCTGCAAGTTCTCGATTCAAAGTTGAATATGGTTTGGTATAAGTAATTAAAATTACCGGAGTGACAAATTTCCCACGAACACAATTGCATCCTGAACACTTTAGCCTAATTTTTGAGTGGCTTCGAACGTTAATGGCCAGTTATCTAAATAAAATCAGAACAGAGATTAATATCAACGAATTACCTCTTTCCGCCGCTTTTCGGCAATAGCTTGCTTCTCTTCGAGGGCTTCTTGCGTGATGTTGGTGTCGTCGTGCTGCTCCTCGAGCTTCTGGAACTTCTTGGGCGGGTGTCGCTTGATGAGTGAGTCGCCGCCGCCTTCCACCGCCGACACCTCGAACGCTAAGTTCTTGCTGCGACCTGCGAGCAGTTCAAGTGTTACTAGCAGCGAAATCGTTCTTACATTACCAAAAGGAATACAATCTTAAAATCATATATACGAGACTTCAGTGTTTCAAAGCTCACAAGATTGAACTGCGTCGGAAAAAGTGTTCGGCAAAAGTTTTTTAAAAGTGTTCCTGAGCATTAAAAACTTTTCAGTGTGAAATTTTTATGTACTCATGTTCAGGGTCTTTTATGCAAGCCCATCCAAATTTCAAAAATTAGTAATACTGAAGTGCATTAGTTACGTTTAGTTAT
Source organism: Morinoia aosen (assembly GCA_030386875.1). NCBI lineage: Eukaryota > Metazoa > Arthropoda > Malacostraca > Amphipoda > Talitridae > Morinoia > Morinoia aosen. Next base: position 4,143,057 of record CM059556.1, on the reverse strand, counting down.
CAGTGAAAGCCGCAAGTAATTTTTCTAGTTCCTTGCACAAAAATTACGCAATGGAGCAGTCGAACCGTTCAGCTACCTGTGAACTTCGTCTTATGGGACGAGGCCCAGCTTTTATAAGAAAATTCTTCCAGTTTCCTAGACAGAGACTTTATAATGTTGGTAAGGGTATTGATGAATCTAACAAAATTTACTGAGCCACCCACATGCCAGCGCCAAGAAAGGATAAAATTCACAGACCTCGTTTTGTTTCCGCCGTGAAAGAAGCGTGAAAGCCAATCCAAACGAGTTGTTGTTGACATTGAATAAAGAGGCTCGTGAGCATCGCGACTATTCCCATAGCGATCAAAGACCTTGGCTTAGCCTCTTGAACACAAGGTAGGAAGCGTTTCCTAAATAATAAGACGAAACAAGTTTGGTAGTAGAAATGTAAGAAAAAAGTTTTGTACTGGGTGAAGACAAACGGATCCACCATGAATTTATTTTTGATGAGAAGAGTTCTACATCTGATAGGGCATGTAACAGACGTCACGATAGCTAAATTATCTTATCGAGTACTGACGTTGATTCTACGATGGACAAAAAGAAATCAGCTAGCGTCCTGACTCAGTGGTTTTGAATGAGGGTGACATCAGTCCACCTTTTCTTCACCGACAACGAAAAAGTGTCGGAGCTGAGTCGTTGTGAAAAGTCTTGCAAAGGGAAATTATTCCATAGAAGAAAATCATGACTTCAGATAAGAAGTTATGTTCCAATACGACTCAGCTCCCGCTCACATCGCGAACCAAACCGTTGACTTGCTCAGAAGGTCCAGTGTGCAATTCTGAGAGAAAAACTTTTAGCATCCACCTCGCGTGACCTAAAACCCATTCGATTATTATTTTAAATCTGAAATTGATACTAAGTCTCATGCAAAGTCCCACAACAACGTCACAGCTCTTAAAAAGGACATAGAAGCGGTCATGGAATCGAAGGATTTAGGGCAGACAATGTCTGCGCAGTGCCCAGCTTTCGAAAGCGTGAAGAAGTCAGCCGTCATCGTGACTGATGGCGGTCTCAACAATGAAAGTTTCGTTTCCCCGCTTTGCTAACAAAAAGCCAAAAAGTATAAATTTAATCGAAGAAGAGGAAATTTTACCGCTTTATCTGACAGGCCTTGTAAAGTACATTTGCGATGAGCTATAACTTTATGTATATTATATGTGAAAAGCAAAATGAAAGTTCATGACTGCATTAATGAGAGGTTTACAAGGCCACTTAAATTGTTTCTATATACACTTCGGGTCGGAACTGCTAACAGTACCAGTGGCGATACCAGTAAGTGTGTTTTAAGATTTTTTACGTCAGCATTGAGGTGGAGAAAATGCTGCAGATCGAATACAAGGCAGCCAACAAACTGAACTTAATGCTACTTCTTTTGATAGTTCGGGCAAGCGGCATCATAGTCTTTTCAGTAATCAAGCAGCAGACGAGCAGCAAATCTTTCCGGATAGATTTTACGAGACTAGTGTATTTCAGCTTCTTTTTCCTCGTTCTTTAATTGTGTTTTATCATGAATTTGGATGGTTTTTACCAGTGTTTTTTTTCTTTTTTTTCAAATAAATTTGTATTATTTGAGAGATCTTACAATGGGCGACCAAAATTTTAAAGCTAAGGGATAGCATACGAAATATGCTTTATTTTAAGCTAGTGTTACCGGACCCATGCCAGGTATTCTCGAGCTGCTAATATGTTCCTTAAGCACTTTTTTAACCTGAACGCCTTCAGTACCACAATCAAAGTGGACGAGATCGACCCATTAATTTAAAATCGTATGGAAAACCAAGCCTGGACATCTTCAGCTAAGTGTTACCTGCTGGAATTACACATTGATGGCCGAAGAAAACTTTGATCAATGAGATCCCTTCTATACGTCGATATCAGTAAGTCAACGTTTATGTGAAAACTTCTTGAGAAAAATCAAATTGTTATATGAGAGGACAATTATTTCGAATTAAAGACTTGAAATAGAAACAAATATATTACTCTTTGGGACCATTGCCTCTCTTTCCTGCCGGATATTTCAAAACTTTTTCAAATTCAGTTGACGGAGAGCAATTGCATGTTGTCTCACGGTAGAATCCAAAAGGCGATACAGTTTCAGGCTAAGTGATCAAGCAATTAATGAAAGAGGTTAGACTTCCAATAGTTGAGAACATCTGTAGAAATGCCATTGAATTTTTACACCAGCAAATTTTCTTAGCAGTCATAAACCTGATCCTACAGACGTCAGAGCTAGTTACGGGCGTTCGGCTGTTGATATATATATATATATATATATATATATATATATATATATATCGTCTTATATATCTATAGACGATATATATATCTATATATATCGTCTATATATATATATATATATATATATATATCGTCTTCACAGACAGTATTTCAACCAATTTACTCCTCTCTTCTTGTACTATGATCGACGAACAATAATGGTAAGCGTGATATATATATACATATATATATATATATATATATCACGCTTACCATTATTGTTCGTCGATCATAGTACAAGAAGAGAGGAGTAAATTGGTTGAAATACTGTCTGTGATGAGCGTGATATATATATATATATATATATATATATATATCACGCTTACCATTATTGTTCGTCGATCATAGTACAAGAAGAGAGGAGTAAATTGGTTGAAATACTGTCTGTGAAGATAACTAGATTCACGGAATGAACTTCCAATTATATCACAAGCGTCCCATCTCACAGTAGAATCACCAGGGTAAACCACCCTGCGACAATTTATGAAGTGTCTAGTTGTAGAGGATAATTTTTAAATATAATGAGTAATTAATAATGCTCATAATGAACTTTTACTATTTCTTTCAACATCAGATGTAGAAATATATTTCCAGGTTTTTCTTCGATACAGTGTGTTACTGTGTTTGTTCGAAGTTGTTGAGTGACCACGCGGGCAAGGCTTTTAATTACCACTTTGGGACCTACGAATTAGGAAAAATTGAGAAATTTTTTATAACAATAAATTGGTTAATTTCTTTATAATTCAGATGATCTGTTAACAGTTCATCAGAATTAACAGTTAATTTATTAGTTAAACAATGTTTAATCTGTGATTAGTTGCGCCTTATTCATTTATGTCAGGAGCGTTTTTATCTAGTGAATATACGTAGCAGAAATGAAATAATTTATACATCGTCTAATAAAATACAATAAGCAATAGCTTACTGTATACAATAGCTGCATGCTGCATGCAGCAATAGCTATATACTGTATGCACTTGTTTGCAATAAATCTATAGTGCAAACGTTATCATTTCAGTGTTGGAAACAATATTTATTTCCTTCTGTTAGTAAGTCACACCAGGCGATTTTGTTCTACTGCGATCTAACTGCCTGCTTGAGCTTCGTAGCGTAACCGTGGGAAGTAATGTCTAAATCTGAGCTTAACAACAGAAATGATACATAATTGATTGTTACTGTAAACATATTTCATGAATCAAAACGAAATTTACGTAGAATTGAAGCAAGGATAAACGTATCCAAAACCTTTTTATGGTTACACAGCCCTTTTTGAAAACGCCAGGACTGACCACGGAATATAGAATTTACTTCTGCTACGAGTGAAATATCAAAGCAAAATCGTTTTAAAATTCTTTCACTTGTAAAAATTAATCATGATTTAGTTACTCTCAATAACTATTGCTTCTTTGCCCACATGAAACAGTTTCATGCAAAAAATGAGTTCATTTTCTTCATTCTTCTTCCAGTAACTCCATCGAGTAGGCAGGCATTTTGATTTTCACGACCTTGCTTTTGAACTACTCCTAATAATTTTTAAACATTCTTGGTCCGGACTGGATCGTATTTCTGAACAGACCCAGTCATCAGCGAGACCCTACCGTCTCAGGAACGTTGTTGCTTTTTGCCTAAAAGCACGAAGTTTAGTACTGAATGAAACATTTATTGATTTGTAGCAGCTGGAAGTGGCAAGAACGGCAAGGGAATGGCAGTAGTTGCGGACGGCATGATACTCGACACGCTCCAATAAACCTCGGCAATTACCTTCCCTAGCAAAAGAACAACGCAGAGCCTCCATGTACCATATCTGCAGAAATGATTTCACTATCCATCGCAAAACCCCCTACAAACTTAGGCGCTTTTTCTACATACTGTTGGTACAGTCTCTAATATTTGTTGTGAAAAATATACCTCTCATTAATTCCAAATAGTCAAAATTTTCTCATAGCTGAAATAAATTTTAGGCGATTGATCATCAGTCGGAAATAGCGCCATCTCCAATATTTTACGGGCCTCTTGTTTCATCTGGAAACATGTTTCTCAGCTGGAAACTAGCTTTTTATTTCTGCCTGTTTTACTTTCGAGAACTATTTTTGGGACTTTTTTAAGGATATGACTAAAATGACGAGAAACTGTTTCTGTAATCTAGAAACAATGTACTCGATCTTCTCGCTTGAAAGCTTTGGCAGGTTTGCATGTCTGCAGACGTTGAGTTCGAAAAGCATTCGATTGTGTGGACAATAACATAATACTCTCGAAACTCCATTGTTATGGCATTGGAGGAGTTACTCATGATTGGTTCAGATCATACCTAACAAATCAGAAGCAATACTTTGCCATAGACGATTCACAATCGAAACTACAGACAATAAGCCATGGAGTTCCACAAGGGTTTGTCCTTAGGTCTCTCCTATTTTCAATCTTTATCGACGATAGCATTAAATCTACGTAATTTTTAAAATTCATACTTTTTGCCGAAAAAAGCACGCTTTCTACGGTTTTTCCTAACCAAAATCCCGCTCTAATTGCTGAGAGTATTAATTATAAGGAATCATTAAGGTATCAATGTAGCTTAAAGCTAATAAAATAAGCCTTAATATTGATAGGACGTAATATATTTTATTCACATAAAAGAGACATATATCTCTTCCACGCATTAAATTGGCGAAGGTGAAATTGAAGAAACCAACTCATGTAAGTTTCTGGGCATTATAATCGATAAACATCTGATCTTCAAAGGGCACATTGTTCATATTAGTACTAAGCTATCAAAATTCATTGGATCTTCCATAAAATGAATAATGTATTACCTGAAGAAGCTTTGCAAATGCTAGTATCGAATGCTCCTCTCATCATACTTACAATACGGAATAAAAGCATGACACGGAACTGATAGAAATAGAATCAAAGTACTCTTTACTCCACAAAAATGAGCAATTAGAGCGGTAAAGAAACTCGAATATATTGCTCACACAAATGATTCATTCAAAATTTTAAAAATACTTAAGCTTCCGCATCTATACAAACTGTCCGTGCGTTATTTCATGTATAAAACAATGACCAGTTAAAATAACTAACTCCACAAACTGGTGACTACGACCATCTAACCCGAAATAGAGGTAACTTCATGCTTCCTTGTTATTCAAAAGCTCGGTCACAACACGGTATCCTCTTCATTGGAACTAAAACTTGGAACTGAATCCCTACGGAGATCCATGAAAGAAATTCTTACAAAGCTTTCAAAATGGATCTTGAATCCCTTTTCCTATTGAAAGGGTATGGTTATCCATTTCCTATCGAAATGGATAACTAAGTCATATCTCTTCTCCTAATTGACTCATCCTGATTGGCAATTTTGTCATTGTTAATGTCATTGATCTTCAGTCTGTTTTCAAGTCGTTGCTAGAATATACTGTTAACATCTAGCCCATTTGAACTATTTTGTAAAATCAAGCATCGAATCTTGAGTGAACAAATTTATTGATTAGTCTAGTGGGTAACTAGGTTAAGAGAATTAGGTTAAGCATAATTGTACACCATAGAATAGCGTTAGTTGTGCCCATGGGATGCTTTAGAAGTCATTGAACTTATTTGGGCCCACAGGTCAGATGAAAATATACCTCTGAAATATACCTCTGATGAAAAAGAACTCAAATTTGATCATTGTACTAAACTTGAGAAACAATGTACTTCTGTATCGCTTGTGGTAAATAAATTGTTTAAATTGTTTAAAAAGTGTTATGACTCACAGGCACTATGATAAATTGATAGCTAATAAGTTAACGTCCTTTCGATCGATGAAAGATATTTGACCGATAAGAAAATATTTTCAACTTTACGTTTGCAAGAAGATGGGTCTTTTCTTAGTAAATGTAGAAGTTTGCGCTGTGATTCAGGCATTTAAATGAATGATGAGGACAGCAATTTTAGTCCGCTCTCAATGATTCTTTTTCGTAATATCACATCCTTGAAATTTAAAATACTAGGACAAATTGCGGCAATTCGAATAATCTTAAACCGTTTGTAAACTTTTTTGTCGATAAAATTTTTAATTAACGTAACAGTATTTAAAAGACAATTATAAGGGTATCTGAATTTTTTTGTATAAGCTTGTTTATATTTCAATTTAACGTAATGCAAATTTTCATCTGATTCACATTCAAGTAATATTTTTACAGCAATATAATGTTTGTGTTTACTGATATTACCTTCCCTTCTAAGCTATCTACTTCTGTGTTTATGTATGTCTGAATTTTACATTCAAAATGCAATAATTTTTATGTAGTTACGCCTTAACAAATATTTCGGGTGTCGCAAAACGATGTACTCACACTTCAACTGTCGCTAACATGCTGCTCTTTGTAAATTGCAGGTGTATTTAATTCATCACAATATGACAGGAAATCAACTAGGCTGAAAGAGAGGAAGTTTGTCCTGAAATGTTATTAGAAGACTGAAAATACAATTAAAGTGCAAAGACGATTCAGAACTGAGTTCGCAGAACCGCCACAAACGCGCCGGACCATTGCTCGCATCAGAGACAAATTGAATGTTTTTCTCGTCATTCAAAGTGCGAGTAAATTCATTTAACACACCCTAGATATACAGAGTGAGACTTGGCCGAAGTAAACGCATAAGACAGGTAAAATGTGCAAAAAAATGAAATTCAACAAAATAGCAAGCATCAGTTCAATATCATACTTGAATTGTCCGTAAATTATAAATTAGTTTTTTTTCCGGGTCACGTTGTGTAACTAACATAAAATTGAAATTAAAGAATTTCCCTAATTTCAGGGAGGTCGTTTTGTGGGAGATTCTAAGGTGGGCTTAGTCAGTACAAAATTCTGTAAAACTTAAAAATTCCTCTTCCTCCCAATAATAAAAAATTGCACACTTTCCGCAGGATGAAAAAGTGTAGACTATACTAGGCCCAATACTCTGAGCTGTCTGACACGACCTTTTTTGTTTTTTCAAGAGTGTGAAGTCTAACCCAGGGTGAAATTAACGTCGGTCATACACAGAGCAGCTGCCATTCATCTTCAGACAATATGGCACAGCAGTAAAATGGACTTACATTCTTTGTCTACCATAAGACTAACAGTAAACTTAGGCTAAAAGAATGGTGGAGAGGCCGCCGATACTCCGGAACGTTGAGTTCTTGAATACGTTAACCGCCATGTGAGCCCCCGGTGGTACACGGAGAATATTTTCATGACGCTGCTGACCGACCAGTAGTCACAAACTTTATTTTCATAAATACTTAATCAAAGCTCAATGAAAGTACGATCCAGTTAACATTAGCTATTACCAAAATTACTCATATTTCACTTTAAATATTAGTCGAAATTGAACTTTAGTTTAACACATGCCGGGTAATTAAGGTGTTAACTCGAGTTTTCTTCATTTTTGTACCATTATCAAGAGAAGCTCTGATGATTTTTTAATCAAGAATTAGTATTATCAGATTGCGGCAACAGCAAAACAAGAAGGTGGTACTGTAATTGTCTTCGGAACGGTTCACTGCGAGTCAGTATTCCAAAAACGGCTCGACAAATCTAATGTTTTATGATCCAAGATTGGTGGCCGGATAACGAAAAGCTTGTGCGGCAGAGCTAACTGCAGGCTTTGAACACGTGTATAGATGTGAAATTATTTCATTCCATTTCCGTAGGCCATATTAAATGCAATTAACAAACTCGAAAGCACATCATTTATCATTGTATATAATATACCAGGAGAATATTTGCAACTATAGATCAGTAGCAAACACAACAGAGTTGGTATTTCAGCACAAAAATGTGAAATCCGTTATCAAATATTTAAATAGTTTGAGTAGCAGGTATTGAAATTCACTTTAAAATAAAAAGTAAAAATTACAAGTGTGCCTATTTTCTTTTGTCGCATAAGTGCATCTATGTATATGAATAAACTTTACGGTTGTTCAAGTATATGGGTGTATGTGCGCATATGGGTGGGCATATGTGCACGTATAACTGTGTGCACTGGACTATCAACTAGCATATAAACTATAAATACCGCCCTTTTTCACTCCCAACTTCTAACACTGCCCAACACGACATTATATTTTATTATTGTAAAGCAATCTAAAGCTTATATTTAAACAAACAATTTATTTACCACAGATGATACAGAGGTAGGATGTTTCTTAAGTCTAGTACAATGGTCAAATTTGAGTATAGCTACCTGTGGGCCCGAATAAGTTCAGCGACTTCTAGGGTATCCTACCATCAACGTTATTCTAAGGGGTAGAATAATGTTTAACCTAATTTACTTGACCTAGTTTCGCATTAGACTGATCAATGAGATAATTAACTCGATATTAGATGCTTTATTTACAATATAATTCATATGGACTATATTTAACAGTATATTCGATAAACGATTTAAAAACAGACTGAATATTGGCGATATTAACCATGGCAAATTACATTATTAAGTCCAGACAAGTAGGAGGCAAGATTTGACTTGGTGATCTTACACGAGTAGTATTCTGATAGGAAGTGAGACTCAAGATTTCTTTTGAATACCTTGTAAGAATTACTTTGACGGATCTCCGCAGGGATTGAGTTCCAAGTTTTTGTTCCAACGAAGGGGATACTGTGTTGCGACCGGGCCATTGAATAATAAGGAAGCATGAATTTACTTCTATTTCTGGTTAAATGGTCGTGATGACCAGTTTGTACGGTTAATAATTGTTTTAGGCTATTGTCGCCATCATTTGTTAATGTTTTGTAAATGAAATTACAAATTTCTTGTACATGTAAAATGTCATGTTTTCAACCCACAAAGTTAAATATCTTTATTGCTTCCATGAATTAATAAGGTCTATTCAACCTAAATAAACCAGCCACAGGATACATTTTATGTCATTCCTCTCCGTTTTTGCGCAAGCATCAAACTAGACCGTCATGGTACTTATGTATGTTTATCAATTGCAGACATTCTGCATCATATTTCTAAGATAATGTGATTTTTTTTCTAATTTGAAACCTTTATAGGACATTCATGTTTTCTTTCTTATTCACGTCCAAAAATGTTCTTTTTAGGCTTGTGTAGTGCAAATTATCATATCATCTCTTACGCTCTAGAGTATTGTATAACAACCGCAACCAGGCCATTGATCTCACGTATTTCTGCAATTATGCTGTACTTGGGAGCCGTTGTAGAACAACCGTTTTCATGTTTCTGACTCAGGTACACTGTTTTGTGCCACTGTTATTAGTACGGAAATATCATAAAATTCATGCCATGATAAAAGATATTTTCTCCGAGTCCCTGGATTGGAATGCTAGTTTATACTGGCTAGTTTACGCTGATATTTACGCACATGCTTACACGTGTATGTGTGTACGTGTGCACGCTATGCGTGCGTAGATGGGTGTATGCGTCACTACGTAATACATCATCATTTCACTTCTTTATTGTTAAGCATTCATAAAAAATATATATATATATTTGTTGTGCGATCACCCTTATATGATAAATAAGACGCTTATCAGCCAATGATCTTTTCGTAACAGTATTTAATTAAACATCGTTACAACATTTCATTAGAAATTGTGAGCAGCAACACATACTGAAAAAGTTGTTACGAACCTCCTTTGCTCATTATCCTATATTTCAGTACATCGCACAGCATTTTTGTAGAACGCATATGTATTGTGATTGCCTCGATATGTACTCGTATTCGTGTATGTGTGCGTGTTAGGTGTATGTATGTGCGTAGGTGTGTATGTGCATGTACATGTGTATATATTTGCATGTATATATGCGCATACGTGTTTACTAAACTAAAAACTAGCATTTGAACTAGAGATACCTTTTTTTCTGTTCACTCTCAACTCGTAACATTACCTAACTCGTCGCCTCGTTATTATTGTAAAGCATTCATGTAAAAAACTATACATTTGTTGCGTGATCATCCATTTATTTTTAAATAAAATGCTTGTCAACTAATGACCGTTATGTTAAAAACTTTTAATTAGAAAAACAAAACTTGTAATTTTCGTGGTCCTCACGCTTATATATATATATGTTTTTTTCATGCTTCCTTTGAAATAACATTTGTGAACATCTGCCGAAACAAGCAATTCTAATATTACTTCCTGGCGTCAAGAATTTCAAACCTTCATGTCATATACATGTAAAGTGTCAAAAGTATTTTCACCCCACAATGAAAATGTATCGTCAATGAAATTGTGTTGTCTCTTATAATTACAATTACATGTATCATCAAATGTAGATTAAGCGACAATAGGAGTACATTGCCCTCAAAAATTTCTTTTCGACTAGCGACAAGTGTATTACAATACTCATCTAAGTGTATCATTTAAGTGTATTTAGTTTAAGATATTTTAAATACCAATGATGTACTACCTTTTTTGTACCATCTTTATTATAAATAAACTGTTTTTCTTTCTTTCTTTCTTTCTTTCTTTTCACAGGATGTTCGCCAAGTATGTGTAATAAATGTCTCTACTCAACCTAACTTCTTAATTGGAGACATAAAAAGATAATAATGTGATGTGATGTAATGTTTCAGCACGACATAAGAAGATTACAAGAATAACAAATTAATATGATACTTAAGAACAGATTTTGATCATGGATAAAATGTTCTTTCAAAAAACTGCCAACGCGACCTTAATAAAGAAGAACATAAGTAAATTAACGTTTGATAGCTCGAAAGATGTACAGAACCCAAAAAACTGTAATAATTTCAAATAATTTTGTAGCGATATGACCATGACTGTAACATGAAACAGCCCACAGCTGTTGCAGCAACATGCCGACAGCGTGGCCATGCGGTATAGCGGGCGTGTGTTGGCTAGACCGCCACGCGATGGCCCAGTTCAGAAGGAGGTCGGCCATGGGGCGTTATTTCAGGACTCTGCGCAGCTAGTTGGAGCTATTCTTCAACAGACTCAGGGGGTCAAGTCTGGTAGCCAGCCACCGCCTCTCTTCGTGACCCAAATAAGCACAATGGCCATGACAAAAGTCCTTGCTGCTCCGAAAGGATGAATAAACCAAACTAAATTACGAGTACGAACAGAATTAAATGACAGATTGCCCAAATAATTTTGATCATTCTACACTCAAATATATTCACTTTGTCAAGAATGCATGCATGGCTTGCTGGCATGGAGCTTACTGCATGATCAGTAAAATATTTCTCAAAAAAGAAGGTAAATTTTGCTTAGTAAGCAACTTCTGTAAAAAGTTGAGGGGAAAGACCAAAGAAGTCCACATTGTTAAATTGTATGTGGTCAGTACTAAAACGAACGTTTCGGAACGTTTGAAAGGAAAAAATGGTGCCACATTTCCCAATATATTTATGTGTCATCAAGAGAAAACGTGGTTAGATGATTGTCCATCTGAGTATCGGCCGATATTTTATCAGAGGTACATTGATGATACATTTGTTCTTTATCGAAGTCACTTGCACGCTTCTAGGTTTTTCCAGCATTTGAACTCTCAACATGTTTCTATCAAATTCACCATGGAATGCGAAAGCGATGACAAACTTGAATTTTTGGACGCTCTTGTAACTACACAAAATGGCAAATTGAAAATATCGGTTTACCGTAAGACATGTTTTTCTAGATTGGGATCCAATTTTTTTATTTTTTTGACCTTTTCAATTCGAAGTTAATGGTGTTAGAACACTTTTGTTTCCAGCATACAACTTTTGCTCTTCTTTCAAATCATTAAATTCCGAATTTGATTTTTTACGCGATTTCTTTACATCTAATGGCTTTCCTCTCACGACAATCAGTGCCAAGATTGGTTATTTTTTGAACGAGAAAGATGAATGTATTTTAAGCCTAACAGCCAATCAACTTTATATTTTCATTCGTATTCCGTATTTTGGTGAGCAGTCAGAGCAATGGAAGCGTGAATTGTTGTCATTGATTTCGTCCTTCCTTCCTCATGTGTCTTTTTAAATAGTGCTAGTCAACACATTCACCATTGGTTTATTTTTCCGGTATGAGGAGAAAATTCCTTCGCGTCTCCGTTCTAGTCTCGTGTGTAAATACAGTTGTGCACAGTGTGCATCTACGTATGTCGGTTCAACCCATACATTATGAGTTAGACGGGCGGAATACATCGGAATAAGTTCTAGAACTGGGGTTTGGCTTTTTTAACCTCCACACTCCACATCATTGCATTAACAAAAAATCCACGCGTTTTGCCTGGAAAACTTTACAGGCTGAAAATTTTAGCCTTCAGGCAACAAATCATACTACGTTATTTACAGTAGTTGGATTTTTTATTGGCGGTGCTATTTCGAAAGAATATAGGGCATGCGTGACCTCACTACGAAGCCCGGCACTAGGAGGCGGGGAAAGGAGCTAACGAGCGCGTATGCTATCGCGATGGAGGGGCCGACGCCATGCTTAACGATACCGCCTTGTTCTTCACTCTCTGGATGACACTCGTTTTTTAAATGAACTCTTTTATGTCGTATCTTTTCTTTTATTAATTCCTATAGTTTTGTGTCATGGTCAATTTTGAAAGATCTTGAATCCAATAAATTGTAATTCGCAATAGAAATTTACTATCATAATGCATCAAGTATCCTGTTCACCCGTTGTGATTCAGAATGGAGAAAGCAACAAAGCAACCAAACAATATGTTTCCTATTATATAGGAGGATATGGATTTTTAGAGTATGTACATATACTCAAGTAAGAAAATCAGAAAATTTTCATACACACTGAAAAACTCTAACAGTGTCTTCAAATTTAGGTAAATGTTTCACCAACGAAGGTACGTTAAGTGTACGAGTATGTAATGTAGTTAGATTGCTACTGATCCAGTTGTGAGAATATGTGAAGATGTAATGCTGTTCTCTTTATCTAACTGTAACATTTAACAATCCAGAGGTGGCAGAGTAATGTCTCTCAACGAAAATGTTTTCCGTTTTCAACTATTTAAATTTTTAGTTAGCATTTCTCACAAGGCTAACTGAAAGTACCATAATTTACTTACCACTTAACATACGTCTGAATAAATATCCCTTAAAATTATTGTTCAGTACCGTAAAAAACTAATTAAAGTTTCTGCGTTAAATCAAATGTAATATTTATATGATGGAAGCATTCGAAACGACCTCAAAAAAACGAGTTAAATAGGCAAATTGATTCTTCCTTGAAAACCAGAAGAGTACGAGAAAGAAAATGGAAGAACGTTTCAACAATCTGTTGAAATTTGCCCCTGCTAAACTAATGAGTGCATGTGTGGAAACCCTTTGTCACTCACTCACTTGGTGTTAAAAAATGTTCACACACATAAAAAAGCTTGACATCAGGATCGAGACAACCAAACTAATCTATTAAATAAGTCAGCCTGAATAAATTTAAGCCTACACATCACGCGAAATCCTCTTCAACAAATGAAAAGAAGACAGAAGTCACTCCTCAAAATCACACTAAAAATGTGTAGGTACGCTGAAAAAATACTGCAATAAACTTTATACTCCTTCAAATCCCACATAAGAAAACCAGCGGCCTATATTATATAAACAATCATTATTGAGGGCCTCATGAAGAATCATTTCAGATGAAAGCGCTACAAAGACTGTTAGTCCAACCATTGCAAATTCATTATCGTAAATAAAAGAAAAATAATTCCTTGACAGAACGCTATCCCCGGAAACGGAGGTGATGTGTTCGTTCTTCACATGAGACAATGATTTTTTATATCTCAGTGCAAAAAGTTTTGAGTACCCAAGTTTTGATGTACAGGAAGCAGACCTGCTCACTCCAAGACTGACGACTGCATCCAGGCTACCCGGCCTTCGAGATCACTGGGCGATGCAACGAAACTTCAGAGCTTGTGAAACTTGAACTCTGGCCCAAGCTCGGTAGAACAAGCCTATCCCGGAAACAGAAGAAACACAAAGCCATCGCCTGCAAGGCTCAGACACCAAAGAAGAAAATGTTCTGAACGAATTTGATTTTTTCTGAGCCATGGTAAAATCTCTCCCTATTCTTAACTTATCTTTATCTCATTATTTCGCTCCAAATTTAAAAAATGATTAGATGTTATTATAAACTACCATTGCAAGTTTCTGCAAAAACTAAATCTTTTTTTAAAACGACAAAATAACATTAGTGACCTAGATGCAAGTTAATTTAATTCACTGAATCCTAACATCCTGTGATTGATTACGAATGCTGTCAACACTTCGTAATTTACAACTTTAACGATTCTCTCGAGGTAAATCATGTGTATTTTTTATAATAAATTTTATAGTGTTTTTCATTCGAAAGCGTGAATGATCGACAAGTTTAGGAGTAGAGATGCTCGCCAGCGCTTCAGAAACAACCTCATAAATGTCGATCTGTTATGATAAACAAGAAATACCATCAAAGCTTTATCTTGACTACTCCGTAGTATTTTTCGTTACAGAGACTATGTACATATTTTCCTTTTATTATTATAATCAGAATTATCACTAGTATTGCTGTTTTTCCTTCCGTGTTGACTAAATTACTGATGGCTCAATATGACATTTTCGCCCAAATTCACTCATATATAAATTATATTGATTCACCACATCCCGACCTAAATAAGTCTGAACACCTAAAAATAAAAATTTCAACAATTTCCTAACAGTGAATGATGTTGACAATTCATTTCCATGCTGGAAGTGCCGGTCATTTTACTATAAAAAGGCAAAATAAACTGTACCAGTGATGAATGAAATTGCAATTTTCACGTGCTTGGCTTTACTCGGCTAGCTGAATAGTTACTGAAAAACTGTGACAAAAATGTACAGGTACACAGCGCAGCTTTTCTTACGAAAAGATGACAATGATATAATCATAATTGAAAAAGCAGTTGATCTCAATTACATTTAAAACTTATTACTGAGGTAGTTGAGCATTGAAACAATTTGCAGACTTAATTCTATATAGAAATCCGGTTCCTTCACTAACGAACGAACTAATCTAACCAAGTCTCTCAACGAACCTCGCCATGATGATGAAATAATCCGCGGTAGAATCAACGTGGACTTTTTAAATGCGGAAAACCGAAAAATAACCTTCATCCTAACTAATCTAATTGAAATCTCTCCTCCCCTTGGTAAATAAATCAACTAGAAGTTCACATGATTTCACTTTCCTATTAACTAGTAAAATGAGTTATTATACATCTAACTGTAATTGCTCCTTAATTAATTACTTGGATGTTTCTGATTGTTTTAAAATTTCATAATAATAACGTATGTGTATCTTGAACGAAGTTCGGCCTCAATTGGAGCATGTTCGTTTTGCCATGCACCCAGATTCATGGACCTACAATGACATGTATGAACATTTTTTAGAGACAAATTTAGGTCACATTTCACAGGAAACAGACACTTATAACGCCATTACTGATATGACTAACCTTATACAGAGCGCATTTAAGAAATGCTGCACAACCACATCCCGTGTAATCACGTCAAGGGACAACAAGTCGCTCGATTAGCAATGAAATTATTTTCACTGCTAAAAGTACGACAGTCACACTCGAATTTTACAACACGAAAGAAAAAAATAGCTATTCGAAACTTTTGAAGGCCTGAAATTGTGTAATTAGCTTGATTATTTCTTCTGAAAAGAGCCATTACACTAAAAAGTTCTCGCAATTCCGAAATGGCGGTGAAAAGATGTGGTGTCTTCACAACTATTCTGACGCACTGAAAAAGTAATTCCAAAACGACAATAAAAATTACCATACTAGTTACAGTATCTAATCATGTTTAAAAATACATCACAAGTATATTCAATAATTATTTTATTAATATGTATAATCTTGAACATTGAAAAACAGAAAATACAGCGACTAGTCACCTACTATGCCTCGCAAACTTGCAATTAAGACTCCTCTTGTTCCTCGTTTCGAATATTTCCAGTTGTATTTCCAGTTGTATTTCCAGTTGTATTTCCAGTTGTATTGAAGCGCTAAAAAATAACTAAAGTTGAAAATTAAATTGTCATGTTTAGTGCTTAAATAAGTTGCTTCTTTAATTTTGCCTTTTTTAATGACTTTATAAATTAAATTTGTTTCGACCGTCTTCTTTACGTGAGTAAAAATTCCCTGAGTAACTCCCACCTTAAAGAGCGAAGAGAAGATTTGCGTCAATAATTAGAAAATAAATTCGATATGCAAGCTGTTAGTTTTCTATTTTAAAGAACCTGAACTCAATCCATTCTAAATTATCAGCAATTCCTTCATTCAAAAATTGATGAGGAAAACCTTATAGTCTTTCTTTTACTCTAATTTCAAGTTGCATTTGGATGCGTAGATCATAACATGTTTTTATCGAAACTAATCTAAAAGATTGCGTAAAAGATTTTTGGAGAGATGGTAAAATCAACTAATCATGAATATTTCAAATTAAACTTATATTTCAAATTTCAAATATTTCAAATTTCAATTATTTTTTATTAATTATTTAAATAAATTTTAGTTTAATTAAATAGTTAAATTTTAATTTAATTAAATAATTAAATTTCATGAATATTTCAAATTTCTTAAACTGTAAACAATTCAAAACGGCAAAACAAAATTTACGGAATCTTTCGAAGATCTGTTATTGGCATTCGATTAGTTGAATTCTGACATTCGATACAAATTCAACGAAGCACTCGAACTACTAATCCTTAGCAAAAAAAATAGCATGGAATCATGGAAAGCAATTCTTTATTACTTGAAAGTTGAACCTCAAAACAGCTTTGTTTTTGCAGCTGGAACTCCATTGTATAATACGATAGTTGTTTACAAAATCAAGGAATTCCATACCTGGCGGTATACTTATCATATTCCGAGCAAACTTGAGACAAGTGTTCTCTTGGTTTCGGTAGCACTAAAATTACAGTTTTTTCTCGTACATCAGTTATTTTGAGGAAAAGAGCATGAAAACGGTATTTTCCGCTACAATTTTATAGGTTTGCTTTTACCTATCAGCTTATCTTTAATTGTTTTCCATTTGTCAACTACTTTTAAAACACTACACAAGCCCAGGCTTTTGTGAAAAAACTTTAATTTTTAAACGGTAATGACTTTCCTACTGCACGTCTTCTCAATTTGATATTAACTTGGCTTCTGCGCATCATTACTAATTCTCAGTTAAGAACATCAGTCTACTGAATTTTTTCCCTTGCCTTACATCAGAGTTTTGTTCCTTTCCCTACAGGCTCCTAATTCGGCTTTCAATGCTAACATTGTTAACTGTCAGAAAATATTGCGTCTTACGTGTGTATGAGAATGTGAATGCTTCGCGGAAAAAATTTCAAATCTTTCGATTCGTAATTTTGTTGATGCACGAAATACTATGCATCTTTATTTTATGTCGATAAACAAACAAATTTTCTATATATTCTCGCTAGAAAACAGTTTCCTGACCGAAAATTAAAAAGTCATATACTTCGAACGAGGTGTTAAGTATCGGACATCTGGGTTGTTTCATTATTAGTTTAAGATTCATGAAATACGTCCTCGTGTTTTATAAACCTTACGCCAAGCATTCTTCTCTATAAATTTGAGTTAGTTTATAAAATCAAATAAAATTTTATTTCGTTACTTATCATGTATGCATCGCAATTCATTATGCTGAAATCGTTTTTCTTCATAATTGCTGTACAAAAATTAATTGCGCATAATTGAGTGCACAAAACATAAAAAATTTTAATAATGTTGACGTGTCTCATAAACCATTAACCAATGTGATAAGCCTAAACAGAACTGCAGTAAAATAATTCTTGAATATTCACGAGTGCTAACATGGACGTGTCCGAACCACACACACATCCAGACTGGCTGTCTTCCTTCCACTCTGCTACGAGCTTTGCGGTTTGTTTTTCTCAATAGAGCATGCTGTTTCTTCGTTTGATTGCTCCATTTCTGCATTCATTTGGATAAATTCATTAACTATTCTATGGTTACTTGAATAACTGAATGTGTGTGAAGAGCGCATCAATGAAACAAACTCCAGTACCTCACATATTCTTCTCAACTGAACTCACGAGACAAATATTTCAATGCAGTATTCCTTAACCGTTTAGACCGATGACGTTATATCTATTGGCGAATGAACTGCTTACATGCGGACCTTTTACCTCTTCCATTTTGTCGTAGGATAAGTTTCGAACGAATTACAAATGTTTGGGAAAACTAGAGAACACCGTTCGTTAAAAATGAAGGCATTCGACAATGTCATGCTATGAAGTAATATAATGTAGCATTACACTGTAATCACTTCAAGAACAAAAAGTCTGCGGTGAGCGGATCTGTAACCCAAGCTTCACTACCTCAGCGATTTTGCTTACATTTTTACTTCAGATTTGGACTTCAAAAATTGTTATCCTTATAATATGAATGAAGTAAGTATTATATTTGTACATGAGTATTAGCGAAACTTTTATTACAACCCAGTCTAACTTCGTCGTAAGAGTACTTGTGATTGTAGCCACACAGTGTAGAGGCTATACGGGCTGCAAAAATCATAGAAGCCTCGGCGAAAAATACACTAGGTGAAGTGAGGCTACTAAACCTTCCAGCTGTTCTAGTGCGAAGGTTTTACAGTTACACACAAACAAATTGAATGAATGTATATATTACATATGTTATACGCTTATGTATACGTATGTGCGTGGATTTGAGCATTCAAATTTTTACTTCTGTAAGTTTCTGACGCAGAGTGATTTTGTAGCAGATAAGCAGATAATAAAACTTTGATCACTAACACTTGATTTAGGTCTATCATGAGGATGTATTTACAATGCAACTTTTTTATTTTTGTCTAATTTGTTGGCTTTTTTCAGTTGATAAGGAGTCTAATTATCGTCCTTAAGAAGTGAAGTTGAAGTTGAAGTGAATCAGATTAACACCTTTCGACTAAGTACCTGTTAAAGGAGACAGAGAGGCCTAATAAGTCGCTTATTTCCACAAGGACACCTCATGCGAGTCTAGTTTTCACTCACAAAGCATTATACTTTTACCTGAACTGTTACGAGGAGAATGAACTTCGTTCAAAACTCTTCTGTCAGTAAGAATGCCGCCGTTGGTTCTCCTGTTGCCAGTCGTAGGTCTGACATCTTCAGTATGGTCATCACTGTTTCTTCTTCTTTCCTCTATCTCACGGACGTTTATCCGCTCACTCTCCAGAGGTTCTGCCTTATTTCCATCTCGCGTTTCATCTCCACCCTCTCCTCCATCTTTTACGAATACATCTTCATACACGCTTAGCTTATCGTCTGTGCTTGGGCTTTTGGGTAAATTTTTTCCTTTGTGGTCTCCGTACTCCGGAGTGACGGGCACACTATGCGATGAGCCACAGCCCATGGTGGGAGGTAAAGATGGTCACACTTAGGTGTGAGTTGTCGCACCCAGTACGATAATAATAACCACTGTCTATGATCCAAAATTGGCAGCGCTCAACTAACATCGAATTTTTATGCATCCTAATTGGATACAGAAGTCACGAGTAGAACACCAGATGGACCACATCCCGCAGAGAAGAGATTTTTCTATTGAGTTAAGTTGAACTAGGGAACACGCAAAGCAGGGACTCGGGAATTACAATGTGCACAAAAGAGCTCTCAGTTCAGTAGCGATGGATAATAAGGTTTATCGAAATATCTATCAGGCACACGAATTAGACACTTGCCAACTGAAGGGTCAAACATAATGTAAGACATTATAGTAATTATTTTATGTTAACCTCACCTTACTCATCTCAGCACAAAATGCTTGTTACGTTGACTTTAGATGATACTTTATATGAGTGAAAGTCAAAAAAAATTACGAGAATATGATATCAGTTCGTTCTTGACTCGCATTAATCGCAATGAATAATCGCATTTTATGCTTCTCAGAAACGTAATACTAGAAATATACAGGGTGACGGGCACTTTGTGAAACAAACTTACTCATAAGGTTGGGACCGTTGAACTAAACACTTTTCACTCAATACAGAATTACAAGGACTTGAAATTTTCACATGAATATCAAGGTTTCCTGACATTACGCCCCTAAATTTTTACTGCTGAGGACAGATGAAGAGTTTGGTGTGTAAAACATCTATTCATTCCGAATAAAACCTCATTGATTGAATTGTTGTAGCCTCCGTAAGGACTTATAAAACTCCAGGTGTCTTCGATCGTGTCTGGCAATCATTGCACCGGGGTTTGAAAGCGTGCATTGCAACAGATGGGCGTCATCTTGAACATATTTTGTAAACATCTAACTTAATTGAAAAATCTACTTTTTGTGATCATATTAATTAAAGCTGTTATTCTGTTTCCGGTGTTCAAAATCAAAAAGTTTTCTCAATTTTTACATTCCAATTCCCTGCCCATCTAAAAATATGAATTTTTCTCCACTATATGTTGAATTTCAAGTTCTTGTTATTCTTTAACGAAGGATTGTCGACCTCGCGGTAATTGAGTAACAAGTGTTTATTTCAACGGTCCCAGCCTTGTGATAAAGTTTCTTCAAAAATGTCGCGGTTACCTTGTATACCAGTATTTATTGAGTAGGAAATTCGCCGAGTCACAGAGAACAAAAACAATTTTTAAATTATTAATTTCCACGCTTTCGAGCTTTGATTTTTCCTATGAAGTGAGCGAAATTCATCAGAATGGCTCGTTTACATTTGTACGTAGAATTAACTTCGGCAGCACGTTTCCAAATGGGAAATAATCATGCTTTACATCCAATGGGGGCAAAATAACACAAGTTGATTAAATCGCCAGATTCTACATTTCTAAACCAGGTAAAAATAAAAAATTCAATTCGCATTGATGCGTTTGATTCTTAAAATGGAAAGTAAGGCGAAAATCGTTGTACGTATAGTGATTTTATTAATAAAATTGTGAAGTCTTTGGCATTCGAACCATTATTCATAGTGCGTTTAAAGTTTGTTCTAACTTCTGATATTTACATCAAGAATTCGATTTTTACGAAAATTTTTCTTAAGAATGGTTCTCCTTTATTAAATATCGATGACCAAATTGGTAAATTTTTGTCAAAAATTTATAGTCACACGCCGGCACTCCAATCATGCAATCAACAGAAATTTTTCCTCAAGCTTCCTTACTTTGAACACCAGTCGATTAAGTTAAATCAGGAGGTTCAATTCCTTATCAACAAGTTTTTTTTTCACAACTTCAAATTCATTCTATTCTTGTCAACAATTTTACAATCAGTTCCTTTTTCCGCTTTACGGATAAGCTGTCCCCTGCTATGTGCTCCTCTCTGGTTTACCAGTTTAGTTGTTCACGTTGTGAATCACAGTACGTAGGTTTCACCTGTCGTACTCTTATGTCCAGAGTAGCCGAACTCGCTGGGGGCAGCTGTAGAACCGGTCGTCCTCTTGATTCCCCTCCACTGTCCTCTGTTCGATCCCATGCTGAAAACTGTATCGTCCCTGTTTCCGTGAATCATTTTAAAATCCTTGCAGTTGCCCCCCACATGATTGATTAACGCATCCCTGAGTCGCTATACTCGTACATCTTAAAGTTCAGACCCCCTCTGAATGACACTCAAAGTGCTTTTCCTCTTCTCATCGCAAACACGTTATTTTTAGTTTAAGTTTTTCAATTGTTTATTTTTTATTTTATTTTAATCTCTATGACTATTTTTTATCTATGTTATTGTATTCTTTTGTATTTTTTAATTTACTTATTTTTGTTTTGTTTTATCGCAGAGTTCTTTTGTTGAAGATGAACAGTTTAGTTCGAAACGTTCAATTTTATTCATTTAGATTTCATTATTCGTATTAATAAAATGATCATACGTACAGCGATTTTCGCCTTACTTTTCATTTCACGTAGAATTATGAAAATTGGACTATATATAAACAGTGGTATTAAAAGGTTGATAATATATCTAAAGCCACCAAAATTTAATAAAAAAAATTAAAAGAACTTGTATAATAAATACTTTAGCAAACGTTTACAATGCCTGACTTGGTTTTCGACATTATACATCAAAATTATTGGTGGATTATTCCAGAATGTTCTAATACGTTCTACTATTTTGTAACGGAACTTTCGTCAGCATTCATCTCCAATAACGCGTCATTGGTTCAGCAATTCTCGTTTGAAAGGTCGTAAGCATGGGTAAGAATAAGGACGTCAGCCAAGACCTTCGCGAACGTATTGTGGAGCTCCATAATGAAGGTTTGGGATATCGGAAGATATGTGCACAACTGTGTTCCTATAGCCTCGGTTGGAACCATAAGACGTAAGTGAAAATGAAGAAATACGACTCTCAGCAAGCCTCGAACTGGCCGTCCACGGAAGATTTACGACTGTGCTGTTCGAAAACTGGTCCGAATAGTAGTGCAGAGGCCTTAAACTACTCGTGAAGAATTGAAGAATGATCTCAAGCATCTAGATCGGAGCCAGCTAACACACTCTCAGCAGGGCACCACGCCGTGAAGGATTTTGCTCCCGAACCCCTCGTAGGACACCTCTTCTCCAGAAACGTCACGTCAAGGCTAGGCTGAAGTATTCAAACGACCATTTGAACAAGCCAGCAGCGTTTTGGAACTCAGTCCTGTGGTCAGATGAAACCAAAATCGAACTATTTGGGAGAAACAACGCAAACCATGTTTGGAGGCAACAAAACGAAGAGCAAGAACCAAAGTGCACCTAGGTTTGGAGATGGCTCAATCATGGGGTGGGAATGTTTCAGCTTATCAAGCGTAGGTTAACTTCACATCATTGAGGGAACCACGAATGGCAGGAAATATCGTGAAATATTGGAAGAGGAACTTCTACCTTCAACTCGTTTGTTAAAATTGAAACGTGGATGGACCTTCTAATAAGACAACGATCCAAAAAATACATTAAACGAAACCGAGGAATGGTTGAGGATGAAGAAGATGAACATTTTAGAATGGCCAAGTCAATTCCCGGACATGAATCCGATCTAAAACTCGTGGGGGATGTGAAATTGAAAATTCAGAAGAGAGGTTCCAATAACATCACTTAACTCAAAGAAATTTGCATTAAAGAATGAAGAAGATTACACCCGAAACATGCCAAAGGCTGGTAGTGAACTACTCTGAACTTCTGGAAGCTATAATTAAAATAACGGCTATGCAACGAAGTATTAATGTATTTATATCTTTGAAATGTGTTGTATCTTTTGTTCACGTATTTATTACATATGTTTCTAAATCTTTTTTGTATTAAATATTTGTGGGTTTTAGACATATCAACATTTTTATACTATTGTGTGCATATAATCCAGTTTTTGTAATTGCACGTGGTTTAGAAATGCTGAATCTGGCGATTTAATCGACGAGTTGTATTATTTTTCCCCCACTCTAAATGAGACATAACGACGGAATTTGTGGAGTTTATCACGGAGTGTTTTCAAATCAAACTTAAAGAAATTTTACAATGCAAAATAAAAATATTTATTGGAAAAATAATTAATATCGGAAAAGAAATTCAAAATATGGTCAACGATAGGCCCCTAACGACTGGGAGTTTTTCAAGTATCATTTGGCACGTCCTCCAGTGAAGGTAACTCTTATTTACATTCAGTCATTGAATAACAGGCTGAGTGTATCACAATCAGTTTCTAAACTATTAGGTTGTCCTTGATGTGTAAAGTTTGATGCTCTATCCAGTTTTTAATCGTGTGCTTGTTTACATGGCACTTTTTTATAAGTCCATTAGATAATTGTTTTTGTAGGCTATTCAAAACACGCATCTGTAGACATCGCAGCATATGTCCTACGTATATCTGTTGATCATCGCGTTTTAGCTTCTCTTTCTACATTCTCCATCTAAGTCTAACAACATGGAAAAGTATTTATTAGATATTACTACAGATTTTTCTCTATTTTTCCAGATTTTGTGGAAATGAGCCATGACGTTAAATATTTAAACACACAGCTTTAAGATTTACTTGTACTTTTTTCGTGGTAAGTCAGGAAGATTTTAGTGCAAATCGAGGTTATACCTTTATATAATATTTGCTCGCTAAAGAACTCAAAGTTCAGGAAACTATAATAAAAAATAAAATTGAAGGGTTCTGGTTTTTAAATTTCCGACATGTGTTGACGGTTGGCAACAAAACTAATTTTTAGAATTTTATCAAATTGCGACTCATCACAATTGAATGATCAAGAAATGAAAAATGCTTCAACACCTCGCTGTAATATGGTCTTATTTGTCGCCAATGTAACTCTTTGGTATTTTGCTACAGGTCACAGCAATAGCGGCGTGTGGCTGCAGGTCACAGCAATAGCGGCGTGTGGCTACAGGTCACAGCAATAGCGGCGTGTGGCTGCAGGTCACAGCAATAGCGGCGTGTGGCTGCAGGTCACAGCAATAGCGGCGTGTGGCTGCAGGTCACAGCAATAGCGGCGTGTGGCTACAGGTCACAGCAATAGCGGCGTGTGGCTGCAGGTCACAGCAATAGCGGCGTGTGGCTGCAGGTCACAGCAATAGCGGCGTGTGGCTGCAGGTCACAGCAATAGCGGCGTGTGGCTGCAGGTCACAGCAATAGCGGCGTGTGGCTGCAGGTCACAGCAATAGCGGCCTGTGGCTGCAGGTTACAGCAATAGCGGCATGTGGCTGCAGGTCACAGCAATACCGGCATGTGGCTGCAGGTCACAGCAATAGCGGCATGTGGCTGCAGGTTACAGCAATAGCGGCATGCGGCTGCAGGTCACATCAATTGCGACATGTGGCTGCAGGTCACAATAATAGCGGCATGTGGCTGCAGGTCACAGCAATAGCGCCATGTGGCTGCAGGTCACAACAATAGCGGCATGTGGCTGCAGGTCACAGCAATAGCGGCATGTGGCTGCAGGTCACAGCAATAGCGGCGTGTGGCTGCAGGTCACAACAATAACGGCATGTGGCTGCAGGTCACAACAATAGCGGCATGTGGCGTCAGGTCACAAGAATAGCGGCATGTGGCTGCAGGTCACAACAATAGCGGTATGTGGCTGCAGGTCACACCAATAGCGGCATGTAGCTGCAGGTCACAACAATAGCGGCATGTGGCTGCAGGTCGCAACAATAGCGGCATGTGGCTGCAGGTCACAACAATAGCGGCATGTGGCTGCAGGTCACAGCAATAGCGGCATGTGGCTGCAGGTCTCAACAATATTCTCACTTAAACAAGTCTGCAAGAAAGGGTCGTCCCTCCCACGCTTACAAGAGCCGTTGACTTTCAACTGCGCCAACAATAGTAACTCACTTCCTTATCTAACTTCAGAATAAAGAAAGAAAATGTTTTTTTTATCATCATGAAAACTAATAAATATGTTCAACTAACGAACTGGTTTGTTAGTTTTGCTGTCAAGATTATAACAGAAATTTAACGCGTAAAATATTTCCTTTGCCTTGCCATGAGCTCATAAGTCTACATAAAACTTAACATTTCTTGTTCTTTTAGGCGCCGGAAGCATTGGATGCGTGGTTGCGCTACAGCGAATGTCAAACACTTTACTCGCGGTGTAAGAATCGGATCGACTCTGTAGTTTTCCAACAAACTGATGCAACACAACACGGTCAGAGAGCAATAAATGCCGATAAATATTTCACTGTCTCTGCGAAAAGTGAGAATTTTTCAAGTAGCATTTGACGCAAAGAATGTAGAACGTGTTCTGTGTTTCATTACTTCATTTTTTTTGCTACGCTTCCTTCCTTCCCTTACATAATTTTTTACTTTCATCGGTATGTCCCATCCTCAAAAGATAGTTTTACGATGCTTCCAGATTCTAGAACAATGGCGATTTGTCACAATGATACATAAAAATTCAAGGATGCTTGTGCCGATTGCTTCTCAAAGTCCCGCGATCCCGACGCTGTGGAAGGGAACACTTCCAGTCGCACACTAACGAGCTGGAGCCGTGCCGCATATTCTGTGCCTGAGACTTTTGCCCTAGAGGTGTGCTGCTTATTGATTCCCTTGCAAACCTTGTTCTTTTCTTTTAGAACTCTCGTTGCTACTTGTGTTATATTGATCTCTTTTGTATTCGCATATTGAAGAAAAACTCATTTGCATGTTGAGATTGTTTTGTCTTCCTTCACTTGCAATTTGACATTTGAATTTTTGTGGGAGGCTAAACGCGTGGTGTTAATGGGGTCAAGCTCCTTGCCTGTCGGCTGACCAGTGGAGGCGAAGTTGCCATAGCAACTGAGAATGTTCACAATCAACAGTCCGTAAGCACAACCCGATTCGACATGCCAGTGTGTTTAGGAGAGTTTGAACTCTAGTAATAATTCCTCGAAAACCGCTGGCAAGACTACGGGTGAAATTCAGAGAAAGAGTTAAGGCTTTGATTTTACTTAGAAACATTTTAAATTGCAGTTAATATTAAAATACTTCATCATATCATAGAATTTTTTATGCATCGTATCTATTTATTCATTAATTCTTTACATAATTTTCACCATTGTCTCCACTTTTCGTTGAATTGGCTCGTTTCGGAGCAGTGCAACTCGATGAAGTAGAGCAGCACTTCAGACGCGTCGACTGGGTGAGGGTGAGCCTTCGCTTGACCTTAGCTCGCTTCTTGGTACCGGCTGCCCTCCACTGAAATATCGACTTCTCAACCATGGAATTCAGGGCTTGCGTCAATCCTGGTGTACTTTCTCATATACAAGCGCTTTATTGGGAGAACAAACGATACAGTTTTATCATCAATTCAAGGGATACTCAGTACGCATACGTGTTAACGGAGAGAAATCATTATACTTCAATGTTCAGCCCTAACTACCAAAATAAAAAAACTATCCTCCTCTTAGCTTCTATGGAGAGAGACAATAACTTGTAAAATAAGACATTCTTCTTACGTGTAGTTACTTACCCGGCATCGCTTCGTCACACATATCGTAGGGCTGGAAACTTTTTCTTGTGGCTATTTCTTAAGAGGCCAAAGCCAACGACCAAAACTAGATTTCTCTCACTATTGCCTGAAAATAAGAAAATTTAATCAATTATCATTATTATTATCGAAAAAGTAGTCATTCTCGCTATATTTCATCAAACTTCTGAGTGATCGTTAATAAAGACTAGGTTCCATTAAAATTTTAGAACTTCACAATGCTCTTCATTCGTCAATGTCTTTTTCAGTTGATGCGTTTACACCAGTAGACAGCTCCGAGGTATAACTCGCATCTGGAGTTGGCCTGGTTACGGCAACGATCGCTCTGGAATGCGATGGTGTGCCAAATCTTCGATCAGGAAACCTGTGGAGCCTCGCTGTGACTCACGTGCGCATGGCCGCCCCCTCCAGAAGAAAGTGGGAAGGGAAAGGAGAGGAGGGACAAGTACAAATCGTGCAGCGGCACACTTCAACAGTCTTTTCTGAATTTTACTTAACGCAATGTTTATTTTTCATGATGCAAAAAATGTACCAGACCGAGAATTAGATTGTGTTTCTACGCGTAACCGAGATAAGTTGGAACAGTTTGGAAGGCTTGGAAGGCAGCTCGTACCTTGCAAGGCTATAGTAGCTCAGCTTCAACTACTGGCATTGAATTATTAAATCTGTACTATGCAGATAATTGCCCGGAATGTAACTTCTTAAAAGTTTTAAACTGATTCGCAAAAAAGAGCTTAAAAAATTTGAAGTTGTGAGTAGAAAAATATCGAATAGAATATGACGCTGAAAAGTGGTCGATTACTGTTAACTTTCCTTGTCGAAACTCGAGGATAACTGTTAGATTTAGTTCTTAAAAGATATATTTGTAAACTTTTTTTCTTCAATTGTCGGTTAATGTCATCCAAATTCTGACTCTGGATCCCAAACACCTCAAGATATTGACGCAAAATAATGATCTTCACCTCCTTTAGTTTCGTGATTTGAGGTGCAATAATTCTATTTTTGCGAGTTGCAAAGTTTCTTCTGATTGATCGTCACATAACTCTTAATACTCCTTTTTATCCTTGTTTAGCAAACTTCATTACTTTGACTCAGATCGAAAAATCTTATACATTTAACATTCTTCAAGCTGCTCGCAGCGAATTTGCTGGCCTCGCAAAGCCCTTGATGCTATAAGGCCACAACCCCAACATAGATGTGGATGTATAAATTCTATCATTGAGAGCTGCGTGAGCTATTCCTGTATTTTCCTTCGTTCGTAAAATAAATATCCTGAGACAATTGATCAAGTTTCTTTTCCCACATTCGAAAATATTATTGGACATTTCAACAGCAGCATCCCCTTTCATATTGAATGCGAATTTTTATCCTGGAGGAATTGACCGCATTTTAGACCAACTGCGCTAAATCCTGAAGTCACTTACCACACTCTAAGCAAGCTTGTACGTTTGGCATAAGCAAACTTGTACGTTTGACATAAGGAAGCTTGTTGTTTGATCATCAAAGCACTATGGAGAAACAAAAAAATTACGCAACTTGCTTCCCACAGTTGTAACCGAGAAGGTCTAACGCACCGTATCTCGCACCACACCCTGACCAAGCTGGCCACACCCTGACTTCTTTCTAAGCCACACCCTGATTTTACGTGTCACACACTGAATTTACCTCGCTCATTAACAACGAGCCACATTCTCATTGAATTGGCATGTCATAGATCTACTCTATTTTACTTTGCTTCACGCCGCCGCTTAAAGTTTCGTTTCTATTTAAGAAACATCTTCACGCGTGCAAATTGTGACCATGTCTACCTCAAGTTTTGCGTTTTATGAGTTTATGCGTTAGCCTGGGTAGTAACTGCATGCAGTGAGTACAAATATCAACCGAAACATTTCGAATGGATTAGCAACATCAATGAATAATAAGGTAGACACCAGTTTATTTCCAACCTCCATTCGAGTTCTTGTGAGTCCCCTGCGGGAGCGCTTGGTAGTGCGGTGGAGCAGTCCTTGCTAAAGCTGTGCACCGTTGTATTTGCTGGTACAGTTGACCAGAGAGGTGGTGCTGAGCCTTACGTTTTACGTCACAGGGCTTGCTGGTGCTGAGTAGCAATGCTAGCAGCGTTCTTCAAGAGCGTTTCCGTCAGTAAGACTGAAAACTCAATTCCGTGCTTGTATCGCGTGTTTCACGCTTTTGTCAGTAGTCAGACCTCAAGTTTAACTTCCTTCCGTTGTGCACTGAGTGTGCACAGGTGTACTCCGACAGTTATACCTGTATACAAATATACAGGCATTCGTATATTTGCACGTGTACCCTGCTCCTTTGCTTTCTTTCCAATGAACACTTACAAAACAATCTACGGAATTTTGTGCGAGAATTTCAATTACTTCTCTTTTCTTCAATTTTGAACAATTTGATATTTGTTTCACAGAGCTTTCTCCCAGTAAACTGGTTAGTAATTGAAATTAATATTGATTAATTATCACGAAAGAAAGCAGCTTTGTTATCAACGATACTCTCGACTGAATAAAATTTTCCCTGTCAGAGTAGTTAAGAATTAAATTGAACAGGCTTATGTTTTTGACAATGAAAACTAATAGAACATTTTTTCTTCTACGTGCCAGAACTTGAAAATTAAGCGAGCAGACTGTGGCGCGGAAACTCCACCTCGCGCGATGGGAGTCAGGCGGTCACTGAGCCGTTGTTCTGTCAACGCCGAGTCGCCAAGTTACAAACAAATGAAAAGGTCGAAGTGGCGTCTGGACGTTTACCATACCAGGCAGATGAAGTGTCATCAAAAAGAGCAACTTCACTAAGAGGAACATCTCAGAGGTGATGCATAGTTATATGAGTATTTACATTTCAATCGGATTTTAAAACGTAGTTCATACGAATTGGCTACAATTTTTTACTTTCATTAAAGCTTCGAATTTAACTAGGTTTTCTATGACCGGCTACGAGCCTCAATAATACTCGGCGTTACTATGACTAGAGTTAAAAGGCTACTTGTGTGAGAGTAATGAATGATGGCTCTCTATTTCATCCATCAATAATCTGAACAAAATTCCTTACGACAGAAACGTCGACTGCTTTATTCATCAGTGGGGAATTTTTTTAAAGTGTTGGTGATAGAGCAAGCCGCCGATATTCGCCTCTGCTGCTCGGTGGAGCGTGGAGCGTCGCAGCTCGGTGGTCTACAACACAGCTCACAGTCTGACGTAACGGGATGTGCTCCGTAACGGAAAGCACTTGTTCAGCGGTGACTGGGGGGAAGTTAACCTCCTGTTTCAAAATTAGGGCATTCCCCTGATTTCAGCTAATAGAATACCATTGTTCATTTTAATCAAAAAGAGTTAATCTTTTACGTACTTTAACTTCTGCCCTTCAATTTGGTCTAAAAGATGACTAACTTCTAAGTTTACTGCGCTTCGACTGTTCTTAAAGATGCATATTTTACTCCTTCATTTGGAGGTTAGATATTTCAGAGCAACCATCGTCTGGGTTTCAATAGATTGATCATAGAGAGTCTGTTCGTTTTATTTTCCTAGAGAAATTCACAGCTTGATTACACGGGTGCAAACGCGCAAACGAACGAATACCCAAATTTGGTTGTAAATTATTGAAGTTATTGGCCTTGTAGCCTGAGGAGGTATAAGATTGAATATAATCCGCAAAAACTGAAAATAAATACCTGTCTAAAATAAATTAAAATTACGTTCAATTACCCATAATTCAAGTTACCAATTACACAAATTCAAGTTCAAGTGTTCTGGAGGAGCTGATAATCTCTTGTATTCTAACTCGAGGGTCATTTTTGCTAGTTTTGACCGCGTGTCCTTCACGTGAGTGCATCGCAGTCCACATGCCTTTGGTGGCTTCAGCGCGTGCATGTACGCCGTCCCTCAGATTGTCCGAGGAAATATAACAGCACAATAAGAATCAGTTAAAATCTATCAACTGAAAAATGCACATGAACGTGGATATTTATTGGGAAATTAATTGAGTAGCCTATGAAGAAAGGAAATTGCTAAAAATTTTAGGAAGAAACATAAAATTAACTTATTCTGAATCACGTCCGATCAATCGAGCGTACATCAGGGGAGTTGATAAGAAAACACAAGTTTCACGTACAAATATATTCTAAGTCTCATGTGTCGAAGAATAAGAAAAAATAAAGTTTCACAGTTAATTTTCATTTAACATTCTTCTTCATTAAGAAATAGAGAACACGAACTCTTCCAATGTTAAGGAAAAATATCAGGTATAGAATAGACTTCAACTCTAATTTTCAACTTTGCTATCTCGAGATAATAAATTCTGTCAACATATCTAACAATTCATTTCTTTTCTTCAAATCTATATACGCAAAACTTTCGTACGTAGCAATATGTACGAATCGATTAGGGACTACACTTGACGCCTGCTCTCAAAAGTTGGGAGGCGTCATACAAATGAAACTGTAAATAGACTTACCGCCTTTGAATACGTCTAATCTTCAGAGATAAAACAACTTTCCTCGAAATTTTCTGTTGAAAGAAACAATGAGTCATTCCACACTCCTATGTGCCACATGGCAAAATCTCGAACTAGGAATTTTATTTAAACCTCCTGAGCTGAAATTATGCCAGGCAGATGAGAATGAGTTTCTCGCTAACACTCACAACCCAAGAGATCTTTCCTTTAAAAATCTTAACATTTGACCTGACAAACGATGGTCACTTCATATTTGTACGAAGATACTTCTTGAATGGCCGTTAGTGTGAATACCACAGACTCTCTTTACATTTACCAACATGAATTGTAAACATTCAAGAAAGGTTATGCAGTTTGACTACACCTACTCTACCATGGTCCGTGCAGAAAACGCTGGCATTTAATAGAAATTTTTAATCAAGGTATACTATTTTCTGCTCGCTATTTAGAATAAATACATATATCTGCGATAAAAGATTATTTGAGGCACACATTGAAAGCTTGAGATGTCCTAAAAATTGAGGCTGAATTACACCGATGATCAGCGGCGTCAGTAATGGGGCCGCGAATTATGCTTCCCCTTGACCGGCTCCACGTGCCATCCTTCTAATTCTTTATACGCTAATATCAGTAGTAAAATATCATCATTGAATAAAAAAGTTACGCTATCACGCCAGCCCGCTATTTAGTAAATCTACTCTATTATTGAAGAAATATTCTATGTAGTTCTGGCAGGAAACACCGAACTCCATCGGACACCATTCGCCGACAGTCACACTGCGGTTCATTCTCGTTAGTATTCGCTTTAGGGCACGTGTGTACTTTGTATTTTGTGCGCAATTATTGGAAAGAACACAGGGAAACTAGGTTTGACACAATAAGCAGAAAAAATAAAGGAACTAGCAGGTTGAAGCTCTGCAAAAAGTAAATCGCAGTCACACTTCTTGTGTCTTTGAATTTACGTGTGGTTATTTCAATGTTTTTCAAATTAGGTTCAGCCAAAGGCTGGAGAATAGGTTGAGGCTACGGTTGAGCTCATAATTAAAAGTAAGGCTCATAATTAAAAGTAGGGTTGAGGCTGAGGTTACAATCGAAACTAAGGTTAAGGTAACGACTAAGGTTTGAGTTGAGGCTCAGTTTGAGGTTGCGTTGAGGTCTAACTTGAGACCAAGGTATAGGTTACGTTAAGATTGAGGTTGATTATACGCTCGTAGCTGTAAGTAAGCTTTAGTTATTAGGCATGCTATGTTGATGCGTGTTCACTCTGAATTTTGTGGATTAATGGGCAAATGAGGCGTTAAGTGACAGGCATTACTTTCATTTTACACTCCATGTATAGACATTCATATGCAATGTAAAAGTGCATTCTAATGGAACGCAAAATACTGCACATTAAATATTTGTGCAGAGCGCAATGAAGCGCCTTCAAAACACTGAAAAATTCTACACGTGCCCTAAAACAAATCTTCGTTTTACCTAACGCCCAATCTGGGAAATGTCAAGAATTTAAAAAAAAAACGACTAGGCTTTTCTAAAATGCTGAAATCTTCTATCAGAAATGGATCGACGCTTTTCTAATATAAAGAACCTCTACAAGGAAGGACGTAAAAGTTCCTGAAAAAAATACTTCTCCAGAAAAGGCTGAGTGACCGCTGCCACGGCGCCGTCAAAGCGAGAGCCAAGATTAGCTCACAATTTCTTACAAAACCTATATCAAGCCAGGATTCGATTCCATTAAGACAAATATAAATTATTCGGCGCATACTTCCATGCAAGACCAACACATTCAGAAAGCTCGCACAGCGGCAGGGAGAAGATACTTGGCAGTCACACCAAACCTTCGTTTGTAGACAAGTAATCCGAGCACAATCTTTGCTTCCTCAGCCTAAATAATGCTCATTAATCATTCAACACGTATTTGCTTCAAATTTCAAATTTGTTTTTAGAATAATCCTTACGTAAAAGTATATTTTAGTTAATTGCATACAATATACTTCCCTATTTGTTAACAGAAACAATTTTAACAGGGGAGTATCAGAGAAAAAGGCTTAACACGTTAGAATGAATTTCGATTTTAGTACCTCTAAAAATTCCGAAAAGGTTGAATTCATTCGAGTTCAGAGAATATTAATATTCAGGGAAAATAATTTCTCCCGATGTTGTAAACTAATTTCATAGGATTGAAATGACGCGAAGTGAAAGCTCTGTAAACTGCTTCGCAAAATCAGCGTTGCCAGTCGAGATCAGGGTCACTGCAAGTAGTATTTGAATTTGTTCTCTCTTTTTGAACCGTTGATTTCAAAATTAAGATAAGAAGGCTATTCACGCTTACATTTCAAGCTTCGATTAAAGTTATAAACATTTTGAGGCACAAATTCATGTCATGCTATTTTTTCTTTATTCTACTTCTCATTACCAGGAAATAAGCTCTAATTCTCATAACTAATGCAAGTATAAACACGTTAAAAGAATATGCAAGTTAATGGTAGTAGTCATTTAGTAACAAAGTGAGTACTATAAATATTATGTCATGTACATTCATATTAAAAAATATTCCACCCCTAACGATATATTTCTTGCCCTTTCTAAGGGAAATCTTCGAATAAAACGTAAACATATGGGTCAGGGTTCTGAAATCTCTGGTGAATCTTGTTTCCCGAATGAGAAAAACTAAAGAGTAATCCAACCATATATGGGGTGGGCCAAATAACTCAAGAGACCAGCTAACTATCAGGTTCTTGTTTTCGAGCGGGTTGTTGCCTACAATAGAAACAATCGAGTCTGATGTCCGCTAGCTTCTTTTTTTAACTGTGTTTCGTCTATTCGCAGGGGCGATAAAGTGACCTGACCAAAACAAATTATCACACTACAAAAGGATCGCGTATATTTAAAAGGTCTCAAGGAAGATGTGTCTACGACAGATTGAGAGGAAACTAAGGCTTGATGCATGGCCACCGAAGTCTTACCGGGAAATTAAAGTATGAATAAAACTCCAGATGGAAGCAAGGTAAAGCTACTAGGAATAACAGAATGGCATTTTAAGAGATGAAGAGTTTGTAAGGAATCAGTACACTGCTGCTGAAAATCTTCGCATAGTTTTTTAGCCATGGACCGTTTGCCCCACTCACCCTGAACACATCGAACAAAAATACACACTATCTCTAAACGACTATAAAAAAGCGAGCTTTGATGTCATAATTTTCTGATTTTTTTCTGAAACAGTCGATACGCTGAATGATTTGTACTCCAGAGCTTTTCCTGTACGTCTTTCGAATTGAGTAGAGTTGTGGTGAGGCAATTTACATTAATTGGGCGAGGTACGGACACGAATGGTGAATTCGAATGCATGATGAAACTTTCAAACATAGACATCATGTAACATAACTCGAACTTTCCTGGAGGTTCCTGGTCTCTAAATCGTCTGTACTAAATCACATTTATATTCATGACTGCCTTGTACTTATAAAAAATGCTTCTTCAAAGACGATAAATCTTTTCCTTTTAAACATATTTACCCTCGGCCTCGGCCTCTTTGACTTCATCACTTCTGGTCAATTTTGGAGGAAGGAGTTTCTAGGAAGGATGGGGTTCTTCAGAAACGACTGTGTGACACATTGCCTGGGCTCTCACACGCATGAAATTACCAATATTCAGTGAACTTCTGTTAAAACAGCATAGTTGATATCGATTTCCTTCCATATTACCGAATTAATTTCTCCTGAAAAATTTTTGGAAAGAAGTTGATTGTATTTCCTCTAACATAATATTTGCTTCGAAGCACCAGTAAAATACTGAGACATGGGTGAAAGGTTCCACAAAGCTTATGTCGCTCCAAGTACGGAACAACGATGTATTTCAAGTTTTAACAAATTCCTGTAACTGCTGCTAAGCATCAAAAAACGCTATAGAAATAGTGAGAGTGAGCTAGCTTCAACTGGTACTATAGTGTCTTCGAGTGTACAGATCATTGCTGGCGGGAGGAAGAAGTTGCAGCAAGGATGAACCTAGCGTCCGAGCTAACCTCATTTGTGCGTCTCGGCCTGTAAAATTTGCCTTGTTTCTTAATACTGTCAGCCAAACCACCACTAAAGCCGAGAAGCAAACCTTCTGCCAAACTCGTAACATAAATGATGTAAATTCTAACCGAGATTTATTAATTTACATGTCTAATAGTTTAAATTGACTTTCAATTTTAGCTTTGAGTAAGACTAGGGTAAGTTTCCAAACCTCATGTAATTATCTCCAAAATTTAACTATAGACTCCAGTCTTACATCGAGATCGCCAATATCTTCACCAGTAGAAGACGGTTAGTCTGTGGCAATCAAAGCAGTCACTCTGGGGCGCATCACTGACGCACAGCATTGCAAGGACTCCTGCATACCTCCGTCAACAGCGACCACGTTGGTGTGTGCTTATATTAGCAGGGAATGAGCGAAAAATTGAACTGCTCCCCCGAATATTTTAAAGAAATGTAACTAAAAACCGTTAAAAATAAATAATTCTCAGTATTTGATCTACAAATAGTTTAAAAATCTGAAAGAAATAAAAGTGTGTTTTCCATAAGACGCTTAACATAAAAGGAAGAACAAACCATAAATGAAAAATAAAATTCAAAAGTTTTATCAGGGTTTACTTATTATGAAAATAGTTATTTGTTCCATTTATAAACTTCACTCCAAATTCCATGGTGTTGGGTAAATGAAAAATACAAAATAAGATGAAGTGAATGGGGCACATACCAATGAATAGGTTTACCACCAGAGTGGCAAAATAAGGAAACGTATCCAAACATAAGATGGTTGGCGATCGAATGAAGAGGTGAGCACGAGTTCCCACTAAGTGTCCGTGGCAGTTTGCACGAGAGGCGAACAAGTTGCTGCCCGACGCAGTGGAGTCTTGGGATGAAGTTCTGTCAATTGCAGACACTCACGAATTCTTCAGGTCAAGAGGAGTTTAAACACACAAAAAATGAACGCAGCAATTTGTGACAACTAGAATTGGGGCACGGAATTGATTTCTTAACCAGGCTCATAAACTCCAATGGAGAAGAAAGACAACATCTCTGATCACAACCTTATTTCCACACGTTTCATTATCAGTCAATTATTCATTAAAAGCTGAATTACATTTCTGAAGTTCGTCTTCTAGTAAAAGGAATCCAAATTCTAAAATATATTCAACTTTCTCTGTGTTAAAACTTCTGTAATTCCTGAGGTTCTGAATTGATGAGTCATCCCCAAGTGTAATACGTGGAGTAAACTTGGTCATTACCTTACAATTTGAGAAAATGTATAACCTGATCCTTAAGTTGAGGGCTTGATTGTCAGAGAGTAAAAAAGAACATTGGAGCGACTTGAGCTGAGCCAGGAGAAGCCTAGAAGTGAGGCTGATCACAAGGAGGCACGAGCGTCCTGGCGCTCGGGGACATAGGGCACTAGAAATACGCACGTGCAGCCATCCGCGTGGCGTGAGGTGAGCGACAGTTTTAAATACAGGATTTCGAAAATAGTTATCTCTTCTTATTTACAGAGTTGAATATTTACATTAACCATGTACAGCGAACGTCGATCATACACGTACAAATACTAGCTACAAATATATGAGAACACTCAACGCTGGGTACCGCGTGCTAACGAAGGTCCCGACACTCGTGCGAGTCAAACACGAAACTGATTTTGCAGACTTTGCGTCTGATGAGCGGTGGTCGAACCCCCAAGCTGGGCGGTCAAGCCACATCAACACAACGATACCGCAAACGTGACAGTCTGTGCCGATTTTAAACGACAGCGACCGAAACGCGACCATGCCGCAACAGTACTGCACTTCATCAGTACCGCACAGCGTCGCAGCACAGCAACAACTCAGCAACGACGTTCAATATTGTTGGGTCATTCAAATTTAGTTGCAATGTCGAATTTTCACAAAAATTTCTCCAGTACATTGCAATATCGTTATTTGCAGTAGCATAAACATTTTAACAACACCGCAACGACAAACATGAATGACAAATCAGAAATTAGAGGTCATTGACGTGAATGAGTTGTTTAGACACACCATAAACTGAGTCGAAATTAACTGCAGCACAAACAAATATCCATCATCAGGAACAGAGCACTGAGAGCATTTAACATTCAAACAGTAGTTCTGGATGGCCAACTTTTTCATCATTATTCATCACAAAACACACATTTCGCACAAAAAGTAAAATATTAAATACATTGCATCACATACGAAAAACTGAATCGATTACCGAGAAATTGGTGCGACGAAACATTTCGTAGACAAAAATTATATGAACATTATGTGCAATAAAACTCCGTACAAAATTACTAAAACTAAACTCGAGAAAGCTCTAGACGATACATCACTATTTCTTACTGAGTACTTGTGGTCTCTTAAATATACAAACACGATCCTATCGTACAACAGGCAGTCGACATATTGCTACCAGGGTAAACCAAGACATACAAAATCTTAATTTAAAACCACCTCCCTGGATCTCCGTCCAATTAATGTAAGAGAGTCATTTTTCAGACTAACAATATCAAGCGGAGAAGGTATACCTCCAGTATTTCCAATGTCAAAAGATGAGATCACGTACAGTACGTGCCTGTCCGCAAACTGGGCGAGGAAGAACGAACACACATAAGTCACTTTTTTTTAAGAGCTTTTCACTCCAGCACAAGGAGAGCTAAAAAATTAGAAAAGGCTATCTTAGCAACGAAATTATTCGTACACTCATGAATGTTCAACACGCCTAATCATTTCATGGAATTAAATTCTCAAGAGATTCCAAATTCTGTATATTTTATTCGATGGATGAATAAAATAACAGCTCTACTTTTGGAACGACAAAGTTTGTTTCAGAAATTTAAAAAGTTAATTAAACAAATTCAATGAACAAAGAAAAATTTATCGTACTGCGCGAGTCAAAAATACAATAATCTAAGATACAAATGGCGATTTTCAACTGTGTAACACTTTGCCTACACGCAACTTTGAGTGTCATGATGATTCCTTGATGATCGTTAGCAAAGACAACAGTTTGTTTGAAGCTCGAGAAGGATTGATGAATTTTTTTGAACGCGGGGAAACATCTTGTCTACTTATTCGACAGCGATTCCAACTTCGATTCAGCCTCTCTCACATTTGATCAATAGCGATGAATCTTTGTGAATTTCAAATTTTTACCCCGTATGGTGAAGTTTAGATTTTAACGTACGATCTTAGATCTTGGATAATCTATAGCACATAAGACTCGTGCTGACTCCAGTTCTGAATGAATTATTTAAAAAATATACGTATGATGTGTGCGGAAGATAGACACATTTTCCTTCCTCAAATCTTGCACTAAAACTGATTTAACGTTCACTCGCTACTCAGTGATGCAAATCTGTGCGATAATGACGA
Organism: Morinoia aosen; assembly: GCA_030386875.1. Lineage (NCBI taxonomy): Eukaryota > Metazoa > Arthropoda > Malacostraca > Amphipoda > Talitridae > Morinoia > Morinoia aosen. The sequence continues at coordinate 4,103,983 of CM059556.1, read as the reverse complement.
AATGAGCATCGTTGAACTCGTTCCCAAACGCAATACTTTTCGGTCATGAAAGTTTTTCAACGTAGCTGTTGGACTCGTCATAACTTCGCAATACATCTAGTCCGCATTGGTTACGAGGCGTCAGAAGTATCAATCTAGGTTAACCGAATAGGGGCTACCTTCAGTTATCGGCAAAATGTCGAAGGTAGCTTGGCGCCATGTCCACCCCTCCCCTGCACTGGCATTTGGCCACCAGCCCACCACGCATCAACTGAGGAGTGTCGGATTCCCGATACTCTCCTGATGATGTTCAGTTGCTGAAAGCTACAAATCGATACAACTAAAGGCTCACTAGATGAATGTACCTCTGGCTGAACGGGTCGCTGAACCTCAAGTAGCAAAATTCTAAGGTAAGCGTCTTAGCCGAACCACAAAACTCCATCATGAGCGCGTATTAGCTCGTACATATACATATATACTTATACATACATGATGAAAAGGTCATGCATGCAAGCATATATATTATACGTATATATATACAACTGTGCCACTACGGCAGTGATTTCACAGGACCTCCAGTGATGGCTTGTTTCCCAGTTTCTGAAGAGGATTTGCCAATCAGACACAGTCTCAGGCTCACAATGGACGCCCTCCCATGACCCATGCAAGCAATGCACTCGATAGCACAAGCACAGAACCCCTTTCTGGCTTGGAAGGAACTCATTCCAATGCTGATGCCACCATCAGTGTCCCAGTAGAAAAGCACCCGTCAATAAATGAAGGCTTGAAATTAGAGCGCAATCTAACTCTAGCAATCTTTTCTAAACAATTTAGATAGCCTTTCCATTCACGCCAAGGCGATGAAATTGTCTCGCATAACTCAATAAACTAATGATTGATACATGATACAATACTCGTAAATCTGGGGATGGGCAAGTTTTTAAAATAGTTTCGCAACTGTTACCGATGTTGTGATATTAAAAAACCGTTTGCATCAAATCAACGCTGAGTTCTTTCGTCTTAACCATCGTATCGTTAAAGGGGAAATAACCCCAATGACGCTTATTGCACTACATTATGCTTCTTCCTGGGACCTCCAAGACTATCTTGGCCAAGAAATTTGTTACAGAGCTTTGCACGAACAAAATGGAAATTTATTTTAATTACAAGATTCCATGCTTTAAAAATGAAAATTTCATTGGTAAGAATAGTTTTGTCAGTTTTTTTTAGTGATTTTGCTAAATTTTTTACATTAAAACTATCGTTCTTAGAATTAAGCATTAAATTATTTTATCATGAGCGTAATTACATACAAATATTTTGAAATCATTCGAGAGCTAAATTCTAAATGAATTAAGTACTGAAAGTTGGTGGGTGTACGAATAATTTCGCCACTAATTGTATTATTTTACAAGAAATTCGAAAATTTATGAGTACTACTCACAAATATTTACTAAGAACTAACCAATAAGTCAATTTGATTAAGCTTCAAGGATAAATGTAGCTCACAAGGAAGGAATTAACTAAACAACGAATCTATTTTATATCACTTCATTACTTAAGAACGAGAGTATCATTTTAATCTTGGGCTACAACAGCCACTAAAGCACGAACGGAGCTTTATGAGCAATTACAGTGGAAGGCAGAATATTAGGAAAAATAATTAATCATTAGTTAATTACAACAGAGCAATAAATAATAAAATATTAATGGTACAAGTACACGAGATATTGATGAACGTTATAAAAAGACAAATAAAAGAATTACTTGAGTTGGCTAAGGTCACAACACGGAGACATTTCTCTCCCTGACACGTGGACCGCCAAACAAACAACACAGTCACTCTGACACCTTGGCTTCTCTGACAGCCCCCATTCCTTAAATACAGTGAACCAAAGCTATAAATTAGATCAGACGCAAAACGCTGCGACAGAGCCCGCGGTGTACCTACAACTAATATTGTCCATTATAAAGACTTGGATAAGTAGCAAAATTCCAGGCTGAAGGTTATTAGCGCCTTCTCAAAACTCGAGGCACTGACAAAAGATCATGCTAGAGTGCTAGTCAGGTATTCTCAGGCTAGTAGTAGCCTTGATTAATAAATCAACTTCCTTCGAATAATGACAAAGTTTGGTTATATTTCACCACAAAATGAAACCTGGCAGGTACGTTGGTCATAAATAAAACATTTTCATATATACAACACATACACTCAAAAAATGTATATATGAGAACTTCATAAAAGACCAATTCATGAGTTTTAAGAGTGCAGTCATCAAAGACTACGCCGGTAGATGGTCTCAAACAGTCTTTTTTACAAAAAATCCAGCGGGCCAAATGCATACCAACTCATCAACTTTACAGAAAATACTTGACGAACTTGGGCTATTACATCGACGCAGATCTTAGTACAAAGACCACTTGGCAAAGTTGTTCGTCGAATACGTGAATAAAAAGTTCTTTACGTCCCAGAGCAGTCTATCTCAACGATATCCTTGGGTACGTCCACGAATTGGTACACGAGTCTCTGGCCGTCCACCTTGGCGAGGATTCCTCGCTGGTAGTAATACCTGCAAATAAAAGTAAGCATTAAAATAAATTCAACCCTAAGTATTAATTTGTAATATTATGTAGAGCTTGCCATCCACGAGGGCTAAATTGTGAATGAATTAAGTGTGGAAAATCGTTGAGCTTACGAACAATTTTGCCGTTGCACGCTCTCCAGACCTTACGCCGCTGAACTTTTCAGTGAAGCAAAATTTAAGACGAAGAACAAAGTAGTGAACTACGTAATCTGGATACACTTTGAGGTGCGAGTCAAGCGGTGTTCGTAGAAATCCTATTGGATATTTTGGTGCGAAGTACGCGATCAGTTTGATTCGTGTCTGCATCTAAGGGTTTGATATGACGAGTATTCAGGAGGTAATGGATGCCGATTCATACAATAACAACCAAGTTAAACAATTTTTATGCTCCAGCAAATATTATTACATCCGAAATTTTTCCGGGACGTGTACCCTAGCACTAAAACAACTCTTCAAAATTTACAGTACATGGAAGTAAAAATGGGAAAAATATTGGGTATGCAAAATGACATCCAACGAAACAACCGATGAGTACCTAGAGATCTTGTAAATAACACTGCCTTACGTCTTTCCTCAGGAAAATATCAGGCACGATATTTTCCATGAATACAAAACAAAATTTCCAACTGCGGCGCCAACGTAACTGTACTTAAGATAAAACATATTTATTGTTGTGACTTCGTACCTCAAGGCTCGTCCCATGGTCTCGTAGTTCATGTCGGGCTTGTTCTTGTGTTGACCCCAGAGTTTAGATACAGCCTTCGAGTCGACCAATTTAAAGATGCCTTTTTCTCGATTGGTCCATTTGATGTACTTCGGACAGCACTCACTGTCTTGTAGAAGTTTCAGTAGAAACTCCCATAAGAAAGTGGTAGAACCTGAGAGTGACAAAACAGAGTTTATTTTACAAATTTTTGAACAAGTTGCTAGCTACATGTTATACTCGGATAATTTAGGCAAAATTAGGCGCCCAAGCTAAAGAAATGGTCACTGGACATTTTCTCAAAGAACGAATCAATAGCCAAGCATTACTAAAGCATTATATCATCACGGGAATATGAAGTAAAATCAGTGCGTACCTTCACGGCTTTTCCTCTTGCTACACTGCTGAGGATTGGCTCCTCCCTCCAGAGGTTTGGGTTTCCTTCCTTTTTTCTTCATCCTGTTGGGAAGGTGCATCTCTACCATGAAAAAGTCATCGGCAGACGAAGGACTGGAAGGAGTTCCACTAGGAAGGGAGTGTGGGGGTAGACCAAGGTGGTGAACTATGTGCGAAGGAGTCTGTCCCATGAGCAGGGAAGACAAGTCGTTGTTGGGGGCCATTTGCCCGTAGTGTGGGGACGGAGGTAGAGCATGGGGAGATGATAGGCTGTGTGACGATTGCATCGAGGGATGGGGAGACGGAGATGACATGTGAGCAGTAGCTGATATGCCAGACGAATAGCTATTGTTCACAGACCCAGAATTAGGGTCCAGGAATCCAGCGGATGACAGAGGCATGCCGGAGTAGTTGGACAAGCCGCTGTTGCCACTGCCGTTAGGAGAATCTGCAGCAAACAGAAGGTTTTTAAAATACTGAGTTCCGGCTGCTAAAAATTCAGAAAACTCCATAAATTGAAAAGAAATGGACACATACCGCACACGAACGAAACATTTTATCCAACAGAGTTGATGTTACGCTGTGTGAGATACACGTGTCTCAAATTGCAAGTATTTCTGATAGTTTTAATGACAAAAAAATTCCATAGCTTTCATATAGGGCCGAGAAGAAAGTTTAATGATATTTATTCATTAATGCAAGTTCCGCTTAAAAGTAGAGAGATTTTATTTACTGAACATTAATAGCAGCAATGAATCGGTAGTACAAGAGTGGATAGAAACATCTCCTACGCACGATGTCAACACATTTTAGACAGATATTTTGTCATAAGAATGAGTTTATCAATTCAGGAGTGGAAGTAAAAATTTTGACATTATTTCAGGATCTTTCAACAATGAACAAAGTGTCTTTGTCAAGTAAGAATGCAGTGAAGCGATCGATAATGGAAGCTGCATGAATTAAGTGAATGATATAACTCGACAAATGCAACAGCGGAGGCAGGTAGCACCATGCCGCACTCCACAACGGATTCAAAAACCAGGGGAAACAAGAACTGAGCCAATCTTTACTGTGGTACTGGCACTAGCTGAAATACCAGACGATTGAAGATTTTTAAAAGTGGCGTTCTATTACAAACAAGTTGATAGGTATCTTGTACATTGCTTTACAAACTGCTGTATAATAAATGCCAGACCGCAATGACCTTTAACCTCGGTCGAGGAGGTACCCATTTCAAACACCTGGGTCATGTGAGGAATTACTTCTCCCTTTTCTCAACAGAGCGAATCACCTTCTGGCTATATTGCCAAGTACCGAACTGACGACTTTTCACGTGAGAGGCGTGAGCTTTCAACCACTAAACCACGGCCACCTATTTTATGAGGAGTTCACAGTTTGATTTTCACTCACACTCGCAGACTCTTCTGCGACTATTTTATGAAGACAGCGATTCTCCCCACTTGATTTCAGTTTCTGCAGTACAGAGCTAGATTTCCTATTCAGTTTACTGAGTGAGTGAAAAAGTAAATCATGGCAGCCGTGAATAAGCTATGCAGTACACAAAGCACGAAAATTAGAATCTGATGGAGACAAAGAAAACTGTTATAAAGGACTAAGAGAAACTTATGAATTAATAGTGATACCTATTTGCAGTTTTAAAGAAAGTTTATTGGACAAAAAATGATGCGGTGAAACTCGATGTCAAACTCTTATGCATTAGCAAAAATTGATGTTCAAAATTCTGGATTATATTAACATAAAAATCAAAGGAAATGAAGACATTCATGAGCAAATGAAATCCAAGTTTTCATGTTACGGAAATAATTTATGAAAAGTATTCACGGATTTCGATTCCAGAGCACCAATTTTTTGACGTGCAGAGCAGTGCACAAATTTGTGGAGCAATTACGGCGCTGCAATGTGCTTTGCCCGCGGCGGAGAAATCGTCATTCCTCGCATGTGAGTTGTGTAGCTCCCAACGCTTTCCCTTCCGCCATCAGCCATAATTTTGTTCTTTAATGCGGACTGTTATGAGTCTAGTCGGAATTGACCAGACCAAGTGAATTATATCTAGAAACTAAGAGGGCCTTTCCTTCTAATTCCTGAATTTTTTTGCTGAACATCATGAAGTTTTGTTTAGCCCGAAGCAATCTGAACACAAATCTTGATCGATATTTACTTCGCCCGGTAAAAAGCGCGCATTTTCTTCAGCATCTTTAGCCCCCATGACATAGCTGTTCTCAGCTTCTTCTGACTTTCTTTCGTCCACTGAGACCCAAAATAACTTTGAATAATAATATGTTTCCATTTTTCTCAAATTCTTACGGAAAATCTTACAAAGGATATTGGTTGACATGGCTGGAAACATTGAGGCTATAGTTTACAAGTTAATGTCAATAAAGGCAATGCCGCCGTCGTGATGTTCACCTCTGTGGTAGCCGACCATGTGGTGGGAGGGCTGCTGGTGCTGCAGCATGTGGTGCTGTTGCTGCTGCATCTGCTGGTGCTGCTGCTGTTGCTGGTGGTGGTGGTGCATTGGCGGATGCGAAAGGTGCATCCGTGACGAGGGGCCGTGTAGGCCATACGAATGAGAAGGAGGAGAGTCCGGGGTATTGTTGCTACAGACTGGAATGCAAAAAAATGAATATAAATAAACGATCCAGTCCTTACTTTTTGTGAATGAATCCCTACTAACTTGTTCGATGAAGATAAACTTAAGTTTGTTAAACACCAGTACTCCGTCCGTTCGTAAAATTTATGCAAATTTCAGAAAAAAATGAAGAATATCCCTGAGTTATGAAGAAAATATTCTTCTACCAGCGCATAGTAATCTGACTCGCTACGTTAACTAGAAAATAAATAAGCATCTACATAACCCACCCACGCCACCGCAGAGCGAGCGCAACCCCAACGGCGCACGAAAATAATGCTAAGAACGGAAAAAAGAACAAATTCCTCCCTCGAGCGTGGTAAATGAATGAAGTTCTCATTAATGACGAAAACTTGAAGGCCAGAGCACGGCCATTTAAGAAGGCCTCGTCATAAACACAAACATCGCGGGTCGGGCCGTCATGTACCCAGCAAAGCCTTTATTTACAGGTAGGTTTAACAACAGCAATTTAAAAACACGGCTTCTATAAAACAACTTCAAGTTTCATGAAATGCTCCTTTATTTTAAATGGTTAATATGATGCGAAATCAAACCTAAAAAAAATAGTTCCTAATTTGAATATTTTTTACTGATACTCACACTGAAACACATATTGGTGGCCAGAAATACTATGAACTGAGCTACTTACTTAAATTTGTTCTGGTTGTTGAAGGTGAAATTCGATTTTGTGTAGTAGATTTTATAATTTAGGCTTTGTCTCTCGCTGTAACTAGCATATAGAAGCACTGGTAACAAACATTCTCCGTATTCAGTCCAGGTTTTAAAATTTTGAGTGACTGGAATGCGTGGAACACGCTACAGGTCATTGGCGACCCGTTAGTCTTAAAGCATTCAAAACCAAAAAATAAAAAATAAATTAGCAGCTTCATTAAGTAAATGATCATAAATGAAGTTTTCAGCTGTTAAAGATTGGGGGAGGAAATGAAACAATGGATCTTGGAGGTAACTCACCATCGTTGAGATTCTGCCCAGATGATGAGTCAACGTCCGACACGCCGGAGTCCGCCGGTGACGGAGGCAGGGACCCTGCGCATCAAAAACAAGTTTGAGCAAAAATTCAAACAGAAAGCAATCAATAAATATTGGAAAGTGCATGGAGAAACGAGCTGAGAATCTCGCTAAACTCATTTCTGAGAGAGGAAGTAATACGTTTAGGCTGAGTCGGCCGTAACGCACAGACCATTATGAAAGCTCTCAATGCTCTAAGGAATGCTCAGAAATAGATTCGAGGAGTATATTTTACAGGCCGAATAAATTTTGTCTAGTGTGAAATTTCCAAAGATTGTGTCAGATCAAATAGTTCGGTGACGTAAGAGGCGTGAAGGAAGCGCAGGTAAGTGGCAGTTTTCCAATTTTTCCTGCGTGTTGTAGAGGTCAGTGGAGGGCCACATTTTTCATTAAGTCACAAAACAGGTCTTTGTTCCGAGCTTTTTTGACCTTTCCGTTTTTTTCGGGTCTTGGATGGTTAACTGGTCGTAATCCAGACATGTTTACGACGGAAAAAGTCATGAGTGATCCCTAAGGACGGAAGTGGCGCAAGAGTGGTCATTGACTGCCAGTTCGCAGGTAGTGGGTCCGAATGAAAGAAAAGAACGAGGAACCGTAAACAATCGAAACAGATTGTGCCCAAAATATTCAATCGAGGAGAATCTGACCTTGAAAAACTGAGAAGCAGCCGTTTCTCCCCAAGAATAGAGCTTTTAAATAGAAAAAACGGAACGAGAAAAAATTCTTCTCGCAATTCTGTCGACAGGAAATGATACTAGCTGATATTTTCGTTCTAATATCCTGATTAACATCGAACTATCTTTCAATTCAATTGCTCTGGATGGTCGCAAATTTTATAAAAGCTCTCGAACTGAATAGAATTCATGTCCTGGAAGACGAAGGCAAAAAAACAGTCTAATTCTGTCGCCGAAATTTCATTCTAATGCTTGGAGACTTGGCCACCAAGCAGACGTGATGACGCGCCGTGACCGCTCGGTGGCGCATTCAACTCTGTCGTCACGGGTGCGACTATATTTAGCACATTCCTGGAGCCGCAATATTAGCCCTTGACCTTCGTGAAATGGACGCAATCTTCTGCAAGCTCTCCGGCACGAACAAACCGTGCATGGAACGAACCTTTGCTTTACACTGTCGTGCAGGGGCTTACTCTAGCTTAGCTTTTTAAACTGTTTTATGGCACAGTACCGGAAAGTACGTTACATTGTTTTTTGTTCTCTTTCCCAGCCCTTTGCATCACATGGATCCGCTGTTTTTCACGAAATAGACAGACATGAAGCACAAACACGCACACACTTTGTACGAAAGAACGCAGAAACAAAGAGTCCGACGCCCACTGGTTAGTGACCCACACGATCACTGTTCACTTCCATGCCCCGTCGCACACCTTCCTCCGCTCAGCCACGTGTGGTGACGTAAGCACTAACCCCAGGCCAGTTTTAGCGGCAGCTGGTCGATACTGTGACCTGAGCGGTGCTCTGTCACGCAGGCACTCTTCTGCCCACCCTCGCGATGACACTCTCCTGCCCACCCTCGCGATGGCACTCTCCTGCCCACCCTCGCGATGGCACTCTCATGCCCACCCACACGCTGGCACTCTCCTGCCCACCCTCGCGATGGCACTCTCCTGTCCACCCTCACGCTGGCACTCTCCTGCCCACCCTCGCGATGGCACTCTCCTGCCCACCCTCACGCTGGCACTCTCCTGCCCACCCTCACGCTGGCACTCTCCTGCCCACCCTCACGCTGGCACTCTCCTGTCCACCCTCGCGATGGCACTCTCCTACCCACCCTCGCGATGGCACTCTCCTGCCCACCCTCGCGATGGCACTCTCCTGCCCACCCTCGCGATGGCACTCTCCTGCCCACCCTCGCGATGTCACTCTCCTGCCCACCCTCGCGATGGCACTCTCCTGCCCACCCTCACGCTGGCACTCTCCTGCCCACCCTCACGCTGGCACTCTCCTGCCCACCCTCACGCTGGCACTCTCCTGCCTACCCTCACGCTGGCACTCTCCTGCCCACCCTCACGCTGGCACTCTCCTGCCTACCCTCACGCTGGCACTCTCCTGCCCACCCTCACGCTGGCACTCTCCTGCCCACCCTCACGCTGGCACTCTCCTACCCACCCTCAAACTGGGCAACTTTTGCCATTCATTTTAGAAGTGATGCAAATATAATCACTTTCTTTGTTAGGTACTTCACCCACACAGAGAATGTTTCATGGGAAATTAACGTTGAAGACAATTTTAAAGAAAAATCTACGCAATTACCGGATAATCAACAACTACAGCTAACGTATGCAGTAGAATGAAACTGTCTCAGATGTACTCGTCGGGCACTGAGTTCTCATTCAAGTTGTGCTGCTTCAATGCTTCAGTAATTGTATATTGCATGACTAAATCAGTGCAGTGCGAAGGATTAAGCAGCAGGAATGAAAGTCACAATTTAAGGAAATTTCAAGGCGTGTCTTGAATAATTAAGCATTGGAGAGGGCAAAATTTGCAGGAAAGTACGTGTGTCTGGCCACTTCTCAAAAACATGGAACATTTGGGAGGCTATCATTATCCTAACGGATGGCGTCAGGTAATTCTTTTTCCCATGAGATGCAATTAAAGGCCACGGAAGACAGCACCTTAGGCGCTGCAAGAATATCACAATAGCAGTGCTGCGAGAGGTAGTTAGGCCGATGACCACTTATGTTTATGAACATTTCTTTGTTGATTATTTACTTACATGTGCTTGAGTTTGGGTCAGAGAAACTTAAAATCCTTTAAATTCAACCTAGTAGGTTTCATAGCCACGGTTGGCCAAGTATACTACAGAAAATCTGATCTCGAGAATGACCTTATTATCTGTTTATTCGAACAAGATAAAAATATGGCATGGATTACACTGCAATAATTGCTTCAAAATATTTCGCTTGAAAGAATAAGATCTTTCCAATGTCAGGGTCTCTCTTAAAGTTGTCCTCAAGACGATGCATGCGTCGTCATGGCAACGAGTCGGGTTGCCTCTTGGTGACGTCACACAACGCCGTCACTACTTTGTAGACTTCAATCAATGGGAGGTGACGTCACAACGTGGCAACAGCCAATCCTGCCTCATGAGCACGTCACCACACCCACGCCGTCCAATGAGAGGGCGTGTGTTTTCTTGCCCAGTAATTAGAAATAAGGCCCGAGTTTCGCGCTTACATTCAAGGCGGACGCAGCTATTGCGCTTTAAAGAAACCTAGGCAAATTGGGTTCGATGCACATGTGAATGCTATTGAATTTACGCCATTAACTCCTAATGCTCTGATCGCCTAAAATCTGGAAATAATGAAGCTTTATTTGTGTTTTTCAAACTCTGTCCGCAACTGACAAGCCTGATCTTTTTACTCTCGTATAAACAAGTGAAAAAATAGAGAAACGTGTAAACCTCGCACACTGACAGGAAAAAACTATGAATGGCATGTAAACTATAATATCAATATCTAAAGACCGTGCAGTTTGAGGCAATCTTACGTGTAGCAAAGAAGGCCATGTACCTAATGCGAAGTCTTTCGTTCCAGTCTCAGATGCTGCAAATTTACAGCGAATTATGAGGACTAATAAACTGCGTGGGATGTACGCAGCTGTATCAGAGGAGCAGAACACACAAACCTCGGTGAAATAAAGTGTCGTATCGGCTGCTCATGACGCAAAATTTGTTCCAAGACGAGGGAGTGCGATTTACTTATGGAATAATAATAACTTCGTTATTCAAATTCATACTGTAATAAGATTCCATACCACTGGCGCTTAAATTAATATTTTCGAGCTTCAGTTACATCACTACATTCAAGTTCCGAAGTTGTATCTTCACTCAAATGAACTGCAGAGAGGGATCAATGAGGCACTCCAGAGGCATTATTCAAAGATTTCTCAAGAAATACCCTGTTAAAGTACCCAAGAGTTGCCCATCAAAAATCTTAGCCGCAAAAGAAGCACTACTCAAAAAGCGAAAAATAACTTTTCACTGAAGAATAGGAGAATTCTCGTAAGAGATAATTATAAATTTTCTTAGTCATTGAGAGAAAGTCAAACTATAATGACAGGTTACGTTGATATCAGTGACTAGAAATATAAGGTACATTTCAGTCTTTCAGAAGTTTTTATGTAAGAAGACCACATCTATAGAAAAGGCAAGGGAAAAGTCTCTGATGAGTGAATGGTGGTAGAAGGGATTATACCCCTGGCCGATCAGCGATTTTGAACAGTGCAAGTTGTTCAAGGATGAAAGAGAACGAATTGAAGACTACCATCGCTCAATACAGCAGTCACTAAATCGAAGAAATGAACATGTGCGCGCAACCACAAATCGCTGACGACCCACCACTGTTCCACGTGGAGTTCTAGAGAGCACTACGAGCGAAGGACTCACCACTGTTCCACGTGGAGTTCTGGAGAGCACTACGAGCGAAGGACTCACCACTGTTCCACGTGGAGTTCTGGAGAGCACTACGAGCGAAGGACTCACCACTGTTCCACGTGGAGTTCTGGAGAGCACTACGAGCGAAGGACTCACCACTGTTCCACGTGGAGTTCTGGAGAGCACTACGAGCGAAGGACTCACCACTGTTCCACGTGGAGTTCTGGAGAGCACTACGAGCGAAGGACTCACCACTGTTCCACGCGGAGTTCTAGAGAGCACTACGAGTGAAGGACTCACCACTGTTCCACGTGGAGTTCTAGAGAGCACTACGAGTGAAGGACTCACCACTGTTCCACGTGGAGTTCTAGAGAGCACTACGAGCGAAGGACTCACCACTGTTCCACGTGGAGTTCTGGAGAGCACTACGAGCGAAGGACTCACCACTGTTCCACGTGGAGTTCTAGAGAGCACTACGAGTGAAGGACTCACCACTGTTCCACGTGGAGTTCTAGAGAGCACTACGAGCGAAGGACTCACCACTGTTCCACGTGGAGTTCTAGAGAGCACTACGAGCGAAGGACTCACCACTGGACCACGTGGAGTTCTAGAGAGCACTACGAGCGAAGGACTCACCACTGGTCCACGTGGAGTTCAAGAGTGCACTACGAGCGAAGGACTCACCACTGGACCACGTGGATTTCTAGAGAGCACTACGAGCGAAGGACTCACCACTGGTCCACGTGGAGTTCTAGAGAGCACTACGAGCGAAGGTCTCACCACTGTTCCACGTGGAGTTCTAGAGAGCACTACGAGCGAAGGTCTCACCACTGTTCCACGTGGAGTTCTAGAGAGCACTACGAGCGAAGGTCTCACCACTGGACCACGTGGAGTTCTAGAGAGCACTACGAGCGAAGGACTCACCACTGGACCACGTGGAGTTCTAGAGAGCACTACGAGCGAAGGACTCACCACTGGTCCACGCGGAGTTCAAGAGTGCACTACGAGCGAAGGACTCACCACTGGACCACGTGGAGTTCTAGAGAGCACTACGAGCGAAGGACTCACCACTGGACCACGTGGAGTTCTAGAGAGCACTACGAGCGAAGGACTCACCACTGGTCCACGTGGAGTTCTAGAGAGCACTACGAGCGAAGGACTCACCACTGTTCCACGTGGAGTTCTAGAGAGCACTACGAGCGAAGGACTCACCACTGGACCACGTGGAGTTCTAGAGAGCACTACGAGCGAAGGACTCACCACTGGTCCACGTGGAGTTCAAGAGTGCACTACGAGCGAAGGACTCACCACTGGACCACGTGGAGTTCTAGAGAGCACTACGAGCGAAGGACTCACCACTGGTCCACGTGGACTTCTAGAGAGCACTACGAGCGAAGGTCTCACCACTGTTCCACGTGGAGTTCTAGAGAGCACTACGAGCGAAGGACTCACCACTGTTCCACGTGGAGTTCTGGAGAGCACTACGAGCGAAGGACTCACCACTGTTCCACGTGGAGTTCTGGAGAGCACTACGAGCGAAGGACTCACCACTGTTCCACGTGGAGTTCTGGAGAGCACTACGAGCGAAGGACTCACCACTGTTCCACGTGGAGTTCTGGAGAGCACTACGAGCGAAGGACTCACCACTGTTCCACGTGGAGTTCTGGAGAGCACTACGAGCGAAGGACTCACCACTGTTCCACGTGGAGTTCTGGAGAGCACTACGAGCGAAGGACTCACCACTGTTCCACGCGGAGTTCTAGAGAGCACTACGAGTGAAGGACTCACCACTGTTCCACGTGGAGTTCTAGAGAGCACTACGAGTGAAGGACTCACCACTGTTCCACGTGGAGTTCTAGAGAGCACTACGAGCGAAGGACTCACCACAGTTCCACGTGGAGTTCTGGAGAGCACTACGAGCGAAGGACTCACCACTGTTCCACGTGGAGTTCTAGAGAGCACTACGAGTGAAGGACTCACCACTGTTCCACGTGGAGTTCTAGAGAGCACTACGAGCGAAGGACTCACCACTGTTCCACGTGGAGTTCTAGAGAGCACTACGAGCGAAGGACTCACCACTGGACCACGTGGAGTTCTAGAGAGCACTACGAGCGAAGGACTCACCACTGGTCCACGTGGAGTTCAAGAGTGCACTACGAGCGAAGGACTCACCACTGGACCACGTGGATTTCTAGAGAGCACTACGAGCGAAGGACTCACCACTGGTCCACGTGGAGTTCTAGAGAGCACTACGAGCGAAGGTCTCACCACTGTTCCACGTGGAGTTCTAGAGAGCACTACGAGCGAAGGTCTCACCACTGTTCCACGTGGAGTTCTAGAGAGCACTACGAGCGAAGGTCTCACCACTGTTCCACGTGGAGTTCTAGAGAGCACTACGAGCGAAGGTCTCACCACTGGACCACGTGGAGTTCTAGAGAGCACTACGAGCGAAGGACTCACCACTGGACCACGTGGAGTTCTAGAGAGCACTACGAGCGAAGGACTCACCACTGGTCCACGCGGAGTTCAAGAGTGCACTACGAGCGAAGGACTCACCACTGGACCACGTGGAGTTCTAGAGAGCACTACGAGCGAAGGACTCACCACTGGACCACGTGGAGTTCTAGAGAGCACTACGAGCGAAGGACTCACCACTGGTCCACGTGGAGTTCTAGAGAGCACTACGAGCGAAGGACTCACCACTGTTCCACGTGGAGTTCTAGAGAGCACTACGAGCGAAGGACTCACCACTGGACCACGTGGAGTTCTAGAGAGCACTACGAGCGAAGGACTCACCACTGGTCCACGTGGAGTTCAAGAGTGCACTACGAGCGAAGGACTCACCACTGGACCACGTGGAGTTCTAGAGAGCACTACGAGCGAAGGACTCACCACTGGTCCACGTGGACTTCTAGAGAGCACTACGAGCGAAGGTCTCACCACTGTTCCACGTGGAGTTCTAGAGAGCACTACGAGCGAAGGACTCACCACTGTTCCACGTGGAGTTCTGGAGAGCACTACGAGCGAAGGACTCACCACTGTTCCACGTGGAGTTCTGGAGAGCACTACGAGCGAAGGACTCACCACTGTTCCACGTGGAGTTCTGGAGAGCACTACGAGCGAAGGACTCACCACTGTTCCACGTGGAGTTCTGGAGAGCACTACGAGCGAAGGACTCACCACTGTTCCACGCGGAGTTCTAGAGAGCACTACGAGTGAAGGACTCACCACTGTTCCACGTGGAGTTCTAGAGAGCACTACGAGTGAAGGACTCACCACTGTTCCACGTGGAGTTCTAGAGAGCACTACGAGCGAAGGACTCACCACTGTTCCACGTGGAGTTCTGGAGAGCACTACGAGCGAAGGACTCACCACTGTTCCACGTGGAGTTCTAGAGAGCACTACGAGTGAAGGACTCACCACTGTTCCACGTGGAGTTCTAGAGAGCACTACGAGCGAAGGACTCACCACTGTTCCACGTGGAGTTCTAGAGAGCACTACGAGCGAAGGACTCACCACTGGACCACGTGGAGTTCTAGAGAGCACTACGAGCGAAGGACTCACCACTGGACCACGTGGAGTTCTAGAGAGCACTACGAGCGAAGGACTCACCACTGTTCCACGTGGAGTTCTAGAGAGCACTACGAGCGAAGGACTCACCACTGGACCACGTGGAGTTCTAGAGAGCACTACGAGCGAAGGACTCACCACTGGTCCACGTGGAGTTCAAGAGTGCACTACGAGCGAAGGACTCACCACTGGACCACGTGGAGTTCTAGAGAGCACTACGAGCGAAGGACTCACCACTGGTCCACGTGGACTTCTAGAGAGCACTACGAGCGAAGGTCTCACCACTGTTCCACGTGGAGTTCTAGAGAGCACTACGAGCGAAGGACTCACCACTGTTCCACGTGGAGTTCTGGAGAGCACTACGAGCGAAGGACTCACCACTGTTCCACGTGGAGTTCTGGAGAGCACTACGAGCGAAGGACTCACCACTGTTCCACGTGGAGTTCTGGAGAGCACTACGAGCGAAGGACTCACCACTGTTCCACGTGGAGTTCTGGAGAGCACTACGAGCGAAGGACTCACCACTGTTCCACGCGGAGTTCTAGAGAGCACTACGAGTGAAGGACTCACCACTGTTCCACGTGGAGTTCTAGAGAGCACTACGAGTGAAGGACTCACCACTGTTCCACGTGGAGTTCTAGAGAGCACTACGAGCGAAGGACTCACCACTGTTCCACGTGGAGTTCTGGAGAGCACTACGAGCGAAGGACTCACCACTGTTCCACGTGGAGTTCTAGAGAGCACTACGAGTGAAGGACTCACCACTGTTCCACGTGGAGTTCTAGAGAGCACTACGAGCGAAGGACTCACCACTGTTCCACGTGGAGTTCTAGAGAGCACTACGAGCGAAGGACTCACCACTGGACCACGTGGAGTTCTAGAGAGCACTACGAGCGAAGGACTCACCACTGGTCCACGTGGAGTTCAAGAGTGCACTACGAGCGAAGGACTCACCACTGGACCACGTGGAGTTCTAGAGAGCACTTCGAGCGAAGGACTCACCACTGGTCCACGTGGAGTTCTAGAGAGCACTACGAGCGAAGGTCTCACCACTGTTCCACGTGGAGTTCTAGAGAGCACTACGAGCGAAGGTCTCACCACTGTTCCACGTGGAGTTCTAGAGAGCACTACGAGCGAAGGTCTCACCACTGGACCACGTGGAGTTCTAGAGAGCACTACGAGCGAAGGACTCACCACTGGACCACGTGGAGTTCTAGAGAGCACTACGAGCGAAGGACTCACCACTGGACCACGTGGAGTTCTAGAGAGCACTACGAGCGAAGGACTCACCACTGGTCCACGTGGAGTTCAAGAGTGCACTACGAGCGAAGGACTCACCACTGGACCACGTGGAGTTCTAGAGAGCACTACGAGCGAAGGACTCACCACTGGACCACGTGGAGTTCTAGAGAGCACTACGAGCGAAGGACTCACCACTGGTCCACGTGGAGTTCAAGAGTGCACTACGAGCGAAGGACTCACCACTGGACCACGTGGAGTTCTAGAGAGCACTACGAGCGAAGGACTCACCACTGGTCCACGTGGAGTTCAAGAGTGCACTACGAGCGAAGGACTCACCACTGGACCACGTGGAGTTTTAGAGAGCACTACGAGCGAAGGACTCACCACTGGTCCACGTGGAGTTCTAGAGAGCACTACGAGCGAAGGTCTCACCACTGTTCCACGTGGAGTTCTAGAGAGCACTACGAGCGAAGGTCTCACCACTGTTCCACGTGGAGTTCTAGAGAGCACTACGAGCGAAGGTCTCACCACTGGACCACGTGGAGTTCTAGAGAGCACTACGAGCGAAGGACTCACCACTGGACCACGTGGAGTTCTAGAGAGCACTACGAGCGAAGGACTCACCACTGGTCCACGTGGAGTTCAAGAGTGCACTACGAGCGAAGGACTCACCACTGGACCACGTGGAGTTCTAGAGAGCACTACGAGCGAAGGACTCACCACTGGTCCACGTGGAGTTCTAGAGAGCTCTACGAGCGAAGGTCTCACCACTGTTCCACGTGGAGTTCTAGAGAGCACTACGAGCGAAGGACTCACCATTGCTGTTGTGGTAGGTGGTGCGGTGACCTGCGTGAGCAGCAGGGTTGATGGCAAAGTAGCCATTGCTGTGGGAGTTGCTGGGGCCGTTGTTATTGCTGCTGTTGTTGCTGTAGCCGCTGATGGGACTGTTGCTGGTGCTGCTGTGGCCGCTGCTGCTGCTGCTGCTCGTGTTCCTGGCACCTGCGTTGCGCAGTAACTCTTGGATGCTGGGAGTATGGTGACCGTGCTGCTGCTGCTGCTGTTGCTGACGATATGGGTGCTGATCTCGTCCACGGAGGTGCTGCTGTTGGTGCTGAGGGTGCTGCGAGTGAAGCTGGTGATGGGGGTTACTTGCCGACAGAGATGTGGCCGAAGGGTTTGGGGCGCCCGATGATGGGTGCAGGCGACCATCGGTTGTGCTGCTACCATCAGTGTGAACTGCAAAAAAATAAGTCAAAATTCAATATGTTTCAAAGACACCACACCATATCCTACACTCCCCAGCATATAATACGTCACCATCAAAATCCCACAATATAATGAGAGAATAGAAATGAGTTCACACATTTTCCTTCTCTCTCGTGTAAATGGGTTCAATTGTTGCCATTTTCATATGTTGACAAAGGGGTAAATTGAAAAGAAAAGAGAAACAGGTCTTCAATCGTGACCTACAGCCTGATCACCAGCACCATACGGACAATTTTAGCGCTCAATAACGAAATGCAGATAAAAGCCCTGCTGGCGCCATAATTTATTATACTGTGGCGTTGTCTTGCATTGCTTCACTCGTAACAATATCACACTTGACCTTGACCATGGCGCTTGGCTACCAAAACACTCACATGTTCATCAGAGATAAGCTATAGAAAGTTTTGTGACCTTGTCTGTATCGCGTCCTTCATGTTAGCATTCTTCTTTTTTACGAGAGAAGGAAAACAAAATTCAGTATTCTATTTCGACGTTTATAACTTGAGCGTTTTTATTAGTGAAACTTAAGAAATATTGTACTAACAGAATCACATAGAGCGAAATAAAATTGTTGAGTGCATGTTCAAAAGGGAAAGCAAACAAGAAAGGATTGGTTATCACTCACTGATTCACTGTGTTGCAGCAATCAATTCGTCCTAGCATGATTTAACGAAAATAGTACTCATTTCTATTTCATTTTTCACTGAAAGTTTAATAATTATTTTGAAAATAACTCGGGGCCAGGAACTCAATAACAATGAGAATAAAAGTTATGCCGACGTGTGAGCTTAATAACAATAAAGTATATAAAAAAATTCAAACCAAACAGCACGCTAAATTTGACTCAGTTTCAAGGCCAGGGCTGAGCAGGTGAGCAGAATTATCAGGAACGTCAGATGGCCGCAGGGTGAGCACATTTTTCTTAATAGAATCTCCGACGGTAAATTACGGTCTATTTTTGTCATTCCAAAACGACATAGATTAACTATATTAAACTAGTATAAAGTGGACTAAGTCATTACGTAAACAGGTCTGGCGAAGACAACTGAAGTAATCAAATGCTTTTACCCTTGCGTATTAGCAAAAAGTGCTACAGAGAGGATGCCATTCGAATGCCTTCACAACTCACAAGATATCATCAGTCCGTTTGAAAAATTTTACTAATATTTTACAGAGATATGCCAAAATATGAAAATTAAAAATCCATACGAATGTACATAAGTATGGATGTAGGAATTAGGAACCCCTACCCATAAATTTCTAGACAATGTTTTTTCGAAGACGGTTTGGGTGGCGTTACGACCGTCAGGGGAACAAGACATAGAGATCTGATTAAAGCTTCATGAACTGAAGCAAAAGACTTCTGAAACTTTAATTTGAGATTCACCGTAACACCTAATTCATTCAAAGTAAATTTATGTCTTTAACGAACATAAACTAATGCCGAAGTCTATTTTTACAAGCAAGGCTATTCCAGTTGAAATGGTTCTTCATTATGATATTTTCCTCAGGCCACTCTGTGCACTCATATAATATACGTGCGTAAAATTATCCAGTCCTGGCAAGCGTAACCACATCTTCATACAATAGTCAGACTAGACGGGTGGGTGTGAAGAAGAGATCGCTGGAATACACGAGGCATAGCGTTGACGTCGCAGTGACCTAGCAAAAGCGATAGCTTTGGGTCACCGAGCAATAGTAAGCAAGGTCGCGCGGCAGATAGACCAGGCGCCTCTCGCGCGTGTGATAGCAGTGATAGCGAACATATTTCGCCCCTTTGCATATGGGGCACCCAACTTCTCTGCTAGCTATAGAACAAATGTAGAGAAATCACTCCAAAATAAAATTCGCAGGGCGCAAACACTTATTTTACACTCAAGGAACTAATTCATATCGACTCGGAAGAGATGATACATGAATAAGTGTTGAGGAAAAGAATGAGCAGATTGCCTTCCAAACTTAAAATGAACGTCACTAGGTAACGCGAACTGCCGTTAACAAAATGAACGAAGTCATTCATTCTAAGAGATAAGATATGATCTCGGCAGCTTGAATTCGATAATTAAGAGTGCTAAAATTCAGGAGTAGAATAATGGTATAATACTATAATACACATAGAAAAACTTATACGAGAAGAAAGCTGATGAATCAAACCTAACATTACTACTAGCTACTATGATTTTGGCGTTAGAAATCAAGTAAGATAAAGGTTGATTATACACTAGCAATTAAATTAGTAGTTTTCTTCTAGAAGTCCCCGTTTGGGAAGAGTTCGTGCAGTGCGAGTAAGTTAGATGAAAGCAGTGAACTTTACGCTACCAGTAGTGCACAAGGAGGCATCATCACAGTTATTGTGCGGAGCACAACGCTGCGACAATTTGGCATCATCATGCTGTAAAACATAGGCACTAACACTTGATTCGCTCAGACAGAAGAATTCTCATGACAGCGGCTTATCATATTAGTTGCTTACAGATAGTAAAAATATCGAGAAATTTCCCAGAGAGATGTTCTCCTTGTTGTTGTACGGAAGAACCCAGTACGTGTGGTAACACGGCGTATCATCCTGATTATCCGCCGTATCATCATGGCAGGTGCGAGGCAGCAGCAGCAGCAGCAGCAGCAGCAACAACAACAATAATAACAGTATCAGCAGCAGCAGCAGCAACAGAAGCAGAAGCAGAAGCAGAAGCAAAAGCAGAAGCAGAAGCAGCAGCAGCAGCAGCAGCAGCAGCAGCAGCAGCAGCAGCAGCAGCAGCAGCAACAGCAGCAGCTGCAGTGTCAGCATTCAGCAGCAGATGCAGCGACCGCAGCTCAGAGTGCGGCCTTGTGTTCCTGGAGGCACTTTCACTTCCAGCCCTCCTCCTCCTCGAGGATCATTTACTTCCATGTCCCCTCCCTTGGATTAAACACTTCCAGGTTCACTTAAATGCCACATGCGTTCAATAAGCATGTGGGTCATGTTATCGCAGCAAATTTTAAGTCACCGCTTTTAAATATAATTCTTAGTTAGTCTGCCGTTGAAGTATATGTAGGCACTTTTTTCTTTTAATTAACGTTCTTCCATGAGCTCTTTCGTCAGCTGGTTAAAAAAAATTATTCCTGATCACGAGTACTGATCTACAGGAACCACGCAACATGCAGTGACTCTCTTTCTAGTGTGACGAGAGCATATGCACTCTCCCTCTCAGCAATAACTTTCTCTGCTCATCATGAAAGTGAGTATGAGGAGCGAAAGTTGCGCGCGCACACACGGAACAGAACACGACGTTCTGCTCTGCGATGGCGGCAAATGGCACAGCTCTAAGTCATTGTGAAGAAGCCCTGTGAGAGAAATCTGCAACCGGTTTCATTCACGGCACAAAAAGTGGTCGTTTTAGCTCAAGCACGCAGACACGAATTCTCATTAAATGGAAGTTGTGTGTTCTAAAAAAATTTGGCACTCTCACTGATATTGGGTTTCACTCTCCCCATTTTGCCTGCTAAAGAAATCGAAATATGAAAGTGCTACTGTAACATTGTTCACACAGACAATATTTTACCGCAACAACACCGTTACTACGATACGGACCAAGGCTCGTGCACCCTCCAATAAATAACGCTGAGTCATTTTGAGGATTCCTAAGCGGTGGAATACAGGAGCATTGCAAACACTGTAATTGAAGAGGCGCGTAGAGCAGCTGTATGAGCGATGGCTCCAGCTGGAACTGCCCCGCAATACCAGCTTCGAAGCACATTTTGCCCTTGACTCTTGAGAAGCCAACGACATTTGCAGGGTTGTGTTAACTCGTCTGTTACGACGAGCGCTTGCGACGACCTCAACTTAATCATCGAGTCTTCAGTGCCCGCCCTCGTCAATGGCTATTGCTGCAGTACACTTCCTTCTCTAACCTCACACTCAGAGAATGCATACGAACAATCAGAAAATAAAAGCAATTCCCTTCGTAAGATTTTTGGTTCTGTACTGCGAACAAATAATTACAGTTGAACATCTGATCTTCGCCAACGAGTCACTCTTGAAAATCGAAATGCCGTTGTGACCTAGAGTGGCGTACACAGGGAGGTAATTACAAGCTATTAACTACCCAGAATGCTGATATCAAATTAACTAAACGTAAAATGAATTTGCTTGCCTTTTCAAGTCATGTCTTACATGATAGATGATTTTGTTATTAAAGTTCAGCATAGCAGAATTCGAACGTTTTCTAAATGGACACATTTTCTTCCCAGAAGAGAAAAAAGTTTCCCCATTTAAAGAAAGATACAACGCCGAAAATGGCGGACTCGATAGCGGAACGCAGCGCTACGATTCGCACGAGGCGTTGTGATGTCAGGAGCGCATGGCAGCGGCAGCAGCGGCGGCGCTGGCGTACGCGTTTCCGTCTGTCACTTCCTTCCGCGCGGCGCGCCGCTGAGTGCCTGAGAGTTTAGTGACCAGTGTCAGTCAGGCCCTCCGTCTCCGTCGCAACCAGGAAAGCAGGAGAAAGAAGTGAGTAGCACAAGAATTTGCAATGAAGTCAGCTCCCCCGTTGAGTCGTGATGACAAGATTTCAAGATACTCAGAAACTCGAAACAGAATATTTGTCACGAAAATATATCTTGATGAAATATATCTTACTCAGGTACCAGAGTAAAAGAAATTCTGTGACAAAGTACGAAAACCACTAGGCATCATAAATGAGCTGAAATATTTACCTCTTCTTTTCTGATTACCCCACGCCCATGCCTTCATTCGCTCGAAGCTTGGGAGTCTAACTTGAAATTAATGATCGGTTGGTTTTATTAGTTGCCATGTAGCTATCAAAGATAACTGACTGCGAGGAATTCTGATTATTGTGTTAGAAAGCCATTGCGTGCAAGCAGTGTTAGGATGCTGTCACTAGCCTAATTCACGCGAGGATGAAAGCATAGCAAATGATGGCCACAGAAGAAAGATTGAGAGCGAGAATTAGCGAAGCACGCAACGCTTCTGATCAAATGGTGCTGAGCCAGCGAGCGGGCATGTTGCGCTCACAAGCAATGCAACGCCGCCATTGTGTGGAGCAAAGCTCCGTTGCGCAGCAGCGGCATTGACCTCATTCCGGCAGTTGCGCACACCTCGGCAAGATCTGGGCTGGAGCCGTGACTTGCCAAATCAGAGTTGCATTGCAACACCACCATTTCTGCTGTTGCCTAGTGTCAGTAGCTCAAATGATACACCAAAGACAGCTTCGGTTTTGCTCTACTATGATGCTAACCAAACTATACGTGTGTCACCACCAAATGAAATTCGATTATTTAAGTGCGATGAAATTAGGAATACACTCGAGTAGAAAATACCTATTACACATCCTGATTCAGTACACCTAATCTGGTAATTCCCAACCGAATTACTAAAAAACTTTAATTCTTTTTAATGACAAACACGTTAAGCCTTTATTAGGTCTCCGCGTTATATCTCAAGTTATTTGGCTTCGTTACAGGTACTAGAAGTAAGTTTCTAAACTTAGAGGAAAAATGTGTTAACATCGTCACAATAGTTTTAGCTCTTATGAAATAAACTAGAATTTCAAAACTTTAACGTTGGTATGAAAAAGAATACGGCACTGTAACATTCTTAAAACTGAAACAAGGAGGCCTCTGATGCAGTACTTGGACATGGCAGAATGAGTTCTGAGCTCGAGTGACAAGATAATCGGCACCATCGCTACGCTGCCTCAAAATGTAAGGCAAGTCAGAAAAATCAAAGTTCATGCCACGATGAGGACTTGAGCAGCCAGCACGGGAGTTGGGAGCCTCGGCACTCTGGGTCATGGCATGGAGGATGACGTCACGAGGCCGAACGAGGGTTGTGCGCTCTCAGAACACGAGGCACGGCTCCACGACTGTGCATGCGTGCAATGGGCGAGTTCGACGAGTCGAGCGAGGTACTAATCAGAGGTCTTCAGCGCAGTTGAGGTCGAATAGTTAGCTACACAGCCTGAAGGAAAGGAGCAATGAAGAAGGAAATTTCGACCTCAACTTAGATATTCATGTAGCCATAAAATATTCACAATGAGAGTTGCAGAATGAAGAGTGTTAAAAAGCTACTCTGCAACTAAGCTTCTAGACGCTGAAAAATGTCTAACCCGAACTACATGGTCGACCTCAAAAACTGTGAAGAGCAAGATGTCCATCAGCCTTGCTGTCACGAAGTCTTGCTTAAGCTGCCACAATAGCTGGCCGAGTCTCAGCACTTGGAAAAACATCGCTGTAACCCAAATCTGACAAGAGTTCAGCATTGTCCCCAAAGGACATCATCTCTTTGCAAACTCCTGAGACCTAGAAACCCAGATTGATCACACATGCCTGAAACAAGACCTTTATCTATTCCATTGAAGCAAGAAGTAGAGAGGTCACACCAAGGACAGAGAGTCTAAATAGGTCGTTGGTAAGCAAACAATGCCTTATGTCGTAATGGCATTCATCATATTCAGGTGTTTGGAAAACTTTGCAGCCGTAGGCGATATCAATGCCATCTGAGAGTGGAGTAAAATTGTTCCGCAAATACCACAAGTCTCTCAAGAAAATATCAGTCTTACAGAATAGGTACTATATCTGTCGGGGTGCGTCTTACCTGAGGGTAAAGACAGTAATCATAAACCGTCGGGAAAAATTAAGTATACTCTGAGGCACTTTCGTTAGCAAAGCGTAGAGTGGATTATGGAGCCAGCAAAAACGGTCGCTGCAGGATCACGTAACCGCCTCCAGGGGCTCAGTGAAAACGAACCCGAGCAGGAGAAATCGGCTGCCGACGTCCGGCTGTCTGAGGGCGATTCACTTTCCGTACTACTCGGCGCTGTTGAGCAACGCGGCTCTTGAGTCTAAAAGTTGATGGCTACGTAGTTTATTCGATGCGAAAATTCAATTGCGCTTATAAACCGGAGACATCGGTCCGCTGCGAAACTACGCGAAATGAAAAACAAGAAAATTTTAGGGTTTTTAGGTAAAATTAGTACATAAGAGATCGAAATTAACACCTGAAAACTTACATGTAATCTGACAAAAATTTTGTTTAGATGAAATTAAAACATGAAAAAGAATAGTGAAACATGGCATTTTCACTTATTTCATAATGTTACAACCTAATTGAAGTAAGTACTCTTTTTACCATGGTCGCTTTACTTGTGCATACAAGCTTTCATTACTTTAAAGTTTTTAAAAATATAAAATAATTTTTTCAGCGAATTGCCTTCATACGTAACTCCACTGCTGTCTTCACTCGCACCTCTGCGTGTTCGCGACGAGCGAAAGTTTTAGAAAACAAAAGAAACTCGCGACATGATGAAGCTGAAGGAAAGTATACGCATGAGCCTCATCGCCAGCTCCCTGAATTGAGTGAAGCATCGCTTGCGATTGGGATCATCCTTTGTGCCTATGCTATTGTTGCCGTAGACACAGCAAGATTTCCTGTACCTACAAATTAAATCTAACTGCATATTTATGACAGAAAGCTTCCATACACACTTTTAAAAACAAATATTATAACGTGCTGGTATTTCCAAGAAATTGTATTTATATTCTGTCGGTTATAATAAAAGAATTTGGGAAGTGTTTTTCACTACAATTGTTTGGTTACCATCAGGTAAAATTAGACAACTTTGGAGCTCAAAAAAAAATAAAAATCATGCATACGCAGCGATAAAAGGTCGTAATAAAACGTTAAGACAAACGCATTGATATTAGGTCGAGCGAAGGGTTTCGCAGAGAAAAGCTCAGCCAATTTAACGATTCAAAATGGTTCATTCTGGAGCAGTGAAATCCAACGTAATAAACTTGTGTGATCCAGATTGAACCACGGAATGATAATAAAATGAAAAAAGCTGAGAATATGACTGCATTAATAAGCTTCATCAAAGGAGGAATAAAAATGGTGGTACCAGTTGGCTGCGCACGGCTCGGGCACAACCACGGCGGAAGAGTCGAAGACCTAACCAGACACGGCGCTTGTGGCACATTGAGGGAAAGGGTGATGGTAAGAGAGAAAGAGAGAGAGCGAGAGAGATACAAGAGTAGAAACTGAAGAACAAAAGAATATAGTAAGGTCTACATTAATGGGCAAATAACAGACACATCCCGAGAATTTCTATTTTCTATCACAAGATAAAAAATAGTAAGGATAAAAAATCGACATGAAATTATGTGAGCATAAAATAAAGATAAGACTAAGCCTTCAAACTGCAGAAGGTCTAGAAGAATCCAGACTTCACACTAGAAAGTTTATTTGTCTGGATGAAATGTGTTGAATGATTAACATTTAGAATTGAGGCAAACGCTAAATCTCGTGATTCCCTGAACTGCTTACAAACAACAGCCTCATTTTCAATCGTTTGAATACTCATTCAAAGAATCGGATGCTTAAATTATATTTTCAAGAATTTAGATTAAATTTTTACGAGGGTTAAATCACAATTAAGGGAGACTAAGGAAGTTAGATAAATTGTTACCGCCTACTGAATTGTCGTACATGAAAGGCGCGCTGCAAGCAAGCTCATAAGAGAGCCTCTGAACAAGTCTACAAGAAATTCTGTAGGAAGTCTAGAAACAAACCCAGAGTCCTACAAGCAAGTCCGCAGAAAGCCTACAAGCACATACGAAGCAAAGCGAGAGTAAGCCTGCAACATGCTCACATAAAGACCTGCGACAAGCGCACAGAATGGCCAAGGAGCAGCCGATGGCCAGAGACGCGGCACATGTGCAGGGTCAGGTGCAGGCTGCTCTACATGAGCCGCGCACTGCGCTAAGCAGCGCCTGCTCTGTCTGCTTCATCAGCAACACAAGCAGACGGACCGCACCTACTACTTCACCTAGTTAATAAGCGGGTGGCAAGCCACGTCATCAGCACCAGTGTGTGTAATTTTTACTCAGGAATGTGGTTAAGAAATGAGCAACGGCATTAGATGAATCAGACAGAAGTATCGACGGAGAATCATTTAAACAATTTAAACAATTTAAACAATTTAAACAATTTATTTACCACAGGAAATACAGAGGTAGAATGTTTCTTAAGTCTAGTACAATGGACAAGTTTGAATATAGCTACCTGTTGGCCCGAATAAGTTCAGCGACTTCTGGGGCATCCTACCATCAACATTATTCTAAGGTGTACATTAATGTTTAACCTAATTCACTTAACCTAGTTTCACATTAGACTGATCAGTGAGATAATTCAATCGATATCAGATATTTCATTTTACAATATAGGTTATGTGGACTATATTTAACAGTACATTCGATAAAAGATTTAACAGCAGACTGAAGGCGAATTACATATTACCCATGGCAAATTTCATTATTGGAAACAGTCATGTTGGAGACAAGATTTGACTTGGTGATCTTACATGACTAATATTCTGATACTAATATTCATCAGCATCATCACTAACATAAGTGACAGCAAATGCTGTAGCAGCTCTACTATCACAGAGAGCATCAGCAGCCGTAACAGCAAGTGTTTTAGCAGCACAACCAACAGCAGCTGAAGCAGCAGCAACAGCAGCAGCAGCAGCAGTAAGAACAGGAAGCATCATTGTTGTCGAGTTCAAGGGAGTGCATTGCGCGCATTGGCGGTCGTGGTGCTGAGTGAGAGCTGACGACGATGGTTATAGATGAACTGAGTAACGTGTTTCACGTGTTAGCTTCGATGTCTATGCGAAAAACTAAGCATTCAGCATGAAATGGGAGCCAAAATGTCGGTTCCATTTCAAACAGAATTTTCAGTAAAATCACCTCAAAAGACAACTGAAAAATAAACGACTTTGAACAAAAACTTGCCACGAACTTCGTCAAATGAACTTGAGAGAAATTCAGAGCACTATTTAGAGTCCACACGCAGATGTTGATTGATGCAGATGATTGAAAAGGGTTCGGTCAGGTGTCGCCAGATAAGTCTTCCTTAAATTTTAATAGTTTCTGTCGAAGCCAAGGATAAAGCTCTTCCTATTTCCTCATTCACTGTCTATTGCCAGGACTACGTATAGTAAATTCATTTAACTAAGGAAACATTCAATACAAGTCCATTGAAGGGACACATGCGCTGTAGTATTCTGATTGAATGAAATGCAATGTAGATGCTAGTAGACCAGATTTGTTGCAATCAACAGGTAGGAGAAGAAGGGTCACAGAGGGGCGGAGGGGGACTAGATGCAAGGCAAACTTCCGGACCAGCAATCTCTCTCTCTCTCTCTCTCTCATTCTCTCTCTCCCTCTCTCTAGTAGCCGGGGAAAGGCCCTCAAGGTTATGACTGCGACCTGAACTACTGACATCCGTCAGGTGACATCAATTGATCTCACTGAAAAAATAATAAAATCCCAAATTTTTTTAGGAAGAACATCAATACGAAACTACAGAAGCAAACTGCTAAATAATCCTAAAATATTTCCTTTGTTCTGTCCCTTAAAAATCCGCAGCGGTAATGATTTTAAAACTCTAGTCTTCAAAAGTTTCAGTCTTAATTCTGAAATTGGAGACAGACCTTTTTCAAATACTGTTTTCTCATAAAAAACTGTTCCATAATGTAATGCGAGTATATTGGCACCGGTTTTGTAATTTTTTTGACATAGAACTTTTAAAAATGTTTTTAGGTATTACCCACTTTGCGTACTTTGAATGGCGGGAACTGCTTGCTTGAAGCATCGCAGCATTGCAGCTAAACTCGAATGATTTGATCACGCGCGTGAGGTAAAAGTAGATCAGGAAAAAAATATTTCCATAATAATTCCAAGAATGAAGGAAGAAGTTACCAAAAGTGCCACGCGACGCATCGAAAAGTCTTGGCGCAAGACCTTGAACTGCTGGTTCTCAAAAAAAGCTTTTGAAAACCGTAAAAAAACCAATAAGCCATGAAAAGGTTTGTGGTTACCACAGTTATGACACCGTTACCATTTTTGGTGGCCTAAAGCCGCAAGCGCACGGGAATTAGAAGTAGTCACGCTCGGGACCCGTTATGATAGCGAGCTGTCCAATACGACGCTCCGGAACCCTACTTCCTTCGGAAGGATAACACAATTGCAACATACGCAAAAAATTATGCAAAGTATAAATTACATTTGTAGAATTTTTGTCATTCCCCCGTCAATTTACTAGTTATAAAATGACAGCACGAAGAAAAACTATGGTACAGTGAAGAAGAATAGTTTGATCCTTCTACAAAAAATGCTGAGCTGAAAATAATGAGCTGCAAAAATTCATAACGCACAATCTGTGCAACAGTAATCCAATACTTGAACAATAATCGTTGTCGATAACATCTGCAGATGAATAGTCAGAGGAGAACTGTGTTGGGATTATTTATATCGCAAACCAAACCATGGGCTGTAGCGATTCAAAGAATCTCCGAGACGGGTATACAATGGGTGCCAGCACCAAAATGAGATGAGATCACTCTCAACATAATACAAAAAAAAAAGACAGCACGAGTTAAAGAAATGGAATCAAAGTAGGTCACCACGGCATAGATGATGGGTGTTTCATGGTAGTCAATTTCCCATGGTCTCTATAGCGGATGCCACGGCTGGCAATAAGCCACAACTGGAGCATGACTGATAATTTTAATGCTCGGGGAAATTCAGCCGCAACTACCCAGAACATTTAAAATATTTTGAGGGCTGTGTTATTGGAGACAATTAAAGTTTTCGAAAAGTTTATGTGGCAAATAGTCCTCCACGAAATGCATGTACAATAAAATTTGTAACTGTAAAATGAATTAAATACATAGCAATACTTCGCATTGCAACAACATAAGTAGCAATCATAAGCGTTGTGAAACGACTCTCATGATAATCGGGAAGAGAACCAGGCTTAAATAACAAAATTATAAACTTACGAATGGAACTATAAAAATCAAATGACAAGCATTTCAATCTCATATTTACTAACCTAACGACAAGTAAACAAGCATATGCTGCAAAAGGCCAGAGCATTGGGGAGGTCTAGTGACTAGATATGATAAAATAAGAAGCACAAGCTACTCAGGTAACAATAACTCACTACGTAATTTGTCATGTACACAAAATTTTTTCGATTAGCCGTTATATTTACAATACAGTTAGAAGTCCTCCACTATATTGCTTTCATGTTGCAAGCCTTACAAAACTAGATATAAAACATTCATTAAGAGCTGCATTTTCTTCAGCGAACGCAAAAGAAATCAGCAGTGGCCAGTTGTTTTTCCTCTTGACTTGATGCTCATTCAAAGATCTGTTGCATATCATCACGTCTCTCCCCATCACACCCAAACCACCCACATACGCTACAAATATCAACCGGCTCTTCCTTTCCTTCTTTCGCTTGAGTCCGACATCCTCTAACTTCCTCATTTCGACGAAATCCATCTAATATCCATTATGTTTACGAGTTCATCACTTCCTCTTCCCTCTGTTCCTCACTTGTATCTCATTCGCTCACTTTCCCTCGGTATACCTTACTTCTCTCAGCTCATCACTCCCTCACTTCCCTCTCGCTCCCCACCCCGCCCCACCAAAGCGGGTCAGGGACTGTGCAGAGAGAAAGGCACGTCATGCGCTACATCGGGGGACGTCGGCACGGGATAGTACAGAAGGATACTGAGGTGTGCTGTCGACGCAAACTGGAGTGGGTTCTTCTGAATATCATCCCTACCCGAGCATGTGACCTCATATACGCAACATTTGGTAATTCAATTATCTGAGAAACTCGTCAATAATGAAATTAAAGAAGCTAAACGATGCCTAAGAAGTAAATTACATCTATTTTTCTCATAGTTGAAGAACAAAAGCGACACACTGTTGATGTTAGGTAGGGGCAGGTACAGAAACTTGTTTAGCAATATAACATTAAAACCATCAGAAATTATTATTCGTGAAAGAAACAAGAAATTAAAAAGATGAGTCTTAATCGTGAGGGAATAGGTTGAGGATTAACAATAACACATGTTTGCAAAACATAGAAATATACTGCAGTGACTTCTGAAGGAGAATCAGGGAATTAGAAAAGCGTATAACGGTAAACAAGTCCGGTTTTGGTCGTAGGGGCCTGCGAGTGTGAGTAGAACTTGATGCCCTAGTGCTCAGACTGCGGGCACGCACGTCGGGGGAGATCCCATCGAACTTGAGCGTCTGTGGGCTTAGGAGCCTAGCTGCGCTCACTATTCAAGTGAGAGCGAAAAGACTTCGAGAGCGCGTCACGTTGCAACAATGAACAACGAGGTAGTTCATAAACAAGCCACAGTACTTAACGAAAGAGCGACTGAGCGTGTGAGATTATTAATTTCCTCGATGATCAAATTAGAAGAGTAGAAAATAATTTTTCTCTTCTGACAAACTCTCAAAAGAGGAATTGTCATCATCTATCTAATTTATAAAGACCCTATAACCATGTAAAATTGCCTCGCGACTTAGAAATATGGCCACAAAAGGTAAAAAAATAAATTATGCCGATGGTATAGCTCACACGTGGTAGTACAAGCAGCTACTCTACCTAGCATAGAAGGGCCGCCAGCACCTGCAGCACCACCACCACCGCTCGACCCAGTGGCCCCGGGTGTCGCTTCCTGTAGCAGGGCGATGACGACACGCAGCCACGCTAACCTTGACTGAAGTCAATCAACTCGCAGCAGCTCTAGCACTACCTGCAGTATGCACCAGCTGTAACACAGTGGTGTGTGCAGCGTACTACCTAAATGTGACTAAGCAGTTCACACCACCCCCACCACCAATTCAAATTATTCTCCTTTTCAGCCGCGTCGCCAATCGATCAAATCTTCCGGTTATGCAAGCTCGGATGATCTAGCTGCGCGCAAGTTCATTACCCGTCGATGGGCAACTCTGATATTGAAAACATCAGCTCGTACCATGCATCACAAGCCTTTTCGTACGAATTGGAGCATTTTTTCACCATTTAGTCATATCATCAATTTTTCTTGACTTACGAAAGAGAATATCCAAATCGGAAATGACTTTCTCCTTGACTCATATCACATTTGATAAGTTTAGCAAACTATTATTGATATTCAATTTAAAAAAAATTAAGCTCTAATACGATCACTATACCATCACCAGATTTGGAAGTATTAAAAATCATGAGAGAACACCTTACCTCGCTATTTTTATGGTTGAAAAAGTATTACACGTATATTACTCATTTAATGAAATAGCATTAGTTTTGTAGTCCATTATACTTTCCTAAAAAATCATCATTTTTTATAATGAAAGTCTCGTTTTTTTACCAAATAAAACTAGACAGACGAATCTGAGGGCGTTCTAAAATTGCTGCTATATTCGAGCTATCTTAGGTACCTGTGGCTGAATTAATTTATTACTTCGCTCATGAATGAAATTAAGAACAATTGGATACCAACAACCAGATAAGACTTACACAAGTACATCTGGTAGCAACAAAAGCTCATTAGCTATCTGCATACCTATCATACAAGTGAGAACACACTAAGGTATTTAATGCTTTTGAAGTGAAAAACCACACATAACTTGTCTAAAGCCAGTTCTGTAATGTTGTGGTAAACAGAACTTTTGCCCTGATAATTTCGGCTAAGGTAGCTTAGAGTTTGATCAGAGCCGTTCAATTTATGAGCAACTAATATATTAGTAGAAATTTCTCCTCTCTCGGTCGAGCAGACTGAACTCATGATAACCATCGGAGTAGAAAAAGTCTTTTATAATTGGTTATCCAATATCTTCAACGATACAACCAGCCGAAGGCTTTTCACAAAATAAAAGGACACATTGTTCCTTTGCAACTGAAACATGCAAATTATGCGCTTTCCCTGGAAAAAAAAAACACTTACCATTATATTTAATGACTCATTAAAGTAAATCATTTAGAAAGATTAAATGATTATTAGTAGCAGAATTAAGTAGAAAAGAGGATGGTGAAGCATCAATAACAAAATCCAAGGAATT
This sequence comes from Morinoia aosen, assembly GCA_030386875.1. NCBI lineage: Eukaryota > Metazoa > Arthropoda > Malacostraca > Amphipoda > Talitridae > Morinoia > Morinoia aosen. Next base: position 4,071,258 of record CM059556.1, on the reverse strand, counting down.
GTATCTTCATTGGACGTAACCAATGACAACTTTTGATAAAGGAAGAAATGCAAAAAAAAAATATTTCCATATCAAAACCTGTTAGTCCGAAACAGAGTCAGACTGGGAAGTGCACCAAGGAACTCCAACCTAAGTGAGGTGAGGAGCAACTCTAGCAATACTTTAAGCATCAACGAACAACCAAGTCTGGAATACTTTACGATAGTGAGCATACATTGTCTCAATGTTCACACATTCATATTCAGCTTTGAGTGTTGGACACTCTTCTGCATTAATTGGTATATATTATACTAAATAAGGTTCAAAGAATATTTACTATACACACGTTGTTCTATAAATCATTACAACAAGAGATTCCAGAGAAAATTAAGTAGAAAAGAGACAAACTTCACTCGTACATTATGAAATATTTGTAGCTGAGGGGTGACGAGAAGCTAGTCTTAACTACTGTTAGGTTTTGTCGATCAAAATACACTTGCTACGATTTTGCAAGAGGAAGTAATTCCAGAGATATACAATGGAAAAATTAAATTGAACGGTTTGAAATGCAAACGCCAGCATCGATCAAATTACTTCATGAATGGATGAAACTATTAGCTCAAAAATTTTACAAAATGATTTCGGGTTCAATTACGTATCAGGTCGTGAGCAGAAACTTTAACGGTAACAGATCTTCATGCACAAAGGCTGAGAACATGCGTTTGAAGATATGTTGCGTCATGCACAGTTTAGGGTTATGTCAGCCCGAATGAAAATTCAAAATCAATACTTGATGACAACAGCCCAAAAAACCTCATATAGAGCGAAGAAAAAGTGCACAACTACTAGCAAGAAACTAAAGCAAGCGTGCAAGTGACTCGTTTTTGTGGCCTCAGAAAGCCACGGATCTTCTGCCGGATGGCTGGACAACTCTCCTTCTCGTCCGTCCGCTTTCACTAGGGTGCAAGTTTTCTATAGCAGTGAAAATGAGTGAAACGGTGCTCCACGCAACAGCGCTTGGATGTCGTTGGATCGCGCAGCTGCACAGCAATGTCGCTTATATCAAACTACTCCATACGGTAACGATACCACTGAGATAATAGTAAATGTCTTGCAATTTAGGATTCATCAGCCGAGTATTTTAAGGTAGGTTAATTTCACTTTTGACGACTGTAACTAAAGTTAGCATTGAGATCCACAGTCTTACAGCTAACGAAGTCAGCACTGCCAGAGCGCAGCAGAGGGAGCTTTAGAAACGTATGATTTCACCGCCAGCCTGGAGGAAGAACTCGTCACACTTTTAGTTTCGGTAGAATCACTTTCAACTGATCCCTCCCTTTTTTACATCGCTTATATATTCGAGCAACAAAAACTCACTTTTTCTTGTGAAGTAAAATTTCTCCAGAGAAAAAATTTGTTGCTTCGGATGCCGGGAGTGACGCCAACCGTTGTGTACTTTTCTACTTCCTGCTTCAAATAAGTACTCTTCATTAAAACTGAATTAATTCGCAATATTTACTGGCTATTTTGATATTAGAATGAAAAAAATTGTGGTACGATTAAGAACTCTTTTCCTTAAATTTGATGATTACCAGAAAAATTCATCAAAAATTTATCGAGTTCGATATAAATTCAAATAAAATGCATTGATCAACGCTGTGTTAAAAAAGTTTCAACAGTTTTAGAAATTTTTAGATACAGAGCAAGTATTTTCTTTTCATTATACTAAATTACAGCTACAGAGCAACTCATGCGTGAGCTTGGAGTTTCACAAGCAGCTTTCGGTAGTTGAATGCAGCGCTAACAAATCAAGCTGATGCTCTGCTCAACATTACGACCAAAAACGAGCCTGAGACTAAGCGTAGTATACGAGAAAGCAGATAACCCAGAGCTCATATTATAGAGGCAATGTCAGGAAAATACAACTGTCGCTCATTAAAGTACGCAAAGATTTAATAAGGTTTTAAAACTGATGAAATAATGACACCGATGGTGAAACACAAAGTGCAACGAGTAAAAAGTAATTTTGATAATCTATTGAAAAAATATTATCACGTGCTTTACTTCCACAAGGATCACAGCATGATGACGTTAGGTAAGCACGAGAATAATATTTACTTTAGACGCTAATAAAAACTGAAATACACCACGAACCCTGTGCCAAAACTGAGTCAACATTAATTATATTTCCTTTTTATTGAGAGACAAGTCAGCAAACTTCTAAGGCAATTGTAAATTTCGCAAGGCTAGGATTTTTTGCTAATCTCTGAGCAGTACTGAACTAAGAAGTGTTGAGGGCACATCTTGCAGCGGCTGCCTCGCTGCTCAAGTGTCAGAGAAGCCGACAGACGCACAGACGTGTAACCCTCGCGGCCAACCGAGTGGCAAGTAAAGCAGCTGGCATAACTTCTTTGAAAGCATGGAGGTATATGCATGTATATGCATACATTCGGACCCACGCGCACACAGACGCTCACGGCATCATACACCTGTACAGGTACGTGACACACCGCGAAACACCTGCAGCCAGCGTACGTGTGCATCCATCACACCAATAGTCGCATACTGGCAGGGCGCACCCTACAGCAAAACACTCACTCGGCAAAATTCACGATAGAAAAGGCGATCATTTTTTAAATTGGTTTACATTGCTTATGATCTTATAAATCTGAAGAACAATTAACGTTTTACGGTTTGAGGAAAAAAGAAGCACAAATTTTTCGTGCGGGACATGGAAAGTTCTTTTTTCCTTAATTTGGCACAAGAGTTTGAGCCGAGCTCAATGTACATAATGTTTAATATCACAAGACTGCAACGCAGAGCTTACTTTATTTCAGCTTCGATTGAAACATCGGAAGTCCGATCAAGCGTATTTCGGTTGACCTTGAGGTCGTTGCCGGTTATTCCGTGACTGCTGTTCCGGATGGAGACAAAGGAACAACTAGTGACTTTCCACAGGCAAGCATAAATGCAACGGTGCAGTGTGGGCATGAGGGACATCACGACGCACACACACAAACATTCGCATGCACTCCCCAACTGCACAGGAGAGATCAACGAGAGAATGCGGATGCGCACACTCGTGACCAGCCTCAACCGCGTCTACACAGGGCCAGCAAAGGCCCGGCTCGGGACAGCTGCGGCGCACATCAGCGCGAGGGGCAAAAAGGACAAAAAGAGGTCGACAGACCGTGCTATGAGGTGAAGACTTGCTCTCTGATATTAATAAATATTTATTTAAATCATCTTCTTTCAATATCATAGCAAGTCATTTCACATATCCGTTCTGTCAGTTACTCATCGAAATTAATGGGTATCAGAAATAAAGGATAAGAGTCTAAAAATTTGTACGAACTGAACCAATCCCATTACTTTAGAACTGAACGACAAAAGGGCATAAAATCTTGAGATCATGTGCCAGTCCCATTTCTCAAACACTAGGTGGAACGACGGTAAAATAAAGACAGGACGTCAGTATAACGCCATAATTAACTCTGAGTCATCATTTAAACAAGTGCTTACATCTGCACGACCCATACTTTCGGAGAAGTAATATCGTAGTTACGACGAAGAACTTGAAATGAACAAGGAAAAACCGTTCTCAATTGAAGGCAAATAAGGCGGTACAGATCCGTGGATTAAATCAGGAACCGTTTCATGGATACGAATTTACTCAGAGAGAACAAAGTAACAAGGCTTAGCAGGAGTATATCGTTGCGACCACAGTGAACGCTGCTCAAAAAACTGGACACGCAGCGGTCGCCTCAAACGTGAGGACAGAGCTGCGTCCCAATAGAGAACTTACGTCGTGTCAGATTATTTGAGATACTATATTTGGCCCGCAGTTCTAGTAAGTAATAGATAATACAAATTACTGTTATCAAAATAGAAACGATTTCGTACAGAGATTACCGAGATACACTGAAGAATTTCTGCACTTCGTGGCTACTACCGTTGGTTACGTTAGGTTAGAAGTAGCAAAAGTGAAAAGCCAATGTAGCTGCTAGAAAATCTATTTATCCTTTTTAGGGAGTGGGAAAATACAATCGCACACTTGTACACTGAAATCTATTTTAAAAAGAGCATTGAAGTAACAAATTCTATTCGTTTATTCCGGTACGGTGACGGATTTGTTCACAGGTCTGCCTAGCTTAACGATGACACTGTCCGTGGAATTTTCACGAGTCTAGTAATTTAAATATTTTACTATCTTGGCAGCGTTAACGGTGCAGTCTCGACTGTAAAATTATGATACAAGGATAAATTATTAAAATAATGAAATTAAATACTTACGAAATCGCTTAAGGAGATCCTTTTTGTAGTCTCTCCGTAGCTTGGCTTTTTCTTCAGATTCAAGAACACTGGAATGTTCCAAAAATTCATCAGGACTTGAGGCAGAAGAAACACATCCTATTCTTTTGTTGTACTCAATATCATCCTCTTCTCTCGTGACTTTTGTACTTGATTTCGTACTGCTACATTCGTTACTAGAACTATCTTTATTAGCTAAGGAGGTGGGTTTCTGTTCAACTATTTCAGGCGATAAAGACGACCGAGTGAGAATATCGCTGTAACACTTGCGTGCCGCCGCAGAGGGCACAGCAGGCCGATAAACAACCTCGGATTCTGAGGTGTCCATTCTAGGGGAACTCTCAGGAGTAGGAGGTCGATTTAAGTCGTTTGAATAGGGCGCGGGACTGAGGTAGCGTCGATAGAGGTAATCATTTGAAATACATGGGCTCATGTTACCTGGACACGTTTGTTCTCTGTAGGGACTTTGACTTCTCGAATAAGCTCGATCTCCTGGCGTGGAAGGGCTGCGAGATCGTCGATCGCAATAAGGTGCTGCCCGTAATGAAGAACTCTGGAGATAATGAGCGTCACTACCACCAGTTACAGCAAGATAAAGTTTACTTGCGCGCTTGTTCTCCTCATCCATGTCGTCGTGGAAGAAGAGCGGAGAGGGTAGTCGCTTTGTGTTTTCACCTTTGAGGGACAGTTTCTCAAAATGTGGGGGAGTGTATATCGAAGTCCGTGGGGATAGGTTTCGAGGCATGACGCATCGTGTAACAGGACTTGGTGGTCTCGGTCTTCGAGTGTGTTCATGAGTGTCATCGTTGTCATAAATGAGATCGGAGTGTCTTTCTCTGACATTTCGAGATGCTCCAGAAGAACGGAACGGACTTCTGATCAAATTTTCTCTCGATAAATTACCCTCTTCAAATTCATTTTCGGAATTTATGCATTCTTTCTTCATGATGTCTTCAGCAGGTCTCAAACGAATCGTGTTTCTCGGGTAGGTTTTGTTGGCAGCTGAAAGACTCCCAGCGAAATTTTCCTTTTTTCCTCCATCTTTGCCTAAAGGATAGAGGGGAGGTATTTTAGAGTACCTATCGTCTTCCCCTGCAAGTTCAAAATGATCGGGGGAAGCTGTATTTGCTCGCGATGATACGGAAAGATCCAATGGTATTTCCAAGGGAGACTCATCGTACTGAAGCAAAGGACCTCCCTCGCGACAACTTTCGTTTTGTAACACCATTTTGTTCCAAGGACAGGATGACAAAATCAGACGTCTAAATCACTAAGGCCGAAATATTTTGAAGCCACGAAGTTCAAATCCAAGTGCATGACAACTTAACACAATCGTAAGGATGCGTATGTACTTTCATGTTTCTATGCTTCATTACTTGTTTCTTATTATAGACATAAAAGCTGACGCTATGAATAGAAGTCGAGAATCACATCGGCTTATCCAGCAAATATTCATGACCTATATACACACTGAAAACTGAAGCACTAAGAACCAAACTGTAAAGTTAGAGTGTCAGAACGGCACGGTGAGCCTGGAAGAGAGTAGAACGCGGGGGCGTATGTCCTGGAGCTGAGCGCAACTTCCCACACAAACTCAACGACCGTCTCACCAAGACTGAGGCAGCGCGCTTGGCCGATGCAAGTCGGTGAGCGCTGTGCTGTTGCTGCTGCTGCTGGTACAGACGATGGAGGCGGTGGAGGCGGAGGTAGCGGTAGAGGGGAACAGTGCGGGCGGTGGGCGGCAGCCTTAGTGATGAGTGGGAGTGTACGTCAGCATTAATGTGTGGGAAGGGATCACCAAAGTAAAACAATGGTGAAAACCATAACGCCTCTGAAGAATGCGAAAGTTTTTTAAACCGAGAAATGGAGGATTGAATTTCTGCAAAATTCGGTCATGCGCAGGTGTAAAACTTGATGAAAAAATCCGAACTAATATGGAATGATAATAAAGGAGAAGTATTTCTACAAAGATAGTCTCAAGCAAAGCAAAGGAACGAACGACGATTTGGAATGTACTGTAAAGCCTGTATGAAGGTGCATGAGTATGCAGGGTCACGATGCAGCGCACGAGGTTGATATTTTGAGTTGAGTCTGGTGTCATTATTACGGCTGTAGGTATTGGTGGCCATAAAAGGTAGAATTAAGTACAAGTGAGCTGACATAACATCTTGACCAGCATATTTCACGACCAGAAAATTATAGCCCTGTGTAATAGAGAAATAAAAACTCGAAGGTTGTTGACAACACTCTTAAACAACTTCATGAAAAAATACGAAATAAGAAGAAATGTATCAAGCAACAGTTGTGTTGAAAGAACTAGCTCACTACAGCTGGCTTTAGTGCCGAACAGATGTGGGACGATGTTGTGCTCATCACATCGAAGTCACAGAGTCCGTGGAAAGTAAAAAAAGACGCGCCTTCTTTGAGTTCAGTGACCGCTGTGAAGCCTGAATTGCATTTTTGCTTGAAATTGATGCCACGTAATTAGCATCAATTACACGATCGCAGTGACTAAAAAAAACACGTCTGCGGATGATCCTCCGGAAAAATGACAGCGAATAGAAAATGTTCTAGGTAGACGTAAAGCTCAAAATTCTCACGCGTATCTTGAAGAATCAGTTTAACCATTTTATTCTCATAACGGCTGCAAATTTATTACATGGCTTGTAGCTCAGAAATGCAATGGAAACACATAATCCTATTTTATGAAAATAAGCGCAGAATTACGTATTGTTGGGACAGTTCAATATTGATTCAATGTAGTGTTCCAGTTAATGGAGAACATAGTCGTCAGATGTCGTTACATAAAGTGGTAACGATGCATTCAACAATTTTTCATTGATCTCTTTCCTTGAACACCTCGCATAATCGAAGTGATAATCCAGAATGAACGACTATAAAAATAACCATGGTAATTTTCTTTTACCAAAGTAATTTTCTCGCACTGGGAAAAATATCGTTTGAACGATTTAATTACACATAGTTATGACTTCGATCGCTGATTATTTCACTTGACTGGCCAGCTAAAACGATCACAACCGCCTCCAGCTATGAACGCGAGTGCAGTTATGAAACGTAATTTTCAAGGTGCATATGTTATCGGCTAAACAAATCAATAATCAATTTCTAAATGTATCTAAAAGACACTCAAATGAAATAATTACTCTATTCACTTCAGCAATTTTACAAATTCATTTCCATTTTACCCCTGTAATACGGGAATTTGACGGCGAAAGTCCACTCAGCACGGAAGAAGTCGGTGAATTTAGTACATTGGAAAAATTATAAGTGTCTAATCATACAAAGAAGCCGATTCGAAAACTATTTCGTGCTAAAATTCTTCATTCCCATTTATACATTCAACATCATCATCTGGACGTAACAATTCCAAATTTAATTTTTCTGTATGACTTCCACTGGTCATGCGTAGTTACAGCACTGTGTGAAACTTTTCCCTTCAGTATCGAGTAGATCCAGGGAGTACTAAGAACTTAATTAATATTTGTAATGGGTTTAAGTAGAGAAGTAAGACAAACAAACAATGGAATGGAGTCGGATGACAGTGGTTAAACAGCCCATCTGTGGGCTACATATTTACGTCCGTCTGCCTTTATCTGGCTGAGAATTAAGCTAAGCTACCGGAGCGAGTGACTTGTGTACCGGGCTCGAACTTCTCGGGCGGTTTTTGGAAGAAGGGAAGTCGAACTTCCGGGAAATGCTGAAGCTGGAGTTGCGCGACAGACCTGGACTGTGGGACCGCTCACAACTCGCGATAAGAGTACACTGTTCCAGCAAGGAGTACAGTTCAACAAGAGGAATTCAATCCCATCATTAAACGCCGGTTCAACACGAGGTAGACTGGACCCATTACTGGTTTATGATGAGCCACTGCTAGGCAAACGAGCTCTTGCCCCTCGAGAGTAAACACTTTTTAGAGTAATGATAAACTAAAGCTCGACGTCAAGGTCCGTGAGGCATGATAACGAGAAAAAACGGCCAGGATGCACTTCAACGTTGTGACTCGCAGGCAAAGGCTAGATGACCGCAGATGGCAGCCCGAACAAACAATCGAGGAACGTTTTTAATTTCAACACGTTAACTGTCATGTAATCCACCAATGGTACGCGGAGGGAATTTTCATACTTCTACTGGGGGACCAGTAGTCACAAATTCTATTTTCATAAATACTATATTTAATCAAAGCCAAATGAAGGCACGACTTTACTGACGCATGGTCAGTCTAGAGTCCATCAGTCAGGGTATACTGAGCCTAATTCCAGGTGCATCGATCTTGCGGATAATCTTCAAGTATTTCTTGGATAGTTCGAGACAGGTAGATTCTATTCTACTAGATTCATTGACAACTAAAATGTTAGTAAATTACAGTTATGCAGTACAATAATTTTATACTCGGTTATTGAATAAGCAGCAGGATGGTTGTATTTTCTAATAAATTAGTTAGGGCTTGTTCCGTAGGTTAAAAAATACGGAATATTCGATAAGCAACCAATGTTGCGACGGAAACAGAAAGATTAAATTTGTATGGAGAGAAGGAATGCGTTCATGCGTTCAACGTTAAGTACAATATTTATTTAACACACTTACTGTTGAAGTCACTTATTCCTACAACCCAAGGATACATTTTCCACACTGTGATTGTATTGGGCCAAAATCTACCCCGAATTTCTCTCAATCGATTCCTGTATTGAACATGGAGCTGCATTATATCACTCAAATGTAAATTTAAGCGTATTATCACAATAGAGGCAACTATAGCTTCGGTTGAGTTCCTTCGCTCCTTGAAATAATAACAACCGGTAGCGGAAACGCGAGCATTTTTTCAATGCTCTTACGCGACGCAAAAAAGTGAGGAGATCGGAGGCTAATTTATGATGGTCATATAACGGACATCCCAGAGCTGACAGAGGCTGGTCGTACGCAATGGTTCTAATAGCTCATGCCGAAAAAGTTCAGAAGAAAATCAATATTAACGTTCATCAAATGCATGATAAGAAAACAAATGCCAATGCGGGAGAAAATTCGAATGAAAAAAGAAAATAACTGAAATCATTCGGCATTAAAATGTCGGCAATGCAAGCTGTGAAAGGCTTTAAAATCGCAAAGGCGCTCACGTGAAGTTCATCTCTAAGAAATAAATAGCACAAGAACACACCTGTACTGCGAAATGCCACCGTCTGAGAATCTAACTTAGTAGTTTTATTCACCTAAAATTAATGAAATCGAAAATTACGTTTTATGGTTATTAAAAAAAAGGAAGCAGTGAGAAGCAATTCATGTTTCGAGGTTATTTTATCGCTTTTTCATTGTTACTAGAATGAGCGATGACTTTGGTGTACATACAGAATTTTCATGTTACATCACAGAAACATGCGCCGTACATCCGTGTTGCATCAAGGCTTGAACTAATGTGAATCACGAAAGACAAATTAGATTAAAAGATAGTTTAAGCCCCTCCTTCCGCAACAAAGGTATTTCAAAGAGTAAAAGAATGGAGGCACCATTTAGTGTGGCGTTGAGGAAACAAAGAATCTGTGCATAAGGTGTCTTTCCAGACAAGATACCGTGCACATAGGAACAGCCAGTTAATAAAAAATTATGAACCAGATAAAAGTTGAAGAAGAGACTAATAGTTGCTGAAAATCCAGATATTAGTAATCTTGATAAAGATAATCCGTAGTAAAACAAAAAAGTCCTATTTCAACAAAAGCCTACCTAATTTCCAGCTCGAAACTTCGCATATTCCTCTGGGAGCGCTAATTTTTACAGATACAATAGTTGTCCCTCGTGAGGGTCTACACAAGCACTACAATGTGTCAAATTTATTCCTAAAAATCAGATAATAACACTCAATCAGATAACACTCACTTGAATGAGTCGTGCTTTAAAATAATTATTCACGAGAGAACACATTCTTCACAAGATTTTCGTAGCATACTATACTGCGCTGTTTCGACATAAAACCTGGATGTACTTCTTTTACTCACGTCGTCGTTACGGCATACGATTACGTGGTCATATTTTCGCGATGGAGTCGCCCACGTGAGAAAGAATGGAAAATTAAAAAAACATAAGTCATTTTCAGTGAGGAGTGTAAGCTTAATAGGTGTCGCAAGTCACCGTTCTGCGAATAAATACATCAAAGGTCACGGTCATTGTACGCGAAGTGATTAAAATTCCACAAAAAAATTGAAGGAAAATAATCTAGAAGACAGCCATAAATACTGCTCCACATGATGACCATGACAAATGTGGGTGGGTAGGACTCCCAGCAAATGACAGTCCACTAGGAAAATTTTCTATGTAAAAAATATTCGATTATTTTCCATTATGAAAGATGACCGTTTTTGATAACGTTTTTCGTTTGAAATAATCACAAAAAACAAATTTATCTACAAATCTCCAGCGAACATATTTGACTAATTTTCAGCTCAGGTAAAGGGAGACGAGGAATGCTGACTGTACAGAGTGTGACTGATCTTGTTGCTTCCGTGCTCTCCTGAAACCAAGACCGCGCCTGACAAGCACGGTTCACCAAAAAAATAGGAACGCCTACTCCGGTTTCTTTTTTTGTCATAACCCCACGAGAGATGTGTGAGAAAGGAGAGGTGACTCGTATTCTTCTTCAGAACTAAACCATTTATCAGAGAAATAAGGGACGTTGATACCGACATCTAAAATGTATTCACTATGTGTTGCCATTCTACATAAAATGTTAACATACACTACATCAACATTTCTACATGGTTCTGCTAGCCCAATCTAAAAGATTAATTTAGAAAAGCTTAAAAACTCGATAAAAATATATTTGTATCCAACACTAGCAGAAGAAACTATATAAAAAAATGGTAGTCCATTTCCAATCGCCTTGAAAAGCTAATATCGGTTTCACTATGTAATTCAAGGCTTACCACCGCAAAGAATCCCAAACGAATCAAGTCTTGCAAAGATTTGACTTTAAAAATTATCGAACAGCAAATTGCAAAACTGCTTGTATGTACTTTTTCCGTCCTGAGCGTTATCTTAAGAAACGTTGACCAGTGAGTAGAGACGTGTGCTCACTAACTATTTGCGAAGTTCAAGCAAATTTCATAACTTCAGTAGTGACGAACGTTTATCGGTTGAGACTTCGCCGTCTTCCATTCAAATAGCATTATTATTACAATTTATTGCCCTCCTCTAGCGTGAAGTCTAAAACCAAAGATACAGAATGGTGAGATACCATTTCTTAGCCCTTTAAATTTATAAAATGCAAGACACAGCTCTTATTTTACAGTTAAATGAAAAAAAAAACCGTTTCAAGAGAATGAGATACGTATGAAAGGAGAAGATTTCTAATTTTCTAACTACTTAGGTCTTAACTTTTGAGTCCAAGACCGGCTCGCTTCCACAAATTAGGTCTCCAGGATTGGTTTAACAAGCACTAAAGGTTGAACTTTGTATCGTGTAATTTAGTTCTTCCATACTCACTATGGGACGTCGATATATAATTTTTTTTTACTGAAATTGGGTGCTGTAATAGCGGTTCAGTACAAGATGCATAATTGAAAACTCTTCATTTTGAAGAAGTTATAAACATTAGTAAATAATTTTCCAACTGCTTCGGGAAGTTTTTCTTAGGTAAGATGCTTCAAAATTACTCTGGCAATTAACGAACATTGCATGTTACTTAGAATTAAATTTTTAGCTCAATCAGTAACTACACCGTGTTTAACTTAAACTTTGCAAAGCGATTGCTCAGGAAACGTCACTTCAAGAGAGCGCGCAATGAATTTATTATTTTCACTATCATAGTTTTTCAGAAAGTTTCCAGTACCCTCTTATTGACTTTAAAAAGCTCTGAAAATGATTCAAAATAGCACACATAACGAGTTTCGATAGTTTTGGAGATGTTTGGAAATATTCCAAGTTATTCAGTTTCATTTGCTCAATCCATACTACTTTTACACACTATTATCAAAGATTGTTCGTTAATTTTTTGTAAACTCCATTTCAAAATTTAGGTTTTATCGCTTGAAAATGATGAACCCAAAATTCACCGGACACACCGTGATCGTACAGGAAAAAGAAAAGCTCCCTGTTAAGAGTTAAGCAACGGAAGCTCGAATGCCTCTTCGTAGACCAACCAGTCCGTTATTCTGGTTCCTAGACACTCGTGTCTGGTTTTTTGTTACCATGTAAAATGGTTCAATGAAAATCCAACGGTCCTATAGTTGTTCATAAATCGGAACAATGCGTGTCGATGTCGGAAGGCTTCTCAGGAAGCTTCGTTGTCCTTTGCACTTCTCTAAAGCACAAATCTATCCTATTAATAATGAGCACTAAATAGTTTTGCTAAAATTTCACGCTTTTATTGAAGAGTTGACAAACAGGCGTCAAGAACTAAAAGTCATTCCAGTCAGATCACTTCAATCTTGTTGTCGAATACATATAAGAGACACAGCTTATACCTCCGAAATCACTCTAGTTGGCTAAAAATGATCTAAAATGTTTGGTTCTACTTAAAAAAAGGTGTCTGTGTTACGGCAGGTACAGATCTTGTGGCATAGTTCTTGAGAGCAGCCAACGTATGCTGCCACATGTGAGTGACCCGAAAGTATAAACATTATACATCAATCCGCAAGTGTTCCGAAGCTCTTAACTTGATGACCGACATTTGGATGAAGTGTTATAACAAGAGAGGGAATTCTGTTACAAACAGAGTGCACTGACTCCTGTGTCTTGGTTGTGACTGTCGATCATTGGTCTAGTGAGAGCAACTTGTGATCGAATCATAGGAGTATAATTCTCTCTTCATTTAAATGAAAAAAATTCTCACACTCAGCAAGGTACGCATGCATTCATTTTCATGTATTGTATAGTTTCAGTTTTGGGATCCCAGTATCCTCCGTCATTTTGACCACTTTTTTTGGTCAGGGATTTCGTTCTACTTCTTGGAAATTCCATGCAATATAAACTACTCTATGGGAATAGATATTGTCTTCATAACAACCTAACGAAAAAGTTTTTAGTGAGTGAAACTTAATACTATTGCTAGACATTATTCTAAAAATCTAAACTCGAGGTGATTCAAATTTGTGCGAAACGAGTTTCTGACGGTTTTGAAGCAGGTGCATGCAAAAAGACGTGACTTTTACGTGCTGTTGGACGTGTGTTGAATGTGTGTGGAGCGTGTACGTATTCTGGAATATCGTAAAAATTTGTCCATACAGATAATTTTGAGAGTGAAGTTGCCGCTCGGATGCTATAGGAATTTACATTGACAGATAGACCTTTGTCTCATACAGACGATGAATAGACAGGGTTGAGGTGAGGTGTGCTTTCTTGAATGCACGTAATATCGGAAGTACGACATAATTATACCTAGATTTGCAACTCTTAACTTACAACGGAGACTAAGTTTCAGTAGGTTAAGCATATCTCAGGAGTTCATGCTGGTTATGCTCTTCTCACATTAGCGGCATTGGAAACGAATGAATTTACTTATGCTTTGGTCTAGCAGTAGAACCCATTTTGATGTGTGTTTAGAGAACTTCCGTGAGTGGAATGTATTGCTCCAAACTAGTCAGACACATTTTTCCTTGTGTCGTGTTTGGGAACAGCAATTTTTCATTGACATGAATCCGTTTGTACGAGGATGATAAATCTCATGTAAATCTAATGACGATAATCTGATAATCTTGAGTTTCAGTGTCTACTCGACGAATGGCTCTCTATACATTATGTCTTTCGAGGTGTCTCTTTCGGACAGGAAATATAACGGTGGATTATACAGTTAACATAGCATACTAAGAAGCACAGAAAAGTACATAGGCAACACTTCAGGTGCTTCGGTGCGCGCGAACTACTCAGATACAGTTACAGTCTGGCAGCCATGCCACAGTATAGTGTGTAAAAAATCAGCGAGAGATGCCTGAATGCGGAGTAACGCCGGCAGACAGCCTGGGACCGACATCTATTCGCTGCGACGTATACGCATGTATTCATTCAGCTAGCGATGGTTGTAGTGTCTAGAGGGCGACTGTATTATGCGAAGGTCGGAGATGGCCCTAGGGTACGGATACTCCACTAGCCAATCTCGTTATTTACTTCTGTAATCGACGCTCCGATTCTTATTGAACGAAATTAATTGACCGATAAAACGAATATTGTTTGGAGCTCATGGATAAATAGTATGAAAATAATGACGGAGGGAAATGTTAGTCCATGAATGAGCGATGGAAATGAAGAAACAAATGGCTTCAATTTAAAAAATACAATTTCTACCATAGCAGTGACAGACGACGGAATATAGAATATAAATGACGAGCACACTAGGTGTAACTATCTGTTGTTAAATTTGTCTTCCAAATGAGCACAAATACATCCTCAAATCCCGAAACGTATGAGCAAAATTAGAATTAGCGGAAGCAAGCAATTTATAGATAGCTACAAAATAATTCGTACGTCCATGTGTTCAACAATTTTAGTCATTTCTTAGATTTAATGATCCTACGATTCCAAACTCTTCAAATATTATTGAGTACTGGGAGAGAAATTCAGAACATCGTATGAACATAAAATTGCAAGAAATAAATAAAATCTATTATTATTCCTGGCTGAACGAATAATTTTATCAGTATTTGTTGGACTGAATTTAACTGGCAAGTTCCAACTCCCGGTGTATGGCGGCAGAGAATGTCAAGCAATGACAAGTACAAGAGTCATAGCGCCTTCTGGCAACGATAGTGTCCACGTTGAAAGAAGACTATTTGTCCCATAATTACTATGAAAAATATAAATATTTTGAAATATAGTTCAATTTCTGAAATTAGGAAAGTTGTAAAGAAAGTAAAATTTTGAAGAAATCTACCAATCAGTATTGGGTTGTTCAAGCAAACTAAAGGGTTTCTGCGCATGATTAGCAAAACAAATTCAACAATACCAAAAATTTCCCGTCTTAGCAAATTACCTTCCTAAATTCCTAGCCAAAGTTGAGGTATGGCACATTTCCTCTTGCTTTTGTATTACACCCGGTAATTTTTAGAATACTAATAAATACTTTTAAGTTTTGAAAAGTCTTTTTATAAAACATCATTGGAATTTACTCTTTTTTCATGAAATTTCTTGATTGATAGTGCATTTGAGACTTAGGAAGAACTCTCTGAAGTACTACTTGTCCTGCTCTTTGACAAATAATGTTAGACAGACACCTCGACACAGGAGCTGTGACAGGACATGAGCACATTAATGCCGCGTGAGGGTATATGATGATCTCCGACTCTTTCACTGCGAAACTGCATTCTTATGTTAAAATTTCAATTAAGCCACGGACAAGAAAAGCAAATATGAAACATAATAAATGAGTCGCCAGGGAGAAGTCATTCTGGGTCCCTGTCTCAGTCGGCATTGCAGTGCTCAGCGAAGGGCACAAAGGTCGTAAATCGGAGTTTTTACATGCGTCTCGTAAGTTAAGGCCATCGTAATGTACGAAGTCGTGTACAGTAATGTCATCTTTAGTTTATTTGCTGTCTACAACTCAATTAAAAGAGTACAAGTTAAAATAATTTACGTACACTCATCGAACTTGAAAGAAGGAAGGTGAGTCTTTCTCTTACTCTTCCGATAGTCTTTGCGTGCTTGCACTTACTAAAAAGGATGTTTGTTACTGTCACGCCTCCTCTCATTTAAAAAAAAAACAGGTCAGTAATAGGTTGAAGAAGATACAGTCAAAGTTTAGCAGCCTTGACGGCTGGTAAACATTCAGCATCGCATTTAGTGCGGTAACTGATACCAGGTGTGCATGCACCAACAATCACTTTCAGTTATATTTTATTGAGCAAAAAAGGTTTAATAAGTCTTCAGTAAAAATTTGGATAAAAGAATACAAGCTGAAGTATTAGAGCTCCTAGACGGGTGGAGAAAGAGGGAGCTGAAGAGTGAGCTGAAGGAGAGAGCATGTCAAAAAGAGAGCAGATAGTTTTTCAAAAACAATTCTCACTTCCGTAAATCTTAATACCAAAATTTGCGGTTAACCCTTCAATCTTCTTCTTCAAAATATTTATTTCGAGTTACCACCGCTCGATTTCAGAACAATCTACAGTTTAAACCAATTCTAAAATATAAAACTTAGAACATTCAACTCGAAGTAATTGAAGATTCATAGACTAGGAAGAATTAAAAAACATATATGGCTGCGGCCCTGGCATCCACGCTGCACAGCGTCCTCACGCAATTCATGACTTACTAGAGGTTATATAACCAACCACTCGACACAGCGTTCTTATGCAAAGCCCCCTCTCAGCGAGCGGCTGCAGAACCTGCCGTGTGCGCGCTGCGTGAGGTGCAGCAGCGTGACAACAGCAAGACCTCATGACGCCGGTGATGAAGTAGGAGTCACGATCCCACCCAACATGACATTGAGACACATCTCATTCTTTATGTGGATTCTCGTCACGGAATCACGTATGATGCTAGAAAGGATGCCATTTTAATCTGGTGACGCAGAAGAAAGAAGTTGGGCGCTAAACTAAAAAGCAATATCCAATTGTTCACATATCATCGGCAGCGTTTTACATTACTTCTATTACATAATGTAAACTATTTCTGGTAAGGAAATAGGGTGTATATTAACTTTTGAAAATAAATCTAAGTTAAATAGCCTTAGAGGACACGATCTTCAAATCGGATTGATACGTTTTTAATGGTACTGTATGCTATGCCTGGGAGGTTATATGAAAATCAGTGTAAACTTTTAGCAGTACATGAACGTGATGGCTAGAACATCAACATGAATGATTAAATTATCTAAAACGAATTGAGAATATTTTCTTCTTACTTATACACACATTTGCACCAAATCATTTAGTGTTGGACATTTTTTGTCGTTTACTTTTTCCCCGTTTTGGATTACTTTTATTTTTTGGAATTCATTTTGTGTTGGAACTCTCAATAACTAATATTGAGTTTTCTAGAGCTGCTACTAACAGCAGTTTCTAAAATTTTATAGTATTTCTCGAAATTAATTTTTTTAATAAATAGGAAATTTCCTATCTTATTAAATGGAAGACTGCCTCTCATTTGTATATTATTCCCCGCATACAGTGCACCTCCCAGGTAATTTCGGTGCAGCCAGCCGGAAATTTCGGGGGGACCAGGATCCCCGACAAATAATTTCGGGGCGGCAGACATTATTTATTAGCAATATTCGTATTCCTTTACTTAAAACGGCGACTGAAACTGGCCCCCAACTCAACATTTCGACGGGGGGGCATGACCCCCTGCCCCCCCCCCTGGCTGCGCTACTGGTATGAGGTAATTTTCCTACCTCATGCCCTTCCCTACCAATCAATTTCCTCAAATCATGTCCTTCCCTACCACTATACCTCCATACCTTTACTTCAAATATTATAACAATAAGTCTAAGAAGAAAAGTCCCACGGGAACACGATACATTCGATACAAAAGAAGTCACGAAGTCCCACGATACATTTGACACTTGGCACCTCAACCACACCTCACTCATAATTGGAGGATCGTCCCCCAGCACGCCCCTAAGGCGAGCAACCATCACCAACACCGACAGCAAGATGACAGTGTACGCAGCGCCAAGGTTACGGCAGCAGTAGCGGGAGGTTTGCGTAACTGGCGACCTACATTGATGAGCGTCGGGTGGATGCAACCCCAGCAACCGCCAGGGGCGAGCTCATCGGCCGGATGCCGAGAAGCACGACAATGCTGACGCAGCATTCACGATTCCAATGCAAGGATCACAGTACTGGAAGGACGCCTAGCGTCATGCGACTTCAAGTGCACGCAAGCTGCGAACATCGTACATCGTACACATCCGTCTTTTGGAAGTGTTGCTGAAGGGATAAATACGATTTATATCATTGAAGCAATGGTAACCAGCGATCCCAACAGTATAATGCTATGTTCATTTCTATAGTCCATCAATGACCAAACTGGCAAACGCCGCGGATGGACGGTCTCCTTCCACCCCCTGTCAAAGCCACCCCGCACCGGAGTTCCGTCCCGCCGTTGCTGTGGAGAAGAAGAGCGGCTTTAATACGCCTCCGCCATCGCTTGATTGCGGCCTCCCACTCATCCTCGCCGACAGTCATTCTCATTCTCCTCGTCCGCCCTCTCATTCATAGCGCTGGCGCTTATTCGTATACACGGGTTTACTACTCTGTTTGAATTGACGTATCTACCCCAGCATATCATTCATTATCCGGCTGATATTTACCATGCCGAAATTACGACATCATTGGCTCTTCGATACGATCAGGTTTCTAGATAATCGTTCTGTTTACAAAAAGGTAGCAAAAAATATTCCTATCACTAATGGCACAAATAAGGCCTAAATTCCCGTCGTGGCTTTCAAAGGCGGATAAATGTTGACGAAAAAGAGAACTCCGTTAACCCTAAACAACAGCTTGAATTTTCATTAGTTGAATTGATTTTCTCAGTTTAAGAATAAATACTGACGGGTTATGAATGTAATTCAACAGATCTGTACATTAATACCAACATCAGGCATTCCGGTCCATAGATATTTACTATTGTCCGTGTTCCACCATTGTCTTTAAAATTTATGTTGCTTTTCGTTCCTAATCCAAGAATAGCAGCGTTTGAAAGAGCAGGAAATTTCGAAGAAACATCTGAGAAGATGAAATTCTGAATTTGTAAGATTTGAAGGTATCAAAATTTAAATAATTCAAAATTGGGCAATATGCTGCCAAAGAAATTTTTGACCTTCCAATTCTTACTTTCAGAATAAAGCTTTGTGAGAAATTATTTTCTTCTTTAATTCATTGTTAAGCACTTGAGTGTTGTAGACTTATTTTGAAAAATACACTGAACCACTCTCGTTAATAGATATATTTTAATTAAACTGTTAGTATCACCAAAATATTCATTTTTCATCGACCTTTAAAAAAGATTCGAGCCAATGGACATTGCATTTAAAGGAAGACAACATAATAACATTGTTAACACGTATGCAAAAGTCCAATGCAAAACGTAAACTTTCTAGCAAAGAAAAGTTACCGTAGTGGTTGAAAGAGAGAAAAAGAAAGAGTGGCACATGGAGCAGGGTGTTTATGAATGATGCCGCAATGCTATGTTCTATGTGAGCGTCTGTGGCGGTTGAGTGATGAGTCAAAACCAAAATGAGGTCGGCAGTTCCCCCAGAGCAGCGCACTGTTTCATCAGGCTTGCGCATTGTTATTGTCACGCGCAATTTGCCCGTTGGAGACCAAGTAGGCTTAATAAACGGCATAAAATCCTAAGGAGCAAAATTAAACAACCGAGTTAATAGTAGTCATTTAGATGTTAGTTTAAGCCTCCCTAACCATAAAAAAAGCATTCTATAGAGATGAAAGATAAAGGCGCAATTTAAGATAGCGTTTAGGGAATGCAAAATCTATGCACAAGCCATATTCGCTAAGATACTCTTCGCATAGAAACAGTAATTTAAGAAGAAAGGCAATGAAAGAAGGTAAAAGTTAATGAGGAAAGTTAGAGGTGCTAAAAAATAAGACAGTAGTGAACCGAAAATAAGATGGTCCTTAACAAAGAAACAACATATTGTGAAACAACTCGGGACCTTACATTTCCCCCTTGGGAGTGCTAATTCCTACAGATACAATAGTTGTATCCCCTGAGGGAAGTAATCATGCTATTCTAATGATTCGAAATTTGGAATCAAATTTATTACAAATAATAATTAAAGTCAGAACTCATACGTCTTGAATTATTTTATAGGTTCGTATATTACAGTATAAACGAAAATATCAACGAAGAATGAGCCTGACAGGCAAAAAAAAAAAATCATGCGTTTCTATGGTAGTTTAATCTAACGTAATTCACTATCGAAAAGTAATGAATAACTGTTCCATATGAACAAGAAGAGCAGCATCAATGACTTCGAAGAAACTGAATGATGACTTTCCAGTAGAATGTCCAGAGAACCTTGCAGAACTATTCGAGCAGCAGTAACTGTAATGACAGGGGTATCAGTGTATTTACTTGGCAGCAGCAGAAGTGACGACAACACCTTGAAGAAATCACGGCACATCCACCCGCTCCCCCGCGCTCGCCTACACCTCCTCCGCGTGCTCCACCACGGCGCAGGAAGCGCGCCATTCTTGAGGAAACGCTTTTCCGCCACCAGGGGGCTGAGGTCGAGGGGCGCGATCGCTCGGGTCACTAATGAGACTGCGCTCTCCTTCACGACGGCAGGACAGGTGGGCCTCGAGCCGCCGCTCTCTGTACGTACACACAACCTCCCAGCACAACCTCTCCAATGAGGCAGTCATTGGCGGAATGAGTCTTAAGTTTCAGCTACAGACAAATTACGATCAGCATTGGGGTAAATATAAGTTTGTCCAAGGTATTTCAATAACGAGGCTAAGATTTATATACGCATTCGAGGAAAGAGCGAGAACGGGTGTACAACACGATCAAAATTGACCTCAATTCTAATGACTTCCGTTGAAGGCTCTGACTTTTTTCTCCCGCTACTTTTTCCATTTAATTACCAGTTCCCTGCCAGGATTTGGCAAAGTAACTTTCTCAGACTAATCGGATTTTTTCATGCTCGGCTTCCAGTTGAAATGAAGGTCTTCTGGCATTCTGTGACGCTATCTTATTCATTGCATGTGACTTAAAATCACTTAATCTCATGGGAGAATGCTGTTTGCAGCACCAGAGGCTCGTGAAAACTTCTATGAAAAATTCAAAATGTATCGTAAGGTGTCAACGAAAGTATTCAGTTTTCCATGTACTGATGCAGCAAGGCCTGAGCATTGAGTGCTTTGTGCACATTTGTGAACGAGCATACCTCCGACCAACTGATTCCAGCTCAATTTCACTGAACTTAATAAATGTGAAATTAAAATTACTTTTCGGATCACTTTTCGTCCCTGGCTCGTGTGGTTTAGTAGCTATATAAAAGGGAACGTGTCTAGGTGTACCCAAGATGAAAAATAAGAAAATGTGAAAGACACGGAAAACCATTCTGACGTTCCGTCCTCTAGCTCAAATCAATTCAGCAAATTTAAAGACTGACAATTTTGCGCTATTTATCGTGAGGTGAACGCAGTGACGAAAACATTTTTTGGGGCCATGAACCTGAATTTTGTGTGGAATTATAAATTTCAGCGGTAGACGACTCTATATACGAGATTTATACTTCACTAAGTTTTCGTCGAACAGGTTTAACATTTTCTTTACACAAATACTGCATGCAAAACATTATAGAGAACGAAAAATGAAGCATAATGGGTCCAAAAGTTCATCAACTGAAACAAAAATTTGCGATTTAAATGGGGCCCTAACAAGTAGACTAAGTTTGACCGCGCAGCTCTCACTTCCAAGTCGCATTTCGCCGCAGTGGAGAGGGATGGTCGGATACGGAGGGGCTTTTTACTGAGAATGGAAACTGAAGTGAAGGAGCCCGATAGGAAACGTTCATTCAGAACACGGCCCAATCCTCACTTCCCCCTGCGCGCCGAGCCGCGGACGAGGCGCAGAAGCGTCATTCATTGTTGATTCATCGCTAATCGACAAAATAGCTTCTCGCACTTTGGATCTGGAGATTCATACCGAGATCAACGTGTGCCAAGTAAAGTGTTTTCGTCGTGTTGAAGAATTTATGTATATATTTATTTGTGAATGAAATTACTTTGTTCAAATTTTCATACGGAAAAACTAGACTGATACCTTATGTTAGAACATCTAAGTTTATAAATAAGTAAAATATCTCAAGAATAAAGTCCCATGTATGACGAAGGTAATGGCGGTGTTTGTTTAAGTTGAGCGTGACAGAGGTGGCTGGCGGCGCTTGTCTGGAGCTGCGTTTCCTGCGCGCGGGGCTCCCAGCGCTAGCCACCTGTACCGCTCGTACGACACCCCTGCCCCACCTCTACCCTCCGCCAATTACAAGCTGCGATAACGAGAACCACCTCATTATCATCTGAGACGGCGTTCAAACTTTGGAAACGGTGTAAAACAACACCAGGACTGACGGCAGCGAGGCTACCTTGCGAACGAATGAACAACGACGGATGCAACGACGACTCTGGTGTCGAGTTCCCTCCAACACAGAGCAAATAAATGAAAGTAACAATGAGGGATGAAGAAATACTGTAGTAAGCGAACGCTGGAACATGAAAATCAATTTCACCTGAATTTAATTCAATTTTTTTGTGATCAGAGTGATCTTAAATTCCATCAAAACACGGAATTTAGATAAAAATTTTCATTCGGACATTCAAAAAAGTCCAGAAAAAGCTAGCAGTATTTTTCCTAATTCACATGCAGTTCGATTTCTTTCAAAGGTTTTAAATGCAGGAACGGAAGAGCAGATTGAAGTTAGGTTCGCTCAAATTTCTTGCTCTCACTCGGAGGTTCTTGGACGCAGTGTGACAGCGCGTGGTGTGAGTGCCTAGTGCGATGGCACCGTCCCATCCCAAGTGACCAACTTTGTCGATATGAATCATATCATGCAACCCTTAACGCATGTATTAATGATTTCAATTTTGCGTTCTTGGAGGCAAAATACAAGCGGATAATCCGGAATAAAAAATACTATTTAGTCCGGCTTCAAGAAAGTTTAAATAAAATGATAAATTTAGTAATAAATGTTGGTACGACTTGGCAGTAAAATTGATCGAAAAGCGATACTCAAATTCTGCAGAGTTTTTTAGAAAGAAAATAATCTCATCCGTCATTTTCGTCAGAAAATTGCACTGTTTATTTAGATTCGTGTGGGTAAATCGAATTGGAACGAATAGTCGTAAGTAATTTAATTACTTATTCCACGTCACATTAAAATATCATAATTGAGTATCAGTAACTTACCTCAAAGATGATGCGAAAGTGACCGAAAATAACCGTGCTGTGCAATAATACTTCAAAGGCACAATAATTACTCTCAATTGGCAGTTGGAGATTATCGTCACAGGTAAATAAAACTGGACTCCTACAAGCACAAACGAAAAAAGAATCTTACGAGAACCAACCTTAATCTTTAATGTAAGATATATTTATCGAACAAATCCATAGCCATGTTCACATGCTGTCCAAGTGCTGACATACGTGTGACTATACGCTACCTCCCTCAGGGCGAGCTGGTTCGCAACACGCCGTGTTTGGTTAGCTCAGATAACGCTTGTGTCCACCTGACCATGAACTTAGAGTCACTTTTTACAACTAAAGAACATCATGTTAAATTTTCCAAGCGCTTAATGGAGAGAAAGTCCAAAAAAACTTGGCCGTCTTTTCCAAAATCAAACGAATAATTAATTGTAATGAGTTTTGTGAAAAACTTCGACATTGCATTTTCAAAATAATTATAATCCAGTTGAATGTTAAGTTCAGAATCACTTACATTTCATGTTCAAAAATGCCTCTGAGGCGTCAATCTCCTTCTTATCTCAACTGATACGTAACAACGCATCGTTCTGGTCGGAGGGCATGGCCGTCTCTGTTGAGTGGACAGTAACGAGTGGAACATTAACTCATCGAGTGGCTTTATTGCTATGCCTGTTATCAAGGGCCAATAAAGGAGCTGTTCAGGTCATGCTGACTTGACGGTTTTACCATTGAAAAATCTTAATCAAGGGCACTAATTACCTCCTCGTTACAGCTCTGGCTCCAGGAAAAATTAAGTATCTCCCGAGTTCTCTGTGTTTCTACATCATAATTTTTGAAATACACTTATTGGATTAGGAGAGGAAGGCATGACATTAGTACAGGTTAAAAATTAAATTATGCAAATGCTCATAAAAAAGAACCAGGTCTTAGCGTAATATCTGAATTATTTCTTGACCATCCACGATAACTGTATTTGTAGAGAGTTCCCCTCCTCCAATGAGGATCATGCTCAACTCACTGCAATGCTCCAGTCAATTCAGCGAGGCAACCTTCGGTTTGACGCGAGTTTCCTTTGCGTGCGCTGCAGTGATGGCTGTGATGCAAGTCGAGCGCTCGTTTCTGCCGCGGGAACCCCCGCGCGACTCCGACGCGCTCTGACGCTGTGCGCAGATGAAGTTGCTCTTTTCAACAGACGACGGTGTTCTGGCGAGGCTTTGGCGCGAACATAACCAAGTTTGGTTGTTACTTTTCCCGAGAGCTCGACTTTTGTTTATATGAATTCACAAGAAAAAAATGATCCCTCATCAACTGTGAAATAACAGCCATACGTTACATAACTGATGAATATTTTGCACTAAAACATATAGTCTAGAAAAGCATCGGGGAAGATTTCGACGTATGTTAATATTTGATATTACGGTCACACTGAGAAGTTTGTTCCAAAGGTAAAATATATAATGGTATTGAGTACACATTTATTCAGCAACCCGCTTGACGCTGAAGGAAACAGTTGATGCCTGCATTCAATAACCTTTGCGCGATTAATCGTAAGAAGGGTAAAGGTGTCAGTCACCTTTCACCACAAAGGAAATACCAAAGTTTCCGCAATTGAAGGTATTGTAGAAAACCGCGGTGTCACTCTTGAGGAGGAAGCCTTCTCCATTGATACAGAGCATCTGACGCGTGTATCTGGGGCACCGGATCAGGACCATTATCTCTCTTTTTTCTGAGCTGCAGAACCCCTCGCCGACACTTAAAGGGCTTTATGCAACATCCAGGGCAACCAGTTCTTGCGCTCCTTACAGGTTAACCGCTTGAAGGTCGGCGCAGTAAGATTATGTCAGAATAATGTCTGCTTGCTCCTGCACTGACGTAAGCGCGCGATCTGACGGGTCTCTTTCAAGTATGCTTGTAAAGTAAGCACTCTGATCATTTCAATATTTAAACGAAACACATACAGCTTATATGTTCCTAAGAACATTAAATTCAAACTTGGTCTACTATGTTCGGAGTTGTTAAGATTCTTTCTAAACTGCTTAACACTTGGACTGCGACGTGAGCTACCGGTGGTACACGGAGGAATTTTCAGAATGCTGCTGACCGACCAGTAGTCACAACCTTAATTCTCATGAATACTTAAATCAAAACTGAATGATGGCACGATCCAGTGAAGGTTTACTATTTTCACCATTGCTTACCACAATTGACTTCAAATTTGAGTTGAAAATCGAACTTTAGTTTTATTGGCCAAAGTCAAAGTGTTATGCTTTCTGATGGTTCGAACTTTCCAAAGAAAAAAAAACGTTTTTTTCTTTCGTAACACAATCAAGTATAGGTCAACAATACAAATAATTCAAAAGCAAAAAGGATAGCAGTTTGAAAAATTCTCAGAGAAACTGGCTAATATAGTAACGCATTAAACTGAAGAGTAACTATGGGGTTTAATGAATTGAATAAAATCATTGCGTAGCGCCGGGATGTGCAGTGACCTTAGCTGATGTTCAGACAGACACGCGGCGGCGCGTCAGGCTGACCTGCCAGCCTTGGCTTCTGCTGACACAAGAGCAGCTCACGCCAACCACGCCGGTGTTCGCCTGCCCAACTTGCCCCACGTACTGATCTAGGTTTGTTAACTCTCCTGAATACTGTAGAGACTAAAATAATAGAAGTGGTTCTGCTTACATTGCCGCACTTGGGATCTACTTTACAAATGGAAAAACTCGAGTTCCATAAACTTTTTAAGTGAAAACCAATTCAGCATTGTTGCACTTGGGATTGAATTGGTGAATATATTAGATTAGATTAGATTATAAGTTAGTTTAAGCCTCCCTAACCGCTGCAAAAATAGAGCGTATCGAAGAGAGGAAGGAGGAAGGCACCATTTAGTATCGAGATAAGAAAATGAGGAATCTATGCAGAAAGGGCATAAAAACAGTAAGATGTGAAAGAAGTTCATGAAACAAGATCAAAGTTGAAGAAGAAAGTCAGAGGTGCTGAAAAACAGGACAGTAGTGAACCAAGAAAAAGTGGTCCTTAACATAACAAAAAAACATTTTATTTCAACAAAAAGAAGGCCTACCTAACTCTCAGCTCGGGCCCTCACATTTTTCCCCTGGGAGCGCTAATTCCCATAGATACAATAGTTGTATCCTCCTGAGGGGTGGTGAATATATTATGGTCCACTTTATTTCATCTATTATTTTTATCATGGTCATATCTTCAGTTTTTTTATCTTATAGTTCTACTAAAAGTTATCTAGAATAGGGAAAAATATAATCAATTTTCAAAAGAAGTAGCAGCCCAAAAACGTACGTACGATCATATTAAAAAAGTGCAATGTTTCTGACAGACAAATGCAGTTGTACAACATTTTGTTCATTACAAGAGTAAAAACCCCCCTTACGGGAAAGAAATTAATATTGCAACATGGCCTGGAGCTCGAAACTCTCCAAAAATGCGGCACAAAAGCGTGCCCTGGAA
Organism: Morinoia aosen; assembly: GCA_030386875.1. Classification (NCBI taxonomy): domain Eukaryota; kingdom Metazoa; phylum Arthropoda; class Malacostraca; order Amphipoda; family Talitridae; genus Morinoia; species Morinoia aosen. The sequence continues at coordinate 4,044,609 of CM059556.1, read as the reverse complement.
CGCACCTCGCCGAGTCGCAAGGTCTTCTCGTCACGGGCGCTGTGCCTCGTTCAGAAGGCCAGCGTTGCATCAGGTCATTGTGCTGGTGCTGGTGGGTCGACGACCTCTCACACGACGACCTAGGTGCTCCCCATGTACAACATTGACGCTCGTTCATGAGCTGACGAGTAACAAGTGTGTGCTCTACTACACAAACGCATCATCTTACTAGAACATTCTAACTGTAAAATGCGTCGTTCAAGTTAAGCAAAAGTGTTCATAAAACTGAACTAATGAAGGAAAATCTCAACCACACTCTAAACGTTAACAGGTAGAGTCCCTCAAGATACAATTTCCAGTCCAATTGGTTTTACCGAAAACTTTCTGACTCTGGATTTACGTGCACTTGATAAGGAAAGAGATATATGGCCAACCCATAATCAATTTTTGAGTCGTACTCACTGGAGTTAACATTTCTGTTTCAGGTGTGCAAGCTGCTGACCTACTGCTAGATGAACAGGTCAAAAGTGTACAAGAGTTGAGCTCTACACACATCAGCTCTTTTGTTTAAAACAATTTTATTAGCAAATAAAGTGCGATGATGAAAAAGTACAATGGAAATATATTAGCACATGAAGATGGCTTGTACGTTAAACTGTGCATAAATTGTTATCAGCTGAAAAACATTCATTACAAATTCCAAAGTAAGGCATAGTTGCCAACAACAGGATGCAGCAAAAGTAACGCCAATTTGAGGGCTTCAGTAGCGAAGCTGTCACGCGGAACTCGGGCGGAACCAACCAGAATGCCTTCTCTCCATGGCTTCAAGAATCTCATTGTGTTTTATTTTGTGTGTGGTGACACCTGAGGTTGACTAAGGTAGTTAGGACTTTATTACAGCAGGAGATTAACGGTTATTTTCGAGAAGTGGTAAAGGCACGTGCTATTAGCGACAATCAGTTGAAATCACCATATAAAAACCACGCACTTGAGTTATCCCACAGTAATCTGTTGAAATAATGCTTGCGCAGCAGATCGAGTGGTGAAATCTTTTGTAATTGAAAAGGTCCCGGTGGGGTAAGTTTTCCCGCGCGCCACTCGTGAGTCGAAATTCGAGTCTTGAAGAACAATGTTAAACCTCAAGAATTGAATCTTTTATTACATGGATGCTAATAAAATAATAAGAGCAAAAAGTAATAAACTAGTGGGTGGTAACACGAAGCATAACGCGTTTAAACTTCGATCTGAGTGAATCAAATGGCTTCCGGGTCTTCAGGAGGAAACGGAAGTGTTTTTCAGATTAAATTTACGGAATTTAAAATATTGTACTAAGTTGGAAAAGGTTTTAGGAAGCGGGAGCTAATTCTCTGTTTCACATCTAGAAGCCATCAATTCAGCAGGCGTTGGAAGCACAAGCGCATAAAAGGAATGCAGGGCGACAGTAAAATACCCCGAATGTTCAATAGGGGCCCAAAGGGGAAAACTTCGCCTCGCAGGAGAAGGAAAATGACGGAACTGCGAGTGGTTTTCCCGTTCATGGTACTAGCATGGAAATCCTGATAAATTGAATGCGCCCATAATCTAGTGGAAACCAGTGAAATTTAAATATTTCCAAATTTTCATGCACAACGTGTTGCAGGTTTTATTTGAAGAACCCTGCATGAAAGCTTCGTAAAGGCTACAGGCACCACTGTGTCAGTATCACCGTGTCAACATTGCGTCAAAAGCATCTGTGTCACGATTGTGTCAGAAGAGGAGTGTTCGAAAAGCAAGGTCGCGAGAGCAGCACGTTCGTAATGCCTGCTTGCAACACTCCTTGTGTTGCAACAACAGCAGCGAGAGCAACGCCACCTACAGCGTCAAACAGTGACGACGTCCGAGTAAACAGTCGCACCATGCAGTCAATGACACTAGCTGCCGTTGACCGGGAACAAAATGCAATTATTGGTAGCTCAAGAATGGGGACTAGGAAGATATTTTGCAGCAGGAGATTAACGGTGATTTATCCAATTGGTAACCTACGTATGTTACACAACCAGAACTTATACATGTCACACAAATTCTGTTTTGCGATATAGGAGCTAATCAAATAAGCAGTTCCTTCTCACGTCTTGCGCAATATATGCATATATATATATACTGTATATATGAGTTAAATTCCAGTAAAAATCTACTCATCTGCAACTCTAAATGGTTAGACATGTACAAGAGATAGCAATAGCTGTAGTAATTTTACTCAGGCTATTATCAGATTTCTTGTAATGTACAAGTGCTATAACAAATTTATTCGAATAATATCATTTCTGCTGCGATGCACACGTTGTGGAGAGCGCACTGGTATAATTTTGTGCAAATTGGAGACATTTGGTCACCATTTTGTCTTCAATTTATTACATGTAAATTTACATAGACTCTTCTTGCTAAGTGTTACTTTGAAGATAATAAGGCTGCGAACATAAAGGCCTAAGATTTGATGGACAAATGAAATTATTCACAGCACAGGTCCACAAATCTTATCCAAGATTTTTTCACAGTTTGACTTCACCAAAATCATGAAATTAATTATTTCACGATTTCATCCTGGTGTCAATAGGGCTACCACACTGATCTTGTTCTGTGAGGAATTTGAAACATTTAGTTGCCCAACCAAGATTACCTAACCGAGAGTATGGATGTAATTAGTTGCTTATTGCATAATTCAAAATTCTACAACATGTAATGTCTTCAGAAGGACTCAACCAACTAATCTAGACCGAGACCGCTGAAGAGATAAAATAGAATATGGCAACAGGAATCAGCCTTGTGGCCTCTTCTCGGGTTACTACCAAGTCCTGAGGGAGGCGGTCGCATTGAGTTTAGTCCGAGGACTACCACCTCCTTGTAAATGATACTCTCATATCCTAACGTAATAAATCTATCTACACAGGATTAAATACTGGAATAGAATGAGTGACGCGACGCTCAATCACCGTACTCATCTTGCATAGCTTCGCGGGCTTGTACCAAGTGTACGGGGACCGACTCAGTAGGAAATTAAAAGTTTCGAGTGTTCTCATACATGTGCTTAGATTAGTGAGCTGATCACAAACACTTTTGAGTCAAAATTAGTTTCCAATACTATGAGATTTTTGGAAAAGATTCCTCTCAAATTTGAAGCCTGGTATGAGTGCATGGAGACAGACATTAATTACGCAAAAAACATAGAATTCCTTTCAGGAAATTCAATTATGCATTCAAAAAAATCCATTCAAAAAATGAAATAATTAAATAATCCAATAATACTTTGCAGCTTGCATCTCGGATGCAGATGCAGATGGGCGTGCAAGCTCATGGAAGCTTAGTAAAATTAGTTGCAACATTGCTCTTCAAACTATACATTTGCCTTCGAGCTAAAGGAGTGCTAGGATAAAAGCGACGGCAGCTGCCGCCTTACGCAGTTTGGCTGCCCCGTCATCGAGTGGTGATGCCCACGCAGCCAGCACCGGTTGTTCATTGGACTGAAGTTCAGGCTTTCTTCGACACCGTAGAATCTAACTCCGGAAACACGATATCGGCGCATTCTACCAAAGTTGTTTAACATAGGCGATGAGTAAATGTAGATGACTTGATATAGTACAAGAAGCCTTTGTTAGTTTCTAGTTTAAACATGCCTTCTTACCTGGATCAGTGTTTTCGTAGAAGGATCGCTGATTTTTAATAGTAACACTAAGAATGATGAAAAAAGTTATCTCCGCTTAAAGTGTAGATTTGTAATCTAAGTGTTCGAGAATTCGATGGCAGTAAAATAATCAATACGTGACTTCGAACAGCCCAAATGTGCAAGACAGGTTTGGCAGGTCCTTCACGAGTTTCAGATGAAGTTATTGCTTGCCATTCTGTCTCTGTTAAACAAATGACCTATACAGTCTACCAAATCTTGGTGGTAGCTTATGTTACATGTTACTTAACCGTCCGTAGTTTCTTCTACACTAGCGGGGCAATCCTAACATTGAAGGACTACTAACAAAAATACGTACATTCCGAGCCAATAGAACAATCGATAAACAACAAATTTCATTCGCGTGGAGTATTTTGACACGTAAATCTAAAACCAACGCTGAAAACAATTTCTAACTACGCCGTTTCACTTCACACGCTTCGTGGTGCGCATTCCTAAGTTTTTAATAACATCACTTCTGTATTCGCCATCAGTTCGTGTGTGACGGGTGTATCACTCTATTCGCAAATGCTAAACTATCATCAATTCCCAAGAGATTTTAGCTATATACTTCTGGAGCTCGTAGAGCCGATTGTGCTGGCATTGTGGTTTCTTCATTTTATTCTTCATCATTTGCTGAAAAAACCCTCCTCCTACACAAAAATGATAATACGCAGCTTAAAATTCCCACTTTATCAGCTAAAAATTCCCATTGATGTTTGTATTCAATTTTTTCATTCAGATTCATGTCATATATTTTGCGTCATCAATTTTTAGTTATATATCCACATCGGAATGCGTTTTCCGTCTTTACAGCTCACCTTTGCCCATATTTGATTTTTCCAAATTCGGTATCGCTTTCCTCTGCATTCTCCTGAGAATGATTGTTCTGTCAACGAATAAAATAATCCTATTAATACCCGAAAGGAACAATACAAATTATTGTCAGCAATTTGTAAATGTGCCCTGTATTTCCATATATGATATTTACACATTTTACACCTAACTTTGTATCATGTCAAACGAAAATATTGAACAGCTATTCAACATATCAACAATTAATTAGTAGATTCATTGAAATTATCCTAAACTTGCTTATTTTTTCAACATTTTTCTTAATTTTCAGCTAGTATCGCAAATTTTTGGGGTTCCAAAAATTTAAAGAATATTCTCATGGAGATGTATCTAAATGACTTAAAATAAATCTCTAAGTTCACAATATATCACATAATATTTTGTAAAGTTCATTATGTATTTCATAAGCTCATGACACCGCTGCACACTGCCATATCTACAGCTTACACCGGCAAAATGTGGCTCATCTACACGACAGAATGCCAGGGCCACAACCACAGAGTGTCCTCATCACAGTCTCCGAGTGCCACACAGACTTGAAGAGCCGCAGCCCCAGCGCAGGTCGTTCACCGGAGTTGCTCTGTGCATCATGCGGCCTCGAACAGTCATTTCCCTGTAGCAGTTCTAATCACTGCACTGCCGACACGAGAACTTCACAAGCACGGAGGTCAACTTCCACGCTGTTATGCTGCCCTGGTATTTTCCCTTCAGCCTGTTGTTCAAACATCCGCACATATTCCAAAATGAATGTGGCACTCAACGATACACTCTGTTTAAAACTGAATGTTCATAAATGTTTGAGATAGGGGGACATTTACAGAATGAAGACTGTTGACAAAGGTAGAACATCGAGGTAGAATAAACTCGTGCGGTTTATCTCTACTAAAGATTGTCTGTCTACTGTTTGACACAATTCCTACAGGCCTAGTGAAAGAATGACAAACTGCAAGGCCATCTGTCAACGACAGACATCTCTTACGGCGCTTAAGTATCTGATAGCCGGCATTCAACAGGAACCAGTGCTTCAAGTTAATTTTCTACTGTGACCCGTGTTTCCGTCCTCAGTCTAAATGTTTCGGCAAAGCATCTACGATGTTAGCCGCCCAAGTATAGTCTCTACACTGGGCGGCCAAAAGAAGTTTATACACGGAAATTTATTTGAGAAACTCACGAAACACACAGTTGAGTGTCATGCGCTACTTTTGACTTAATATAGAATATATTTGATCATACGCGTGTGTAAATGTAATAATGCTTAGACTGCAGATATTTAAAAGTCAAATTTCACCTCAAAAATAAATAACTACTGGTCACTAACTGTTTTGTCCCTATGCCATATGCTAAAGAGCTTGATTTTCAAAGGATTTTCTGACTCTGAAAGTCAAACTATTCCACTTCAGTAAAAAATGTGAATTAGTGGAAACGAAGCCAAATTAGTTTAAGTTTAAAGTAACTCGAAAAGGAAAGCGAGAGAAATTTTGCTTCACCATCCAAAATAATGAATCATTTACAGGAGTGAAACATGTACTTGCATTTCAGAACTGAGAACGAAGAGAATTCTTTCAGAAGAATTCTTCCCAAATATTTGGAAAAAGGCTAAGAACAGTACATAAATTTCGTTTTTGTTCATATTAGGTAATTATGTTAATAATATCAATTGCCATTGTATCTACCATAACATCATATGCAGCAATGCGTCATAGTAGCTTCTACAACATTGAATTTATCATGTAAATGCATCCAATCTAACATTGTGTGTTTTAAAATATCTTAGAATTGAATTCAGAGAGTATAACAGAATTACCTCCTTTCAATCTTCTTCAATTTTGAATGAGCATAAAAATATGTTGCTTTACTTTTTCTTCCTCAAGAGTGCTATCAACCATCAATATTCATTTTTCCTTCATGGTGGATTACAAAACTCGTTTCTCAGAAGTAAAGGATTAGGAAGAGATTTCCTAACAATTGCGTGCCTCAGCTTCAAGGGTCTAATCATCTGCCATAGGAAGTCCTAGGAAGTACAGGCCCGCCTGTCAAGGTTAGGTCGCAGAAGTAAAATTAATGCTGGTATGATACAGAATGGAAGGAAACATGACCATTATCCAATAAGAGCAAATTTTCAAGCTTAATGTGAATAACAATGAGTTGACTTTGCTTTCAAAATACTAGGAGTATAAAGAATTATTTCGACGCAGGAAGACAATTTTACTGAAGAATGTCCAGCTTCTATGCCTGATGGCTCATATGCCTGATACATGGGTTCAACTATTTTCAAAAGTTATGTTATAAGATCATATGATTACTTATGGGAGAATAACGCGACACATTTTTGGCTGATAACTGAGTTGTTTACTGTTCACATTCCTTAAAATGATGAAATCGTTTGCATCCCAACTAAAAAACGCACAAAAAATATAGCCATGAAACAAAGCTTGTAAGCGAAGAGTACAGGATGGATGGAAGACGGTGCAAGAAGAAAATGATGTACGAATACATGACGGCGTCTATAGAAAAAAGACAAATGAGCTTAGCAGTTCTGCGCAGGAGACAAATAGGTGTGTCTAACTCACAAAAATTTTTATCACTCACTGGCTGCCGATGGTTTGAATTTGACAGTCGATAAAACGTATGCTCCAACAAACGAATGCTCTGCCACTCTCATATGTTCTAAAAACATTGATGAACTAAAAAAAAAACGGGAAGCAACTTTGAGAACAAACTTCATCAGATATTTCAATCAACTGCAGACCTTTACTAATTATTTTCATTAATTTAACGAATCAGTTATGGAGTTTAGCAGCCTTTTTAATTACAATAGGTAAACTTACTTCTTAGGTTTTAGAGAAGGGCACTTTTTCCAAAAACCGTGTAAATTGCAATACTATTAACAGAATTCGTTGGACTAAGTATCGTTTCAAGTGTCTACGTCAACGAATGCCACACACCCACAGCAGTATCTAGGCTTCTAAATTTTGATAAAAAATTAAGTAAAGATTCCTACAAAAGGCTTCGAAAATGCGAGCTGACTTTTACTTCGTGCACGAGTACTTCGACTTCCTTGACAGCAGCGCATTATAGTATTGGGCGCCAGCTGGGGCTCGGGGCATTTGTGCTCATCTCCGAGTTGAAATATATTTAAAATTTGTATTCTTCGCTCGAGATGCAGTAAAGTTTAAGCTACGTATTGATGAAAAAATAAAAGCGGTTAAAAAACTAATTGCTCATCAATATTCTGCACTCTGAAAATTTGAAACTGAACCTAACAAAAAATGTAGGTAGATGAAGTACATAATACTCCTAATTTAAAAAAATCTGCATGAATAGCTTTAAAGTTTATGATAACGACCATTTAAGAGTATACATTTTTGCTCTGAAAATATTAATTATCCAGAGCGACATAACTGTAAAAATGTCCCGCAATAAGATTTCTTGACCAACGAAGTGAAGGATGGGACTTCCTTTGAAAAATGTCTTAATCTTCTTTTACTTTCTTTTACTAAATGTCTAAAATAAAGCAACGAGGGAATTGTATACAGTACTCTTTGTACGGCATCATCTGCAGTGCTGCTCAGGGGTGTGCACATTACCGTACGAGTGGCGTAGTCCTGAATGTGAACTTACTAAAATTATTCCAACTTTCAGTACCATTTTTGAGCTTCTTCGCAGATACTATTTTCACGTTCTAATACCGTTACTATCATAAGTACCCTCTTCCAAGTCATAGCGAAGAACAAAGATTGAAGCTCACAATTGCAAACTAACATAATTAGGTAGAACCCAACGAATGAGGTGTTTCATTGAGGGGGAAGATTGTTCCTTAAGAAAATCCTAGCTTTACTTCATGGCCATATGACCAGCAATATCTAAAAAAATTCAACTTTTATTTAACTATATCTTTGCTAATGTTTACAATAGTTGAAGCGACGAAGAAGTTAGATGGCCAAAAGAATTTTTGAGGGAGAACGCAATGAAGAATAAGACCTGTCTGAAACCGACTTAACAACGGTCCAGTACGACAGTCAGTGGTAACGATATCTGCGGGTCACTACGGTCCCTAAGAACGCTCATGAAGACAAGCGCTATAAGCTCACTCCCATCAATAATTGTGCTTGGGATTTTACAGGCTGTGCGTCAAGTCACCGCGACGCAAGGACAGTCCCCACTGTCCCAAACCGTGTGCACGGATGTACTGTCACAAAAAATAAAAAACTGTCCAAGCAGTAACTCAATGAGTCTCCAAGCACAGTTTCGCAAACCTGCTATCTGATCTGCAACACCAATGGTAACTGAAGCCAAAAGTGCCAAGTTACAGTGAATGCTGCCTTAACCTGCACTGCGAAGCGTCAGCAAGTAGAGCTATGATATGTACTAGAGCAGTTCTCACGGAGCATATCGTTTGTGCGTTACCAGTCGTGAGAACTGCACCTCATTCTCGCCGTATACAAACCAAGAATAAAACAATTTTTGATGCATGGAAAAGTAGAATAACAATGTTTCGCCGAATAGAATTTTCGGTCGTGGACGACAAATTTCAGAAGTTTACATAAAATCGCTCGATGTTATGTCGTCTAATTTTTCTCATAAGTTTGCAATGGGTGTGAATGCAGATGTTACTCGTTTCAGTTATATTCCATACGCTTCTAAAAATATGTTCTGGTGACGTAAAAACTCTCTAGTCAATCGATAGAAAACGGCCCTCCCACGCGAGAGACACACTGCGGTGGTGTGCAGACACCAGCAAGTGTTAGCAGGAGGAAGCTACAGACACTACATCAAGCAAGTGTCAGTAGGTAAGAGCTACAGACACAGTGTACGAACAGGCATCAGTGGAGAGGGAGGAGCTATAGAAACTGCGTACAAGCACGCTAAGTGTAAGAGGGCTGCAGACATTGCGTGCAACGCGGGGAGCCACGAAGCACAGACAGGCACTGCGTGCAGGTTTCGCGTGCAGGAGGAGACGGACTCTTGCAGTGGCACCCTCTGCAGGCCAAGGACACTTCCTGCTAACGGGCGGCAACGCACCCTCCTGGTGCCCCCCGTACATGTGGCCGCTCTTAGATCTTTTTGCGCGACCTCACCGCGCTCGAAGGGCGAACAATTCCTCAGCGTTGCTCTGCGGAGGTCAGCCATAAAAGAGCAATGACCGTGTGGGGGCCACGCATGGAGCGCTTCTGGCGATACCTAATACTGAGAAAATCAATAACAAAATTTGCAATGACATGGTTCCAAGAAATAATGACAACCATGATGCTATGACAAACCTGACTGCCGCCTCGAGCCAATTTATCATATATGTAGATAAAAAATTTCTCTGCAGCTGCAAGAAACACAAATCATCAATGGTCAGATATCATGATTGACTCTGCAACGAGGAAATGCTTTCGAGAAAATAAATCTTTCCCTGAAGTTCATTTTTTACGTCTGGTACCGAATTTTCAACTTCGTTTTTGAACAAGGGACTTAATTAATCGTTAATGATTGGTGCAACATGAAGACTATCAAAATGAAGAACAAAAAATCGAAATAAAAACGGAATTTATGGCCTTATCAGTTGAACTTCTACCCTGAAAGAGCTGAACACCTCGTTTCTATCAAATGTCATGCAAGTATACCTCTCCTTTTGCTGTTACAGAACAAGTAGGAATAATAGTTGACGCTGATTGACGGTGATCTGTTTAATGTACGCTTCCTGAATGTCGTTAAGGCTGTTTGCAGGCATTGGTGTACAAGGGAATCGAGTTACAAGACGAGACATCTTTACTATGTTATCAGAAGTTGTGTCTCTTCTTGGATGTCAGTTTTCGATAATCTGCTACACAAGACCTATCCGAGCATGAATATATTCAGAAGGACTTATTGATGGATTAATAATTATTATTGAAGAATTCCAATATTGCGCTAATGAAGTAAGACTTCTATTTCCTAAACGGTTTTGATAGAACGCACGCAAATTTTTCACGTCCCTTTTTCAGCAGCGTGGTCTCAAACGCTCTAAATTTTATGCCAATCCTAGATAGAATGCCAGGAGGATCAGGTTACATTTCTGAGAATTGGCGGAAGAAGCATCGTTCTAAAGGCAGTAAAATTTCATCTCATATTGTGAATAACAGCATTATTGATCCATATCAGTACGAGCACTCTACTCTGAAGCTCAAGAACACTCAGGGTTCTGGAAAGAGGCGCCTCCCCGTAGCTAACAGCATAACATTCTGGCCACCTTTAGCCAAGTTCGAAGAACGCCAAAAAATTCTTCTTCAATCCACAGCAATCTGCAAAAAGTGATACCGCACTTCATGCACTCTCGTTTTGTAGTAGTTCAGCAACGTAATGTTCATAAATGATCTTCAACCATTATCGAAATTCAGAGAACACACTCTGTTTGCAAGGGCATCTTCACTAGTCTGCGTAACAACGGATAATTCCATAGTTTATTGAACAACGAGTACAATTAGAGCAAATTAACAAAACGTTATCGCACCTTTGTACAAAAACGCTGTAAACTTTGCATTTAATCTGTCAGGAGCAAACACGTCGAGCGCTTCGAGAGTAAAGCTTCGATACGACGACGAAGTTGACTGCAAAACCGAGCGTCACGATAGAGAGAAGTGCAAGTCGTCAGCATTTATGGGGAGGTGAGCGATTGAAAGATAGCGGGTCGATTTGCACTATCACCGAGCTAAAGCAAGAAAACTGTGTGCGTACGCAGCTGTGGTGTATACACTATACAGAAATCGAGCAGCAGTACGCAGCACTGGTGCACCAAGGGACCATGCAGCAGCACAGCACACAACTCAGCATACCGGAAATAGCAAGTCTGCATCGACCAACTTTCTCTGGCCTTGTAGCCGTCTCTCTCTCTCACTGACACAAGGTTACGCACTCACCGCACGACTCCATTTCCTTCTTTCTGCTCACACCTCGCTCTACGTTTGGCTGGATCAACTACAGAGTATTCGGAAATAACCCTGGCACAAACGCATGCTTCCACATCAAGGTCTGGAGAATACGATGACCCGCCAATATGGCCTCGCTCACACAATTCGAACACAGATGACGTAGTAAACAATAATCTTTCTAGGAAATTTTAAGAGGTATGTCGGTGGAGATCAACTCTAGTTCCTTCTCAAAAAACTGTAGCCTCAAAGGGCTCATTCAAGTCAGCGTACTGATGTACGAGTATTGTACAGACGAGCAAAAGTGTATGCAAATGATCACGGGAAAAATTGGCTATCGTTATAAAATAATTATCCGATCTGCTTTAGACTGCATAACTTTCAGCAACGACTTAATAGAGCACCTTCTTTCCTCGAACTCACCATGTTTTTTACGAAGAATTCTAATTTGAAAATGTCTGCCGCATCAAATACTGAAAAAATGTTATTTTTGCTTGAGCCCAGGATTGAACACACAAAATAAATAGTCGTAGATGGCTCGCAAAAATTAAGTTATTAATTTATCTCGAGAATTTCTGAGAAAATTGAGCTCGGCGTTTTATGCATTTTTTCTTTTTCTTCTCAGCCATAAAAAGCCTCCCTCATTATCAAGATTTACAAAATTGAAGAACAAAACTATCTTCTAAATTATGTAGGAACAATTAAAACATATGTACTCATTAACGCTGTTCTTAATGATAAAACAAGGTTAAGTTCTTCGTTCCTCCGATACACGGAATGCTAGATGTTGATTAAGTATATGAGTCGAGAACTCAAAAGTGAATGACGGAACTTGATCGAAAATAGTGACATAAAGTCACCGATTGAATAATTATTTAACTTGGTTTCTTGAAATGCGACATATTAATGTACAAAGTCGCTCAGGTAGGAGAAATTACGGCTGCCTTGGAGGCTGAGTCAGTGCTGACGTCAGCAAGCGTGGAGAGGAGGCAGGAAATGCAGGCATCAGCTTCTCTGCAGAGGCTGACGACCCCAGGAACTGCAACCCGAGGACAGACGAGGGAGGCGAGCGTTTTGAGGGTGCGCACACAGCTGCAGGGGAGCGTCGCTCACCTCACAACATGTGACAGCACAGCCTAATTCCAAGGGGATGGGACCCCATTCGTCAATGTCATGTTAATATTTAGTAGTGTAACATTCTCGCTAAGTGAGCATATCAATTATGAGTAAAAATAATCCCTTTAAATAAAAAGCGTTAAAGGTTGATATAGTTAAGTGCATGGACTGTAGCTCGCTGATTGTGCATCGCAAATTTGGAAAAATCTAAAGCTCGTTTACTCTTCCAGATAAATTGGTTAATTTAGGCGATCGTGTCTTCAACTAATAGCAGGTGTACCAAATTGAAGGTAATTTACTGACCATTATGTCTGAGGCAGTGAAGCAAGATAATGATGAACAAAGATAAAATTCAACACGACCGTCCTAAAGATATTCTTTTCTCAATGCATTAAACGTGAAAAAATCCGTTCTTCAACTGCATACGGACCCGGAAAAATCCAGCATGTAACCGCGTTCTAGGTTATTTAGGTAAGAACCGTCCTTCGGGCGCAATTAAGCAACGATTCTATGGTTCAGTCGACCGTAACGGCTTATTTCCGGGCCATATCCGTCTATTCTAGCAAAACATTCGCGACACAACTCATGTGAGTCCACTAGACCAAGCCAAGCAACGGACCAAGGAAGTGTTGTGGTCTGCTGAGGACTGTGTCAGCTCGAGCACACGCAGTCAACAACGGAAATCAAAACTGATTATAAATCCAAACAGGCATTTCAATATTGAATTCTATAAACTTTTCACTTGTGTGTTGCTCCAACTAAAATATGATAGAAAATTCTAAGTTTTGTTTCAACGAGAGGAACCTCGCGCAACTGCGTTTATGTCGTCACTGTCATCTCACCATTCCAATCACGTGCTATTTTAGATTAAGAATTCAAAGCCTGAAATATAATACAAAATCCCGGCATTTAACATTCTATGACCCTCATCAAATGATCAGTTTAGCTATAGTAAATGACTAAAAAATGTCTCCAACGTTTCTTGTTATCATCTATTCCATCGGAGCAACATTCTGTACAGTAGGCTTTTAGTTTACGTTTCATTTTTTCCTCTTTTGGAAAGGTTGTTTGGTCATTATTTAATACCTTTCAAAAACTGTCAACGAACAACATATTAAAGTACTTCCATAGATACTTCCAAATATTTTCATTTAAAAAATGAATATTAGTTTCGAGATCACACATAACTTTTAAAATTTGTTGATCCATTCGTTCATTATGTTATTGTCTAGTTCTCCAGAAGTCGCACCATATTTCTCAAGTTTTAGGGCACTAGATTTTAATTAATGCAGAAAAAGTGTTATCAATCAATAACCCTAAATTATTAACATTACTCGTACATGAGGAGAGCGATCAAGCTAGGAAATGCAGTTAACGAGAGAATTTCTCACTTGCAGGAATGAACTCAACGAGTCCGACCTGTAGTGCTCGCCGTCGTGTAACTTCATCAAGCGAAGCGTGGAAGTTTTACGCTTTGTGGGCTTGCTCAATGAAGCAATTCACAGCCAATCTTTGTGATCAATAATTACAAAATGGTCGGATGCGAACTGACACAAGATTTTCGTGAGTCCACGTCTATCATCATTGAACACAAATTTGACTTCGTCTCATTTTTCATACTAATTGAGTTTCCCATATGTGTTCAACCTGTATCTTTCTCACAGTTTAAAGCCTCACTCTTGCTCTCATTGAAATGTATCAAGTAATTATTTTCTTTCTCTTTGAAATTTTTCAACATTTTTATTTATGTTACATAGCTCCTATTTCAGAGAATGTATTATCCTGTAAATTTTGAATTACGGCATTTATGGAGATCTTCATTTTTTTCACATAAGCTAAATTCAGGCAGTCCCTAATTTAGGTCATCGGCAGCCAGCGTTGAGATTTTTCCTAAAATTAAAAATTGAAGTTTTTCCTTCATTCGCATGTAAATAATGAATCTGAGAAGCGTAATTTTTTTATTGTTGCTCCCAACAACCTAGATTAAATAAACCGTTTTTTAAAGATAAACAATTCCTCTGATTTCTTGCAAATTCCCTTCGCCACATAATTGAGATAGCGAGACCTACTGTATATACATAACATGAAACAAGGCCATTTACAAACGCAACTAATGAAAGGTTTGATATATTTCCCCTACCAATATTATAGTCCTGAGTATGTTAAGAAAGCAAAGGGGGTCAAGAAAATTTCAGGTGCTCACTGATGACATTTCTTGTGATGTGAACAGAGCTTCAGGTGGGTTAAGTCAATCGATTTTTGTTATGTCCAAGAACTAAAAAGGCGGACACGAGCAAGTTTCATTCAAATGATGGTCGATGTGAAGGATGTGTATATGCCATACCTGATGCGAAACTTAACTCCTAAAAGTGAAGTAAATTTCTCAGAGTTTATTGTTGAAACTCACAGATTTTTGCTAGCATGCTATCATGCTGATATGCTCGCTAAAATTTTCACACATGAGAGGACATTTCTCTTACTGCCTGACTCTCTTTGACGTGTTCCTTATTTGTTTCCCTTTGAGTGCTCAAACTCCCATCTTAAACACCACTAATTTTTTTTTTCATTACTAACTAATCAACTAATTACCCACACGCGTTCAGGATGATGACGGACGGCTAGATACTTATTAGCACTGACACAATATTTCCATAACGAATGAGTTATTGCTTCTTAAATAACTCTTGCTCTGCGTTAACATAGGCACTTCATAAATGTATTGAAACATCCAGAACTGGGAGACAATAATATACTGTTAAACAATAATATCCCACTAGAACGAGAAAAAATAATTTCAGAATTTCTTCTGACGAGACAAATAAATAGTATAAAATATTCAAAGTGAGAAAAAACTAATTTTATAACTTATAACAACATGATAAAGTGTCCTAGTTCACTTGATACTCGGTATGGCTGCGCTTTTACAACACAGAGGGATTTTCAAATATCCACTCTAGCCCATCCTCGCGATATTGACCTCCAGATAGTCATTATGAACGTGAAGAAACCTACCCGCAATATCCGCGAGACCTAATTACCAATCCCATGAATGACGTAGAAACAAACACCATTGTTAATCTCCCACAAATACCGGGTCCCTCCTCACTACCTAACCCTTCTTTCGAGCCGCTGGCTTCCATAAGCGTAGCAACTCTGTCACTCAGCCAATTTCCACTCCTTCATTCATCCTCACCTGAGGCTTCCTCCACCCCCACTCGCTCCACCTCCCACTACCGACACAGTATCCTGATTTCCCACGGTGGATGTCTCAAGTCAGAGGGCGGATGGGCAGCAGCAGGTGCTGAGGAGGAGCGTGTAGCGTGAGAGCGTTCGGATGCAAGAATACAATGAAACGGCAAGGAGCGAACGCCGTCAAAACAAATATACGGCCAAGATTACACACCCATCGAAGATTAGCTGGGAGTAAAGCAGTTGAAGATAGAACACTATTTTTTAAGAAGTATATAAATAAAAACACAAGACAGATTAGACTGTACATTGACGCAAAAGGACGCTGCACAAGCCACTTAAATCTAATGAATTAACTATGGTAACAAAAAGAATGTAGGACAATACAAGGCAAAAATATGATAAGTGTCACATGCAAAAAAAAAAGCACGACGAAATGAGAGTGGTGTTGGTAGTATGTACAGCCAGAAATGCAAGCAGATAGAGCAAGATTTGAAGCGAAGTAAATTCCAAACACTTAGATCTGAGCTGATATCGATGTTGTGTAAAACTGCCACTGAAACTTTTTTATGAAACCGAATTTCGTCAACTGCGACATGCCAGCTCTTGACGGGAAAATCTTTACGATGCAAGATGCGAGATTAGTGAGAAGTATTTTGCAAATCGTAAGGATTAAAAGTACTCGAATCTATCGTACTCATTTTAGTAGAGTGAATAATCGCTATTTTTGGTGCTAACAATATTTCTCTCTTTAAGGAATTACATAAGCAGACCCTCTTCACTCTCTAGTAGATGAGATCATGCGTTTGCATTTTCTTATAAACTCATAACGGTTGGAGGATTAGGTGAAAGAGTTTGTGATATAAATTTTAAACATTAAAATGTTAAACTTTTGAATAACATGAAATTTCGACAATAAACTACAGGAAAATTACATTTTTCCTTACTAAATCATCAAAACTGGAAGCATGCGTGTGGATTTCATGACTAAGGAAAGGACCATTCAAAATATTATCGTTTAAAATCCTGAAAATATCCCACTTCAGAGCTGAGTGTGGTATGCAACAGACTCGGTATGATCAACATGCGTGCGCAACTTCTGAGTTACGAGTTTACAGAAACTCTTAACAGTTACGGTTAACTCGAGCAAATGTTGTCAAAGCAGCAGGCAACGAAGAGCCGCGCACGGAATTGCGGTGAGCAGTTCGGCTCAAGTAAAAAACGGGCGAGCACCGGACGAGCTCCACAGGAAGCGGATGGACGACACCGTCCGAGAAATTCAACGTTTCCTAAGTTAGAACATCCTCTTCCTGCACCTTTTCTTCGGTGCTCGCCTCTAATGATTAGCTTGATAGCTGGAATTTTGGGCGAAAATATTACCGAGACGTTATGAACTCATCATCCTCATTTTTTGAATTAGGTAGCATTCTACCCCGTCAACTTTAGAACACCTAAAAACATAAGGCGCGATGCAGACGTATTTAATCAAGGATTGGAAAAACTTAGGAATAGTTTGGCCAAGAGTGGTGAGGTTGCTACGAATGGTGTAGAGGGCTCGGGGCGCACTTCACGTTCACCTGTAAATTGCGTCGTGTTCCTTCACGCGCTTGTGTGCGCTCAGTCCTGGAGTGGCGGGAAGCGCCGTAGCCTGTATACGCCAGCAACTTCCGTCCCTTGACCTTGGGGGGACGGGCGGCAGCGCGCGGCGGCTCCTGCATGACGCACAGCAGCTCCTGCATGGCGCACAGTTCGCAGCAGCAGCTCCTGCATGGCGCACAGCTCGCAGCAGCAGCTCCTGCATGGCGCACAGCTCGCAGCAGCAGCTCCTGCATGGCGCACAGCTCGCAGCAGCAGCCCCTGCATGGCGCACAGCTCGCAGCAGCAGCTCCTGCATGGCGCACAGCTCGCAGCAGCAGCTCCTGTATGGCGCACAGCTCGCAGCAGCAGCTCCTGCATGGTGCACAGCTCGCAGCAGCAGCTCCTGCATGGTGCACAGCTCGCAGACGAAGCTCCTGCATGACGCACAGCCTACAACAGCAGTATGCACAAAGCACTGTTCATTGCCAGTAGGAACAGCACTCGTGACAGCGATGACGCTTCTCGCAAACGTCACCGTACAGCAGGCAAGATGGCAACAGGGCTCTCGAGACACAAGCAGAGGGTGTCGGCATGTAAGGACCTGATGTAGTTAAGTGGCTCACAGGCGACTGCCTCACAGGAGAGAGATGAAGTGGTCGGTTACCAATGCTGAGGAGCTCACCAAAGATTTGCCCCATACCGAAACAAGAATAAGTTGCGCACATCAAAGTCAAATGATATTTGAATTTTTTCAACAGCTTTGTAGCAGACCATGGAATAAAAATCGACGTGGGATGCATCTTGCGAATTCGTAGCGGGTTATTCTAGCATGGGCGAATTGTTGCTAAAAATTTAGCTGCGCAACTCCAGTTCAGAAAACCACCGACGTGATCAAGACTCGCTTACACAAGATCCAGCAGCACAAGCAGCTGTGCAGGTGGCAGCAGCACAAGCAGCTGTGCAGGTGGCAACAGCACAAGCAGCTGTGCAGGTGGCAGCAGCACAAGCAGCTGTGCAGGTGGCAGCAGCACAACCAGCTGTGCAGGTGGCAGCAGCACAAGCAGCTGTGCAGGTGGCAGCAGCACAACCAGCTGTGCAGGTGGCAGCAGCACAACCAGCTGGCAGGTGGCAGCAGCACAACCAGCTGTGCAGGTGGCAGCAGCACAACCAGCTGTGCAGGTGGCAGCAGCACAACCAGCTGTGCAGGTGGCAGCAGCACAACCAGCTGTGCAGGTGGCAGCAGCACAACCAGCTGCGTAGGTGTCCACCCCGTATTTGGTAATGCAGCAGACACCCACTAAATCTACCAATATGCAGTTATACCAAAAACGTAACCGGCCGCAATAATCGCTTTTATTGCCTATGTTTAACCTACCATAACAAATTGAGACTTATTCTAACATATTTCATCAACGCTTCTGATCCGTCTCGTTTGAATAAGCTTTAGCTATTTATCAGTCGTAAAATATCTCAATGTGGCCAATACTTCCTTTAATACATTTCTTGGGTAGAACACGAGTAGAGAATTCAAAAGTACGTAAGATCATAGAGTTTTATTTTAACCCAGGAATAAAATGTAATCTAAAATAACTCAAGTGTGTTAACATCAAGCTTCAAT
Organism: Morinoia aosen; assembly: GCA_030386875.1. Classification (NCBI taxonomy): domain Eukaryota; kingdom Metazoa; phylum Arthropoda; class Malacostraca; order Amphipoda; family Talitridae; genus Morinoia; species Morinoia aosen. The sequence goes on along the minus strand of CM059556.1, from coordinate 4,025,684 downwards.
GATCTTATGGAAACGTTACTCATTTTGCGCTATGCGCGACTTTCAAAGAATGAAGAAATACACTACAATAAAAATAGTAATAGTTATTGCAAAGAGAAGTGCACACAGCGTGAATTTCTTTTCGACCGAAGAAGCAAAAGAGTAATCTTTCACGAACACAGCTGCAAGCGAGCAGCGTGTGCTGGCCCTCGGTGACCCTGTCGGAGCGAGTGCTCTTTTTGGCTTAGCCATACCGGAACAACAGCGAATTACTCCAGCATCCACATTCTAAGGATGTGAATACGAAGCGCGACTCCCAACTCCAGCATCTCTCAGGCGCAGATTGGACAGACCACTCTCCATCACTTCTTATTCCGATTTATCGTTTATATTCTGGTAATCGCTACAGATATTCACCAGCTAAAGCCATTAATTACCCACATAGTTATCATGCCTTCGTCGACTGGTAGTCCTCCTTCCTCTAAACCTTCCTCCAGCTATTCCACAGTCACATGTCTCCTACTCATTCTCCGCTGGCTACGCTATCTCTATTGCTCTTCAGTCAACTCCATCCAGCAACTCGCACTTGAATCAGTCTTCTCCTACGTCTTCTCATTTCTGAGTTTTCAAACTAAATTACCTCTATCTTACCACTTACTCATTGCATCTCGAATGCGTTGATAACTATTTTGATACCGCAATGAATTCGCCAAGGAGTATCAGAGGTGAGTTTCCTTCCTATTTCATTAGGGTGAAGCCCGTTTCAATGCTCATTTAAATACATTTCGTACTAATCATCAATGCAGCGCTAACGCAATGCAAAGCTTAAATTCAAAGAAAACAACTCGATCGAGCCTCTGGCATGCATTTCCAAACTCTACAATACCTCCATATAGACTTTTCCCAATCGGTAAATAGGGTTCCCACACACATCAGAAACATTTTTAAAATGTACAATTTCTCAAAAAAGAAAACCGTTGCTATCGAGAAACTCTTTACACATCTGACCACGGTGACGAACACGGAGATGATAGTTAGGTACTACAGTAGAATGTACTACTCGATCTTATAACAAACTACGGCATAGTTAAAAGAGAGTAACTCTACCGTCTACTGTTTGGTTAGTTTCTTAATTTTATTTAACAAATTATTGGTAAAACTCATTTCAAGCAAAGCTTTTACTGTACGTGAGGAAAGCCACCGGAAACATTGTCTCCCAGCTGTATCAACGTTCGAGAAAATCTCTTTTCAGACTGTCATGCAATAATCAATGACGAATTTGCAGTAACTTGTGAGCGGTTCACACATTAGGATGAAGGTAAGACCGATAAAAATGTTCTGTAATTTTACCCCAGCATTCAACATCGTTTAGTAAAATAGCGGTGCTGTCTCGCATCCAACGTTGCATGAGCCTCTTCGCTTTATTGGATAATTTTCGTACATTATCCTCGAGAAGCGTATTCTAAAATCTGAGTTAGATGAGTGAGTCGCTACCACGTTATGCTAGTTCTTCTAAGATCAACCTTGAAACCGTCCGAAAACCTTCCAAAAGCTCATCACTTTATTCGGAAGCAGCAAATCGAGTGAAATACTCTAATAGAATTGCCAGTAGCTCAATGAGCGAGGGAGGGAGCGCAGAGGAGGAGGGAGGAGGTCAAGGTCAGTCAAGGTATAAGGGCCTGCAGCGCGACTCGTCCTCCATCCTGAGGGGCTGACTTAGCGTCGCTCTCCCCCGATTGGACCTGTGAGTCTGTCATGCAATCAAGCTCAGTATCTCACCTACAAAATATGTAAAAAGTATTAGGAATCAAAGAGACTGAGTAGTGATATGAAACTGACGTACGACCAATTCAAAACAATACAAGAGCACCATCTGACTGTAAAAATAGGCTGTGGAGAGATGGGCTCAAACCCCCTCGGGGGACAGTGCATGCGTGGAGGTGTGGGCGTAAGGCACTTCCGGGCTGCGGCCGTTGCTAGGGAGGGGCGGGGGCAGAAGGCTCCGTTGCTAGGGGTTGTGTCAGGTGTGGGAACAGCGAGGGGGAGCGCACTCTCATGAATCTCACCGTTTCATGAATATTTCACTCCTCAGCTCTCTCACACTACAACGCATGCAAGCACAAAAAATGCTACTGTTTTGTTAAGGTCTTTGCGTCTAAGGAATGGTGAAATGATAAATTAAAAAATCGAAGGTAGTACTCTCACGCACACGAGAACATGAAGGCAATAACAGACTGTACAAAAATAATAAAGAACACGTTTCGCTACGGAGCTGATTGAACTGAAGATAAGAGCACCTTAAATTGCGTGCGTAGGCAGAACTAAAAATTTTTAAAGCCATATTAGTAACCTAATGACTACAAACATGGAACGGTTTGCTGTCTCTTGTATTTTGATTCATCGTCTCCGAAAACTCAACGTTTAAGTTCAGCAAAATGAAGTCTGCGTCTTGATAAGGAAAGGCCCAGTACAGGCTGTGCGAGCCAGGCGTCGGAACTTCGTACATATGCATTTTTTACACTGCAGTACAATAACCGAAATTCAAATATATTATTCGAAGGTAGGGTTTATTAGTTTAGGAAATCATACTAGTGAAATTTTATGCAGCAAACAAATAAAATACGCAAAAGTACGTTTGTATCAACTCGTAACTGATCATATGTATTTTATTATGTGTTATTCAGTAAACTTTGGTCTCTGAAAGAGATGTTTTCTTTTTCAACAGTGTTTTCTTCGCGCCAGACCAGGTTACATGAGCGCCAAATGTTAATCAAGGTGCTCATCTTAAAGTAATTTGCCATGCAATTTAAGTACAACCAAAAATGCCGCAAAGGCGAGCTGCAGCTTATCTAAAAACTAAAAAATATTTCAGATGGTAAGGCTCTTAATGAAGATGCCTTTTAATCCTTGCATCGCACTTTTGCTGTATTGATTCATGACCACAACATTGCAGAGTAATACCCTCACGATCGCAAGCGTGTGGTTGGGTGCGCATTCCTACGAGGTCAGGCAAGCAGGCGGGTGCAGCGTCACCCTGCACGCAACAACGGGACTGCAGCGATGGGACAAACAAAAAGAGCCCAACGTGCATGACTGTTCTTGGATTGTGAGTCGGCCGAGGCGGGGATGCATACTGGTAACGCAACATTTGAAGGAGCCGGACAATGTCCCTACACAGCAGTGCGGAGAAGAACGGATCTTACTCGCATTTTTGTTGTTGCTAGAAATAAGAAGTACTGAAAAATCCCCTAGCACAAGGAAAGATCTTTGAAAAACTACGTGAACCTCAACTTAGAATATTTAAATGAAAGGGACATCCGGGAATAACAATACCGTTGCCAGGACGAACCTTGCTCTCGGTATTGAACAATTGGGATAAAACCCTTTGCATAAGTTGAGAGTCTCCTTCAAGTTACAGAGCAGTGTCTCAAGAATGTACGGTACCGTCTCGTCTGCTATACGACGACAACCGTTGACGTACGCAGCACAGCCAGTTAGCAGCGCCAGAAATATTTGCACATAACATCAATGCAAGTATTCCCAAGTTCAGACAAGCGAAACGAAATTGAAACTTCAACGTGCTCGTTACAGTTACGCATAAATACCATCAACTTACATCCAGAGTACTTAGAGCTACAGGTACCGGAACAGCTTTTGAACCACGTTTGTTCAAGACTCGGGCTCTTGCTGCTCAAATTTTAGAGACGACTAACGCCTCACGATAATGTGTAAGACTAGATTGATTGAAACGTACCCATCCTTCTTCTGGTTGAAGAAGAGTAATCTTTACCAAATTGCTCCATAAAAACCCCTTTAAAACTTCCATCCAAGTGCGTTCAGAATTTTAAATACACCACGACCGAAGCGATCAATTTAACGCGAATAGTAATCATTCTCACTTTGACCTAATCGGAGTTGGGAGTGCCCAGCCGTGGCTTATAATGAAGACCAGCAATAAGGCACCTACAAAGCACGAAGGCCCGGGTGTGACAGCGCGCGCAGGTCCGCCTAGCAATGCAGGCAAGAGCTCCAAAGAAGCAAAGCGCCCAGCATCACGGGACCAGCGTGCCGTGATACACAGAGCCCGAACTGTTCTCTGCACGCACCAACGAGATGCTCTACAGCCTAGCAGTTGCCTTCATCGTCCGTACCATCCCAACTGTCTATTAGTCGTTCACTCTCAGAAGTCATATGACATTGGTCTAAGGACTAATTGTTCTCTTTAGCCTCTGTCTCAGAAATACGTCACAAATTGTTTCGACGTAGGTATATAAACGGACGAATTCTTAAGACTCGACTTTAGCTTTGGTTACACAAAATTAGACTGGAACCCAGTATTACTCAGCAGAAGATTGATTCTTCATAGCACTTTGCACATAATTTCGCACTTATCTCTCAAAGATTTGTAGTTCTCGTATACTCAAATAAATCCTTCACAATCGAAGGCACAAATCACTTCTTCGTTTGCTCAATACCACACCTTTAACTCAATAGCGTCTATCTTCCCCTTGTTTACTTCCTTTCCCATCTTATAGTTAACATTACAACCTAGTCAATCTGCATCCTCAGATTTGAGCCACGACAGCTTGGCTCTGTTTTTAAAAAGCAATTAATTTCTCGATGTAAAATTTCTGTCTTTCCAACGTACACATGTATTATGTCGGGCATTAATTTTTTAACAATGGTAATGAAATTAGTTCGAAACACTGACGTATCTGACTAAATCTGTCTTGTCAAAAAGGATATGCTTTTTTTTCTCAATTGATTACTACTTCGCTCTGATCGTACAGCAGCCGTTCGCGTAGCAGTGACACCCACCTGCTGTGGTAGATGCGCAGCACAGCCTCCTTACTTCATGGTATCCACTGACTGGGTGCATCCATCAGGGAAGAAGTCATGCAAAACCGTTTTCTCGGCACATTCTTCTTTTCCAGTCTTACCTCAAAACAAAAATTTCGATATCTAACGTCCTTCAGAGTATCAGTATGAATCAATTCCTCAGAATGATTTGATACAAACAATCTAGTTGCTTCTATTGCAATAACGTATGAACTGTGTTTTTATCGGTGAACTCTTTCATCATACGCTTTTTTTTACGAAAGTTTGTACTTTCATGAAAAATTAACGTACTGCGAACATCAGTTTTAAATATGACACAAAAATACCGGGTTTGTTACAAACGAAATCATTCATTTCATACGATAAGTGATTTGTCACAAAATATTTCTTCAGAAATTTCTCGATTGGCAATTGAATCATTTCTACGTAGGAAAATCTTTCTTCAAACTCCAATAGAGATATGGCCCAGAATACGGATATCTGTTTTTGTGCTAAGCCTTGCTCCACGGTACACAGAGTGGCTAATGTACAGGATAGCTCGCAAACATCTGTTCTTATAGCTACATGTTTCTTTGATGACCACAAATGAATTTCATTTTAGAAAAAATGAAGCATGTTATCAATAACAAGCGAAACTTAATTCCCTCAACGACTGAAAATAGATTACGACTTCTCCAGCACTTATAAAATATTAGCCCGCCGTTTGGTAAATGTGATGATCTTTTTCTCGAAAAGTACTAGGCAAAATGTGAGTGGAACACAATTGATCAATGAATTTGAGCGACCAAAAAGCCAACCTCAATTCCAAAATTGAGGCGAATATTCTTCTTGATAAGTAAAAATGGGATGAAACTCAACATTCTCGTACCTTCAATACTGATGGTGTCTTAATTTATCCCTATTCAGTGTAAACTTCGTTGGACAAACAAAGAATATAAAAACAATGTACAATTGTCATGCAAAAAGAGTCAAATTGTGTGAAAATTACACAACAGGTATCTAAATTGAAAATTGCTCAATAAGTATTTTTTACAAGAGAAGTACGCAATTTTCTCAAACTTCTGCTAACGTTCGGAGTAGCTGTCGAGCACGCTTCAGCCAAATAGGCCACTCATTCTAAAGAAGCAGTGACTGGTTGCAGCACGTTGTGAGCATTTCCGAAATTTATCAACGAAAGTACCGAAAACTTCAGAATTTTTCAATTTTTGGGAAATTCTGATCATTTACGAGCTGAGAAATTCCTGCAGATTCATTTTCGGAGGACGTAAAAAACTTTGTACACCTACCAGCACAAAGGGTTTTCCAGCAATTTTACTGGTCACATATTCATTTTGCTCTGTTACACCTATTATTCTTCGTGTAATCATGATAAAATGACATGCTCTCTAATGAAAGCAATGAAAAAATTGCAAACTCTCCGGAAAAAACCACTTACGGCAATAACACAAGCACTTGGAATTAACGTTAGTAACGAATGAAAGCATTTAACTGCCTCTACGAGGTCACTATGATCCTCGGTTCAAATAGATTTACTTGGCGAACGGAATAACTCGACAATTCTCACCAGGTATTAAATACTGAGTTTTAATTTGGCAGCGTAAGATTGAACAGCATGAAAATAAGTTATATTAACACAACTAAAATATAAAGATTGAAGAATTGAATTGATTGAAATCCATAGAATTGATTGAAATCCTTAAGAATTTAAACAGAATAAGTTTCTGGGAGAGAAAAGGCGATAAGATCAAAAGGAAAATGTATTACCAAAACAAAGAACCATTTTACTGTTGATAAATTTATGGCTCAATTTCAAGTCTTGAATTGAACAATTTACTGGCCAAGTGACCTGCAGGAAAACCTGCTGCCGCAAAAACGCAATGATCTACAAGAGTGGTCACTCTAAATATCTTCTACCCAATGGATTGATGGGGTCATTTGTTAATAGCTAATATCAAGCTTGTTCGGGCAGAACGAAAGTTCTGAAAGTTCAAGAAATGAACGCTTGGATGAGGTGCAATTGCATAGAACAAAGACTGATAGAAGCCCTATAAAAATACATTTACCAAGTTCAAATATTCGAAAACAAAATAAAGGCTGTAATTTCAGTCAAATTTGACGAGAGTTTCGTGATATGTTCCCCAAGCATTACAGCCAGATCTGCAGGTACGACCTCCAATAAAGAAGTGAGTGAAGAGCCAGGCTAACCTGGACTGCTGCCTAAAGTTTAAAGCGTTTCCGAGGTGTTGCTTTAGACGCGCCTTGCGAGTGCAACGTCACGATTTGTTTGCGTCAGCCAAGCGATGACGTGCAGATCTGGATAACCAATCTCAACCGCGGGTTATGAGTATCGATCAATGAAAGAAAGTTTCGCGGCAACAGTGTACAAGGTCTGGTTTGACCGCCACAGAGGGTATCGATGGGGGTTGAGACAAGGTAGAAAGAATAATTTAAAGCACACCCTGTAATACAATGGAAGAGACGCTTCACCACAACTACAAGTTCATTTGTTGAAAGGGTGTAATAAGATGAACCTAGAAGTATGAACTTCATCACACATTTTTGAATAACTGGTTGTGGGTTCTTATGGTTGAAATAAAGAATTGTTCTTCCCCACTGAAAATCACAGTCAAAGGTTGATACGAAATTTAAATTCCTTGGCTTTGATTTATGAACCTTCAAATTTAATTGAATTTTATTCGAATCTTACAACTCCGTTGGAACTATTTCAATGAAGCAAAAGCACTTCGCAATAAGGTGTAGGAACGGTTATTCATTATGAAGTTCTCACGATAAAAAAGATATTTTATTCTCATAAAGTCGATTTTTTACGATAATGAGGCGCACACAATGACTCCTAAATGAGTCACAGAATGCGATTACATTTGAAAAATTTCAGTGTTCTTCAAAATACTTGTGTAAATACAGATTCTCGGTAATTATACGATATGTTGCCTACCGCAAACTGAAGACAACTCTGTATATTTGAATAAATATTGTATTTGCAAGTAAACTACGCTCCAAAAAATAATTTACCATCGATTTGAATCATCATTTAATATATTAACACTTGTCACCCTCAGAGAAAACACTGAAGAAAACTCTGCCTGTGACTTGATACGTTATTCGCATTCAACAGAAGATCACAACTCATTTAATATGACGTATCGCCGTTCAAAGCCATGTTATTTTTGCTTAAAATGTGTTATTTTAGTTTGAACGATTTGGAACAAAAACCTCTTACAACTACCCCGTATTTGCGCGACAAAAATCATGGCGCTCTTTGAAATGTACGTAGAAGTGTGCGCGCTGATGCCAGCCCGTATCGGCTTGTAATATTAAAAATAATATTTTTTGCTATAATTTAAATTTATCCGAATTAATAAGAAGTGAGCGCAAAAGTTTGTAATAACTGACTTCTGAAGTACGAGTTCAGAAGGTAAGGTCAGTGAAGACACCAGCCGCATAATCTTGTATGCAGTTGTGTGGTTCAGTCAGCAGTTACCATGGCAACAGGCTCTTTAGGATGCTGATGACCCAACGAGAAATACTGCTCAGGAAATGCAACAGAAAACTAATGTTTACTATGTGCTGACCTGATGCACTAAAAACATGGCCTTCCTATATGAAGTCGTAGCCTTATTTTATTTCAGAGGAGTAATATTCTTTGCCTCAATAGCCTCAATCTCTATTTCAAACTTTATTGTAATAGATGCTAGGATGGACACTGCAGTGGTTTATCTTTGGCTCGACTACAGCGAGCTGTTATCATCTTCTACACTGAAAAAGTGCATCGACCGACATTTTCTTTGTCTCTTGTATTCGTAAATATTTCAATGGAAATGCCTGGGAAATTGTTTGCAGGATGATTACCTAGTTGGTCATGGTGTAAATACTTCTGAGATGCCGATTCAGCCCATTTCTTGACAAACACTTGTGGAGTTCTAAAATCATTAAACGTGTTAGGCGTGTCGCACCAAACATAATATTTGTAGCAAAGTGTACCCGAGAAAGTGGCTGCAACAAAGTTACATGAAACCGATGTATATGAACGTCCATAGTTAACACAACGTGAAGCCGCAGCAGTACACACTCAGGGCACCGACGCACACGCAGCAACAAGCCTCACAACCCTGCAGGGTGAGAGCCTAACGCAGCCTCAGAGCTCGGACTACACCGTTTCCAGTAATGTCTCCATCTCAGACTCGTTACGAAACCGTTCGAAATATTTCAAAATGTTTTAAAACCATGTATTTGTGAAGATGCATGGTATTCTGATCAATGACGCAATTCGTGTGCATTTAAAATGCTAGTAGTTTCAGTTGGAAACACTGATGTGCTACAATTTTAGCCATACAACAGACTTATGGATGAATTTAGATGTCCGCCATAAATTTATAAGATCAACACGTGTACAATGCATAAATAACGGAACATATTTTGCGGATCTGGAATGAAATTTCGAGACAAAAATAGTAGCCAAAATGGTATGTAATTTCCTGATGCCGGAAAACACATTTCGTACCGCCGCGCTCGCTGCGAGAAAAATATGCTGAGAAATTCCACACTCAGTAAATAATATACTTACCGTTGTGAAGTTTTTATACTTCGCATGCATTGACATAAAATTTACTTTCGTAAAATGAGACAATTCTAGATACTTAATCAGGAGTGACTTTCTCTTCTTAGAAGCTTTTAGTATTTTAAAATCAGGATTTGAGGATACCCCAGACATATTTTTTTAAAATCCATAAGATTTTCCTGTATCAGCATTGTACAAAAATGAGGGTGAAATTAAAATGCTATTGATGGGGCAGATTTGATTGTCGAACTCAATTATAGTTGAGTTCTTATTAAATAATACGAGTAGTTGACAACCAGCATCAGAAAGAATTTCATGTCAAAAAAACAGCAAACTTGCCGCAAGCCCAAGTTTTAAAGGGGTATACTTTCAAAATAAATTTCTGACACTCAAACCATGCCGGCAACTATTAAAAAAATTGCGTGACTCATTATACGATAGAAAAATCAAGTTCAAGAAGATTCAGCGTCAGCCGAGAGGCTACAAACTATTTCTCACCAACGCTGAGTCAAAGGAAAAATAAATGTATGAATCACATAACAATGAATATGAACATGACAGATACAATAATGAGTAAAAATTTGAAATTTGGTACAACAAGACAAAAACTAACGCATAGGAATAAATCGTTATCTTCTTGAGCTCCAAGTTGATAGTTTGACGAAGCAAACTAATTGTTCAACGATCCAAAGTGCCCCGATGGGAGCAATAGCTGGTAGGCTGCGGGTGGAGATCAATAGTTGACCTGTCCTGAAGTGCTGCGCGCTTTTGACCCAAATACCGGGCACAAGCACTTTGTGATCATCAGTTTCAAATCATCGAGCAATAAGAGTAACCACCAAGGTGCGACGTCTACAAGCTAGAATGCCAGAAGATTTTTGATGATGCTATAGCACACGAATTTATTTCCTGAATTATTATCCAAGATTAATAGTGTACCAAAAGATGAACAATCGCTGACCTCATAAGTAAGATAAAGAACTTACCACGTAAGTAAGTCGTTTGAGGGTTGAAGAGTAAGCACTTCTCCAAAGCTCAGCTTTCTGAAGATTGAACTAAACTGAGGGTCATTCTCTATTGATGAAGTTATGGTAGCCTGATAAAGTTTATAATTTGTAAAACTCGCCAATCTTAATAGGAATAGGACGAGGTACGTTTTTTTGCAACGATTCTGATACAATCTTAATTCAGTAAAAACAAGTTATTTTGATTATTCATTCTCTGTATAGCTTATGGATTCATGCAGCACATTCGCAGTTTTTTCTCACGAGGTTTGTAGCGAACACAATGTTTGCTCGCTCGCTCACTTCCTTCGCTATTTAACGCCTTTAAATAGCCCGTTCTCCAAAACTTAAAAGATTAAGTAAAAAGTTAAACATTCGTACGAAAAGATTTTACCATTGTAATAACTTTACTAAAGAATTTTTCAAATAGATCAAAACTCATGTTCTAATTTTGAAGCTTGGGTACAAATCACGTATTACTATACCTCTCCTCTTATAAAGTTGGAAGCTCATAGCAAAGAAAATGTTACATACTTTCTCAGAAAATAGCTAAATCTTCTTACAACCGAAAACACTGAAGATCCTTCCGTATAATTGAAATGGCTTCCGAAAATAGAGTTTGAGAGTTAGGAGAGTTTTTGACCATGCTTCAATCAAGTTTTTTTTTCACTTTCCATTGTTGTCACTGCACAATTTCTAGTCCTTAGATCTTTCACGAACATCAATGAAGTGTGGCAAGTTTTCCTCGTGCAAAGTAGGACGAACTTGTGCTTGAAGGCGGAAAATTGAATTTCAAATTTAGGCTCGTACCTCAAAGATAATTTAGGCTTGCTCTTCAAAGATAAACGACAAAAAGTGCAGTTCTTAGAGTAGAAAAAGTACTTTCCAAAATTATACAAATTTTGTTTGCTTCTCTTAAAAAACGGTTGACAGGAAAAATTTGAAAGAAAACGTTTGAGTTCCAAATAGATTTTACATCAGCAGAATTTTAATTACCAGAAAATAACGAGCAAGGAAAATAAACATGTTCCTTTCTTAACACAGCTACACGTTCTCCAGAGAAAAGTTTTAGAAGGACTCTTTGAATGGATGACTGGGGTGATGCATAGAGTTGCCTGAAAAGTACAGCGCCGGAATGTTTAGGGACACAACAAGGAAATAAATGTGACGGAATTCCATTCATTAACGGAATAGTTGACAACAGTATTCGAAAAATCCTGGTGAAAGCGCATGACATCAAAACAGAGAGACATCGCCGGCCTCGGTGTCCATCAGTGAGGGTTGAGTGCAATGAATTAGGTCAGTGGTTCTTAACCCCTGGGTCGCGACCCAAAGTTGGGTCGCCAAGCCATTTCATTGGGTCGCTAAGGGTTTGTGTAATATGAATGTAAAACCTCTGATGTAGCATCAAAAGACTATAATTTTGATGAATAAACGATCATTTTTGAGCAGTTGTTATGACCCAGACTCTCGGAAAATGCAGTGCAGTCCGATTTTAACATGGTATTCGATGTTGCGTATCTAATATTTTTGGAGACGTTTCTTAGTAACAAGTTCTTCAAGAAAGCAAGCTTCAGCTACATTTAGAAAGCAAACATGGTGGATTGGCCAACAAGGACCGCAGCTTGCTTGAAAAAATAAAACAACTGAAAAGGCAGCGACTGGATGTTACTGTGAACCAAGCAGTTATCGGCATGTCACAAGTTAGAATTGCTTCATTTTTGGTCTGCTGGAAAATTGCATAAGCAAAAAATCCCCACACGATAGGTGCGGAACTGACTAAACCTGCTGCTTTGGACTTGGTACAAACAACAATTGGAAATGAGTTAGTTAAAAAATTGAACATGATCCTCTCTCCATGAGACAACTAAATAATAACCAAGATTATGTCTTGCGATATTAAAACATAGGTGTTGGAAGCTACGAAAGAAAGTGGACAGGTCAGGGCTCCAGCTAGACGAGTCAACTGATTTGAGTGTTGATGCCCAACTTGTGACTTATGTACGTTATCAAGGTCAACATGATATGGAAAAATAGTTTTTGTTTTGCTGACTACAAGAAACCGCAACAATAGGAGAGGATTTTCTTCAAAATAGGGAATTTTTCCTTCATAGAAGAATGACTTAAGGAGGTCGTCCCAGGCCCCTGTCGGTCCGGTGAGCTTTTTTCATGTTTTGTTGGAAAAGAACCCTTAGGTGGTGGACTATTCGGTCCTAAAATTTTATGGCGCTACGGACAATAGTTCCCCCCCTGGGGGGGTAAGTGGACCAAAATCTTTAACTTTGGGCCCATTTCAACCCCATATAAAAAGAGAACAATGGGAAATGAAAAAAAAGCCAATTTCAATTTGTTAGAAATGTTCCAAGGATTCTAAAACTGGCTTTGTTTTTGTTCTAGCATCAAAACTCGATGGCGAGTAACATTTTGAAATATCAATATCAGTAAAATGTCAATACCTAAAAACCAAAATGCCATTTTTTTCAAAAACTAGGGCCTAAAACAAAAAAATGAATGTATTAAATTGTGTTTCTTTTCAGAAGTTACATATCATAGTCAAATTTCATAAGAATCAGACTAAAAATAAAAAATTTCAGATTTTTGAAAGAAAAAAATTTTTGGGGGGGTTTGAAAATCACAATTCACACTGTGAATATGAAGTTATGTATGGAAATTATCGAAATAAAAATTAAAACTGCATTCAATTACATAAATTGTTCATTATATTACACTTCAACCAAAAATTTTGTTATGGCTTATCCCCATAAAAAATAACTTTCAACATTCAAAATGGGACTCCTCATTGAGTTTTGATGCTAGAACAAAACCAAAGACAGTTTTAGAATTATTGAAATATTTCTAACAAACTCAAATGAGCTTTTTTCAAGTTAGAATTTTTCGAAAAAATATATAGCTCTAAACCCAAAAAATTGTTGTCGGGTTTAGCAATTTTTCAAAAATCTAAAAAAAATTGAAAAAATTTGAATATGAAAAAAAGCCTATTTGAGTTTGTTAGAAATGTTCCAAGGATTCTAAAACTGTCTTTGGTTTTGTTCTAGCATCAAAACTCGAGGACGAGTCCCATTTTAAATTATCAATAAAATATACCAAAAAACTCATTTTTCGTCAAAAAAACTGAGGCCCAAATCGAAAAAAATGACACGAGTTATAAAGGTTTAATTTCACAAAATACATATACTGGCTAATTTTCAAACGAATCGGACGAAAAAAGTTGAAAAAGTGGGACGACCTCCTTAACTAGAAACAGTCTTGTAGTGTTTGTTGTGATGGTACACTAGCAATGTTAGGAGATCGAACCTGTTTTACAGTTAAGTTAAGCAGGAAAATCTTTCTGTTGTGATTGTTCACTGCCTTCTTCACCAAAATCAGGCTGCTCAGAAGTTATCAAAAGAGTTGCAGAATGTGATGCAGGAAGTAATTCAAATAGTTAATTTCATCAAAGCTAGGGCTCTCATCTCCAGGTTATTTTCTGAAATGTCTTTCGATTTCGATTCTAAATATTTGCATCTGCTGTACCTCTCTGAAGTTAGGTGGCTGTCACGAGAAAAGGTTCTTCAACGATTGCTTGAATTACGCACCGAAATAGAGATGTTTCTGGCTGAAAAGAAACATAAACTTACAGACAAATTTCAGATTCAAATTGGCTGATGCAAGTAGCATTCCTTGCAGATATATTTGCTGAGATTATTTCCCTGAATATATCGATGCTAGGTTGCGATCAGACATTGATTGGGCTCTCTGAAAAATTATCATCATTCAAAGCAAAACTAAAGTTGTGGATCAATGATCTAAAAGCAAAAAAAGCAGCATCATTTCCATCGCTATATGTACCCCTGGAAATAACGATTATTCTCTCACTTAAGTCTAAGACATTATTGATCAACCCAAGTCCAAACTAATCACTGAGTTTATCCATAATATTCCAGAAAAACATAAATACTGTTGGGTAAGAAAACCATTCAACATTGCTGCTGAAGAATTACCCGAGGATATTTCAAACATCATCAACTTACAGGAGCAGCTTTGTGAAATTAAAAATGATGAAATATTTCATTAAAATTTTAAAAAGTAACTTGAATCGCTGGGCTCATATTGGATAAAAGTGTGCAAAGAAAAACCAATTCATGGAGGTGAAGCCATGAAAGCCCTACTTCCTACTTTGCTACTACATATATGTGTGAGGCAGGCTTTTCTGCCCTAACAGTCATTGAAAACGAAGTACAGAAACCGCTCACCACTCGAGGATGACCTAAGATGCAGTCTAAAAACAAAATCACCCAGATTTGAGGAGCTGACCAACACAATTCAGGGTCAAGGTTCTCACTGATTACGGCAGTGGAAACATAATACGCGTTTATGTATAAGTTTAATTTTTTTGGAAGGATGTATCACAGTAATTTTTTCTTTCTTTATATTTAGAAAGCATCAAGGTCAAATATACCTAATTTGTGTGCGAAATAATTGAAAATATATGTTTGTAGATTTTTCAAGACGTCATTATGCTGCTAATTTGGATAAACACGACAGCAATCACTTTTATTTCTGGAGTGTAAACCTATAGTAACCTGTTTTCAAAAGAATAACCATACTATGAACGATTTTTTTATTGATATGGAGGTTTGGGTCGCGGCAGTTTTTTGGGACAGATTTTGGGTCACTGCCAGAAAAGGTTAAGAACCACTGAATTAGGTGAAGGCTCAGTGGTACACATGAGCTGCGCTCACACATGCGATAGTGAGAGACTCGTCACAGCCCGCGAGACATTCTCAATTACTGTATAATAATTATCCAGACTAAAACAACAAATGAACTTAATTTTTCCAAAAGAAATTTGGTGAAAAGCTAAATTTGATAACTTTTCTTGAAAAAAAAATGAATTTGGCGACTCTACGTCACTATTCCATTTGCGACAAGAAGTCGTCTTAATGCTGCACACATAAGCTTTTGATGAACTTCAAAATGGGGTACTTACCAAGCGGCGACGACAATGCGGGGAGTTAGGTAGGAGGCTGTGCACTTTAGAAGCCTTACCTGAAAAAGAAAATTAAGTTAGCGATAGCATTCTAGCAGTTCGTTATGGTGTATGTGCCGTCCAAAAGGGAATTCTGCCAAGTTCTAAATAAAACGTTACAAATAATAAATTTATGATTCAATGCTATCATCAGAAGGGGAGGTGAATTTTGTACTTTTCATGTAGTATAAATAACAGTTTGAAAATTTCAAAGCAGAATTAACGTAGGTGTTTCATGAACCCAAGAAATTATGAGAAACTAATAAACTAACTTTTTTCTACATTTTACTGTACAATCTCGTTCCTATCCTGATAAAAGCTAGGTAACATATTCAGTTCACAACGCAACTCTTGTTGAATGTTGAATATTAAACTCATTCATACTCATTTATGCGTGTTGTTATATATCTTTCAAAGATTTGAAACCGAATATATATATATAGAGTGTTTTAAATCTCTTTCCACAGCGTCTTTTCTGCCTAATGAAATCATCTGAGTAATGCTCTATCGAGCCCGGCTTGTACAGTTCTGCCTTGAATCGTTCCAATGTAAATTAATCACCAGCTTCTAAAGTCAACATAACTGCCTGCAGCAGAAACCTGAAATTATTGAGCGCACAAAGCCAGTCAGGGAATTATCATCCAGCTTTGTAGTACTTTCATTCACGCCTGCACAAATTGCAAAATAATCAGTGCTCAAACCATGTGAATTACTAGTATCAGATTTTTGCGTTTCTAAATTTTTGCATGAACTGTTCTCTCTATGAGCAAACCTGTGAAAAACATAAATAACATAAGTATGATCACGGTACGTAGACGCTACCAAATGCCACTTCAATAGGACACAGAAATGAGAAAACATTTCTGTATTATTGCTTCGATTTTGGAAAAGAAAATTTACAAATTTTATTCTTGCAATATATACTATGTATTAGTAAATTAACGGAGAGATTGTTACAACCTCTTATTCGCATCACCTTAAAAAGAAAATGGAGAATATTTGGCAACAGGAGTTTTACCTTATTTCGATTGCTTATAGTTTGGGTTCAATGGCAATTTTGCTACAAATACAGATTGCAAAAATCTTGAGCTGTATTTTCTACACCTACTCTTTCTATGAAGAGAACCCTTTGCTCTGCTGAGTGGGGCTTCTGAGATTTGCTTTAACGACACAAATTATGAAAAAGACTGTAAAAAGTCAATGAAGAATTTTTCATTTCCTGTACGCCAGGGCAATGATGTCATTGCTGACGTAAATGATCTCATATGTGAATGACCTCATCGAAGGTGTCATAACTTAGTGTTACGAATTGTCATACATTAGTGAAACCCAGGAAACCCTTCATGGTGCTGTGGAGGGCTGATAGATAACATATGCACTTCTCTTTGCGATCGTTTTATGTAGTTGTAACCGCATTGGTAAGCTCTTGAAATTTACCGTCATCCGAAAGTGATGCTATTAGTTCCAGGTGTAATTTTTATCTACAATATAAATAAAGCTTTCCAATTCTAAGCTGATGAACGTTTAATTATTTGTAAACCATCCCAATGAAATGCCAGCGATAACCGTTTGTACAACAAGATTAAATTGCGATACTAATGCAACAATAGATATTCAAAGAGTATATTCCAGCAGGTGCCTCACGGGGCACGGAAAAACGGGGCCGGGAAAGCTGAAAAAGAGATTGCAGCCGGCACAGCGGACTGGACAGCCCCTCTTTAAGAATCGCCTCCACACCACCCACGACTCTTCACCCCTGACCTTCAAACGCGTCAGCCGCATAAGTGAAACAACCAAACGGCCGCTCGACAGCGCCCTGCAGTACCGTTCCTACCTTGGCGTAAATATAGCAAGTGGGAAAGCACATTACCTGCCTCAATTTCTCGACCAATTGTCTCAACTGGCTTCCGAGCAATAGTAGACCAAAATAAAGCTATTGAAACCTAGTATAGTCAAAACTTTTTTGAAGATGACTACACATGCGAAGTTTCAATTGATCGGTGAGTAATGTAGCACTGACTGCCGTCAGTTCCGAATGAAGCTACGAGTTTTGAGGGTGCGATCAATGTTGAATTACTTCAGAATATCGCTGTAAACTTAAGCACAGCAGTCTATCAGAACCTTTCAGGTAATGACCACCAAATTTTACCTTAAAATTCATCTTAGTTTTCCATAAGTTGCGTTATAAATGCTATTGAAAAATAAATTGATGAATCCACGCTAAAAACTTGGATTGTTCAGTGGAGTTAAAGTTGTTTTCTCTTCGAATGTATATCCTAAGCTATGATTATGTTAATAACAATAATGAAGTAATATCCATTTTCTTGCAAACCCTTTGTTTCAAGAAGTGCATATTAGTAATTTCTCAACGGCTCTAACCCGTTCATTGTGAGAAAAGAGGATGCAAGAGAAGAGAATAGATGCTGTCGCCCACGCACTGGGCGGGTTTATTGAAGTCACCTGAGTAGGAGGAGGGAGCTTCAAGCTGCCCTGCACAAGCACCTGTTGCTCAGCGGCACCTCACACTCCTGCTCAATGAAACCCACGCGCCGCAAATGCTGACTGGCTATGAACTATGAGCCCAAAATGAGACGAAAGGGGCAAACTGCTGAGTTTGACTAGACAATATAATTTTCTGAGATGGGAAATAGTCCAAACTAATTATTTACGACTGAGATAACCGTGTAAGCATTTTGCAAATACTCAAAAGTGAATTAATGAATCTCAACAGAAACGACGCGTATTATTGATGAAATTTGCAATAGAATTTGGAATGTCTGCTGGCTATTTTAGCTTACTAGGGTTAAGAAAAAAAAATACAGTCATCAGTACCTCTTATCCAATATTAAATGAATTAATTAAGTTATTGCCAGACTATTTACTTTCATTTCAGAAATTAAATTTAGCCTTGCATTAAATGGAAAGTTTGGCCAAGAAAACTACGTCACAAAAATTTGTTCGTAGGGATTCATTCGAATCATAGGAATTATTTTTCAAAATTATCATCGATCGGATTTACTTCGATTAAACACTTACCATAAATGTTTAATATTTTAGATTAGCGGGTTAAGTATGCTAATGGAAGACAGAGAGCAAATTTTGTTAATTTTTAATGGATGGGCAAGTAATTTAAATTCTGGTTCCTACATCCGTAGAGTGGCAAAAAGATTTACGATTGCAGCAGGAAACCAGATCGCAAAATTGCTGGCCAGCTGAACCCTTCCTAAACAGTTGATCATGTTTCAAAATTATCTTATTTTACGTCAATCATATGAACTCACAGGTCAGATTTTACTACGCTGAAATTACTTTCATGTAAAATCATAACGTAGAACTCAACGATGTAAAATCGCAAGACATAATCTTGGTTATTATTATTCTAAAACATCAAGCAAATTTTAATTATACTGTAAATTTCAAAAAGTTTACTCGAATCAACCGCAAAGAATAGAATATTCAAAACTATTTGAATTTTTTTCACATGAGGAAATTAAAAAGTCACAGCTAAAACAAGGTAGTTGTTGCCAGTTCATAGAAAACTTTGTTTCAAAGGGTAACTATATAATTTTAAGTTGAAAAATCGTGGCATGAGTGTAGGTGTGGCAATGGAAAAATTTCAAAACTTCCCGAAATTTAGATAGTAACTTTAGCAAATAAGAAAATCAACGAAAATTTTGGGGGATTTTTAAGTATCACTTATGTCGTCAAGTAATTGAGAAAACACACACACCCAAGTGTCGGCATCACAGAGGTAAGCATAAATAAAATTCAAGTTCTTATGCTCTTCACAGTTCGCTTTCTTTATTTTCAACTAAGCCCGTAAAATATTCAGATTTATCGTAATAGTTGTGCTCCTACATACATAAAGCTTAAATTAGATGGCACCAAAAGCAAGCTTTTCAGTGGGAGAGAGATATCACTCCTCAGAATAAATTATGTGCTCCTCAGAATAAGAGACATAAATGCACTGGTAATTTATTATACACTTCTTTACGATTCCGACCAAAAAGCTTCCGTGTTTTATTCGCACAATATATTTTAAGGTGATTAGATATCGGGTCCTGAATGAAGATTCAGAGGGGATTCAGGACAGTCACATCCTCTCTCGTTCTCTATTTAGTTGGTCGGTATTGAATGATTCTTTCACATATCGTTATTAGAAATATGCTTCATTCATTACGTTATTGGATCCATGGGAGCACACTGATATTTATTATTCTATTTTAATTAGATAATCTACGAAATTTTCAAGGCTACAAATATTTTACAGATATAAACCCGCATGCCCATCCTACTGATATATTTTTATGTAACTTTGAAATTATCTTCATACACTCTCACGTAAGACACACTTTCCATACGTTCTTTATAAAAATAACAAGAAATTAGACAACCGTCTGGTAACTCGAAAATTAATCTCTAGCCTTGATGAACCTCTAAATCTTAGACGACAGCGGATGTCCCTTCACTCAGAAGATCCCTCTTTCAAGTATCTTCTTTCATTTCATACTTCCGAACGAAAAACTTGATTATATCCTGCCAGTACGAGTCAAGAGAAAACAGCTCTTATCTCACGATATTTTTCAACTTTAATGGAAAACTCAACCGCATTCACGATAGCACAAAATTCGTAAGCCTGTCTTTTCGACGTTCAGGAAGCCTTCGAAAATCGTTCGCAAGCTATCTTTGTTGCCGAAATGTGAGCCCCAGACGTTTGAAGCTCTCAACTGAATTGAAACTGGTTCGCGGATCAGTCTAACAAGTGACGATTCATCGATATTTATCGACTTGACTTAAGTAATATCAAGTTCCTCTGTAGACTGATCTGGGCTTACTGTTGTTATCATCAATTTAATGATTTTTATCTATGAATTATCAATAGAAGCAACAAGTTCGCAGACGGCGCGTTACACCGTAAGACAGGGTATCTATTCGAACCGACCTCATCAGACTTCTCCAGTCAATTGATATTCAACAAACAAGTTCCAATAGAGACTAAGGAACACTTATTAATCGTTCCATTTTTTAATTGCATTTATTTATTAATACAGTTTCCTCTTCCTAGCCATTAACGAAGGGCAGAGGACGTAAAAAGAAAGTTCGTTAAGCAAACACGTCCCATAAATACCCGTCCTCACAAGCCTTTTCTTTTTTCTACATCACCAGAGGAACTGGAAATGAGCCGCGCAGTTACAAGGTATTGAACAAGGGTTTTTTCCTTCTATGTATTGAATGTGCCTTTGTGTCACGAAATATTGACATTGGGTAAACACCTAGCAATGGCAGGAACGTATATTGGTATCAACAATCATCGCCATTCACTACTTCCAATGAACGGTATTCTAAATTAATTAAGCGATAATGCAGAGAAAAATCCTCCCACCAATATGGCCAAAGGCCTTAATCACAAGAACATAACTGAAAAAGCGATAATGATGCAAGGAAAATAGTGTATTTTCAAACTCATGGCAAGAAACGTTCAGGAAAAGCATGAAAAGTACCTTCACTTCTCTACAAAAAGATAATACAAACCCGCCAAAAGTCTTCGCAACAACTCTAGTTCTCTACCCTAAGAACGAGACGAGAACGAATGGAGAGTATTTATCAGGAAACAATGAGCATTATTCTACAATTCAAGAATTGCAGTAGCAAACGGTGCTCTCAGAAGCTTCAATACATTTCCGTAGAAAAAACGAAGACTGCTAGCACGACTATTGAAGACGAACAATAAACTTAATGATTTCAACTATGTTAGTTGGGAAGGTTTATTTGACAGATACGGTTATATGCTTAGCAAAAAGTAACAAAAACTAATAGAACCACTTTCCACGTCTTTTTAATTTTATTTAAGTTGGTAGCTATGCTGAATAATACAGTTTATTTTAGCACTGTGATCAATTTCAAAAATTGTCTTAACTACAACTGAAGACAAAGTCTCTTGAGATGTAATTTTAATGAATCGAAGTTTTATAGAAATTCCAGGTTGTTAAGGAGAGTAATAGTAATAAATATAGCGATAAATCTAATAAGAGTTACTTAACGCTGCCTTCGTCTGAAAATTAACTATGACTATAAGAATGGCTATTCTGGATAAAGCATAAACACAGTATCATTGGTAAGAAGCTGAATCGAGTCTAGTACTTTCGATAATGCAAATAGAAAAATTAAGCAAATCAGTTTCTATTTTCGCGTAAATTCCTCTATGTTAATACCAATTCACTAGTGAGCAAAGCATTATAATTGATGAATGTTATTTTGCCTTGTTTAACTTTTGCAAAAGTTCGAGGAGTCTGATTGATAAAGATGGTGGTCACCGGTTACTGGTAGGAGTGATACATGCTCCCTACTCCTCGATTTCCTTGCTAATATATCTCTACTTCTGTCCCAGTTCTGCACGTGGTTGAATTTTAACGACAATGAACGAGGAAATGAGGCAATTAGCTCGTTCCTGTTACCATATTCTATTTCACATGAACAAAAACAACCCACTTACAGTCACTTCGAAATGCACCATCAATCCTACACGTCTCCCTCACCTTTATAAGAGTCGCACGGACTATCCAGGGTCTCCTTCTTCATCTCACTCTTGATATTGATGCTGTTGATGAGGGCTGACACGTCGCTCGCCGGTGACGCCAGCAGCTCTGCTCATATCAAAATATTTGTCATTCAAGGGTTTAACCAACCACACATGCCATCTACAAATACGTCGGCGACATCCTTCACGGGGATAGGCAAAGATAGAGGAAACCAACTTCAAGGCTTACACAGCTTGATAGATACGAGACGAAAGCTGCTCTTTATGTTTTGGATGGTTTTTTACCTGAGAATAAATAACAAACTGTAACTGATATGAACATGTTCAAATTCAGCACATTCGGGATTTGCAGCTCTACTCTTACTTCAGGGATACGGGTCTTTCTTTCCTGTGCAAAGGCAATAGAGCAAATTCGTTCCCTTATGAGACAGAAGTTAATAGCAGGAATACAATAATAGCAGGAATAAAGCCAATTTTACATTTTCAGTGTTATAGGAAAATGCACAATGCTGTCGCTCTGTCTTGGCTGCATTGAGAGAAGTAGGAAATATAGCTAAAGCAAGGGCAGGTTCGAACATCCGATGATATGTGTCTTCTCAAAAGTATCCCCTAGAAACCAATTCATCGCCAGAAATTAGACCCTAACCAACGCTATGCACTAAATTTTAAGCCAGTACGAAATAAGTTTTTCCAGGTTAACTACATCTAGTGTACACTTTTGAATACAAAGCGATCATCCAAGTCATTTTTCAAAACTGAACCTAGAACAGATTTATCTATTTCAAAACTGACATGCAGCAGGCAAGGAACAAATTACTTAGGCAATGGGAGCAAATGAATTTCTAAAGCAATTTTAATTCGTACAGTAAAGTGCTGACGAGCTTTCGCTTAGAATATCCAATGCCACTTTAAACCAAAATCGAAATGAGTTTTTACCCATGGAAGGAACAGAGTTTTAGCAGCACTTCACTGTGTGCAAAACGCGACACGGTCTGCTCTAGCATTATGAACAACTCCAATTCATTTCTTCGTCAGTCCACAACACGGGCTTCTGCGTACTTAAAGCAAGTATATATAGCCATGTATTAATTCTATTAAGCCTTTTTCATCGTGATATTTAGATAATTCCACGTTAAGGGCAAAATGATGATTCCCTAGTGTCTTTCTTGGGCAGTCTTTTCATCGTTCTACAACTAGCACAGACTTTCGATGCTAATTTTCCCGTTCTTTGCCAAGCATTTTGTCGCAACTTCCCTTGGACATTTTGAATAAGTTACCAGCTCTCGTACAAAGCGTAGAGACTCCCTTGTTTAGGGATAGTTGCTCCCAGTGTCATTCAATGGTGAGCAGTCGCTGCACAGCTCTCGTTACGATTTAAGGGCTTAAAATTATTGCTCTAGGTTTCGGTAATCGGGTAAATTGATTCAACGACTGTACGGAGATTTGGCACTACTGATCTCTACGAAAATTTTGTTCTGGATCAACATTTAGTCAAAGTAGCACAAATAATTAAGAGGAAATACCTGTAAGGAGACACACATTCATTAGATTGAAACTAAGTGTCTCCGCTTAACCACCCAAGCACTATTTAAGTGGATAATCTTGGAACAAAATGCATGTAATTTGCCATTGAGGAGCGCGTGCGACGTTCCAAAAAATGCGCTCACACGTTTATACCTCAATGCGTTTATGTTAGTGATGAAACTACTACACCCAAAAATGTTTTCATTTAAATCTCTGATCATGCCGCGGATGCATAGCAACGGAGCACGCGTCAACAAAAATCAAAATCCCTCAGTAACAAGCAGCGGAATGCTCTTTGTATTGTAACTCTGCAACAGGGCTTGAAACAGTCTAATTGGAATTCAGTTCGATCGCATCACAATTCTGAAACACAGATGCATGTGATAAAATACGAGATCGTTCTGAAACTAAACCCAGACAATACAACGTTTCATTAAAATTATTCTAAACTTTCAAACCTACACAGCTTTAATAGGTATTACCGGTATTTGCATTTTGAAAATGAGAGAAGAGCGTCAAGAGTTCCAAGCCCCTGCCTTGATGTACTGGCAATTGCAGAGCCATACAGGGATGCCCTGAGCTGCAGCTTACCGGCCAACAAAGGATTGCCAGCAGCGACGTTACTGCCGCTGTTGCTCTCTCTTTTGACGCAGTCGGAAGATGACGAGGAAGTCACGTTGTTGGCGTCGCTGTTGTCTTTCAGGAGGCTCGCAAATGACTGATCGCCCTGCGTGTGGTTAGAAACACTTAAATGGGCCCGTACATCGAGATTATAAGCGATATACCCTTTATGTTGCCAATGGCTTCATCAATCAGATTTTTCTTAGCGCAACTAACTTGTTGACATCTTTCATAGTTGGGTCGCCTGCTTATAACATCTCACAACCAGAAGACGCCCATTTCACCATCGATTTTATCTGTGTACAAATGTTTGGTAGCAATTTTTTCACTGACTCATGTATTGGCTAATTAAGAAACTCATGCAAGACAACGAAGATGGGTTGTCACGGAATTGCTTAGCGTCCGTTTTTGTTTAAAAGAATACTATTTACCAGGAATAAAGTGCTTTCATGACTTCTTTCCTTTTTTGTGTCCCTTAAGCTGATTATCTTTGTTAAGAGCGGGTAGAAAATACCGATCTCTTTTAAATAATTATGAAGCTATTTCGCCGTACCAGAGTACAATGTACTTCTGAGCGTGTTCTGATTGTTACTCTGGATGTATTTATTCTGAAGACATCGGTTACATGATCAATTTTCGAGTGCTTTGCTTCTATAATATTTAAATTGAAGGCAGAACTGGTAAGCATTTCATGGAGTACCTATTTAAAAAATTCCATAAAGTTAAAATTTAAACATATTGAATCGTATATTCATCATTTAGTATTTAAACATGTACATATGAACGATATGTTAGCATCTGGTATATAAAAACAGTGCAATAAATGTTTTAGCGCTCACCCCTAGTGGCAGCTACATTCATATAGTGGATCTGAGGGCATAATTCATTCAGTGTAGTTATTCCACTAATGCTATTTGACAACTTCAGTCAATGAGTCAGTGGTATAAATTCAAACATATTATAAGGGTATCTCGACAAATGAGCGTTACCGTTAATTCATTCATACTGTATGTGAGCAATGCAAAAAACGTACTATGGCAAAATATAATCTAGAGAATGCTGTCCATGTGCATGAACTGTAATGATAGAAATTTATTTTTTATAAATTAAATTAACTTAGAATAAATGACAAATAAAAATTTGAAACAATTTTTTCAGTTCAAAAGAACCTAAACTTGGTTCAGTATTGATATTTTTCTTATACAAAAACTTTGCTTGGACGGCACATTTCACAGAGTAATTACTTGATATTGTACGGGAATTATTGTTGAAGTACGTTCTTCTAGGGATCAGCAGGACATAGGTTTCGTTGACACAGCAATTTTTTAGTTTAGATCTGCTGCATTGCAAGATTTACATTCCTAGATCCGCTTTTAATTCTTATTTTCCCATATGGTAGATCCTCGTGACTTCGATCACCGGCTTGGCAGCAACCTCCATTGCAGTCTGGTGGTAATGATAAGGCATTTGAAAAACAATGCTAAGATAGAGCGCACTGTGTCCGCACCTCTTCTCGATTATATGAAACTTTTTTTATACCTGGGGTGCAAGTGGCGGGTAGGGCTGGGCGGGCGCTAGCTGTGTGAAGGTCGGGCTGTCCTGGGGGCCCGGCGTCAACAGCCCGCTGCTGCTCATGCGCTCCTCATCCTGCCAACACAAACTCCTCAATATTCCGATTCTGGACCCCCAGAAAAAAAATATTTCATAGATGAAAGTGCGTCGTGCCATATTAAAGAGCTTGAAAATTTCTTCTCTTCAAGAGATTAATATTTACAGCCTTAATCTCTCAGCAAATCTGATTCTACAATCGCTGCTAAAGTGCAACTTCAGTGCTGAACAATGTAATCGTAAATCGCCACTGCAAAATCAACAAACCAAAATTGTAAAAGCAGATTGGAAAAGATAATACTATATTACACTGTAGACAGGTAGATGGAGAGCGTAATACTAAATGACATATGTTTATCCGCAATCTGCGTTAATACAGTGAGAGACACTACGTAGATGGCAATCGACTTGAAATTTTCAAAAATACATCGAAGAAAAATGTCAACAGTACGCCTATCTGGAGGGAGGAACTAAGAGCAAGAACAAAAGATTGAGAATTAGGGATTAGAAAGCTACGATGATTTCAGAGATTTGCTCACCAGGTACATATCAGGCTCTTCCTTGATGTTGAAGTTAGAAGATGACATCGAGGTAAGGGAGCTGAGGCTTGAAGTGTCTCTTCTTGAGCGACAGCTGCTGGGCCTGGTGCTGCCGCCCATCGTGCTGGTGTTCATACTGCTTGAACTGTTGTTGTTCATCATCATCATATTTCGGTCGTTATAATCGCAATTATTATTTAAATATTGAGTCCGCATAGTACTGTCGTCTTCGCTCTGTAAATAAAAAATTGGTCAGCACAACTATCAACGTCAATTTCAAGAACACTTTTTCAACATTGGTGAAAATAGCAAGGGATTATGAAAGTTTCTTCAATAATTTCAACTTGACATGATCATTTCATAGAGCATGAAAACGAATGAGTGATAAAAACATTGACTTAAATTTGCAAATGCGAAGACTTTTATCGTCTATCGTCAATATATAATAAAATGGGGTTAAGGTCAAGGGAAGATCACTCACATTATTAACATTGGGGAAGAACTGTTCAAGTGAAAATGAGTCGCTGATTGGTGTGTAATCATCGGTCCCGAGGCCGCGTCCGAAGTCGTCTGTGCTAAAATCTTCGTTTTCGTTAGATGCAAAATCGTCTCCATCAGTTAGAACACCGTTGACGTCAGCAGCAGAGATGATAATGAGCCCCCCACCTTCGTCAGCCATTGGGTTCAAGGGACACCCGGAGGTGGACGACGAAGAAGACATGCTGCTCTCGTTCCGGCCTTGATTTAGAGCCGGACCCATGCCGCAGCCGTTGCTGCTGCTGCTGCTCATACTTGAGTTGAGGAGGCTCAAACCATTTGCGTTCATGCCCATTGATGAGGTCCCGCTGGATGAGTTCATTGGCCCAACACCTCCAATGGGGCCCATGCCCATAGGCGTTTGAGATGAAGAGTGCAAGTTCGGGTTCGCTCCGCAGAAATTGACGTTGGAGCTTGTGTCGTCCTGAGGAAAACGACACTGATATTATAAACTTCTTTGTAGGATATCACTATAATGCATAACAGTGCGTATTAAAATCTGTGATAAGACCTTTGATATTACGATCTGCGGTAAGATCTGTGATATTACGATCTTTGTTGAGCGATTCTACTTCCCGAGTTTAGTTAATGAATGAAAATTCATACAAATAGAATATTTCCAGCCACTATAGATGTGTGTTATTGAATAAACAAGCCCATTTCAGCATACGGAAGTAAAAACTGTAGGAGCACCTATTATGAAGGAAATGAGAGAAGTAAAAGTTGTGGAGCTAGTTCCAAAATACTGATAACAGAAACTCATAGGTTTCAATTAACTCACTTGAAAAAGAAGGTGTAACAATTAATACACTTTAAAAAATTAGTTATTAAGAATTTTTTGATTCACTAAAATCTACGGCTGATGAGAAACGAGAGGTATATATATAATACTAGCAAAATTTCAAGATATATAGTTCATTAGCTACTCTTTCATAAGCTGTTCATGTATTCAAGACTCAGGGATGGGCAGAGTGACAAGCTGCCCGCTGCCAGGCCACGACAAAGTGATCTCTAGTTCATCGATGAAACCCTCATTCCGTTATACGATCGAGTAAAAAAGTTGTAACACCTATAAACGTACGTTTAACAATGGCAAGTATTCACTGCCTCAAAATATGATGCAAAATAATATAGTTAAAAATAACACAAGCATAGGATCTGCACAACGCAGCGTTTCCGTATGCTCGAGTAGTACAGTTTAAGCGATAGCAACAAAAACTTCCTATACTTACTAGTGCAGAAAACGAGACCATACTGGCAGTGACAGTATCTGAATCCCAGTAAGAAGAGCTCTGGAGGCCAGGCATGGAGGTCGTTGTGGCAAAAGTTGAAATTGTTTAGCTGTTGTGGAGGTGGTTCTCCAGGTGAATTATGAACTTTGGTAACTATTTAAGACTATTATGATGTTATCAATGAATCTAGCAATTGAAGAATGATGTCATAGTGGGGTCGCTGCGTGGTGAAATTCTTTTTAGAGTACTTCTTAAATATGCAATTGTGAGAGTTGAAAATCGACTCTGACACCGAGAGCAGAAAAATCGTGAGCAAGATATTACTTCGGAGGACGGAAGCTAGGCGATTGCTTTTTGTTATGAAACCTAAAGCAAATGGAGGAGTCAAATATCTGTGTTTCTTGAACAAGTGTTAATTAAATATATTTTTATAGAAATATAAGTTTGCTCTCTTATCGCCTAAGTAATACAGACTTACAAATATAGGAGTATATTTCAGATATAGTTAAAGTGTTTCAAATCTTAGCGCTAAAATTTGAAAGATTTCTTAGTGAAGAATGTGACCGTATAGCCAAGTTTTGCCGCGGCAAGTTTCGTTTAAAAGTTAACTGATGAACAGTTCGCTACACTTTCTTTGGAGATGAATTTACAACTCGTTATCGAGAGCGGTTAGGTTTAGTTGAATTCCAGTCCAACTATAGAAGAAGTAGCTGAACTTCACAGAGAAAAGTTCACTTCAGAATTCTTTTGTTTCGTACGTCGATATGTTCTAATTTGTGCATTAGTTCCTTCAGTCCGTTCTGGGTCCTCGTTAATCTGTAAGAGAAAAGGAAAACCTTAATAAATTCACGTACCAAACAACAGGTGTTCTTATTTTTCAGAGCTGGGTTGACACTTCAAGTAACCTCTCACAATGAAACAACTCTAGATTGGTACCCTCAAGATGCGAACCCTCTAAATTTTGAAGACAAGTCTGAGCGTTTTGTTTTTTGAAAAAAAAACGTAGGAATTTTTGCTGGAAGTTAATTCGAGGGAATTCCCAAAATTTAAAGGCAATTCGAGCCACATGCGCTCTTTGGGAGAAGTGAGACCAAGCGTCATTTTATTTTCTCGAATGAGCCAGTCCTGTCTTACAACTTGTCTTCAAAACTAGTACTTACTGTAGAAATTATAACCTTAAGTAAACACATGGTTAATTAAAATGGTCAAATTAATTCTATTGCATAGATTTTAGGCTGGATTCTGGTGCTAATCAGTATGCAATTCACATGCGATACACCCGAACAAGGCATCTTTACCCTCGAAAGACCAAGGCTCTAAGAGACACCGACTGTGAAGACATCCATTAGCGGGTGTGAAACTCAGGCGGTCTCTTCGAGACTCCAGCATGCAGTCGAACGAAGAGCGTTGGTTAAAATTTGTCACAGCATTTTCCAAAAAGGCAGCAAAAGACTGATCTGTCAAAACCGCTATTCAATCTACGTGTTTTTGAAAGTCGCATACAACATTTGATTTAACAAATGCTATGATGTAGGCCTGAAGCACATTATACTCATTCGTGTCAGGATAGACCTGGCTCTTCAGAACAAGGTGTTGCAACCGAGCAATGTTGTGGCGCACATCTAACAGGCAGTAAACGACCCTTACCGACGTGGCTGGCCTCCAACACGTCCTCACCCAACATCCTGCTCTGCCGGCGTCCTAGCTTATTTTAACGAGAAGGTGCGGCCGCGGTCAGAAAGCCAGATGAGAGCCGCAAGCTGAATCTCGCTTCCTCACGGGCTGCTGGAACCCAGGGCACGAAGTCCATCGAATGTCATCAGCTGCTGACTTGCATCAACATTGTCATGAGCTACGAGAAGTCAGGCGGGGCTGAGGTAAGTAGCTAGCATCAGCAGGCAATGAGGTTCTTCTCGCTGATTTAACACTGGACACATAACTTAGATAACACTAAAGGAAAAAAAGCCTCAATTTCAAGTCAGGAATACCTAACATAAAGTGGCATCGCGTTCCATTCTAAAGTTTCGTTTTATTACGTCAAGTTTCCTGATGAACTCGAATGCTGACCTTGATGCTAGCTTTCTAGAATTTAAGTATTGCTTACTTTCTTTGTTTCGAATATTTGAGAATCGAAAGGAAATTTTTCATTAAAATATCTGTTTCCTGACTTGAAGTTGCTTTTGTTCTCAACCCCAGAAAAGGATTTTGTCCGAATTGAGCACTAGTTTACATACCAAGCGTAAGGATTGGATAGAAGTGATCCCTCCATAATTACTCGGAACTGCTTTTGTCTGCAAGTTTGGAAAACATTGCACCCTCGTCTTGTCAACGAAACTACATCGGTATCCTTTTCTAGCGAATACATCTCAGCGTGAGGCAGTGCTGTATCATTTGAAGTCTGTCGATTTGAAGATCATCTCTAGTTCTTCATGCCTGTTAGTTACTAATACTTAATCAAATTTTCTGTCGCCTACGAAAGGAATCACCGATTCAAAAATCGGCAATAATTCTCCAAATTGTTGCTTAATAATAATGATTGTACAATTAATATACTTCATCGACCTACTGTACTATTTCCAACAGTTCGAATCATTTTACTTGAAACGATAAATAGGAATTTATTTTACTCGTTTTAACTTGATATTTTCTAACTCAAATTCCCAAGATTGGTGCGAACAAATAGTTATTACCATTTGTAGGGCAATTTTTCAAAGAGAATTTAGAAAGTTTTGACCGCTCACAATGGTTTTGAGATAGTTTTGTGTTTATATTTGTGTCATTTCCTTCCAGATCATCGAAAGTGTATCAAAATTTTCGGAAAAATTTGTTCCCAGGTGTTTGCCCTATCTAGAGACTGTGTAATAATTTTTTTTAAGAGTTGCATAAATGTGGTAATACAAGCAATGCAAGTGCAGCAGCAAAATCTATTCAGAGCATTGGTGTATAGATTAATCGGTCTATGAAAGAAGTTGCAGGAAATGTTTTTCCCTATTCCGTAGTAGGATTTGAATTTCGAGAGGTAATCTTAAGAGGGTCATCCAGAAAACTTGATCCCAAGTGTAGGAAGCTACCGTCTCAGACCACCCCACCATTCCCACTAAGGAAAGCGCAGAACAATTGAACATGGCTTGTACAACAGCTTCACGCCAGTGAGAAACAGTGCTAAGGTACTGGTAATTTGAAAATATTTTCCCCCATTAGCTCTCTCCAGAGAATCTGTAAATGCAACACGCCCAACTGACTGAAAATTTCTCGAAAGAGTTCAGCTGGGATATGTTACCTCAAGTTCTAAATGCTTCTGACCTTGCACGATTCGATTGACATTTGCATCGAGTAGTGCAGGAAAGAAAAATTGAAAATTGAATTAGGTTAATATTTCACTCTTAAATCTGAAGAATTTACATGTGTGGCGTCTGTCCCTTTCTTGGCAGATGGAATAAAGTCATTGGAAGCAATTGAGACTAATTTAGCGTCCAAACATTTTTGTAATTATTGGCTTTTTCGTTTTTAACGTTGACTTTGATACTGTAAATAACTTCATAACTTTGCACCAATCTCATTTGTGCAAAAACTTGAGTAATTCTTTCAAGAAATTCTTCTTACACAACTACAATTCTAGATTCATTTTTTCCTGCAAAACTTAATATCTCTGTATTTCGGAGGAAAATCCTAGTAATGGAGAAAGGCAAGTCATTTTACTCTGCTTATTTAGGCCTGGCAACAGAGAGGCACCAGTGCTCGTAGTTGCCGACCTCGTCGGTGCGCTTAGACCAGTACCTCGAGTCTCGTACGTTCCGAGGAAGAGACATACGAGCATCTTGGAAACTGTTTGACGTCTACGCGTGCCTGGAACTTTCCTGACGGACCCTGACTCAGTGAGGGCATGAGTGAGAAAACGACTTCCGCATTACCTGGGCGTTCAAAAGCCTTAGAAGGGTGGAGGCTGGTGTTGACTTCTTTTGTGCTGACCTTTGGGCGATCGCGCATAGCGAAGAGGTCGGGGGAGGAATATGACGCCAACTATTTTACGTGTTTAGAATGTTGTTGCATTTACCACATGGGACAAGATTAACTAGAAAATTACAAGCAACGAAATGCAATGAAGAGAAACTTGATTGGGTAAATAGAGTATCTTATGTGTTTTTTGAAAGTTCTAACAAATCCGAGAGTCTATTGTAAGACTTTCAAGAGTCGAGTGAAGGAAGCAAATGCCGTGTTTGGATTGTGATACTGAGTACAGTGTAAAATTTCACAAGCAAAGGTTGGTTTGTGTTCAGGAAAGAAAATAAAATAGAGCGACAGAACAAATAAATGATTGAATTTTCTGGCCAAACACGAGAGCGAATATTGGAATGTGGCATTGTCTCATTCTGATCTCAGCACGTGTGACAGGGTGCATATTAGATCGCAGTGTTGTCCCACTCTGATGCCAACACTGACAGCAGTGCTTGACACAAATCAAATTATGACCAGAGATTGCTCCTGCGGAAACGATTGCAAGCAACAATAATGTGTGTAAACATAAAGGAGGAGAGAGGGCAAAGCCAAAGAAGGAAAAATTAGTAGAGTATAATTTAATTTACAGCTGTTATTGATTACACTTTGAAAATCATACTTTAAAATAGCAAAGAATGGAGATGACAAGAAAGACTGATGCTATCGTCGAATGATGGAAAATGAAATGGGGAAATAAAAGTAAGACTGGAGGAAAACTGGGGGAAAAATGAAATGGGGAAATTAACGTAAGACTGGGGGAAACCTGGGGGAAAAATGAAATGGGGAAATTATAGTAAGACTGGGGGAAAACTGGGGGAAAAATGAAATGGGGAAATTAAAGTAAGACTGGGGGAAAACAGAAAATGCAAGCAAGATTAGTTGGAGACACTTTTCAAATTCATCTCGCACCACAAACAACAATAGATTTTGTGAGAAGAATCTGAGAGAAGCTGCAACAAACCTTTCTCAGGGTAAAATGTATTAAATACCTTGATTGAAGAGTAGGATCCATTTAGATACTCTAGCTATTATGGTGCGTAAAGGAAAACCTTACAAAAAAGTTCGGTGAAAATTACAATCAAGCTTCAACAGAATTCATAGATTTTTCGAGGGAAAGTGAATTTTTTTAATATTATCAGCACTCATGGACAAACAAAGACAGGAGCTGGAAAGCTTGACGAGCAGTGAGGAGGGTTCCTCTAGACGTGCATTTTGCTGGCTTAGGAATTTCAAACACCTTACGCCGTCGCAGCTGTGCAGCTGGCGCAGATATTCTCTTATAAGACATCCTGGCTAAGCTACACGCTGTAACCCAGCTGTTGTGCTACGACGACGTGAATTCTATGAAAATTTGGTCCCTAGACTTCTGTACACTACGTACTTGTGTGCTCAAAATGTGCAGCAATCACCTTTTGAACTACGCGTTCAGACTCAGTTACGATGTCTGGAAATGCATCTGAAAAGCGTTGCCATTGTTAATTTTGAAATTGAATACGTTTGAGAAGTCATGCATGATTTGCAACGCATCTAAATTGCCTCTTGATAAATTTGAATTCGATATCGGTGCAAAAATTCACCGATTATGTGATTTAATCAAACCAAAAAACCGCGTGTTGGTCATGTGACGCAATTCATGGTAAATATCGTATGTGCTCTCTTTACAAATAAAAGATATGAATTTCAGTGATTGTGCATCTTTAAACAGTATCATATCTTATACATTAAAACTAAAATTTCATCTATCAATTTCATTTCCTCTTAGTTGCATAATTTGTCAATTAATCTTGAAGTGTGAACCCAGCTTACTAATTTAAAAGCAATTTAAAGATAATTTTTTAGTCTTTTCTGTACATATACCATCTAGTCATCAAATGTACAAGTTATACATATCAATGTTGTTTACAAGGTAGTTCTTATGCGTGAATTTTCCAAGATCATAGCAAGCAGGTAGAGGAAAACTGAAATTCAAACCAATTTTGGGGAGAACTGATGAGGAATAACTAGCCAAATAAGAGAGCCGCAATTAAGCCACGGTTTGTTAAGAGATCGCTACGATCGAAGGCTATGTCTCGTATCACGCCAAAACAAGATGCTGGAGAGCTCGGCATGCGCCTCACCTGGAAACTGCGGACGAAGTCTGTGAATCATCGCTGGCGCGCTGCGATGCTCCTTCTCGACACAAATCTGCAACAACAGACGTAATAGCATCAGGACAAACTCATCAGTTAGAAAAATAACCTACGTTTACCATAGCAATAATTATGTTTTATATCTCAGACCGTTTGGACTTGATCCTCACACTGCACAAAGCCCTGTCCAAGCAGGCAGTATAGAGAAAAGCATGAAAGTTCCCGTAGAAAATTGCGAAGTCAGTTAGAAGTCCCAAATCCAAAAATTTTAAAACTTATACAATTTGCAAGGCATGTTGTAAATGTTTAACATTCACTGAGAGATAAAAGCATTGTAAATAGATGGAGAAAGCTTTCGTTTGAAACTTAATTCTTGTTTTTTTCCCTAAATTCACAAAAATGTAGTGCTACAAATGTGCTTACGTATGACGTAATATATCTAACTGAAAACCCCCGTTTTTCATTACAAGGAACTCGGGATTTTATAATCTTCTGTAAGTTTTCAAAGATGCGGAAGTAGCAAATTCATTGCCAAGTCCGCAGCTGAAGTTGTCGTACTTGCACAATCTGGAACAGAGTAGCTGCGGCGGTTTCCTGCGTTAGTGACCTTCCTCTCTTCAGTTCCTACTCCTCAGGGAGGTCACTCATGTGTTGAAGGTAACCGCAACAGGTCTGAAACGCGCCAGTGTTACGCCATCAAACGCCTCGCAAAAACTGTGCGCGTTCGCACCACGCCGCTTTAGACATGAGCTGAGAGCCACGAGTGCTGTTGAGTCATGGAATTCATGAGTTGATAAACAAGGAGTTCAAGTCAAGAACGCTCTCTGGTATTTGAGGCGGAAGTGTGACTACTAACGCTCAATGTGCCGCTCATGTTGTCACTTTGAAAATAGTATAGACGAACGAACTCGAGGACATATTGTTCACGATTTATTGCACATTTGAAACGTTTAATGAATTCAATCAAACAATTGTTTGGTAATTCTCTTTCAAAAAAGAACGCTTGACCTTGAATTAATATATCTCTTGAAAATTAATGCTCAAAAATGATCTTATGCGTTTTTGGTAATTTCAAATTTCTAAAACAAGAAAAAATTATGTTGGGAATCATCTACTGAAAGCAATGATTATTATAATCCAAAATTTACAGAATGAATGTCCAATCCTCTTCTTTCTTTTGTCCGATTTCTCCAATGCTCAGTAGCGCTCAGGTGACTAGCGTGTAACCTTGACGCCAAAAGTTGTTGCGTGACCTTCTTTTTTAGTGGCAGCCGTCAGAGAGACCTTTGTAGGAGCTATTTCCTGTATATGCTCTTGCTCACCTCAAGCAGAATCCACCCTTATGTAAGTTGGTGTCCCCTTAAGTATACTTTCAAAAATCAACCTGAACATTAAGATCGTTCACAGGGCCAATATGAAGGCAATAAAGTGCTTTCACATTATTTTTACTCGAGTAAGAATATCGTATTGTTCAAGGTTGAATGTTACAAGTTTCACTAAAGTCCTCTCAATCATAGGAATTGAGTGATGCGATGTCTGAGAGTACAAAACTACCTGTTCCACGGATTCATAATTGTAATTTATTATCGATACTATGCTTGGTTTTAAAGTTAAATACATTTAACAATCTTTGATTTCATCACTTCGAGCTTATGCTATTTTTTTGCCACGGTGTCATACTCTGAGAAGCATATGTAAATGACATAGTACACAATCATAGTCTTTCGTTGCGATCATATGGACAGTACTCCAGTACTGATAATTAGAACGAGTCGGGAAATTATGCACTGAAAAATTAAACTAAGAAGTGCAAAATGAAAGCCTTCTTTCTACGATTGCCTGATGAACGTACCCGCAAAACGTTTTCTGCATTCTATGGTCAATATAAATGAACAACTTTTTTTTCAGCTAAGAGGTGACATGGCCACACATACGTCGTTTACCATTCCACAGGCTTACAATCAAACTAATGCTTTTCATTTTGATGCACTGGACTGATGAGTAAACTTGCACCGCAGCAGCTGACAACTTCTACAGATCTAAGGGTTCTAGCTATGTCATGTTTCGTTCGTACGTCTACACGCCAAATATGAAATAATACTTGCAGCGCTATTCTCCGAAAAAATGACTGCCTGGAAGTACGACGCATTCCGTTCTGTCTCTACCTTTCCTATTTTGTATTCCAGCTTTAAAATTTAACCTTGGTCTTCTCCTAGAAAACTGAAGCGTCATTTCAACCTTCAGTACGTAAAACTCCGGATTTCTCAAGACGTTCCTCTCTCAACCTCTCCATAATTTTGAATTACACCAATCCCAAATTATTTTTTTTTGTGGTTGTATTCGGATAAGTCCTATCCTTTTCTACTCTTTTTACACTCCAGAATATAATTTTTTCTGTTGTGTTTCATAATAAATCCATCTTAGTATTATACATTTATTCATTTCCTCTTCATTACTTTTCCCCTCTATCGTACGTCCGAGCTCAGGTACTATGGACCAACGTTTTAAACTATTACGCTTCCACACAAACTTCAATTGGAATACACTTAACCACTGTAACTTCACCCACATCATGACTCACTTCCTTTTATTTTTCAACATTGGAGGCGATACTCATTCCATGAGTTAGTCGTTGAAACATCACGCTGTATCTCATATCTCAGTCCAGTCTTACGCAAATTGTTCAGCAAATGCACAATAAGCTAACATCACTACATCTTCCCATGCTGTGAATACAGAACGTGCTTTGTCGGTTTACCATGTCAAGTAAAACTGTGTATGATCTCTTGGATGGCAAAACACAGGCATTTCGAAGAGAAACTTGTGGCAACGGGTTCATGTTTTCAACTTTTTCATCTACTAAACATACCTTCCCTCGTAAGGAAAAACAAAAAGCGGATACATATCTCTCGTAACCTAAGCTAGCGGAAGCATTGTTTGGATGGAATTTTGCTTACTCTGTTGTATTCTTAAATGTCCGAGAAACTAATCTCTGATCCCTAGTTCATAGCTTTGGGTTCTTAGACTGATGGATCTTGCAGTGGACTAGAAGAGGGAGCGGGTACACCCAATTAGAAATCACTGTACTGTCTTCAATGATTTCCTGTAGCTTGCTCAGTAAGTGCACTTTAGGGTCGGTTCGAAGTAGCAAATCGCTCTTATACTTCTTCTGGTAGCAGTTAATCAATCATGGCTTATACTAGTTTAGTTTAGTAAAACTACAGAGTAACGCATGAGTTACGTTACGAGGTTTCCATCGAAAAATTCTGTCAAACCTTAACCAATTTATTGTAAGACCCATGCGCATGTTCTCAGTATTTTTAGTTAGTTATGAACAGCCTGAAAACTATTCGATAATTTCGCCGTGTTTTTTGATTACAATGTTAAGTCTACCATTCACAGATTCAAATGAGTCTCGCACAACTTCTTGTGGGATTTGTTCCACTCTTGCTCAAGGGAACTCTTCAGAACTACTGAGCGGTGAGAATTAGTTCAAGCGATAGCTCCCATGATGGATCAGATGCTGAAGTACATCGGTTGAGACCAGAGCATAGCAATTATTCATTTTATGACAAAAAACCTGAAAGGTAGGCACGAAATCTTTGAAAGAAAAATGGATCACCATTAAACATGTCGTGGCTCCAAGGCTTCACCAAGGCTCAAGGATAAGCTATACTAGCTTTCAGCGCTGAAATTCGCTTCATGGCACACAGAAACATGGCTCACGAGACTAATCAAGTTTCTTCTTCGTCTTCGAAGCTATTGTTAAGCTGAGAAGTTTCCCGCACGTCAAAGAGAAGAAGAGTCTTAAGTTCCTTTTCACAGTTCGCTCGGCAGATTCCCTAGAAGAGTTCAGTCCTGCAGCCAGCCATTTCTCTCATGGTACCCCATGAGGCCCTGCAACTGATAGATATTCTTGAGCCTAAGAGTGCGGACTGACCAGACGTCCAACTCTTGCACGACATTTCGTCCCTCCGGTTTCTCTCAATGAAATGATGGCCCGATAAATGGCTTTCGTTCATTTTTAGGCAAATAACGATTCTTCAAAATACGTACTTCATTAGCATGAATGGACACTAGTCGTTCATTGTAAGTTCAGCGCCGCTCAATAGAGTTCACTGACGGAATAACAATAATTGCTCTCAGTCACGGTGCAAAAATCTAGCTTTAAAGCGGACATTTCGTTAGTGTCACTGCCAAACTAGTGCTGCGACTCTCCATTGGTACCTCTCCAATGCAGTAGTTGGTAAAGCGCCGTTTATGAACAGGGCATGGCACTAATTTCGTCAGTAAATATCTACTCTCCAGTGAAAATTCCCTTCCTTACTTTGAGTTCAAACGGGCCGAAGAAAGACTGCACTCGATCAATAGTGACTAGTTTTTAACACTTGTCATGACATTTAAAGTTGTCATAGATAGTCGTGTATTTTGAATGGAAAGCCAAAAATATGTGGGCATGTTGTTTTTTGCGTATTATTCTCAGAGCAATGATTGATGTGATAGTTTACCGCATCTGAATTTTCAATTTCTCAAGCTAGTATAAAGTTACATCATTTAAAAAATGAAATTAACATGTTCGCGGTTACCATGACTGATTTGAAGGCGTTTAAAAATCAGTATTTAGGAGAAATTTACAACTTCAGGACTTTAATCTGCTGAAATATGCTTAGAGTCAGCCGAAGCTTCGATTAAAATACTAACACCATGCAGTAGGTGATGTGTTCGTGCGCATTCTGTTTCATACATCACATTTGCAATATATAATTATTAAAAAAGACTTTACACATTTACTGCATTGAAAAACAGCTTTATCGTATATTATTTTCAACTTATTTATTTACTCTATGCTAGAAGGAGCATATGCGTGCAATGGAGTACAAAATATCAAAAATTTATTCGAATCTCTAAAAGGATATTTTAGGACATCTCACTTCAAGAACATCTGCTCGTGTATAGAGGTCAATCTGGTTAAGGTTCAAGTGCACCTCCAGCGTCTGTTTTAGCCTGTAAAATAGAATGCTACGTGGTACTAACAGAACAGAATTGAAGAGGTCCTACAGTAATCGCCTTAAATATGCATGCACAAAGTATTTTTAAACAATGGAATTTAAGCTACGACTTGATTTTAACCAAAGATGGAAGTAAAGTCCACCTCCGCCCTCCTACTACGAATGGCATTTCCCACGATCCTGTTTCACACTGTTTGGGTGTTTCACTGTTAACTGTGGGTTCGGTCTCAGATCTGGGCATATCACTGGGGTGAAAAAATCTCTTGGAGTGCTCCTGATCCACCTAAACATGCTTTTAGTCACCGAACATTCCCTTCTGGCGTTGCTCTAGTACCCAGTTCATAAATTCCTTGTAGAAATCAGGATGTTAACACGACTTCTGTCCGCACGGCTTCTTGGTAGCAAACCGATTTGCATTTTGAAGTCCCTCTGTATCCGATTGACTCATTTTCACACCGACTGGCTAAAATAGAGTAGGTAGTTTTCCTGAGGCTTACCGTGGTTACAGTTATACCGTCTACCACTTTTGATAAAAGGATATATTTTTAGAATGAACTTAAGAAACAATCTACCTCTATATCCCCTGTGGTTAATTGTTTAAAATTTCGAATAATTTACAGGGGTTCTCAAACTCAGTTCTCTTGGTGTATCAGGAGGTAGCGCGGCAGCTTCCTCTTCAGGTTTTAAATGATCGTTCACGTTCCACACAGGTATGCGACCACAACTAGCACTGACATTCTCTGCTTCAACAGGGTAAAGGCCAGAATTTTATTTAGCATACAAAATTTGATATGACTTTTCCTGGCCTCTATAACAAGAATAATAAGGCTTAAAATTTGGCACTATGTAGCAATACGAGCACCGAGGAGCAACGTACAGGGAATCACTTCTTACTGAACTGAAGGGGAGCTTATTGGGCAAGAGGGGAGAGGAGCGGGTTTTAATGAACTATGTCATCATTAAATCTGCAAAAATTTTACTGTAGAAGAAACCCAAATGAAACTTATTCGTCAACTTGAATGATGATATTTTTTTGGGATATAAGCGTGTAGATTTTTTACACCAACAGTATAAATATTCGATACGCAGAAACGAATAGAAACCAATCGGAGATATGACTTTGCGTGAAAAATTTTAAATAGGCAATTTTTCTGTTTTCATACCGTCATGATCGGAGCAAATTTCGTCAAAAGACCTCACAGATATTGTTTCCATTGTCCACAGCAATACAACAGTTTTTGTAAAAAAAGAAAGTACGAGGAAAAGAATAGAAATAATGCGCGCTGACATGACGACAGGAGTAACGTGACTGCAGCTCGCCACCACCACCACCACCGCCGCGCCCAGACCTGTTTTGATCTGATCAGGTTCTCGTGGCATCGCAGGCTGCTGTGGCATGAGAGAGGAAAGAAGAAAAGCGAGAGGGACTTGGAGTGCACAAAAGGATAAACAGATCGCCTAACCCTGACCTTCGTCTGATGACGTGTCAGCGCTCGCTTTCAAGCGTCGCTAAGAAGGAGCACGTGCAAGAACATTCTGGCGCCCTGAAGGCAACGAGCAGCGAGCCAAGCTCTGTTTCCTTGATGGTTGTCACTGCCCATGACTGCTAGGCGTTGCGTGAAGCGTTCCTAATCTGGAGCCAGATTTTCATAAAAAATACATCGTCGTAACAGTACAACAGGCAGCATTAATGCCTCCAAATCAACTTATGAGAACTTACGAAGCCTGCAGTACGGCAACGACGGAAAAATCTATTGAAAGTCCACTCCTTGGCACTCGTTGCACCATCATTGAAGTCAAACTGGAACAACGTGGCATAATTCCCAGAGAAAGAGCTACTGTTGGGCGAGGGTTTACGGAGCAGCCATAGTGAAGCGTCAGTGAAAGGAAGAAAAATAAGCAAAAAAATATTCGGAGAAATATGACGCGACACATCAATAACAGAAAAATAATGGGAACTCTGAAGGATAGAAAAGAGTCAGGAGAAAAGCAAAAACGCTATCAGCATGAACAAGAAACATTACCTTTCTCAGCTTGGATTCTGCACTACAAGAAGTATATTAATGCACGGAATATATAAAGCACGTTGGAAAGAGAGAGTATTGTTTTCCTTTCCCAACATCTTTTCATGTTATTTTTCTCTAGTGGGATGCAGGGCGTCATGAACAGTAGGAGTTTGCAGGACACTCCAAGGCGACGAGAAAATTTGAAATACTAAAAAAGAACGAGCCGTTAAGATATAATTCGAGGGCAAGAGATGACATGTGGGCTGACGCGGCACCTGCCCATGGGATGCGACACAAGTGAAGGGCGTGCGGGCAGCGTGCGTGGTGGAGCCGCCGTGGTCGTCTCACGCGGAAAGGAAAGCGACATTGATACCTAACATTTTTATTGCTTGATCAAAGCTTTATTTGCAGTGGCCAGTCCAGATATCTTCAAAAGAAAATAAATTGAAACAGTTTGTCAAACACTAGTCCATCTTACGCACCTGCACTAAATATTTTATGATAAATCCAAGCAACTTCCATATGCAAATATTACTTGCAAGTAGCTTACTCTGCAAGGTCTATCACGATAGCTTGGTGACGCAAACAGATGCAAAATCTGTGACAACATTCATGAAGGCCACATCACTTCAGTACCAGCAGGTGCCTGGCATTGCAGTTGACAAAGTTGCGGGCAGGCGAGCAGCGTCGAATGACTTACCTCTCCATGTCTCCTGGCCACAAATGCACGGCGAAATTCCAACAAACTTGAGATGCACCGCTACGATGTAGGTCTTCTCGTTCACTTCTATGGCTACCTCTACAATTAGTTTAGACTAGTTATTCGCTGTTACGAGTACCTTTATAATAAAACAATATGTCAGCAAAATTGATTATATCTGAAATGCATGAAAATCTGTTACATATAGTTGGGAGCATCAGTGTTCGGATCACATGGATTAGATACTAGGCCTATGAGGCATAGCTGCGGTTGGAATTGGAACCGGAAAACCAGAGCACTCAAAAATATTTGAGTCCGATAGAAATTACCTGCAAATGAGCTCTTGTACAGAGGTTCTTATCAATGCAAATAATATCTTAAAATAATTTATCCATCCATCCTTTTTTAACGCTGTTGGGTTGGGCTGGGAAAAATAATATTTCAGTTTTAAATCATACGAAGTATTGATTTTTTATTTTCATGCTAGGAACTATCAAATTTAGAACAGCTTAAATTCTCACAGCTGACTGCTCTTAATGCGCTCAAATTGATGGGATGTGAAGCTCTTTTGTTATGATTATTTTTATGGTAACTCATGACAATTTTCCAATGATAACTTTTCATTGTAACTCTTAATAACAGCTCTTCAGCGTAACTCACATTCAAAACTTTTAATGGCTACTCCTTGTGATGCCTTACGGTTGCTCTTCCTCTATAGTGAAGCAAAAACATGTGATGCCAATTCCCATTGTGAAATTTGAGGCTAAAAAGCACTTTAAATACTTGCGTGACAGCGTACGACATCAACCTATATATGATACATAACTAATATCTCATCAATGACCTCTAGCTCCCGATTGGAATTATTGTAAAACGATAAACAAGTCTCATTCACAGTTTGCTTTCGTGATCATAGACAATATACATGAAAGAAGGTCATGTATCCAATGTGATCAGATGATGCGAGAATGACAAGTGTGCGAGCGATTGCAATCGGTTCCATTGTGCGAGATGCAGCGGCGACGGCGCTTTTCTGAGAAGCTGTCGGCAGAGAAGAAGCTTTGCACCAGAGGTAAGATTTTCAAAGTTAGATCGTTGTAGCGGAAGAACACGCAGCGTAAGCCACTTTAAGGCCACTTGATGCACTACTGCAAAGACGACGTTAATTGTTTGAAAATTCGGTTCCTGGTATCAACTCTTTCTTCCGTCTCAGTGACGGCAGGTGCAGACAATTGCCGTACAATAATATCGTACGAAGTTGTATGGAATTACCTTAGTGCAAAACGTTGAGCATCTCAAGGAGGTTGACAGTTGCATGTCTTTCTGATATTGTGCCAGCGTGTCATTGGGACCGCAGAAATGCAACTGATATTCTAAAAATAAAAGATTGACCCATTGGCGATTAAACGTAATAGTTCAGGAATATTGAGCAAAAATTCAACTTCGATGTCCAACTTCCTTTTTTGGGACGTACTGTATAAGATTTATGATAAAATTTGGAAGAGAATTGTGCCCCCCTGCTTTCAGCGAGTGAGGCATGTGTTGGGTAATTGCAGTAGGTACAAATAATTCCCCAGGTTTTTAAAAAATTAAACTCATATTTAGTAACGTAACTTTTCATGAGTGCACAAAACTGTTGTCCTCTCGCGTCGCTCACACTAGCACAAAAAACGATATTTTGCTGCAGTGACGTCACCACAGCTACGGCAGTCTCCGTGCTCTGAAGGATCGCAGCTTCGCGACAGCA
Source organism: Morinoia aosen (assembly GCA_030386875.1). NCBI lineage: Eukaryota > Metazoa > Arthropoda > Malacostraca > Amphipoda > Talitridae > Morinoia > Morinoia aosen. Next base: position 3,982,068 of record CM059556.1, on the reverse strand, counting down.
GAAAAGAACAAAACCTGGTCCATCACCCAAACTTGAGAATAGCAGCCATTTAAATTTTAGAGTCGAGCATAAACAATTAAATTATGCTTATTTTGCGTTCAAATCCCGCAAGACGGTTTTTTTTTGTATAGTTGGCCGAATGCAGCGCCGCTCTGATTTTCAAAATAAATGATGTAATTGTGTTCCAATTCTGAGCGCTATAACGGAAAAATGCCGTGAATTTTAAGACTGAGTTTGCATTGGCCCTTTACCGTCTGAATACATTTTACTCCTGCAACCGTCGTTACAAGCTTATCATGAAACTGGCACTAACATCAGAAAGTCATCGATATCAGAATGAGGAAAGAATTGTTGCTATGCAGTTTTTTCAAAGAACATGCTAGGAATCAGATTCGAAATGAACTGAAACATACATAAGCGTTGACCATATCACTGGGTAACAAAAAAATATGTTTTTAAAATCGTCCAGGGTTTTCCAACTGAATTAGACTAATTTTGATGCTCTGAGTCCGAAAATGACCTTGGTTTTGCTCATCAGGTCAGGATTTTTTGCTACAGAAATTTAAAAAAATCGGTTTTTCGTAAAAAACAAATTTCTGCGGATCATCAGCTGATAAACCCGTGACGATCTTTTCCGTTTTCCTTAAAAAATAGAAGTCAACGCATCCAAATTAATTCAGTTCCCTTCAATTCCCGTGTGTGAGCAGCTGCAGGGTTGTCTCTCTTCAGCGGTTGTCTCTCTTCAGGTCTGTGGCTGTATCTCAAAAAGTTGACCTGACAGAGCAAAATCAATGTCATATTCGGACTCAGAACACCATAATTAATCTAAATCTGCTGGGAAACCCCTGACGATTTTTTGGCTGTTACCCTGTGAGCTATCGACGTGAATTTTGAAGTGTATTAAATCCGGGAAAGGGGTATAGACGTTGCATCTCAAAAATCAAAACTATAGTACCTAGCGAGGACATGGCTGACAGGCGCACAACTTGAAGCAGCAGCAGCGGAAGTGTTGGTCCGTGTCAACCCGAGCGCGGCGCTGCAAGCTGTTCCCCTGTTCTGGCTGTTCTGATGAGATGCACCGCTGTGCCCTCAGTAGAGATATTCCCTTCCCAGGCTGGGCATGCGTAAAAAACATGAGCTACTGGATATTTCAAGAAGTTATAATATTATATACCACGGGAATAAATTTCAAACTTGTTCTTCGGACGAAAATGAGGCTTGTTTTTACAACGCCTCGGCATATGAGTCTCACAATTTAAGCTCTAAATTAGGCTTCATTTTGCTTGCAACTCTTACGTCCACACTGAAGTAAATATTGTCTTAGTCCAGAACTAGGCTAGTGTGCTGCTGAGCAAAAGCAACACTGCAGCAAACCTCCCACAAACTCAAATATTCTTTAGTTTCCCGTGAGTACGTCTCTGCGTGCGCCTGAGACACCGTGCTCTCCCTCGCGCATAATGCACAATACTTGCTCACTCATACAACAGCGAGTCATTTCTGCATGTGCTGGCCGCACACTCGCACTTCTTACGTGCCCGCTTCCGGCTACGTCACAGCCCCCAACGAACAGCAAAACAAAAAGCCGCCAGATTGCTGGAACAAAACACAGGAGCACAAGGTCCACTCCAGTCTTGAGAAACTTGCTAAGCGACAGGAAATATTTCGCTGAAGCTTTGCATTATGAATGACAGTTTATCGTAACCCAGGCCTATGGGGACACAGGAGAGTATTTTTAGCACGACTGCAGTGGGAAATGCAAGCATTAATAGTTGAGTTTCAGGAATACGAGCTCCGTAGTGACTCTTCATAAAATGCTGTTCATAAAATGCTGCTCATATTATGAATTCTGTCACACATCTCTTGTTATTGCGTCGTTGCATCTGGAGCTGCGGGACGCGGAGGACGCCAGGGAGCGTTTAGGGAGTGCGGCCGTGGTTAGCTCGGAAGTTCGAATGGGTCCGCGGTCGCGGCCACGTGCTCCCGTGTGCCCCATGGCCCTCACACCTCGGCGGGTTAACATTATTTACCAACGATCGTAACTTCACGTATCGGGCTCAGTTGCTATCACGTGTTCAAATTGTAAGATGTTAAACAATCTGCGACAGCAAAAACTATGTAACTACAATATGATTAAAGTACGAAGTACGCAATACGATCAAATTTAAAATGCAAATAGAGCAAAAGAACACGAAAACACTCTACGCTGGATACCTAATTAATATTTGAAGTAGTCAGCAGCGAATAGGAAATAAATGAAGGTTGTGGTCACATGTTCTGTGACCTTCACTCACAGAGAAACATTAACCACACCACACCACTTTCTCCCACAGCTGCCGTTGCAGCACTGACACTCGGGATCTGGCTGGCTCGGCCGGGAACTTGGCCCTCGCAATACGCAGGGACTCACGAGGTCAAGACAGCGACCATTAGATAGCGAGATCAGCGTTGTCCCAATGATGCTGATAGGATCGAACGTGAGCCTGAACAGCACAGCAACCTCAAATAGGTTGAGCATCGCATCGAATGCTGCTCGAAAGTGGGAACTGGTTGCTTGATGAGAGTTTCCAGCAGTTATTCATTATTAATTTTAAAGGGTGCGTTTCTCACGTGTGAACTGAACACCAGATTCAACATTGAAACGAAAGCAGTGTTGATAGCGCAAAATTCTGACTAACTCATGCTTAATGCGAACACAGCTTTTGAGTTGCATGAATCTCGCCTTAGAAACTTGTCAGAATCTTGAGTTTAGTTTTCGCAATTGTGATACCAGCTGAGACGAACTCAGTAAGTGAGAATCGCACGTCAACAAAGCGTGCGCAGTGCGAGGTACCTGCACCGCACCTGCACAGCCGTCGCGTGCCGCAGCACGCCTTCTGTTGTGGGAACCTGCAGAGCGTCCTCTGGGTGGCGGCTGCTGGGTGTCTGTTTACTGGGTGTCTGGCTGCTGGGTGTCTGTTTAATGGGTGTCTGTTTACTGGGTGTCTGGCTGCTGGGTGTCTGTTTACTGGGTGTCTAGCTGCTGGGTGTCTATTTACTGGGTGTCTGGCTGCTGTGTGTCTAGCTGCTGGGTGTCTGTTTACTGGGTGTCTAGCTGCTGGGTGTCTGTTTACTGGTTGTCTGGCTGCTGGGTGTCTGTTTACTGGGTGTCTGGCTGCTGGGTGTCTGGCTGCTGGGTGTCTGTTTACTGGGTGTCTGGCTGCTTGGGGGTCTGTTTACTGGGTGTCTAGCTGCTGGGTATCTGTTTACTGGGTGTCTATTTACTGGGTGTCTGGCTGCTGGGTGTCTGGCTGCTAGGTGTGTTTACTGGGTGTCTGGCTTCTGGGTGTCTGTTTACTGGGTGTCTGGCTGCTGGGTGTCTGGCTGCTGGGTGTCTGGCTGCTGGGTGTCTGGCTGCTGGGTGTCTGGCTGCTAGGTGTGTTTACTGGGTGTCTGGCTGCTGGGTGTCTATTTACTGGGTGTCTGGCTGCTGGGTGTCTGTTTACTGGGTGTCTGGCTGCTAGGTGTCTGGCTGCTGGGTGTCTGGCAGCTGGGTGTCTGTTTTCTGGGTGTCTGGCTGCTGGGTGTCTATTTACTGGGTGTCTGTCTGCTAGGTGTGTTTACTGGGTGCCTGGCTGCTGGGTGTCTATTTACTGGGTGTCTGTCTGCTAGGTGTGTTTACTGGGTGCCTGGCTGCTGGGTGTCTGTTTACTGGGTGTCTGGCTGCTGGGAGTCTGTTTGGGGTTAACCACCTCTTGCCTACATAAATTCACACATATCCACAAATAACGCAAACTCTACGAGACGAAGAAAGCGTCTGTCCCACGCATCACTCCATTATTTACACCTCAAAAGGGACATCTCGAGTGTTCTCTCTACGAGAGCAGCCACATCCTAGTTTCGTAAATAACGCGTTAATTACACATGCCGTTTACACACGCCCTCACTCACCATGTCTACCTCCCAACAGTAACGCATCTTCTGCAAGTCAAGCCACGTTATCGTGACGTCACATCTTCGAATGATATGCTTCTTTGTGGTCATACTTATGATCGTTTGTGAATGAATCCATTGTTTAGAAATTAGGTGTAAAATTCGTTGCTTAATTAAGATTATAGGTATTTCCATTCCTACACGTTTGATCATGTTTGTTCATGATCAGTTAGGAGCGTTAGCTAACCCTTAGAGGAGATGTGGCATCAGAGAGTGAAAACGCGCAAGCTTAACGTCTCTGCGGGATGTTACCATTTGGTGATGTCCTCCCATGTCTTTGTGGTGAACACTATGCATGAATGAGCGCGTTTAACGAGTTGAAACCCATCTGCTCTGAATTACTCCAGAGGACGAAAAAATCTCTCTACAACCGAATACTGAGCACTGATACGTTGCAGTAAGCAGACCGCTAGTTGCTCCCGTTTGGAATTCATAAGATACGCGCCAAGTGAATTACCCTCATGTCGAACAATATTCCTCTCTCAAGAGCTTTGAGATGTATATGTGTGAACCATCGGTCATCATTCACGATAGTAAAATTCATGAGCTATCCATTGTTCTCGATATCCATCGGGATTAGAATGATTAAAGAGCACGTGAGAAAAGATGAGATAGGTAAAAACGACAATAATAATGTATTTTTTGACGAAATTAAATAAGTATGACCTATTCATTACTTAAGTGATAAGTCTTATACCAATGGCAATATCGGCTCACTCACCAAAAGAACAATTTGTGTATGACTGCCTCTGAATAAATTAAGTTATTAACGTAATGAATTTCTATTAAGAAATTGGTGGCAGCGTGTGCTATCTTTTTGTGATGTTTACGCAGGGGAACGTGATCTGACTCATGGAAAAAGAACATTAAACCAAATACAGAGCAAACGAATGCAATGACTGCGTCTTCAACTTTTGATAATCTTATAATAATATCCCAAAGTAGGTAGGGCCACAACAGCCTGGGATGCAAGAGGGTGGCAGTTGGGAGTCTGGCAGCTGGGAATCTAGCAGCATGAATAAATTATTTCAGTTCTTTATATATTTAGACGTGTGGTGATAGCAGAGTACAGTAATATATTAAATTTAAACTAGTGAAGTGACAATCTCCTACATTTCTTGTCGTGTCCGCAATGAGGATCCGCTCTTCCTGATTGTAAAGAAACATTTACAAAACCAATACCATTTCTTATGAACTCAAGGAAAATAATGTAGGCAATGTAACGTTGGAAAGTGGAAGCGAATAACGCTGTTTTATTTTGTGCCCATCTTGTGTGTGAAGTACTTTGAGCACGCAATTCAATCAGGTTTTTAAGAAAATTTGAAGAGAGGTTGGCACAACTTCTACATAATTTGTTAAGATCGCCTCAATGCAGGCAGCCAGTAAATAGCTAAAACGCTCACGCTACCCAATTGAGTTCGAGGTGTGGATTAGTGAATGAGCAATAAGAAGCATGAGTTACCGCTGTTAAAGGTTGCGTGCCCAACTAAATCTCTGATGTTCCACGCATGGACCCAGCGAGTGCCAAAAATTGTGCAGGCTGCAAAAGATCTTTTCTGCTATGCATGCTGAACTGCGGCATCGAATGTGGCTTGAAAGGTAGAAGAACCGAGAGACAATCGCGTTTTTTAATGAAATCAGCAAACTGCTGAACGAGCGTTGAAAAGTCGTCCACTACGGATGGTTACGATCGGATCTAGGAATAAAAATGTCGCAATAACAGCCTCAAGAACGTTACTTCCCTTTCTAGAGCGCCTCACTCCATGTCCCACTGCTTAATCCAGCGTATACCACTCCAAGATGTCAGACGTCTAAAGGCAGTGTACACCACTCCAACATGGACATCTATAGGCAGTGTACACCACTCCAACATGTCGGACGTCTAAAGGCAGTGTACACCACTCCAACATGTCGGACGTCTAAAGGCAGTGTGCACCACCCCAACATGTCGGACGTCTAAAGGCAATGTTCACCACCCCAACATGTCAGACGTCTAAAGGCAGTGTTCACCACCCCAACATGTCAGACGTCTAAAGGCAATGTTCACTACCCCAACATGTCGGACGTCTAAAGGCAGTGTTCACCACCCCAACATGTCAGACGTCTAAAGGCAGTGTTCACCACCCCAACATGTCGGACGTCTAAAGGCAATGTTCACCACCCCAACATGTCAGACGTCTAAAGGCAATGTTCACCACCCCAACATGTCAGACGTCTAAAGGCAGTGTTCACCACCCCAACATGTCAGACGTCTAAAGGCAATGTGCACCACTCCAACACGCCGGACTCCAGCGCGCCACGCTCCAGCACATCTCGCGTCACCGCCCAACACTGCGTCTCTATTCTCTCTCCACTCACATCTCACTACATTTATAACTACAAAAACATTCACATTGAAATTTTCTCTGCGCTCCTTTATTCGAAAAAAACGATCATTTAGTCTTCAGAAGAGAGTGTGACGCCGATATACATCCCATCTAACATGGATCTTTCACTGCTATTATAATCAGGTGTAGTGCCATCAAACACCTCCGTTGAATTCAAACATTCTTTTAAGGCAGACAGGAAAGTTTCCCCATTCTAGCCACCCTGCCTCACTACATGGTGACTACATACATTCCCAACCACACCGAACCTTCATCACTACCTTCGTAGTTCCCACATTCCATCCCAATGTTCACTAGGGTAATACGCTTGCTAATGACCAGTACATACTCCTCAAGCTTCCATTCCCAGCAGTCTTGTGTACGCACTAAAATCTTCATTCATTTTTCACAAGTTGCCTTCACACACTCTCTATCAATTTCGCAAACTCCAAATTACTTTCTCAAAAACTGCTTTCATAAACTTTTTATTTCTCTCTCACAGGTTGCCCCCACAATCTCCTAATTTTCATCTCACAAGCTTATCTTCGAAACTCTCTCTGCAACCCTCATGGGCATAACCCACGTCATTCACATCGTTTGAAGGTAAGTCAAGTTCAGTATAAATCTAAATCGCGATCGTGAGCATGAACAAAAACATAAAAGACACATCCACGCATCGCTCATCTATCACAATCCCAGCGAAAGTCTACGGACTCAAGTAAAAAGATTTAAGTTACCTTGTGATGGCATCTTATTTTGTGAATTACAAAATATTGTTTTATTACCACCTTAGAATGAGTTTCTACAACAAACAATAAAAAAGCAAAATTTCACAAAAAATAACGACATAATTTATACGATAAATTTTTGATAAGAAAAATAAAAACTCATGAGTGAAACATTTTTATATTATACAATAAAGAAAACAAAGATGGATGATTGGAGTTATGTCAATAAGGAGCTCTCGGTGAATAATAGCTGTGAGGTCAAGGGTATTTCTATGGGTTCAATTACACGCATGAGAGAGTTTTATCCTTCTCCGTCATTGTTCCTTGCATTTGTGCAGAACAGATTGCTCGGTCCCGTGAGTCGGCACATGGAAATTGGTATTTCCTCAACGAATATCATTTGCTTACAATTAACGACTATGAGAGTAGTACCACTGTGTAGCTGTTAGCTTATCAGGCACCCTCTGATACCGCTCGTGGTGCAGGCCTCATAGTTGACCAGACACAACCACACGCGTGGTCCAGGCCTGATTAACAAAAAAGACACCAACACTCGAGGTACAGTGACCAGGGACCACATCACAGCGTCATATTTGGCGTAACCTCGGGTCACCTCGCAAGCCTCGGGTGAACCCAGCAACCTTGTGAGTCCCCGCAACCTCATGAGTTCCCAGCAACCTCGTGAGTTCCCAGCAACCTCATGAGTTCCCAGCAACCTCATGAGTTCCCAGCAACCTCGTGAGTTCCCAGCAACCTCATGAGTTCCCAGCAACCTAGTGAGTTCCCAGCAACCTCGTGAGTTCTCAGCAACCTCATGAGTTCCCAGCAACCTCGTGAGTTCCCAGAAGCCTCGTGAGTTCCCAGCAACCTTGTGAGTTCCCAGCAACCTCGTATGTTCCCAGCAACCACGAATGTGATTCCTGGCATTGGCAAACCACGTTTTAGAATGGCATCGTAATTTATGTTATATTTGCATGCTCTATGTATGAAATACCAAAACATTCGTTTACCTGAAATGCTTGAGACCATTCGCGTCCTTAAAACTACCCAAACACTGCAGACTACTTGCATACCTCGGATCACTCGTATTCCGTAGTTGACGCGCATGCATCGGACCACCCGTAAGCAGTAGTGGAAATAATGCACCACAAATTGCGAACTAAAGGTCCGTAACGATTCCATCATTTAGAACCTCATCAACACCTGAAAATGAGGTACCAGAGGCACCAGGCGCGTCAGGGATTTTGAGCCATGGCACTCACCAGTCAGCTCTGGGTCCTGACTGCTCAAGTAATCGATACCTGAACGTTTCCAGGGCGCACAAGTTCGTGAAGAGCTGGTCACGTGCGCTGCAAGGAGACTTCTGCAGAGGAGGAGCAAAGAATAAAATGTTGCTTCTCGCCAGGACCAGGCACAAGGCCGAGCCTCCGCTCCACAATACCTATCAAGGACCAGATCTTGTCAGTTTTGCCCCGATTAGTTTCTTGAAGAAGATAGAAGTGGAAAAGCCTGACATTCAGAGTTCGAAGGTTGCTGTATGACCTCTTTAATGACGATCCATTTGAATAGTTTGGATAACGTTCAGACCGAATCGCTATTGAAATCCCCGAGCAATTTTACCTTCACTTCGAATCGAACAAGGAAATCCTTTTTACATCTGCAAAACTGCTTTTGTACTTTTACCACGTTTTCTACTTGCAAATTATATAGCGATGTTTTTATTTTTTTGTTACTGATTGTTTCAACTCAGTATTTTTTACAATTTACTTCATCAGCTTGTGAAACAATCCATGGGAGATAGAGGCAGAAATTTTGGAATACTGTACTGTGATGTTAGCATCTGTTTAGTTGTCGTTTGAAGCTCAGCTGTTAATCTCATCACCCGCCGTGTAAAGCAGTGCCCGCATAAGGACGAGGAAACTGTTGGAAGATATCTTTCATGCGAATCTGTGAATAAAAACATTTACCTTCCTTCTCATCGTGCGGAACGTGCGATGGTGTAATCTACGCAGGAGGCCTTACTGGATGCCCTATTTCGTCATCTCGCTGCTTTACTTAACAAATAAACTTTTTAGCGCCGCTTTGACGTCATGGATCGTAGCTTGGTTATGCAGAGCAGGCTTTATCCCACAGGCCCATCGTCTTCGCCGAACAAAGACTGCCCACGTTCCATAACTTTCAATGAAACGAGATTATTATCTACCAGCATGTATAAAATCCTCGTTTTTTATTTATCATCTCCCAGAATCTTACATTAAAATCATATTTCTACGGTGATTCTATCGAAAATGACATCAGCTGGTTGTAAAAAATTAGACTTCAATTTTTAAAGATGAAAAAAAATTTCTCACGACTGACATCGTTTAAAATTCTACTGCGTTAAGTTTACTTAAGACTACAGCACTTACTGAAAGTATTCCTCCAGAACACTTAGTCCTCCCACAGCACAGAGTGGTCCCACAACACAGAGTGCTCCCATAACACAGAGTGCTCCCATAACACAGAGTGCTCCCACAACACAGAGTGCTCCCACAACGCGGAGTGCTCCCACAACACAGAGTGCTCCCACAACACAGAGTGCTCCCATAACACAGAGTGCTCCCACAACACAGAGTGCTCCCACAACGCGGAGTGCTCCCACAACACATAGTCCTCCAACAACACAGAGTGCTCCCACAACACACAGTGCTCCCACAACACATGGTCCTCCCACAACTCATAGTCCTCCCACAACACAGAGTGCTCCCACAACACAGAATGCTCCTACAACACAGAGTACTCCCACAACACATATGGTCCTCCCACAACACAGAGTGCTCCCTTAATACAGAGTGCTCTCACAACACAGAGTGCTCCCACAACACAGAGTGCTCCACAACACAGAGTGCTCCCACAACACAGAGTGCTCCCACAACACATAGTCCTCCCACAACACAGAGTGCTCCCACAACACAGAGTGTTCCCACAGCACATGGTCCTCCCACAACTCATAGTCCTCCCACAACACAGAGTGCTCCCACAACACAGAGTGCACCCACAATACATGGTCCTCCCACAACAAATAGTCCTCCCACAACACAGAGTGCTACCACAACACAGAGTGCTCCTACAACACAGAGTACTCCCACAACACATGGTCCTCCCACAACACAGCGTGCTCCCTTAACACAGAATGCTCCCACAACACAGAGTGCTCCCTTAACACAGAGTGCTCCCTTAACACAGAGTGCTCCCACAACACAGAGTGCTTCCTTAACACAGAGTGCTCCCTCAACACAGAGTGCTCCCTTAACACAGAGTGCTCCCACAACACAGAGTGCTCCCACAACACAGAGTGCTCCCACAACACAGAGTCCTCCCACAACACATAGTCCTCCCACAACACATAGTCCTCCCACAACACACAGTACTCCCACAACACATAGTCCTCCCACAACACAGAGTGCTTCCACAACACATAGTCCTCCCTCAACCCATAGTCCTCCCACAACACAGAGTGCTCCTACAACACAGAGTGCTCCCACGACACAGAGTGCTCCCACAACACAGAGTGCTCCAACAACACATAGTCCTCCCTCAACACATAGTCCTCCCACAACAAAGAGTGCTCCCACAACACATAGTACTCCCACAACACATAGTCCTCCCACAACACAGAGTGCTCCCACAACACAAAGTGCTCCCACAACACAGAGTGCTCCTACAACACAGAGTGCTCCCAGGGCACAGAGTGCTCCCACAACACAGAGTGCTCCCACAACACAGAGTGCTCCCACAACACATATTCCTCCCACAACACAGAGTGCTCCCACAACACAGAGGGCTCCCACAACACAGAGTGCTCCCACAACACAGAATGCTCCCACAACACAGAGTGCTCCCACGCCACAGAGTGCTCCCACAACACAGAATGCTCCCACAACACAGAGTGCTCCCTTAACACAGAGTGCTCCCACAACACAGAGTGCTTCCTTAACACAGAGTGCTCCCTCAACACAGAGTGCTCCCTTAACACAGAGTGCTCCCACAACACAGAGTGCTCCCACAACACAGAGTGCTCCCACAACACAGAGTCCTCCCACAACACATAGTCCTCCCACAACACATAGTCCTCCCACAACACACAGTACTCCCACAACACATAGTCCTCCCACAACACAGAGTGCTTCCACAACACATAGTCCTCCCTCAACCCATAGTCCTCCCACAACACAGAGTGCTCCTACAACGCAGAGTGCTCCCACGACACAGAGTGCTCCCACAACACAGAGTGCTCCCACAACACATAGTCCTCCCTCAACACATAGTCCTCCCACAACAAAGAGTGCTCCCACAACACATAGTACTCCCACAACACATAGTCCTCCCACAACACAGAGTGCTCCCACAACACAAAGTGCTCCCACAACACAGAGTGCTCCTACAACACAGAGTGCTCCCAGGGCACAGAGTGCTCCCACAACACAGAGTGCTCTCACAACATAGAGTGCTCCCACAACACATATTCCTCCCACAACACAGAGTGCTCCCACAACACAGAGGGCTCCCACAACACAGAGTGCTCCCACAACACAGAATGCTCCCACAACACAGAGTGCTCCCACGCCACAGAGTGCTCCCACAACACAGAGTGCTCCCACAACACAGAGTGCTCCCACAACACAGAGTGCTCCCACAACACAGAGTGCTCCCACGACACAGAGTGCTCCCACAACACAGATTGCTCCCACGACACAGAGTGCTCCCACAACACAGAGTGCTCCCACAACACATAGTCCTCCCACGACACAGAGTGCTCCCACAACACAGAGTGCTCCCACAACACAGAGTGCTCCCACAACACAGAGTGCTCCCACAACACAGAGTGCTCCCACGACACAGAGTTCTCCCACAACACAGAGTGCTCCCACAACACAGAGTGCTCCCACAACGCAGAGTGCTCCCACGACACAGAGTGCTCCCACAACACAGAGTGCTCCCACAACACTGAGTGCTCCCACAACACATAGTCCTCCAACAACACAGAGTGCTCCCACAACACATAGTCCTCCCACGACACAGAGTGCTCCCACAACACATAGTCCTCCCACAACACAGAGTGCTCCCACAACGCATAGTCCTCCAACAACACATAGTGCTCCCACAACACATAGTCCTCTCACAACACAGAGTGCTCCCACAACACATAGTCCTCCCACGACACAGAGTGCTCCCACAACACAGAGTGCTCCCACAACACAGAGTGCTCCCACAACACAGAGTGCTCCCACAACACAGAGTGCTCCCACGACTCAGAGTGCTCCCACAACACAGAGTGCTCCCACAACACAGAGTGCTCCCACAACGCAGAGTGCTCCCACGACACAGAGTGCTCCCACAACACAGAGTGCTCCCACAACACAGAGTGCTCCCACAACGCAGAGTGCTCCCACGACACAGAGTGCTCCCACAACACAGAGTGCTCCCACAACACAGAGTGCTCCCACAACACTGAGTGCTCGCACAACACATAGTCCTCCAACAACACAGAGTGCTCCCACAACACATAGTCCTCCCACGACACAGAGTGCTCCCACAACACATAGTCCTCCCACAACACAGAGTGCTCCCACAACGCATAGTCCTCCAACAAAACATAGTGCTCCCACAACACATAGTCCTCCCACAACACAGAGTGCTCCCACAACACATAGTCCTCCCACGACACAGAGTGCTCCCACAACACAGAGTGCTCCCACAACACAGAGTGCTCCCACAACACAGAGTGCTTCCACAACACAGAGTGCTCCCACGACACAGAGTGCTCCCACAACACAGAGTGCTCCCACAACACAGAGTGCTCCCACAACGCAGAGTGCTCCCACGACACAGAGTGCTCTCACAACACAGAGTGCTCCCACAACACAGAGTGCTCCCACAACGCAGAGTGCTCCCACGACACAGAGTGCTCCCACAACACAGAGTGCTCCCACAACACTGAGTGCTCCCACAACGCAGAGTGCTCCCACAACACAGAGTGCTCCCACAACGCAGAGTGCTCCCACGACACAGAGTGCTCCCACAACACAGCGTGCTCCCACAACACTGAGTGCTCCCACAACGCAGAGTGCTCCCACAACACAGAGTGCTCCCACAACGCAGAGTGCTCCCACGACACAGAGTGCTCCCACAACACAGAGTGCTCCCACAACTCAGAGTGCTCCCACAACACAGAGTGCTCCCACGACACAGAGTGCTCCCACAACACAGAGTGCTCCCACAACACACAGTGCTCCCACAACACAGAGTGCTCCCACAACACAGAGTGCTCCCACAACACAGAGTGCTCCCACAACACAGAGTGCTCCCACAATGCAGAGTGCTCCCACGACACAGAGTGCTCCCACAACACAGAGTGCTCCCACGACACAGAGTGCTCCCACAACACAGAGTGCTCCCACGACACAGAGTGCTCCCACAACACAGAGTGCTCCCACAACACACAGTGCTCCCACAACACGAATGCGCAATTCGCACAACTGATGAAATGAACGAGGTATGCATGCTAGATGCTCTGCAGCACATCTTTATGAGCTTTTAAGAAACTTTTCTATTGATCTCTCCATGTTGACAATAGTGCTGTGCAGAGATTCTTTTGTTTCTCTACCTTTGGGGAGCGAAATGCAAGCTGAACTAGAGAAGAGTTTCAACAATAATCTATTCCACGAGTCCTGTCCATTTTCTACAGTAACCAAAAAAGCATCTTGAGTCAGGTATAACTCGCGCGGTTGCATTAGGTATTTTCACCGCCATTAGTCTTGAACCATCCTCTTCATAGTAAGTGAGATGCTTTTCTCAAGTGTCACGGATTTATCGTGTGCTGCTTACCAGAAAGATTGAATTTAGAATTAAGTTTCAGGAAAGAATTTTGAGAAGAGGTCAGCTTGTCTGAAGGACGCTCGAAGAGGATACAGCTAATGCGTTCCATGTATACACACACACACTAATACATAAATATATTTATGTATGCATATAATATAAAAAGATTTTCAGTTCGCTTACCATAAGAGAATGTGTAAGTGGAGTGCAAACTTCATGATTATAAGAGTTCCCAGTATAATTCTCGAAGTCGTCTTCTCTCTCAGTTTCTGGAGCTTTTTTGTGGAACAAGCTTCCCCAGCATATCAAAAACTCTAAAACTGTAAAAGAATTTAGAGTAAATGTGTCACGTCATTTTGCATCTCTATCATAGGGCCTGCAGCATTTCGGTGTGAACTTCGCATCTATCAGAAATTTTAATTTTCCTGAAATTTCTGTTAGAAAATTAGAAACTATTTCATTTTACGTTTGCTAAGCGATTCGTATATTCATCTTACTTATTTCTGTCGACAACAATGAGCACCACAGCCGTCAGTTCAATGCAGCAGAACGAACGTTCTTTCCATAATTAGGAGTATTTCCTCATCTTTAGTTTGTTATTTCTTTCTCTTTTCTGTATTAATATTTAACGTCCGTATGACAAATATACCATGAAATACATTTTGTGTGTACACCAACAAACAGGTTTATAGATGTGAGGGTTGTACAAAGTTTTTAATGAATTATATTTTGGCTAACGTTGTCTCGCTATTTCAAAATCATTCTCGAAGATGTTTTCAATTGATTTTCGGCTGAGCTGGGGGAAAGGGGGTAATTTACGCATTTCATTTAGTATTTTCATTTTTTTCCTTGCGTTCAGAACACTAGCAATGAACTTTCAAATCGGAAAAAACTCTAAATTTCTGTAATTAAAATTATCACTTTGGATCATTGCCTAGTCTACCTATATGTGCCAAATTTTGTGAATATTCTCCACTCAGATGTGATATCCGGCCATAATGTTACTCCATTTTATCCCATGTACACATGTCCGTATAATGCTGAAGAGTTGTGTTGTTTCTTGACTGTAACCTGAGTTTTCTTAAAAATTTCTATGAAGAAATTAAAAACCAGTTCATTTATATGTTTTTCGAAGTCTTCTTTTCCTTTTAGTTATTTTTTTTGCGAAAAATTTTTTAGGATTTCAGGGAGCTCAACTGTCATTTTCTGTGCAGTAGATGGTAAGTTGTTTTTATCTTTTTATTTTATATATGTATTTTTTTTTCTTACACTTCACTTTCAATAAGTATGTATATTAATATGTGTGTGTACGTGTGTAGGTATATATATGTATCTACATAAATAGATATACATGTTTCTATTTCATTTCTTTACGCAAAAACCATCCGGTTAATAAATTTTATTGCACTAGCGAAATGATTCAAAAATAGATCTATCACTTCCCCAGAGGGCGTTTCTGTGAATCGGATTAATGACAAATATAATTAATGAAATAAGTGCAATTTGAGCAAATGAATCGTGGTAAAATTATCTTTCTGTCCGTATGTTGTACAAGCTATGAATTTTGATGTTGAGTATTTGTTTGTTTACCCGTTTCTGCCAATTTTTTGTAGATATTTGTCAATCATGAGTGGTAACCGGCTTACACTGTTTCTCTATTTTATCCCATGCACCCATGTCCGCATGATGTTGTGGTGAATATCGAGAAGATGTGAAATATGTTTTTGGTGGTGATAAGGCTTTGCATATTTTTAGGGCATATTTTTTATTTCTCATTCAACTACCCTAGACAGAGATAGACTATTGGCACGCCACGTATGGTTTGTCTATTATTACGCCTCATATATTTTGTCAATTAATGTGCCTCGTATGGTCTATCTATTTGTACACCTCTGATAGCTTGTCTATTAGTACACCTCGTATAGTTTGCCTATTACTATGCCTCGTATATGGCTTATCTATTTCTACACCTCGGATGGTTTGTCAATTAGTACTTCTAGTATAGAACTTTTGATAGACTTTTAGCACACCACGTATGGATTGTCTATTAGTAAGCCTCGTATATTTTGTCAATTAATATGCCTCGTATGGTGTATTTATTTGAACACCTCTGATAGTTTGTCTATTAGTATACCTCGTATAGTTTGTCTATCATTATGCATCGTATGGCCTAACTACTTGTAGACCTCGGATGGTTTGTCAATTAGTACTCCTCGTATGGAACATTTGTTTCAGGATGTCCTATATTAAGAAACTTTTAAAAGCCAATATGTTTGGCATGTATCTCATGTGGAAACTGGAAAATAAACATTTTTTTTCTTCATTTCTGTTGTTGATAAAATCACATGAAAACCTACTCGCACTTTGATGTTTGCCATTCAAAGTAACATTTTCAGTTTTATTCGCACTTGGCAGAATTTTCGGGACAGTGTGCAACACTGAAACATTTGGATAGTCGTCTGCATGAAAATTATGCTTAAAAATAGATTCTTATGAAATTCTGTTTGGTGTTCATGAATTTTTCAAATGGTAGAAAATCAAAGGTTGAAAGGCTTTTATTCTACATTTTCCTGCATTAAAAATTTAATAACAAGATTCAAATTATGGTAATCAAACTATTCATCTGCACAGAGGTAAGGCTCAAATTCTGGACATGAAAGAACTTTTATATAATACAGCAGTCTTCTAGACAGAGCCAACTTCTTCTGCGCTTAAAAATATACACATAACTGGTAGAAAAAGTAATAGGAAATGCCCGTTTACTCACAGACAATGCACTCCGCTTCCTCTCTTAAATTAAAAAGGTGGACAGCCATTGTACTGTACGGTTGTATTGAACAAACCATTAGTTAAATGTATTTTCTTAACTTGAGGAGGAATTTCTGAAGACAGATTTATAGAACTAGATAACAGTATGGTAGGCATTAACTCTAATAATTAAAAAGCTTGTACTTTCTATATACAAGCCGCACTTCTTTCAAAAATCCATCTCTCCAGTGCAAAATTTTTATGTTTGGTTTAAGCTCAAGCTCTTTTTAAAATCTAAATTATATTTATTTTCTCATTCATGAATTTTAGCTGGTCTTGTGGGCTTTTGTTCGTTCATGTTCGTTCTAAATTGAAATGTTTCTTTCGAAATTTCAACTTAAAGGTGTTTACGTCACCTGTATATCTAAGTTTCTCGTATTTTTGATTTTGCTGGAGAATAAGTAAATTTTTTCGTGCTCCAATATACTTTCGTTATAACGATAAAACTGTTACAATTTGAACAAGAAGGTACAGGGTTTACCGGAGCAAACGGCTTATTTGCTGGTTCAGACGACTCCTTATAGAAAGCTGACAACTTATGAAAAGAGATCAAAGAAACAAACCTACAACCACTCTGTCAACTTAAATGTCTCTCCCTCAACCATAAATGACGAGATGCAAAGGCAAAGCGATTTTGTTAAAAATGGCAAAATGCTTTTAAAATCGATCACTTAATTTCTTTCACACGGGCTGTTTTGACTACAGTAATTGCGATATTATATAATTCACATAAAATAGAAATGAAATTCATTTTTCCAAACAAAAATTAGGATCATTATCACACAGCTTGTAGAAAAAAATGAACTGAAGCTCATTTTCAGTTCATTTGTGAATCAGCCAGAGCAGTTTCGTAGCACATATTTAAATTCCGCTGCGGACGACAGGCCAACAGCTGACTTCGTTCAAATCGGTGGCACGAAATCGTAATGTCGTTCATGTGTACAGCAAACAGAACATAAGTTCCTGAAAAATGGCTCGAGAATATAAGGAAGTGGATTTCTGCAGTGAAGATTTTTCTCCTGAAGATGCGTTAAATAATCCTAACATAAACTTCGAAACGGAAGACATCGTTGCTGAGGCTTGCCTTGAATCTGTTCGGGAAAAATTGCACAGCGAAGATCTTTCAAGCTTGCCCACAGATGCTGAGGTTAGTTTTTCTAAAAGTGACAGATAACAATTCTTTGTATTGACTCAAATTTGTGTGAAACTACGTTCATAACATACGGCAGTATTGAATAATGCTCTGTCGTTTTTCATAGGTGCATACTCGAATTCAGAATGCATATCTCCTATTGACTAAATATCTTCCCAGCAGCAGGTTTTGCTCCTCCTGATGCAGACTATGGTCCATTAAAGCTAATGTGCTGAGGATTGAAAAACTGGTTAATGTTAAGGAGGTGCAACTAATTGATTTTCGAAATTTTGTTACCTGTATCATGGTAATTACATTGAAATAAACTTTTCATCTGTGCACTTTTTGAGGCAAATGATTAAGTAAACGTGTAGCGTTGGTCAGTAATCGATTTCCACTTTTCGGTGTCAAATCGCAGTTAATTAGATCAAAATAAACAAGTTTTCATCAATGCACTCTCCACCTTAAATGAATATTTTACAAGTTATAGCGCCTAGTTACTGCAACTCCAGTGTTTGGAGCGGAAAGAAATTCATCGACCCCGTGGTGTGGCAACACTGCAATGAAGTCTTGCTTCCAGCCTGATGGTCATCAAAGACAAAATCAAACCTACCGCTATCCCTCGTTAAATACTCATTTGACAAAAAAATGTAAAACTTAGAAGAAAAGTTGTTAATTTTGATGTTATTATAATGACTCAAGCAACAAAAATTTAAAAAATTGATGAGTAGCTACTAATTCGAGCGCATTCAGCATCAAAGACGAAACTAAACCTACAGGTATAACTCGTTAAATACTCATTTCCGACGGAAAGTGCATGGAAGTGAAATTGTTTATTTAGATCTAATTTCCTATTTCTAGGCACTGAAAAGTAGAAAATCGATGACTGACCAACGCTACACATTTACCAATAAATATTTAACTAGTTATAGTGGTAAATTACTGACCGCAACTCTAGTGTTTGAAGCGGCAAGTAATGCATCGAGCGCGTCGGATGACAACACTACTATGGACTCTCCGGTCAATATTGAATTTAATGTTGTCAACAAATTTCAAAATTTCGTAGGTATAGATGGGTAATATAGTTGTTTTTAAGACGTTTTACACGAATGACACTATGCCCGGAAATGCTTAGCTTTTGAGTTATTTAAGTTTGAAGTTATACGAACGGCGCTCCTGAATGGCCCTTTTAACGCAAAAACAGTCATTTTTTTAGCAATGAAAATGGAAGCTAACCCCTATTACAAACGTAAAGAGGTTGGGTCGTGAGGGGTAGCAACAGTTCTTTTAGTGAAAATTATAAATAAAGCTTTCTAGTGACGTTTGTTTACATCAACTCGAAGATGGCTGCCACCATCTTCAGCCGGTTGGCGCCATGGCGGCAGCCACCTTGGCGTCGATGTAAACAAACGTCACTCGAAACCTTTATTTATAATTTTCACTAAAAGAACTGTGCCTACCCCTTACGACCCAACCTCTTTACGTTTGTAATAGGGGATTAGCTTCCGTTTTTAATTAAATTACGCTAGCCCCGCATGCTTCCATGGCGCGCACAAGCCAGCTTCAAAGTTGAATAATTCGAAAATAACGCATCGCCAGGCAGAATGTCATTCATGTAAAACGTCTTATAATCGACTATATTACCCATCTATACCTACAAAATTATGAAATTCGTTGACAACATTAAATTCAATATTGACCGACTCTCCTTCCGACGAGCTCGAATGATTGAGCGCATTCCTGCCATCTAAGACAAAAATGAACATACCGCTATAATTTATTTGTGGGTGATAATTTGGTCAATGTCGGGCAGGGTGTAATTTCAGAATTGCAGGACATAAATCAGAAAAAAGTTCAAAATTTTTTGATCAAACGTTAAAATAGTTCACTTTCTCAAGTATCTATTTGGTTCTGAAAAATCTGTTCATGAAGAATAGTTCATTTCATTAAAAACCTTAGAAGTTATTCAAATATCAATAGTTGTTATTTTAATATCATTGGATAATTTATATGGCTAATTTGTAAGGCTGAAACTAACCTGCTAAATGTCTCACCACTAGGACGCAGGTTTGTCAGGATGCCGACCAGGCAAGGGTTAGCTTTTCAGGCTAAATAGCTAGGCCCAGACACTAGGGTAAGGTGCGGAATGGACAAGTAACAATGTATTTAAAACATGGTAAGTATAATAGGCATAACACGTATAATCTCAGGACGTATCTTGCGAGAGCCGTCTCTCTACACGAGATCGTAGCTCTTCCACCGACTAAACACACCCGCAAAAACACCTAAGGTACATTGGTAAAAGAGGGCGCAGGATTACCCAAGCACGGTATAGAGACCATGGTACCATGATAGAGACTCACACAAGCGTCAGGCAAGAAGCTTAATTTAGCCCGCTCGTAGTCAAGTGCACTGCATGAAGGTCCCACGCAAAAGTCGTGCAATAGTTAACTTTGGCTTCAGAAATCCGAATGGTTAACAGGCTGTCGCAGTATGGTCATGGAGCGCTACGTACCGTACAGCACTACCCACAAGGTACAAAACACGTGGTGAAATAATTTCACTGAATAAGCTAGCTGCTGAAACAATAAATAGCTATCTTGCATCCATGTTGTTGATATTCTTTCTCATTATTACGATGTTTGGTATTACCATATTGTAAATCTCTGTAGAAAACATATTTTTTTGAATAATGTTTTTAACTTCCGTGCACTTGGTTAAATGATTGTGCTTGTCTAAATTAGTCTCAAAATTAATTTACGTAATACTCAAAATTTTGAATCTTTCTCCAGCAATATCAGTCATTTGAGTTCTATGAGCTTCAACACAATGTTCTGGAAAATAAAAATTTCTTAAAACGAAGAGAGACCAGCAAAGCACTGATAATGATAGAATCTCAACTCTTCGATTACTCGGGCTTTTTGTGCGCTGTACAACTTTGCCTTTGCTCGTCGTAGCCGTGTGTCTATAGGCCCTGCCCGCCGTGCGGGAAACGTAGGTTTGAGTCCCGGCGCTGGATGGCGATTTTCTTTGTTGTGTATAGGGGAAAAATTCAATGCACAATACCCCACTCTACCCAGGTGTCTGAAATGGGTACCGGTCTTACCCGGGGGAAAGCGTCATGGCGTCCTGGCGTTAGTTATAAGGCATTTGGAAATCCAATGTACAAGGTGATATGTATCAGGCTTGAAATTGGAAATAAAGCATCCGTAGATGCCTTCATTATTTTTTTTTTCTCGCGAATCCGGACGAATCCTTCAAAAGTTCTCAGCTTTCTCTCGTCGTTGTGTGAAACACAACAAAATTTTAAAATATATGCATTTATTTCAAAAAACTGATCCTGTGTTATTGACATCAAAGCTGTTACTTACAAGAGCTTTTTGAGTACCAAATGTCAAAAATTACATTTCTTTAAATCAAACTCTTATGCACAGTTTATCTTCTCATAGCAAAGAAAAACTATAGAGAAAGCATGGAAAATATACCTCTAAAATTCATTTTCTTACTATGAAGCGCTGTTTCGATATAACTCAAACTACTACGACTGACAATAATGAGTTAGTTGCGTGTTTTTCTAACAAGCGCTTTACGCGATAATATTTCATTAAAATCTTGTTAAAATATTTTACAGGAATTTAAATAACTAGCAAGCAAAACCTCATTTGTATTGCGTAAGTAACCGGTAAAATAATAATAATGAAAAATAATTTTGTGGTCCTCAGAATGTTAGGCAATGCACCGGCATGTGTATTTACTTATATAAAGACTAAAAATCTTCAAACTAGTTTCACAACTGCTGCACATTCTGCCGAATATCTCCTTAAAACATTGGTTACCTACGAATAAAAGAGGTAAAAAACTACAATTGGCGAACTCACCGAATCAGAATAAAAGTGAGTAGAAACGCTTCAGCGCACCCACACTTTTCAACCTTCAAAAGTTTACTGACACGACTTATAAATAATTAGCGTCAGCGCAATGACTGCCTGGTCACTTAAATATCAAAGCACTGGTAGCAATTGTAAATGGAACACTCAATGTCTCCACAAATTGCGAAACATGTTTACAGTCATTAATTGTATTTTTTCAAACAATTTTTCTCCTCTGGCATTGAACAAGAACAAAAAACTTTAATGTAGGAAATTTTTGTACAACATTCAAAATTGAAATTTGAAATATGTTATCGTAACTTCCATGTATCAACTGGCATTACTGAACACAAGAGTGTCATGTTAAATATTTTGTTTTACGATGATTGTGATTCATAATTTTATTATATATGAAATTGTTATGAGTTCAATTGAGGACGTTTTATATTAGGAAATTTTTAAACCCCAATATGTTTGTAATAAGGCATCTCATGTATCATAATTTTTGGAAATGAACGGGTTTTCTTTCTTTCTTATGCCATCTAACTTCATCGAGAAATATCCAGTAAAAACTTTGGTGGAGTAATTTTTATCGAATATCAAATAACTACTAAATTTACAATGAATCACACATATCAATGTTGAAATTATCTGTGAGATGGGTTTCATTAATTTACATAGATGTTCTCTTTGTGTATTTTATACTTAAAAACTGTTAATTGCATTTTATCCGCAAACGTGAACAACGAAAGAAAATCAGCTGTTCAAGACACATACTGTCATTTCAAATGTCACGCTTTGCTCACTTTACATTTTTTAACCCTAATGCTTAATATTTGATTTCAAGACACCAAATTGATAGGCAGAAATTAGTTTTCTTTAACATTATTACGTGATTAATTATAAACGATAAATCAAAAAGTATCATACAACTTACTCTAAGACAAACCAAAATAATATGTGAATATTTACGCACTCCAAAGGAAAAACGGAATAACCATATAATTTTTCAACAGCAGGTTTACTCTACCATGCATACAACTACTAGGTAGCTGCGGCACGGAAGGAACAGCTTTCCGGATCAAATGGAACTCTCGGAAGTTCATTTTTTGTGAACGAGCTCAATTTGTGTCTCGTACAAGGCCGAATAGCGAATCATTCTCGTAAGAATAGCATTAAGGTATTCTTCTCCGTCTCGTTCACAAGGAACAATAATAAATAACTATTACTCTGAAGGGGTTTTTGACTGAAAAATTTACCTTTTCCTAAAGCTGAAAGTTTCCTTTTTCCAATGAAATAACCGGAAGGCCATTTAAAGCAAGATATATGGTGAAAAAATGTCTTTTAATACGATGAATGACGTTTTCTTTGGAACGCATTCTTTCTTCGACGCGGTCTCGCTCATCAGTTCATTACGCAACATAGTCTGAGGAGGTGTGCGACGCTCCTATCACTCGACCCAGTCTACGTTTATTCTTTCACGTATAAAGGGAAAAATGTATATAATAATAGTTATTTTTATGATAAAACCTTTTATAAATTAATTTTAAGTTATATTTGTTTCAATTTATGGTGCCAATTTTGATTATAAGGTACTTCAGTTCACAGAAATTTTCTGAATTGCTACATCAAGTTCCAATTTGCCATTGTGTCCAGGCATAAAAAAGTTCCCTGAAATTCTTCCCTGATGTCGGGCTTAATGCAATCACGGAAATTAATAATTCCGTTCTAAAGAATCACTA
Source organism: Morinoia aosen (assembly GCA_030386875.1). Taxonomy (NCBI): domain Eukaryota; kingdom Metazoa; phylum Arthropoda; class Malacostraca; order Amphipoda; family Talitridae; genus Morinoia; species Morinoia aosen. The sequence continues at coordinate 3,958,596 of CM059556.1, read as the reverse complement.
AAGGAACACATTAGAAAAGTTGGTCAATGTTGGGCGTGATGCAATCAAAGGAAATGGGAATTTTATTCCAAAGAATCACTTGAGGAACCCATTTAAGAACGTTTTACAAGAATGACATTCTGCTTGCTGATGCGTTATTTTTGAACTATTCAACTTTGAAGTAATAAAAGGAAGCAAGCGTGCCAAGCGGAATTCAATTAATAGAGGAAGCTAACACCCTATTACAAACGTAAAGAGGTTGGGTTGTGAGGGTGAGCCACAGTTCTTCTAGTGAAAATAAGAAATGAAAGTTCAAACCCACCCATTAGGGTGACGTCAACAATTGTGTTGACATCAGCTCCAAGATGGCGCCACCGGGTACGGTCGCAGCCATCTTGGAGCTGATGTAAACACAATTGCGGACGTAACCCATATGGGTGGGTTAGAACCTTTATTTATAATTTTCACTGGACCCAACCTGTTAACGTTTGTAATAGGGAGTTAGCGTCCGTTATTAATTAAATTCCGTTTGGCATGCTTGCTTCCTTTGGCACGCAAAAGCCAACTTCAAAATTGAATAATTCAATAATAACGCATCAGCGAGCAGAATGTCATTCATGTAAAACGTCTTAAAATCTTCCATATTACCTATCTATGGCAACGAAATAATTAAAATCATTGACAAAATTGTACTCAATATTGACCTGTGTTATTAACTAAAAGATCCTAGAAGTGGGTTCAGGCTCAGCAGGGCCGGCAAATAATAAATTACAAAGTACCCAAACGTACTCTACCAAAACTAAACCTTCCGCTGTAACTCGTTGAATACCTATTTGCCCCAAAAAGTGCATAGAAGGAAAGTTACTTACTTCAATGTAATTACCATGATACAGGCAACAAAATTTCAAAATTCGATTAGTTGCGTCTTCTTAACATTAACCGCCATCTTGGGTACCGGCTGGCCGCCATTGGAGATGATGTAAACGGACATCACTAGAAACCGTCATTTATAATTTTCACTTGAAGAACTGTGGCTCCCCCTCACGACCCAACCTCTTTACGTTTGTAATAGGACGTTAGCTTCTGTTATTAATTAAATTTGACTTAGCACAATTGCTGCAAAAGCAACTTAAAAGTTGAATAATTCAAAAATAACGCATCAGTGAGCAGAATGTCATTTATGTAAGAGGTTTTAAAATGTGCTCCTTTAGTGATTCTTTGGAACGGAATTTTTAATTTCCGTTAGGCACCTAAAATCAATATTGACCTCGATATTTTGTTTTTCAGTGCCTAAACATAGTTATTAGATCAAAATAAACAAGTTTTCTTCTATGCTTTTTCCGTCGTAAATAAGTATTTTACGAGTTATAGCAGTAAATTAGTTACCAAACTCAAGTGTTTGAAGCGGGAAGTAATTCATTGAGCGCGTCATATAGCAACACTCCAATGGACGCTTGCTTCCAACGCGCTCAAATGATCAAGCCCGTTCCTGCCATCTAAGACGAAAGTTAACATACTGCTGTAATTTGTTATTTTTGGGTGATAATGCATATTGTGTTATTGTCATATCCTAGAAGTGGGTGCAGGCTCTGCAAGCTCTGCAGGGTTAGCTAATAATAAATTATGAAGTATTCAAACGTACTCCAACAGCTCAATAGCGCCAAAAATAAAACCTACCGTGCTAGCTCGTAAAATACTTATTTGATGGAAAAAGTGTATAGAAGAAAAGTATTTTTTTTCGATGTTATTACCATGGTTTAAACAACAAAATTTTGAAAATCTATGAGTAGCTGTTCATTGAAGTGCATTCGTCATGAAAGACAAAACTAAACCTACCACTTTAATTCGTAAAATACTCGTTTACGACGGAAAGTGCATAGAAGAAAACTTGTTTATTTCAATCTAATTAACTATGTTTAGGCACCGAAAAGTGGAAAATCGATTACTGGTTAATCCTCAACATTTACCTTGATTTTCCACTTTTCGGTGCCTAAACATAGTTAAGGAGATCGTCCCAGGCCCTTGCCAGATTCTGTCGATTCCATGGTCATTTTGCATGTTTTTGTTGTAAAAGGACCCTTAGGTGGTAGAATATTCGTTCCTAAAATTTTATGGCGCTTCGGACAATAATTCCCCCTCCACGGTGAGGGGACCAAAATCTTTCACTTTTTCCCGATTTTGACCCCACTCAAAAAGAGAACAAATGGGAAATGGAAAAAAAGCTTAATTTGAGTTTGTTAGAAATGTCCCAAGGATTCTAAAACTGTCTTTGCTTTTGTTCTAGCATCAAAACTGAAGGAGGAGTTCCATTTTGAAATATCAATATCAATGAAAAGCACCCAAAATTTTCATTTTTTCCCAATTTTGACCCTATATAAAAAGAGAGCAAATGGGAAATGAAAAAAAAGCTGAATTTGAGTTTGTTAGAAATGTTCCAAGGATTCTAAAACTGTCTTTGCTTTTGTTCTAGCATCAAAACTGAAGGAGGAGTTCCATTATGAAATATCAATATTAGTGAAATATCAATACCTGAAAAACCAATGTCAAATTTTTGCAAAATCTAAGGCCTCAATCGAAAAAATGAATGGAATCAATTGTGTTTCTTTTCAAAAGTTACATATCATGGTAAAATTTCATAAGAATCAGACTGAAAATAAAAAAATTTATTTTGTTGGAAAAAAATCATTTTTTTTTTCTTTTTTTTTTTTGAAATCACAATTCACAGTTTGAATATGAAGTTATGTATGGAAAATATCAAAATAAAAATTAAAACTGCATTCTATTACATCAATTGTTTATTATATTACACTTCAACAAACAATTTTGTTTTTTTGCTTATACCCAACACTTCTAATTTTCAACATTCATCCTGGAACTAGTTCTTGAGTTTTGATGCTAGAACAAATCCAAAGACAGCTTTAGAATCCTTGAAACATTTTTAACAAGCTCAAATTCGGCTTTTTTTTTAAATTCGAATTCTTTGAAGAAATATATAGCTCTAAAAACAAAAAAAGTTGCTGATTTTTGAAATTTAAAAAGTTTTGAAAAAATAGAAAAAATTTGAATTTGAAAAAAAACGAAGTTGAGTTTGTTATAAATGTTCCAAGGGTTCTAAAACTGTCTTTGTTTTTGTTCTAGCATCAAAACTGAAGGAGAAGTTCCAATCTGAAATATCAACAAAAATATACCAAAAACACATTTTTCGTCAAAAAAAAAAAATAAGGCCTAAATCGAAAAAATGACAGGAGTAAAAAAGGTTTACTTTCACAAAAGACATATACTGGCCAATTTTCAAACGAATCAGAAGAAAAAAGTTGAAAAAGTGGGACGATCTCCTTAATTAGATCTAAATAAACAATTTTTCTTCTATGCACTTTCCGTCACAAATGAGTATTTAATGAATTATAGCGGTAAATTACTTACCACAACTCGAGTGTTGAAGCAAAAAGAAATTGATCGGAGGGGAAGACTACAATGGACTACCTTCCAACACGCTTGAATGATCAAGCGCATTCCAGCCATCAAAGACAAAATGAACATACCGCTATAATTTGTTATTTTTGGGTGATGACCTTTGTTGTGTTATTAACTAAAAGATCCTAGAAGTGGGTTCAGGCTCCGCAGAGTCGGCTGAGAATACATTACAAAGTACCGAAACGTACTCTAACAGCTCAAGCGCGCAACGGTTTCTGCTGTTTGAATGACTTGAACTGCTGTAGAACATGAAAATTCCAAAGTTGAACAATTAAAAAATAATGCATCAGCGAGCAGAATGTCATTCATGTCAAACGTTTTTAAATTCTTTGGAACAGAATTTTCAATTTCTGTGGGCGCATTAAACTGCATATTGACCAAGAAAAGTTCTGAAGGCAGGAGATGTATGTGTAAATTAATTTTTCTTGAAAAGTAGACTTATTGTATGTTAATTTAGTTAAATTATTAGATGCAGATATTCTAGCAATTTTAGCTAACTGGGACCAATTTATTTGCTTAGAAATTGGCACTGGCTGCTCTAGTTTTCAGTTGTTTTTGTCTCATTTTGGTGATAATTTTGCAAATAAAATTAAGTCCATAAATAATCCAGAAATTATGATATGAATAGTTGTATTGCCAACCACTTTGAAAATATGTAAAATTTGTTTCTAGTCAATATTTCAATGTTTATAAAATAGCCATAAGGAAAAATTGCTATGCATGCCAGTCTGCAGAGCATAGCTACTTTGTAGTGGAGCTTGAATTTTTTTCCATTTGACTAAGAGGTTATAATCTAACATCAAGTGGTTTTAATCATCCATTATAATGATAGTTTATTTGTTAATGTATTTACTTTACAATTGATTCCAAATTCTGCATCCATGAAAATTTTTTGCATGTGATTGTTTGTTAAAAATACTCAATGAGCTCATGTATGGTATGGGTATTAGTGTTATGGATATAAACTTATTGTAATTTTCTAATTTGAATCATAATTAAATTAGACGCATCATATTTATCAGCAGAATAAATCTTTTATCTCCTCAGGTAATTAAATATATATTAAAGACAGCCTAGCACAACATTAATTAAGTGAACAGAAACATAGCTATATTAAAGCAATGATGATATCTTGGATTTATTCCTTGTCAATGAATTTCATTTCCAGTAAGTCAGAGCCCCGATCAGCTGTCATTTATAAACAAAAGTTACAGATTGGATTACTTTTGTTTTTCCCAGTTCATTTATAAAAAAAGCACAAGTAATAAAACAATAACACCAGCAATAAAATAACACATAAGCTTTAGGGTATGTAAAAGTACTGAGTGTAAGCTAGGTTAGTGTCAGAGAGAAACTTAGCCTAGGCAAAGAAGAGGTTTCAAACTTCACCTACGATGTATAAAATCCTGGACAATTTTTAAGCCAAAATTAAAAAAAAAGTGGATCCTATTGCTATCAAATGTGGTATTTATGTTGGGTCAATTCATGACAGCAGATTAATGTGAACAAAACTCATAGTTAATGATGGCTGTACTATATATATATATATATATATATATATAAAAATTTCTTGAATGCCAATAATGTACAAGCATATATATATATATGCTTGTACATTATTGGCATTCAAGAAATTTTAAAGCAATGCTACTTTTTTATATCACCAAGAAAAATGAAAAATTTAAGTTCTCTATCTAGCAAGAAAGCTTCTCATTGGTTACCACTTGGTTGTAAAAATTTGAAAATGAAAATCTACTATACGATTACTTTTTATTAACATCTGCTAAAACTTGATGAAATTGAAATCGCACTTGAAGCAACTGGTAAAAATGTCTACAGATTTCTGAGAGTATTTACAACTGCTATTATGTAGACAAGATGCTGTTTGGGTGGACTTATTGTAGTTTGTCTCCATATTTTGTTGGTAGTCAAAATTGTTGTGGATAGATTTAGTACTTTTAAGCTTTGAATACTATCACCGTGAAGTGTGCAACATAACTCTTCAAGGAATCTCAAATGCTATTAAAGCTTGATTTTGAGTTTACTCAATTTTTCTTTGTCAACATTAAAATAAAAAATCACCTTACCTTTGGTTTCAGTAACTATAATTCTTTAACTCCCCTTCCTGTTGAAAAAACATATTTTTTTCATAGTATCAGGCAGAATGTTTGTTGCTATATATTTTTGTTCTATTTTATACATTTAAAGAAATTTCATACATCAAACATGGATGTGCCTCTTTGGATGCCAGTTTGCAGAGTTTGGATCAAGTACTGTTGATGGTTTTTCAGTTTAATTTATCACAGCTGTTAATGTTAAATTAAATATATTGTCATAACTGATGATGAAATGGCAATTTTCCCATTGCTGGTAAAGTGCCAAGTAATCTCTGTGAAATTGAAGGCATCATGGAAAATACCGCCAAAGTAGTAAGGAAATGCTATAATGATAAAACAAGCTGCTGAGTCACATAAAGTGCCTGGCAATTTCTCAAAACCTGTAGATGATTGTCATAGCTAAATGCAGCATTCTAAGCAGTCATAACAAACTCACAATCTAATCAATTTCAAAGATAGAGGGACATGCTGTTTTAGCCACAATGATGTCCTACAACAAAGTAGGTAAAAACCAAGCTAGGATAATATTAACCTTTACTTCTAGATGTAATCTCACCTGATAGATTATCTCTTGACTTCCATGATGAGCAGACCTTGTCAAACATTTAATTCTGTTAATTTTTCTTGAGATTTAACCCGTTTTAAAGATAGTCTTAGTTTTGCTGTTATCAGTACTTTTTCTAGACAAAGTTATAGAAATACACTGATTTTCAGGAAATATACCTCCTGTTTCAAAAAGTTAATTCTAGTTCTATTTAAGATTTTTTAATTTTTCAGATCTTTGCGAACTTACTTTCTGTTTCAAGTCACAAATAGTGCAAATGGAATAAAATTTGAATTTGATATCTATTTTAGTCAGCAGTAACAAGATTGTGCTTATCATGTGCCCACTTTGTCTATCAGTTACTGCTCTGCTCATTTCGGTTTTAAAGTATGCAGCACAATTAGTTAACATCCAAATACTCCCTAATGAACTCAGTTTGACTATGAAAGACTATACTGAAGCACATTTTAAAGAAAAATATCCATCACATACAGGATGTTGTGTAATTTGATGCACATATTTTTACCATATACAGAAAAACACAAAATAAAACGATTTTCAAAAGTGACAAAAACCTCAAAACTCGTTTGTTTTTGAAAAATTATTTCACGTCTTTTCTAGAAAACTAAGTAAGAATGCCATATGTAGTTTCCTTGTACTTTGATAACTGATCTACTGCCATTTGTTGCGAGTATAGATAATAACTAAAAATCGGTATCATGGCAGTTTACACTGTATAAATATTTGAAAATTTATTTATGAAACATACCCACGAGTTTACGTTAATGTTTACTAATAGGTTGAACTGGGATTGCATCAGCTTGTGAGTCCCCACAAATTGGCTGTGACAGACCAACTGTCGGGAGTGTAGCTGTAGTTCTGTTAACATAGATGGAGTGAGCAGTCTTCTCATCAGCATGGATATAACTATTCACCCTTCTTACATTCTCTCTTATTAGGAAATGAGGCAACTTGGATCTAATCATCAAAGCAACCATCTCAAATGTCATGATTTTTATGCTGTAATAGTATCTGTCACAACACTGTGTACAATTGAGTTAGTGATGATTATCAAGGTAAATACGGCTTGTTTCAAACCAAATAAAAGAGCATCCGTGGCACAGAATGTATGACGAGTTTCTTTCTTGGAATGACTTGAAATGATAAAAGTCATGGATTGACCTAGAATAATTGTCAACATTGACTGTAAAGCCAAATTGCTTCAAAAGGATAAAATGGTGTGCACTTAGTGGGATCAGGAGTTTATGTACCATGAGTTTCTAAAACTGAGTGAGACAATTAATAACCCATTCACTGCTGTCAATAACCGATCATTTTGGACTATGAGTTGATGAAATAATTTAGATTTGAACCCAGGACAAGGAAAAGGAATTTTACAGTAAAACTGCACGTGATGAACCACTATTGTTTTAGACTGGGAACTCTTGCCTTTTGGACTTCCTCTAGTTTTCATCAATGTTTCACATACTTTTTGCTACAATCGAACAATTATGGTGATGCTGATGGAATCACTTCAAAGTATGAACAATTTCCTTTTTTAGGGAGGGTATTCACAATTGGAAAGACTGCTAAATGTATAGCTAACAATGATGCAGCCTTTGAAAGAGTATTTATCTTCTTTGTGAGGTAAATTTGATTGCATTAAAAACAAAGAATTTTAAACTGGCCTATCTAGAAAAATATTTCTGGATGAGTTGCTGCAGAAAAACTGCACAAGAAAGTCCTTTCACTTCTAGGTAGTTTGATACCCCTCAAATGGTGGCTCAACATCTTAGTTTTGTAAGTTTTACAAGGGCAATTTCTCATTACAGGCATGGTAACTACACTATCAACTATAGAATTTTTGATGTGTAATTTATACCTGTAAATCTTTCAATTTTTAAGAATTGGATAGCGTGAGGCTTAGTATATTTTGCACCGTGATGTTGGAATGTGTTCATTGATACACTAATCTTTCTGAATGATACTAAATTGATGATCTGATAATATATTTACTGAATTAGCCCATTATATGCATGCTTATTTAAATATGTCAGCATTCTTGATTTTATGTTAATACTTGTTCTTTTCATTTAAAAATGTTAGTGCTCTTTGCTATGAGAGGCTCCTAAATTTAGCATCAGCTTATTCTATTCAAATATGCCTGGTTGCTGTTGTACCGGCGCAGTCGCGCTGTTGGGCATACATATGTGCGTACGTAAGGCGGGTTCAACGCCCTGGTAAAGTGTCGCAGTGCGCTAGCGTAGTCAGCAAAACATTAGAGCTATATAAAGACGTGCGCGGCTTGCAAAGTCGCATTTGGTCTGTGTTCCTCCCCATACTGGCCACCAGTGTGCCGTCCGAAGGGAGTATGACGTCCAAAGGGTAGAGATACTGCTGGTAGTTGCGACGTTTTACTAGTAGAGGTGTTGTACAGGGGAGGAACACAGACCAAATGCGACTTTGCAAGCCGCGCACGTCTTTATATAGCTCTAATGTTTTGCTGACTAAGCTAGCGCACTGCGACACTTTACCAGGGCGTTGAACCCGCCTTACGTACGCACATATGTATGCCCAACAGCGCGACTGCGCCGGTACACTGTATCAAAAATTGTTGTAGATCGATCATTGTGCTTGGATTGAAATATCACTGGAAATTCAGCAGCAACCAGGGTTGGCGCATAAAAAACCCACCCAAAAAAAGCCCAAAAAAACCCACACTAAAAAACCCACTAAATAGTGGGTTTTGTTGTTTTTTTTTGGGTTGTATTATTGTTATGTAAATGTTATTTGTTTTCAAGCTTATCGAATCAAAATGAGCTAAATATTTATCTTGTCAAAATAAGTATCTAAGTCATGACTATGACAAGAAAACATTGAAAAACAAAACACCAACACTATACAAATCAAATTAGAAAAACCTTAATCACAAAAAAAACTCCAGGGACTAATGTATTTTCATGAATTCCATTTCCAAAGTAAAAAACGAAAATTTAGAAACAAATGCAGTTTGATTACTTAATATAGAAACTTCTGAATTTTCCATGTCTTCTAGACTAGACTGCTACTACAATACTACTGTGTTTCTCTTTCTACATCCACTGCCATTTCATCGTTGTCATCCACATTATGATCATTTGTGAGGTGGCAATATACTGAGACCAATTTCTGTGCGCATTCTGATCCTAATCTATTTCTCAATTTATTCCACACAATTCCAAATGTTGAGAAAATTCTCTCAATGGATCCTTAACTTGCGGGGCAAGAATGAAGATTGCAAATAAACTTGCAGAAACCCTCTGCCAGTGTTTTTTCATGAATCTGCATTTTCTGCTGTTTCATGTCTTGAATATCCCACCATCAACGAGGAGTCATTGTCTTAGTGATATTCTCATTGAACATGTGTTTTTGGAAGATGTTGGAGTCCTTCAATTTATAGGAATGAAGTGCACCGATGAACTCCGGATTTTACTCAGCCAACCACTCTTCAATATCAGTCTCCTGTGAGAGCTTTGCCTTAAATGTTGTAAAATGAAACATCAATATCGAGTTCATTATCTTGTTGATCAGTCTAATGTGAAACTAGGCCAAGAGAATCAGGTTAAACATTATTGTACACCCTAGAATAATGTAATGGCAGGATGCCCTAGAAGTCACTGAACTTATTCGGGCCCACAGGTAGCTATACTCAAATTTGACCATTGTATTAGACTTAAGAAACATTCTACCTCTGTATCACCTGTGGTAAATAAATTGTTTAAGTTGTTTAAATTGAAATAAGTCTAATAATTATAGTCAGATGGGGCAAGACACGACCGCAGCCATCATGGGGTGAGAAAGTAAAGAAACGACTGGCCTATGGTGAGCATTCAAGCAGCACTGGAACAAATTTGACAATGGAATCTGTTAGAGCATTTACTTTCAATCATTTTAGTGTTTGTTGCTATCCTGTACTGCGAAAAGTGATTTTTTTGGCAAATTTAAAAAAAAAATTGGCATGTCACTACTTGTTGTAACATGTAACAGTGTGGTTGACTGACTTGACTTGCGCTGCTAAGCACTCCAGCTCACACAATACACATGTTAAGTTGTTAACGGCATGACTGTTAAGTGATGTGCAGCTGTCTTGCTTCAAGATGCTTGTGGTGGTTACTTATGATCTGCATGGTGCTTCCCTCTCATATGACTTGCGCTTGTCTGGTGCTAAAACAACTTACTATGAATTGACGAGCATAGCAATTCTCTTGGACATCTTATATCTTTACAGACTGCAGAGCTATGTCTCTATGCATATGGTAATTGGTAAATGGTAATTGTGATGGACAAACTTAATTGGAAACTTAAACTTAATTATCTGTTTCTGGGGGTGACTTGACTTTGAACTCTCGATACACAAGGGAATAAAATATATCTGTCGGGCCAAGTTCGTGCCTGCTTTCACTGTGTCAAGCATTGCTTTCGTTGGGCTTCGATCATCTTTGGGGGATCGATAGCACGGTCGATAGCGTGCTAGCGCGGTGATTTGAAGTCCTGAGTTCGAGTCTCCGAACTCCTCGTACATAAACTTAATTCATATAATGTAATAATTCATATAATAATGTAATATAAAGTTGGAAATAAAGTAATCAAATAACAATATTTACTCAATAAGCGTATAGATATAAATCTGAAATAGGGGCAATGGGAGTTGTGTGAATAAATCTTCTAAATAAAAACAGGTATTACCAAAAACCCAATAAAGCCCCCCAAAAAACAATAAAACCCTTAAAACCCAATTTAACCCATAAAAACCTGGGTGGGTTGGTTTTTTTTTAAAAAACCCAGGGTTTTTTTCCATTCCTGGCAGCAACAGCAGTTCTAGAAAATGATGAGCTCTTAGGCTTGACTTAGTGATGCAGTAATTCATTAAGATGTCAAAAAGAATAACCAAAGATGCAGTTCATGTCATGACAGTAAAAGATTTGATGTAAGCAATGCTTTAATCATATTCAACAAATGAGGTATATCTCAAGATGTATTTTGAGACTTCTAATGATGGACTTGAAAAAATTTGATAGAAGTCAATCAAGTATTTTCTAGAAAGAAATATTGAGTGTTCAAGAATAAATTCATGATCTGCATTAAAAAAACATAGAACATGTCAGAATGACCATTGATTGCCAATAGCTGGAGCCAAAAAGACGACTCATGTAGCTCATTTGCGCATTTGCTCTGAGTATCTTTGGGTCAATTTAAACCAATGAAAATTGTTTTCCTCAAACAAATTTATGTCATCAATTTACTCTGCCTTCTTTATTGGCTTCCATCAACAGTTTTTAATTGATGTATGAGCTTTTTGTTGTCCAACTTTGAGGTGCAGAGGGGCTATGAGGTTTTTAATAGGCTGCAGAGTGGCGATTGTTGTTGGTGGGACTATTAGCCTGCTGCTTAAATACAAAATGCAATGGTATGGAACATTCTCTTCACCAGCATTGGAAGCGATATCCAAATTTGGTTGCACAAAGTATTTTAAACACTTTAATGATAAAGGCTACTGAAGAAAGCACAACTTCAGATTTAACTTTCTACCTTTCAAAAAAGAAGAGTAAGGTCATTAAATAGCTCTCATTTAAAGGCCTATCTCTAACTTGACTTGTGGCGAAGTTACTCTTGCTCTTGCTAATATTTAGCTCCATCTTGTGGGAATTGAAATAGATCATGAAAAGTAAATTGGCTTGGAGATAATCTTATGGCATGCAATGACCCTGTAAAATTAACACCGTCAGAAGTCTTGAACTTTTTAACTGAAACAGTATGGCTTGTTATTTCTTCTGCTTGGCACAAGAGCACACACAACTTTTTTAATACACAATATGCTAGGTGTCAAATTTCACAAATTTACCATGAGCCATAGATGTTGAACACATTTGTGTGCTCTTCACAGGCTAAAAGGAGTTTCTGGGGCAGCAGTGTTAAGATAACCTGTAGCAAAATTGTGAGAAAAAAGAAGGGAAAGCACATTACTAGGGTCTATTCAGCTCAAATATGCACTCATTTAGAAGAATACTGTAATGTTACTTGTAATGTAATGTTAAACAAAAATACTAATATCCATTTAAGTTCATTCATGAAATATTCTTCTCATTTTAATTTTGCTTAAAAATATTGCATGATATAGGTCCTTGAGCATTAATTACTCATGAAAAGTTCTCATAGATACCTTGTTAAACCATTTTAAATGGGGAAATTTATGTTGTACATCTTGCAAATTCCAACTTAAACTATAAATTCCAACTTAAACTACAAATTCCAACTTAAGCATTGTCTCTGCCAGCTCACCATGTATGTAGTGTGTATCACCAGGTAAGCCCCTACATCGTACATTGAGAGGCCAGGAATAGATCATGAAGTAAATTCTCCCGAGGTAGAAATACACCGTCCATAGTCGGATGTTTTTGGACTATAACAGTATCAGTCAATCTTTTAAAGAAACATGTGATATTAAGATACATTTTACCCCAAACATGCCGTACACATGCGCCTTATAGCCCAGACCTTTACAGATTCCTGGTCCTGGTGGCATTCCGCTGGCTAAGGCCAAGAAAACTCCGCTGGAGAGGAATTTCACCTCCGATCAAGGTGAGGATGGGTCCTGTCTCACGTATTATTATTAAAATTTCCTAGGTGATCATGTAGTCGAGGTTTTTAGCGTAAAAGCTGCGTGTACATTTATGTCAAAAAACTGCTTCGAGATACGGCGACCCTGCAGGGCGGCACACCTATTCTCTTCTTTAAAAGACGTTCATGCTTTGTGTACAGTGTAAATGCACGTAGCTCTAGCTTCCGTAATGGGGACGTTCAAAAGTTTCAGCTAGATGTAATAAAAAAAATTCAAAGTTTGGAAACTGTGAGAGAGCACTCTGTGCACCTTCTCTGAAAAATACTTACCTATTTCTATTTCAAAGTCTAAACTAAACCAAGTTTTTCGGTCTGGTTGAAATGCTGAGGAGTGACACCATAATTTGTTGGTCTAGTTAACTGATTCAGGAGTTGAAGGTTTATACCACCAGCTTCTGTAAATGTTGACCTGTGCTGTTGTAGGTACCTACTCTTACGCTGGCTTGTGTATCGATTCTCAAGCTAGATAGTAGTCTCAAGCTGGAGTGTGCGCCAATGGCCAGCAGGCCAAACGACGAGGCGTGCGGCAACTGAGGTGTCGAGCGGCGCATGACGGCGGACGGTCGCTGCGGCGACCCCAGGGCAAGTCCGAGTTGGGCTTGGGCTGCACAGCGCGTCCAGCTGCGGCTGTTCATGTGCGCTGATCCTGCGCGCCTTCACTGTGCGACCACCATTTCACACTAATTGTTGGCAACGGCTAAAATTTGAATTCCGTTTTTTTTTTATGTAGCTGCGGGATTTTTTTTATCTGAGCATAACACAGAACCTCTGAGTTGGCTCAGTATGGTCCTGTATGATGCGTCCTCGCCGTACCCTGCAGCCCACGCTTGGCTTGTTGTGTGTGACCGCACTTCGTTCCTGCTTGGTTGTGATGATTTGCTAATTTCCTCGTGTGAGCTATTGACCATGAGCAGCACCATGTTATTGTAGCCACAATCCGAGTCGTGCTCAGCAACGTCGCAATTTGAGATGCCATGTTTTCATTTGACAGATTCTCTGCCTGACACGTTTCTGGCAATGGGTTAAACTGAAGTTCAATATTCAATTCAAATTCATATTTAGTAAATTCTACGAAGCATTTTTGAAAATTACAAACATTAACTGGGTCGTGCTTTTATTTAGCTCCCCTCAGGGGGATACAATTATTGTATCTATGGGAATTAGCGCTCCCAGGGGAAAAATGTGAGGGCCCGAGCTGAGAGTTAGGTAGGCCTTCTTTTTGTTGAAATAAAATGTTTTTTGTTATGTTAAGGACCACCCTTTTTCGGTTCACTGCTGTCCTGTTTTTCAGCACCTCTGACTTTCTTCTTCAACTTTTATCTTATTTCATGAACTTCTTTCCCATCTTACTGTTTCTATGCCCTTTCTGCATAGATTCCTCATTTTCTTATCTCCATACTAATTGGTGCCTTCCTCCTTCCTCTCTTCGATACGCTCTATTTTTGCAGCGGTTAGGGAGGCTTAAACTAACTTATAATCTAATCTAATCTTTTATTTAGCTTTCATTACGTATTTATGAAAATTGAGTTAGTAACTGCAAGTCGGTTGGCTGCGTTTTGAAAATCCCCTCAGTGACCACCGGTGGATCTCTTCGTAGGAAACGCGTTAAACTCACCTTAACGGTCATATAATCATGTTCTTTCATGCCCTTCTTAGCCAGGGTTATTTGAAAAATAGGCTGCACACTTAAATAGCTAAAAGTTTAGAAGCGTTTATTTTGCTTCTGCGAGGCGTGTCACATTTTGTCTAACTCACTTATGCATGGTTGCGGGCACTAGTCCCGAGATCAACTGAGTGTGTATCTGTACCTGAAAAATTAACTCGATTCTTATTTGACTATTTTATTGATGGGAATAATAATTCATATAAGGAAAAATAGGCTATAACACTTGACAATAGTGAAAACTGCCCAGCGTTGTAATATTACTCTGTTATTTATTACTCTATTAGCTCTCATGCGAACCAAGCGTCAACAAGCTAGAAGCGTAGCGCGTGTGCGTGTGTGCGCACATTTTGGCGCTCGTTGTTTCAGAGACGCACGCAAGAAAGACGTGCGCGCATGAACTAACGGTACTTTGTCCTTGAAGAACCTCTTATTGGGGCGCTTTGTTGCGACTCCTATTTGTTTATGATGTTAAAGAAAGAGCAGAACTCCGCGAACTTGGGAACTGTGCAAGCTTAATGGAGTGGGGGGAGAAGGTGTTTGCAACTGTTAACATATTCTGAAATTTTTAATGGATTTTTTAGCTCATGACCACTAAGTGAAGGGGAGAGCGCTCAGTCTGAAACAGTGCCTGGATAATTTTTTCTCCGTACTTCTGAAGGTGTAAGTGATTGACATCGCTGATTGGACCACTCGCAATCCTTGGATTAATTTCTTATTTATTTTCTGCTGGAACTACATGTTTTCAGCTTTTCAGGCTGTGTTACATCTTTCGTTCTTGACTTGCTGTGACACCTTCCATTTCGGCATAGTAAATGAGACGACAAGAGTACGAGCGGCTAGCTACGTCGCAGCAGCTAAGGTGGTAGAGTCGCCGTGACGTCAAGGGGCAAAATACCAGCGGTGCTCCGAGACTAGTTTGCGGCGTCCACCGTGTTGCAGGGTCCGCTCGGCCCATGCCTGGCCGGGACAAACCCCGACGTCTGGGACCCAACTGAACGGCTCCGAGCTCTTGGCTAGCTCTACTTTTTTGCGCTCTGCGAGGAGCCGCGTGGATTCCTGGGCGCGTTTTGCGTTATGAGACAAAAGTTTTTATTTCAAAGGAATGCCTTAGTGACTGCAGATTTTACCTCGGTCAAAATGGACGTTACCGCGAAGTTGATGCCTGTGACAAGGACAAGCATTGAGATGTGTTCCTGCATATACTCGTTCTCATGTTTGCCTTCTGAGTGGGAACTGCGATACAGCATTTCGTAATATTTTGAGACCGGATAAGAATGACTGTGTGAATTGACCTTCACTGTTAATTGATCATTGAAACAACGATATTGGTGCTCAATGTGATGGTAATTGAGAAGTACTGAGCGTGTGGGGCGTGTCATGAGTATATTTAGTGTCATGAGAAAGTCATATCTATATCGTTTTCTTGAGAAGCCAACCTTTCTTGAATTTCTCCGTTTTATATTCTTGAAACTTGGCTTAGTAAATTCTTTCACCTCAGAATGTAACGGTAAGATGAAAGTGCTCTAACGATGTATGATATGTCGAAGTATATGTCGTAACGAATTAGATGAGATGCCATTTTGAGTAGCTTAGTTTTTGGTGTGGAGGATTTGAAAAATCTGGTTGTCTTGTTGCAGCCCCCATCCCGGCCCGCGTGAAGCCTGTCCGTAATGTACTGACCCGCATGGCTGCCGCTGAAGGGCCGCTCCACATGCTGCTGACGGCCAAGACCAACTCTTCGAGTGTGAAGGCGAGTGTCTGTCTTGCAGTGCGCGCTCTTTTGCGCGCCGTAGTTCTGGCATTTACGATCCCCTCTGACTCATGCCTGTGGCACGTACCGTTGGTCTTCTTGCCTCCCTACTACTTACAGTATTGTACTCTCTTGCTTCATTCCTCTACGCCTTCCTCGAATTTATTCAGTCTGATGTTGGTGTTTTTTTTCGTTTGCGCTTTAAATTTTACCTCCTTTTCCCTAAAGTAGTCGATCTGCTGTTCTCATATGTTGCATCCTATATTTCTAGAAGTAGTCTGTCGAGGAAATTCCCATTTTTGAAAGTTGAAAATGTTATGTAACTTTTTTCATGCGTTGCGAATCTTTGGTGAACTTTAGCCTTACTAATTATTTCGTAAAGTTAGTGCGTCAATTTTGAAAAATGATTAGTGTTATAAAATCTGAGTCAATAAATTTAAAAGATTGAAACAGGATTGCGTAAATGTATAAACCATCTGAAAAAGGGTGAAGTTTTTGTCTCCACGTTAATGAAAGGAGAAGCTAATTCTAAGCGTACTGCTGATGGCTCACTATGGCATAGCGTCGCTTGCTTTCGGCTCCTGACCCTGAGGGCTGCTGCTGCTTGTGTGGACTGTGTGGCTCCTGACCCTGAGGGCGGCTGCTGCGTGTGTGGACTGTGTGGCTCCTGACCCTGAGGGCGGCTGCTGCGTGTGTGGACTGTGTGGCTCCTGACCCTGAGGGCTGCTGCTGCTTGTGTGGACTGTGTGGCTCCTGACCCTGAGGGCTGCTGCTGCGTGTGTGGACTGTGTGGCTCCTGACCCTGAGGGCGGCTGCTGCTTGTGTGGACTGTGTGGCTCCTGACCCTGAGGGCTGCTGCTGCGTGTGTGGACTGTGTGGCTCCTGACCCTGAGGGCTGCTGCTGCGTGTGTGGACTGTGTGGCTCCTGACCCTGAGGGCTGCTGCTGCGTGTGTGGACTGTGTGGCTCCTGACCCTGAGGGCTGCTGCTGCGTGTGTGGACTGTGTGGCTCCTGACCCTGAGGGCTGCTGCTGCTTGTGTGGACTGTGTGGCTCCTGACCCTGAGGGCGGCTGCTGCTTGTGTGGACTGTGTGGCTCCTGACCCTGAGGGCGGCTGCTGCGTGTGTGGACTGTGTGGCTCCTGACCCTGAGGGCTGCTGCTGCTTGTGTGGACTGTGTGGCTCCTGACCCTGAGGGCGGCTGCTGCGTGTGTGGACTGTGTGGCTCCTGACCCTGAGGGCGGCTGCTGCGTGTGTGGACTGTGTGGCTCCTGACCCTGAGGGCTGCTGCTGCGTGTGTGGACTGTGTGGCTCCTGACCCTGAGGGCGGCTGCTGCGTGTGTGGACTGTGTGGCTCCTGACCCTGAGGGCTGCTGCTGCTTGTGTGGACTGTGTGGCTCCTGACCCTGAGGGCTGCTGCTGCGTGTGTGGACTGTGTGGCTCCTGACCCTGAGGGCGGCTGCTGCGTGTGTGGACTGTGTGGCTCCTGACCCTGAGGGCTGCTGCTGCGTGTGTGGACTGTGTGGCTCCTGACCCTGAGGGCTGCTGCTGCTTGTGTGGACTGTGTGGCTCCTGACCCTGAGGGCGGCTGCTGCTTGTGTGGACTGTGTGGCTCCTGACCCTGAGGGCGGCTGCTGCGTGTGTGGACTGTGTGGCTCCTGACCCTGAGGGCTGCTGCTGCTTGTGTGGACTGTGTGGCTCCTGACCCTGAGGGCGGCTGCTGCGTGTGTGGACTGTGTGGCTCCTGACCCTGAGGGCTGCTGCTGCGTGTGTGGACTGTGTGGCTCCTGACCCTGAGGGCTGCTGCTGCTTGTGTGGACTGTGTGGCTCCTGACCCTGAGGGCGGCTGCTGCGTGTGTGGACTGTGTGGCTCCTGACCCTGAGGGCTGCTGCTGCGTGTGTGGACTGTGTGGCTCCTGACCCTGAGGGCTGCTGCTGCTTGTGTGGACTGTGTGGCTCCTGACCCTGAGGGCGGCTGCTGCGTGTGTGGACTGTGTGGCTCCTGACCCTGAGGGCTGCTGCTGCTTGTGTGGACTGTGTGGCTCCTGACCCTGAGGGCTGCTGCTGCTTGTGTGGACTGTGTGGCTCCTGACCCTGAGGGCGGCTGCTGCGTGTGTGGACTGTGTGGCTCCTGACCCTGAGGGCTGCTGCTGCGTGTGTGGACTGTGTGGCTCCTGACCCTGAGGGCGGCTGCTGCGTGTGTGGACTGTGTGGCTCCTGACCCTGAGGGCGGCTGCTGCGTGTGTGGACTGTGTGGCTCCTGACCCTGAGGGCGGCTGCTGCGTGTGTGGACTGTGTGGCTCCTGACCCTGAGGGCGGCTGCTGCTTGTGTGGACTGTGTGGCTCCTGACCCTGAGGGCGGCTGCTGCTTGTGTGGACTGTGTGGCTCCTGACCCTGAGGGCTGCTGCTGCTTGTGTGGACTGTGTGGCTCCTGACCCTGAGGGCTGCTGCTGCTTGTGTGGACTGTGTGGCTCCTGACCCTGAGGGCTGCTGCTGCTTGTGTGGACTGTGTGGCTCCTGACCCTGAGGGCGGCTGCTGCTTGTGTGGACTGTGTGGCTCCTGACCCTGAGGGCGGCTGCTGCTTGTGTGGACTGTGTGGCTCCTGACCCTGAGGGCTGCTGCTGCTTGTGTGGACTGTGTGGCTCCTGACCCTGAGGGCGGCTGCTGCTTGTGTGGACTGTGTGGCTCCTGACCCTGAGGGCGGCTGCTGCTTGTGTGGACTGTGTGGCTCCTGACCCTGAGGGCGGCTGCTGCTTGTGTGGACTGTGTGGCTCCTGACCCTGAGGGCTGCTGCTGCTTGTGTGGACTGTGTGGCTCCTGACCCTGAGGGCTGCTGCTGCTTGTGTGGACTGTGTGGCTCCTGACCCTGAGGGCTGCTGCTGCTTGTGTGGACTGTGTGGCTCCTGACCCTGAGGGCGGCTGCTGCTTGTGTGGACTGTGTGGCTCCTGACCCTGAGGGCGGCTGCTGCTTGTGTGGACTGTGTGGCTCCTGACCCTGAGGGCGGCTGCTGCTTGTGTGGACTGTGTGGCTCCTGACCCTGAGGGCGGCTGCTGCGTGTGTGGACTGTGTGGCTCCTGACCCTGAGGGCTGCTGCTGCTTGTGTGGACTGTGTGGCTCCTGACCCTGAGGGCGGCTGCTGCGTGTGTGGACTGTGTGGCTCCTGACCCTGAGGGCGGCTGCTGCTTGTGTGGACTGTGTGGCTCCTGACCCTGAGGGCGGCTGCTGCTTGTGTGGACTGTGTGGCTCCTGACCCTGAGGGCTGCTGCTGCTTGTGTGGACTGTGTGGCTCCTGACCCTGAGGGCGGCTGCTGCTGCTTGTGTGGACTGTGTGGCTCCTGACCCTGAGGGCGGCTGCTGCGTGTGTGGACTGTGTGGCTCCTGACCCTGAGGGCGGCTGCTGCGTGTGTGGACTGTGTGGCTCCTGACCCTGAGGGCGGCTGCTGCTTGTGTGGACTGTGTGGCTCCTGACCCTGAGGGCTGCTGCTGCTTGTGTGGACTGTGTGGCTCCTGACCCTGAGGGCTGCTGCTGCTTGTGTGGACTGTGTGGCACCTGACCCTGAGGGCGGCTGCTGCTTGTGTGGACTGTGTGGCACCTGACCCTGAGGGCGGCTGCTGCGTGTGTGGACTGTGTGGCACCTGACCCTGAGGGCGGCTGCTGCGTGTGTGGACTGTGTGGCTCCTGACCCTGAGGGCGGCTGCTGCGTGTGTGGACTGTGTGGCTCCTGACCCTGAGGGCTGGTGCTGCTTGTGTGGACTGTGTGGCTCCTGACCCTGAGGGCTGCTGCTGCGTGTGTGGACTGTGTGGCTCCTGACCCTGAGGGCGGCTGCTGCTTGTGTGGACTGTGTGGCTCCTGACCCTGAGGGCGGCTGCTGCTTGTGTGGACTGTGTGGCTCCTGACCCTGAGGGCGGCTGCTGCTTGTGTGGACTGTGTGGCTCCTGACCCTGAGGGCGGCTGCTGCGTGTGTGGACTGTGTGGCTCCTGACCCTGAGGGCGGCTGCTGCTTGTGTGGACTGTGTGGCTCCTGACCCTGAGGGCGGCTACTGCTTGTGTGGACTGTGTGGCTCCTGACCCTGAGGGCTGCTGCTGCGTGTGTGGACTGTGTGGCTCCTGACCCTGAGGGCGGCTGCTGCTTGTGTGGACTGTGTGGCTCCTGACCCTGAGGGCGGCTGCTGCGTGTGTGGACTGTGTGGCTCCTGACCCTGAGGGCTGCTGCTGCGTGTGTGGACTGTGTGGCTCCTGACCATGAGGGCGGCTGCTGCGTGTGTGGACTGTGTGGCTCCTGACCCTGAGGGCGGCTGCTGCTTGTGTGGACTGTGTGGCTCCTGACCCTGAGGGCTGCTGCTGCTTGTGTGGACTGTGTGGCTCCTGACCCTGAGGGCTGCTGCTGCGTGTGTGGACTGTGTGGCTCCTGACCCTGAGGGCTGCTGCTGCTTGTGTGGACTGTGTGGCTCCTGACCCTGAGGGCGGCTGCTGCGTGTGTGGACTGTGTGGCTCCTGACCCTGAGGGCGGCTGCTGCGTGTGTGGACTGTGTGGCTCCTGACCCTGAGGGCGGCTGCTGCGTCTGTAGACTGTGTGGCACCTGACCCTGAGGGCGGCTGCTGCGTGTGTGGACTGTGTGGCTCCTGACCCTGAGGGCGGCTGCTGCGTGTGTGGACTGTGTGGCTCCTGACCCTGAGGGCGGCTGCTGCGTGTGTGGACTGTGTGGCTCCTGACCCTGAGGGCGGCTGCTGCGTCTGTGGACTGTGTGGCTCCTGACCCTGAGGGCGGCTGCTGCGTCTGTCGACTGTGTGGCTCCTGACCCTGAGGGCGGCTGCTGCGTCTGTGGACTGTGTGGCTCCTGACCCTGAGGGCGGCTGCTGCGTGTGTGGACTGTGTGGCTCCTGACCCTGAGGGCGGCTGCTGCGTCTGTGGACTGTGTGGCTCCTGACCCTGAGGGCGGCTGCTGCGTGTGTGGACTGTGTGGCTCCTGACCCCGAGGGCGGCTGCTGCGTCTGTGGACTGTGTGGCTCCTGACCCTGAGGGCTGCTGCTGCGTGTGTGGACTGTGTGGCTCCTGACCCTGAGGGCGGCTGCTGCGTGTGTGGACTGTGTGGCTCCTGACCCTGAGGGCGGCTGCTGCGTGTGTGGACTGTGTGGCTCCTGACCCTGAGGGCGGCTGCTGCGTCTGTGGACTGTGTGGCTCCTGACCCCGAGGGCGGCTGCTGCGTCTGTGGACTGTGTGGCTCCTGACCCTGAGGGCGGCTGCTGCGTCTGTGGACTGTGTGGCTCCTGACCCTGAGGGCGGCTGCTGCGTGTGTGGACTGTGTGGCTCCTGACCCTGAGGGCGGCTCCTGCATGTCTGTACTTGCACTTAACACTGTGAAAAGCTGCAGTTCTTCAACTTCACTTTATTGCGTTGCTATTTTATCATATTCTCGCTGTATGCGCTCGAGAACGGTGAGCTCAAGTACCGGCTTGACGGTTTTTATGACGGAAATTCGCATTCGAAAAAAAATTGCGCATTGGCCTAACATTTGCATCGGCTCAGTTATCATCGTATGGACATGAACATCTGTTTCAGCTCAGGATTTTGTTCTCATGCAACACCAAACCTGTTAGTTGCTGCATCTCCGTCTGGTTTGTTGTATTTTCAGGTCCGGGATGTTTACTTTTCTAGTGTTGAGAAGTTGCTTGCTAAACGATTGCTGAACATTCAGTTTTATGCCGTACGTTTTTTATTCGGATTACCACTGGGGGATACAACTATTGTATTGATAAGAGTTAGCAATCCCAGGGGGAAGGTGGGAGGTCCCGAGTTGAAAATCAGGTATGTCTTCATTTTGTTGAAATAAATTAATATATTTTTTTTTTGGTTTTGTTACGGACCCTAATTTTAGGCTTACTGTTGTTTTCTTTTCAAAACTTATTAATTCTTCCTGTAATTTTTATCGCACTTCATAAGCTTCTTTCAGTCTTACAGTTATGCGAAGGGTGTTGGGACACACCTTGTGTATAAATCCTTCGTACCCTTAACTCTCATACTGACGTTAGTACCGGTATATACCAATTCCAGTTGTACCTAATATTTATGAAGACCTCTGTGCACATAATGAGGAAATGAGTTTCCGCTGTGTCGAAGGATAAGACGTGTCATACTTGCTTCTCAATAATGCACGCAGTCCCTCAGGGGGATACAGATATTGTATCTATGGGAATTAGCGCTCCCAGGGGGACTTTGTGAGGGCCTGAGCTAAAGGTTAGGTAGGCTTCCTTTTGTTGAAATAGAATAGGTTTTTGTTTTGTTACGGACCATCTTTTTTCGGTTCACTGATGTCCTGTTTTTCAGCACCTACTACTTTCTTCTTCAACTTTTTCTTGTTTCATGAACTTCTTTCTTGGCTTTCTGTTTCTGTGCACCTTGTGCATAGATTCCGCGTTCCCTCGACTCCATACTAAATGGTGCCTTACTTCTTCCTCTCTTAGAACATCTTTGTCGTGCAATTAAGGGAGGCTAAAACTTTCTTTTATAATAATAATAATAATAATAATAATAATAATAATGCACGCAGTGGTAGGGCGATGCATTTGAGGTTGATCAGCTTGGTATATGGCTGTCAGTGTTGAACGGCGAAGCGATGCTATACGAGCGTGCCAGGCTGACACAAGTATGCAGACTTGGCCTCAACGCACAGCCTCGTTGATCTTTTGCTTCTTCAGTAAGCTGTTGCAAAATAGCCAGGTTAGATATGTATATCTTCCTACGGAGGAGCTTCAACAGTTCTCGCTAAACTCTCCGGAGAAATTTTCCTTAACACGAAGAAAATATAAGTTTTTCGAGTTGTAAAAGTAGTGAATTCAATAAGCGTTCGTTTTTTGAACTGATGGATTTGTCACTTTTGAAGGAACTGGCAAAATATTTGCTTCCGGGTAAAATAAAATTTAGGAATGAATTATATGTATATGAAAGTGTATTTTTAGTGCCACGGCGAATAAATAACGTTGGTTCTATGAAGCAGATGCCCCCAGCACCTCGCTCGCGGAGCGCAACCGTGTTTCACAAAGTGTGACTTTGGAACTATTATAGGACCAAGAAGAATACATAAACCTGGAAAATTTATCTCTAGTTTACAATTTGCAATCCTTTTAATGACCTGCGAAATGAAAGTTGAGTAGTCCTTGTTGCACTTTTGGTTTTCATGTTGCAAATTGAGGACCATTTTTGTTACGGACCATCTTTTTTCAGTTCACTGTTGTCCGGTTTCTCAACATCTTTACGTTCTTCTTCAACTTTTATTTTGTTGCATAAACTTCCTTCTTGATTTCTATTACTATGCGCAGAGGATCTTAATTGTGTGAAAAAATATCGTTACTGTGACGTTACTGTGACGTTACACATGATTTCCTGTTTTCTTAACTCCTGTACTTCCATGTCTTTAATTTTATTCACGAATGAGGATGAGAGAGTGATGAAGGGAAAAGAATATGAGACGATAATCATGGAGTATTAATGACGAAGCTGAACATGCCCGAAATGAATGCCTTGAAATTACGGCTACATTTGTGTATTCGACTCCAATTCCAAAAACAATGCATTCGATCATATTCTCATTGAATAAACTATATTATTGTATTGTTTTAAATTTGCGGCAGGTGGCAGCGGATACTAAACATCTCGCTTGAATAATTCTCTAAAATAACTGAGTTCTCGTCTTGGAAAAAGAAGCGTCTTAACATGGAATGCAACAGCGGGGGAATAATAAGGGCAGAAAAACAAGGTATATAGCAATGCTCCAGGGCCCTGCTCCTTTTAAAATTTTCATTGCAGACTTAGATTTGTACTCGTCTGGTTGTTCCTGGAATTGAAGTTTGAATAGTAGGTATAGATGTATTGATGTAGGTAGATGTAGCTACGGATGTCGCCGTTGCTCATGTTCTCTAATGGCCTTGATCTCTTTTTACGATACATAATTTACCCTTCGATAAGGTTTTTAGCATTGATGTATTGTGCTGCAAATATGCGTGGGAAGATTATATACACGTGCGCACACTGTTCGCACGTTAGGACTGTCCCTCCCAAAACCCGAGTGCAGGTGCCTGCCGCTCTCTAACGTGGCGATTTACATGCCTCGCGCAGGTGTACACCCGCAGCGACCGCGGCGTGCGCAGCGTCATGACGGGCACGCTGCTCGCCTTCGATAAGCATTTCAACCTCGTCTTGCGCGACGTGTCCGAGGTCTTCTGTGCGCAGCGGCGCTACAAGCGACACGCCATTGACGGTGAGCAGCATTCGTTAGTTTTATCCGCAGGCATGTTTGTGTTGTAAGGGAGGCTTAAACTAATTTATAATCTAATCTGTAGCCGTATATGTTGCCGGGATGTTGTATTGACCGGGAAAGTAAATCACTCAGGGGGGGCAAAATATAGACAATGCGTTTAGGTGAGTTAAGTTGGTCATCCTATGCCATGAGAACTGGCTGATATTGTTGGCTCACCTTTGAAATTGATAGGTTTACGGGACTTCAATCTTTCGTACCAATTTTGCATGTTTCGGTTTTCAAGTCTTCCTCGCTAACTCTTCGTTCTTTTCCTATTCCCTTCCAATTTGCCATTTTTATCCGCAGGGTATCCTTTTTGGGAACACCCCTTGTGCATAGATTCCTCGTTTTTTACTGTTCATAATAAATGTTCCCTTCTCTTCGCTGTTGCGATCGCTTCTGTTGTGGCAAGAGTAAAGTACAGGCCATGTTGGTTGTGATGTGATGTCACCGTTGTGTCGTGCTGTTGATGCTTGCTAAGCGATATTAGTATTGGAGGTCAGAAGTTCTGTTAAGCCATGGAAAGAATACTCCATAAATTCGGTTGCCTGATAAAATATTTGGTGCTTAGATAGCCATCGATGCTTGCTGGTAAATTATAACTTAGTTAATTGCACGTTCATGGAAATTAATGTGGTTGATATTTGCATCGTGCATTCGAAGGTGGGGAACGCTGTGTCCCTCTATTAGGTAATAAACTTAACTGCGTCTATTGTGCACAGAATTTTCCCAAGTGATGTTTTCCATGTACAGGTTAAATGCTTACAAAAGACATTCTGCTTGGGCAGATTTTATGTATCTTGATCTTGTACTTGTTTGGGAACACAGGGTTAGTTTTTAATTGATCTGGTTGTAAGCAGATACGTCAGAATGATGCGATTATTTCGAGAAGTCACGAGGCCTGAATTTGGGGATAACTCACCACAAACAGGAAACAAGCGACGAGAGTTGAAGCAAGTGTTTGCTGCGAGAACGAGGCCATGGAACACATGTCAATTCAAAGCTGTCAAAACTGAAGCTGGAGGAATAGATGCTCTACACTATCAGCGTGTAACGCTTATTTGGTCCGACTGCGGTTGTTCATAATAAAGTCATTTGAATTTTGAGATGTGCCGCACGGAGTACAACGGATGACCCAGCTGTGGTAAGCTATGCTGTTGCTGATGCACGCGCTGCGGTTGCTCTGCAGTTCCCGCCCATAAGCATAAGCTAAGAGGTGTTTGTTGATTCCTGTGAGGTTCATCACGCTTGTCTGGCACACGTGCAAAACTTAAGTGGATTGATGTCAACATTCCTATTGATTACTTACTCTCAGAACTAGATGAATCTTACTATCACATTTTCTTAGAGAGTGCTTATTTTAGCTCGTTCTTGAATCCGGCAATAGAGTACAAAAATAAGGAAGTGACATCCCTTTGCGGGTTCGTTGGGTGTCCTTCTCGATCTGGCGGCAGGAGACAGGCAGCACAGACGACCAGCACATGTCGGGACAGAGCCCCAAGTTTGTGGGCTTGTGTGAGACTCACCACCATCCTTGAACACGTGACCTTTGAAGCAGCCACCAACTTATGCTCACATTGTGCGTGCTGTTAAACAAAAATGTAAATTTGGCAAGAGCAATTCTTTATGTCATATGTGGTGTTCCTTGACCCATTCGTTTTTCTTTTCCATTTGGCAGATCTTTGCCCGCGAAATATCAATGATCTACATCCAGGGTTTTATCGCTTAGTTTGCTATTTTGTGATATAGCGAAGCGTGTTGTGTTATGAACACGCACGGTATTTCACGACTAACTCATACGTCATACAGGCGTTAGAAAATGTGATTGTGTGCCATGGTTTTTCGTGAAAATAAAAATTGTATTTTCCTTCTGTGCGGTTTAGAACATCCACGGTGACAACACCATTGGATTTACGGGCCCCGCTCGTAAATCCAATCCGGTTGGAGGACGATTACATACCCCGCCAAAAATGTATGTGTAGTAGGCGATTTAGTATTTATTTCAGTCGGAATTTTTAGCGTATTATGGATTAATAAGGTAAGTCGTGCAGATGCGAAGTCAGGTTGACTTCGGCCAAGGTCGGCTGAGTTAGGCAGGTGTTGGTACGTTTAATTAAAAATAATTCCGCTAATTAGATTGACTATGGTTGAGTCTAAGGTCAGAATCGAGGTTTAAGTTACTGTTATAACTAAATTTCAGTTAGGTAAAGTTTCGTATAATTATCTGGGACCGACTGCAAACGATATAATTGAAAAGCTTTTCAGAAAAAATGGGAACAGTCGGTATTCCTAAAAGCAAGTTATGACAGTCATTATTTTCACTTTAGGATTGATATTCTCATTGTTATTCCTAATACTCAAACTCTGTGTGTTGCATGAAAATGGTAAGTAAAAGAGATCAATGTTGGCGAACACAGATTTTAACCGATTTTGCGTAGCGTGATAATATTAATGCTTCGGAGCTGGGTTACGTGACGAGGCTGTTGAACTATCACATTTGCTGCCGGCTGACAAAGTAATTCTAAGATAATCAATAACAGAGTGATCAATTAACCAGAGGCAGTACGCTCTTACCATTTAGGTGACACGCCACGAGTGTCACTTTCTCATCTGAAAGGTGAGATTGAGCTTTGTATCATATTAGATTTCAGTAGCTTCGTTCTGGAACTCATGTAGTTTTTTTTTTAACGCGAAAATTGAGAAATAATTGATCGCCAATCTTTGCCCTTGTTTTCCGCTGTTTGCGAATTGTTGAGGTTGCACAGAGTTCAGGGACTCGCGACTCAACGATGCGTGAGACCTAATGCTGGCGGTACGTCAGGCCTGAATTGTCAGGTTGGCCTTTTTTTGCGGCCAATATTTTCGAATTAGGGCATTTTTTAGTTAAAACTTGAGAATTTGGTCCATCAAACAGACCGACATGACCACATTGTGCCGGACCCGCATTGTGACATCTGCCGCGTGCAGCGTGCCGGTGACGGCCTCATGTACAGGGATGCTCGCACCTCGCCGGGACGCCTGAGTTAGCGCCGCAAGTGATGGTCGAAGGTTGCTAGTCCATTCTGCCCTCGCTACACAGCACAATTTACTTGGCCTCCTCATTGCGTGAATGAGATTTCCGAACCTGATGACATGTCCTAGTAAAGTAAAATTTCGGTGGGCCTGAAAGTTAGAAAGCTCCTAAGTTGTCAGTGTGAAATACGGTGTCGCGCGGGAGCTGTGGCTGGAGGCGCACACTGAGAGGAAGTGCGCAAGTGGGGCGAGGTCATGTGTTGTGAGTGCCACCTCCTGCTCGTTATATCATCGTTGACGGAAAATATTTATACGCTAGCGCATGATTGCTTCGTTTGAAATGAAGAATGAAATGAAACTCGCTTCGCGAGTTCTCCTGAAAACCGTAATTTATAAAAGTTTTTCTCAGGTTAAGTGGCGTCTTTCTATTAGGAAGGAAATTTACACTGGAAGATATCGCCGAGCCTCATAAGGCTCGCTATCTCACCATAAATAAATGGCTTACTGAATTACCTCGGAAAAGTTTTTGGCAAAACGAGCAAAGCAACAGTTTGCATTGAACAAAACTAGCGAATGTGCACGAGGAATTATTGAACGAACACATGTATGAGTGAAAATACTGGAATAAATTCTAATGAACGCATGCTCATAATGAAGGGAAAGTGTTAGGACAAATTCCTGAGCTTAGTTAAAATCAGTTACCATAGCAAAAGTATTACTAGATCATCCTCGTGGAGGGATGCAGTTTTCTAAGTTTTGAGCTGGTATTAATTTAGGGCTGTACTGTCTAACGTTATAGTATCCATAATTTTTCTAAAACGTTTCTGTTGCGAGCTCCAAATTTGACACAGTTATTGTACTTGTCTATTGATTCTGGAGTTATGGTCATTCTGTCGTCTATTTATCTCGAGCAACATTATACGAGCGTATTTATGTCTGCTTTCAGTTGTCTCGTAGTTTGCGCGGTGAAGCGTAATTACTGTGACGTTACAGTTCCTTCCAGTGCGTGCTTAAGTGTGATGTCTCTGATTGTTGAGTCATCTGTGTGGTGACTCGCATCTCCTGTGATACCTGGGTCGCCTGGGTCATTCATCGGAAATGCAATCAATCTTTTTAGGCTAGAAAGATCGGGGTTTTCTTTGGATTTGCTTTAGTAATTTTCGTCGTGCCCACATCCTCTTACAACTCGGCAGAGTCCGTAAGTGTTGTGAGACTGACTTCACTCTAGTGTTGTTTGAGACCCTCAGAAGCGGCGTTTTGCAGTGTCGAGTGCCAGCAGACGACTCGCCTCAAAACCATCCGACTTCATTTAAGTCGTGTTACTTCATTTACCCGGTCGGGCTCGGTGAATCAAAGTATGTCCTGCGTGTGCTTATTGCTGAATGACCTATTTTACTATATGAATGTATCTCTGCTACACGGGTCAATGTGTGTGTGCGATTATTGCGCTGTTTGGAACTTGAAATGATAATGATGTATGAGCTTTTCGGGTCAAATTTGAACAGCTGCAGAGAGTGTCGAAGAGTTCTCAAATTTTTCTTATTTACTGTAAAGTGACGAATTCCAACACAGATTATTAAATATACGAGCTAGCATTGATTTATCGTAAGCCGATCAAAAAGGCGTACATAAAACTTTGATGACCATGCAGTGTTTCTCGCGATCAACCTTATAAGTTCGGAGCAATCGTTTCGCAGCTGCATGACGAAAGCTTCGCGGCATCTCGAGACCAAGAAAAAAGCGAGCTTTTATTTATTTCAATGGAAGCTGAAAACAATCGTAATTATATACGGTGGTTGAATTGGTTGTATTTGTCATTGTTGGCGTACCAGGAGACGACTCACTGATTCTGAGCTTGGTAAGAATGTGTCCTGCCTTTGATGGAAGTCCTGCCACTTGCGCTCCATGTCACTCTCGCTTCTAGCGTTTCTTAGGACTAGCGTCCAAGATTTTTGTCCTCTTATGCGCATGCTGTCAACCAACGATCGCTTCTCTGTGTACATGCAGTAGCTGGGGAGGATCGCCCCTCCTGCCTCCGGGCTTGAGCGACACTTTCAAGAGTTAGACTTCATACGAGTTCTTAGCTGTCCGAGCAGTAAAGGACCCGTGTCCGTGCTTTAGTGTTGATTGTGTCAACACCCTTCATTATTATTATTATTATTATTATTATTAGCTGTCCGATGAACCGTACCTAACGTAATGAACCATTGAAATGAACGGACAACAGTACTCTAAGCCAGATAGTTTCAATTGAGCTGACGAATTTTGACTACGCAGTGTTTTTTTGTTCGTTTCTCATTTTTTTAAATGAAAATTTTTTTCTTACAACGCAATGATAGTTAATTTTTCCCACTATGTGGATAGTAGTTTCCATAAATATCGGGTACAACTGAAATTAATATATACCATCGTCAGTATGATACTAATATTTAAATTACTATCATAAATATTGACATCACCTCAAATATTTTCAGTTTGACCATATACAAAATTTACGGAACTGTTACCTCAAACCGATCGCAGAATTTTGCGCGAATTACAGCGAAAATTTTTCCCTCGGCTTGTACTTAGGGCTAAATAGAGGCATGAGCGGCAGTTTTATGCGACTTGGCCATACGGACCAAAGTCTTGCCAGAAAGTGCCATGTGATATCACTAAAAGGCGGCTTTCGAGATTTTTTTGCCATTAAAAATGCCAACCTGGCGACCCTACGGCGCGCCGGTGCCTGCGCTGTACGAGTGGCGCGGCTTCCAGCGTGGTATGTTGCTTCCGGTGTGTGGTGTGTTGCTTCCGGTGTGTGGTGTGTGGCTTCCGGTGTGTGGTGTGTTGCCTCTGGTGTGTGGTGTGTTGCTTCCGGTGTGTGGTGTGTTGCTTTCGGTGTGTGGTGTGTTGCTTTCGGTGTGTGGTGTGTTGCTTCCGGTGTGTGGTGTGTTGCTTCCGGTGTGTGGTGTGTTGCTTCCAGTGTGTGGTGTGTTGCTTCCAGTGTGTGGTGTGTTGCTTCCAGTGTGTGGTGTGTTGCTTCCGGTGTGTGGTGTGTTGCTTCCGGTGTGTGGTGTGTTGCTTCCGGTGTGTGGTGTGTTGCTTCCGGTGTGTGGTGTGTTGCTTCCGGTGTGTGGTGTGTTGCTTCCAGTGTGTGGTGTGTTGCTTCCGGTGTGTGGTGTGTTGCTTTCGGTGTGTGGTGTGTTGCTTCCGGTGTGTGGTGTGTTGCTTCCAGTGTGTGGTGTGTTGCTTCCGGTGTGTGGTGTGTTGCTTCCGGTGTGTGGTGTGTTGCTTCCGGTGTGTGGTGTGTTGCTTCCGGTGTGTGGTGTGTTGCTTCCGGTGTGTGGTGTGTTGCTTCCGGTGTGTGGTGTGTTGCTTCCGGTGTGTGGTGGCGGGATGGGATGTAGTGCCTTTCTACTTCCCCTTTGGAGGGTGGGTACAACTAGTGCATCTTTGAGAATTGGTGCTCACTGGGGAAATATGAGGTCGTGAGCTAAAAATTAGGTTGGGCTTCCTATAGCTGAAATTGAATATGATTTTTGTTAAGAAACATTCTTTTTCGGTTCACTGATATCCTGTTTTTCAGCACTTACTACTTGCTTCTTCAATTTTCATCTTGTTTCATAAACTTTCTTACAACTTTCTGTTTCTATGGACCTTGTGTATAGATTACGTGTTCCCTCTAGTCCATGTTAAATAGTGCCTTCCTCTCCTTGTAACACCTTTGTTGAAGTTAGGGAGGCTTGAACTATTATCTAATCTGTGCTTTTCTGCTTCCTCTCTTTGCCACATTTTTTGTAGTGAAAAGGGAGACTTGAACCATTTCATAATGTAATTTAATCTTATTTTTACACGTAATGGAGAGACGATGCGAGTGCCATTGCCCCGTGTCATTGTGACTGTTGCTCATCTTTCCTTGGAGACGTTACTAACTTCGATCTCTCGTGCTGGGTATGCCGTCCTTATCTGGGTTACCAGGAAGTGAAGCGCTTGCAGAAGTGAGTCTGCGTGGGAAGTGGCGGTGTTTGCCTCACGTTCTGCTTATTCAGCTCGTCTGACCGCCCGATTGCGTGTTGGGACGACTCCCAACCGTTCAAACTTTCCCTCTTTTCGAATTTTCTTCGAACACAGAATATTTTATGGTCGATGATGGGTTATTTGCTTGGTGAATCATTCATAAAAACGATTTTCAGTGACGTTTTTTGGCTGAGTAACGTTAGCTTTTGTCGTAGTCGGTGAACAAATAGCTCAGCCCATCAGGATCATTGACTACGTGCCGTTATATTTCAGCTGCCACTCTTCAGGCTTGAGACTGTTGGCTCTGGGCTGCAGCTATGGAGATCTTTTCCACAATTTTTTTTATGGTTGTCTTTAGTAGGAAGTCGATATAACGTGCACACGAATTTCTATCCAATGGTCTTCGTATTATATTTGTTATCTTTGTCATTTCTTTTGTCACATCAAAATGCCACCTGCTGCTGCTGCTGCTGCTGTTTTGATGTGGTTCAAGCTAATACGGAGATTGGAAATACGATTGTATTAGTAATTTCAGTCATTTGCATTATATTTTCACTTGGAATATCTGGTGCGTAGGACTGCCGGCTCTTAACACGAGGGCCTCTCTTCCCGCTTCCTGTTTATTTTTACTCTACTATTTGGTCGTTTCATATTCATCCGCCGTTTGCAACCAGCTGTTGCTGGTTTTACATACAGTGGCGATGGAACTCGATGTCCGTGTTATATTCAGATTACTGAACGGTTGCATACCCCATTCTCATTTGGACTCGATATCCATAGGCTGATTGCACTCTACGTTGGATAAATGTTACAATAATTTCTACAGTAAAATCAATAAGGATGTAATAATAATAGAAACAAGGTAATAAAATGCAAAGGATATGTCTACTGCTGTTTCAGCACTCGTTTTTAGGAATGGGCGACCGTAAAATTGTACTGCACTCGGTTGGATGGTCAGTCGTCCCGCTTGCGATATAATTGCCAGGCAGGGATGCAGGGCGGCTGTAGGACCCACACGCCTGCACGACCCGCGTGTCGAGGAAGCACTTCGAGACGGGAGATCAAGTTGGGTTGCCAGAGGAGCTACTCTGTCGCAAATGTACGAGTTCAAGTTTTCTCTCACAAAATTGGATCGTAAAGACGTCGTATGTCTGGCATCCTCTGGGGTTGCTAGACGCCAAAAAGTCGTTGGGGAACCATTATTGAAAAGTTGATGATTTCGACCGTGAAGAGACTTTGAAATTTGGAGTTCTCTCAGCCCTCGAATTTTACTTGTTATTTAAAGAAGAAGAGGCTGTCAAAATTATGCACCGGTAGTTCAAAATAGATAAACTCCTGACCTAATGCAAATGAAATATATACGAGTACGATACAATTGTACTATAAAGCAACTTTTTCTAGGTCAGGCTGTTCTGGAACACAAGTGTATTGAGAGATAGAATGGAAATCCCGAACCGGATATTTTTTCCTCTGTCCCTACTCTATCTTGTGTATCGTTACCAAAAACTTCATCGCCATATGCGATCTTAGGGGAGGAAGGTGTGAGGTCTTGAGCTGAAGGCCTTCCTTCTGGTGGAATAGGTTTTCTGCCCATTTTTTCCGGTTCACTGCTGTCCTTTTTTAGCGCCCATCATTTTCTTCTTAAACCTTTTTCATATATCATTACCATTTTTCATTCATACTGTTTCTATGCTGCCGTCTTCCTTCCTCTTTTAGTAACACCATAGCTGTAGTTAGGAAAGCTTGATCTAACTGTTACTTTAAAATAATTTTATTTTGTATGCAAAAGGAGGACAAATGTAGTCTAATTCAAACATACTTTACTCTGCCCAAGCGCAGCTATTGCGTTGAGATGATGGTACGTTAGCTGCTTGTTGGATTAAAAGAGAACCTGCTTGAGAGGTGTGCCGAAAACGCGTCCATGCTCGCCACAAGAGTTGGTTGTGCGATTACGTTGGGTAAACGAAGTCGTAGGTACACGTGCCTGTGATAACCAAGACTACTGGGGGCTGTCAACAGCCTCAACCATGATTAACAACGAACATGCCTTGAGCATCACAACACATCATTGTTCCACGGTGAGTGTGCCGTGTTTAGAAATTATGCTCGGCACAATAGCTTGTTAAGCAAGGTGCACGTTGATCTTGCAGCTGAGGTAATTTGAGTGGCAAGGCTATTTTACAAGGACTCGTTCGCTCTTACCTTCTCGTGCTTATTTTCGGCTTTCCTACCGTTTAGGCAGTTGGTTTATGAACCTTCGATAGCAGTAGCTTGCGGTGGTAAAATTTAAAATCGGGCTCAAACACCAACGGTGTCTACCCCAAGCATTGCTGTGACTGCTCATCTTACAAGTGAACCAAATGTAATCGTCAAGGATTTTGGCTTTTGTATTCTTGAGTGCGCCTCTTGATTACACCAAGAAGTTGTCATGTGATAAAAGAAGGTGAAAGCGTGGAGGTGATGTTCATTCGGTGGGCAATGTCGTCAAGTTCTTCGCAATATTGTAGTCGCTAACATCAGCGATGAGTGCACGTTCTTGTTGGCTTGTGTCGAGAACGTCTCTCAACATGCTCAGGTACCCGGTGTCAGTTCAGTGCAATGTTTTTCATCCCTACTAATTTGTTTTACACTGGCTGTGAAATAAGAAGTCGTAATCAAGGCTATGGTTTGTAGTTACTGAGACGACCGCTGCAGTCCTGGCAGCGCTGGAGACCAAATTCTTGCGTCTGTGATGGGGCATAAGATATTTATATGCTCAAATATTCTCATTGAAGTTGAACTAAGCTAACTTTTTCCTTTTTCTAGCGTCTTCACTCCCTCGAATTTTACTGCTGTGTTCCTAAGAGTTGAAACATGAAATTTAATAGCTTGTGTGTTTACATTACATTAGCAGTGAAGAAGAGAATCATTTCATTCTGAAATAACAGACGTTTAATGTTGGTGCGTACTTTTCATAGTCTCGGCACAGAGCACTCGCACTACGCAATGGTGATCTTATTCTTTATTTTTATGAAAACATCACTTAGTATAGTGAAACTCCTTAGTCTGTTAAATCTGTAGTTGGGTTCTCTACATACAAAGAGTGTCTCTTTAACAGTATGTTGGGTTAATGAAGGGTTGAAGTTGTAAGGAACTAACTCATCAATGCCATTCACCTACTGACATTCAGGTGATCATATTGTTGTTTGCTGTTTTTATCTAAATAGTTTTCACTTGCACAGCTCGTCAGCTCAGGGGCTCACAACTATACTATGTATGAGAATGAGCGCTCTCTGGGGAAAATGTGAGGTTCCTACTTCCAGCTCAAGGGTACGTTGGCTCTCTCATATTGAAATACGATAGTTTTAATTAGTTTTGTTACGGTTCATTTTTTTCAGGTCACTGCTATTCATTTTGAAACACCAATTACTTTTTCCTTGTTTTATATTTTTTTATCTTACTGTTTGATGCGCAGGGTATGAAGACTCCTTTTTCGTCGATTCCCTGCTCTCTCAGTGCTCTAATAAATTGTACTTACCTCCTTCCACTCATGGAAACACCTTTGTTGTATAGAACAAAGAAGCTCAAACTAAAATTAATCTAATCTTGCACAACTTATTTCTTGATACCCAAGTTTTCGATCTAATGTCCTCCTTCACAGAAACCTGATGCTGAAAGCTCTCAAAACTAGATATGTTACTGTGTATCACTTGACAGATCGTGTTCTAGGGCTATGATAGTTAAATGAGGAATGCCTTCATGCTTTAGTGCTGAATGTCATGTGTGTGAGTCGCTGCGCAATTGAGGAAAGTTTTGTGTACTTTTCTATCGTTCGGAAGTTTCGTTGTGTTGGGCGTGCCCCTCAGGGGGATACAATTATTGTATCTATGGGAACTAGCGCTCCCAGGGGGACAATGTGAGGGCCCGAGCTAAAGGTTAGGTAGGCTTTCTTTTGTTAAAATAGAATAGGTTTTGTTGTGTTACGGACCATCTTTTTTTCGGTTCACTGCTGTCCTGTTTTTCACCGCCTACCACTTTCTTCTTCAACTTTTTCTTGTTTCATGAACTTCTTTCTTAGCTTTCTGTTTCTGTGCCCTTTCTGCATAGATTCCACGTTCCCTTTAACTCCATACTAAATGGTGCCTTCTTCCTTCCTCTCTTTACATCTCATTGTTGAGGATAGGGAGGCTTAAACTAACTAATAAACTAATAAACTGTGTTGGGCGTGCAACTAGCTGACAGGGCTCGCTCTGGGCATCTACTTAGTCTTATAGTTTGTAGTTTGCTTACGGGAGAGATGAGGACAATTTGGGTGGCTGCTGTTGCTGTGAGAGTGTTTGGGGTGCGCGTGTGCGGCGCAAAGGAGGCCATGGGAACTGACAATGAAGGCAGTTGGCCCTGCTCTATGTAGGTCAAGTTCAGGCCCTACGCACGCACACATACACTCACACATTCAGTTGCTGGTGCACTTGGCTTCTTTGCGTTGCCGCTGTGCTCTTGTAGCAGTTTGCTCCTGTGGTTCACTACTTTCCTCTGCTTCTATCTATTAGCAGGCAGGAAGATCGTGGGTATTGTTAGGCATTTGTTGTGAGGTGAGGTATCCCACGGCGCAAATTTTATGTGCAATATAGGCTGTTGAGCAGAAGGGCCCGACTTTGAGTTTCAGTGGAGAGGTATTTACTGACTGCGACTGACTGCCCTTACTGTATTCTGTGCAGACTCGTATTTCTATCAGTTCATTGAAGTCGCTGTCTTACGGAATCCTTTACAATTTCTTCTTAAGAAATACATTGAAATGTATTTTTAATATTGTGAACGCATATTTCAGTAATGCGTAGATGTTGTAGTTTAGTACCCATACAATATGTTGCAAATAAATAGAACTTGCTCCATCTAACTACTGCTCTATCTGCGTGCTAAATGTCCTTCAACATAAGCATCGCTTTGTATGAATAAGTTGAAATTTCACCATTCCTTTCTGTGGTTGACACAGGTAATTTCATTTTCTCTTATGAGGTCGTGTCCCCTCTGGGGGATACAACTATTGTATCTATGGGAATTGGCGCTCCCAGGGGGACTATGTGAGGGCCCGAGCTAAAGGTTAGGTAGGCTTCCTTTTTGTTGTAATAAAATAGGTTTTTGTTTCGTTACGGACCATTTTTTTCGGTTCACTGCTGTCCTCTTTTTCAGCACCTACTACTTTCTTCTTCAACTTTTTTCTTGTTTCATGAACTTCTTTCCTAGCTTACTGTTTCTGTGCACCTTGTGCATAGATTCCGCGTTCCCTCAACTCCATACTAAATGGTGCCTTCCTCTTTCCTCTCTTGGAACATCTTTGTCGTGGTTAAGGGAGGCTAAAACTTTCTTATATAATAATAATAATAATATGAGGTCGTGTTAATTTCAATTTGTCAGACTGAAAGAGACTAACTGGGAGCGGCAAAAGTCTTTCATTTCGATTACGTCCTTGCGTTTAAGTGAAGGTTGAAGTAAATAGTGCATAGTCTTAGCTTAGTTTAACCAAATGAAATATAGAATTGCTTATTTGCGCTACAGCTGTGCGGTGCAGAGGATGCTGCGCGTGCATCACACTCGGATCTACTGCGGGGGTCTACTGCAGGCTGTGGTGGCCCGCCCTCAGTTCTGGGCCGAGTCTTGCACTTCACTGAGTTGAAATTAACGCCGATTTTTCAAACCGTGCTGATTTGTAACTCGCCAATTGACGTGTTTGAACTGTGGTTGAGATGCGTCGCAAGAGCAACTGCTTGATTTCACAGGGGGAAATTCAGCCGCTCTTGAGCTCAAAAATTATTGAGGAACATTTTTACTTGGTCTTCAGAATTTTTTTCGGTTCAGAGAAATGGAAAACTTGTTGAAATGTCTGCTGAGTCAGCTTTGGGTTGAATTGACCAATCAAGTCTTGACATTTTTTCTCGTACGGGCTACGGTATGCCTATGTCTTCCGTTGAAGAGTGCTGGCGTGCCACGTGACTCTTTATTTTAAATTGTTATACAAAGTAGTAATTTCTTGTGTTTGAGTGATGGATGAACGCTAATATTAACCAGGCAATTCTAGTTGGGGTGAGAGAAAAATCATGAATGAGAGAGAAAAGCACGTTCCTAGAACATAGAGCTGCCTTATAATTTTCGAGAAATGTATTCAAAGTTCAGTTTGCGTAGGTGTTTATAAACTGTAGATAGTTTTTTGTCGTTTGAAGTTGTCTCTCCAGCGTACCTTCTGAATGTGCTTTGGTGTAATTGCATTGCTAACTTCTGGGTAACGAGACTTGTCAGCTGATTACAGTAACGGTAACCGTTCACAACTATAGATGGTCGTCATGTGCAGATTAATATCAACGGCAATTTTTTATTAAGCGGTGAGAGTACGTTATTTTAGAATGAGTCGCACGCGACCAAAAAATGGATCCCCTCTGGTGGATAAAGCTGTTGTGTGACCGAGCAGTCATAAGGAAAAATGTGAGGTCAAGTAGGCCTTCCTTTTGTTGAAATGTAGTTTTTTATTTATTTCAGCGGGGACCATAATTTTTTGGTTTACAATTTTTTTCAGCATCCTTGACTTTCTACAATTTTTATCCTATTTCATAAACTTTTTCAGTCATGCTTTTTCTAATTATGTGCAGAGGGAAGAGATGCACGTGCGGAAATTCCCCGTGCCCTTAACTCAATACTAACTAGTGCCTTCTTTGTTCCTCTCTCGAGAACACCATTGTTGGGGTTTGTGAGGCTTCATCTAATTTATTATCTAATCTAATTCTTAAACTAGTATGAGTGTACTTTTGACAAGCAGCTCGGGTACGCGAAGTAACCTTGCTCTCTTGCTCTCTGTGCTTGAGAATAGCCGAGCTCGAGAGAAGCATGTTGGGTCCGGACGAATTGGCCTCGATCTACTGGTGGGCCTCAAGTCATGAGACTTCAACATTCCGCGTGGGCCACTTGTTGACAGGAATGAGAATATATTTCTGCCTCCGCTTGCTAAACTGAGTTTTATAAGACAGTGTTTGAAAGCTTTGCAAACTGAGTGCAATTGTTTCAATTGCATTATCTTTGCATTCCCTAAAATGCCAAGTGGATAAAATAAAGGCCGGCTTAATTGATGGTCCACAGATTCGGCAGCTCATCAGTGCTGAGCTAGATCATATCTGAATTTGAAAACATCGGGAAGTTTGAACTTGGGAAAAACGCTTCGTTTTTATTCAAAGCACTTCTCTAGAAATCGAGCAGTATTGGAGCAGCGAAGTATTCTTAGATTGCCTGGAAGAAAATGTAGAGCTACATAGCTCTTGATAGTAACATGAACGTGGAATTGCATGGTCTATAGCCATCTAGCTTGCTTCCCAGAAATCTTTGTGCTGTCACTGACGAGCAAGGTGAAAGATTTCACCGAGATATGAAGGTCATGTAAGTTTAAGTCTAGATCGCTCTAGAGAATATGCTCAACTTCGTTCGGTGCAGTATTCGTTTGGTTTATTAACCAAGTGAAGATCCTGGAGTTGACGTGATAGAGATGAACTAAGATCATATTTCGATTCAGCAGCCAAAATTTAGTTGATGAGGGCTGCCAGATCAACTCATCAAAGTTGGTTTCTCAGTGTAATTGTTAATTTCTTATTCCAACCTGCTTCTGAGTCTCGTCTATTGCTATCTAGTTCATCTTAGCCTTCCTTCCTTCATTGTCGAGGCAGCTTTTGGCTGTAGAGGTTCTTCAGTCGTGACGAGCATCTACCGAATGCACCAGTATCAATTATCAATGTTTACATGCATCCCGTTGTGGATTGGTGAATGGAATGGTCAATTATTTGCACTGATAATTTGTTATACTTGTTATTCTTTCGTTCAAATAACAGATATTTCATTGTCTTTAGAATCAATACGATTTTTATTGGAAATTTTCAGAACTAATTTGGAATTGTAGACCCCTCAGGGGGATACAGCTATTGTATCTATGGGAATTAGCGCTCCCAGGGGAACAATGTGAGGGCCCGAGCTAAAGGTTAGGTAGGCTTTCGTTTCTGTTATAATAGAATAGGTTTTTGTTTTGTTATGGACCATCTTTTTTCGGTTCACTGCTGTCCTGTTTTTTTTTTTCAGCACCTACTACTTTCTTCTTCAACTTTGATCTTGTTTCATGAACTTCATTCTCATCTTACTGTTTCTATGCCCCTTCTACATAGATTCCCCATTCTCTTATCTCCATACTAAATGGGGCCTTCCTCCTTCCTCTCTTCAATACGCTTTTTTTTTGTAGCGGTTAGGGTGGCTTAAACTAACTTATAATCATAATCTTTGAAATTGTAGAAGTGCAAGCAAGTATTTTCTGGACTCTAGTCCCGAACGGGATTCAAGAGATGTCGCACTTACCTGTAATGCAGCTGTCATACGAATTTAATTTAACACACTAAGATCTCTACGTTTCTTACCCTGTGCATGTGTAGATACAGCTTCAATTTAACGTGTTTTCAATTCATTTAATATTTCGCACTGCACTAAAGGTTCATTTTATTTTCAGGTAGTGCTTAGCTAGCAATGAAATTTGCTGAATCTCGTGACCATCGTTTCTTTCAAAATTTGGGAGTGGAATTACTCAAATACTCGGAAGTGTTTCACGTAAATCTAGAGTTTGAGTGTAGGTACGGAGGCGTATCGCAAGGTGGGCTGCTGAGCGCGATGCGGCCACTAGAGCTAGGCGAGCTACTGCAGCACCGGTGCACCATGGGTGAACGCATGTCTACTTTCTACCACAGCGCTGGTAGCATGCACACTTCTATTTTTATCCATTCATCGCCAGTATTGATACTTTCTACCCGTCTCTCGTGGACTGGACTTTAGCGTGACGTAATTTATATCACCAGGCGCATGCTTGCGTGCGCAGCTCTGTTATGCACGTGTTGCGCGCTGCACGCTGCTGCCTCGCTGCCTCACCGACTAGCTTCACGACACCACTCATGTTCGACTCAAATGGAAGCCCTTGATTACTTTACTATATTTGT
Organism: Morinoia aosen; assembly: GCA_030386875.1. Lineage (NCBI taxonomy): Eukaryota > Metazoa > Arthropoda > Malacostraca > Amphipoda > Talitridae > Morinoia > Morinoia aosen. Next base: position 3,918,117 of record CM059556.1, on the reverse strand, counting down.
AGTGACCATCTTCTGATATTGATGTGAATTTTGTTAACTTAGGTAGGCCTTTTTAATGTTAAAATAGAACAGGTTTTATTCCACTATGGTTGATCATTTTTCCCATTCACTGCTGCGCTTTTTTCAGCACATGCTACTGCCTTGTTGAACTTTGATCTTGTTTCATACACTTTTTCCAATCTTGCTGTTTGTGTGCGAAGGATATGGTGACATGCATTAAGCATGGATTCCCCGTTCCTTTTAATTCTACATTAGATGTTGCCTTCCTCCATCCTCCCTTGGGAATACTTTTTATGGTAAGATAGGCTTAAATTAACTCGTAATTTCATTTACTCTTTTCTTGTTTACTGCGTCTTTGCTTTCTATTTTCTACCTGTGCTTGAATTTAAGGTGACTCAGTTGACTCTTATTTTTTGATTCAAAATTTACGTTCAGGTTAATTTTTTCCGACATGAATATACTTCCTCTCAAAACATTCGTAGGAGACCTTTTCTTAATTAGTCTGCGAACAGTTTTACCACCACTCAATTCCGTTGTATTTTCGTTCCAAGGAGAGAATGCCACAAAAGCATGTTTCGTGCACTTTATTCTTATCGTGTTAGAAATCGAGTTCTGAAAATTGTCTCAATTCTTCACCTTTTTTGTATTTTTTCTCACAATGTAACATTAGTCAATTAGTTGAGTAAGGGACTGAAGAAGAGACTTCTTAATAATGCGCTCCCAATGTCTTGCTGTATACCATGTGCAAGCGCTAGGCTTTTTCGTATCTTGTAATACTTGCGGAGCTGTGCAAAAGCTGAATTTAATTTGTCTCTCTGAGCCGTATATCTTGTGCAGTCTATGCTGTCACTAATATGTACAGTACGCAACTGACTAATTAGTCACCTAGAAATTTGATATCGGTATGTGCGGATGTTACTAGTTTATTAGTTGAATTTTGGTAAAGCCAAAATCTTGGCTTCATGATTCTCCACATTAAAAACCAAGAAACGTTCAAAACAGCGCTTAAATTGTAGCAGGCGGAATAGATGCGTGTTGTCTATTACAATCGAGGCTTTTTGATGCTCTCAAAAATAATCGCTTGGATGAAGACACCTGATCAATTAGATTCAAGACCTAATTTTTCATCACGTTAAAATAAAAGAGAATTATCATTGTGGAAGCGCTTGAAAAGCTCATGATGATTTTGCAGCTATTATACTGTACATTACATTTGAGTAAAAGTTATTAATTCATGTGCAATCTTCTAATATTTTTTACATAATAAAAAAGATATACAATCTGCTAAAGTAAAAACGAAATGTGGGACCTCACACGTTGGAAATTTTGTGTGTTGAGTTCATTATGTTATAATTGTTGTTATGACTATTGAAGATAGTATATTCGTAGGCACAGCATGAGCTATGCTATATGCTTACCCATGTCTGCTAAACCCGAGTATGTTTTCCTGAAATATCGGTCGTCAGCTCATTCTGTACATTTTTTGGGGTTTCGCAGCTGTATTTCTACTAGGAAATTCGTAAATATTCTCTTCAATTACACCCTTGAGTTCATAGCTTCTTTCTTTTTCATATATTGAAAACATAGAGAATTAAAGCTGTAGCGTAATTGATAAAGCCAAGCGTGAAGTGTTCGAATGCCTCATTGGAAAGGTCCCGAAAATCTGCACCCAAAATTGCTGATATGGATTATCGTTATTTGAAGTGCACGAAGTTTGATGGATCACACAAAGGTAATTGCTGTCCTGCTATAGAGCCTGGGTTTGGTAAATTCATGCAAATACTCGTAGATATTGCGTGACCCGTACATTGTAGACGCGCGCGCGCACACACACGCACGATGCAAAGGGCGACTTCATGCTCTCATTTTGAAATTTGAGCTCTTTCATTTTTCACAGTTCTATAAGCCCTTGTTCGGTCGTGACTCAACCTCTGGCGTGGAGTGTATCAGCTGAGATGGAATACATGGTGTTTATTGCTGAATGTCTGAAATAGGTGGGACAAAGTAATATCGCGTCAATTAACAATCACAAGCATATTACTCTATAATCACAAGATTTTGTCCATAGGCTTTCAGTACAGTTTATCGACTTGACATTACTCCGACTCATTTTTGGGGAAAGTCCACATTTTGAAGGAAGGCGCTGTGAATCTAGCCGAAGCTACTATGATAAGTGACGCGAAAAGTTCACGTAATTTACTAATTATTATTTTTTGAAGAGGCAAAAAACTATTGTGTGAAGTGGCGCAATCTGATAATTACGTCCCTTGTAAATCCGGATTATTACTTCGCTTGGCGTTCGTTTTTTGTTTGCGTTTCTAACAAGTTTGTCGTAATTTTAGACTGCGTAGAATCAGTCCTGAAGGAGGGAATGCTGCCTATGTCATCCAGCCACTGATCTCGAGTGTTAATTCAGAAGTGCATTCGTATTCTGTGTTGTGTAAACGAGGTGATGTGGTCGGGGGGAGTGGTCCAGCAGAAAATTTGCTCATGCTCTCTTTGCTTTTTTTGGGTTGTAACGGAGAGCAGAATGTTGGCTTTCCTGAGTTTTCTTTACGAGGAATTTTTTTTCGAGCCTTGGTTGTCATGGTTTGAGAGATCAGCGCAGTTACCCCTCCCTCCTCCCACCCCCCACACACACACACAAAATCACATTCCTTACTGAAGGCTGCTGTGGTCACAGCTTTTGTGCTAAGCGTACTTTTTTCGAAGTGCTCAGTTTTGTGTTCTTGCTCAGAAAGAGATTTGGGCAAATTAATTTATCGGTGAGACACATACTGGAGCCTGGTATTGTCGGCGTATATTACGGACAAGTTTTCTTTACAACCTTTGCTGCAATCTCAATGGAATTACGTGGAAGAAGTTCGGCTTCTTGCGACCTTTCTTTCTCGTGAGATGAAGACTGCGCCAAACTCACTCGAAGTTTTTTTCTCAGGAAACAAGGTATCACATTGATAATTCCCTTATTTGTACATTTATATGACATGGTCCTTTGGATACCCTTCACTCTGTTATTTCAGTGGACATAAGTAGCTGAAGCTTCCTTTTTTCTGAGACGAAGTTCTGTCTCCTATGAGGTTCTAGGGACGTTGCATAACCGCGCCACACGCGTAGCATTTCTGTTCACGTAGTCCTGTAAGTAAAGATGATTACATTGCGTCTCCTGATGCCGTGGAGGTCTTCTTTAGTACATTTCAATCTTTCACTTCAGTGGAGATTGAAAATATTACCTTGCGCTTTCATCATTATATTTTGTTTTACACAACCCCTCAGGGGGATACAATTATTGTATCTATGGGAATTAGCACTCCCAGGGGGACAATGTGAGGGCCCGAGCTGAAGGTTAGGTAGGCTTTCTTTTTTGTTAAAATGGAATAGGTTTTTGTTTTGTTACGGACCATCTTTTTTCGGTTCACTGCTGTCCTGTTTTTCATCACCTTCTACTGTCTTCTTCAACTTTGATCTTGTTTCATGAACTTCTTTCTCATCTTACTGTTTCTATGACCTTTCTGCATAGATTCCCCATTCTCTCATCACCATACTAAATGGTGCTTTCCTCCTTCCTCTCTTCGATACGCTCTTTTTTTGTAGCGGTTAGGGAGGCTTAAACTAACTTATAATCTAATTTAATCTTTGTTTTACACAACCTCATCCAGTGTGTTTGCAAAAATGATCATTACTGTTTATATGTTGATGTTGTTCATTAAATTAATGTGCGAAAAAAATGCCTCTGTTTTGTGAGCAGCAACGAGCTTCGCCAAAATAGCAGTGCAAAAAATTTTAGCAATGATTTTGAGGCTTGCTCGTTTGCGTGACGTTTCAAAAGAAGTGATGCATTGTATTAGTTTAATATCGCTGTCACATGTGAGCGAGTATCAGCGGCGAGTGACTAACCTGGCGGAGCTGCGGCGCTCGTGCGTTTGCTGCCGCTTAAAAACAATGAAAGTATGCGCTCTTGGATACACTTGACTTGCACAAGTCGCGTGCGCTGGATTGTCTTCTCACATTTTTTATCAGGCACTTTCACTTTCGATGTGTCTGCACTTCCTTGATAATTGCTGAACAATCGTTGGCGTCTCTTCTGATTCTGTCGCCGGTCTTCACGGTTCTTTGTTGCCCTCTTCTTTTGGACTTCGTTGTGTGACCAATAGCATCCTCTGCGTTTTCTGCAGCATATCCCTCGAGTTTTCTTTTATGTTTAGAAATCCTCGACGTGCGTTTTGCTCCGTACAATAGTTACGTATCTGCAGTAATTTTAGTTGTATTCAGTGATTGCCGCTTAGCACACTCGCCTTTTACTCGAGATTAGACTTCTGCCAGATGCACCCCATTGACCATGCAGAGGAAGCTCTAATAAAGTATCGCCTACTGCCGCGGCCGTTCACTCAATGTTTTGGTTCATTCAGAATACTAACAATTCGAACGTGTGTGGAGGTATTTGAATATAGTCGATTTGTCGAGCTATTTTTCCCCGATTAGGAGGAGGAATGATTTATGTAACTGAAAAGCAGGAAAGCTGAAGCTAAGAACTAAAGCATTGAATACAGCTTATTTTTGTTTATGCATCTTAATTGAAAGTCTTGCTAGTTCTTATATTTCTTGTAAAGACTTTACTTTTCACGTCTCTAGAAGACGCTTCGCCACTCTTTGCGTGTGTCTTGCGCGCTCCTCCTTCTCACGGGCCCTTCATCGCCATTCTCCGATCATTGCCCTCGCACCTATGACAATTTCATTATTAATTCATCTCTTTTCTCTGACCTCGTGATCCCGCTTGCAAACCGTACTCCTACACTTTTCTTGTTTACGTGTATTTCGTACCGTCTTTGGCGCACTTCGCTCTCCCATCTTCTGCTCGCTTTCTCGCAACATCCATGTTGTTCATCATGCTCTTTTCAAATACCTTTGTCTTTCACACTTCTCTCTCTCTCGTGTATCCTTCTCTTTGGCACTTGCGCTATTTATATTATCTTTTCATGCTTTCAGCGAGCACATCCTCTCCTAACTTGAGTCCCTCGCCCACACCTGCTTCACATGCGTTTCTCTCAGTTACTCTGTTTCATTTTATCCTCGCTTTTCCCCGTCTTTTCTCTCAGATGCATCGCTCTCACGTGCATGTAGCATACAGCTCGTAACACTCGTTGTGGTAACATTTTCGGCATTCCTCTTTCCCAGAGTCCTCACTTGACTGCGCTCTACACACCTCACGCATCATAACACTAACACCATCCCAACACTCTCACTCCCTCCCACGCATCGCAACTCCGTCTTATGTATCTCACACTACCCCGTGCTCACAACTATTAACAACTCACACACACGCCACTCTCACACACATACACACGCACCACGTCACCCTCTCACACGCTTGAACACCAGCAGCGCTCTCCGCTTTCTCTTGTTCGTGACGGTAGCAGCGGTGGCTCGGCCACTTCTCAGCGACTGTGACTCGTCAGCTCACAGCCCGCACTTCGCATGGTCGCGTTATCTGGGCTTGGTCCTCCCATCTGCGACAGATTTTCATGTACCACAGTTCAGGCAATTGTGCCGCGCGAGAAGTAGAAATATACGGTTTCCAGAAGAGTGCGCTCCAGAGAAAGATCAAATTTCGCTGCAGTATCTGATGACTCCTCACCGAACACTTTAAATTCTTGAAACGTATTTGTGTGACATAAAATTCACTAAATTTTTTACCTTCGCTGAATTTTCAAGCAGTTCCATTTTTTAACGGCCCTACATTTGTTGATACACTTTTACTTGCATATTAACAGCTTTTTTCAGTTAGTCATTGATTTTATTCTCGTTGAATAATTTTTCTGACCGCGGTATCCATGTTTCGTAATGACTATTTTATGCAACAAAATGAAACCCGTGAAATGATTTCTCGTGTACCACTCCTGAATACATCGTTCACCAACGAGAGCATAAACATAGCTGGCAAAATGTGAGCTAGATTTCAGCCCCTTTCATTAAAAACTCGGGAGGAACTCCCATCTTTTAAATACACACGTTTACCTTTTATCTACTTCACATTTTACTGTCGTTCGAAATGAAGTGGAAGTCAGCACATCTCGATATGTTTTCTTGATAAGGCCTGCCCGTTGTTTTAAAACGTTATTAGCGCATTGTAAAATCTGCCACACATATCGTTTGCCTCCTAACCAGATCGCATTTTTGCCTGTAGGAGACGATTCAACGTATGTGGTTATATTCACTATGAACAGGGACTTCACGCTTCTTCAGGTTTTTCCTGTTGGCGCTAAACCTCTCCAGCATAGTACTGGCACACTGCTTGTCCTAGTAAGCGGCACGTGCGAAGACCTGCTCCTAAAGGGGGCAGCTTCTTCAGAAGCCTCGTCAGGTACACAAAATTCAGCACATTTAATGCGTCTGTATTCTACTGTTTCTGTGAGGTTGGGCGATGGTTCGTACAAGATTTCTTTGCCTGCTCAGCAATGCACCGCAATTTAATTCTTTAACACTTCAATTTTTGTCACTAAAAGTTTTCCACAGTGGATTAAGGGAGAAAACTGTGTTTGGGCCCGACCTCCGTCAACTAACACCGCATTCTCGTGTCTGGCAGCTAAAGCAGAGCGCAGCAGTTGCGCAAAAGTGTCCAACTGACTGCAATTGCTGCATTTAACGCAAATATCCTGCGTGAAGCGTGGCAGTTTTGTGCAGTCACGCGGCAGTCTCGGCCTCCACCTGCAATGCTGCGGACATCTGCCCCCGCGCGAGCGTTACTGCGCTCTGCAGGCCTTATTCGCTGCACTAACCTCTCGCAGCAGATGCCGGCTGCGATTTTCAACTTGGTTACTATCGTCGAAAGTCCCCTCGTCTTTCATTTAGTCCAATATTGTCTAACCTTTATCAATATAAATTTAATTGTATTGATAAATAACTCGTTCGATTATGATTATAACAATACTATACACTCTCCGCTGAGTATCTCGAGATAATGTCAAGCATTAACAATGCATTATTTTTAATTAGGTTCAAATCTTCTTATTTATTCTGAAATGTTTTTCTTGTAGCGTTGCTCGGCGATTCCATCCCAATTACAAGTGGGGTTGGTTTACCTAAATACGAAACGCAAAATCGACTTCAGATGAGATGCCTTGTTTTATTGACTTGAAAAGAAGTTAGACTATCAAGGGACTGCCAAACACTCGGGTAGAAACTCGTTTGCGATGTTGTGAAGGTTTAAATGGCACCATTTCCGAGTTGAATCAGGTAGATAATATCAATTTAACAATTTAACAATTTATTTACCACAGGAGATACAGAGGTAGAATATATCAGTGGAACTATCATAATATTTTCACAATGAAAGAAATGCATTAATAAATGTTCGTCTCATTTTTGTTCTTGCATTCTATTTTGTACATTTTTATCGCGGTCAAGACAAGAAAGTACTTTATTCTGTTTACTGAGGTTCAGGCCTGCGCATGTACTCTTGAGTGTACTGAACGAGTGTGTGGGTGAACCCGCCCGAGTTTCATGAACTGCCGGCCGCCGTACTGCGTGTAGAGGTTTACGCTCACTGTATCTGAGCGTGGGCGCTTGAGCGTTCACGTTGCTCACATACACATTCGTGAGCTTCCCTTTCGCTTCAAGAGTCACTCGAGCACTCGGTCGTTACTGTTACTCATGAGAGTCGTGTTTCGTATCATTTACGTTTCAGCTATGTTCTTTAGGGAATTTCAGGAAAAAGTTTCTTCTATGTGAGTATTCTTCACACTCTAATTGTTCGATAAAGATATCTAAATCACATTAAAAGATGGTAATGGATATTGGAAGAGTGTAAGCTTATGGCCTCACGATTATCCCTCCCTTTTTGAGTTTTGATCGCATCAGCTTTTTAACTGCTGCAAACTGAGTAATAAACCTAGCATCAGTCGATATTTTTGTCGTGATTTTTTATATTCAATTGTATTTTTCGTTGTATTCTAAAATATCATGACATTATGCTAAAGTAAGGAAAAAAATACATTTGACACTCACATTCGTACGATGCGTGAGAAAGAGTCCAAATGATAGGTGATAGAAACACCGTGGGTCGTGCTGCATCAAAAAATTATTTAGTTATTCTTGATCCAGCTTTGGGGTAGCACTTGCTTGTTTACTTCTGCATCGATTCTCTGCAACTGAAAACCGTGAGTGCGATCAGGATTTGCTGAACTCTTACGATTTGCCTTCATTTCTGTATCCTACTCGTGTTCTTAGGGCTTGGAACAGTTTTATTTATATCTTTTCTAGCGTGCTTCGAATTTATTTCATATTTGTGATTATTTCTCTCTTTCAACGATCGCCATTTTTTCTTTACATTTTTTCATTTTTCATGGTAGCGTTTCTGTTACGATTCGAACACTTTCTCAAATTTTTTTGGCCAACGCGATAATTATATGTGAGGATGATTTTTAGCGTACATTATTGAGATAGTTTATCTGAAGTTAATTTTGAAATAAAGAGTTTTTGCAATTAATGTAAATTGAAGTCATTGCGGTAATGATGCGAATTTTTTCTCCATCAGTCTTGCAAATCAGTCTTTGAAGAGACTGGCGCCGCTACTGGCCACACGACCGCATCGAACTGACGTTTTCTTGCATTTTGACACTCGAGTATCGAGCCTTGCTTATTCATGTCTTCTTTGAAGTTACGCATATAAAACTGCTAATATCGCGTATATCTTGCTAAATCTGATAATTTTATCCAAGAAGTAGAGAAAATGTTCGGGTTTAGAGACATTTTATATTCTTGAAGGTTTTTAAGTGAGCTTCTGATAATTACGAAACCAAAAAAGGAATCCTTGCATACTTCAGTGCTGTATGGAGCTCAGGAAATAATTGCTCGCACTCTGTTCAAAAAATAAGCGCGAATAGACTATTTAGTGGACCTATTATTTAACTATTCCCAGCGATATTAAATATTACGCGGTATTGAAGGAAAATAGTCCGGTGTGGAAAATAGTGCACTTACCAATAGTAAATTAATTTTTACTGGTGTATTAGGGTGTCGATGATTGTGAGAGATGTGTTATTTGAAATATGTATGAGTTTTGGTGCAGGTGCGTGCGTGCTGCGGTGTGCTGCGCCGCTGATACTCCCCACACTCGAAGCAAATGTTGCGCAACGCTCTCGTGCGCGCCGCTTTGTAGGCCTCTTCCGCGTGATCTTCTCTCCTCGCGCCGAGCTTGTCACGGCTGGAGTAGGCTGCAATTTTTGGCTTCGGCTCACGGACATCACTGCTGAATTACTTACTAATGCCATGCACTCCGGTGTTCTTGCTTCCGTATTTTTCTCTCACTTTGAATTGGAGCACGTATGAGGCATTCAATGGTGAGAGTTTGAAACTCTTATCTGGTATTTATTCGCTATCTTTTGCTATGTTACTTTCACTTTGATAAATTCATTTACCCGAACAGGCGTTGAAATTCTTAGCTGTGACACTTTTCAATCAAACGGAATTGCCGTCAATACTCTTGTGTTGTAACGATTGATTAAACTAAGAAGTGCTTGAGAGGGGAGGCTGTTACACGCCAGGAAGCAGCAGTTCTCTGCGCTCCGCCACCTTCGTGCTTTGAAATGGAAAGTACAGCGGCGGGGTTGTGGTGGCTGCTGCTCTGCGTTATCGTACCTCTGCTCTGGCGATGTGCTTCGTCTTGGTTCACTTATATCGTGTGTGTGCTTCTTATCATCCACAGATTCCCTGGACTATTGCTTGTTTCAACTATAAAGGCTACGTAATACTGCAAGAATTTTGCACGTACAGGGGAAGGTACAACTGCATACTAGAACTCGCTTATCTCCGTTTGCCTGACTAATTTTTTTATGGTGCATTTGATAAGTTGCGTCGTGTCATAATCCGCCTTAGAAAATTTCTTTTGTATCGATTTTTTGTTAGTTTTCGTACCTTTAAAAATAAACAAATCATTTACACCATTTCGCTGGTGTTTGAATTTTGGAGATATTTTTTAGCGGGGATGGGATTGGCGTGCCAGCTATCTAAGAGAACTTTAATTGGATGAATGAATTTGCTGAACTCTCATCATTACATGCCAAAACGAATTGACTGTTCATGCTTCGCCCTCCTCTTCGAAGGCGTTTCCAATGAGAAGTTAACTCTTCTAAATTTTGTGCAATATCTCATCCAAATTACCTCAACACATCTTCTGCACTGTTCTTAGCATCTCTTGTTGACCTTGGTTTGTGCCATATCCTCTCCCCGTTGCTTTCGACGAGTTGACTGGTTCTGGAAGGTTGGTCTTTGACCGAGGAAAATTCCTTGCGTGGATTAATCGTCTTTTTGGTTGTTGAATTGTTTTCCTCTTTTGAAATTTTTAAGTGGAATTTTTTTCATCTCATCATTGATATTTTATACTTCAACGCACGGTTCAATCAGCTACAAAATAATCCGATTAGTATTTAGCGTTGACATTTTTATTTTTTATTTTATATCGTGCACTTATACAGTATTGCAATCAGTTTTGGTTTACAATTTGATTTAATTTCTTACGGTTTACGGCATTCATGCCACACTCTGCATTAATTGTAGGTCTTGTGTGACGCAAAATAATTTGATTCACTTGGTACAACATGTACAATTTGCTTCAGTTGATAATTTGAAAGGTATGATATTTTAAATTCCGCTCTAACATTTGCTTCTTCGAATCGTAGATTTGAAAAAAGTTCTCCTTGTTCCACAACTCATGATTTTACAGGAGCTGTTAAGCCCGAAGGTGGAAGTGAATACATGTGGTCTCTGTGACTGCTCTCATGAGCAAGCTTAAATTAGAGTCGTGAGGTTCACACTGAGCTTTGAGTTGTCTCAGGGAAAGTGAAGTGTCATAAAGTTGAAGACCAGCAGCACTGCACACGCCTCGCGAACCAGTGAAAGTAAAACGACTCGCTGTGCGTAATATGCGCTACTGTGACGACCGTTCTGCTCACCGCCGTGCTAACCATTATCGCGCTCAAGTGTTACCTTGCTCGTCCTCTTCTCACCCATGTTTCTCTTCAACTTGTCCCTGGAAAAATAACTTTAAATATTTCTTTTTCATTATTTAATTGGTTTTGTTCATTTTTTTACAGGTAAAGATGGAGACTTCGTGAAGATCGCTGATCTATCAATCAAAGACACCGATGAAGATGAGCAAAGAGCTGTCGAGCAACTTCGCCTGAAAAAATTGAGAGCCCAGTCACAAACTGAATTTTCTCCTTTGCAAGAGTTTCTTGTTGCGGTCAAGGATCGCCCAATGACTAGCCAAGTAACTCCACCAGAAATGGCTAATCTTGAGCAAACCCCGTGTGCTAGTAGTTCCGGCGAAAACTTGCCGAGCACATCGGCTTTTGGGAAATCCACGAGTTCAATTCCTGCATTTGGTGCATCATCTATGCACGTCAGCGCAGGCGTGGCATCTCTGTCATTGCCTGAAAAGACTATGTTCCAGCCTCCGACTGAGGGTTACCCTCGTTCTTATGCATATATACCTGAGACGAAGACGTTTTCTAAGTCGAGTCACCACTCAATTCCTCCTTCGGAAACTACGAAACAGCTTCATCTTGAGTCTAATCCAGCGGAAATCAGGCACTTAGTTAGGGGAGCCAGGCTGGAGGGGGAAATTGCTAGTGACCAGAGCAGAGAGGCAGCAATGCTGAAACTGGCGCGTGAGGCGAGACAAAGCTACAATCCTGAGGATTATAATTATAGGTACGACTCACGTGCCAAAAGTAAAGGCCGTGAGCCGATGGGCAAAAATGCGAGAGATACATTAGAAAAAGTGAGAGATAGTGACGCCAGTGTCAGCAGTGAAAGTGACCACCTCTCTGCCGCCCGACTGAGTCCTACGGCTGCTAGTGATAGTCATGTCAAGAGAAGTAAAAGAAAAAGGGTCAAAAAGAAGAGAGAAATTAGGAAAAGGTTTGTAAAACAGCTTCTTATCAGGGGAGAAAATGTCGTGTTGGTCAGTGCTGTCGATTCATGAAATGGTTCTTTTGTCCTCTTTGTGATAGCCTAGACCAAGGTATCATACCTCCCTGCGTGAAAATGTAGCGCTCTAGCTTCGTAGGCAGGTACTGTACTTGCGCTCCTTGCAGTCGCAACGGCTTTTGCGTTGACAAATAATTGTTGCAGATTTCAATCATTTTTTACATTCATAATGATCCATTTTTACTATCATTTAAATTTGGCGCGGGTTATCAATGCACATCACCTCGTTTCCAATTTATCATACATGTCACTTATTTGTTGCCATTGCACGTGTGAGAATTTTACGTATATTTTGTAGCAATCAAAATATATATAAAACAATGGGAGTCAACTTGTTTGGTATATAATTACAAATGAAGTTAGAATGAGTTGTGCCTATAGGCCTACTTGTTATGAAACAGATTTCATTTAGAACCCCATGCAATGTTTTATAACAAAGAAGTTGAATTATAAATGATTCAGAAGAAAATAAGCCCGAATAATTTGCACTTAATGAAGTATTTTATTCACTTGCTGTTTTTTTGTGTACAAGGGATCGAGCACGTGAAGTGGTACTCAATAAGTCTTCTTCAATAACTGGATTGTTTACGAATTGATTGAGCCTCCATTGTTTTCATTTCTTTCGTAATATCGTCTGCCAAATAAATTCTTGAAGAATTTAAAAAGTATTGTAGTTTTGTTTCCTACGTTGTCGTGAGAATCAGTCAGAATGGAACAGATAATTTCAATGATGTAGGGATTCGGCCGTCAAACCTATGAATTTACTCGGTGCATCAGTAAAAAGAAGGAATTATTCCACGAATACGAAATATAGCCTGTAGAATAAAAAACATGATATGAGAAGAAATAACTTGTTCAAAATTATTTAAAAATGCAAAATCTGGTAGTATTTAGGCTAACAGAATATTGAGTGTGGAAAGGATCTTTACTAAGCTCAAATTAGCGGCTCTGAAAGCAGTGCTGTAACTGCTGACAGAGACGCGACTGCATCGTACACAAGTGAGACGCTGTTTCGGCAGCTGCACAATATTCCAGCGGCGTGCGTTGCATCGAAGCGACGCCGAAGTTTCCATAAGCTACGTAAGGATCCGCTCGTTTTAGGCTCTATTTACCGCACATCCATGCTCCAGCCGGACATTCTCTGATCTTGTTGGTTGGTGTGACAATGATGCGCTAGCCCGCACATTGCAGTTTCTATCATCACCACAGCTGGAAAATGGCTCGAATGAGGGCATTTTAATCGCCAATTATTTTTACGGTAGTATAATTCTAGGCCTGTCTATATCAGTTATTTTCATTTTCTGGTGTAAAATGTTACATCTTCGTGTAGTATTATCATTTTCGTGTCCAGTTGAATATTACACTTTTTCTGCACACATTTTTTCGTCTCAGTTATTACAAACATTATTGCGACCCCGGTGGAAAAGCGACCACAAAAAATAATAATACAAACATCATTCGCCTTTTTAGGTTGTTCCACTTCGAACCAGTTGTTACTTAACCCTTTCGGTACGATAATTCAAATTGTTTGGGTAAAAACTTCCTGGGGAAAAAGTTGTCATTACCCTGAATTGTCAGTGAAATTGTCCTAGTGTGGTGCTTTTAGCTTAAGTAAGTGCCTTCTTCATTATTTTAATTTTAAAAATTTTTTGAATCTTTGAAGCTCGATGCTTGGCGACAGAAATTTTTGATGTTGATAATAAAGTTTTCGTATTTACGAAGAAATTATTCATACGTTTTTGCCCGAATTTACCAAAAATCAACAAAGTTCAGAAAAAACTTGCTCAAGTTAAATGGAAAGGGTATTGAATATGTTGCTCGGGTCCTGTAGCATGAACTTACGCGTGCTACAGGGTCCTATGGTAATTACAGGGGCCTATGGTAACCTATGGTAATTTACGCGTGCAGATTTCTGGAATTGTTTAAAAACTAGTTTAATGAATGTTTGTAATTTCCCTAATTTTGTTATTACTCCAAAATATTCCCTCACTAGTTAAATTAGTTTAAAACTAGGTTAGATGCCCTAAACTGGAAGCACTAGCCAACTTGGCACTGGAGTAGCCGTCAGGACCGAAAGGGTTAAGTCGTCTAGAAATGAAAAATATTCTTAGCTAAGTTTAAATCTATTCAACACCGTTTGCCTCGGTTCTGTGAACAATTCATTTATTCCGTATAAGTAAAATTTCAAAAGCACCCAGTGAAGTCCACAGTATTACAATAATTCGTATCAGCTGATGCATACTTTGATTATTCACTCATACACGAAAACGGCTGTGTATGCTGGCAAAGTTTTCGAAAAGTGAAATTTTTTCATGATGGATAAATTCCTGAGAACGTATATTGTTGACTTTGGACGTGGCAGTGGTACAAAAATTTGATGCAAGTCAAGCAGTGCAATATCCGCTGTCTGACTGGCCCTCATCTTCGCCGCACCTCCACACTTGTAAAGGGAGCACGGCACTCTTTTTGACACGGCATTGGTTGCAGTTCGGGATCATTGCCTCACTTGGGACGCCTTTTTTCGCTCATGTTTTCGATACGATGTCTGTTTCTTTATCATTATTGAACTGAGAATGATAGTGGTCTTGAAGATAAAATCGCTACTGTTAGTAAAATTCATTATTTCTTCCGTTCACGTTGATGTACCGAATACGGAGCATTGATTTCTACTCTCAGACTCAATATCTCTATTCGACTTTAACAATTATTAAAGATTAGGATGACTTCCTTTGCATGCGTACCTGTGTTCCAGAATAAAAAATTTACGCGGAAATCGACGGTACCTTTCCAATAAAATTATGCGCATTATGTACATGTAAACCCGTTTCTGCTCAATTACGTTCCCCTGATCCCAGCCAGAAGCAAACTGCTATTGAATTTAAGGTCGATGAAAGCGAAAGGGCGCTGCAAATGCTTGCTTTTACATGTATACATGCTGTAAAAGTCACTCAAGGCAAGACATTCTCGGACTTACCTGCAGCGGTGTAGCGTTTTCTCGACAGCTGCAGCACTTACTTGAGTAAGAAGTGGGCAGAAAGAGATAGCCGTACGAATATTGCTCAATAATCAAAGTACAAAGAACATGTTTATTTTGTGTACACTTTCATAGAAAATAAGAATGAATTTTGTGTATCAGAGGGACCTTGCACTCCACAGAAAATAAACACTACAGTCGATCCCTCGGGGAAAGAAAGTTTCTTTCTTCCTCTGCAATGGGTGTCCTAATTGAGCAGAAACTTTGTCTACTGTTGGTGTCTTCACACTTTTATGCGAACTAAAGCTATCAGCAAAAACTATAGTTTAGATAAAGCCTCTCTTCATCCTCCATATATTTCTCTAAGCAAAATTGACCAAATCTCTCATAGCCCCAAAACCAAGTATATCTCCTAAGAATTTACCCAGTATGATTTTTAAAATATGAAGTACAGTA
The DNA here is from genome assembly GCA_030386875.1 of Morinoia aosen. NCBI lineage: Eukaryota > Metazoa > Arthropoda > Malacostraca > Amphipoda > Talitridae > Morinoia > Morinoia aosen. The sequence continues at coordinate 3,902,702 of CM059556.1, read as the reverse complement.
TTTAATTTCAATGACAGCGTTCCACATAGTATTGATAAATTTCATATTCAAAGTTGACAACACATTTGTGTCTTCGTTGCTCTATTTTCTTTTTAATTAATTTGTATTTACTACGCCCGCCAAATCATAATATTTACTTTTGTACCATTGTCGCTGAGAAACTAGGCAATGACGACATGTCTTCGAAATGAAAAAGTGAATAAAAATCTAAAACGAAAAACTGTTCGCCAACTTTCTCGAATGTTATAGAAGAGTGAAAGAACAAGCCAAACTGTCAGACTTGAGTAAGTCCTATGGTCAAATCCATGAGTAATGCAGGATGAAGCTGAAAGCCTAAGAGGTAGTATTAATGTTCTACAGAGGACAAGACCGTCACAAACACACCTTCATTTAAACGAGCTGCTCTACGTAGAGTGCTGTACTAAGTCTCTGTGGAGCGCAAAGCCCTCGATACACTGGGGAACATTTTCTCCGTGCCTCCGGTGGGTCGCTTATTGGCTAAAGCAGATCGAAATGCATAAGTTGTTGCCTATTTCTAGTCAAAAAAACAAATGAATCGGCTTACCTTGTACTAATGTGGCAGGAAGCAAAGTTACTGGACGACTGAAAGGAGAAAACACAAAATGAATTAATGATGGATTTTTCAACAACCAGGAAAACATCTCGGGTGATTCAGTAAATATTATTGCTCAAGCTCGACTAAAACTTGTGGAAGCAAAAAAGCTCACAAGGTTCGCAGAAAAATTAAACGCTGAGTATGTCATCAGAAAATGTCCTGGTATAGGTGAATTGATAGGCGACGACAGAACAGAGGTCATATACGTACCTCGATTACTGAGCCAGAGTTGTCAGCAAGGGAGGAATGATGCAAAGCAATCAAGCAACTCGTCTTCTGAGAAGCTGGACTGGACTTAGAAGCGGGAAAGATTTCTCGCTCATGAAGTCAAGTATAAACTCTTCTTTATGCTTCTCACAAAGTATCACTCCAAAGTATCACACTTCTCACAAAGTATCACTTCTCTCACTCCACTCGATGTGAACAGAAAGGAATATCTCCTAAAAGAAACATCTTTATCCATCGTTGTATTATTACAAGTTGTACGAGTGATTTACTAGCTTCTTAGCCTAAGGAAAGGGAGTGAATAAGTGAGTGAAGCGGATGCTTAAATAGTCGGAGAGTTTCCCTCTATCCTCTACTGCGCGTACAAGTCATCTCGGTTACTTTTAACACCAGAGAGCAGTGAAAATTCCGCGGGTACCTCTATCTTTCTTATCCACAGTCTACTGCCCAACCCTTGCACCACGGGAAAAAATGAGAGAAGAAAGTCAAATTGGCAAGTTAGTGCTATGTTTCTGTGATCTATTTATTATCCATGTGACATCGAGCTACATGCTTTGTGAAAGTCTGGAGGTGTGGAACAACATGGCCTTCTATGCAAAAAAATTAGTCCAGAGAATCTCACGCAAATATGGCACGTCTCTTTCAGTCTCTAAAACGGTAATCATACATTAGTTAAATCTGTCAAAGAATAGAGAGGGCTGGAAGTCTTCATCGTCACGTTAGTTGGCTATTAAATAAATATAGTAGGGAAAATATCACATGTCTGGCCACCTCTGGTAAATCCTTCACCAAATTAACTCCTCCATTTTCTTGAAAATAAAGGGGTGAAAAATTCTAATGAATCGCACTTTGTTGATGAGCATAGAGAAGATATACCAATTGTTGACTTTGTGTGATTCATAAAGAGTAACAGTTTCTTTTGGTGTACATTGTTTTACTCGGGATATTTATCTTCTTTTGCTCATCCCTATAAATTACGTTACATCGACTGGAATATATCAAAAAGTATTATTATTACACCAAAATATACACAACCTATAACATTGCATTACAATTTGTAAAAACAGCTATTTCTTAGGTACTAGAAATAAGATTTAACTGAAATTATCGCGCAAAGTATGTTTAGTCCCAGATAAAATGCTCTACCAATTTCATTGTTTTTTAAAGCACTAGAAAAAATTAAGATAAAATATATTTGTCACGGATATTTTACTCGAACGCGATGTATAAACGAGCAGTTAGGACAAACGTATCCCATAGAAAATGGTGGTAGAAGTCCTTGAAATGCGAGGTCAACGAGGACACACGCAGTAGCTAGTCAACCACATGACTCACGAGTGCCCAGCGCACTGGGGCCTTTGAAACGCTTTTGTGGCAAAATCTCCACAGGGTAGGTACGCCGAAACAATAATATATAATTAATAAAAAAAGGGTTTGAGTGTTAGCCACCTATTGAAGGCGATATGTTCCGTTGACTACCGCAACTCTGTGCAGCGCTGCATCTCTTCGAATTCCCGCAGGACCTTCGTGCGGAGTTCTACACGCGAAATATAAAAATAAAAAAGTGCTAAGAACATCGTTGGACTGAGGAGAGGTACAAAATTCATCGAACGGACTGCAACACAAAAAATTTTACCTGCGACTTGTACTTAGCAATTAGGTATTCTCATATAATGTGTTTTGCTTATACAATGTATTTTCTGTCGATGGATTAGTAGTATTATATTTTGAGCAGGCAAAGAAAGTGTAACTTATTCTCGAAATTGTGCATCATTTGAGTTATCAAGAAAAAGGTTAGACGCTTTAACAATATTATTCATTGAACTGATTTTTTGAATAATTGTCAAGTGAAATTTTGATTTTTAATTTTTTTTGTAGACGTTTAAACTACATCTATTCCAATTTTTGTCATTATCATGAGGAATGCCACTGTTTGATTCGTATATTTACTGTAAAACTACTGCGATTGTATTTTTCAATCACGAATTAATTTATAAGCCAAAAATGGAGCGAAGTGTAGGTATTCATAAAAATAAATGAATTACTGTGAATATCAGAAAAGTTAATTAGTGTGTCGCAGTAGCAAACATTCCTCTTTATTATCTATTTTCATTTGTTCTAGCCCTCATGAAATAATATATTTTAATTAAAGTGGAAGTCGTTATATTCGTCACTAGGTATAATTTTTTTGAAAGAAAGATAATTTGTTTCAATTTTTACCGAACAAGTTAAAAATCAATTTATTGAATTGAATTTCGATCTATTTGATTTATAAATATTTATGGGAATGTTTTCATTTTTTTGAGAACCATGGCTAGGGATGTCACTATGACATAGCTGATAACAGCTCCTCGACAGCGATCGACACAGAGTGAAGGCGTCACGTTGCAGGAGCAGCGTGAGACCCGCCGAGTTGACTGCATTAGCTGCAACGCGGTACCTACATTCGCTCTCACTGATTTTGAGGGGACCTCTACACGTCTCGATTTCTGGTACATTTAAGTTGCTAAAAAGAGTACGAGCACAAGTTTATTACAGTAATTAAAATTATATCCGCGAAGACATCCTGAACCTGCATTATTCAGACCCTCGACAGCGAAAAGTTTGGCAAATTTTGCCAAAAACGATAGGACTACAAAGAAAGTAGCGCTAGGGGCTGTAGAGTGATATCTTTTTAACAACACATTGTATTTTTAAAACTAATATCAGCTTCAATTTTAGATTTTAAAAGGCTTTGTAGTTCGTGAAACACACGTCCTTGTTAAAAATGGCTTGTAAAATGCCAGTTTGTAACCAACATGTTAATTGCAAGCTATTTTTTCTTTTCATCATAACTTTTGTTTGAGTAGCGCAATATGAATTCTGATTTCACATTTGGGTACAAAATATGATAAAAATTGTAAAGGGCACGTTCGTGTGCACTGTTAATAATCTACGCTACTTATGGACTTGCCACAGTTTGCCATACTTTTTCACTGTCGAGGGTCTTAGAAAGTTAGGTTCAGACGAGCGCAGAACTGAAATTTGATAGAGAGAACGCAAGCTATTCAAAACTTACACAGTTCACTGTAAAATCATCACAAACATTCGGAATCCCTTCAACTAATTGTGGGTATAAAATTGCGCTCACATAGTTCTATGAGCTGTCTGTTTGAGGAATCACAGAGTCCTATGTGTCTTTCTATAAGCCTGTCAATTATTACACCAGATCACTCTGATTCGTTCAACAACGTCGTTTGTACTTTGATTGCTACGTTGCGTAAGAATGTATTTAGAAGACAAAATGTGTTTTGTAACGCGCAGCTCAACATCTCTGGCTTTCTTAGTCCCATATAAGGGACATTTTTCCTTCGATTTCGCTTAATTATAATGCTTCCTCTACTCCGCCACATGCATGGTTGCGCTTATGGCAGCAGAAACGGTGCAATAATCTTTGCTTGCACATTTTGTGTTTACATTTGTTCTTACTTTTTTAAATGTTGCCTCGGTGCTGATTCGAAGTTTGCTTAATGTTATTTCTCTCAACGAACTTCCTTTCGAACAGCTCGTCATGGGGAATGGGACAAAAAATAGGTTGCGGTTAGCTAGGTTAGTTAGCCCTCAATCATTTCTTTTCGACTAGTGACATGGGTATTACAAGACTCATGTGTGTGTATCATCTAAGTGTATTAACTTTAAGATATTTGAAAACCAATGATTGTAATATTGTACACTCTCTATTGGAAATAAAGTTTTTTTCTTTCTTTTTTCTTTTTTCTATTCTTTACTAACGGGACTGGTGCCCTTGCGGGACTGTTCAGTGACTTCAGCTGTGGGTTGGCCTTTAGGACTGTTATCTTTGATGCTCACTTTGCTATTTTCAGTATGCGAGTATATACCTTCTTCGCTATACAACTTTTTCTTCCTCTTTTTTCAATTTGCTGTTTCTACGGCAAGGTATCCTGGGTGGAAACGCACCTTGCGTACAATTTTTTCCCCTTTTGTAGATCTTCAATCTATATTGAATTGTTTTCTCTCCTTCTCTTCGCTTTCTTGAAATTACCTTTGTTCAGCTAGGAGGTTTTAACTAACTAACATAATACTTATTCCGTTCGAATAAAATTCATAAAATTTTCAATAAATGTCGTTTTAACCTCATATTGGTCGTACTTATTTATGTCTTATGTTCTCCTTTTGAGCAATTTTCCTGTCTCCCCTCTGCTGGTTTTAATATCGCAGTACTGGAGGTATAAATTCCTCTTTGTAACTAGTCTCTTTTCGTCTATATAAGGGAGACTGAGTCCCGCGGCAAATTTCAAAGTTTCAAAGTCGAAAACGTGCGCACAAATGTCTTGGACAGTGAAAAAGAGATTAATTGTTTATAAATGTAACTTCTCATTCATCTTATTTACTTCCCTGCAACAATTAAGACTAAGGACCTTATTTCAGTGTGTAAACATTGCATCATCTTTCATTCCGAGTGAACGTCGTAAAATTTATCTCGCTATTGAAAATCGAATTATTCACCTGGTAGACAAAACTATGTTATTAGGAATGTAACCAAGATCGTGAAGCTGTCAAGAAATGTTGATGGGAGAGTCGTACAGTTTTTGAAAGTCTTTGAAGGAGCATTAACCCTCAATAAAGTGGGCAGATAAAGGTAAACATCGCTCAAGGAGAATAGAATGATGAGAAGACTGACTCTAAAAGATGAATTCAAATTTGCAGCAAGTAGTACGAGAGAAGTTAATGCTTCCCACAACATGAATGTGTGTACGAACACTGCTCGTAGACGCTGAACCACATAAGATTCGTCCGGATGATCACCAGGTTAGAAGCCTCTGAGCGGCAAAATGAATCGATCGCTCACCTTACTCGCTTTTACCGCAGGTTGTGTGATCGCCTGAAAAGTTTTCCAATATTCTCTTCAGCGATCAACGCAAGTTTAATTCATTCAGCTCTGGTTGAACAAATGCACGTAAAGGCGAGCTGGGGATGGATTGAATACCAAGTGCACTAACATAAACTCATGTTTAATGGAGGTGATATGACATTTGAGATGCTTTCTAGCTAAGGAGCTACTCCTCTCGTCCACTTGAACGATAAAGTATGTGCAGTAATGTACAATGACAACGGATGAAAATCCCACTTTTTTGCACGATTGTGTCCCCTTGTCACGATAAGGATGCGATAAGTGTGTCATGATTTATCTGAATGAGCAAAATTTTAAAATTGTGGAGTGGGTACTACAATGCCGGATTTATATACTATTGAGAACTATTGAAATTTTTTGGGGATGAATATAATGGTTGGAAATATGATAAACACTGACGGTTCATGACTTTGAACTCTAAGAAGAATAGAAGAAATTACTCCGACATAATGTTTTCAGCATGTACAGTCTTGCAGTTGGAGCTGTGTAGATCTTATGGAAAATAAAAAAAATTAGTGTTTATTCACAAACTATACTAAATTGGTTTATGGTTTTGTTCCTTTTAAAACTTTAGAACTAGATTTAAGCAAAATTTTGCGTTCTGGCTCTAACTTTCAGCCCCATGTTTTTCTTCATGAAAATTCATTTACGTCTATCTTTTTCCTATCCTTTGAGTACAGCTGAAATTAATATAGCATGAAGAAATTTTACAATTTTAGTTATGTGAGAATTTCAGCTACAGTCATATTCAAGACTAAAAATTGCAATTTTCAAAAATTTCTATAATTTTAACCGGCAGTGTGTATATTAGACAACATTCAGCAATAATCATGGTTCAGTGTAATTTGACAGATATTTCAAAGTACGTGAAGCAATAGCGCTCATGTCACAATAAGTTTTCCGACTATATAGTAGTGTCCTGTTCAGCGCTACTAAATATAATTCTTAAGCACGCGCTCATTAATGCACTACACAGTAAATTAAACGTATTGTAGTCAGATATCATAGTTCATCGTGCAACCATAATTGTTATAAATTTCCCTTATTTAGATAAGTTTTTCATACCTTACATCTTATGCAATCTTAAGCCTTTCTCTCTTATATCACAATATCATCACTTTATCAAACCTCTGGACCAATGTTTTAGTATTTTCTAAATTCGAAACTGTATAGTGCGAAATCTAATTTTCAGTACTTTGTCTCGTACGGGAAAAAAGGCGTTACAAACAAAAAATAACCAATCAATCGACGTCAAATTTTGTGGTTAGCCATTGCCAACGTGTTTACTCCATGCATTTGAATTGACCTACGTGGTTCAGCGTGTAAGAGTCAAGTCCAAGGCCTCAGCTCTGGTGGATTTAAAATTTCTAGGCTGCCTTCTTTAATGCAATGTACATCATTCCCATAAAATGGTGCTTTTGAATTGCGGTTCTTTCACCATGAGATAGCTGTTCCAGATTTTTAACATCACACTTTTACTTTTATTCTCAAGTTTGATTTTCACGAAAGTTTCGTTCTCCATTGAACTACACAGATTCTCATGTCGGCTGGTTTTTATCAGTTGCGCTCAAACTTATGGCAATTAATTAAGACAGTATGCTCCGCGAAATGAATTTCAAAATGAACTCATAAGAATACTAGACACAGAAAAGCAAAATTCAACGCTAAAAACTAACGAGTTAAAACGCGAGGATGAGTTCTATAAACTTACGAAGAAGGAAACATCAACTAATTGCTCGATTGCATGGTAAATTCAAACAAAAGGTGAACGGATTAACCAGAGTAATTCTCATCGTTGCTTTTGTAAACTTTTCAGAATATGGAAATACATATGCAATAATGAACTAAATAAAAACTGTCAAACTTTAAAATAAGCACTGAAAATACGTATGTATACTGACTTCCATCTCTAAAACCTAGAACCTAATTTCGCTGCATTCATGAACCAATTAGATGCTCACATCCAGTAATGTGCATTCATATAAATACACGCGCACAAGCCCGTTGATTCTTGTGAGTATATTGGAGCAATGCAGAACTTAATTGACCGTACTCGAACCCTTTTTATGCTTGGCTTATTTGTGAATATGAACCAAGACACTGAAATCTAAAAATCATAATCAAGAATTATTTTGTTTTGAGTTGACACATTAGCATTTCCACATGAATAACTGATATTTTGACAGTAAGCTCTCCATCCTCAGAAGGAGATGTGCATGTGCGGTATGTTCCTGAATATTGGCTGGCTTTGTCTGATGAACTGCTCGCGCAAACGTAAGGCATCGTGCAGCATGCAAACAGATACAATACATCTACTTTGTGGAGTGGTTGCGAATATTTTATGAGTGATAACTGCATTCTATTCAAATTCGAGCATAAACCTAACCTAAATAGCGATTTAAACGCCGTTGAACTATACCATACTCTAACCTACTGACATAAATCTCCGTGCTTGTGTAAGATGTGTGTGTGTATGCTTCACGCGTGTGTGATGCATATATGGTCTACCGCACGTGTACGTGTATCAGAAGGACGTATGAACGTACACGTATACGTGTGCATGTGTGTGTGTGTACAGGCGTGCGATCGTGAGTGTGCGTCTAATGTTTTTATGAATGTTAAAAATTATCAATAGGTTCTAGATCTCGAAGGTGGACGAATGATTATTTGTTAACCGCGTATTTCAATCTTTCAAAAATAATTATTCTTTTTATCTTCTACTCATGTTTATATGCTTCTATGTGTGCATACACCCAAAAATAACCTCAAATATCGTATAAAAATATTTTACAGATTTTTCACACCAATTCGCCTTTTTTAAGCAAGATCGGTTTTGATTGTGAATTCGTAGAACAGATGCATCAGTATTGTGAGACTGGTGAAAACTAAGGAAATTTTATGAACACTGAGGAAATATATGGAACGTACGCGGAAACTAGCGAACAAACTTTGAAAAATTTTCTAAAGACTAATAGATGTGAAGCCTATAGCTTTATAAGCTATAGGCTTCACATCTATTTTGTACTTGCACGTTTTTCTAATCGATAGAGTTTTCGACCACACATGGTATTTTAACTTTCAATTCCTGGATTATAGTTAATTCCCTTCTATGAACTGCAACATCCACTTGTGTCCCTGTGATGAACTATTCAGCTAATTATAGTGATCATTCCAACTTCGAGGATTTCCATAATTTTATGCCGAGCTAGTGACTCGCAAACGAAATCATAAGGTGAAGGTTCACTCACATTCATTCATCGAATTTTTCACAATTATTAAGGACCCAAATTAAAATGTGCGTAGTGTTATTTGAAGGATTTTCTTCTATATCTAATATTTCAAACAATGGAGTTGGGCATCATAATATTCATTAATAAAGATAAGCGAGTTATTATAAGTAAAGCAATATCTATATCGCATCAACAAACCACTTCGTCATCGACTAAGGCTCACCTTATAATCAAACGGTAGCATTGACAAACGCCTTATTGTGAAGGGGACTGGTTTTCATGCTAGTGCAGTTGTGATGCTGATGTGATAAAATCACTCAGTACTATGCTTCCCTCAGGAGTTGGGTTCCGACCCGTCGTTGTGTTTTTCATCGCCGATGTCTCAAAGTTGCTTCCCTCCGCAGTGAAGTGCAACTGAGATAACATTAGTCGTATTGGAAGGTCTCAATGAGATATTTGATGAAAAAATTTCCAGAAATATTTTCAACGCGCTCGAACATCTTTCAAAAGAAATTCTTTGCTTAATTATTTGCTCTCACGTTTCTACTCGCTTTAGTTCAGGAATGAAATGAGTATAATATTTGTATTGTATCATGAATTTTTAAATGAATAAATTTGATTTTCTCAGCATTATTAATTTGAAAATATTATTAAATTAATTACATTGAGTCTTGTGTCGTTCTCATATTGCGTTTGTGAGGACACGTTTTTCATTCGTACAGCTTTTTCTTCATTTCTTAGCGTTACTTCTTCATTTAAGAGTCAAATCTTCAGTGTTGCATCACCAATCATTATATTTAACGATTTAATATTACTACTACGACTTAATAAGTATAGACGTAGTAACGTACCTCTAACTGACAGTGATCACCGCGGCCTAGAGGCCAAGTGTGTTTGCTTCACGTGTGAAAAGCCGTGAGTTCAAGTCCCCCATTACCAGCCCAGTATTTCTACCGAGAACTCCGCCCTGAGCTCTTTCTTCTCGATCGTTCACAAAAGTTCTCGACTTCCAGTACATCTGTGTAGTGCCTGTTCAACCCATCACACAATCATCACGCCCTCGTCTTCGCAATCTTGAATTGGACTAAATCTTTATGTTGCTCATCGAGTTTCTTTCCCTACCTCTCTTTCTCTTTCTCTATGTAGGGCAGAAGTTCCTTACTTTTTACCTTTGGTCTTAAGAACATCACTAGCGCAATTTCCAAAATGAAGTACTGAAAGATCAGCAGAAATGCTAAAAAAATTTTTTGAAACCTTAGACGGTAAGGTTGCTTCGATGGCGGTGTCTGGTTTGGAGTTGGCTTATGAATTATCCAGGATGACTTAAATTCGGTCATTCAATTAATAGTAGTAAAATTGATGTTCCTAATGGACGGTGTGTTACTTCGTTCATGATCCATAATGTACGCTATATGTAAATTCTAATCAGGTACGTCCATCGTTTGATACGGGGATTGGCAGCCCAAGAGGAGATACTGTTAGCTTACCTCAGCTGTACATACAGTATAGGCTATCGAACCTTGCTTCTTTCGTTGCCACTATGCTCCTTTCTGTTATCCGATATCGTTTCTTCGTTTTTCCTTTCACTTCTTTCTTAACTTGCTGTTTCTAAGCCCAGAGTCCCCAGTGTGACAAGACACTTTGAGCATGAGTTTCCCATTTTCCCAGTCTGTACTTGATGATTCTTTCTCTTTCCTGTGTGAAAGCATCTTCACTGTGGAAATGGAGCGTTAATCTAACTACTATACGACAATATTTTGTTGTTGGTGGCCAAGAATTTGATGGATGATGTACGTCTGTTAAGCAAAATGGGGCTTACTTCTAATCTTAGGTGTTAGGTATGTTCGTGCCTTCTCATCTCTCCCGCTAGGGTCCGGCGTGGGGGGCAAGCGACTTCTCTCTCTTCTGTTTCATATACTACACATTTATGCTCCAACTTTCATTTTCAGAGATGCCCACAACATTTAAATTTTACTCTGTAGCTATTGCAGTAGTGAAATGTGATGTTTTGATAATTAATGATTATTGAGAAGGCAACATGCGATTATAACAAAGCATGTCCTTTTTCCTGGAACAAGGATGAAAATATAACACTGACGTGTGGGGGCAGACTGTGGTCATAACACACATTAGCCACAAAAGACGTAGAGAGCGAAAAAGTAAGTATTTTTGGATTTTGAATTAACAGAAGTAGCTCAATGTAATACCTTATAAGTCTATTTCATTCATAATTAATATTTGTCTCAATACAAGAGGAAGTTTTGGTTTATAATGTAATTTACAGTACTTATTCCTCTCAAAATATAATACTGAAAAGATATCTCAATTACAAGTTTTTTGAACGAAAGTCAAAGAATCTTAAAAAAAAATGTTGTCTAGATAAATAAATAATAAACTATATTGGTGCTGATGCGGCACTGACAGTATACTGCAGTCCTTCAATGAGCAGCAATTTCTGCGGTGAATTGAGGAGACAGGATCGTTTACCTGCGATCAAATTATATTTTTTATGAAGTAACAAGAAATTGAATTTGAAGTTATGGCGGTACAACGACTCTTGATGGGCCGTGCAGCCGTGGCGAGGCCTTGTGGTCCCTCACATAAGAGTTTCAAGGGCCACTTTTTGCAGGCGAACTTTCACCGTCTCATGGACTCTTCAGAGAGCAGAACGCCCCCGACTTGCTACTGGCTGTGGGGCCTACACCCTATTTCTAATAATAGCTGTCCGGTCGCTAAAACTTTACGAACGCCCATTAAAAGATATGTCCAAAGCACACATAACGTTGACCAACGTCGATTGGTACATCATTCCTCAAAAGTAGATGTAGGTCTTTCTCATCACAGTTGCCCAAATCTTCTTTTGTCTGATGTAAGTATTCCATTCCCAAAGGCCATATTGTAGTCTAAAAGCATCCTCATCAGCTACTCACTTCCTCAGAATAATTGATAACACGTAGCTTCGGGACGAAACTTTTACTACAATTTATAACTTGCACTTATTTATAGAACAAAATAAATGCAAAGGCCTCGTTTACTTCTCATTACGCTTGTAAGGTGCTTTTTCAGAAGGAAGAAACGCTCCTATTGATGTCTCGTCTGTTATTAACTGAAGCAGAAGCGCTTAGTTTTACAAAATGGTGATAAGAATCTAAAATAACCTCAACTCATGAAAGCACATCAAATGATGTTTAAAAATGATGGCAGGGTCCAGAAATGTTGTTTATTTTGTACTTCTTTGTTTTCTTTCGATATCAGTGTTTAAATATTTGTTTTTTGCTGCGTGCATGTGCGAATGCAATGCGTTTGATATCAGTGCTTACATATTTATTTTTCATTATGTGCCTGTGCAAATGCATGCGCTGAAGTGGGTTATTCTTCAGCATATCTTGAAGATTAAGGTGTCAGTGTGAGATACGACATATTCTTGAGCATCAGTGGAAGGGATTGCCGGTGGGTAGCGCCTCACCTCGTCGCTGTGAGGGCCGTGTGAAATAACGGATCGCTGGAGCTGAGCTTGGCGTCTTGTTGAAGAATTCAAAATGCACTTTCTATTGTTCGCTATCGTATGTTCAGTCTCGTACGTACTTGTATACATTTTATGACATTCCTCTCCTCTCGTGACAATGATAGGTGCAAGAAATTTGTGCGCGAGTGTCCGATTTTCATCAAATTCATTTCTTTTGTTCTATTCGTATGATTAACGTTACGGTTTTATCACTGTATGCTAATTTAGTAGTCCAAACTCATAAAAAATGGTTTGGTTTATGTTAATAATGATACCGTGTGAAGTAATGTTTGTTTCACTCAGCATAAAAATTAATAGCGATGTGTGATTCGTTTATTTATGGTAGACAAAACATTCGTTAAAAGCTTAGCTGCTTAAGCTGAATTGCAGTGTGAATCAGCGGGCCATTTTACTTTTTTTCCACAAAATAACACCATGCTTATTTTTTTAATGACCAACAACCAAGTACTTTTCATAAGTTCATGATTTCGAACTTTATCGAAACCATGAATTTTTCGAAGGCTGTGCACTTTATACTCAACAAATGATGCCCTTCTAAAACACATGCAGATCGACAGTACAGAGGAATGATGAACGCATCACGTGCAACGTAGGGTAATTGACATCGTAAATCCCCTCGCGCTTCAGCCGGGTGGTTTCTTGGATGCCGGCATCGGTAACGAAACACATTCATTCCAGTGTGCGCACAGATATGTTTAACATCAGTTGTGGCTAATGAGATGGTAAAGCGTCGGTTTGAGGTGGAAGTTACATGTAGGTATTTGAACTGAGCACTTTCTAAGGAGAGGGATTTACACCGGGTACATCATGATACTAACGAAAGTTGAGTCCTCGATTGTCCCAGTACGAACCTATAGCGGCCGGACAGTCAGTTTTGTCTATTTCCAGAGTCGGACTATTGATAATTTCCGTCAATCAGCGTATATTGTTCGGTATTCACTACGATGACCGGTAATTCACGCCAATCCAAGTCGGAAGTTAATTGCCAAGTCTCTAGGAAGCTGGATGAGGCGAGGCGGCAATGAGAGTGCGTCGCTGGCCTGCCTGCTGCGGCTGTGGTGCTGCGCTGTGGCGGCTGTGGTGCTGCGCTGTGGCGGCTGTGGTGTGGCGGCTGTGGTGGCTGTGATGCTGCGCTGTGGCATCTGTGGTGCTGCGCTGTGGCGGCTGTGGTGTGGCGGCTGTGGTGGTGCGCTGTGGCGGGTGTGGTGCTGCGCTGTGGCATCAGTGGTGCTACGCTGTGACGGCTGTGGTGCTGCGCTGTGGCGGCTGTGGTGCTGCGTTGTGGTGGCTGTGGTGCTGCGCTGTGGCGGCTGTGGTGCTGCGCTGTGGCGGCTGTGGTGCTGCGCTGTGGCGGCTGTGGTGCTGCGCTGTGGCGGCTGTGGTGCTGCGCTGTGGTGGCTGTGGTACTGCGCTGTGGCGGGTGTGGTGCTGCGCTTTGGTGGCTGTGGTGCTGCGCTGTTGCGGCTGTGGTGCTGTGCTGTGGCGGTGCTGCGCTGTGGCGGCTGTGGTGCTGCGCTGTGGCGGCTGTGGTGCTGCGCTGTGGCGGCTGTGGTGCTGCGCTGTGGCGGCTGTGGTGCTGCGCTGTGGCGGCTGTGGTGCTGCGCTGTGGCGGCTGTGGTGCTGCGCTGTTGCGGCTGTGGTGCTGTGCTGTGGCGGTGCTGCGCTGTGGTGCTGCGCTGTGGCGGCTGTGGTGCTGTGCTGTGGCGGCTGTAGTGCTGCGCTGTGGTGGCTGTGGTGCTGCGCTGTGGCGGGTGTGGTGCTGCGCTTTGGTGGCTGTGGTGCTGCGCTGTTGCGGCTGTGGTGCTGTGCTGTGGCGGTGCTGCGCTGTGGTACTGTGCTGTGGCGGCTGTGGTGCTGCGCTGTGGCGGCTGTGGTGCTGTGCTTTGGCGGCTGTGGTGCTGCGCTGTGGCGGCTGTGGTGCTGCGCTGTGGCGGCTGTGGTGCTGCGCTGTGGCGGCTGTGGTGCTGTGGTGTGGTGGCTGTGATGCTGCGCTGTGGCGGCTGTGGTGCTGCGCTGTGGCAGCTGTGGTGCTGCGCTGTGGTGCTGCGCTGTGGCGGCTGTGGTGCTGCGCTGTGACGGCTGTGGTGCTGCGCTGTGACGGCTGTGGTGCTGCGCTGTGGCGGCTCTGGTGCTGCGCTGTGGCGGCTGTAGTGCTGCTGATGCGGCTGCTGCTGCTGCGGCTATGGCTACTGCTGCTGCTGTGGCTTCTGCTGCTGTAGCTGTGGCTGCTGCAGCTGCTGTGACTGCTTCTGCTGTGGCTGCATTTGCTGTGGCTGCATTTGCTGTGGCTGCTGTTGCTGTGGCTGCTGTTGCTGTGGCTGCTGCAGCTGCTGTGACTGCTTCTGCTGTTTCTGCATTTGCTGTGGCTGCATTTGTTGTGGCTGCTGTTGCTGTGGCTGCTGTTGCTGTGGCTGCTGTTGCTGTGGCTGCTGTTGCTGTGGCTGCTGTTGCTGTGGCTGCTGTGTTTGGCAACTGGTGCTACCTCCAATTCAGTTCTTTTTGAGTCGAGGGAAGTCCTTTTCCGTCATAAAATCGAGGATACTCTCCATGAGCGAAACCTTGTGACTTGTGTTTCGCACATAAATAAATTTGTGTTTTCCTAAGCACATAATCTGTTTAAGATCCTCCAAGTGTTTGTGTAGCAGATGTTGTTCCTGAAGGAAGCTTTGCGGTTTGCCGGACACGGGAATACAACGAGAACTTGAATTTTTACGCCTGAATCAGTTTTGTTAAAATTGAGTGTAATGTATTCACGTGAATACATATACCGTATACATACTGCATTCAATGTACAATCAATTTCACGACTATGGCCAGGCAATAGTACAAGTTAAGATGTATGTATAAGGTGCTTGATCGAAAATATTGTCTGTTGAAACGTCAAAACTGGGCTGATAAGGCATCGTAACAAATCCAATTGAAATATGATAAAAAAATTGGTGTAATTTGTAGTAGAACGTTGTTATCAGGTGAATAGATGGTCCACGATATGACTAATATTACAAACAGAAATGTGGGCAGCAAAGTCTTGTATAAAGCCTAAGCCCTTCAGTACTTCGCACATTTTGAGGAGCTCGTGCTTGAGCCCAGTCGAAGGTTTGGCTTCACTTAGCGTACTTTTCTAAATCCAGCGCTAAAGAAAAAACTGCTTGAAAGTTCTAATACTGATGGATTTTACAAATATGAAGTGATTGCTTTTTAAAAAGACGGAGAAACACGAGTATAAAAATCGTTACAAGCTCTCGAGTTACGTAAATAAGTCACATGAAACCGCAGGTAAAAAATTGGTCATAGAGTGATTATAGCTTGAGTCAGGATGAAACATCAACGATTTCAGTACGCGGAAATGAGTTCGAATAGGTTTTTATTGTTTCATACGCAAATCCAGTAACGTACATGAGCTGGAAATATCGAAAGATGACTTGTGAGGGAACAATTCCATTTCCTACCATGACTGGCGAGGGAACAATTCCATTTACTACCATGACTGGTGTGGGAACAATTCCATTTCCTACCATGACTGGAGAGGGAACAATTCCATTTACTACCATGACTGGCGAGGGAACAATTCCATTTACTACCATGACTGGAGAGGGAACAATTCCATTTACTACCATGACTGGAGAGGGAATAATTCCATTTACTACCATGACTGGCGAGGGAACAATTCCATTTACTACCATGACTGGAGAGGGAACAATTCCATTTTCTACTGAGAATAAATGAGAAATTTTATTAACGATGGATTTACTGACGCCATCAACAGAAGCGGGTCTTTTGTGCAATATCAATATATGAGGGGTTTTAATCCTAGCGTTTTTATTGAGTAGAAAAGGTGAAAAAATATTGTGCCTGACGTTGCATGAGTCACTTCAATATTTATGCAAAAATATCATAAAGAAATTAATGTGGTGTTATTTGTGACGTATTAACAAATTTTCGAATTTTAGAACGATCTTTTTCTACTCGTGCCATAAATTAATTAAACTAAACCTAAAATTAGGAAGTAAAATGAATCTTAAAGGCAATTAAAGAAAATTTTTTGATTTTATTCCCTTCAAATCATGTACAAAATCATTAATACTTATTGTAAGAACGAATTTGTTTGTCAGTTAAGATTCCCAAATTCAAAAAAAGTACAAATTATATCCATCCGCGAAAGCTTGAACGAAGAATTCCAGTGATGAGAACTAATGATGCAAGCCACCACAATCTGTCATTTCACACTACTGACCTCAACACTCCCTCGCATGAAGGCTAACACAACATTTTGTTCAAAATACATTACCCAAAACATAGCAAATTTCAAGCCTGTGAAGGTAAATTACTCACCTTCGGCACAAAAAACGATCCCAAAAATTGTTCACTCATAATGTTAATTATTATCGCAATTTTTGCAAGCTTCAGGAAAATTATTCAAGTTGCTCTGAATAAATTTATTTTACAGATTATTTTCAAAAGAGTTTTTCATATAACGGCTGCCACTTTTATTTTTTGATTCTCTATGTTTCAAATTTTATATAGGTTCCTCTTAGTAATCCTTCTAATTTCTACAACACTAGCAATAAGAGATTGTTTTGGAATCATTGGCGACAAGAACGCTTTGAGTAGAATCGCAATAGATTTTTACGGTGAAAACCGTGAAAAAATCCGGACAGCAGAGCTGTCGTACCCGCCACTGGCACACCAAGGCCCAGGGGGCATCGGGCCAACCCTCGGCAGGAAGGGACATGGCGCGCTCAGCACTTGTTGCTAGCGCTCGAAATAAATTCTTGTCCAATTGCAACCGGTTTTGAGGGGTGATTTCCAAGATTTACCTAATCGATTACAATACTGACAATTTACAACTCTGGATTAAGTTTCATCACTCAACTAAGTTATTTAATATTCAGGAGATATCAAATAATATGATAATGAAAAATTTGGGTGGTAAGTGGAAATATGACTGTCAAAAGTTCGCCCGATTTTGGGTGCTCGCTAGAAAAATTGTCTTTGTCTGTCCCCGAACCAAGCTGCAAGTGCCATAAAGTGAACTCACCTCGAAAACTTAGTTCCTCTAAACATACATAGACTTCAATTATTGCAGAAGGGATTAAAAATTAACGCGTGCAGTCGTCAGTCACCAGTGGAGCATTTCCCGTACACTACAAGAAGGGAAATTTCCAGCCAGCGTCGCAACAAAAAGAACTGAGCTCATTCCAGCTAGGTCTTACTTTTGTAGATATAAAGCCTCGACATTCCTTTTCTTTCCCTCTTTCTTCTTTTGGATGCGTCGCATGACCAACTGAAAGCACACGTGATTTTCATACACACACAGTATATATATCTGTCAACTTCATCTCGCAATTTTTTATTTTCCTAGACTTTCTCACCTTTACTGAAAACCGGTGTTATTTAATCTGTCTGACTCATCAGTGGGCCTATCGTATTGTATAGATTAATCTCCTGATGATGAACAATGGCAACACAGCATCGATCCAAGTTTTCATCAACTGAACATGATCACTTTTTTCATAGTAGCTGTATTGCCAAACTCAACTTGAAAAATATGCTTCAAGGTCGAAATCATGGTTTCAAAAAGTTGATGTATGCGAGTGGACTGATTCTGCATCCATTGTATGAAATAAAATATTTTCATCAAGGCTATCTCCAATTCAATTTTTTTGAAAGACCTCAAGATTCTTGGACGCTTCAAAAGATTTTACGTTAGTTTTGCCTGAGCCTGACGCAGGTTGCAGACGTGTAGGGAAGATCACGAGTGAGGTGAACACGTGACCTCCGAAGGGCCGAGGCTGGCTCGCTTTCCCTCTGCTCTGTCCCTCTCTTTCTCTCCCTCATCGCGCTCCACTTCGCTCCGGCACATTACTCCTGTTTTAGACGCTGCCATTCGCATTTCCTGTTCATGAAAACCACCACTTTCATGATTTCAGAAGGTGATCTACTGCTGATATATGTTACTTTGTATGGTTGAACGCACTCGCGATCTCATAAATCAAGGAAGAAGATGATTAGGAGCGAGACAGCTTCTACATGACACTTGACTTATTACTTTCAAATTATTTTCAAGATACGTATTCTAAAGTGGAGCCTCAAAGCAGTTCAAGCAAACCGCTGAGATTCAAGAAACTGGGCTTCAACTTTGATATATTGCATCTCTCATTCATATACTGCGTAACAAATTTTTGACGACGAATTCAATGACAGTAGAGAAAATAATGTCGTTAGCTATTTTATACGATGAGAGCACAAATAAATTGAGATGTTGGCAAAATTTCTTTAGAAAGACTGTGCCACTGAACGCCACTGAACAGCTAAAGGTTATGAGTTTTGAAACACTCCTTTCTAAATTTTTATTTATTATGTAGACAGCATGAGCGTGTGCGTCGCACCTGGGTACTTTCGAAGAGGTGTTATATGAGCTGGCAACAGCAGCTGTCACTCGTCCAGGGCTCTTTCGCTGTTCATGTGATCAGCCATGAATCCTATCAGTATCGTTATTTACGAGCTCACCATTTACAAGCTCTTCCGTTATACCAAATGATATTTTGATAAAGAAGGGTCAGTGTCGGAATAGTATTTTTGTGATCACCTCTGGCTATGGACGTTAACTGGACACTTCATACGGAATGAACTCTTGCTTGTAATTAATTTGAGCCTGAAACCGCAAAAAATCGATGCGAAATTCCTCCTATACTTGACTAAAAGTTATTTCCTTGAAATCAAGAGTGCCCCTATCCACTCTCTTTAAATAATTCTTTGCTCTTTTAGCTTAGGTGCCTTCGTCCTGTTCATGGCCCTCGTGCACTCCAATGCACGTGAACCAATTTCATAGCCATCCCTCATGGGTATGTGCTGCAAATATTTGTAGACAATGAATATGAGGTATGAAATTCGGTCTCGTGCAAGCTTATGGCATCGTTTTTTCTATGTATAATTAATAGTTTGGCTAAATTAAGGCGAAAACATATTTCCTTTTTAGTTTAATCAGTACGAAACAGTGGAAGTATTTGATTCTTACATTCGAAATTATCTGGTACCATTTGCCATTACGCGCCCGAACACAGTACAAGTGTCGAACCCTGTCCAATGAAACTCTTCACATTTTTCTCGCGTACTGTTGATGTGCTCAGAAGCAATAACATCGATGCGTGGAAGGATGAAAGTAAGCCTATTTTATTGTTGAACTGTATTCCTACCAATTCTAGTCCACTTTCTAACGCAAGTGACCCATTCGATGTGATTTTAGTTTGTACCAAATCGACATGGAATTTAACGGCTCAGCTCTACGCGAGACACTTTGAGCAAGTTGCCAGAGAGGCGCTCCAGAGCCCACCTCCCAGCCCCAGCAAGCGCGCACCTGGCGCCCCAACACGTGAGGCTGCCCTCCTGACGGCCTCCGCCGCTCACGTGCCTCGCCGCAGCCCAACAACAAGTGTGCGAGCGAAGGCGTTAAAAACGCGACTTTCAAGACGGCAAGACCTTCAAGTTCAGCTTCCTTTGGTGTGACCTCCAAATGCTCAGTAAAACGAACGTTGAATAACAAATAGAAAGCCATTCTTCAGGTTATCTCGAAGCTCACTTTTTTTTCTCCGTGAAATTTTGTTTAAGCTTTCTCGAAATGTTGCAATTAGTTTTTATGATCGCGACAAACTGCTGCTAATGCTGCAAAACTCCTGCTGTAGTAATAAGTACTAATGCCCAATTGGGTGATTCTTCAACTTTCGCTGCAAATTATTATGAGTTTCTTTTTTTCAAACCTCAAAATCGCCCAAAGAAAAGTGCTACAGATTAAGTTCTGTTTATGTTAACGTAGGTGACAAGTTTCAGAAAGAAAGGCTTATAAGAAATAAGTGCGACATTTCATTCGTATTTCGTGCAGTGGCTGACAAGAATTTGACTTCAAAAACTCTGCGACATCTTGCATTTTTATCAAATAAAATTAGCACATGTTCACAGTCATGGTAGTGTTCATAGTGTGAGTCAAGTTTATTAAACGTTTTCCGTACGCTGCGTGTACCGTGTTGTCGAACTTTTAATTGAGGTTGAACGATTTAAAAGGCACTCATAATTTTCACTTATGGATAACTTTTACATGTAATGATTTCTTCTAATTTACAATGTTCCACGACCTTCTTTCATTCATCCCTGTACAGAATACAGGCTTAGGTTTAGTTATTCCTTAAAAATTATTCTGCAAAGTATTCTTACGCGCATTTACAATTCGCAGCACCTATGCTACATTTCATTTTATGGTTTAGGGCCACTGCAACGAGGGCAGTTATGGTGTGTGTCGATGCGAGTATCAGGAACGAAATTGACTCATTCGACACCTTTACCCAAATGAAAATATCGCCACTGTGCACAGCTTAATTACTCGACTGCGCTCGTTGCTGCCTTCGTACTCAATACAACGTCCTGACTGTCGCATATTAAATAATTCATTCATCATCCTGGATTACATTCATCTCATTATTTGAAAATTAATGAAAAAATTTCTTCTCGACTGATTATCTATAGCAGTACATGACAATTATTTGGTACCCTTTGCTACGACATCCAATATCCAGCTCCGCATTGTTGCTAGAGCAAGATGACCTGATCTCCAAGCACTTGTAATGGGCCGTGACCATTCATTGGTTATAAAGTACGAAATATGATTATGAAAACCTAGAAATATTTTGATAGCTCTGACAGTATAAGCCCACAAGACTCAATGACATTGATGAAAACGACCTAAATAGATAAAACAGTCAGAAATTAAAAAGACAATTCGTTAGTACGTCTTTAGCACTATAATTCTTAGGAGTTAAAATCGTTGGAATATGAAACCAAATATATGGTATAGGGACTTTATGTATGTAAATTATTAAATATTTATTACTTCACGAGACTCTTGGTAGTGTCTCATTAAAAAAATAACAACAACGTACCCCAAAAGACTAGTACGTGCAATTTGGCGGCAATGCGCATGGGGGCTATACATTCTTGGAACGCCGCTTTTTGGTGCTAGTATGAATGAACTATTTCTTGTATGTAAATATTGGTGATTGTATTGGTTATTGCCGACATCTTCTACTCTTCTGCTCTCCTTGCGTGATTGGTGTCTGACAGTTGGTACTAGAGTAGCGACTCATGAACAGGATCGAGTAGCCCGGCTTGGTGCTATATGTATAGGCGATATAGTGGCGTTAGCTGTTCTGGTGCGAAGTACTGGCGTTAGCTGTTCTGGTGCGGTGTAATTGCGTTAGCTGTTTAGGTGCTATGTGCTGGCGTTAGGTATTCTGGTGCGGTGTACTGGCGTTAGCTGTTCTGGTGCTATGTGCTGGCGTTAGGTATTCTGGTGCTATGTGCTGGCGTTAGCTGTTCAGGTGCTATGTGCTGGCGTTAGGTATTCTGGTGCGGTGTACTGGCGTTAGCTGTTCTGGTGCTATGTGCTGGCGTTAGGTATTCTGGTGCGGTGTACTGGCAGTCTGGCGTTAGCTGTTTTGGTGCTATGTGCTCTGGCGTTAGGTATTCTGGTGCGGTGTACTGGCGTTAGCTGTTCTGGTGCTATGTGCTGGCGTTAGGTATTCTGGTGCGGTGTACTGGCGTTAGCTGTTCTGGTGCTATGTGCTGGCGTTAGCAATTTCACTGCATTGGTGAAAGCTAAACCTTAACACTGAGCCCGTGCTTGATGTCATAAAACTGAAACTGTGATTGATATCAATGTATGGCGTAATTTTCAATGATAATTTTTTCAATGGACTTTATGTTACTTGATGTTTGTATTGCGTAGTGAGTAAACGAATACCTTTGCTTATAATAATTTAAAATGAATTACGTCATTGGTCAGTTTGTCACCTGTGTTCTTTCGTAAATGTACTTAAAGTTAATCATCACCTAATAATTTCAGGATACATACCTGAGAAAATATTCATATTTGTAAGGCGTATATGTATAACTATCATCTAATACCTAATAGTTACGTGGAAGGTATGAAAATAAAAATTCAGTGATTAAAGTAGGACTGGGAAGCGTTAAATTGCGATAAACAGTAAAGTAAAATATGGACAAAATATAATACTCTACAAGATGATGAAAAGGAGGATTTAACGACGAATAACAAAATGAAATAAAATTTAATAAATGAAATAGTATCGGCTTTAGGAGCAAGCGATGCACAGCATAATTGAAAATTTATTGGAGATCTGTAAAAATTACTTTCTTTTCAACCTGAAGGTTATTTTAATTCAGAAGGCTACATTGATTTGAAAAATACTTCGAATGATGGAAGTGAGAAGAAAACCGCACCAACCGTCGTTAAATATCTGCAGACACAAACCTTAATCTCTAGAGATCTTCAAAATTGTGATGGATGAATAATTTGTAGCCGTGTGTTCTGCACTGGGAGAATACCGTCATCATCTTCAGGCCTTAAAGCAAAGCAGTCCGGCTCTCAGCCTTCCTTGCAGAGTAAGGTTTCAACCCCGTGTCATTTCATATTGAAGTGGCTCAAGTTCACCTACAAACTGACTAATTGGACGATTCGTTAGGAAATTCACTCTTAACAAGATAAGAACATGCCTGATGACAAATACATCAACTACGGAACTTTTGCTTATGAGTATGTATGTCACTGTTTTGGATCTTACTTATATCGCAATATTCAAATGAATCAACTCAATTTCTATAATGAGTGATGTGGGTCTGAGCTAAAGCGACGTCACTCAGATGACAAGGTGGCAATTTTTCGCAGCGGGAGTAAGTTTCATTTCTGGATATTCGTTTCCCATTATACTTCAATGAGATCGCATTCATATAAGAGAAGAGCCTTAAGACACAAATGAAGATATAAATAACTATACGAATAAGAATGATGATTTCAGTGGTTTTCATTTAGTGATGCTCTTTTTTTAATATGTCTTGCAGATTATGTTACCACAAAACTTTCCCATTTGACTAAAAACTCTTAAAAAATCAAATTTAAAATGCTGTACTAACGTTGAACTGAATCGTAACTGATGCTTTGAGAGCCAGGATGCTGTTGAATACAGTGCGATGTTTAGAATACCCATCCAACTTACGTTTAAAACATTTGGAAGCACTCATGAAACCTTCCTAACAATTGCCATGCATTTCAAATAATACAACAATTCAGTAGCCGTGCTGGAGATAAATTCTGCTTTGGTGGAGTGATAAACTTCGCTGAGATTCATTTATCTGAACAAACTGCTAGACGCACATCAGTTAAGGAAACAAAACCTAAATATCGCGTCTAAACAAATAGGCTGAGTAACCATTCATTTGAAGCATATGAAAATGATGCGAAAGACTCGTTCGTGAAAAGCCTTACAGACTTCAACAACCATAATTACTTTCAATCATGTTTTAAGGATTCAACGCGCACACAAACAAAATGCAGCAAAACATTATCATCAATCTTATTTAATCGTGCCCTCAATAGGAAAACAAGAGTAAATAGCAAATGTGCCTATAAAGTCTAAAGCTAAACATTTGACTCATTCATCCGTGCACTAACATGCACAGCCATTAAATTTTATTCTAACTAGCGGTGTGAGAATTAGAAAGCTTTCATTATTTACCAAAACAGTCGTAAGACAGTGCTTTGAAAATATTTTTTCGAGTATTCTATCAATATTTTTTCAGCATTTGATGTAAATTGACCGTACAAGAAGTCAAGATGAAACGAAGTTAGAAATAGGTCACCAGTTCATTCATCGAATTCGATCGCTAATATTATTAGGATTCAGCTTTCAGGCTCACGGTTGAAAACATATCATGGTTCCATCATCAGATGCTCGAAAATTATTGCACACAATTTTCCGTCGTACCAGGATGATAATATCTTAGAGCTGGTGAATGCTTACGAGAGTAAAAGTCTCACTTACGCATGTATCGTTTGCTTAGCGTAGCAATGCTTGCAATAAAATCATTGCTGTCCCAAATTCCTGTAAAAATTATGAGCAACACCATTCCTATGCTAAAAATTTGCCAACATGAAATCAGATTTGAATCGAGAAATAGGAAAGGACTCAAGATGACAGTTTTCATGTGTCCTACGTCAGGCAACCTAGACACAGACCGACCAGATAAACGAGGCAAGTATCACCTAATGCTAAAGTTCAATATTTGTTTACCAAACGTGAGGAAAAATTTAAAATTAAAATTTTCATTATATTTAGTTTCCGTGATATATTACACATAAAACTTTGGAAGCTGTATTCCTGGGCACATGAGAAGACTTCATCTACCTAGTAAAGAGGTCACAGCTGTGAACATGACAAGGACATCCCAGCAGCCCACGCACTGTGAAGACCGAAATGCGGAGTCCTCAACCGTCGATGGAAACTTCTGTCTTAAGCGCTGAAAATGAAGCCAATGAAACTATTGAAATGGATAAACCGAAAATGAAACTAATTTAAGAATAATGCGCCTTCCATATAGCACGCTAGACGTGTATTTCGGGTGGTCACAAGTGATGTGCGAGGCTGTGTGCGTACGAGTGGTGTGTTGAGCGCCATGCTGTGTGCCAGTGTGTCAAGGTTACGCACAAGCATCATGCCGAGGTTGCTCACTGCATGTGCGCTCTCGTACTCCGAGGACCGACACAGCTGACCCCAATTGTGCAGACCTCAATAGGCGTCAGGATAACATGAAGCATGTGTGAGCCTTTACATAGAGCCGCTTTTATTGGTTCTTCTGACGCAACCACAAAAATATGGTCATCCTCATTCAGAATTTGGTCTCATCATCAATATCCTTCTATTATTTAAAGTGTTTAAGTGATTCAAAAGCGCAGAGGATCTAGAGGATTCTCCACAGTATGAATATAGTGGAAAAAATCTCAAACCCAATTCTGGAATATTTTGCACAAAATTATTCGTGTAAAATAAAATTGTGCCAAACCTGTTGCATGGTTGGGATTTTAAGTGGTAGGAAGGCAGGTTCGAAGTGTCCACAAGGTGCGCATAAAAACTCTGAATTCTTGTGCATTGCGTACAACTTCGAAATCTATTTCTGACATCAAAACAAATAAAAAATTGAGGACTTGAAACTATAAAACGGATGAGCCGGGAAAATTTAACTTGAGGGCAAGCACGTGACGTCTTTCATTACATAACGTATAATTAATTCTTAAATTATGAAAGCTAATACATTCTCACCGAATCTCTCCTCTCAACTCCTCAGATCAAAGATGTGATTTTTGGTCATGCGCAAAAATTGCAAAGATGGGGCAAAATTATTATTGATCACACGAACATGTTGTCGATAGCTTGAATTCCAAAAGACTTATTTCAGAATATTTCATTAGCAAGACTTGTAATTCGACGTTTTTGAAACCTAAAATTAGCTAGACTATAATGAAATTTAACAAGCGAATACATAAACAAGATTTTTTGTTAAATTTACTTTGTTGAATTTCTCCCTTATTTCTTCCAACATTGCTCTCATCAACCTATGGATTTGTAAGGAATCTATTCCATAGGGTTCATTGCGTCGATAAATAGCAGCTTTAGCTCAATTAGTGCATCAGGCTCCAGAGAGAGTTAGGGTGGCGCACATACAGTCGTCTCTATAGAGCTGCCTCTACCTGCCGCAGTTACCGGCGTGAGTGCTGTGCCACCTCGTGCTTGTCCCTCTGCAGACGGGAATGTCTACTCTCATGAATGTGCGTCAGGTCAAAGTTTCATCTTGCGTGTTTCAAGTGAACATCTCACAAACAGAAAAAATAGTTCATTGCAAATTTTGCTAAGAAATAACTAAGAAACTAGGAATCCTGACAAAACTCGTTGCAGTCAAAACTCTTTGTGCAATAAATGCAATGGCACTGGAAGATTTTCCGCGATCAGGAAATAAATGAACAGGGATTCTAAGGAGCCATGTGCGTTTCGTGGTTCCCAATTTCTTCTATCCAGTAACTATTTATACATAACGGTTACCTCCAAACTTTGCCAAACTATCCCAATCACAGCATCGTATATGCATTGAATACGTGATGATCGAAGGAAACAGGCTTTAGTGGCACAGTTTAGAGAACGAGGCTGTCATCTTGTATTCGAGCATGATTGTCGCACTTATTCAGTATTGGCCATAACACTACACTTCAACGTCAAGCATCCCTGGCCTCCCAGCACTGACGAGCCCATAGACAATCTTGTTTTCGGAGTAAAACAAATTCTTCGCGCGCCCTTGTACATTCAAATACTAAATACATTGTACTTGAAAAATTTAAAAAACTATTTTTATCTCATGCGATACAGCAGTAGATTGTTTCTCAAGTCCAGTACAATGGACACATTTGAGTATAGATACTTGTGGACCCGAATAGATTCAGCGACTTCAACGCTATTCTGCGCTATTATCAACGCTATTCTGAAGTTCACTTAATTAAACCTAGCTGCACAGTAGACTGATCACTGAATAGGTTTACTCAAGATTCGATGGTTAATTTTACCACAATAGTTTATAAGGGCTAGATGTGAACAGTGTATTCTAGAAAAGGCCTGAGAACAGACTAAGATCTTTGTCATTATTTATGGCAAATTACTCCATCAAAATAAGTCATATAGCAGAAAAGGTTTGACTTGATAACCTTGTATGATTAATATTCCGATAGTAAGAGAGATTTAAGATTCGTTTTGAAAGCTTTGTAAGAACTTTTTTCACGGACCTAAGCACGGATTGAATTCCAAGTCTTAGTACCAATGAAGAGGATACTCTATTGTGACTGAGCTTTTGAATAATAAAGACGTGTGAAGTTACTTCTATTTCGGGTTAAATGGCCTTGAAAGCTTATTGAAAGAAAAAGCTGTCACGAACGAAAGTAAGTTCTCAAAAGATCTCGTTCAATGAGAACTTGAGATTTCTTCGAGCTATAACGGAAAAGTGTGAGCAAACTCTGGACTTGCGGGGCAGAACAGATAGCGAGAGCAACACCCTGGCGCAGATCGCGAAGAAAGCGAGAGTGCAGGGGGCGGCAGCTCGAGACCGGTTTGCGGCGCGTCTACAATAACGCCATGACATTCCTCGCTACGATCAGCTGCCCGTCCGTCTGCTGCTGCTGCACCACTTCTGTATCCAGCTAGTCAATGTTGCGATCAGCTGCCTGTCCGTCTGCAGCTGCTGCACCACTTCTGTATCCAGCCAGTCAATGTTGCGATCAGCTGCCTGTCCGTCTGCTGCCACTGCACCACTTCTGTATCCAGCCAGTCAATGTTGCGATCAGCTGCCTGTCCGTCTGCAGCTGCTGCACCACTTCTGTATCCAGCCAGTCAATGTTGCGATCAGCTGCCTGTCCGTCTGCTACCACTGCACCACTTCTGTATCCAGCCAGTCAATGTTGCGATCAGCTGCCCGTCCATTTACTGCTGCTGCACCACTTCTGTAACCAGCCAGTCAATGTTGCGATCAGCTGCCTTTCCGTCTGCTGCCGCTGCACCACTTCTGTATCCAGTCAGTCAGCGTTCAGTCAGAGGCTGAAAGATTCGTTACTTGGGCATAAACGGTTTACCAAGAAAAGACCGCGAAACCGTTCTGACATCATTTCACATTATTTTAAATTTTTGTTACCATGAAGGTAAACAGTAATACTTCGTAGGGAGGTTTTCGCAAGCACTTCATGCAATGTAATGTATGGTAAATGTGACAAAGAGCGCTCAATGCATCAAGGCCGAATGATTGAACGAAAGTCGGAAGCTACTCAACTCACTGTGAAGTGATATGAGTTGATGTTAGAGAAAAATTAGCCATCAGTCACACATAGCTTATATAAATAACGTAAGTGAAGCTGCATGCCACGGCAGCAAGCAATGTTCAAATAGAAATATGCACGCAAGTACTTCAATCAGCCGGTCAGCTATGAATAACCATTTTAACATTCGTTGCTCGCTCGTCAAATATTTCATGGTTGAACCTCTGTATTTATCCACTTCTTCGTCTAGAAAGTAATAATATAATTCCTAATAATTTATTCAATCAACCTTTTGAGGAAAATATTTGGAAACTATCCGCAAAAATTTGATTTCCCCATGACCTGTGGTTTATCCAGTATTTAGAGATGAATAAAAAAACAAAGAGCAGTAATCCATCGACATTGACAAGAAAACTATTAGCTTAGTGCAATCGTGACTCGATTTTTTCCTGCCGCACCTAATGTCCGAACAGACGACCCGAAAAACATCAAAAAGATTTTCCTGGCGCATAAAGCTTTCAGTGATATTTTAAATTACATTTCTGACGTTTCAACGCCGTACTAGGAATAAACTTTCGGTTACGCAAGCTAAAAGTAAAAAGTTTAAAGTGTTTCAGGAAAAATTACCCATGGTAAAGTACGATAGAGAAACTGCATTTTCAAATCACCTTGTATACTACTAAGTTCTTTTTTTCTGTCCACAGTATCGAAATGTACTTAATAAAAATGGCCGTGATAAAGATAGAGGAGTGTCGCGAAGTGCGGTGCATTCCCGCAGCGCATGTCACGGAGTGAGACAAGCCATGACGAGGGTGCAGCTCTATGGAGGTGCACCTGAGGGAGGCATCAAGGCTGCCATCAGCACAGGGGGCTTCCGCCCAGTGCAGTGGAGTGTTTTCTCTGGTGTCGGGTAAACTGCTGAACTCTGACTCAAAACATTCCCGACTAGCACTCGTGAGTCGTGACTCAAGCAGCTCGTCGTGAGGTGAGTGAAAGGACACCACGAAGCTTTAAACTCATTTTTGCGTAGGTACTTCCATGCAGCATTAGGGTAATTAGCTAAACGTTGTACTAGGTCCTACAAAGATCTATTTTATGATCCTCAGGGTCATCATTTCCAGTTTCCAGAAGTCAAAACGCCGGATATTTTGCGCCGCGGTGCTGCTAAAATTTGCACTGAGTTCCAGTGTTGTTGTTGCATTCATTAATTTAGCTCCCATTGAAATAATGTTGTGGAGGAAAACGTTGACGAAATATTGCATCAGGTTCCTTCCCTTTGCTTTTTTAGTATCCAACTTAGTTAACAAATTTAGAGTTTCAATAATTGTTCTTCCATCTAGCTCTAGCTCCCTTCACTTGATGAAGGGTTTAGAAACTAGCCAATGTCCGCCCACAAATCAGTTTAAACGCACAAGAAAGTGCTACAAAAATAGACATGGATAACAAATATAATAATACAATATTTACAGAGCGTGAATATCGTAATAAGGCTGCCTTCAACATTGTACTTAATTACGGCGAATTTTGAGCCTATTTAGAAGGAAGTGAATTAGACTTCACAGTCGAAAGTAAGGAGCTCTGCTCAATCTTTTTCATCTTAGCGCCCCATTCTGATACGAGATGAATTATGAAACGTGCATGTACAGCTGTGACCTCCTATTATTAACTTATTATTTCGCGTCAAGTTATAATTTTAAATTTCATTTTTAAAAGCATTATTGTACGATTTTAAGTTCACACTTAATTTTTTTGTTCGATTTTGTTTTTCTGCAAATTACAGATGTTGTTAGACTTAGAGATAGTAATACATAGTAATATCAACACGACCTTCAGTAAGGGACGACTGAAGTATTTACGTTTTTGTGACCTTTAAAGTAATGGAGGAACACCAAAAACAAATAACAGTTAAGAACGTTAAGGTCCGCATGATTTCTTCACGAGCTGGATGCATGTAAAGCTCTTGCATTCCATTCAGGCCTACCTAATGTAAAGGATAATACTCTACGACAGCCCGAATATTTAGGGCTAAATTAGTTGAAGATCGTCACTAAAACTCAGTGTATTCTTCCTTAAAAATGGTTGTACCTATCGAAAATGATGACTGTCTAACCCAACTTACAGTTCTCAGAGGCGTTTCATGTAATAGGAAAATATGTCCAAAAATAAGCAACAATTTTTGCATGAATAAAGTCACCGAAGTGTACTCACCTGAGAAGAAATACGTTGATGAGAGAAAGAAGGGATTCACTGTCAGGTGACCGGTTGCACCCGGCCACAGGTAAACACTGCACCAACACTAGTGATCACACCTGCTAGTACCGCTCACAGTTGCACAACTTTGTCTAGCAGCAAATAGATGTATCCAGTTGGTTTGTTGCACCAACGATTTTTAGAAGGGAACACAGAAAAAGACTCGTTTAGATCGGTACAAGCGTTTCCGATGCAAAGATTCGAGGCTTGAACTATTTTGAAGAAATATAGATATAATCTTAAAAGGGATCTGCGAAAAAAAAATTGTCGAGCTTTAGTTTACTTCTGAGTTCCCAGGGACATTTAAGAACATCCTAATTGAGCAATGAGCTGAGAGAGAGAGATGACAGTAACGACTGCAAATAAAAATTAGCAGGGTCTGTTTATCAATGGCTCACTACCCAGGCAAGGTCATTTTGTAATACTTGAGGCATACTAATGCCATAAACACTTTCAATAATAGCGGTAGTGAAGTTCTAGAATAAATTTCTTGCACTGGATTGGTACAGTCGTTCATATTGAAGTTCGAGTACAGTCTGCAACATGAAGATGATCGTGTAAACGAAGCGGTACGTTTGATTAGTATGATGTATGCATGAGAAGCAGAGTGATGCTCTGCTAAACGAGCTAAAACGAACGAGTTTCGTATGCAGCAAAGGTATAAAACTTTGCATGCCAAGGAAACAGTGAATACGCTATCGGAGGAAACTTTGCTACACTACATAAACTTTAAGCACAAACGTAACTTAGAGTCTACTGAAAGACATGAAAGAAAAATTGCGCTTCAAGTTAGTTACGAGTTAGGGCCGTTACAAGGAGTTGTGAGTCTAAATCTGAAAGGATCGTTTGAATTTGGGAGATACTCGCTAATATTGAGTAAGTTGTAGTGCGTGCAGCGAGTTTGGATGGGCGGCCGCAGCGAGCGAAAGTAACACTGAAAGTACCCCGCTGTGGGTCTGCTTCGCTAACCCTCGTACTCCGGCCATGCGTGATCATATCGCGCTCTAGGGCGCACAGCTCAATATAGAGGGCAGTAAGGATAATTACTTCACTGCCATGCAATTTTTGCCCCAAAATTTTTCATTTTTTTGATTTTTTGTGCCTAAATAAAAAGTTAGCGTCAAAATGATTTTCGAAGCAGACACTTCGCACAATGCAAAAGAAAGGTTCCATTGGAAGGCAAAAGAGACATACATGTGTTAACACGACAATACAAGGCCCGGGGAGATGATGAGAGCTGCGCATGCTGGCGCCTCCAAGGCCGGCCTGCAACTCTACACCCGTGCTAGGCCACAGCACCTCGCCTGACGTGCTCACCTCAAGTGCGGGCTGCTCTAGCGAGAGTTTGTTCCTTTCAAAATATCCTCAGCACGATAATCATATGCACTTCAAGAAATACACCGCTTCCAATGATAGCATCATTAAAGTTCTGCAATAAATTTTTATGATAGACGTGGTACTTTCCTACAACTCAAACCTTGGTCGAGCTCTAATCATAAGGTCTCCGAGTGAACAAAGCACCGTACAAACATAGCATACACTCAAGAACACCTCTTGCAACTCTACGAGAAATATCAAAGTTTGAGGTTCAAACACAAATCAATTTGTAAGTTTCATGCGTGATATGTTAACAAAAGGCTATAAGTCTGCTACACTTGGTGACACAATGCGATGCACGCAAAATTCTATCCGAAAACTCAACGCTCACAACCACCGCGATGCAAAATTTCCTATTCACTTTCGTCATTAACACGTTATCTCTGAGTTTTCCTTCACACAGCATTTCACTCTCGCTGGCCAGAAGAAGAACTGACGCGGGGCCTTCACGTGTTCGCCTGAATGCGCTGGAGAGCGCGGCTGGCACACACGCGCTCTAGCACCGCACAGCAACACAAGTGGCACCGCTTCCATGAGTGACTCCCTCTGTACCGCCCCCACCGCCCTCCCCTGCCTTCACTGCGTACTACATACTACCACCTCTGCCTCGGGTTTCCATTCGCGCTCATTCATGAAAATATAACGGTGAAGAAGAAGGAAACGTTTATTTCCGAACTAATGCGTGGTGCTTGATGAGACGGAAGTGTTTTGAGTTGTTCTGAAAAACTTGAGTGTAAAATGTTTTCAGTTACTGAATTTGAAATATGCTGGTCTACTTTTTATTCTCTGCCACTATCCGATGCGGAATTTTTACAATTTTGACAAACCAAACCTGAAGACGAGTGCAGAGACGCGTTCAAACCAAGAGGTGTTTTGCTCTAACAGCCAGACCATTCAGGCATAGCTCTGTCACCGGAGAGACGCGACCGAAGTGTAGAGAAGGATGCATCGCGAAACAAATCGCAAAACAAGCTGTAGTTTATCAAATCGTTGATACTGAGAGGCTACGAATTAATTATCTTTTTAATGTTTCAACTTTGGAATGTAGAGCACATAATTTTTCGTTAGACTGAAAATAAATAAAATAAAAATCTGAATTGTTTTACTTGTGTTGAATATACTTGCGTTAAACACTCTTGGAATGCAACTCACGACAAGGGTTAGTAAATATTGTACCAGTACACATTTCAGCTGTCAGTGCACGTAGGAGGAAGGTAAGGAGTGAAGAAAAGTTTTATTTTTCTACCTTCAAAATTAAGGTAAATTTACTATTGATTTCAAAAAAATGGCTGCGTATTTTTCAGTACATGAGTTCGTGCCACTATTGGAAGAGGCTAAGAGATGACGGTGACAGACTAATACTCGTATCATCAGAATGCCTTCGGTGATGAGCTCCAGAATCTATAGAAGGAAAAATACTGTCAACAGACGCTGCACAGTTCTGCTAAACCAGGAAATGAATTGCACATAACTACCTTTTCATTATTATGTTTTAAACAAAACAGTTAAAAACTACGTAATTATTTGAATTCTTGCTGGGCTATGTGAGTACAATCGAAATGAATTTCAACGTTTGAAGGCTAAACCAGTTAAAGATACCACAAAAACTGATACGGGAATTTGACAGCGTTCCGATTTGCTTTACATGGTGTAATGCGACAGTTTTAACGGGCCTCCTTTGCATCGCTCTTTAGCGCCAGAGTAAAGTGTTGCAGCGACACAGAGACGGGATATAACCCTAATGTGCTTGAATGGATAAAATAATTAAAATATAACTACACTAAGGCATAAAAATTCTTGGATGATTTATTATATTTCAGTTCTAGCGAATTACTACTATCCTACGCACAAAATTTTGTAATGACAACTTTCCACCATTGAAAAAGGAGACGAAGTACACAATGATTGATTAAAGTGTGTTGTGATTGAATGATACTATATTCCCACCATTTCATAATCGAATGTGTGGATGTGAGCTCTATCATCCGGGAAAGTTCATCTCTGTTACAAAGTAAAAACTGTTTGGAGAAAACTCAACTGAAAGAGACCTGAGAAAACTATGTTATGCCATTTAGCCACAATAATTTTGCAGGCCCATATCCGCTCAGGTAAAACCATCAATGATTATTTTAGGAAGCACAAGTATTTTTTGCGTACAATTTAGGCATTGCAAAAAGTATCACGGTGGATATTTTATCATCACATGAGAACGACAGTTCGCGTAATTTGATTTATCTAGTGGACAATAAACGCATTCAGTAGTTCATTATTTTTACACTTCCATCATCTACGGTTCGTTGCCATTTATTTGCAGAATCAAATTCGACGAATTTATTTTCCATGCTAATTTTTCCGTTATCAGCTGTCCTATTACCCATGTATTAGGTTCGATTGATTATTTTGTGCAGTGACCTATTTGTCGATGTGTTATAAACATCTGACTTCCTTTTACGTTTTTTTACTGTCGAATTTCGATGAGAGGCCCTTAAAATTATTGCAGTAATTTTAGACACTCTGCTATAATTTTTCACACAATAGATTGAATTAAATACTGTTCTAAATTAGCTTTAATGATTTAATCGTTGACATTAAGGCGACACAAATTGACGTGCCCCTCAAAACGAGAATGCTCACACGTTCATAATATAACTCGTGGCACTGGGACAATTCCTGGATCTCCACCCCATCTTGGTGTTGGCCAAGTTGTGCTGTCTTCTGCCGCCACTTTGTGACGATCTCTGGATAGGAAGTATAGAAACATGCTCAGTAAATCCTCACTGGTACATCCAGTAGTTACTGTATGTAGTACACGTTACCTACTCAAACCTTCTCCTAATTAGCTGTAGACTGTTTGTACAATACGTGGGACATAGTTAAATTAATTCTGTTCGCTCGTTAAATACTCTTGAAATTTCCCATTTTTGCTATTTGCTGATTCACCTTGAAACTTTTACAGATCGTTTCTGATTGGAATGTGATGCTAGTTGCGATAATTCCAGGTATCTTTCGTTGAGAATAAACCGAGACGTAAAATGTTCAAGCAATATTTACGTTTGAATTCTGACTGTTCTTTCCCCTCCGCTGTAAATTTGTTGCGAAAGACAAACTCCTAAAGTGTTATATCACACTTTCAGCCGATGCCACCAACCGAGTTTTCGAATACTGCTAAGAAATGCCGTACTGATTCATGGGCATGATTTTAAGAGAAGTCATGAGCTTTTAGAATGTAAATTTCATTTAACTAGAAAGCATGCTGTATTGCCTGGTGTTGTAGCAATTTTTGTAGGCCCTCTACTATCCGCATTGCAACAGACCAATTCCTTGCTACAACACAATTTTAGGAAGCTCTTTGAAGTGATGTGAGATTTCTTACTCAATGTTATTCATTATTTCTTATTAGTCATGTCATTCATATCATCCTTGTTCAACTCACGCCAGCCGTGGAGCTGCACTGTCTCTTGCCGAGTTGTAGGTGGCATTTATCGTGCTCAGATTACGCTAGTGGAAGGCGCTATGACCCAGTGTTGGTCAATGCTATAAAGAGAACTTTTTATTCTCAATAATGAAAACAAATAACGTTTTCACTCACTGCTCTAAATGCCTCAACTCGTGATCGCTGCAGGTGATGAAATGTTTCCTTATACTTAATGTATCACACTGGAAAGAAATGTGGGGAAAGTAAAATTTTGGTAAATTTGACCTACAACGAATCATGCGCTATGGTTTTAGCAAATGGACTGAATTTAACAACCAGTAACTAGGTCATTTCTTTGTACTTAGATTAACATAGGCTAATCTCTGAGTTCGTAGAAATAATACTAAAAACACCAATTATAAACATGACTAGTGCACACAGCCCGTCGAAAAAATGACACGATTAGATATACTGTAGGACCAACTGAGCTTCAAGATGGCTTTCCCATGATTTCCTCCGCAATTCTATGGCTTTCCAATACTTTCCCAAGTCTCAAACGCTGATATTCTATTCAAACTAATCTAACCTACCAATACACGAGATATTCATTCCGACTCCCAATCTGCTGGGTTGAGGTACCGAAAATTGTGGAGTTGATGAAGCTTGTATCACAGATACGCTCATCTCACACTTTCGGCTGGTGGGTGTAACACACGGACGGACGGACGCGGCTCCTTTTATAGATGTTATTATTTCTTGATGATGCTAAAATAACCCGAAAACGTGCAAAATATTGTGCTAAAATTATAATTACTAGTACACACGGCCCTACAAAAATGCCCGTCAGTCAATTCCGTAGAATTACCAAACGCCGTTCCAGGGTCAGTTTAGCTCTATAGCTTCTCGGGGGCGAGCAGCATTGCTTCGTCTTACCATTTCGCCTTGTTCCGATCGTCTTCGGGGTTTTTCTTGCTGTCGTAGTGTCGTAGTCTTGCTACTTCTCTCTTGCAGTTGGACACATTTCTATCCGTGGTGGCCTCTTTTGCCGGAATTTTATTCTGAAATATCGCCTATTATCTATTCGGAGCTTTTCAAGAAAATCACAATTTCGAAAACGATAACTCAAGTTCCAAAATCTTGGTCTTTATACTAAGTGGTGGCCAGGTTACTGGTCAAACGAATTTAAAACATTTTTTTTGCATTATCAATTAAAAATATGATGAATTTCATGATGAATTTCAACAGAGAAAGCTCCAAAGAAAATTTCTATTTATAAAAATATGCTGATTGCGAATTCTGGATACCATAATCAAAGGAAAAAGCAATTGAATCGCCTCAGAAAAATAATGCAATAAAATAATTTCTTGTATTTCTTAAACTTTATCCTTGTTCCTATCAAAGCTATCGACTAGAAGAGGGGGTCACACAGACGGACGGACGCGGCTACTTTTATAATAGCGATTAGTCAGTTCAAGACTCCCTACTCACAACAAAGACGATCCCAAGAGAGCGAATAGAAGGGACCAATTAGTCTATTAGTATGGACTAATAAAAACGGAGAATCTATATATTCTACAAGTGTGTTTCCACTAAGGAGATTCTGCGCATTTAGACAGCAAGGTAGGAAGGAAGAAAACGAAAAAAAAAGAAAAAAGTTAAAACGTTTATGTCCAAGACTGTTGATGTATGAAATGCATTAACCACGTTGTTTTTTTTAAATTCCGTAACACAAAGGTCATTAATTGAAATTATATAACTGAGAGAAACAATGAAACTATTTTAGCTTGGATATTTCATCCAAGGCAAGATGTCAGAAGCTTTATAAATACTTTAAATATTACTGGAGAATAAATAAATATTACTGGAGAAAAATATAAAAAATATTTATGTTACTGGAGATATTACTGGAGAAATATTAAATTATGTTTAATTTATATTATATTTAAATATTACTGGAGAACTTTAAATGTTACTGAGGTTCTTCAGTATATGTTCGAACGAAAGAAGAAAAAACATGAAACGCTCTACAAAACAAGCTGAATTACCGTCGTAAATGATTTTTAAGTTGGGGAAAAGGTTTACCACAAGTAATTTATAAAAAAACAGTGAACAATTCGCACATCTAAAACAAATAAACAAACCTACTCGTAAAAATGAATTTCAGAGCGTGTTCATCGTTCGACGAGTGAGATGATTTGTTTATGAAGCTCAGATTACGCCTACTTTCGTTTATCTAATTACATTTTGGGATACAGAAACGTGCGACGCTCACTGGAGTCGCAAAAGATCTTTTTTGAAACAGTAAGCCAGTGTACTGATTCTATTTACTGGAATGTTGAGTTATTTCTGATTGAATGTTCAGTGCCAACTGGTCGCAGATCGTTAAGCGAATGTTATCGTCATGACTTTAAGTTTTTTCTCGAAGAACTGAAACACTTCATCCTGCTACATCGAAACTGACGACTTTACTGCTCAGTGTAGTAAAAAGAAATGATTAAAATTAAAGAAATACGAACAAAAGGGAGCGAAGAATGCATGAAAACGGGAAAAAGGAAAGTTTGCTCCGAGGATAAAAGTACCGCAAGCCTACCTATAGCTGAGCCATCGAATAAAATCTCCCATAGGGGCACCAGTCTCCACAACATGGAATAGACAACATTAACGTACCTAAACATATTGTCTATCCTTTGCTTCGTAAAGTGTTTTGTGCATAGAGCACCTACAATATTAGCGTAGGCATGCATGTACGGGATGCGGCACCGTACGTACATACGTACGTACATACGTACGCACATACGTACGTACGTACGGGATGCTGGCACCGTACGTACACACTCATGTACGGAATGTCGACATCGGTTCAAATGAAATGAAGAGGTCTGGCGGGGAATTTAATACCATTTATGGTTTAAAATAGAAACTGTTTATTTCAAAAAAGTTGTCTCATATAAATGTAATTCAATACCATGGGCTTCAGAAATGTTTTAATATAAAGATCTTTCCTTGATGGAATTTCCACGATAGCTAACAATATAACAATACCAATGGCTAAACAATCTGCAGATGGCCATAAAAATGTATTTTATTGGCTTGTTTGTGTATAATTTAAAAATTACAAACTTGCGCACAAAGACTCAAAAGGATTTGGTGTTCCATATTGAAAGATAAACACTAACAGGAGCTGCAGACTCATATCAACAGCGTTGATATTAATGGTTTTCAAAAATTGCATATCCTAATCACTCAGCTTATGATGTTCAAAAATTGTACGATACACAGAAAAGAAAAATGATGTTCAAAATGATGAAAAATGATGTTCAGATGTTCAAAATGATTCTCCTAGATACGCTTTATTTACCCGTATTTCTTGCTCAGTATGCATAATTCAGTGCTATAAATGGCCTAGTGAGGAAAATGGACGTAGTTGAATAACTCCCTCGTGTCAGAAATCAATATTTTCCAAACACTTACTCTCCATTAAAAGTTTCTGTATTTCCCTTAAGAATATTTGTATCAATAACTGGACCAAACGTTGTCTGAAGTATGAGACTCTCCACTTGAGTAATTATAAAATGATATGGTAAGGTCAGGCTTCAAACTTCAGATTTTCCGGCCAAGTCAACACGGGTGACGGGAGTGAGTGCGAGGCGTCCCCACGTGTTGAGGCTCCATCATTGAGCAGTCGCTCAGCAAAGTGTGCTGCGTTCGTATACACCAAACAAACCTGCTCTTCAGTTAAAAATCAATAAACGAGAAGTTTTCTCACAAAAAAGAATACCATTGAAGTTAATTCTCAATGAGCACCAAAATAGATTACATACATGAGAGCAGTACTCACACTTATGGTTCACAGTCACCGAAGGTCATCTGCCCAAATAAGCATCTGACTGCGCGTGTTGGTGCTGCTCTGCAGCTGTAGGAACACAACACGGCCCAACAGCTGTAGATCCACAGTTTGACCCGGCAGCTGGGGGAAGTATTGCCCTGAGACTAAGCCCATCTGAGCAGAGCATAGCACGCTAAAGCTTTTTGCTGCAGAGCAGAGAGTGTAGCAACTTTTTTACCTTTTCATAAGGGAGAAATAATTTTAGCATAATTAATGTCATATTTCTATATAAGGCTGTTATTGAAGCATCGTAAACTTTACTAAAGTCCAATAATGATTTTCTCACTATTTCGCGAGAGCGATTAGTTTCATAGGTGCTTCTATAAAAAAGAATGTAAAGATTAAAGAAGCAGCGAATATTACCGTATGTTCAATGATTCTTTCGTGAGTTTTCAAAGTCTAAACTTACAGCGAGAGATTCAACCAGGACTTCGAGCTTCACTTTAGCAACTGGATAGAATTCCAAGTATACCTTCAACTTCTTAGGCAGGACTTCAGGCCCACATTGAACGTCTTAATTAGGCAGGACTTCAGACCCACATTTAGGTAGGAATTCAAGCAACACTTGAGTGGCTAAAGCTTGACTTTAGACAAAACTTCATCTATGTCGGCAGGAATTCAGATGAAACT
The DNA here is from genome assembly GCA_030386875.1 of Morinoia aosen. Taxonomy (NCBI): domain Eukaryota; kingdom Metazoa; phylum Arthropoda; class Malacostraca; order Amphipoda; family Talitridae; genus Morinoia; species Morinoia aosen. The sequence goes on along the minus strand of CM059556.1, from coordinate 3,862,944 downwards.
TGAGCGATTCAAGAAGGACTTTAGGCATTACTGCAGCGACTAAACAGACGTTATATCATAATTTTGTTATGCCTAGGAATTGGTGATGTTTCTAAGCAATTTAATTAATTGATCGATTTTTTTCAGCATTAGTGGCTAGCTCCTGCAGTGTGGGTTCCAGCTCCTGCTCTGAATTATGAGTTATAAATTCTACAGGTCATTTCTTAGCTTGAATACAACTTATCATTTGCAGCAAAAATAAAATAACTGCTCAACTTTGTTCTTGCTTACATTAAGAACGTGGGGTATGAAAATGATACGCAACCTAAAACATTAATAACCTCATAAAATGTGATAAAAAGTTATCCAGTTGCTTCGCTCATCATTTGGCACGCAGTTAGAGCATTAAATAGCCCTTCGCGGTCAGAATGCATTTACCATAATTTAACAAGAGCGAAGTATTCGATAACGGAACATTTTGTGTATTTTGTACACTGAATACATTATTCGGTACTGGAATACACATAATAAAACGCAATGGTTATAATATGAAAATATCAGATGTAGGTTTCGAAAAGTATCCAATACATCTATGAAAATTAATTACTATTAGTTGACGTAACCTTTGGTTACTAGTAAAGCTTGCAACTAATTAGGATATTAGCTCAAAAATAAATACTCTTGCACATATTTATAGGTATTTTGAGCTGTACTTCTAGGAATAATCTTCTTGTTCGATTCTTTGGGTTCCTTTTCTGAATACTTCGTTGCGATCCTCGCCCCAAATTCTCAGTGAGATTTAGACCTGGCAACTGACTATGTACGTTTTGCACCGTCGTCTTCCTGCAATTCAAGTCGTCGACTCTGCAAACTCAAGTCGTTCGCAGACAGTAAGGGATTGTTGTTCAAAACTTTGTGATACATCAGACTATTTATTTTCTCGTCAATAATACAGCGTTTGGCTGGACCTGCTGAAGAGAAACAGTCCAATAAAATCAGGCTGCTTTCACAAATCTCCACTGTCGGGAATGTATAATTAGGATAATGCGCTCAGCTTCTCTGCCTCCAAATGCGACTTAAGCTATTCCACCAAAATAACTCAATTTTCGTCTGATATGACCAAAATAAAGCCTCCCAAAAAGCTTGCAATCTTCTTTAAATGTTTTTCGAAAAAGTTCAGACGATTAAAGACATGATACGGTTTTAAAATATTTTTTGGGGTGCGGGAACGCATTCCATTGCTCCTAAGAATAAATGCTCTAATTACTTTCTTGCACACATTTCATCCAGCTGTTTCGAAATCGTTTTGGAGTTCAGATCGAGACACTCGAAGAATATTTTTTACTTAACAGACTATATAGGTTTGGTGGGCCATTTGAAGACATTTTTAGCATTTCAAAGAAGTAATAATATTTCAACAAAAAGTGGAAATATTTAAATCAAATTTCTACAAATAATCTTCATTGTGCTTCTTAATTTCATTTTTCTGATACCTCCTTTGGCTTCAATGACTGCTTCTATCCGGGTCCGAAACCATTGACATTTGAAATTGAGTGATCCTTATTCATTTCGGAAATCACTTGGGCTGTAGAAGCCACTACAGTAAAGCTGTGGTACTATGAGAATTTTTAAAATTTTCATTTCAAAGACGTTCCTCACGTATTACTAGTCCATATGATTTAAGTCTGAGAAGTTTAGGGGCTAGATGTTGAGGGTCACATGATCGTAAAAATTCTCTGATAACAAGTCATGGGTAACTATGGCTCTGTGCGAACGTGCTGAGTCTTGCTGAAAGACGTGTGACTTTCCATTGGATACTTCATCTATCCAGGGCATAACAAACGGTTTTAGAACATCTATGAATCCAGCAGCACTGGCGTTAATACACTGTAAGAAAATGTAAGGTGACATGACATGATCTTTACTACTAAAACCGTCATATTAGCTGAAATTTCGGTATGCATCACCGTGGGTGCATCAGAAGGATCTGCATACCGCCACCTGTTATTTTATGAATAATTTTTTTGATCCCAGTTGCAGTTTTTCCATTAATGACAAAACGAAAGATTGCGACGTTCGTGGATTTTTTGACTTTGTTAAGTATTCGTTCTGAACGCATGAAACAGTTTCCCTGTGTCTTTATTTGTACAAATTTGGCTTTTTTAATTACATTTGTCTTGTATCGAACGTCCTGATGTACCGCAGTTCTGAGAGTCCACTCTGATACCTGAAGTTCTTTGGCAATGATCCCAATCGATCTTCCGGATTCCTCGTCGATATTCCGGGGTCCTCATTGATAATATTTCGAACATTCCGTATAAATTCCGGTGTTTTTCATCAGAGCGTTCAGATTGCTTTTTCTCCTCGCCACAGGGGAAACATCGGCATCACACATTTAAAGCTCCAACAACTAATCTGGCATCATACAAAAAGTGTCCGATTTCTAAATTGCTAAGTTTTGCAGTGAGAGGAACAATGACTGCATGTCTCTTCTTTCTTGGTTAACATTTTTCTCTGAATGGGCTTTCTGAAATAATAATACAATTTCATAAATGATTTGAGTGTGTAATGAACTAAAAACGACACGTCCTCGTATAGACCCCGCCTCATGTATATTTGACGGATGGTTTGGAATTTTAGATAGACGCCCTGAACGAGGTGGACTTACTGTGAAATGAAATAACATGAACTGACAAATCTAGTCAACAATGGTCGAAAATTTTACCTAAAGAATAGATGCATTTTTTCTTCAATCAAAACCACTTGTGTAAAACTAAGCAATTAGTAAACTGGTCGTTTCAGGAAATTATATGGTTTTAGCCGTATTAAAATTATAGTGTTGAACAATGACCTCCTATGATGCTGAACAATGACCTACTTCAGACGCAGCTCTCAAGCATTGTGAGGGGTCCGCTGTTGCACTTGACAAAGGAAATTATTTTTCGGAAATGTGTTCTTACATTCCTGCCATGTAAGCCCCTCTGGATTGTTCGAAGACTATTCATTCTCATGATTAAAGAATAAATTCGTTGGTGTGTTGGATAGTCTTCAAGCGATAATCGAACACTTTTGCCAAAATCATTTCAATGCTTGGCATTTTGTCTATTTAATACATAATTTACTAATCAACTCAGAAAATACATAAAATGTTCAACTTAGCTGTTGTTTACTTACGGTAAATAAGCTGTTTATTTAATTACGATGTCCAGAATATTTATTGCATCTACTCTGTGGAAAAATCTTTGACTATTAATTAAACATATTTAAAGCACTGTTTTACACAGTTTTGAAATGTTACAAAACAGTTAATCATATACCAATCAAAATTGAAGAATATATTGAAAATTTATAGCGCTCGTTGAAATGAAGCACATATTGAATAAACGGGGAAAAAAGAAAAGTAAATAGCACATTTAGGGCATTACGGCTTAAGATAAACGACATTAATCCTAAACAAAGGGCATATTTGATGGCATATGCTGCAAAAAAGTCCAAATTCGGTATTGGCAACTCCATGAATGGAAAGTCTTCACAGCGCTGAAGTAGGTCTTGAAGAAGGGCAATAGTTACATCGATAGCGAGAAGACGCTCCACAGAAGCCTGTGTCACAATGTGCCTGTGTCAACAATAAAAACTAATCTGTTAAGAAGCAGCTCATTGTGTTATGTACTTCAATAGATTATTATACGCAGTATTCATCTACCGAGTATAGCAAACATGAATTAAGCATAAAGCAAACATAAATTAAATCAGAAAACTTTGGCTAGTACACACATTGGCTATTCATCAAAATATCGTTTGATCATTGACTAAGAACACAAAATTTTAACTAAACTTCCTCAAATTTGTTATCACGTTTTTATTTTTGTATAGTTTCACATTGCGCATTATTATCATCATGTAATCAGGTGGCAGATTAAGCTCTTCATGTTTTTTCCAAAAAATATTAAAGTTAATTTAATCAAATAATCATTTATCATATTAAATCATATTATGTCAGCCATTATTGACAAAATTTATCGGCTCGTGTCATGACACGCATTGCGGTACTTGCTTGTGTTGCACGTGCTTATAACACTCGTCATGACATAAAAAAATAAGGGCTTTCAGACTATCAAAGTAACAACGCTCCTCATATGATCAAAGAGGCCAGGACTGCGGCCATTACCTGTAGTGGCTCATCTTTTTTTGTGTCAATCTAATTCTCTTTTAGTTTTAACAACCAAATTCTATCATTAGATCATAGCACGGTTTATGTTTATTTGTAGTCATTATTTCAATCATTGCCATAGAACGGTCTAAAGTATTATCTTGTGGAATACATACTCTTCCTACTCAAGTTTTTATGAGCCTATATCATAGCAGTTACAAATACAGCCTAGACGCCTATCTTTCCGAACCTGGTTATATTTTCCCGTGATCTGGGTAATTTTCTCAGTGGGAAACTTTGTATTCTAAATATTATTCTAAAAGTGAGTGAAATTGTTCAGCACGCAGAATTTTGTTCTGGAGGCGTCACAAAACTGGTAGATAGGGGGAAAGTGATACTTGATGTATATGGACGTAAAAGGTAAAAGAGTGAATTGTTAAAATTGAGTAAATTTGGTGTTGTAATTAATCCTAATATTAATTAGAAAAACTAGATGAGCTCACGCTGCCGCCTGCTTATATGATGATATTATATAATTTCAGTAAGCTGAATGCCCTTATTTTTTTATGTCATGACGAGTGTTATAAGCACGTGCAACACAAGCAAGTACCGCAATGCGTGTCATGACACGAGCCGATAAATTTTGTCAATAATGGCTGACATCATTACTTATAACATAGTTGCAATTTTGCTGTAGTCCAAACATCTTTCGTGACCCTGAATTGGTAAATTTCTGCTTCTTTCTGTATTTTACTCTTTGCTTTTGCCGTATTGGATTAAAAGCCGAATGATGACCTCCTGATGCAGCTCTCAGGCATTGACAGAAGTCTGCTGTTCTACGTGAATGAAGTACATTCTTTCCTAAAATGTTCTACTGTATTACTGTCACGTAAGGCTCTCTGGAATGTTCGAGGACTTTCTCTTATCGTGATTGAAAGCTAATTTTGTGGGTGTGTTGAGAACACGTTCCACAAACCGGCTTCTTATCTTACACGATAAGTCGTGAAAGTCGGCTGTCACGTTCGAAGAGTTTTTTCTGATCTGCGAGTGATATGCTCTTCAGAAATCTGTCTTCACTTAAAGTTGCTCACCTTTTCCACTTATGAACATCACGATACTCGAAAAAAGTTGGTTTTATTGTACATATTTAAAGTTGTTTGCAAACCGTTTCATTATCCAAACGCTTCTTCGAAGCCGTACAAGTTTTGAGACCACCTTCCAATAACCTCTTCTCATCTAATGAAATACCTTATAAAGTCCAACACAAATACTCTAATTTTGACCAGTGCAGCAAAAGCTTGGGCCACTTTAGGGCGGCAGTGAAGCTCCCCGCAGCCCGGAGCGCGAGTGCAGCGCTGCCGCTCAATCGTTGGCCGCTCCTCGCCCTGCTCTAGCTGGGCCCTGACCTTCCCTCACCCACTGCATAGCTTCCATCTCACTTGCTTTCTTTCCCTCTCTTTATGCTTGTCATATTAATTTCAGACTAGTTTTGCCTTTTTTCCCGGTGTTCGTGTTTAACTCCTTTAATATAGCTTACTTATTTTTATTTCTATTTTCAGACTAGTTCCAGCTTATTTCCTCACCGTTATTGCATACCTCACTTCCTTCTAATCAAGTTGCTGTTCCTAAACGAGTGAATTGATTGTAGCTAAGTCGTTTCATTCTTTCCTGGTTAGTCATTTCATACCATGCATAATATGCATAAACTTGCTTTTTTATTAGTTAGTCGGGCTTTGACACCACAATTCCATCTTATATATGAGGGTGGCAGCTCATTTCTGGCGAACAGGTCTCATGTCATGGCTACTTGCTTCTATTTGCAACAATATTCGGCGATTGTGGCTGGCGGGGCTTTGAATTTAACTAAATTTCACGAGGGGCTTCAATCACAACCAAATACATGTAGATGGATTCAAAATACAATGATTTCAACGGACTGATTTGGTCGACAGCCATGAATATATTTATGTAGATAACATTGCACAAAAGGTACTGAAAAGAAAGTTTCGTTACTAGATCAAACAGAACAAAGATTCTCAAGTAAAATTTGTCAATATGTTGAATTAATATGGATTCCGTTAACTCTATCAACAACCTTTATGAGTTTGTGTCCAGCAGCCTTTATACATGTAGGGTACTGACTGCGTGCAAGCCGATAGCTCGATTCCAGTTATTCTTCAAGAATTTTGACTTCTAATTCTCTTTTTAAGGCACATTTGCGCTTACTTACACTCACATTCACCAAAACATGGCCACAATTATCTGATGACCATCTCTATTTGTAAAATCGAGTTATCGACATTCGGTATGTGCGGCCAGAAGCAATGTCTTGTCGAAAGATTACTTCTTCTAGAGAGTTGTGGTTAAAAAATTATCCTTCATGAAGGTTGGTAAACGTATAACCTTTCTAACATTCTCGTGCAAGTCCTGGTATTCATTCTACACTCATTAGTAAACTCCGTCCTTGCATCTGAAGATGAATACAGTCCAATTCATCAATCACTCTGACACCTACAAATTTCAGTGCGAGCCATATACTATCAAGACTGAAAGCTTCCCTGACTGTGTGACAAATATGTACAGCTCAAGCAGTTTATAAAATCTTAAGAAGAGCATTTTAAATTACATTAATTAATAATCTGTTCATAGATTTCTATCAATATCCGAGTTCACCTCAAAATTGCTTTCATCATACCAGACAACTACGCCCCAATCACCAGCCGTCCAATTTTCATGATTCTTTGCAAAACAAGTTGTTTTTATTCGCCTCGCACAGTAGTCGCTTCTTTCAAGCCTTAAAACCTTTGAGACCACTTTCCACCTACCCTCTTCTCATCTTATGAGATACTTAGAGAAATTCAGTTGTCACGTTTAATGAGTTTTTCCAAATCAGCAAGAAATACCATCTTCAGAATCTAGCTTAGGTTATAACGTACGTTGCTCATCTTTTCCGGCTTTGACCATCACGATTTTTGTAAGAGTTAGTTTTAGTGCACCTCTTGATAGTTGTCTGAGACCAGTTTTCCGAACATTTAACTTGATAGCAACTTGCAAGAGCTATTTTTCAATCAGTGTAATGAGTTGAGTTCTTTTAGTATCATATATGGTCTATCTCGAAGACGTTTCCACACGTAAAAAACGTCTTATAATAATCACTTGTGCTAACACTAAAAGTTTCCTATAAAATCATTACCGAAGCTTGCATTTATTTTAATGACGTTTTCAGTAACGCTAAATGACGGGAAAACAACAAAAATAAATCATTGGATCCAGTTTAACTTGAAAAAGTAATCCAATTTCCGAATGCTTCAAGTATGCATCGTATATAAGTTGAAATCCTGATATATATCCTAGTTGATAACACATTTTAAATTTTTCCGCGCATAACTCTATAATTTTGTCCGTGGCGACACAGTTTTTATTGTTTACGGTCGGTCGACATTGAAAGTCCTCAATTTGAGTGCAATCCCGCGCGACCTCATGAGAACTGCAGGTGCGGAGTCAAGGAGCATACCGAGGACGGCAACTGGGGTAACCCTGGAATTCTAAGCTGTCACCCTTCATGCAAAAAATGCATTAAAAACTTTTCCCAATCCACATCATGAGTGTACAAATTGAAAAAAAATTTGCAAAAAATCATTAAAAATAAATTACCATGGGAGTCAATAACGTTTGACTTCAAGCTCAACAGTCACAGAGTAAAAAAAAGGAATATGATTGTTTTTCTCCTATTCTCGGCTTAAAAAAATTGCCTTAAACCTATTATGCATTGAATTTACGCGTTACTTGTGCCCTAACTTCATGAATGGCGACCCTGAGAAGGATGCGTCATGTCGTGTTCTGTCAGCCACGCTTTTCAATATTGTAGAATATTTACTAAATAATGCATTCAATGTTCTACTTTTGTAATTTATTTTTCGTACGCAAAATATAGCTTTACTGGACAATATTTTCGTTATTTTGATATTCATAAAAAGTTAAGTAGCATGATGGTGTAGACCAACGTTCTCTTATTCAAAGAGTAGCAAAAAAAAAAAAAAAGAAATTCAATACGCAAAGAACTTCAGAGCCTGTTGCCTGCTGAAGCCTTGTTCAGACTTGCTCTGAAGTAGATTATTTTAAACAAACAAAACATCGGCATCTTAGGATGCTTTATTTCCAATCAAACCTGATACATATCATCTTGTGTGTTGGTTTTTCAAATGCCTTATTACTAACACTAAACACTATATATAGGACACCATGACGGTTCCCCCGTATAGCCGGTACCCATTTCCGACACCTGGGTTGAGTGGGACATTGTGCGTGAGTTTTCCCTTATACCCAACGGGGAAACCGCCGCACAGCGCCGGGATTCGAACACTCGACACCTTCATGGAATGGCGCGCACAAAACCACTGTGCCACGGCGAGCACAAAAAGCACTGTACGTTGTCGTAACTGTACAACCAGCAAGAAAATTTCACTTATCTGCTTGACTGCCATACACGCCAACTGTTTTGGTCCACATTCACGAGTTCGAACTTTTTAAAATGAAATTTGAACATCCAATATCTGATTACCATAATGGACTGCTAGAGGCTGTGTTTTGTGTAATAACCAAGTGAAAAAAGCACGATGGGGCAGAAAACGCACGTAAGATGGCCGAATAAGACAGGTGAACTTTCATTACTAGATGTACCGCTATGACAGCGCAAAATTTTTGAAAATCTAGGCCCTGAAGTTCAACATACAGTATAATACAAGCGGAACGCCTCGGCTACGCTGGCGTTGTGAGGCACACTCAGTAGCCGACAGTGGCTGGAGCTAAGTTGTCTTCAACTGTTGCATAATTGTGAGTAAAAATTGAAAATCATTCATTCGTGAGTAGAATATACTATGATACAAAGCCAAGAGGTGCTAAAACATATTGAAGTAGGTGTATTGCAATGTTGCAGCATCGGAAATTTTTGAGCAGTTATAATAAGCATCTCCGAGGCATTGAGACACGGCATTGACGTACGCAGTGGGAATGACATGATTAAAGAATAGTTTCACCCAACTCTTAAGATCACTCAATTTTAATCCTGTGGAGTTATGGTTAATTTCAATTCTCAATTATATATTTTGTTATGGCATTTATGTACGTTTGAAGCACACCATGAATCACTGGGTGTTGAAATATTATGAATATTATTATGCCAGGATGCATGACGGTTCTCATTTTACACACCATACAGGCACGAGTTTGGAATTTTTTGCTAATGAAGGCAGTGAAAGCATCTACGGATGCTTTATTTCCAATCAAGCCTGATACATATCACCTTGTACATTGGATTTTCAAATGCCTTGCATCCAACGCCAAGACGCCATGACGCTTTCCCCCGGTCAAGACAGGTACCCATTTCAGACACCTGGGTAGAGTGGGGTATTGTGCTTGGAATTTTTCTCCTATACCCAACAGAGAAAATCGCCACCTCCAGCGCCGAGTTTCGAACCCTGGTCTGCCGCACGGCGGAGAACCTCTAGACACATGGCTATGGCGTATATATGTGGCTCTAAACACTAGGTCGCGACTACTACAAAGGCCAGAGTACTTTAAGGCGGTTACCACTCGATGAAAATATCAAAATGATTGAGTACCTCTTCAACTTTCATCCTAACATTCATCCCCATCATAGTCGTGACACTCAGAAAATATTTTAAATTGCATTAGTGGTCTTTTAACAGTACTGAGAAGCACATCTTGATTTCAGTTACATATTTTAGATTTTCATATTTGCTTACAGATTTACACATAATTTTCACAATGCAAATATACGTACATTCCAGTTTATAATTGAAGTTCATCAAGGATTTGCGAATACAATCACTTAACGTCTAGCGTTCAAGTCAATTGCTGTAGGTTAAATAAAATTTTAAACGTAGAATTAGGTTTCCATAGGCTGCTCTAGACGTCTTTGAACTTAGTTGGGCCATAAAGAGCTTTCATCACCACGTGGTCAATGTAATTATTTCAAGTAATGATTTTAATAAAGTATTGCTGCTTGGGAAAATAAGTTGTTTCAATTGCTCAAATGTCAAGGGGTGGTGCTAGCGTCCTGATAATCTATGATTCAGGGAAGCAGAATAGCTAAAAATATTATCACCATTTTAAACTACGGGGGCTTCACTTCACGTGCGTTACAGCATGCTCCAAATTTTATTGTGCTCATAGAATCTGTCCAGAGTTGTGTAATGTAAACTAGTCTTGTTAACCCACGCAACTTACATTTCATTCCCATTGACTGACTTACGAGAGAGTGCCAGAGAATGCGCCATGGATTTGAAGAGAAGTGAAAGTTAAGGATTAATGTGATAACTTTAGTCGGGTTTAAAAAGCTGCTCAGTAAAGTTTCTTGCAGGCACGTATAATATGAGTGATTTCTGCAGAGAGGTAAGTAATGTAGGATCTGAGGCTTTACCTCAAATATCTGAGGCTTGACGCAACCTGAGGTGGGGGCGCAAGGTTCAAGAGCTGGTAAAATTACACAACTACTCATGAACAACGAAGGTTGTAGCAAAGAAGAACTTTAAAATCATTTTAGTGAAACGTTTCTAGCCTCAGCTCATCATTAGGCATATCTGCAGGTACAAAATATACATGCATTGAATAAGAACAGGACAAAATCATATAGTTGCTCATCCTTCATGCATTCAAACAAGTGTCTAGATAAAAAAGACATGGCATAAAAACTGATTCAATCTAAATATCAAAACTTCCTTAACCGGAATCGTAAATGTGAGTTAAATCGGAAAATAAGAATACAAGAGTACAACTAAAATGCGGATCGGTCATAATGTCAGCTGACTAGGAAATATAAAATCAAACTAAAAAGAGACAGAGGGGGCGAAATGAGTGAGCTAGAGAAAGAGAAAGAGAAGAGAGAAAAAATAGAAAAAATTTATGTACATTGAATATTGTTCAATAACAACCTCTAATTTTCAAGGGATAAGCACTCTGCATATCATTCAGGACCGATTTCAATTTGCGTATATACAGTGACTCTAGCATGCGCAGTTCAGAAAAATCTGAAGCATAGTCTAAAATTTTAAATCGCTTCTTACTGATAATTCGTTCGCATTGACCGACACAGTGCTGCCTTATGTTGGAATGGGAAGGTGCCCCTAACGGGCGTCCCGTGCGATGACTCCTAGCGGCATGCTCAGCGACTCTCATAAATAGTGCTCGGTGGGTTGATCCCACATACCGCGATGCGCAATGCTCACAACTAAATTAATAAATGAGAGATGATCGCAAGCTCTTGGGAAAGTCATCTTTGAAGCGATAAAAAATATCTAATTGTGAATTTGTTCAATAAAATTATGCGAAAGCGAGTCGTAGGAATTAATTCGCCAAGGACATTAGATAGTTCATTTTTCAATTTTTCGGACTGATAGCCAAAATATGGTATATAATGGATGAAATTTGTTCAGACTCTCGAGGACTATACACATTTGAAAGAAAAGTATTAACAGATTATAAAAAGCAACAACAGGGAAACCGGGAAGAAAAGTAAGGTTTGAGGAACTCATATTCATGGTGAAGGTTATCATAAGTAGAAAAAATCCTATAGGCTCTGTTGATTAAAGTGAATAGACTGTTTGCTTGAAAAGATTTGGAGGTCTAAAATGTCATGTTGATGTCATGATGTCGGTCATGATGGCATGGAGGTCTAAAATACCATGTTGAATTGAATAAAGTCTTTTCAAGATTACGGAATTCTAACTCGTTCTTGACAGACATGCTTGTTTCTGACAAATATTGCTGTTATCATTTAAACATTATCACCATTGCTAGCATTAGAATACAAAGAAATCGCTAGCAATTTAAATGAATTCGTTGTCTTCCAACGACTACCGTAAGTTTTAACAAAAATATTACATTTATTTTAAATGATATTAGACCGATTTTGATAGTTATTTGAACAAGATTCGTCTAACGTGAAGAATATGCTGTTTACAAGTTTACTGTATAGGAAACCCCTCGCAAATATCGATTTATTCTATATCCTTGTCAATGTGACTAAAATTCAAACAGAAATTAGAGCGTTTCGAAAGAGCGAGCAACGTGGTACAAATAATAAACAAAGCTTTGGGAAGTGCGAAGACAACGATGGCGTCTAGTTGGAGGCCCCTGGAGTACCTCATATCCGGCAGCATCAGTGGTACAATACACGGTAGTACTGTACGCAGTTCAAAACCACGGCAGGCAGTGTCCGAGCTACAGTTGGTAAGAATTGTAGGAGTCTAGGATTTCAGCTCAGAGTGTAAAGGGGTGAGTCAGACTCAGTTTTGGATAAAGGGTAGGAAGGTTTTATTGCAGAAAATTAATTCTTACAATCAAATCTATGAAATTAAAGCTCCGGATTACAGCCAAATAGATAAAAAATATTGCGTAGTTTCTCGTTTGAATGCTAGAGCTTTCATCCCTTCACTTTTCCCTAAGCATGCACCTAGGCTTCCTCTGAGCTTGTGAACACAAACGAAATAAAAGCGGACTCGGCGGGAAACATGATCGTGCGCAATGAAGAGGCAAAGCCCTCGGAGTGCCGTCTTCACAGTTTAGATGGGCCGCCCAGCATACTAAAGTGTAAAATAGGACGAGAAACAATAGCGAAGCTTGAACAAGTTTCAATTGAACAACTATCATTTTTCTACTTATTCAAATGTTTGCAGTGAAATTAATTGATATCTCCCCCAGAGTTAGAGCAGCTAAATCAATCGATTCATTCAAGGGATATTCGTCTGATAGACGTGGTCGGATAGCTGTTGATCGACTGATGCCTCGTAGAGGTTTTCATGCACGCATTGATTCTCAATTTGCCTCATGAAACACTGAATCTGTAAAGTTATTAAAAATTTAATATCACTGCTTCTTTTCCCTCACTTTTACACTATAAAATTCAAGTTAAGACTCACCGAGACGAGTAAAATCTCCCAGAACTCGGCAGACACGTCTGTCGTTATTTGGTATCGAAAAAAGGACATCAGATTGTGCCTACACAATCAAGACTCGACCAATAGATGAAGTCACTGCTATTTAGTACACGCTATTTAATTTCATAAAGATAATATATCAAAATTATAATTGCACTTGTTACAAATTGTCAATCAGGTAAATTTTCTAATTCAGGTGCAAATATACAAGTCAGGACTACATGTTAAGGTTCTAAGAAATGGAACAGAACGGAACAGGAGAGTAATTACAATTCATGGACAAATACAAATTTGTAACATCTCATGTACATACGAAGGCGGTACCCAATAATTTTTAGCCAGCAACGGCATGTTTTTGCAATGTTCGTTTTTGATACTGATTCGCTGGAAGAAAGCGAAATGAGCTGTTGTATTAGAAGATTGATTTTATTTACAATGAATAATGCTGTACAATTTTCAAAGTGACTGTGAAACTTGTACGTTTTTTCAATTGTTTGTCGCAACTAATATTGGACAATTTATATTTTGAATAGAAATTTAACAGTTAGGAGGTAATTATTAAAGTCTCTATGGCAAAAGAATGTGTAAAATTATTTTTTTTACATTTTTACTTTGTTTAAAAACGTGTAGTTGTAAACTTCCATTGATTACAATTGAATTCTTCTGACGTCAATTGAAATTTTCTGGTCTACCGTTAGATTTTTTTTTTCGTCGTCCGTATGCTCAACTAATGCTCAACTTGCACGTTACAGACCGGTGGAAGTTTCACACAGTATGTAACTACCAAATACGGTCTTGAAACATAGTATCTTCAGGAAAACACATTCACTAATTTTTCGTATAAGACTCTGGTAATCCGCTGTTTTTTGTTTTCCGTTTGCCTTATAAAACGTGCAGTTGAAGGTCAAACTATGACATTTAAAAAAAAGGAAGTATTTCGCTTTCTGCTTTTTCCCAGTATCTCCATGAGCTTCCCAATAAAGAAGGCCTACGGTTTTTCAATCATATTAATGAAAACGGACGTAAATAAACAGATTCCTCCTTCATTCAGATGGAGGAAGTAGCGTGTATGCGACGTAGACAAGCGATGAAATAGATGTGGTGACCAAGTGGCATGGATTGACAGATCAATAACTCATAGAGACTGATCACGAGACCTACATTGTCCGAACACTTGTTGAATAATGGAAAATATCAGACAGATACAAGCTTTGCTTTTACTGCGCCGGTATCTAAACTCGAAGGTGAAATTTTGACATGGCTCTTGGTTACAGCTAGTCTAGCCATACGGTATATGTTCGAGTTCAGTATCAGTGCTCTCTGCTGGCACTGATGCAGCTGGGATGTCACCCCAGCCGAGCCTCATAACATGTCTCTGTGTAGTGAGTCACCTCAAAAAATGTAAAGAATACCAAAAAATTAAAAAGGAAGCTAAGTCTGAAGATAATTTGACATAAATTGTTACATTTGGTATTTTATGAGGGTATTAAATTATCATTTCGAATTCCCTTAGCATCTCATTACCATTCCACAGTATTGATTCTCTTTCTCAGTACCATTCCAGGTGGGGGCGAACTTTCACAGTTTAATTAAATCTTACTCTTTCCGTACGCACATGGTGAGTTGTAATTTAAATGGTTTACGCATATGATTCAGGAGCTTTTTTCCTCAGCGCAGACTTACCAGTCGGAAAATAAGTAAACATAAAACCGCATTAGATGAGATCATTTATTATTACCAAAATGTTAATAATTTCTCTTCAACTGTCCCTTTCTTATGCGTCATCGCATACGTTTCAACCTGACCTGTCTAGATAGTGGTAATATTTGGATGGTACCTCATGTTGTCCAGTTTTTATCAGCATTTCATTTCAAGCTTAATTTTCCATGCTCTTTACCTTTCTCTCGTTCTCATTACAAGTTACTTTCTTAGTTTGTGCTCAACATTTTAATTCAACAAGACCTCTCTAGTTAGAGTTTACATTTGAGGCATTTATTAATACAAACTAGAACAGTGCTACAAGTACGGAGAAAAAAGCTCAATAAATAATACCAAACAAGCACCAGCAACTTTATATTTGTGTCAAATAACTACAAGGCTTCTATGTCAACCTTTCCAGAGAATAAGTTGTATCGCTAAGCCCTGTCGTGGAGCTATTCGTCTTTCTGCTAATGCGCTGAGCAGGGTTACATTTTCCGGCCATTTTATTTAGATAGGTGACCGCTAAGTTTTATAATGGCATTATTTTATGTACTTAATATGAGTTTTAGGTACACCTTGAGTTTCGAGTTTACAATAACTTAAGAAGGAGGTGAAGAGTTTCGCTGCTAAGCAAAGAGAAGAATAAAAGCATCATTCAAACAATACAAATTGAACACTGTAGTCATTTGGTCGAGCATCCATTAATGTTCTCTTCTAAATTATGTATAGGATTTAGTAGTCGCAAGTCTCCACAAGAGAAGGAACGGCAGCGGCTACAAGCCCGAGCTGCTGCCGCTGCATCCCGCAAGTCTGAACGAGCTCCATCATCTTCCTGCTCTGAAGACAGTGTTCGCATTTGATGGAGATCGGGGAGATTGTGTTCTCAGACTGATTCTACCGTCGGTATATCGACTTGTGCTTTGAGTATTTCTGCTCTTTCTGCACTTTTTATATTTTGCTTTCTACCATTTTTACTGTAAGATCAGCTAATGAGTTTTGAGTAAGAATGTGCTTTACAAGAAGAGGGTCTAACTTTCTGTGATAATTGAACTACACAAAAGTAACCGAGAATCCTTAGAATCGTAAGTCAATTCCTATCTACACAAGCACGGCGCTGCGTCCACCCACCACCTCTGCTCCACCGTCCACCTCGGGTAGTTAAGGTCTGTCGAATAGGAACGAGCGTTCCGCTTAAACATATTTCCAAATTTAAATTCCTTTGGAATAATGTTGATTCACGTATTCTCAGCGTTCAAATAGGCTGTGTATTCACAACTAAATCTCCCTAATATGCATTAAGTTTCACT
Organism: Morinoia aosen; assembly: GCA_030386875.1. NCBI lineage: Eukaryota > Metazoa > Arthropoda > Malacostraca > Amphipoda > Talitridae > Morinoia > Morinoia aosen. The sequence goes on along the minus strand of CM059556.1, from coordinate 3,846,850 downwards.
GTAATATACAAAAATGAATCGATCGCTTCAGCTTTCGTTAGGAAAATAGAATGACGCATTTGTTCAAATAAAATCTAAACTTATTATTTACTTGTTCTTAGATCCCATATTTTTGAAAAAAACTCATCCACTAGCCACGGCTTAATGAGAGTAACTAATGATGCGACAGTCTTACACTGGAGTCATAATTCTTCCACCGTCAGACCCTAAACAAACAGTCTAGAAGAAAAAAAAACATAGAAAAACACCAGTAGTTGGTCTAAAGTACTCAAACAGTTACTTTTATTATAGTTAATAAAGTATGCAGAATATATGACGATAAATTTAAAAATGGTTGTGTACCTTGCATTAAACTAATTGCTGTAATCCTTAGTGTCACGAGTACGCCGCAGATTTCTTCATTGGGCTTATTGATTGAGTGTTCACACATTTATGCACATCTAAAGATTGTTCTATCTGAGTTTTCAGTTTTAAGAACTTCAGCTCTGTTGCTCAAACAGAAAAAGAGACTTCCGTTTCACTTACATACACTGAGGCACACTGTAGGCAGGGCACTCTCAGAGACACACTGTGGGCAGGACACTCAGAGACACACTGTGGGAAGGGCACTCACAGACACACTGTGGGCAGGGCATTTAGAGACACACTCTGGGCAGGGCATGTAGAGTCACACTGTGGGCAGGGCACTTACAGACACAATGTGGGCAGGGCATTTAGAGACACACTGTGGGCAGGGCACTTACAGACACACTGTGGGCAGGGCACTTACAGACACACTGTGGGCAGGGCACTTACAGACACAATGTGGGCAGGGCACTTACAGACACAATGTGGGCAGGGCATTTAGAGACACTGTGGGCAGGGCACTTACAGACACACTGTGGGCAGGGCACTTACAGACACAATGTGGGCAGGGCATTTAGAGACACACTGTGGGCAGGGCACTTACAGACACACTGTGGGCAGGGCACTTACAGACACAATGTGGGCAGGGCATTTAGAGACACTGTGGGCAGGACACTCACAGACACTCTGTGGGCAGGGCACTCAGAGACACACTGTGGGCAGGGCACTCAGAGACACACTGTGGGCAGGGCACTCAGAGACACACTGTGTGCAGGGCACTCAGAGACACACTGTGGGCAGGGCACTCAGAGACACACTGTGGGCAGGGCACTCAGAGACACACTGTGTGCAGGGCACTCAGAGACACACTGTGTGCAGGGCACTCAGAGACACACAGTAGGCAGGGCACACAGAGACGCACTGTGGGCAGGGCACTCAGAGACACACTGTGGGCAGGGCACACAGAGACACACTGTGGGCAGGGCACTCAGAGACACACAGTAGGCAGGGCACACAGAGACACACTGTGTGCAGGGCACTCAGAGACACACAGTAGGCAGGGCACACAGAGACACACTGTGTGCAGGGCACTCAGAGACACACAGTAGGCAGGGCACACAGAGACACACTGTGGGCAGGGCACTCAGAGACACACTGTGGGCAGGGCACTCAGAGACACACAGTAGGCAGGGCACTCAGAGACGCACTGTGGGCAGGGCACTCAGAGACACACTGTGGGCAGGGCACACAGAGACACACAGTAGGCAGGGCACACAGAGACACACTGTGGGCAGGGCACTCAGAGACACACAGTAGGCAGGGCACTCAGAGACGCACTGTGGGCAGGGCACTCAGAGACACACTGTGGGCAGGGCATTCAGAGACACACAGTAGGCAGGGCACACAGAGACACACAGTAGGCAGGGCACACAGAGACACACTGTGGGCAGGGCACTCAGAGACACACTGTGGGCAGGGCACTCAGAGACACACAGTAGGCAGGGCACTCAGAGACGCACTGTGGGCAGGGCACTCAGAGACACACTGTGTGCAGGGCACTCAGAGACACACAGTAGGCAGGGCACACAGAGACACACTGTGGGCAGGGCACTCAGAGACACACTGTGGGCAGGGCAGTCAGAGACACACAGTAGGCAGGGCACTCAGAGACGCACTGTGGGCAGGGCACTCAGAGACACACTGTGGGCAGGGCACACAGAGACACACAGTAGGCAGGGCACACAGAGACACACTGTGGGCAGGGCACTCAGAGACACACAGTAGGCAGGGCACTCAGAGACGCACTGTGGGCAGGGCACTCAGAGACACACTGTGGGCAGGGCACTCAGAGACACACTGTGGGCAGGGCACTCAGAGACACACAGTAGGCAGGGCACTCAGAGACGCACTGTGGGCAGGGCACTCAGAGACACACTGTGGGCAGGGCACTCAGAGACGCACTGTGGGCAGGGCACTCAGAGACACACTGTGGGCAGGGCACTCAGAGACGCACTGTGGGCAGGGCACTCAGAGACACACTGTGGGCAGGGCACTCAGAGACGCACTGTGGGCAGGGCACTCAGAGACACACTGTGGGCAGGGCACTCAGAGACACACTGTGGGCAGGGCACTCAGAGCGCGATGATGCTCAACCGCTTCTTCTGTCGCTGTTCAACCGCTCTACGAGGGGAGAAAGAAATAACACGGCAACAACCGCTCTACGAGGGGAGAAAGAAATAACACGGCAACAACCGCTCTACGAGGGGAGAAAGAAATAACACGGCAACAACCGCTCTACGAGGGGAGAAAGAAATAACACGGCAACAACCGCTCTACGAGGGGAGAAAGAAATAACACGGCAACAACCGCTCTACGAGGGGAGAAAGAAATAACACGGCAACAACCGCTCTACGAGGGGAGAAAGAAATAACACGGCAACAACCGCTCTACGAGGGGAGAAAGAAATAACACGGCAACAACCGCTCTACGAGGGGAGAAAGAAATAACACGGCAACAACCGCTCTACGAGGGGAGAAAGAAATAACACGGCAACAACCGCTCTACGAGGGGAGAAAGAAATAACACGGCAACAACCGCTCTACGAGGGGAGAAAGAAATAACACGGCAACAACCGCTCTACGAGGGGAGAAAGAAATAACACGGCAACAACCGCTCTACGAGGGGAGAAAGAAATAACACGGCAACAACCGCTCTACGAGGGGAGAAAGAAATAACACGGCAACAACCGCTCTACGAGGGGAGAAAGAAATAACACGGCAACAAAAATATTTTTAGCTCAGATTGGCTGGATCCTGATGGCAAAATTGGTGAAGTAATATCGTTGCAAATAAATAACAAAATGCTTTTGATATTACTTTCCTGCTTATATAGTAACTTGCTCTGTCTTTCTAAATCAAGTTCTTTTTCAACCAGGTATAAAAGACTCTTAGGGTAGTCGAAATGATGCAATTCTTTATTAACAGTCACTTTGTAACCTAACGTCCTACTTATCACAGAAGCTCGTGTGTAGAAATTGAAAAGCGCGCCGGTGGAGCTGAGAGGGTAGGTGTGCTTCGTTCCGAATGATGAGTGAATCATTCGTACGTGAAACTGAGAGGAGGCTTGATCCCTCAGTCATGTAGGCGGCCTCCCTCCTCTCTCCCCTGCGACCTCTAAGCAAAGTGGGTCAGTGTTACACTTCCTGCACCGCGGCCCAGCCCGGCTGCTGCATCCAACGACAACTCTGTTCACACTTCACGCGTCTACACATAATTTTGTAATTTGAATTGAACTTTCAGTAATTGTCTTGAAAATAAAAAGCGTAAGCATTGTGTGTTAAGTGTTTTCTATAGTGAATATTTCTAAAGTTGCCCCCATTGTTAGCCAGAATTTATTCTGTCCTGTCTGAATACATGCAAAACTTACACAGCAACAATGAATTGTCTAGCAAAAACTCAAAATAGAAGCATAAATATGAAGTGCTTCAAAGATCATGCTTTGTGCGACAATACAAGAGGATTAACAACTCAACTAACATGGTTGTCTGAAAATTTTTTCCTAAGTGATTCAGAGAAAGATTTACCTAGATTACAAGGTCCACTCTCCCCAGTAAGTCTCGCATCAAGTGTGTTAGCGGCGTGCCGACATCTAGTGATGCCCACCGCGCACAACTTAACGCGGTGGTCGCTGGAAGGAAGGCTCCTTGTCTTGTGAACTGAGTTAGCTCATTATATGTCTGAAAAACGAACATCTTGGCACTTTAGTGATGATCTATGTCTATACTCGATAACTTAATTCGCAAAACATGCCAAAGATCTAAGTTTCACTACATAAATATGTATTTTTTACTTGGAAATATCCGTTTCCTTCTCATTGCAAAATTTCATTCATTATTTTACGAAAGAATTATGTTTAATTCACAAGAACATTGTTCTTTCCCAAATCATTCAGTCTTTAAACTTTGATATACTGGAAAAACAAGATGGTGCAAAACTGGAAGTTTAGCAGTAAACTATTTGTTATTTTTTCCTTGAATGCAATTACCCCTTAATGGCAATGGTAATTTCTAAATCCAGATTAGAGCCAGAAAGATGTACTGGCAAACGAAAACGCTCAATATTTTTCTAAGACTTCATCAAGCTCAACTTCGTAAAGTAATAGCTATTTTGGGCTGCATTTCCTCCACTATGTAGCAGAATTGTAAGGCAGAGATTTTGAGTTGTAATTTCGGTACACAAGCGCTTGGCGCTATTGTAATCCCCGCTGATATCTTTCATGAATTGTGATTCAGTAAAACGTTCAGCTGAGTGCGGTTGTGAGTAACCTGACAATATTATTCAAGTAAATTGCCGATAAATATGCTGATAAACTTTTATCTATGTCTTAGTATTTGCTTATGTTCGTAGTATTCCATAGTGTTCTAAAATAATGAAAATGAACTTAACGGCGGTACTAAAATGACTCGATAAAGCGTATAAACGAGCAAGATTGTTTGTTGTGGACCCAGTCAGCAAAAATGAACCACGGCCGCGATTCATCGTTTCTAAACTGCTTTTACGGGAGGAGGCGAAAGTTCTCCGCTAGAGTTATGCCATAAAACTCGAAGCGAGGGCTCATTGAAATCATTAGAGTAACTTGACTTGATCCTTAGAGTGAGTATTGTTGCCGAACTTTCTAGCACAGTGAGGTAACTTGAGTCATCGTACTGGCTTTTAGCATTTTATCATAAGATGCTTAATCACCTATCATTTGATTGGTGTCTACTTGACTTCACTCATCGTGCAGGTATTGGTGGCTTAGTGGAGGGGGGATGAGCTGACTTTAGTCGCCATCAAGTTTTGGCGTCTCACAACTCGAAGGGCTGCGTGTTCGCATGACGTCTTTACACAAATTTTGCTGTCCTTCTACTGGCAGGGCAGGTAGATTAGCTTCAGCCGAACTTCAAATAACAAACGTTACACGGTTCAGGGGTATCTTATATTTTGGTCTGTGAAGATTTCTCGATAAAGCCAGCTTGTTATACTTAGCGAATCAAATATACTGGGAATGGCAGAGTTGTATAACACATAAATTATAGATAAGCTACAAACTATAGTTAAAATTCTCTGCAGTGCATGGCTGATTCATGAGTTAGGACGTCGCCGGTCTCTAGCTTCATCTAAAGTCAGCCTTAATGTACAGGATCGAGTGAACAATTCCCAAAAAATTTCCCTATGCTAGGGATAACAAGCGAAAAAAGCACCAGTGCTACGGCTCTATTATACGAAAAAGTAACCCAAAACGCCGGCAGTTCAAAACAGAAAGAGACTAATCATGAGGTATTATTTCTCTTCTATGCTTATTAAACGAAAAACGTACAACAATAAAATAATATCATTTTAAGTTCTGTTCGAATTATATTAAGTTCATTTTGAGAAAACACTACATATGTTGAATACAGTGCAATGAAAAAAATTCTAATGAAACACACGATTAACTCTGCAAAACGAACTGATATGAAATAACTAGGTTCGAAATTAATCGACAATCTGTTAAAATTGATTTCAGAATACTATTGCCTCAGTTTCTCGGCATTTCTGTATTGGTGATTTTTGGCAGCGTTCAGTTTTGGTGACGAGCAATTTTCAAAGTTTGTTCCACACGTCCTCAGTCACCAAGAAGCCTTTTTAAATACATGCACTGCATTTCCAGCCTTAAATACAAGATAGAGTTCTTTTCTGTCCCCAATGACGATAGAATCCTCGTATTCCAGAAAGTTGTAAAGCAAAAAGGTTCCCTCTCAATTTAATTCCCTACTTCATACACGTAAAATTTGAAAAATTACAATTATAGTTCAATCGGCCTCAAAGTATGTTAGGTACATATAACCCAAAGTGTGACGGAATTTCCGAACTGACTACCGACAGGACGCTAAAATCATTTCCGAAAAGGAATTGCATAAGGACTTTTACTCCATGGAATCCTCCGATTCTGTAAGATTCTCTGCAAGCCTTAGAAAAATATTGGCATACTCTCTGAATTTCGTGTCATATATTAAAATGAGAGAGCATTGAAAGACACTCAGCAAACTTTTGTTGAAATAAAACGATTGATTTCAGTAGTACTTAAGCTGCTCACACCGTGCTGCTAAATTGGGCGCAACTTCAGAAAAGGAGTTCCACTTACAAATGCTTGTTGAGCACTAGCACGCATTGTAACAAACTGAATAATTGCTGCTTACGTGGTTAACTTACAAGTTTCCTAATTTGAATACGAGATACAGGTCGACGCCTGCAAATGTTGATAAGCTGGTTACTCGAACTCATTTCGAAACCAGGATTGAAAAGGATTAATTTTAAGAGGTTTGGACTATTCTATTGAATTATTTGTATAAGTCTTTGCCAGCCGAAATTTTTTGAGCGTATGAATCATCATAGAGATCGATAGACGTAAAAATGTATCATGATGCTCAAAAATTGTAACACTGCTTCATTTTAAGCAATTTTTTCTAAAGAAAAATTAACGTATGTAATTACAATAATAGATCAATACGGTAATTGAGTATTAGTTGAAGAATAATGCTGGTTCTGGCGTTGCTCATGAATAATGGATAAATAAAACAGCTTAACATCAACTGGTAGCTTACTGAATTTGAAAAAGAGAGGTGGATGGGAAAAGTTTTGACTCCTTCGTGTTAGGCGTGTCCGGAAGTGAGGCAATCAATCTGTACCTTATGCGCGAGTGTGCTGTCTACACTCGAATAGCTTCGAGGGACTGAATTTCAATGTAATCTCCAGAAATAAAGTAGAAAAAAGAACAGATTTTCAAAAACGCTGCTCACTGCTCCCCATTTACTAGTCTGTAGATCAACCAATTTAAGAAGGCAATAAAAAAAATAATCAAGAAAGATCAGGTTTCGCTACGGCTTTCTCTCTTGCGTTAATACATTTCCTATTTGAATCTGTAACAAGGCGATTGAATGAGCTGGAGGCAAAGCTGAAATATCGAGTTATAGGAGAATTTTAGAAGAAATTGACCATGAATTAAATATGTTTACCGCTCTCGACCGTGTGCTTGGCATCTTCCAGCAAAAGTTTAGTCTCAGCTTCAGTGAGCTCCTGCATCGCTGCCAACGCTCTCAAAGAGGCCAGGTAGCGTTTTTATAACAAATTAGAACCAAAGCTTCTATTATTGCAAGAAATCTATGGGGCGCGGCTCAATCAGAAACATATTTAAACAATTTTCGTGCCTCCAACGCTGTTGCCATTTTTTTGATACCTCTAAACTGAATTGACTAGAGACTAACGTAAGAATTCCTTTGGATTTCTTTTCGGCAAGCGCCAGGACACAATTTTCAGTTTTGCTCAAACTTTGAGGTGGATTTGCCCAAACTGTCTTCAAGGAACGAGTGCATCTGAATGCATACACATACAGTATGTGAGTGTATTCTGGAAAAAAATATATGAGGCATCTGTTCGAGCCAAATGCACGGAATGTTATTTTAATATTCTTTGATACAAAAATGGCTCTTAGTTCAGAGGCATGCGACGGGAAAAATTATTCGGTGATATCAAAAAGAGTGCTAATTTTGTTCGGTTCTTGAAACTTATAATTGATTGAGCAGATTCTCTTTACTGGTCCTGAAAATTTAGTCAAAAGCTTCGACGAAACTAAAAACTTTGTATTGACACTTCCTGACGAAAAAATTGAAATAAAAGATTTTTCAATGTGTCGTCTTTTTTCGTCATTAAGATGCATGTTCATATTAATTTCACGACGAGACGTTTGCAAAACGGATTCAACGAGTTTTTAGGAGTTTTCGTTAACGCGACGAGTTCCGTAGCAGTGCTACTGCGCAGCTGTACATAGAGCGGGCCCCGTGACCATGATTGCTGGATGAAAGAGCTCGCGCTCTCAAGGCCAAGGGCACCACAATCATGCGCCGGCTCTTGTGTTTCCGTCATTATGAAATGCACGAGCTGGCTACGGCGTTGAGCCATCACTCATTACACTGTAATGTGTTTCTGGGAGAAAATTAACAATTTGTAATGTGAGTAATTTGTGACCTTGACAGAGGCGGCGGGCGAGCTGCGCGGGCTTGCTTACGTGACGTTTACTTAAAGCTCGCTAAACACTGACTCAGGTTCCCAATTAACTTGCGTAATGCCGCTACGAATAAAACCAAAATGATAATGCAGGACTTTGATTTGTGATTGCTTCGTGAAAACGCACTGCCGTCGTCAACCTTCAGCGTCTAGCGCAAGAAAACTATCGATAATTTAGACGTAGCATATTTCCCAGAGTTATGCAGTATTTAACTTTGCCCAACACCTCAGTATGCCTGCAGACTGGGATGGCCGTGGACCATTACCTTGCGTATTTCCGTAGTTTCTCATCGGCTTTCTCTGACAAAAGGGCGCTCTCATCCTGAAAAGTCGATCATTTTACTGGCGTATGAGTTGTGCTCAGATCGAGGTGTGGAGGAATGCCAGACACATACACCAACACCTCTACATGAGCGTGGCTTGCAGTGAAAGTGTGCACACACGCACACAGTGTACGCGCAGCACACGCACGTACAGGCGTGCAGCTTAACCTTGTCCTACATAGGACCTCGCCTGTGTGTGCGCACCCGCATCCTCAGTCGTGCCAACACCCCCAGCGTCCTCCTCCCGCGGTCGGTCCCTGCCTGCTGCGGGCCCGAGTTCTGAGTGCCATTCCATACAGCTCAGCAGCTACTTCATCAGTAAATATTCATCTATAAAATCCACAACCAAATGATTGACACGGAATTTGCCACCAACTCTTTACTCACAAAAATTAACGATTTAAGCAAGCGTGTTTGATTTTATTTAGAAATTGTCACTAACTACAACGTATTGTAATGAATAGTTTATATCAAATCCTGTGAAATATACACGGACGGCACTTTAGGGACGGCCAACTACAGTATAACAGTTAGTATAAATAATGACGAAGAAGCTCAATAAATATTTTGCTTACTCTTACTCCCACAACGTATACTTTTAGCTCTATAGTACTATTGGGTTTAACGCGTTTTTTCTTGCATTCCTAACGTCAATCAGGAACGGTTTTTTATGGTAACCTATCATTGTTGCGCAGCTCATTTTCAAGTAAGCCTTCCCAGACGGTTGTCTTTGGCTTCTTTCTCTCGCTATAGGGGGTTACAATAAAAGTATAAAGTAAGAACAGAGCAAATTTTGATGTTGAACAAATTCACCGTGCACTCGGTCCACAACCAACGTATGTCATCAACTACGAACAGATTTGTGCAGCAGTTTACGGAACTGCTTTCTCAGATGACCATTAATGTGTACTTCCGAGACCATTCAAATGGAGAGTGAAAAGTGAAACTATTAAGTTACTAAATACTAAAGTGTGCATCAGTGAAGAAGCTGTCATTTTTAATGTTTTATGTATTTTATCCTTTGGCTAGTGTCCTGAATAAATAATAATGAATTAGTTATGTTTAGTTATCAAGCTAGTACAGATAGGGTTGCCTTATGAAATGAGAAAAAATTTATAATTTATAACGAATCCTTTAATAGCTCAAATTAACCGTTCTTATCAGCACCATGTTCTGGCAATCTTTTCTAGGTCAAATTATAATCCACTCTTGATAACGCTAATTTTAAATTTTAATCAGATTTATCCGCAAAAATTATCCACACTATTCGGCATACTTATCGTTCAAGGCAAATATCACGACTGGATTTGAACCCATTTCAGTCGTATTGTAAGGCAAACTTTTTAGACCTAACATTCAGTTGCAGGGCTTATTCTCGCTCTGGGCACGACAAACGCTGCAGGTGTTGCGCGTGTTATGCAGGCAAATGCGCGCCAGGGAGGCAGAAGAGGCACCAGCGCCGCTGCGACGCCACGAACATTCGACACTCCTTACGTGGCCAAAGTGTGAGGTTTGAAAAGATGGGACAGCCCTCCATCATACGTCGTGATACGCCCCTGGCAGAAAACAGACTGGCCGTTAGGTGATAATTAAGGATTTTGACTTGCGTCGCCGAGCAATTTTAATTTCATCACCTCAGTCTTATACTCGTGGAGTGGTCTTATTCCATTCATCCTCATCTCCTCTTTGTGTAAAACTATGGCGTGACTTTTAGCCACAGTTTTAAAATCGGGCAATTGCTGCAACGTACGCAGGAGACCAGGATACGTGTACGTATGACATAGTCTTTGAGTCAAACGAACTGAAAAATCCTGCGGAATTGTGTGCTGCTGATATTTTTGTGCAGAATGTGGCGTATCTTAGGTTGAAGAATAAAGTGCATTAAAAATCTAAAATCCCATCAGAAATATCAAGCAGCCTATTTTAATTACGCTGAAGGGCATGCCATAGTGGTATTGTAGTAGAAAACTCCCGCAAGAACGTCCAAAAATAATTCTTGCAGAAAATAATTTTTCGAGCAATGTATTTTGTTAATGCGACCACAGGAAATCAGCAAATATAAATTATTACACAAAAACGAGTTGTGAGTCCGATCCTAGTAACCGAATGAAAGCGAAGTACCACTACAAATGAAGAAATCAGAAATATTATTCAAACTTTGTAAAATGGCTCACACAACGCAGTGCAAACACATTTTCCGTACAACAACATGACTGACTTCAAACTCATCGGTGCTAGATAACTCGTTGAAACATGCTTCATTAGTACGCTGTCAATTTTTGTGGTTCCAATTAAAAAACGGCAGACATAAAACAAAAGTCAGGCTGATGCAAGTCTAAATTTCGACACTCCGCTGACAATGCTATTGATATGAATGAGCCGCCAAAAGTATCTCGCAGGTTTCATTAATTTTGTCAATTTATTATAAACATAAATTCAAACAGTCATGGTTTAAATATTCATGCACAAACTGTACGTGGAAAACGACATATTCAACTTATTATACATGCCAGTTGTATTAATAGTTGCTCGGAAATTTTCTAATTGAAATACAAATGTACAATGAATACGATCACATCTAATTCAAAGTCTCCCTACACTGTGTGTAATATGTTATTAAATTAAGCGTAGATTTCGTGCTGATTTTACTAAGCGATGATTATTATCCATCGTATTATTGGTGTACTGCCTACGAATTTATTGTGCTCGTGACTTTAACACGTTCAGGTGGAACCGCTTGCGGCCGATGCGTCTACCACTTACACCACGAGTTATGGTGTAGTGGCTCATGTGTGTTTACCGGCACTGATACATTAGAGCTGTTGAAATTGAACAAATGAATCGTTAGGTACACATTCATTTAAGTTAGAATCTTTAAAATGCGTATTGAACGCCATCAGCTGTCCGAGGTGACTGGAATGCGTCATTACAACGCCTTTAGGTGTCAGGAATAGTTGAAATGTGAACTACGGAACGAAACCGCTGCGAGGGGACAGAATGCTGCGAGAGGACGTTAACAAGGCAGCAGTTGCATTTCAGCCCTGTCATGACTCATCTACGTTTGCCTCGTTTGAACAATGTGAATATCCCAAAAAAAGAGTGCCCACGAACAACACTTAAACGTCAAGAAATAATACAGTCAATGAGACTGGAAACCACTCTTGTAAACTTGAAGACCAAATCATGATCAGACAACAATATCCGAATTAGCTTTGAGCTCGTGTTTTCACTTCCAAGTTTTAATGGCATGTCCAAAGTTTCTTAACATGCTCGCCCTTTTCGTGAATCTGCGACATAATTTGTTTCGAGCTTTTATTCGGGAATTTCTGAAGCATTTCGTTGTGAAATAATTATTCTTTTTCTTTTGCACAGGGGTTAACTTGCCTAAATCGTGAATGCTATGGAATATTTGAAGCAACAACGAAACAGAATCGTAAAACTTTCATTATGCTTCATCAAAATGGAAATTAGTTTCAGAGTGAAGGGCATCTCTGTCTTCTCTTGCTTGCAAGGTTATGTTTTCTTTCTATTTATAGTCGTCTAAAGCAGCTGTATAAGGCATCATAATTTGCATCAGATATGCACACTTTAGCTCGACACAACAGAGCGGCTCTATAAGCCTATGAGAACACAAATAGTAAACTCACCCTACTCAAAATACAAGTGATACAACTTGTAACACTTTAAGAACTTAATAGGAATAATGTAAATATTTATTTCTATTTTGTATATTTCTTGCATATTTCTTTTGTATATATATGCATAATTCTTTTCTTAGTTACTTTGAACGATATAAGTTCACTTTTATTGGTACTATGCGTTAATTTATCCGTATGTTGGGGTCAGTATAAAGGAGTCTCCTTACGTCCAGGCAAAATCCTCACCAAACCGTCCAACTCTTCGGGCCAGGATTATTGCGCAAACATAAATCATTGGTGGCTCTGTATTTTATAAACCTAGTACATGGCTAGAGACTGTCATGAAGTCAATGCATTGGTCCCTATTGAATTGACTTCATTGCAATAGCAACACTTGTCCCAATTTGAATGTACACGACTTTGAAAATAACTTTTCAGATTTTTTTTTCTGTGTGCACGTGTTTTAGAACTAATTTTCTCGCAGCATTTCAAAAAGAATAGTTTCTAACTTCAATTTTTTCGCGCATTTACTATTAGTTTTTCAGAATCTGAAGTTTATAATTTCAGCATATTTTTGAAGCTGTTACAACTTCTTCCTCATCCTAAGAGTGCGTTAACTGCTACCAAGAACGGAAGAGCGTAATGGAAATGCTTTCCAATTCATTAAAATTGTGACTCCTTAAATCATTTCAAGCGTGCAATAAAGTTCTGTGCGACACTTTGGAGAGACGACATCATCTATTTAAGGATTTATACGTTCTGTACTCACTTTAATAATATTTGTGCACTCGACAATAGTGTGCTCTCCGTGGTACAGTGGTTAAGGAATCGGGCTCGTATGTTGGAGTCGCGGGTTCGTATCCCGGCGCTGGCGCGGAGATTTTCCCCGTTGGGTATTAGGGAAAGCTCAAGCACAATACCCCACTCAACCCAGGTGTCGGAAATGGGTATCGGCTTTACGGGGGAATCGTCATGGTGTCCTATATATAGGGTTAGTTATAAGACATTTGAAAAACCAATGCTAAGATCATATGTATCAGGCTTGATTGGAAATAAAGCATCCCAAAGATGCCGATGTTAACCTGTTAACCTCGGCAGTGATTGGAAATCATAACACGTGTTCATTAGCCATGGCTCTTACTGCCCAAGCGGCGCTGCCTCGGAGGCGCACAAGTGTAACTTGGCACCGTTTGCAAGCCACTGGCTGATGATTAAGGTTCCACAAACTCTAAAAATTCACTGACAACTGATGAATTGTCACCTAACCTTTATTTCAAAACGAAAATAATTTAATACAGAAAAACAAACAATTGATAGTATCTTAAGAACTCCCCAGGCTCGCACTACCGTAGGGCATGATGCTGTCGAAGATTTATTCAAGGCCGAAATGGTCCGTTATCGAGGAAATTTCACCACGACTCCCGTGCTCTCAGCCAGCAAACACGTAGAGCTGTTTCTGCACCGTGTTTTTGAGTTACATTTTTTCTACGACGAGTAACAGTGGACATTTTTTGAGAGAAGCGTTTTGTATAATTTTCTAGTTTAGAAATACTTTCAAAAAATAGAACTATTTCCGTGTAAAAAAATAATTATTTGTTATCTTTATTAGTGTATTCACGAAAGAGTCTATTGTAATGTACCATGCTGGGAGATATATAGTTCACGTACTGCTCGGGAAGCACAGCGTACTTCATGAGCAGGTGTGGTGTTGTGTAGTGCTGAGTACTGAAGTGTAGAGCAGTATAGAATTGTGCAGTGCATGATAGTATAGCGTGTTGCAATGTAATGAAGAGTTGAGTAATACGTAACGTTAGTATCACCTACTATTCGTGTAGTGTACTTCAAGTGTGGTTACCATCACTAGTAAAAGTGCGCTGCATTTTCGGCTTATTGTGGGTATGTGTACTACAGTAACAACGTTTGACAGATTTACCGTGAGTGTTGTGTACCACAACTGCAGAGTGTGACAGGTGTGTTATGCGCCTTGCGTGCTGCCGCTGCAGTTTACTGGGAGAAGCGCTAACCCTCCGCTGGGGAATTTCAACGCGCCCCAGCAAATGAGTCTCCAGAATATGAGCCGACGGAGACATTCAGGGCGGCAGAGAAGAGCGGTACTGACACCAACATCAGCTCCTGGACGTTGTTGCTGCTAAGCCAACACTTGACTGATGTTCTGTGAGATAAATTGATGTTTTAAGAACTGATCCACACCTCTGCGATACTTAACTACAATAAACAGTCACACTGGGTTAACTCATCCATACAGCGTGGTCATCTTAGGTGATAAGGAGCCACATTGGAACAACGATCAGAGGTTTAGTTCAATTACACAACTTAAAGCTACAACCAAGCGTTCTGTATTGTAGACGTATAAAATATTCGAATAAGTTTTTCAATTTGAAAAATATAGTGAGGAACTGAAATAAAGCACACGATGAAGAGACCATCGTCTGTGTGTGTGTGTGTGTGTGTGTGTGAGGAACACACACACTCATACACAGGTCTATGAGAGAAGACGTATGCATGTGAAGATCGTAGGCGCGCACACACACATACACACACACACACTCAGGTGTTTGACGAGAATTTGTGTTTGTGTGAGGAGCACACACATACACACATACACATAGGTGAATGTCCCACACACACACAGGTGAATGCCACACACACACACAGGTGTATGCCACACACGTATAGGTGTATTAGGGACGCACACACGTATAGGAGTCGTGTACGTGTGAGAGGCGTGCCCACACACATAGATGTATAAGGAGGGAGCCGTGTGCGTGTGAGAAGCGTGCCCACACACACAGGTGTACAAGGAGGGGGCCGTGTGCGTGTCAGAGACGCACACGCAGCTGTACGAGGAGGGGGAGCCGTGTGTTTGAAGTGCACTAGGTGAAGGTTAGCCCCCCGAAAGGTATCTCCTCTGACCCCCGGAGAATATAAGGGGTCTCTGTGCCCCCCACCCCTCCTTTCTTGCAATGCTGCAGTGACTAACATGTGACCCCTCCCCCCCAGCTTCCAGCCCCCACCCCAGACCTTGAGTGGTCGAGCCAGAGGGACTTGGGGAAATGAGGGGAGTGAGGGGCGGGAGCAGAAGATGGGCTCCGGCTGTGGGGCAATTGCAAAACGAGGAAGAGCCGTCAAACCTGACGGACCGACCAGTAGCAGTTGAGAGGGAGGGGCCTTCGAAAAACGTTTGAGTCGAGCCCGTGTAGCTCAATTGAGTGATGCAAGAGCAGTATGGAGTGGGGTATGCGAGGCACTCAACAGCGCTCTCCTCACTCCGAGACAATGAGCGCGCGCATCGTGACGGAGCAGTGCTGTCGAAATGAGTGACGGACTAAATTTGATAGTTGTTGATGTTTGCGTTGAACAAACGCGTTGTCTATTAGTGTCGCGACCTGCAGATGGGCTTATAAGGAGAACCCATGCTGGCAGTAATTAGAGGGCTGGCATGTATGCGGAGTCGACTGCCGACCAGGAATGCAACTGCTATTCTTTCGGAGAAAAGGTGGAAGAGTGTTGATGGAGGGAGAGGAGTGCTAGCTCATCAGAACAAGGCATAAGAAATTCTTCCTTAAACTCTGAAGTGTTTGACCTATTCTCTTAAAATTGGATTTAATTTGCTCAAGTTTTTTATAAAGATAGTATTTATTTTCCTCAAATGAAAATGTATCATTCATCTATTCATCTCTGAATGCACTTTCTAAGGATTGAGTAATTACGTCAAGAAGCATGCGATTTACGCAGACCGCGCACGAAAGACTGGTGGTTGGTAACGAGGGAGCGATCATCAAGGACGTGCGATGTTCTTTCTCCAGCCGTCACGCTGCTGCGGTCGTCCCATCACTCTCATGTTAACGCTTAACTTGTCTCATCGACTCATTGTGCCTTGTCCCTTGTCCTGAATCAAAGCGTGATCAGATTAAACTTATGCTTATTTACAGCCCAAGGTATTGGCTGAACAAAGATATTCTCTCATAATGATATACATTGAAAATCGTTTTGCATCGGTTTCTTCAAAAGACTAATGGTCGTTTTGTTGAATGGTGTCCAGTCTTCTTTTCGAACGGCCACACGCTGCGCTTCACAGAAAATTTAGCATCTGATTACACTGTGCCAGACTCAAAAAAGCACAAGCAATCTGTGGCCTTTTTTATAAGTAAAATGGCATGGGAAACCCTTTTCTGGCCTTTTTTTAATTGGGTATAGTTTTTTTGCAGACTTATCGCAGAGAGAATTTCAGCGAAAAGAAGGCAGAAAGAAATTTCCAATTTCGTGTTGCATACAAAAATGGCCACAGATCTCTAGAACTCTTTTGAGTGCCGCACAGATTTATTATTGTGTGTTTAAATTAAATTAAATTTATATCTTAATTCTTTAAACTACAAACCTCGTGTTCATTATTCTTTTTTTTCTTTCAGATCTTAAATTTTTTCAACAATGAGTGCAAGACAATGCCAAAATGATCCAAAGAGATGCTGCTACGTATGCGAGGAATTAACATTTGCTAAAGAAAAGCGCAGCATTACACGCCGTTTTAAGAAATTGTACAAAGCGTACTTTGATTGCGACGTAGGAGACCGAGACAAGTCATGGGCTCCTCATGTGCGTTGCCATGCAATTGTGACGACATTGAGCGCCTGGTGTGCAGGAAATAATGTTCACGAGAAGTTTGGTGAGCCAGTGATTTAGCCCGAGCACAAAGATCACTCAAATGATTGCTATTTATGTCAGCAAGACTTTCCAAGCTGTAAGCAAAGAATAAGAAACACATTGTTTCCCCAAATTTACAATCAGTTATATGCCCGGTAGAGTACTTAAAAGATTTACCTGTGCCCAAACCTCCATATAAAAAACGCGGTGTTCAAGCAGTGCGGATGAACATTCTAGTAATGAATATGTGTAGCCCAATGATACAGAAAGTGAGAGTAAACCAATACCAATTCATCAAAAGGTTCCAAACGACTTCTGCAGGGATTTCTATTTAACCGACGAAAGTGAGCTTCTCAGATCGAGGCTTCAAGAACGTAATCTTCTTAAGAAAGGAGTGAAGATAACACTCTGCAGAAAACGTACAGAGAAGCTGGTTGCATTATTCACCATTAATACCAACTGGTGACTTTTCATAGATGCATCCAAGGACAGCATCAAAGCTGTTCTGCTTCACAATGGTAGCACTCTGCCATCTGTTCCTATAATATACAGCGCAAAACATTTGAAGCGCAATTTGAGATCACTTGAAAATCTAGATGTATTTCTAACAAGCACATAGTATACTGACCATAACTGGCATATTTGTGCAGATATCAAGATTATATCCATGCTTGCAAGCCTTCAGCTTGGCTATACTGAATTTTGCTGCTTCCTGTGCTTGTGGAACTTCTGAGAACTGACCATTACGTTTGCAAGGATTAACCAGGAGGCTTCCTGATCTTAAGTAAAAAGGAGAGACGTTTACGTCTTGTGACGTAAACTTCAGTGTGAAATAAGCTAACAAAATATAAAGGAATCAAATATGTTAGCAATACTTCTATTTTGAAGGGCGCGATGAGCTCATTCAAAGCTGCGCCTTCGAAGCGTGACGCTTGAACACCCTGACGCAGCTCAGCTGGCGCGGCTGCTGGCGCTAGGTTCACCTGCCTTGGCTGGAGTGTCTGCTTGGAACAACGCGAATAAAATTTTCCTCCGTTTTTTGAACCACAGTCAGAGGAAATTAAGATAGAAATTTTAGAATTGTTTGCCAAATATTTTCTAGGAGTGAACTCTAAGGTGGTTTTAGATAATAGTTTCAAAATAGGCTCATTTTTTCGTTTCAAAGACATGCTTCCTACCGCGATGCAGGCCTCCCTGATTTATAAATTTTGTTTTGCACGATGTGCATCTGAGTACGTCGGTTTGACGTCGCGTACTCTAGGCTGTAGGGTGGCTGAGCATCGATGTAGAAGTTGCCGCACAGGAAATATTTTATCTAGTCCTTCGCATACAACTATTAGGGATCATTCAGAGCATATAATACCCCATTTAACATCAGTAATTTTAAAATTCTCACTATACCTAAATTTTCCTCTGATTTAAGGATTTTAGAACCTCTATTCAATTTGAGAAATAAGCCAATTTTGAACAACCAACTTAGTTCTTTTCCGTTGTCAATAGTTAACAGGTAGTTTTAAGGTTATTTATTTCCATTTACCAGCTTTCTAATTTATTTCATGGTTTTCCAGGTGCATTTATTTTGCTGAAGATGAGAAAATGCTCGAAACGTTTTATTTTTAATTTTTTTACTTGGAAATTTAATTCGAGTAAATGTTTTATACGGTATTTTTAGTTCTCTCCTTTTTACTTGAGATCAGATAACGTTTTTGGACGCATGTTGCATTTCATCCTTTTATATGCTTCGATATAATAACATGCAAATATTCGGCATTAAGACACCACTCAAGTTGTTAATTCATAATAAGTTTTGCATTCACCAATGTCATTCAAAGTTAATAGTTTTGAATTTTCTGAGATCTTCATTTGCGTTTCACCTAAATTAACATCCAAATCACTACATTTGAAGTTATGTTCATAAGCAGAACATTCTGAGTATTGGCAGCATTTTTTATTATATACATGACACCAAATGCGTAGGTCATTAATTAATTTGATCAAGATTTTTTTTGTTTCTAAGTTTTTGCCTTTAACATTATGAACAATAATTTTCTTTGTTTTAGCAGGGCATGAAAAAGTGTGGCAGCGTAGTGTACATGATGTTATGGACTGGATGTATTGGAATACATTTGAATATCACTAACCAATATCTAAAGAAAATAAAATTTTTCTGGAAATACGTTCTGATAAGACCCTTCAATATCGTTGTGTAGTCGCATAAAAAAAAGAGCCAATTCAGCGAGACCTCAAAATGAGCTTATTGTTCTCGCTTCCAAAAATGCTCGTATTTTTTTTCTGCTATTAGCAAGACCTGATGCAGCGTGCGTAGTAGCAGCAGAGAGCGCGTGCTCGACGTACGTGCGCGTGAAAGTGAAACGCGCGTGCGCACATCTGCGCGTCTGTCACGCGCCTGTCGCCGGTATCGCTGCGCTCTGACCGACGCCGTGCAGCACGCGCCTCCTGACGGAGCCGGCGTGATCAGGACTTCAGCAGGTGGATCGCTGATGCGCTCCCAACACTACCTACCAAACATGGACTGCAATGAGAATAAGGTCAGTAAGTTCTGGAGCAATCTTGAGATACCTGAATTAAACGTGACACATGAACCTTGAAAGTGATGTACTGTTTTCAACAGCACTCCGGAGCGGCTGAGTCGGTAGATTTTGGTGCTAAAATAATATTCGATAAAGGTTCATGCGATATTTGTGAGGAGGGCACAGGAATTCAGGAATTTAGCGCTTTTTTATTATACCTCAAAAAAATTAGGCTGGAACGACTTTTTTACTGGAAAATAAAAAACCATTTGGCTAGAACAATTTTTATATAAAAAGATCTGTACAATCTCATATGCAGAGTTCCCGATGTTCATGAAAGAAAAGTTCGTAATTTAATTTTTAGTTTGTTAAAATTGATTTTCTTTTGGCGATGCCAATAGGTATTGAATTCGTCTCTTTCACACCTATTAATGACATACTGAGGAGTGGCGCCAGCACTACAAAAAGAAGTTTACACAGTCACTTCTGCCCCAGTTGCTGTAAATGTTACGTACTACGTCAGAGCAGAGATCGATTGTCTGGAAATTGAAAGATCGCCGTCAGCAGTATAAGTGGGTACAAGAATGTACTTTCTCAGATCTTCAGAAAGTCGAAAGTATAACTCTTGATAGTTCGGCTTCTGAACGAAACATTCAAATTTGGAGTGTACTGTTGTAAACATTGTCTAAGTTTTGTGAAAAAATTTTTTGTGTACCTATCTACAACTTACTTTCATTCTGTAAGGGGAAAAATGCGCATTCATATTTTCATGTCCTCTTAGACGGTAAAATTGTATTTTTTTTAAATTTCAGTAGATTTGATGTGTTATTCTTATGCGTTTTAGTCGTCGCAGTACGAGTCTTTCGGCGTTATCTAATGCACAACCGCTCATAGTGCCTCGGACAATTCAAGTACTGATATTTACGTCAATAAATTCATCGGAAGAGGTCAACTCTCACATGTAAGTATACTAAAAGCGATAAGTTTGATGTCTAGTGATATTCTTAGTCAACGTAGACTACAAGTACATGCTGGTCATAATTACGCAGCAAAACATTTTATACTTATCATCCCAACTGATCTTATAGCTTTGATGCATCATCGTGTTGTGTTGAGATGCGTAGTGAATTTCTATGGCGGCAGTTGTACAGTTGAACAGTGAGTAAAATAACGAGTATCTTGTCAATTCGCATCAGGCATCGTTATTTTTTCGATCATTTCTATAGCAAAGCTGCTAGCAAAGGTATTGGCTGCGCTCAAGTCTCGGGAGACGCAATCATTGGCAGGAGTCATAAGTTTTGAGTATATGAATCCAAATTTGACGGATTTACAACAAAGAAATTCACCATCACAGGCATGAAGCAGCAGACTAGGTGTTTTGTGCTACATGGAAAATATCGAACAATCCATGTGCGCTGTAAGTGCTAGCAAACATCCTGTAAAAAAGATCACTACTCTCAAAGACTGAAGTACATCGGACACCCAACACCTAAGAGAGAGAGAAAGAGAGAGAGAGAGAAAGAGAGATAAGCAATCAAGACTGCCGAATTAGATACTAATAGAGTACTATAGGATCCTTTAAATGTCATGGGCTTCTAGCGTCGGCAGGATATTCAGCGATGCATGGTGTTTGCAACCACCTACATCTTTACTGTAAAATATTTTATTTATCAAAGCTAATTAAACATGAGCGTAAGTTGGATGTGCGTCAATGAATTTGTTTCTAAATCCGTATGCAGTGAATTAATTTTTACAAATCTATCGCTCAATTCTGAGCACGCAGCGGTGAAATACTATTACACATCCACTCACTTCAATTCTTCATGCATGCACTGAGAGTATGGTTCACAGACATATCGGCCGTCATTCAAATGAAATTTTCATGATTCCCCGTCAAGAACAAAACTTTAGGAAAACAGTATACCTCTGCCCGTTTTGCTAGGTGTTATGAACGGGTGCGGCTGGTGAGCTCATAGGACGTATATGGCGCATAACGTTAAAATGACCCATTGGCGGTGGTGCTGTTTGAGCTATTAGCGTTTAATGTTAAAGCAGAGCAAAAAACAAGAGATGCATCCTCAACCACGCCACTTTCCATTTATCTAACGTTCAATTAGGTTTCACTGAAATAACATTGAATGTGCAGCGAACACAGATGCATCGAACACATTCAATACAGATGCATGCATCTGTAAATGTGCATCGAACACAGCAATTCCCAGCGAAATTTTCCAGCAAATTAACTTTGAACCAGCTGCTAAAAGATGTATCGTTTTAGGCTAATCCACTTTGCACAGAAGAATCAGTTAGTGATAAAAATAGCGGTGATATATTTTCTGGAATATACGGATATCCTCTTTTACATTACAATAGTGTATCGAAGATTGACAAAATAGATTCACATTCAATAATTTTTTAATCTGGTCTTTTCTCGTACCAGGAGTTACTCTAGGTATTTCGCCGAAAGATCATGCAATGAGGAAAGATTTATGGCATAGCGATACTACTGTCCGTATATCCACTTAAGTTTCACCTTGTGCACAACGAAGAGCTATGACCCGAATGTAACAAGACGAAGTGTTTACAATTGAATCACAAACTATTCGATTTCAATATGTGTTATGTAACTGTTTTGAAGATTTATAGGGAGATACTTGCCTTCTATCACACACATTAGAAAGCAAAGCAAGTAATAAATATATATAGCGCTAGTCAGCTCTCATCGCCAAACCAATCTACGAGCGTGCGAAAGTGCACAATGTCTTCGACGATATCTTCTCTCTTTCTTTACCTCTCTCCCTGAAAAGTGGTAACGTTCTCATGTCGTCACTAATCATCTTGTTGACATGGAAATTAGCACTTCAAAAGACTTGTCCTCGAAATAATTGAGCCAATGACTACACGATGCAGAGATCAGCTGTAGAACACAGCGCAGCATCTAATTAGTGCGCCCCACTAAACTTACGACCACATGCGAGACTTAGCAACTGCATGCATCGTGTGCCACATAGCCCCTCCCCTCACGTCTCCCACAGAATGGAGAGCGCATTTCACTTTCATCTCCAGCGATCGTCACGTTACTTTTACTTTCGTGGCGGGGGTGGTGGTGACAGCTCAGCAACGGCGCTCACAGTCCGATGCTCTCATCTTAATTGCTGAATCTCGGCGTGCTGCCTTTGTGATGAGCATCTGCTCGCATTTGCAAGGTGAATTGAGCATGCTTTTCAGTGAAGTAAATGAAATTTGCGAGCTAAGAAATAACGTATTCTCAATAACTCATTCTATAACTTTGGCTCGTGTCAACTAATTGCAGAGGTCAAGTGATAATTCAAAGATCATATTTTTGAGAATATAGGTGAAATGCGTCATGACTGTAGTATTACGACGCAACTCCATTGCATGGGCTTCGAAAATTTAGCTTGTAAAGTCGACACTCATTAAGAAGGTAAATTCCCGCTGTTACTATTTGCCTTTCACTCTTAGAAGAAACTGTAATGACGTTTATTTAAAGCGTAAAATAACATTGATCTGAAGCACCAGGGTGATACTGAGAATATGTGCGTTAGAAATTACAGAAAATAAAAAACGTCAAAAAGAGTATTCATGTTATGCACTTTTTCCGAAAGGAGAGAGACATGAGGAGCGAAGATTTGGGTGTTTTTCTCACAGGTTCCTAAGCGCGAGCTCTGACTTTCCAGAGCAAGAGCGCTCGATTCGTTGCATAAAGCTCTGCTTGGAGCTGCTTGGTCGCGCGGTTAGTGCGAGTTGTTTGTTCAAATGCGAAATGGGTATGATTTGTGGTATCGAATAAAACGACCTAACATATTTGCGGTAAAAATTGTAAATTGAATTTCCAAAACTACACATTCGCTCAAACAACGAGCGCCGGTAGCGCTGAGGAAAGTTAGCGGTGTGATCGGCCGATAACTCTAAAATATTGTGGCTTAGCTCTGCAGCTACGCAACATTCAGTAGTCGTTAATTACACTCGACCATTACGCACTATGAGAATTATTTTTGACGCATGCTGTAACTCTAAGAGCAGCAGTAGGCATAGTTCGCGGGAGAGCTGCGGCAAAGTATCCCGTGCGGCAATTTTTTATTTTGTTTTATCATTTTAAGCATCGATCGATTCCCTTACCAATTTGAAACATTTATCCCTAAATATATAATTTCAACAGTGTTTACTTTTCATTTCCTAAACTGAGGGATTGCTGCAAAATGACAAATTTTGACCGTCAATAGCTCGTTAAATATAAGCATTACAGCATTACTAACACACGCCAACGATTACATTGGAGAAAAGTTACTGCCGTTCATGAGCTCCTGAAGCTGGCACAATTTTAGTTGTATTCTATTCTAATGAATTCTAATCAATTTCAGAAAAAAAACATTTTCTTGTTTTCAAACCTTGTTCAATGACTCTCTTCACAATGTTTTCGCACACGAAATTTCTCAGTTACTAATGTGTATCTTTTTCGACTTTTTCAAACGAAAATCTTAACTGAGAGGCTTTACAAAAGGAGAAGTGTCCAAAAAATCTATAGTAATTTACTGGAAAAAGTTCAGTAGACATTACCCAGTACTATTTTTACTGTCAAAATTTGTTCCACAGTTTTTCAAGCAGTGGGTATAAAATAGTCTGCAGAATGGCATACAGAGCATGCTGCTTGTAAGTTATACGCAAAAAATAAAAATACTTGTCATAAACTGAGAAGCTAAAAAACAACAAATAATATAATTAATGCATATCGCTCACACGTTTTACTACATAAGTTCACAGCAAATCGCAAAATTTAACATATCATTACCCAACAAAGGTTCTCTTAAGTTATCTCAAAGTGAATTCCGACTTATTTTGAATATAAAATTCAGCAATTAGTAGACCCAATCGGCTTTTGTGTAAACTGATTGTTCATACATACTGAGTATTATTAAGAAAGTCTTGTTTTTTAGTGCAATTAACAAATTCTAGCTGCCATACAAAACCAAGACTTTTCTCCTCAACATGGAGTTGGAAAACATCCTAGGTTCTCCAAACAAGAGCCTATAAGGATACCGTTTTGGACACCACCGAGGGAGCGGCCATGTTATGCTGGACTTCTGAGCAGAGCAATGCAAGTCCGAGAAACTGTCCGAGAATTACTTCTCGGCACTCTGCCTGGGTACAGAGGTTGGACCAAATAGGATGTTTTTAAATCGGGCTTATGCCAAACCGAGGTCTTAGTACAAAATAGAAAAGATAACTCTCATAGCAAAGGTTAGTAACTTCTAAATACAGATGACTCGCTGCTAGGGCATACATGTTTGGGCACACTTTGAGCCAAATGACATAAGCCTACTTGTAACTCTAAGGAGGTGATACTGTGATTCTTGCTGGGTGTATCGCTAGCAATCGAAGAGCAATTGATTTAAGGCAACCACACAAAAGAACGATATCTAATCATTTAATAGTTGAATCAAAGGTGAAGAATTTGTAATAAGAATCTGTACTGGACGTAGATTTTGAGAAAGTTTGTCATCATTCGGCAGGCTTGCAGTTAATAATGATGCCATCGTGATACTCGTAGATAGGCTCGTATTAGAAATATGGAAATCGAATGAGTGCACATCTCAATGCTGTCGCCTGCAGTTAGGAGTGCTAACGCGTAACAGAATATTCTGATCGACTGATTTAGTGTAATTCTTGAAAAAACTGGAGAAAGACATAAGACTTAATATCTCAATTACCAGCCTGCGACTTTCACTACCTTATTAGAATTGCATGAAACACTAGCTAATGCCAGACTTTACAAAAAATCTTCCCCAATTTTCAAACTATTAGATGGCTGTTAACTTGGCTCAAAGTTTTTCAGTACGTATCAAGTAACGTTCTGATGTCTGAAGTAGAACAAAAGATCGGATTTTTTGTTAATTTACCTGCAAAGGGGATTGCGAATAAAAATTTTGATTTACGAAACTTGTAATGGATTTCCCTCATACGAAATGAGTAGTTAAATGTGCTCAACATGCGAACGAGTTCTATGTTGAGTTTACCTGCATGTAACACGAAACGTTAGGAGTGAACACGGAATATTGTTTTCGGAGTCATGAACGTTACTGAACTACGGATGACCGATGCAGCAGCTTGTGACTCTCATTTCAAATTCGTAGAATTTGCCTTAAGAACATACCATTAGAATAAAACCTTCCTGACTGACTGATTGAAAACTTGGCTCGGCTCAGTTGCACTTTTTCGTCAGGCATACTAGCATTACTTGCTGGATGAATTTACTGTATGTGTACTATACTGGGAGTAAAATGACAGCAAACAATGGAGAACATCAACTGTGAGCTCTGATCCCAGAGAGAAATAATTTTCTTTCAGGTACGAGGAACAAATTCGTAGAAAAAATTTTGACCTAATTTTACTTAGTTACAAGAATTGGCTCAGAGTTTGCATAAAATACTGACATTTTTGTAAAATTCACCGATATGTATGCCATACAGGAAAGGTTGGCTGCATTCCATTGACTTTCATTTGCAGAACTCGGAGCAGGATGAATTTGGGCCTTTTGAGTTGAAGCCGTGAGCGCGGATGAAGCAAGTCGTGTGTTGTCCGCGGTATCAATGAAAAGTTCTTGTCTGTCTGGAAATAAATGTGTGACCAGTGAAACTCGCACAACTTTTTTGCGTCTAGAATTCCACGTCATAGGACGACCTCATTTAGCACTGACTGGTTAATATTGTTATACAAGGGGATTTACCCCCGAAGACGCTATATAGTCATTTCAACGGTGACTTCTGAGTATCATTACGTATCCTCCTCGTATGATCTATTTATTATTTCTGTCATCACCGTTTATTTATAGTAAAAGGAGAATTTCCATTCACTGTTCGAATTTGGGCGCTTATGTAAATGTCACTAAATAGACATGTTGGACGAAATAAGCAGAAAAAAGTAAAGGCTTGCTATAAAGCCATTCCGAAGACATGGTACGGGTGTAAGTAAAATTTCGATAACAGATACTCTTCGGTGTAAGTACTGGCTGATTAGGGTGAGAATTAGAACACTGAAAGCGGTGAAATTTAAAGAAATGTTAATTTGGAGGGTTGAGAAAAGTCAATGAGATTGAAACGCAATTTTCTGAGCGTGCCAGCATCACATCAGAAAGTCGTGTGTCTAGCTCCTGAGGGCAGCCAGAAGCAGCCGAGCTGATGCTTGATCTCCCCCTCAATGCCACGCGTCTTGCGGCTCCCGTGTCGCAATGGTAGGCTGAGCCGCCAGGCCCGCGGCAGCTGCGCCGGGCAGCCGTGGCTTGCTAACTGCTTTGTTTCTGCTCCGAAATTAATTTTACTTGAAATGACTGAGAAAATTTTTTGCGGGAATTTCATTTGTTATATTTATCTCACCAACACTTTAGAATGTGATTTTAATCACTGCAGCCTTTAAACTTAATATTTATACACCTTACCTAACAACTGGACAGTTTGACATAGCGGCGTTTACTTCACTCTTAATTTGCTGAAAAAAGTTTTCATGAATTATAGAGTTATCTTCCATACAGATGGGATCAATTTTCTCGTGAAACGACGCCATTTGATAGGACATGGCTAACAAGGCGGCTGAATGTGTAACGCCCAAGAAATAATTTCACCACATTCTGTGATTTTGGTTAATAAAGCTGCAATTTACATTCAAAATGCTCAAATTTTTCATTCCAAGTGGTCTACGCACGTGGTGAGGTTCAATTATTTTAGGTAGAGTTCCGTCCTTGACTTCCTGCGTTTTTCTCTCGCATTCGCTGGTACTGCGACCCTGACATTCTACCTCCTGGCAGCCCGCACTTTTGTTTAATGATCCATCCTTCTGCTTGATGGTGAGGCTTTATTCCGCTACCAGCTTCTGGCGTTATTTTATACGTATCCTTGGGATAATTTCACGTGTGTCCCTGGTATCATTCCAACTGTGTCCTTTGCATCTTTCCAACTGTGTTCTTTGTATCATTCCATCAGTGTCCTTGGCATCCTTCCATCATTGTCCCTGGCATCATTCCAGCATTGTCCCTGGCATCATTCTACCTGCATTTCCCCGGTAGCATTCCATCTACAAATTGGTGGTAAATATTCAGAACGCTTACGAGCAGATGCAGTGCTCAAGGAGAGTCCAATGAATCTTCATGATTTAAGGATCGCTTGCATTCAAGAATGGAACTAGAGGCCTCAAGCGAAATGTGAAAGGTCAGTATCCAGTTCCAGAACCGCCTCTGTGCAGTTATTTCAATAAAAGTCTCAGAACTAAGTTAAATAGACTTGTTTTTACTTTTGGCTACATTCTTTATCCCGTGTTAATATTTGCTTAGTTAATTTCTCGTTGCCAGTTAATTCTATTCCATTCTGTTGGATGTATTTTCTCTGAAGTGTATGCACTCTTTTCCCCCAACCATGGCGCGAAGTTATCAAATTGCACAAAAACAGTAGTGTAAATACATGTCACTAGGCACTGTGTGTGCTCGAGAGTCTGCGATGTCCTGAAGTTCGAGGAGTGATCACTCTTCTGTGACACCCGAAGAGTACTTAAGTAGAATTTTCATAACTCAAAATATTCTGTTGCGTGAAGTCCAGAAGTTAAGTGACTAACTCCAAGACTAATCGAGCTAGTAAAAGTGAGAGACAAAGCCATTTCATAATCTGGTGCATATTTCTTAATAGAGCATGCTACCGCAAGTATCCATTTCAATCCCTAGTTTATTTTGAAGGTCGAGGAACTTTGCAAACAAATAAATAATGATTGGTCACAAGTTTTAAGCGAAGCATTATTCTTATTTTTAAAAATTTGTCAAAAATCATTCAATTGAATGACATACTAAAACATGGGAAATTCGCTCTTAATGTATCCAGTTTTATTTTTGTAGCTGGAGCTTTACGCGGAGCGATAGCTTCGTCTCTGTCAGTTGTTTGTTTCTGTTTTTGAATCATTGTCCAGGTATGGTGGGAAAATTAAGTTGTATCCATGCAAGCAGTGCTTATTTCGAGCTGGAGGTGAGCATAGTAGCTACGAATGGATCGAGGTTTGCATTCGTTTTCGCATTCTCGTTTAGAAGTGTTACTTTACGAGGCAGGCCATACCAAATACTACTGTATCGCTTATTCCTCAACTACGGATGCTATTTTATTTTCCAATTTTTCTAATTTACCTCACCAACGCGTTTTGCTTTTGTTATTTTATTTTTGTGCTAAATGTTTTCATTCTTGAAGGTCTTGAAGTTTTAACTAGCTTGAAACTAATTGAACGAAACGCTCAAGGCCATGCTAAACTTTTAATGAAGGCAGCTGCCAGTTGTTTAACTAACGCTTAAAATGAGTTTCTAAACTTCATAATGACGTTAATGTTTCAATGTCTGAAGAAAGATTACCTTTGGTTTCTCAAGTAACGCATTAGATTGTGAACTTCCTCTTTGACGTGTGTTTCTCTTAAAAAATGTATACTTTTGCTTGATTTCCTGTCCTTCACCGATTTTAACTTTACCTAATTTTACTTTTCAAAATGCCTTTCCTGGTTCAGCAGGTGTGGTGTTGAACTTGCTTGGTTTGTCCTTATTATTACTTTCATTCATGAGTTTGAGGTGTTGAGATACTGGTTTATATGGTGATATCGGCCACAACGTTGCTTGACTAACACGTACTTGTGGTTGAATGAAGTACGTCGTGAGGTCTACGCCCTGACTTAACTTCCTCTGCACACCCTCGCTTCACGGCACTAACTAAAATAGAATAGACAGAATTATAGCCTAAGTATTAGTGTTAATGTTTTTAATCATTTCTTTTTCAGGTTCAAAAATACAAAAAAATATTAGAATTCTAAGCATGTGTAGGAATATTCAACATTGTAGTTGAGTATATGGTAAAACTTTACCCCAGAATTTGAATGCATAAAGCTCTTGGATTGCTTGAAAAATCTAATAATGAATTGCAGGTTTTGGGATGAAGCTAATAACTTATGCAGAGTCAAGTTTTTATTTATTCCGGCTGCTTAACGCTCTTTTTCATTCATTGTATGAAAACTTGTCGTCAAAATACCGAGGAATCGCATGAAATTCATCTAAAAAAACAGTGTTTCAGCTTTGCACACACTCGCTAAATTTCATTCTTAAGATCAAATTTTGCGTTAGAAAGGAAATACGTACAAGTCTCCTGAGGACCAGCTTCCAACAAAGAGATGAGAATAGCCTCACAGAACAATAACTGGGAACTCAGTAAATGCAATACTTAACTAAATGAGTAAATGGCTACATCTTGGAGCCGGAATTGATATGATAAAGTTCATGAAAAAATTTTGTACCAAAACCTGGCCTCAAGCACACTCTCCACTTGAACGAGACAGGCTCGAGTGACGATTTTCCTCGACATCAAAGTAATTTCCAACGTTTTGAGTCTAGCATCATTGGTTGAATAATTGACATCACCGTAATCAAGAAATTTGCTTTCTTGCACATGAAAAACTCAGCATTCTGAATAAATAAAAGATCAATAAAATAAAAGTATATTCAGAACACAGTCTGCAGCACGGCGGGGACACAAGATAGCTCAGGTTTCCGACCGACCAACAAAGAAAACGTCGCCACCCGGTGGTGATTACTCCACGGATCGTTGAGTGAAAATTTCATTACGTCCACCATGACCACTGTTGAGGCTCATGCCTGCACGCCATACCAATTTTCCTTCAATAATTATAATCGATTACCATAAGTAAAAAAAACTTTCTATCCTCAGAATTTAACTGGCTGCGGACCATAAGTTTTAAATTGAACTTATGTACAAACACAAATTTTTTTCTGACAAAAAAATCCCCTTCATTGCAGGGCGCAGCACTTCAAAATGAACGATTATTTCGAAGTAGTGATGGGCTCAACTAAAACGCTCGTGCGGTCACAGTAGGTCAGCGGTCGCACGCCAACCTGAAGCTTTAGTTGCGCTCCAAAGTGGATGGAGTACATGCGTCGACAAAATGAGGCGTCTGGGTGCTGTCAAGAGTTTATTTTTTTATTTTCAGTTAATAGTTATTTTACGAAAAGATAAAACATTTTCCTTTCAACATGATTTGACAAGCTGGCAATAATTTTCGACTAATTTCATTTCACTTATTGTTCAAACACGAAGTATTAGGAATCAATTAAAAAATTCCTAATGAATTGTTTTCATCTTATCACGTATACCTAAGTACCTGATATATATAATTGAGATTAACGAGGGAATAAGAAACTCAAAACGTTTCATATACTGCGAATGTAACTTGGTTTTGCCCAAGTTTCCATCAGAAAATTAGAAACTAGTTGTCTTTTTCTACTACATCTTGTAATATAGTCGTCAATTTGATGTAGCAGAATGGAGTTTTTATTTTATAAAAAAATATGTCTCAAAACTAAAAACTAGGAAAATTACATTCATTTAACATTCTTCAACCAACAAATATTGAATTAATAATAAAAATTACTCTGATATACTTCAGCAAATAAACTTATAACAAAGGCTCGTAGCTTCAAAATTTAACGTTTTCCCGGTACGCGTAACGTAGTTTGGCATAACAAAACGTAAATAAACGAATCAAAATAAAACTAACGTTTGCTAAGGCTTTGGATTTAAAAAACAATTAGCTTTCCATTGTTTTCATGTATAGCTTTGTACGAATGCTTCAAAATTTAATTCGATGTGTAATGTTTTTTTGTTTGTTAATGGCGTGCTTATAAAACAATGTTATTTAAATATTATGTTCGTCAACCTTTCATCATTTCTGGTAAATTAAGGAGGACGATATTATTTGGATACGATATTTTTAAATTATTCAGGAATGCAGGTAATTGGTGAAGCATGTTCTCGAGCTAGTTTCTAGAACATTGTTGATATGTTCAAACGAAAAGATGGTTTCAAATTTCAGGCGCATCGGCTTTTTAGTCTGAGTCGTAGAATTATTTATTTTCACCAATAATATTTTCAACAATATTCCTTAATATCGCGCAAGCCATAGCTCATACGTCAATGTATATAAAAACCTTTCTGTAGAAAGTTCTTCATCGATGCTTTAGTATTTTTTCTTACGTGTATTTTAAGTTTTGTCAACCGTATACCAAGGCTTCATGTTCTTCTGAATTTTTTTTTTCAAACGTTGAAGAAGATATTATGATACTCATATACGTTTACCAACCGAAGATTTTTATGCGGATATATTTCAGGGCCAATAATGAATATTTTACGCAGCAACTTCGTTGGAAATTAACTTTTTTTTCTTCTCTTTTCTTTCAGTCTTTCCTTCCTGGTCGTGAACAGAGAGCATAGGTGTATACTCAACATGGAGTTGATGATGATAGAGCTGAGTAGTTGTCAATAATAAATGTAAATTTGAGTGAATATATAGCGCATAGATCAAGTTTTTTAGTTAGAAAGTAAAGTATGAAAAACGGCATGTCAATAATAGTAAATGATGTTAACAATTGGTGGAAAACAGGCTTACGTATAACAAGAAGAAAAAGTTTTTTTTGAGTGGTCAAATAAAGTAAATAAAATCGCATCGTGCGAAGAAAAATTAGCACACAAGAATGAAAAAGAATATTACTCAATCACAGAATAGTACGAAAAGGCTCAGGCCGCGTTACATAGAGCATGGAGAATCCATAGTGAGCTTCGACATACGTACTTGAGCACTCTCAGAGCAGCGCGTGGTGACCCTCGATGAGTGATTCTGGAAAAACAAAAAAAAAAACGCGTCAATCATTTCCGCTGCAGTTTGCAGCGTGAGCATGGCAGGAAGTTTCGTTCTGCAGTTTTGGGGAAATCAATTGAGTGTGGCAAAAGTGTTCAAGAATCGAATGAAATGACGCTAGTGCTTAGTTTAGTTAATTGTCTCTGATTTTTTCATCAGAGCTAGCTTGCACATTCATCAGAGGTAGTGTTTCTGACCAGAGTGGGCATCGTGAGATTTTAAATGAACTACGGAGAGTGAAAAAATTTCTAATAATGTTTGTAACGTAAAGTATAAGGCACTTGGACCTCACCATCTAATCGAGAATATGCTCGAAAATCAACGGTTTCTTAACTCGTCCTTTTACCATGCATAGCTCGTAAGTTTACATGGAGTATTTGAGTATCAACTGACTTTTACGTCACAAGCAAGCGCAGGATTAAAATTTTTCCAGTAGCTCATTAGTTCACGATCGCGTTTGTGTTTTAACTGACTTCAATGCAAACTCAGGATGGCCTTTTTTTCAGAAACTAAAGACGCCATGAAAAAAATAACATTCCCTTGAAGATTTGAAGTACCTATTTAAAGAGTAGGGAAAAGACAAAACATACAACAGATATCTATATAGTTCACTATATTTCTCAATTACGTGTAATCAAACCTAAAAAAGATAGAGATAAACGAAGTGAACTCCCCTGCGTACTGGATTCCAACTACGAGTATATGGATTAAAAGAGTCTCACAGCAATCAGAAGGAAATTAAAAGTATGTATGAAATTACCATCAACCGCTCGACTATCACAGATACAATGTAAGGTGATAGACTAAAACGAACATGTTAAAGTTTCTGTTAAACTGACTCTTTATACAGTTTATAGGTGACTGAGTTGTAATGAAGGAGAGAATAAACTTATAAGCCATTATAAACTTATAAACCATGGGATTAATTTATAAAACAAAGCACTGTTCTGACTCAACTAATAATTTCCGAGCGCTATAGTTGATTGACTTGTAATGATGATAGAATAAACTTATAAACCATGACAGTTTCAACAAGATTTCCGCGTGCGATGAATCTATGAAGCCACAAGGTGTGGCTTCTTTGATTTAAACACACTTCCTCCAATAAAAGAAGAAAAAGACATAATTAGCTGAGGGCGCAGAATGTAGTCATTACAATAGCAAATCGCTTTTCTCATCTTCAGGCGCAGGTGGAGCTTCTATCACGAGAATGGGAAGAACGATTGAAATGTTAAGTTGTTACAATTACTCACCAATTTCCGAAAAAAAATTGTAGTAAGAGGAGTAAATAAATGTGTTCTACTGAATAAAAAAATGAGTTTTGAGAATCAAATGCATCTTTGCCATCGAGCAATGAGATCATTCATACCTCGCTGATAGAAATTGATTAGTTGTAATGCCACAAAATATTTGGAAATTCACTCCACCTCTGATTTGGACGTAAAAGTTTTGCCCTTATAAATATTTTAAGTGCTTCAAAAATATTTATCAGTAGGTAAAAAATCAAGAGAACATGGAGGAGGTGATGAGTCTCTTTTCCAAAGTCTGTAAGTTTATACGAAGTCTTTCTTGCAACACGTGGCTGCTAATTGTTCTCGAGCAGAATTAGGTTATGCCGATTCACCAACAGGGGTCTCATTTCTCGCAAGCGAGCATGCATTTCAACGAGTTGCTTACGATATAAGTCTCTGCTGTGATGCTCTGACTGGCTTCCAGGAAGTCGTAGAGGACAACGCCAATTGCAGACCTCCAGACAGCCCCCATAATCTTTTGCCATTGTAACTTTGGCTTTAGAAAATGTTTGAGGGACTCATCACGATCGAGCCACTGATTTAATCGTTTGCGTGTATGAGAAATCCAGTTTTTGTCACAATTAAGTGGCCATTCAGTCAAGAATAGGATCATTTTCGTTGCGCAAAGAGAACATCGAGCTTACTTCAAAACGCCGAACCTTCTGATCTTCACTGAGCACATGCGGTACCCATTTATCGAACTTTCTAACCTTACTGATCACCTGTAAATAGCGTGAGACTGTTACAGTATTGACACCTATAGTCATCGAAATTTTCTTAAGTTTTGACGCAAATTTTGCTCGAAATTTACTTTCAGTTGTTCATTGTCAAGACTGTATGTATATCATCCACAGCACCTTTCTTCATCACCATTACGAAATATCTGAAACATCCTTCTTACTATCCCATTACTTGCAGTACCTCCTCCCCACACTCTATTGATATTGAGTGCTGTTTGGGAAGCATTCTGCCCGAGCTTCAACTCATGCAAGAAAAGTGAGCGAAGGTTTCTATTATGGCAATATTGGCCAGGAATGTTTTGTAGAAAAAAGTTGAAAATTATTAAAAACTCGCGTGAATTTGCACGAACACCAAAATTCACCTAAAATTTACTGAGAATTTTATGCTAAAGTGGCATTTCCAAACACTCAAATAGGCTACGATTTTGGTAACACCTATTACTCCGATCATTGCTCTTCCAGAAGGTCTAGCTGCTGAGACCTATATTTTTGTGCGCTTCAATGAGATCACAACCCATAACGGAAGTGATTGCTAGCCGCCGACCGGCTGAACTAGCATTGTTGGGCATACAAGCTATCTCCTGATTTGAATTAAGTGAAAAATTAGAAAAACTTCATATAAGCGAACGTTTGCCTAAAAATCAAACATACTGTATTTATATACAGATCACAGGGTATTCTTCAAAGATCCAACCATTGTTCAATTTTGATATGTTTAAGATAACCCAAACTAGAAAAATTATACATAGTGATATGCAAGAAGCTGAATTAATTGCTCCAAACATTTCGAAATATTGAAGAACTTCAAGTTTAAATGATTTCATCCACCTTGACCAAAACGACAATAAAAGTTGGCACAAAATAACCGGAGCGCCACACATGGCATGTAAGAAATAGAAAAGAGAGAAAAATTGTGCGAATAAATTTAGCTACGGAAAAACGTAGTTTCAAAATAAGGTACATCACAACCCAGTCTAACTTTTCGCCGCCTGCATGCATGTTCCGGCGAAAAAGTCGCCGGAAGTTGCTCATGTCTTTCATCTTCAGGACCTTAGGGAAGACGCGATGACGGAAAAATGTGACTTAGATATATTTCATATTTACCACAAAGTTAAATTTTGAAAACATTAGAGAAAAATAAAAACCAGAATGGAATAGATGTAGCGTTAACTCATTGTTCGGAGTGGCACAGAGCTAGAGTGACCCTTCAGTGATGGCTTGAGTCCATGAATCAAAAGGCTGCCTAACGCGCGTAAGGAGTCGGAAGAGCAGGTTGCGATAATTTAACAATTTCTTTTCAAAATAGGGTTACAAACCTATGAGCATAGTATCTAAAATAAATTAGAGGCTGAGAAGCTATGGATTCACTGGAACTAAAAGAAATTACCTAATGCAGCGCAAAGCGGGTGTGGTGGTGACGCTTCGCTGGCAGCGTCACACCGGCCACGCAAGTGCCGTGGACTGACGAGGACATGCCTCAAACAGCATGGGGCACGGTTACATCCCAAGCAACTTGGTCTATTGGTGCTCGTGTAGCGCTCATTGTGGAGACAAAACGTCACCTACACACCCGCTTTGCGAGGACGAGAGAACCTTTTTCGTACAGGTGGATCCTTAGCTTTTCCTCCAGCAAGTTAAATTAGAAAACGTGCTTCGGCCAAATTTTATCTTATTTTAAAATAAATTTCTAACCAACCTATCGGATACGACTCATATGACGCCTAAAGTACGTTAGGAAGTATTTTCATCCATACTCTTAAGCAATCACTAAACGATTACTCCAGCTGTGTGCAACTTCAAATACTAAACTGGGGTTTTATCTTTTTTATTTTGTTCCTCATTTTCCCCCAATATACTCAATGTTTCACTTGATTGTAAATTGAAAATGTCTAATTATCATCATTTTTTCTTAGCTTTTCTCAGGTACTGAAGATGATTGCGAAGGACCCTCGAAAGCTAATACTTTTAATAAGCCTCCTATGGAAACCAAAAGTTTCTGCACGCGTTTCTGTTATGTTTAATTAAAAAAAAAAGAAGTTTCATTAAGAGGAGGTACTCTAAAGAAGAGTGAGTGAAGACATCACTTTGAAATATGGAATAAGATGGAATATATCGCAAAGATTATTTGCCTGACATCAAACTTGAAATATCCAAGAATTTTCTTCCAAAAACGATGAAAAGTTGTGCAATTTTTAGGCAATTTCGATAGCATAAGCTAGAAAACTGCATTAAGTTTATTCTTGAAGGGCACGTACTTATGTTCAAATTTGTGGGTCATGGTGTTCTCTAAACATTCATCAGCGAACTTAGCTGTTCAACCACTATAAATAGTGATGGGAAAACATTATTCCTCTTTTAGGAAAGGAAAGGAAATAATTCAACGGCCGAGTAAACCTTCGATAAAATTGAACTTATCAAAAGCTTCCAAGAAAATGAGCTTCTCGCCAAGCCCCACCAAAATCTAGTTAACGGCGCTTGGTTCTCGTCAACATTTTTTCATCTTGGTCGAGTCCTTCCAAGCCTGGGAGCAGCTGAAATTAGATGCTTTAATCACCCTCAGCGCAAACTGGAACTTAATTCTCGTTTGAGTCTTGTACACTGTGATGGATCAAAAATCTAAAGTACTTTGTTTCACAAGCTCCATGTGAAATTCTCTTATTTACTTGATATACTTAATATAATGTATCTGTTAGAGGGTGCTGCCCTATCGTTGCATCCAA
The DNA here is from genome assembly GCA_030386875.1 of Morinoia aosen. Classification (NCBI taxonomy): domain Eukaryota; kingdom Metazoa; phylum Arthropoda; class Malacostraca; order Amphipoda; family Talitridae; genus Morinoia; species Morinoia aosen. The sequence goes on along the minus strand of CM059556.1, from coordinate 3,809,780 downwards.
ATGAAGAACTGCTCTCAGCCGACAATTTTCCAATGCAACTGCCTGGGAATAAGGTTTAAAGGTACAGCTGAACAACGTAGGAACTATTATCCACAAATTTCACATCGCTTCGTTACGGTACAACTTCGCTTTCACAACGCTGAGAGTCAAGTTACAAAGTGATGAGGCTATTTCGAATACCGACGGACTTGGCCGGGAAGTAACATCGTAATTTCAAAAAGTTTCGTCGCAAATACCATACGTAATTGTGATTTCCGCGTTAACTCAACAGCAATTAACTAATTTATTGTGGAAATTTTGAAGCGGAACTAAAGCCCTCGTTTACATCCAAATATTTCTATACTGAGACACTCCTCAGTGTAATCTTAGCACAGAATCACGCTTTCAACTATTCGTGACTCAATCATGCCGCTAAATCAGCCGAATACTTTCTGTTCAAGCTAGTATTGTTACGAATGTTTACTTGTATTATGCTGATTTATTTATTTTTTCCTACGGCTAAATTAAATATCAAAACTCTTCAAAAAAATGCTTGTAAAATAATAAATTTGCTCACATTTTGTTCCTTTAGTCTGAGCACGAATGTGCAGCTGATGCACACATCGGAGGCTGCGCTATAACATATTTCTGTCTACTAATCACCTGAAACGCGTCAGTAAACTCCATCGCTTACAAGCGTCACAACACCCGCACCTGCAACTATTTTTACTCTAGACAGAAATGTTCAAGAAACTTGACTAGGAAAACACAAGATCGCTTTCAGGACGCAACTTATACTGAGCGTGAAGTGATGCAAGCCTCGCGGTGGCAGCAGCGTGACACCCAGCGGTATGGCAGTAATTATATATACGTAATCATCAGTGATTGTAGCGACATAACATTGGAGCCTCCGGTAGTACTGAAAAACTTTACTGCGCTGGCAAAAAAGATTATGTGTGTGCACTCGTATGATCCATTCCAGCATGGTTCTCAATTATCATTTCAACACACAGTATGAATGTTTGTTCTGTATGCGTTGACGTACTTGAATCGATTGTGAAAGGATAATATGGATCATACTCATGAAATATCGTCTCTTTCAATTCAATTCAACTCAATTGAAATATATTTCCAGAATATGCCAAGGATACATAGACGTAACTATGAAGAAAGGGAAAAAAAGTTGTTAACACAACCTATACATGAGTGTTTGCAGGCAGTTGCGGGAGGCTCGGCTGTCATTGGTACAAAACTTGATCATGTTGAGCGCTCATGTTCGGTGAGCTGTAAGTAGCTGATCCTGTCTGTGAACATGTATCTATTCCAGAATTATAAATTCTGCTAGTTTTCCGAGACTCATTTATAACCGATGAAGGAAGCGCTTCAAGTACGTAAAGCAGTCGTCTTTTTTCAGCTGAAAACACACTCGGTACACTTGCCTGTGTAAATGAAATGTTTTTCTTCGAGTCAATCGCTGACATCAGAAGCCAATCAGTGGATAACCAGTAGGTATCACTTTCTAATATAATATCATTTTCTAGTATTTCTAATAGAATATCATATTCCAGTAAAAGTATAAAAGCCATCATTACAGGGGCAACTGGGCATCATAAGGCAAAGCAAATTATTAATTTGGCATGATGCACTTGGCGTTTGATGTATATATTATCTGCGTATAATGAGACCACGAACGACGAAGTCTTGGAGAAGTTAATTGGTAAATAACCACTCAATTGTGTTTTTTTTTCAATTATTCACCAAGTACGCCTATGAAGCTTTGATCATCGCTCTAAGGAAAATTATGGAATGATAAAAATGAAATATGATTCTTTGACCAATTCTTTGACCACCACGTTCCCCAGATATCACTCCCCTGGACACCTTTCGATGTCGTTTTCAAAAACTTTCTCAAGGGGATGTACCTACAAGTATCATAATAGTAATTTCTGATTGAAGGCGTCATAGAAATTCCAGTCTTGAGTAGGAAGGTGAATGCAAATAAGGCCGTCGTGTGCTAAAAGCTACTATAATACATTAGGCGATAGTAGCCTAAAAAAATCTCCAATAAAAGAAAATTTCTAAGTCTTTAATGAATAATTTTGAGTACGAGAAGCCTGAATCGAGTGAGGGCGGCTTACTTGCAGCTAGGAGTAAGGTAATCATGAGATGACAATTTAAGGAAAACCAATACATAATGTATTATGTCTCCAACGAGAGTCTACGGATAGAATTGTAGCGAACAGAACAAGTTTCGAGATGGTACACCAGCCCAGTTTACCATCTATCTCATGAGATTAACTTTATACAGGTTATTTATTTCTGCCAATGGTTACATTAGTGCTTCTTCAATTTTCTTGACAGCTTAACAACGTTCAATCAAATTTGAATTTATGTTGGTATTACGTTTCGTATACTTTTAAGAAAGTGTTTTTGACTCTTTAAGGAAATAGAACTCCAGCATTGATTATATTAAATACGTATGAATGAACTAAATGGAATAGTTTATCACCTGATTCCTTCACTCTTTGCATTATTGATCATTGCATAAACTACAGAATATAATTCATTTTATAATTTTTATTTCGAGCAATTCTGAATATATAGTTTCGGAGCAGCGAACTACAATTTCAACCCTAGCGGTTCCAAAAAAAGTAACAACGGCTTGATTTACAGTGGGAAACAAAATAGTACAACACTTATATTAAATCACCAGATTCTACATTTTTAAACCACGTACAATTGCGAAAATTGGATTATACATATAAAAAATGGTATGAAAAGGCTAGGAATATATTTAAAAAAAACCCACAAGTATTTAATAGAATAAATATACTGGAAGATATATAATAAATACACGAACAAAAGTTTATAATACCTGACTTTGTTCTCTATATTATGCATTATAAGTATTGAAGGATTATTCCTGAATTTTCTATCACATTCTACTATTTGGCAACCTAACCTTCGTCAGCATTCATTTCCAGTAACGTGTCATTCGTACAGCAGCTCTCGTTTTGAAAAGTCGTGAGCATTGGTAAGAGTAAGGACATCAGCCAAGACCTTCGCGAACGTATTGTGGAGCTCCTAAATTAAGGTTTGGGATGCACACATGTGTGTTCCTATAGCCTCGGCTGGAACCATAATACGTGAGTGGAAATGAAGGAATACGACTCTCAGCAAACCTCGAAGTGGCCGTTCATGGAAGACGACCGCGCTGCTCGAAAATTGGTCAGAACAGTAGTGCAGAGGCCTCAAACTACTCGTGAAGAATTGAAGAATGATCTCAAAGCATCTGGCATCAAAGCCAGCAAACGATTAGCAGGGCGCTAGGCCGTGAAGGTCTTCTCTCACGCACCCCTCGTAGGACACCTCTTCTCCAGAAACGTCCTGTCAAGGCCGTGCTGATGAATGACGACAACCGTTTGAACAAGCCAGCAGCGTTTTGGAACTCAGTACTGTGGTCAGATGAAACCAAAATCGAACTATTTGGGAGAAGCAGCACAAACCATGTGTGGAGGGGCAACAAAACGAAGAATATATGTACATCAAAGTGCACCATACCCTCTGTGAAGTTTGGAGGTGGCTCAATCATGGTGTGGGGATGTTTCAGCCCAGCAGGGGTAGGTAACCTTCACATCATTGAAGGAGCCATGCATGAATGGCAGGATATATCGTGCAATATTGGAAGAGCAACTCCTACCTTCAGCTCGTTTGTTAAAATTGGAACGTGGATGAACCTCATAACCGGACAACAATCCATTGCATACTGCAAATGAAACTAAGGAATGGTTGAGGATGAAGAAATTGAACATTTTAGAATGGCCAAGTCAATCCCCGGACAAGAATCCGACCGAAAACTTGTGGAGGGAATTGAAATTGAAGATTCAGAAGAGAGGTCACCATAACATCACTGAACTCAAATAAATTTGCTTTGCAGAATGGAATAAGATAACACCCGAAACTCGTAAAAGCCTGTTAACGAACTACTCTAAACGTCTCGGTGCCATAATTATTAATAACGGCTATGCAACGAAGTAGTGATGCATGTATATCTTGAAATGTGTTGTAAACTTTTTTCCACGTATTTACTTTACATGTTTCTATATATTTTTTCTATTGAATATTTGTAGGTTATAGTTATTTAAACAACCTTTCCAAACTATTGTTTATATATAGTCTATTTTTCACAATTGTACGTTTTGGAATGTAAAATCTGGCGATTTAATCAACGTGTTGAATTATTTTGCCCCCACTGTAGGCCACTAATTAGAGGTTCGCTCCACTTGAGCAGACTGGCGTTGATTTAATCAGTACGAGCCTAAAAAATTCACGTCTTCAAAAAATTATGTGCACGAAAATTTTACTTTGATGCAAGCTTTTGTCTAATATAATGTTCGAGAGTGTTAGCTCACTCATTAAGCTAAAACAAATTGACGATGAGAATTAACCTGGCAACCAAATCCACTTTTAGTGCATTGATCATAACGAGAGGCAAAGTTGGCTGTGTGACTGAGTGTGGGCACCTGACACCAAACTGCTGCATTTCACGCCCGAGCGATAATGAGCGCCAACATAAGTCTGCATGCGATGTAAAAACAGACACAATCAACTGTCGAACATCAAGCGATAATGTTACTGATGAACATTCATACTCAATAATTCACATCGTACTTAAGAACTATAAATTTAGCCACAAGTTTTCAGGGTATTATAACCTTTTAAAATCAGGTACAGTCAATTATTACAATTTTCTGACCATTAAAGAAAAGCTAGTATCGTCTAATTGAAAAAAAATTACTCATTCTCTTTCACTACCATGTTATTATACCTATTGTCTGCCTAAAAATTTGGGCAGAAAATATTATTTTCTAGCAGGTAAGAATCAAGTTTTCATCGCGCTTGTTCTCTCAATTAACTTGGCTCTGTTACCTGGCCGTCATGATTCATTTAGTTTTGGTAATCATTAGAACCCAAGATTCGAACGTCCGTCCAAGAGCTGCTGGTAATCCTATTGCTCAACATCTGTCCGTCCCTTGACACTGTGATGATTGGCGCTAATCTCCTTTTAAAAGCTCAGACAGATGATGGCTGCCGATTTCGCTGTATTTATTCAGTGACTTCCTGCCATTTTCTAGATATGTGCAGTCCTAACATCAACCTGTTCCCATTTCTCGACAGTCTCACCAATTTCCGCGTTTTGGGTTCCATTTGCAAGGATTTAATGTGTATGGTTTTTGGTAACCAATTATTATGATATGTATGCTGTGAAAAAAACATGCTTTAAAACTTGCAAGATTTCATCTCTTCTCCTTTCTACTGTAGTGTAATTCGATGCCCCGTCTAGAACATAAATACACAACTGACTTCATCCTCCACGCAGCCAGACGACAGTTGTAGATCAGAGGCACTTCGTCCCTTAATCTCACGTGTATTGGTAAAGGAACAAAATGATTGATTTCTCAGATACCAATTTTATATACGAGGACTGAACCTTTTAATCATGAGGTGTTTAAAGCGTGTAGCAGAGAGCGGCGGTGTGCCCACCAGTGCTGGCGAGGTTCCCGTAAAGAAAATAACAATAGCAAAGTTTTGGTAATTTCACTCCATGCGCTGCACTACTAACTACTATAAGCTGGCCGTTGGAGGTTGGTACCTGCCAGCCGGGAAAAAAATTATGAAAGTAGGATACAGTGAATCATTTCTGAAATATGATCACATATTTTCTACCAGCTAAAGCTTTAAAGCTCACTAACGTAGCACAGTAGTCTTTTCTCTCAATCATTCATCTCTCACACACTAAATATCTGCTTCATAATGTCGAATAACGCAACGTTGCGTTATTGAGGAATAACGACTCTGAAGAGAGAAATTCAGCGCTGTACTGTTTTGTATTGCGTTTGCCGCATAACTTTCATTTCTCAACTGAATTATAAAATACAGGTCCTGACTCATCGGCAAAACTACCGGAGCGCTACATCTTATAATTAAACAAGCACTGCTGTTATGATCGGTTCGTTCACTTCGCTGAGTTTAGGAAATTTTAATTTTTATATTTCATATTCAAATCAAGTAAAAGTTGGTAATATCAATACCCAACTATGTAACTTCAAATTACACAAAAACGAACACACATTCTGTGGATTTGTTATGTACATATATTTACGACAAAGCTTCATTTACTGTCCTTTGATATCCGGAAGCTAAGTTTAGAAAATTAATAAGTAAATTAAAATGGTGAGTTTTGAAATTCGTAGCTGTCACAAAAGAAAAAGCTGTGACCGCAAATACCCCGTATACTTTAAAATCTCAAACCAATAACAAATATCTTAAAACTTCACAAACATTTACCGAACTCAAGCCAATAAAGAACTTGTGTTAAAATTGTAAATTCTTTCGCCAATGAAGAAGTCACGTTAATTTAAAATTATCAAATGGCAATAATTAACACTTATTATTACTATTCAAATATTTCATCATTTGAGAGAGAATATACACTTGAAGGAAATATCTGATAGTGTTCCCAAAACATGAGGTGCGCAGTCTTTGTACTCTAATGAAGCGTGATATGGCGTTGGTCAACTCTATAAAATCTTACTACAATGAATAAAGTCATTTCTGTGATAGATAAATAATAACAATGAAGGTAGAGTTTGAAAAGTACCCTATTGCCTCAAATGATTAAAAACGAAAGAGTCGAGCATCAAGCCTACAACAAGAGGGATTGTTGTGTGCCCGCCCGTACGTTTTACTGAAGTGTCTCGGAGCGAGACGTCGTGACGTGGCGGACTGAGACGAGACGAGCGCGTGCAGCGAACTCGAGAGGGCGCGCTGGGGGGTCCAATTAGAGGCGCTACTCTCCCGCGTGCTGCGCGCTATCGATGTAGGCTTCCATGGCGCGCTCGTACTCGCGCTCACTTCTGTCTGTTCAGGCGCAATTCAGTGAACCGAGGCCAGGCCTGAGATCTGTTGTTATTAGACATGAATTATTAAGCTCTTATGTTTCACGATCTACTCATATTATTTTTATGAATTAAATTCTCATGAGATGAAAAAAAACACTATTCATAGTAAGCTTCTAACTTGAGCAAACTTTAAAGTTAATCAACATTTTTTACTTCACCGACTGCTTACTACCACTAGCTATGTTCAGAAAAGGTAAATGAAGTGCAAAATACAAGCTTTCTCTGATATCTGATTATAAAGTACAACAATGATGCGATGTCTCGCCATAGCAGCTTACGCTCGTTAAGTCTTTCTTATCATCAGAAAGCGAGAGCCAATTAGGTTTGTTTTAATAGACCAATTTATCATCTAAAATGTTTTTTTCTCCAACACCAATTTGAATTAAATGATGCTGATACGCCAGTCTTGCTTACCTACGAAACGTATGAGGTGTCACTTTTGCCACTTTTTTTTACTAAAAACGAAACCTATGAGGTGTCACTTTTGCCACTTTTTTTATTAAAAAAGGGTCTTCGCTGATCAATAATGTTTTGATTATGCTTAGACAACCGCAGAGAAATAAAAACTGTGACGGTGTAAAAAAATGCAGTTAATCATTTCAAGTAAAATTTTACACAGGAGTCGAAAGTATCCGTCCCACATAACTATACCTGATGAGTTTATGTTTGCACGTGTGCGTGTTTCTGACTATCGCGTCATGCTTCGAGTGTTAAAACAAGAATTTAAAAATGCTTTGGCTGCAGCCATTGCCTTGATGCGTGCTGTTAATCTTCGTTAATAAATATTTTCTACGGCTACATATGTACGTGTTCCAAAAAGCGCCCATCAATGATCAAACGTAGATATTTATTTCAATATAAATGTAGCGGAAAAAGGAATGTTTTCTGAGTACATTTAATCTATTATCAAATATCGCCCTCACAACTTGAACACAGGACTGACAAACAACAAGACTACGTATTTTCATTGAAAAGAGTTTTTCTAACTTTATGTGGATTCATCATCATCATCGTGTACGATTACGACTCATAACCTACAATGGATTGAAGCAGGTGAAAGAAATGAACACAGTAAATTTTATAAAGTGTTATATTTTACGTTTTCTTTTTTTTGAAGGCCCAGGTACGATTCGCCTACTCTGCTTGTGAAATACATTAAAAATTTCTCCTTCTTCCTAAAATTCACACTGGTACACTATTGCATGTGCAAGATTGAAAAAAGATAAAAGGAGCAAACGTAAAAAGACAGTTATGTCGTATCTTAATAATTATGGTAAACAATTTACGAGTTCTAATGAACAGAAACTGGTACAGAACGTAACAGAACTTAGGTGTCGATGAGTCAGGTCTTCTAGTATGGAAACTGGTTGATATCTATGCTTTTAACAAGGGTGATTTTATTCAAAAACGATGGATATCATACCTGCAAAAACGTGCTAAATAGACCATGGGAAATATGTTTTGTAAAATGATCACATGTGACAAACCTTTTCACAATACAGCGTACAGAATTATTGTAATAATTTGGACCACGAAAAACTTGAATATTCAAATGTATTAGAAGAAAACTTGAATTATCAGCAACGGGAAAAGAATTTAAATTTCTCCACTGCAACTCGTAAAACAAGCTGTGGAATTGCCTCCCGTTTTATTGTTGAAGGCAATGTGCTGTATTTCACCGTTTGTTATTACCGAAAGCTGAGCGTGGACGGTGACTACCAGGCATGCAAACAAGCAAGCAACTTTGCTAGAATTACAACCAGATCATTAGAGCTTTACGTAACATGTGAGCCGTTGAGTCAAGATGTCTATGATATCAAATTTTAGAATAAGAAATTAGTTGAAAATCATGCTTCCTTAAATGGAAAATAATGAAGCATCGATTCAAAGTATTCCTACAGCAAATTTGCAGAATAACCAGAAGAAACTATCTTTAAATTGAAAGTTTTTAACGAAGCACATCCACAATGCAGCTCGTTTTGTAATATTACAAAGAGGGAAACGTGGGCAGGGCTTCATTGAAATTCGGAAAATATAATTTTAAGATATTTTATTGAACATGTGTCGGCGAAGGGCTGCCGTATTTTTTTACGATACAGTTTACGACTTCCTCTCGGCAAAATTATTTTTAAGGTTAAATAGCTTATAACATAGGGATAAAACTAGCGTACACTTTCCGTCAGAAATGAGGGGATTTTTTAATATTCGACTGAGGTAAAAAATTTCCTAATTCGTTGAAATTACAATAAACAACATTTACCAATTCCAGAATTTCCCCGAATTTCCCCGTATCCTTTAGATTTGGCCCAATCTCCATTATAGTAATATCCCCGCTTTAAGTGATATATTTGCAGCCGTACAGAAGCCAAGAGCACAGGTACGTTCATCACGCTCATCTCAGTTGTTTCAGACGATAGATCTTTTGAATACAGAAAAAATATGTATATATGTACCTACACACATATACATATGTATATATATATAGTATACATATACTTATATTAATGTAGATATATTATATTTATATGCATATATATGTACATAATAGCACTGAATTTTGCGAGCATTGTGTGCAACTCGCTCGGTGCGTGAGGCGGCTGCCCAAGCGATATGATCAGCCCGCAGGGCCTCTTATCGTCGAAGTGAACACGGCTAATTTCCCCCTTTCCGCTCCATAGACTCCTCAGCTCTACCTCGAGCACCGAGAATTTCCGAAGGAGATAACGTGTGCAGAAAAAAATTCATGTCATTGCTGCGAGAGGATTAAAAGAGCGCGCAGTGTCAGGCTGTCAGCTGCGCATGCGCTGGCGAGTTGATGTGCGCTCGTCGCGAGCGCACATCGCGGCCTTGAGATCTGGCGCTGATTCTAATCAGGCCCGTGAAGTGTGTCGCGCAAATGGCATAATGAACTATTTTTTGCCTGCGCCACCATGAGCTTCGATTAGGCGAATTTGGCACTTTGTGTCAGTTGTACTAAATAATTCGAGAAATGCATTGGACGCAAGAGAGCGTATGACAAGCTCGGCCCATGAACAAAAATTACTTTTTCACATGATTATAGTTGTAGACATTTTTTGCGAAACCAATTTTTCTCTACATTTAAATGAAATGTTTTTCACATTTAAATGAATAGAATTTCGTGAAACAAATATTCAAGAAATACCTACAAAAAATAAAGAGTCATCGTTTGAATAGTCTATAATTTAATTATAGCTGCGTTGACAGTCGCGATAGAAGCAAAGTTGTAATTGTGTAACGAGTGTGACTCCGATGTTGTCGACACGTGGTGCGGCTGCAGCTCCAGCGCTACCTAATGCATACTCATATACAGTATTTACTTCTGCTTATGCTCAATAAAGCAAAAAAGGCCGAATAGTGATTAAGCGAGTGCGCTCTTTAAACAAAGTTCAATTCCTGGAAAAATACTTTTATTGTTGGATTTTTAAGTCAATGCAAGCTAACGTGTAGCGTTTTGATTTCCTACAGTACACTCTCTTACACAAAACTTAAATTGAGCTTCGAAGTTTCTTTGTCTGTCCTCTATTCATTAACCTAAAATAATTAGGCTTGAAATTCTGAAGTTTAAGGTACAGGTGATGATTGACGAATTAATGATGAAAGATATTGTATCAAGAAGTGATATAAGGTGTTATTTAGAATCCATTGCTGCGCTTGGAGACTGCTGAACGCACCGAATTGACCAGTTGTCGCAAAGCGTTGACACGGGCAATTAGATTCCAATGAAACATCGTTCATCTTATATTTTTCAGCCAAACAACACGTTTTGTGACAACGTATTGCTGGAATGCTACAGCAATTTCAATTCCTTGTCCAATAAGTGAGGCTAATTAGATCCAAAAAGGAATAGGGAAGCTCTTTATTTTCACTGAAGTGAGCACGTACCAGCCCTGGTCTCCTCCTTGGTTTGCAGGGTCAGGACGCGGAGCATTTGGGAGGCGAAGTCGGCGGAAGGAACTTTTGATCAAATCTTTTTTATTTGCATACTCACACATAAGTTTTCTGGGTTTCTTTGTCTCTAAGAGTAGAAACGTTACCCAATAATGTTGGGGGCTGCATGATAACATTTCCTGGTCCATGCTGTACCACGCTCGTGCATCGTTATGCGGCTCTAGCGAGTATTAATAATGATGTGCAAAATACTCTTCTAAAATTATTTAAATTTAAATTTTTATCGAAAACATAAGTTAATTAGAATTATTCCTCGCATGCCCTTGCTTCATACGAACAAGTATGTATGAGCTAACTCTGTCATTGAGCTCTCAGAAGTGAGCTCGGCAGAACTTGAGTGCTGTTTAAAACGCATACAAAATTTAATGCGTTAAAATGCAGTGACTTTTCTCCAAGCTAATCGTAATGTAGGGTTGGGCGCATATATTGAGAAGAAAAAATTACGTGATCAATTGAAACTTTCCTTTAATCTTAAAACATCTATAATGATACAAACATTATAATTGAAGTTTGTTTAACAAGAATTTTTATTCAACGTAATCGCTTCTGTTGGCCACTACAGTCTCAAATCGGCGTCGAGTAACACTAGCTGCGGCACGAAGCAGATGCTGGGTAAAGTTGTCCCTTGCATGGAAAAGATAACACATTAACTTTCAACAGAATGATGAACTTTCGAACATGCTATGACTCATGTTTAGCTCATACTGAGAACTTTATGGGATTGAGATCTGGCGAGCGAAGAAGCCACATATCTTTGACCGAAATCGTGAAAAATTGTCCCTGCTCCAGGCTAAGCTTACATGAACTCTTGGTGCGAGCAGCGTCTCGTATTGATGGAAGGGCACACATGTTCACAATTAGCGAAATGCTTGGCATTAAAATCAAGCGTATGCTTCAGAATGTTATCGATGAATGCTTTCGCATTGATTTTGTAATTTGGTTTAACAAATATAGAGGGGATTTCCGCATTGGCCGTTCAAACCAAAGCAATATATAGTTCTTTGCATGGTGTGACAAATTCTCTCTAAATCACGAGCAATTACGAAGGCATTCATTCTAATGGAGCTTTCAATGTAGGTTATTAAAATCGTGAGTAATTTTCGTTTAACCAGACGATTACACCTGCCCTGCCTCATTTCATCTCGTTAACAAAAATTTTTTTTTGTTTATTTTTTTCTGCCTTTAAATTTTGGCAAGAGTTTGGCTCTTTTCCGAAGTGAAGGAAGAAATTCCTGAATTCCTGGGACTGACTATCTGAGTTTGGTTCCACTTTCTCTCACCACCTTCCTCGAGGATCTTTCCGTGAATCGACTGTGACGCTTTTGAACGGCATTACAAGGGATGTAGTTCGTTGTGACCGAGGTTTTCCCTTCGAAGCCGATCCTTGAAGTTTGGTCGCTCTTAATTAATACTGCTTGAATGCGGTCCAAACAGTTGACCTTGCGACCTAAAGACTGTGCAACCTCGGAGTCGGAGGATCCTGCATGGTGCATTTTAACCATCGTTTCACGTTTCGACGATAACTTCAGCGTTGTAAAAATTGAGTGTACTTGAAATTTAGTAGTTAATTATGATTAGAATTTTGTGAAAACAAAAAAAGTTTTTATCACCTATTCAAAAAAATAATTGATGTGGGTAATACACAACCCATACTTTATAAAATCTATACAATATGTCTATACTTAATAAAACTTAAGACACTAGAACGAAAAAGGCATTTATTGATTGCCATGGCCAGAATTTTTGCCAGAATTTTTCATCGATAGAACTGTTTTGGCTTAGATAGATAAGGTTCATTTGCACATGTATGAAAAATAATACAAGTATTGCGTCTTTTAGTATAGGGCATGCGCATTTCTTGCTGAAGTAAATTTTGCAGTTACATTTTGTAATGGAAGTTAAACGTAATCTGGGTACTAAGGAAAGTTCTGATTGTCTTTTTCAACGCTGGAAACGGCAGTGAAGTAAAATTGTCCAAGTAATACCGGCATGTCATTTCAACAGGTGCGAGAAGGTTGCTGCATGCTAGCATCACCTCATGTAATTTTTCAAATGCTCCCACAAAAAGCATGGTTTGGTGTCAGACAAGCACTCGCCTTCTAGCGCTCAATGCGTGTGATCAAGCTGCGCATCTTATTGCAGTCGTCATAAAAAATTGCAAATAAAGCCTAATAAAGTTATATACGCTTCATCATACGAGTCTTACATCTATTTTTAAAGGTACGAGCTAATCAAGCCGGCTGTAGGTGGCGAAGTGGGGCAATTAATAGGTTTTATAGTCTCGTTCATTGATGTTTGAGTGTAGCTGTTGGACAACATGCAAGTAATAAAGGAAGGAGTGAGTGCATGAGAACGCTATGTTGAAATTATGAAACGCTTGGTTTGAACACTCAGTTACGTTAGGCTAGGTTTGATTTATTTGCTATGCCATAATTTTAAATTCCAGCTCCCGAGTTTGAAAAGTATAGAACTAAACGCAGCCTTGAACGAAGGCACTCTTAGGATGATACAAATGTTGTATCTGTAGGAATTAGCGCTCCTAGGGAAAAAATGAGAGATCTCAAGCTTAAATTTTGGTAGGACTTCTTTTTGTTGAGATAAAATGATTTTTTTTGTTTTGTTAAGGACAGTCCTTTCCCGGTTCACTTTTATTTTGTTTTTCCGCACCTACACGTTTTTTCTTCAACTTTTATCTGGTTCCATAGCTTTCCTTCTTAACTTACTGTTTTTATGCGCAGGGATCTTGTGTGGAAACACACCTAGTGCATAGATTTCGCACACCTAGTGCATAGATTTCGCACACCTAGTGCATAGATTTCCCATAAATCCATACTAAATGGTGCTCTCATCTTTCCTCTTTTTGGAACGCCTTAGTTGCGGTTTGAGAGGCTTAAACTAAAATTTTATCTAATTTGCTCGAAAGCACCAATAAAGTTGTGAAATAATTGTCCAAAGGCTTGTGCTAGCTGTGTTATGTCGATGTTACTAAAACTGCAAGGCGATACCAAATCTCACCTTTGGCTTCGTTAAAGTGCCTGAGGAAAATTTGCATTTTCGTTCGCATTTTACGACAAACCTTTGAGGGAATGCACTATGATATATTTTTGGCTCGCAAACCCACCACGTGTTTCTGTTCAATTATTTCCTCAAATAGCATATAAATTGTTTTATTTAAATGAAACTGAGTTTTAATATGATTATTTTCTACTCTATTTAACTGTCGTAGAAACAGCATTAAGCTGTTAATTTAGCAAGAAAACTTCTGCACGTTCTTGAGAGGTTTATTGAAAAGATGTCTACGTTCTTAATAGTTCTTAAAGATGGCTTCTTAATAGTTCTTTGTGAACTAACGTAGAAAACATTCAGGATAAGGAATAAAATTTTAAAACCATCTTGCTCGTCCAGATGAAGAAATCGGAACATATCTTACTAGAGGCCTAATATTTTCCCGTAATATGCCCGTTCTTTCGAAAATGACGGCACCATCAACACATCATGTCCATCACATCTTGTACTTCAGTCACAACACTCGTGTTCAAAATGTTTCGTTCACTATATAAGTGCTACAGATGCGGACAAGAAATGAGTCCGTTGAGCAAGTTTTCTTAAAACTAATGCTCTATAAATGGTTTAAATCGTAGCACTATGCTGGTAATCGTAGAACTTGGGACACAAAAACTCCAACTTTGATTTGAAATGATTAAATAGAAAAAGATGTGTTCATAATGTTAGTAAACAATACATTCCTGAGACATTCCTCCTGCTAACAGCATTGTACAGAAACTGCGTGATTATTGTTCAACTCATCAGTGAGTTATAGCCCTATAAATGATTTCGTGTACTTGTGGCCTACCTTCAATAAAAGCATTACTGTCTGATTTTGTTAGTCTCTTTCATCTTACGATTCGTTCTGAAACGTTTTATTATTCCCTGCGTGTTAACCTTTCGAAATCCATACAATAAGGTAAACTAATATCTCTTTGAAAGAAAGTTCCAATGCTACTGAAATAATCATATATTTTTCACATATGATCATTCGAGTGTTGGAGATGACAAAATTGTATTCAAGCTCAAGTGAGATGTTCGCCAATAATTACGGCGTTGGATAATGCTTTATTAAACGTGTAAATTATTAACTGAATTCATTGTCTTTGAAAAAATGAATTCTGTTTAAAGAACGAACGTTAAATTTCATCTTCATAAATTTGCAGTTCATAAAAAATTTACAGCCTTTATATAGTACTGAGGCGTCCTCGTTACGCAGTGAGCAGTTGAGGCGCTCGATTTAGGTGAGCGGAATTCTATGAATGCTCAGGTAAATTACAGACCAGGATCGAGTGACTCGGAGAATCGGGTTATTTAAGTAACTTATTTTGATACCTTCCAAGATGTAAGTAATTGCGCTTTTCCCTAGGACGGGATAATTAAAAATCAATTAAGCACTTCTCCATGAGAAGTTCAACGAAGAAAGAACGAGAAATATTCTCTGCCAAATGGACGCTTGTAACAGATCGTACCCTCCATATACCTAGAGGGTGAAATTATTGTAAAGCTCAAATTCAAAAACGTGAATTTCTCTCTACGTATAAGTGAAAATTAGCATTTGCTGCAGTATGAAGAAGAAATTTGAATTTTCTCTATTTCATTCCTGGAAGCTGCGCGTAGAATTTTTCTTTATTTCATTATTGAAAGTTGTGCGTTCAATTTTTGCCTTCTGTTATTACTGAAAGTAGACGTCGATGGTGACCTCTCGGTTGCCGTTAGGTCATGTTTCTTGCGTATCTAATTCTTGGAAAGGATTAATTGTAAAATGAACATTTGTTGCACATCATATGAACTCAATACCTGCGGAGATCCGTGAAAGTAATTCTTACAAGGTATTCAAAAGACATCTTGAGTCTTACTTCCTATCAGAATACTAGTTGTTTAAGATCACCTAGTCACATCTAGCCTCCTAAATGTCTGGTCCTAATAATGTAACTTGCCAAGGGTAAGATAACCGATTTTCAGTCTGCTCTTAAGTCGTTTTATTGAATATATTGTTAAATATAGCCGATTTAACCTATACTGTAAAATACAGCATCAAATATCGAATTAATTATCTCTTTGATCAGTCTCAGGCGAAACTAGGTTAAGTGGATTAGGTTAAACATTATTGTACAAGTTAGAATAACGTGATGGTAGGATGCCTTAGAAGTCGCTGAACTTGTTCGGGGCCACAGGTAGCTATACTCTATTTTGCCATTGTACTAGACTTAAGAAACATTCTACCTCAGTATCTCCTGTGGTAAATAAATTGTTTAATTGTTTAAATTGTTTAAATATTCCCCTTACAAGGTGGGGAATTTTAGATTTTGCCCCACGTTGCTATTAAATATTGTGGGCTTAATTTTGCCCTGTGTTGTTACTGCAAACGTAGCGTGGACGGTGTCAACCAACCAAACAAAGAAGATTATCTTAATTTAACGAACAGAAATTACAAGTTTTTCGTTGAGTTGCGTCGTGTAAAGAACTATGTTTCTAACTTCGTAATTAGTTGGAAATTTAATCATACATTTTTCAAGGGTAAAATGATTAAATAACATTGAAAAAAATTTTTGCTAAAACTGGCTGTAAAGTCAATGGGAAATTTTTTTTTTAAGATGAGTATTATAGCAGACTGAATTCATAACACAGCGCGAAAAAATCATTATAATAAGTGGGACCAAAAAGAGCATGATCCTATCGCTTTATTCTTTGTGGAAGATTCAAATTATCTGCAACATTAAAAAACAAGGGAAATTTTTGCATTGTTTTTCCCGTGATATACAGCTTCTTCTTCTTTCTCTTGCTGCCTAAAACCGATTGCTGAATTTTGCTCGTGGCTTCTACCGGAAGCAGAGCGCGGACGGTAACAACTCAGGAAGCAAACAAGCGAGCAACCCAACAAGATTATCAGAGTTTTAGGAGTTCACTAAGCCATCTGGGCCCCGTTTTGTAGGATTGCTTTTACAAACAATTTTCAGCCTCCATTATGGTTGCTGATCGCGTTATTCACGAGAGTAAAACTGAAATAACATTTATGGAAAATATATTTAGAATTCATTTTTAAAGAAATTTAGGGAAAACTGTTTTTTTTTAATAGACCGTATCCACAACACAGCGAGTAGGACTAACGGGATTAGTTGGACCGAGAATAAAGTATATTTCTATCCTTGGATTACTGAAAAAGTTATCTAATCTGTGCAGTACGGAGAAGGAAGTCGAATCTTGCCCTACCTCATTACTGACAGCAGTGTGTCGATTTTTACCCTGCGTTGTTACTGAACGCTGAGCACGGAAGCTGACAACCAAGTTTCATTCATTCGCAAAAAAGTTTATCTACCTTTCATGAGTATATAGATAAATATATTCCCATACATAATAACTCGCTCTTTGTTGCTAAACTGCATGCCAGCTAATTTGCTTGCTCGGTCTGTCTGTACTTTTATCTTGTAAGCTGGGGTGCTGGACACTACATATGTATAAAATAGATATAGAATAAGTTTTAAAATCGTTAATAAGGTGATTAAAATAACAATACTATTAATTGTCCTCCTTTGCCAACCACCAATATGAATTTACCTCAGTGCGTGCTTCTTGTTGAGGGGTCGACATTGTTTTCCGCGCTGCTTAAATCTCTCTCCTTTTCAAAAGAAAAAGTTGATGAGTCGCAGAGCCTTGTGGGCGCGGGAGGAACTCGGATCGACGATCATCGGAAACGGTCGCTTGTAGTGGGCTGCCCCAATTCTACGCGGTAACGAACCAGCTGTCGCTCGCAACGGACTCTGGTTCTCATTTAGTGCACCTGACCCTGGATGCTACTACTCCGTCAGATACGCTCTATCTGCAGAACGTAACTGCTTCAGCGAGCACAGTCGTGCTTGGATTATCTTGTCGCCTACGCATGAGGAGCAGGCCTGCCTACGCCGGTTGGACGGTGACTTTGACACCGGCTACTCTGTACCCTTCTCTCTCATCGCTGTAACTGGGACTCTGCACCACGTCTTCGGGGGTTCTGATCAGCGTCGGCAAGTTACCAACGCATCGGCCGGAGACTGCGCACGCCAGCATCATAAGCTGAAGGTATGTCAACCCTGTAACTTGGCGCACGTTACTGAGGTGTTCAGTGAGGTTGGTGGCAGCAGGGCACTCTTACTATTTATCCTGGCAAATTACAAACTAGCTACGACTGTCTTAATTATTATTACCGTTATCACTGGTCATAACTCTTATAACTGGCATTTCCTGCCCATAACTCGTATAACTGGCATTTCCTGCCCATAACTCGTATAACTGGCATTTCCTGCCCATAACTCGTATAACTGGCATTTCCTGCCCATAACTCGTATAACTGGCATTTCCTGCCCCTAACTCGTATAACTGGCATTTCCTGCCCATAACTCGTATAACTGGCATTTCCTGCCCATAACTCGTATAACTGGCATTTCCTGCCCATAACTCTTCTAACGGGCTGAAATTGCACTTTGGGACGGTAAAATTAATCTTCTGTTATTTTCTTCCCTTGCCAGGCTCGAAGAATTTCCTGGACTGAGGCTGGAGCGCCAATGCACATCCTCGTGCATTTCCAGTTTTTGCGACAACAATTAAATGTCACTAATAAAGCGGTAATCTAGTAAACTATTTGGATATATTCTTATTTACCATCCCCAAATAGTTCAGGATTTTCGAGAACATAATGGCTGACATTTCTTTCATTTAATTGCAATGTATTGATATTGATTGAACCTTATTTCGATATTTTTAACACAATATAGAGGAATCGAAGGAAAAAATGATGTGCATCTAAACTTTTGATTTGAATCAGTGTTCACTATTGATTCAACCCCATGGGTACTGATGGTTACGCTAGTGCCAAGATGGCTAGTGCTTCCAGTGTAGGACATCTAACATAATTTCGAAGTAATTTAAATAGTGAGGGAATAATTTGAAATAAATTACAAAATCAAAGAATTTGAAAGTATTCATGAAACCAATTTTTTAAACATTCCAGAAGCCGGCTCGCGTAAATTACCATTGATTACCTTTAAGTTCACGCCATAGGGTCCGTGCAACCAAATCAATAACATATTCAATAAACTTTCTATTTAAATTGAGTAAGTTTTTTCTGACAGTTCGTTTCCTGATAAGTTCGGGAAAACTTATAAATTATTTCATCGAAAATTCAAAAACTTTACTTTTATTATAGGAAATTTCTCTCGCCGTGCATAGAGCATTAAAGATTCATAATTTTTAAAATTGAAATAAAGAAGTAGAAGCTTGCTTTAGCGAAAAAGACCCACATTAGGTCAATTCACTGATATTTCAGGGTAGTGACAACTTTTTCTCCTTGAAATTTTTTCCTAACCTATTTGAATTTTCGTACTCCAAGGGTTAAACTATTGATTTGAATTAGTGTATCAGCTCTACCATCAAGAACGCTGCCACTTTTGATGGCCGGAAGAATGAATAAGCGCACTACGGCATTTACATTTAATACAAATGAACGTAACATTAGCTGTAATTTGTCTAAATGTCAATTGAATTAATTTCCATTCGATACCGAGTGGCCTGTTCTTATCTCAAGACACAGTTCGGACGGGTGCACCTCCAGCATCTTACCTTCCACCTAATTCTAAGCTCTCACGTGTTGACCGCAGAAATACATAGAGAATAGGGGAATCGCTCTTCATAAATGTTAGACATATCGTGCCTTGTGATTGAAAATCTTTAGCCCCCTTTCTGAAAATTCTTTTCGCCATGAGTAAGACTTACACTAACATCAGTAAGACTTGTACGTCAAAGGGACATTACGTCAATGAATCCAAATTCCCCACTGACAGTAATTCTCATTCGGTTTGGGTTGGCTTTTTTTTCTTGTCCAAGTAAGAAATATTGCGTGATTCTTTCACAACGGACCCTGGCTGAATTTGATGCCAGCCTTTCTCTAAAGATTTTCTTATGAATTATCATTTAAACTATTTAATGCCCGACGATCAAAAAGATTTCGATGAAGAATTCCAACAAATTTTGCCTCAAAGAGCTGATCACGCTCCTCAATCAAGATTTGTTTAACGCTTGGCTTTGATCTTCGAACTGGGTGGTCTATAATGATATTCTGTGGTATTTCAAATCCGTGTTTACACACACCACGATTGAAGTAAGAGCTCTCTCGACTGAAAGCGATTACATGGCTAAAGAAATACTACCTATGAGGAAAGTGCTTTTGAACATTTTTATGAACAAGTAGACCACCCGCACCACGTTGAGGCAGCTTGTTTGTATAAATAATTTTTTTGTTTTCTGAAAACTCTAGTTGATCACACTTTTTAAGAAGGCGAAACTATTTCAGTGTTGTCAGGAATTTTTCCTAAATTGTCTAATGGAGAAATAATGGCAAATAACGTTCGTGAACTGAACATTTGCAGCAGACTGTATCCTCAAAACATTGGATGGTATTAACACGATGAGTTGGATCAAGAAGACTGACATTTTCTCCCTAAATTATTGTGAAAGACTTGAATTATCTGCAAAATGGAAACGAAGATGAGTTTAGCAAAGTTTGAACCATGACAACCACATAACCAAGCAATGCCATGAGAGTTTTATAAGTATAGGGTGTGCTCATAAAACGTATCCACGGATTTTGAATGCTAACAATATTTTGTACGTATGATACTGCACAACAGTTTAATTCCGATGTATTTTTCTAACATTATCCGCTTCTGCGCCTTTAATTCCTTAAACACTTCATATATATATATATATAATAGATGAATGATATAGTATTATTATTTAAATTCCGCGTCTGCAAGTATCGTGGGCAGCCGACACAAAGATATGAAGTTTATTCCTACGAGCACTGTTTTTTGTAGTTCAGAAGTAACCGTAGTTGAAACATAATTGTAGTTCATAAAAATTAGTCTGCTTGGGTAAGTGCAATATGAGGAAGTCGAAAATATCATGTGAAGACTCAGTACGCAGTTATAGGAACAGCGACTCATATGTACATATGCGCCTGAGCATATGTACCAGCACATGCCTTTGTGCATGTGCTGGTGATGATGAAAAAATTCAGAAAGGAGCGCAAGTAAGTCCAAAGAAATATTCGTTAACACGGTGCAGAGAGACGCTTCGCCGTTTTGAGAGCACTCGGTCTCTCAGGTTCATATACACTCGACGTGACGGCGACAATTGAAGAAAACCTCACTTCGCACCATTGCCTGCCGCTGCTGCTGCGCTCGAGTGAAATGTTGAGACTTGCATCTATAACGCTGGCGGGCCTCTCACTCGCTGAGTAAAGCACAAATTCCTGTTTTTACTGCCCCGAAGTACGTTAAAGAGGACCACTAATATTCAGATCAATTTGGCGAAAGATCAACAGTGGCACCTGCCTCAGGCTCTCTCAGGCACACAGGTCCTTGCCGCTAAATTTAATGAAATTAAATAAAAATACAAGCGAAGTACTGCAAATTCAAAGGCTCACTATTCCTGTGTAATAAATTGAGCAATTTTATCGACTTAGTATGGCATGATTCGCACAGTCAAGGTTTGAAAAACAAGACACGCAGACATTTACTCTGTTTCTCACTGCTTAACAGGAAAGCTCGCAAAAAGCTGAGTCTCCATATAACTGAGAGCCACAGATGCGCGCGCGGCTCGGGGCCTTTGCGATCACTGGACGTGTGATGGAGATGAGAGAGAGCAGCAGCCCTTCATTTAGATAACAAACTGCACCGCATTTCTTGCGCGTGAAGTCATATGTGTCGCTCAGTTAAGTCCAATGAGATAGAACATTCTTTGAAAAGCCCGGAAAATAGGGAGTAGCTCCAAATCTTAGTTATTGCGAAAAATTAGACAATCGAGAGTGTTCATCGAGTCTAAAATGCTTTGGCAGTGAATCAAAGCTGCTATAATGTACTTCAAATTAAAATGAATGTGAATGCATTTACGCACGCGTTTAATGACACAAAGCAATGAAAAAGACCAGAGCATATTTATAAAATCTTTAGACTTTGGGGATTAAGTTGCGTCCTTGCATCAGGCCACATCTCATCTCACTGCTTTTTTCTTTTTGTTTCTTTTCTGTGGTATTTCGAACCCGTCGCTCGTGTCGGGGCATGGCTGGCTGGTGGAAGTGAGCAGCTATATGTTACAAGCAATTGCGGACAGTTGCGCGTCATTATAGGCAGTTACTCGCAGTTTCCAGCAGCTGCGGGTAGTTAAAGGCAATGGCTAACAGGTGTGAGCAATTACAAGTAAGTACGAGTAAATGCTGGAAACTACAGTCAGCTTCAATTAATTATGAGAAGGTGCACACAGTTATAAAAAGTTATAGGCAATGAGTGGTAGTTATGAATAGCCGCATGCAGTCCAAAGCAGTTACTAGTAAGTGGGAGCAGTTACAGGCGGTTTTTAGTATTATTTACAGGCAGTTAAAGGTGGTTACGAGCAGCTATAGGCAGTTATGAGCAGTAAGAGGCGGAACATTCAGCGCTGAGGGCATCAAATGAATTTCTATGCATACTCATAAACATAGCTGCGCGGACTGTAGTTTTCCGTCGAACAATAATCTCCATCGCTTCGTCTTACATGAGTTCAGAACGAGAGCGAAAATGACTTTCCGAGAACGTGTTCAAAACTTACTACTGACTACTGATTTTTACAGCTTGGTGGAATTATTCTGAATGCTTAATAAACTTTCTATTTCGACCTCTATTTGCTAAGGGTGTCTGTGATGTACAAGGCCTAGTTTTCTAAATGTTCAAGCTAAGAGTCGAGAAAGAAGCAAACGAAACTTTCTCAGGATTGACAAAGCATTCGATAATATGAGCTGACCGAGAGCGAGCAAGAAGTTATTTTGGTGTACAGTTGGCGATGTTTACGTTAAACAGAAGAGAAGAGCGTTAAGAGGCGATTCGCTCGAGATAGCTGTAAGAATGGCGCCTCGTCGCACTTCTTTCGTGCCGCGAACGCTCGAAACATCACTCTAGTTTCTGCGCGTCTCAACTCTTCCTCTCCGCCTCATGACGAAAGATCCGCACCAGTACCACACTTTCACGATACAGAAATAGCACCATGCTACTCTATTACAACACTACACGTGCTAATGATGCCCACTATTATAACAGCTCGACGGGTGCTAACAATACACTGGGCAGCCGATCGATCCATGTTTGCATCAATTCGAAAAGCACAAAATCAGGAATATGGGTACAAGCCTTTGTAACTCGGCGAATAAATACAACACAAAACACTCCTATCAAAATGGATGAAGTACAACACGATGTCACGCTATCCCTATTTGAAACCATAAGAATAGCAGTTTTGCTCAAAGCCATCTTCTCTGAGGATGGCTGTCGCTTCAGATAGTCTTCAGACAGACTTCAAGTTCTTCAGAGCACGATGGTCTTGCGGCACTATCCCTGCCAAATTTCACTTAGTTGCCATGACCTATACACGATGCTTTAAACTGAAAGTTATCATCTGGCAGCCTATGCATGGCTGCCAGTTCCCGTTTTGTTAGGCCTGTGCGATACTATAAGACTTTCCTGATTTAAATACACTGTAGTGTACGTATGTTCTGCCCCGCGCAGGGCGTCACATACTAACTGGGTGAGAGCATACTTGCTGTCCTTCCTACTCAGTTAATTATTGCGTTGACGCTGACAACGCTGATGTGCGTGAGTAGTGTAATTTATGGAAGTTTCTGTATTTATGTGGCCAAGTTTAAGCTTCAGTTGTCATTCACTCTCCAATTCAGAACTTATACAAAATTAGAATTGTGAAAGCATAGACGAATTTTTATAAATATAGAACATGAAGATTGCATATTACAAACAATACAACACTTTTTAATTATAATAAATCACAATATAATTGTTATTCATCGTCAAATTGAATGATGGCTAAATATATACATATCGCACCACCGGTCACACTGTACAAAAACCAACCTGTGATCTGAAGCCAATATATTGACGATAGCCAGAATTGTTCAGCGCTAACCGACGGCTTGGAAGATGAGGGTGCGTCACAAGCACTCCCTCTATTTATTATTTCCTTTAATTTCTAAAAATCATTGAACCAAATCAGTTTTAAACCGTTTTTAAAATTCTTCACTCAATCTACCTACACAGTATTCATGCATGAATACCAACCGAACACCAGCTTGCGTTCGAACGTAAGAAACTTTCAGACGCGACAAGGCGGTAGATTTTTTTGTTTAGTTTGAAATAAATTCATATTGTAAGCTTCCCTCATTCAGACAAGCTCAAGATCTTGTTCTGTTTAGAATTAACTAATCCACTACAAATATCACACCATTACTTTATAGAACAGAAGGAGAAGTAAAGGTTGCTGTCAGCCTCACAGCTCGGAACGAGCTCTTATCTCCGTTTAGAGTTGCATCACACTCGTCTGTCAAAGTTTGAGCTCAGGACGTCAGGATGAGCTCATCAACTTTGTTTCCAGCGTGTCAGTATTTCATCTCAGGGCGAGTGTCCTGTACGAAGCATTTCCCTGTATTATGGAGAACCCTACTCTTTTTCTTAGTACCAATCGGTGCATAGGTCCCAGCATTGCCAAGAATTTGTTTTCTGTTGCTAGCCGCTTGTTATCATATTTTTTGTAACTTTGACTACCGATCGCTGCGGAAAATCTTCTTTTCTATCAGTTTCTTCGTGATTAAATTTTACGTTACCATATGGCGCTTCACAGTGGGGTCACATCCCCTATACTTTCCTTCCCTGTCCTTAACGATGGATTTACCGTAACCTACGCTACTGACAACGCTCTGTTGCTACCCATTAATTGACGTGTACTTGTGGCTCATAACGACAAATCATGGATGACATTCGATTTTATGAAACTTGAGGACTTGAGTGGAGTGCTAATTTTAACATTATACGGTATGTTCACGACTATCGTTCATACTACATTTCAGTAAAAGAAAGAGGCAAGGAAAGCACGTTCAACATTTTACTACTCTACAGTAAAACACGACGAAAATCTAAAATTAGAAAAGGAAAAATGGATTTTAGTAAGGTATACTCTGCGTTTAATATTTGCATAAATTACACCCATTTTACATTCATAAAGGGAGGTTTCATCAAAATTGATTTTGAAAACATAGGTTGTAAAACTAAAAGATTTAATCCAATTCAGTAAAAATTTCCTAGAAAAATCAGGAACATTCAAATTTATCATTTACTCTATGAACGAGGTAATTCAACAATGGCGTCTAATTCCCTCATTTTTCGTTTCAAACTTGATACTCCTGTGCTTATCACTGAAGTATTTAAAAACTGGAGGAGCATGGAACTCTTTGTTGAAAAAACAAAAAGTGTCATCCCCATTTCATTTGTGAAAGACTGGTTTGAAACTTTCGGGACATCCATTTAACTCTTTGTTTAACTGAATAACAATATTCACATATGTTTGTGATAGGAAAAATCCAAGCCGAAGCCCTCAATTTGCTTACGAAGTTGGTTACTAAGCCGGAAAAAGAATTTAACACAGCTTCTGTAATTTACTAAAAAGAGTTATAATTATTAGCGAGCCCAAGGTCTCAATTTTACTCGGGCTGAAGAAATATTTTTATTTCTTCTCGAAATGAAATAAGTGTTGTGTCATCACGCATGCTCATATTCCCAGATTTTGGCCCGAGATCGGAGGATGTGAAAAGAGATGTTATAGCAATACTCGCAAAATGTATTTCTGAAACTTACCTTCAAAATAACATTAGCTGAGATACACAGTTGTCAGTGTTCCTCATGCAGCATTTTGAGCCAGCGCAGATAAGTGCAATGGACCTTAAATCTTCAGTAGTCTTACAAATTTTAACCAAAACTAAGGTTAGACTAGGTTGATGGATTTAAGAATCATTGTCTAATTTCAAAACAAAATCAATTGTAAACTATCTTCTCAGTTTGTATCCGGTGACTATTGTTTATACCCGTAGCGAGCAAATGTTTATTTTCTTATGATTTTCTGCGACTTCTTTTGTTTTTCACTGAAATCATTAAGTTTGGTTTATAATGTTCACAATTTTCAGTTTATAATGACGTCGTCAGTTTTTTGTTGTTTATTTCTGAACCGTACGCGTACACGAAATGCTGTATCTTTAATTATAAATTGTCATCTTACATTCAGGTAATTAAAATACTTTTCCCTGTTTTCTTAGATGCTGTAATTTTTTTGCTAAAACTAACTGATTTGAATTTTTTATAATTTTACAATGCATATATAAGTGTTTCCAATTCATGCCAAATTTGAATTATTAGAGTTGAACGCATTCGGAAAAATCTCGAAAATATTTTTCGCAACATAACCCGCTCTACTGATTTAAAACACAGCAGTCCCATTTAATTTGTTTGAGAAATATGTTTTCCTTAAATTACCATGTGTCGGTACGAAAAATTTATTACGAATATAACCTCGTTTCTCATAATCAATGTTAGAAATACAGTGTGCCTCTCGAAAGCTTTAATGCGGAGTAGACAGGCGGAAATAATTACTTGTCGCATATCACAGGTGTAGCAAGTATATATATGTAGAGCAGCGAAACAAAGGCACTTTGTAACCACAGCTGAGCTGCCTACCTGCACCAGCCCCGCAGGCCTCGGATTAATTTCGGGCACATAATCTGCCGAGAATCGAGGCCGATTCACGCGCGTAGTTGCTGCTTCGAAACTTTACCGAAGGGGGAAGAATTAAGCGTTTTTTCATCAGATGTTTCGGTTCAAATTAATGTTCAAAAAGTCTTTTCGACGAAAGTTACTAGATTTACTAAATTTCTAGCGCTTCAATAGATATTGGCTTCTATAGCTTTAACACTGGGTTTTAATCTAGGGCTTACATTTCAGTATTGCTTTCATTTGATCACTCATTCATGAGAATTATGAAGGCTAAATACTTGGATAGTTTTTGTGGAGAGAGGGCTACAAAGTGAAGAAAGCTTTGAGTATATATTATAATATCACTCTCCAATTATTTTCAGAGTAGCAAACGATATGGTTCTAAAAATGGGGAACATTAGATCGTCAGTGAATTGCATTACAGGATAACCAAGACTAATTAATAAGAGAAAACATTTCACCAGGTAGGCAACCAGAATAGCTTTAAAAATGCACTTAAGTAACGTTCATATTGCTCACTTGCACTCAGTTTCCCCTACCCTTTAAAATCACCGTAAAATAATTTTCAGCTTAGAAAATGAAATAGTTCGTAATTTTTCGAACGGCTGTTACCATCGATATTCAACTTATACAGGGTGTTTTTTTTTACTTTGAACAAACTTCGAACTTTGGTACAAAAACTTAAAATAAATCGATTTACATGAATGACAAAATGTCCAAAACTCTTTAGTTTTCTAGTTATAGTTACTTGAAGAATATTAGAACTTCAAGTAGGATATTGCACGCGCGCACCATTTTTAGCGCTACCTTTGATAGTTAAAGAGGTTTTTGGGCCCCACTAATGTAGTATTTTTGTAATTTCACTATGAAATTTGCGTGTACACGTTTTACAAATAAGAATAAATTGTCCTAAATGAGTAATTATCAATTATTATCATGTAAGCTAACCATTAATCAGTAAGCATTGCAGGACACGGGTAAAAAATATAATCAGTACAAACTTTAATGTAAGAACTGTAACGCAAGAACAAACTTGAATACAGTTTTATTACAACAGTTACTCTAAATGGCCTCCATGAACTTCAACACATTTACGACATCTAACAGCCAGTGAGCGCCTTACAGATTGAAACACGCCAGGCATTTCCGTAATACGGCCAGCTGAGTCCACAATGCGTCCAACCAGATCCTGTTCCGATTCAACAGGAGTGGCATACACGAGGTCTTTCATGGTTCCACACAAGAAGAAATCCAGTGGCGTCAAATCAGGCGACCTAGCTGGCCATGCTACAGGAGCACCTCTGCCAATCCATCGGTTTTGAAATTGGTTATTCAGGAACAGGCGTGTTTCACGAAAGTAATGTGCTGGCACTCCGTCATGCTGGAACCACATTCGCCTGCGTGTCTCCAAGGGCACGTCCTCCAGTAGTCCAGGCAAAACTTCGCGTAGGAAGGTGGTGTACGCAGGTCCCGTGAGAGGAGAAGGTAATAGGTACGGACCAATTAAATTATTGCCAATAATGTGTTGAAGTTCATGGAGGCCATTTCGAGTAACTGTTGTAATAAAACTGTATTCAAGTTTGTTCTTGCTTTAAAGTTCTTACATTAAAGTTTGTATTGATTATGTTTTTTACCTGTGTCCTGCAATGCTTACTGATTAATGGTTAGCTTACATGATAATAATTGATAATTACTCATTTAGGACAATTTATTCTTATTCGTAAAACGTGTACATGCAAATTTCATTGTGAAATTACAAAAATACCACATTAGTGGGGCCCAAAAACCTCTTTAACTATCAAAGGTAGCGCTAAAAATGGTGAGCGCGTGCAATCCTACTTGAAGTTCTAATATTCTTCAAGTAACTATAACTCGAAAACTAAAGAGTTTTGGACATTTTGTCATTCATGAAAATCGATTTATTTTGAGTTTTTGTACCTAAGTTCGAAGTTTGTTCAAAGTAAAAAAAAAAAAACCCTGTATACTACCCGTCATCAACGTATCAGTAATTTAATGTGTGCACTATCAGCTTCACGGCTGCGGCAGCAGGAGGCTGAGCAGAGGACGCAGCTGTCAACAAACCCGAGATGTTTCCTGCCGGCGACCGCGCTGGCCTGCGTTGAAAGAACGCCTCACAAACGCTGCTCTACAAGCTGCTAAAACTTCGATGATTTTTTGACATATTTTGTGGGTCTACTGTTCGATGCAAGTTTTGTTTTAATGGAATATTATTCAGTCCTTTTATAAAATGAATAAAGACAAAATGCCTGGAAAAGTGAATTATATTTCCCTCAAAGTAAAAGATTTGTTGTAAGGAAATGTCTGATTGAGCTTTTATTTGTTCGATGATTTAAGGAAGTAATTAAATTTAGGTACGACAACGTAAATAAAATAAAAATTTTACTTACACGGTTGATATTAGAGTTTAGATTTGCCTAAGGTAAAGAAATCTTTTGATCAGTCGAAGTTCTTCCAAACATTAATTTATTCCGTTTAACTTATCTTTCTTTACATTTTCAACATCATCTTTCGGTAGAGGCCTAAATATTTGAATGATAAGGAAAGTTAATTACTGTACAAATTAAAATCGCACAATTAGTATTTATGTACATGGTGAGGTGAAAGTTCGGTAGGAAATAAAAATAAAAGTGATGATATACTGAAAATTACGTACAAATATGAATAGATGCATAAGGGTTTAAAGAATTTCAAAAGTGTTTTATTTTGGATGACTTACTTGAGAACCAACGATGGCCTTTAACACGTTGACTGTGCATGCGCGGTCGCTGTGGTTGTTTAAGTTGGGTTGTGAGTCTCAAAGCTTAGAAATAATTTTACCGCTCGAAAAAACTTGTGTCTTTTCTAAGCAGAGTGAAAAGCATAATAACACAATGATATTTAACCCCATGTGCTATAAACCTTCCTGAAAAAAGTTATTGAAATAATTGAACTGCTGTTCATCCGTAAATGAAGGGAAATTTATATAGTGGTACGCATATGTTCTAATGCTCAGTCAACGTCATAGAACGTCTTTCACTGAGATACACTGCTGTTTGTATGGCATTCTTCTCCATGCTCCCTCCACTGATCACTTCAAATCATCCACTGTTCAAAAACTTTTCAGCAAGACTTGGCTTCAAGCAAGGGTTATCCCCATAGAGAGGTCCATTAATTGGATTTAGATCTGGAGGTACGGGAGAAACCATATTTCTCCCAACTCAACCTAGTAAGTTGGTCTCTGCACCAGCTTTGCGAAGGATGGCTGCGTGGGGAGTTGATTCCGTTTTGCAGAAAGGCTCACGAGATATCATCATCGCAGTGATTCTTAGGCATGGCAAACATAGGTTCCAATTTTTTTTGACGTAGCTTTTACGTGCATTTTAATTCTTCCTTTCTCAAAAAATAGAAAGCAACATCTCGGTTTTGGAGACCACAGCACACACCATGATGGGAGACGGAATTTTTTTTCCTAAGCTGAATCATGTTCGTAGTTGATTACGCTGTTTCATTCAATAACTGTGATTGCTGCGATTGTGAACCTACTCAACAGTAAAAATCTCTTCGTCAGACTAAAACATCTCACTGGCCGTACCTCGCTTCAATTCCTTACGAAGGGCAGAGCTCCTCTCCCATCTTTTCCGCTTCACTCTGGTGAGAAACGATGTGAAAATAAGTTCTCTTTACTCTGTTTTTTTTTTCACTCATCAGAAGGGCTTGCTTCTTCTGGTGAGCGAAAGGTTTGAACGATTTGAAAGATAAGTCGCCACTAGCACGTGCATTGTATCAAGTAATACGCAATAATACATTTAATATTCAATTGTCAATAATACTAACATCTTGGACAAATAAGCTACGACGTGTCTATCGCGACCTTTCAGAAGAAGAACAAATGTTACGTTAGATTATGATGACCAACTTAGTGTACACATATTTCTAATTTAGACCTCGTTAAGAAAATATGATTAAGATAGTAATATCAAGCTGAGTCGAGGTGCAAACTGAAATTCTTGTCAACATTTTTCTTAGTCAAGTATTTCATTTTTTAGATGGTAGATTTATAGGTAAAGGATTGTTCGCCCATTGCTCATGATTAAGAACAAAGCTTGGAAACGGTATTTATTTATTCATTCATATACTCCCATGGCTTATTCTATCTGAAAATGCTGTTCATTTCTCCAGTAAGTTTCGAGCTTGCAAGTGTCGAGCGCACGTTTGAAGTCCGAGTTCATAGAAGGGAGCATCACTACAATCAAGAGGCATGAAATTCCAAAACTTAGTGCCAGCGAAAAGAAAGTTGTTTTGAGATCTGGCCTCCGAGAAACAAAGGACCATGAGTTTATTTCTATTTTTCATCAAGAAGTCAAGGCGATCAGTTTGAGCGTAAATTTGGTGTCGAAAGTTGCAATTTTCGTGAGCTTATGAGAAAATTTAGAACGCTCATGATGACCTCTCAGTACCCGGGTGTTTTAGTTCGAAAAAGGTTTTCATCAAAATGACAGTCTGGTAGAACTCGGCACAAAGCGCAGCTGTGCACCTCAGTTATAGAGCCTTTTTCCATTCTTTTCACTCGAATTTTGGTGTCAGAGTACCGGTATTTATTAATTTTGATTATTTAAAGCTATTCATGTTTGAGGTTCTGCCCAGTCCTGTTAACAGTTCTAGTTACCGCCAAATAGACGGCCTTCAGGGCTGTTCTCTGCTGGAGTTGTAACAATAAACCTCGACCGCGCCCAAGGGTCAATTAATTTTAAACCTTAACAGCGCCCAAGGGCCAATAATTTAACTTTAGGTGACAGAACGGTTTTTTCGTATAAAAACTTCAAAAATTAATATAAAATACTTCTAGAGCGAAATAAGCTTGAAGATATTCACAATATGTTAAAAACATTCGAATAGATGTTCAGAGCCCTAAAACTTTTTAAATTTACCCATACCCCCTCCCCCCTTTCCTCCTCATGGGAAATTTTAAAAAAAGCTTATTTCTCAGCCAATATTGTACATAGAGACGATTAGTTTTTTGTTTGATTCACAATGAACTGATCTACAAAATTGAGGTCCAGTTTTTTACATCACTTTAAAAAAAAATTTTAAATGTTCGAATTGAAAAAAAATTTCCATTTTTTTCTTCACGTGGCTATAAAAAAATTTCTAATAAACCTATCATAAGACCACATCTAAAATTTATAGTACTCACCTTAATCTTTACGATGCCGAAAACTTCCTTCATAAGTGAAAAACTGTAGAAGAAATAAAACCGCACAGCCGAAAAAAGCCAATTGTGAGGAAAAAGTGCTGAACTTTTTCAATTAAATCTCCTACAGTTTTTACTTATGGAGGAGATCTTTTTTGCATTTTAAAGATCAAGGTAAGTACTATAAGCTTGCGTAGTTGTTTTTTGATAAGTTAATTAGAAAATTTTTTATTGCCATGTAAAATAATAACTAAAAGTTAATATATTTGGTTTAAAAAAATTAAAACACTTCTTAAACTATTTTTTGAAGCGATATGAAAAAACTGGACCTCAATTTTGTAGATCAGTTCGTTGTGAATCAAACAAAAAACTAATCGTTTCTATTTATGTACAATATTGGCTGAGAAATAAACTTTTTTTACAATTTTCCTTTGGGGGGGGGGGGGGGGGGAGGGAGGGGGTATGGTTAAATTTAAAAAAAAATTAGGGCTCAGAACATCTATTCGAATAACATGTTGTGAGTGCCTCCAAGCTTATTTCGCTCTAGAAGTATTTTTTATTTATTTTTGAAGTTTTATAAAAAAAACCGTTCGGTCCCCTTTACCTTAACCGCGCCCAAGGATCATTTAACCTTCAACTTATCCATACCCAAGAGCCATTTAACTGCCTAATTAGATTGGGGTTACTTAGAACCCTTATGATCGCATGCCGCTTTGCGATTCCTATTTTAAAGCTGTTACTTCGCTTACACAGGACTGGCACCTCCTACTGATTTCTTCTTAAAACTCTAAAAGCCGTAGAGCTCTTCTTCGGCTCAAGATAAAGTGAGTATATGACGAATTTCGCAACATAAACGAAAATAATGAAGTGTGACCTACTCACTGAATTCCTTAAACTAAAATTGTTTACTCTTCCTTAGGAAGAATCAATCGTCATATGTGTAATACCCCAGCTGGTGTACCTGCGGATGTGGCTTTTAAATGTCATCGTCTCCTCAAGAAGCGCGAAGAAAATGTAATACAGTATAGTAATATAATAATAGTCTTACCATTACTGAAATATAACAATTATTATATTATTTCAGTAACTATTTCAGGAACTAAGCATGAGATGAATATACTGGCATCACTACCACGTTTACCATCTTTTCGTAAACAGTAGAATACTCTGTAATCTTGCGTGTTTACCATATTAATAGTGGTTCGATTAAACTAGTTCTCATTAATGATGAATATTCTAAAATTGCAATGTTGGCGATGTGCCCTTGTAGGCTTGAGGTTGAACAGTTTAGTTCGTCTATTGTAGGAAAAAGTGATCTGTAATTCCGGCATAGGTGAGACATTTCTTCTCCATTCACTGCAAGAGAATTGCTTAAATTTTGAGCCGTCTGATACTGGCAGTGCTAAGAGCCGTTTAGACCAAGATGACGGTGCAATGAGTTAAAGGTATTTCTGTGCTGGTCTACATTTGGAGAATACTTCGTTGGGGTCAAACCACGTCTTAAGCAATACTAGGAAAAAAGATGTTGGAAATGCTGTAATTATTCTGAAAATAATGAGAAAAAGAAGATTTGAAAATTAAAATATAGCCAGAGTAAAACGATATAACTAACTTAGGTCAATGATTTTCATGTGTTTGTTCACATAGTTGTTCAGTGACGGTTTAAAACGTTGGTCACGATACGAGCCTCAAGTCTACAAGGAGGGAATTACATAACGCTACTGATCGACCAGTATCACAAACTCAATTTTCATGAAAACTTAATCAAAGCTAAATGGAAGCACGAACAAGTATATGTTTTTTATTTTTAAAATAGCTTACTGCAATTGACTTTATATTTGAGATAAAAATTGAACTTCAGTTTAACTCATCGCCGTGAACAGCTTTTTTTCTTCTCGGAATACCGCGGTTACCCTCGCCAGCTCGGGCCACAGTTCAGATTTATGGAGTTCACGTATCTGCTGGAAAGTTCCAATAATCTAAGAGCAATATATTCTGGGTGAAGTTTTGGCAGTTGTTGGTCCTCGGTGGCTAGGGGTTTTCCTTCATCGCCTAGTGTTATGGTGATAATTTAATAACTCAATTTTCTATCCCATAGAGAAGCAAAGAGGCTTCCGTTCTCGTTTGGGATCCACAGCTGCTTCTGTTTGCATAGACAATTTTCATCCAGGGAGTTATTCTTCTGTTCACGGGAATAACTTGCCTTGCACAACTGTCGCTGGAATCGTCATTTATTGTTCGCATCTGTCGGGTGTCTTGTCGTCAACTAAGTGACAGTCCTTGATTTGAGGTCTTCTCAAATATATCTCACGCTAACGATCTCGGGCGTTGGGCGGTGTGATTCGAAATATTTTCGAGGTTTTTGAAATGAGACATCTTAATCTCTGCCAGTATTTCATTTTTGTAAAAAATAACGTTGAAGGATTTTAGGCAGAGCGTTCTATTTCGTTTTCTATGTCATGAAGATTTCGTGTCAGGATTCCAGTTTATGAGTTGATATTTAGGCTTAAATCATGCTACATTTTATTGAGAACACGGGATATACCAGGATCCTTTCTACTTCTCCTCAGTCGACTGGTTGTGTGCCCGTGGATGAACTCAGCGAATGCACTTCTAACTCATAGACATAGCGTCACAGAATAGCATTCTTGTGATCAAATTTTATTTTTAATTTATATTCATATACTCTTGAGCAAAAGTCAAAGGACAATAGATTTTGTGGAAATTATACTATTGAATTTTCAGAGAGGTTAAAACAAGCTATAAGCACTTGACATAATGTTGACTTTTCTGATGTAGTTTTTAAGCTGATTTCAAATATTAAAATCGTATTGCTCTATTACCTAAGGTTTTGAAAATATTCACATAAATTAATTTTCAAAAAAACATAGTTATTTACATTTTTTGCATCCCGCGTTTTAAGTAATATCCCAAGATACGCCATGATGTATTATCTTCGTCTCTGAAAATGTGTACGCTTAAGGTTATTTGTAAAAAAATATAAGACATAACATCACTGATTTTTCATTTGTTTCTTTCTCATATTAAAGTGAAACAAAATTACGGCTTTCAGGGGGTATGTAAATTCGCCATCCCTTTTTTTACTTTGTGGGCGGCAATACTTAAGAGACAAATCCTTTCAGAAGCTTCAATACCATTTCTAAAGAAATCGTGAGAACTATACGGCGATTCAAAGGTGGATACTGGTAAATCTTGGGTGCCAAAGTTCATCTGTTCGACATGTGCATGCAACTTGCGCAGTTGGATAAGGAAGGCGAAGAAGAACAACCACATGGCATACGAAGTTCCTACGATGTGGCGTGAGTCGAGTAACGACCCCACAGACTGTTATTTTGGTTGTACAAATGTTACCGGCTTTTCTAGCAAAACTCATGTACCTGTAAATTATGTATAAAGACGGGCCCTCCGTTTCTAAACTAATTTCGCATGATCCTGAAAGTTAGACAATACCAATTGCACCTACGGAATATACAGTTGATGAAAGAACGCAAGAAGTACTCTTTTATATTCTAGGAACGAATCAGACTACTGACTACTAATCCGGAGAAGGTATTCCTTTAATGGAATGTGCTGATCTTTCTCACCTCGCACGAGACACGGTCCTTACAAAAAGTCAGGCCGAGTTGCCTGGATCTAGCCTTAAAGAATTTAATTTCCTTGCAAAGTGTAAAACTACTTCACATTTTTACCACAGACTTAAGGACTTATGAAGTTCTTTCCAATGAGTGACACTATTTGCTACTGTTTGGACGTTGAAAGTTTAATATCAAGGCTAGGGGTGGAACGCAACATTAAAGCATGGCGATAGTTCATCGACTCATCTATAACAAGTTTGAATGTAGTATTATTACATATTGAAAGCAAATATGCTTCAGTTCCTGATAGATATTCTATCTTTGCTGAAAAAAACATACCGAGCTATGTCGCTAATTTTTGATAAAATATCATTTACCGAGCATCTGTGGTGCGCCATCGTCATGGGATTGCAGACAGGGTCCACCATCTAATGTTATTTTATCTGCAAGTGAACAGTACCGATAGAAAGCAACACTTCATAAAAAAGAGGAAATAAATGCAGCCAGGGAAAAAATGTTCTTCGTGTGCAGTTGATCGACCGTGATAAAGCTCTCATGCCACCCCCTCACATCAAGTTGAGGCACTTGAAGAATTTTGTGAAGGCCTTCGACAACGACTCAGATGCTTTTCATTACCTGTGCAAAAAGTTTCCAGAGCTGAGTTATGCGGAAGTGCAAGAAGGTGAGTTCATAGATCCACAAATAGGGAAGGTAAATGCTGGTACTCACTTCCAATACTCACTGAATAATACTGAAAAAAATACATGGGTGACATTCAAATTAGTTGTACCCAATTTTCTTGGAAATTAAAAATCTGTTGACCACGGTATTGTTGTGAAGAACTGCATCAGTGCGTACAAACAGTCGGTACCAACATGCCCCTCAAAATTTATATCCTTGATTCACATCTTGACTTCTTTCTCGAACACTTACGCCAGTCAGTGACGAACAGGGTGAACGTTTTCACATGGGCATCTCGTTAATAAAGTTACGGCATCAAGGTCGATGGAGTGCAGCAGTGCTGGCAGAGTACTGCTGGACACTTCAGGTGACATACCAAATACTCAGCCCAAGCGCAAGCCTACGGGCAAAAAATTGAAACCAAACATACCTTAGAATAAGGAAGAATTCTCACTGTTTATGCATTTCATGTGTGTATTATATGTTAAACAAGGCATTAATTTATTACATTATTTGTGCTTTGGACCTCAATTTCACTATTTTCCAAGACAATGCTAACAATAAATTGGTCTAGTGATATTTAAATAGTTGAAGGAGTATATATAATGAATGGTGGGCGACAGAGACAAATGGCTTTCATATCATAGTGGCTTGTCTTGGATCAAGTGTACAAGTGTTGGATGCGAAGATATTCTCAACTTTTTTAAATTGGCTCATCAGTTTTATTGTCGCTCGACAACAGATGCTACCAGCACTAAAACGGGTTGAGTGGCTGACATTTCGAGAGCCACTACCTAAAAAGTGATGACAGAGTGTAAAACAATGGGAAAACGGTCTTTTGCTTGCGTAGCCTTACATGTATTGAAAAAATTTCACTTAATTAATAAGGATTTCTCTTCTTTGCAGGCCGCTTGTCCCATAGTAAGTGCAGCTCACGTCATACGGGGTGCGTGCCGGTAATCTTCACGTAGATTTCCAGCCAAGCGAGCCTGCAAATTAGAAAGTAACGACCGCTGGGATGAAGATTTTTCATTAGGTGGAGTGAACAATGTCTGCTCCTTTCTTAAACTGACCAACAATGTTTCATTCTTTGTTTGAGAACCCGGAACTCTGATGATTTTAGTAGCATGAGTTTTTGTCAGTTTTCTCACACTCGTTCGAAAGATGATTTCATTTCCACGACGTCTCTACAACTTCTTTGTTTGATCGCGCACTATTATATTCCTAAATTTTTCTAACAGGAACCGATCTGTCGGACAGCAGTTATCCAGTAAATCGTTTAAATTTAAAGTAAATCTATTTGAAAACGTTTCACGGCGCAAGTTCAAATGGTTTGTATCACGTACACCACTGGACTTGATAATTCGGTCCATGACAAAAGTTGCTTCACACGAGCCAAATTTTTGACTCATGAAATTCGAACTCGTAAGCGGTGAGGGGAAGTATTCTCACATTTCCCTTCAACTTGTAGTTTTAAGATATATAGACTCGGTACTTGGGTGACGTATTAACAGTTTGACATCCTCGGCTCAAGGACGCATTTGTTGCCAGAGGCGTGTTTCTCAGAAGTGAATACAGGCGACGCTCAGCACTCTCAGGCATTGAGGGTTTGGCCTTTTCTGGTCTCTGCCAACCTCATTGACACCCCTGCGAAGCACAGCTACAGTCTAGCATATTTTTACTACTGTTGCATTTTGTGTAATGCAACATTTTTGTGTAACGTGTAACGGCGGTGGGGCGCGTGCCGTGCGTAATGACGGCGGTGGGGTGGGTGCCGTGCATAATGACGGCGGTGGGGTATGTGCCGTGCATAATGACGGCGGTGGGGTGGGTGCTGTGCATAATGACGGCGGTGGGGTATGTGCCGTGCATAATGACGGCGGTGGGGTATGTGCCGTGCATAATGACGGCGGTGGGGTATGTGCCGTGCATAATGACGGCGGTGGGGTATGTGCCGTGCGTAATGACGGCGGTGGGGTGGGTGCTGTGCATAATGACGGCGGTGGGGTATGTGCCGTGCATAATGACGGCGGTGGGGTGGGTGCCGTGCGTAATGACGGCGGTGGGGTGGGTGCCGTGCGTAATGACGGCGGTGGGGTGGGTGCCGTGCGTAATGACGGCGGTGGGGTGGGTGCCGTGCGTAATGACGGCGGTGGGGTGGGTGCCGTGCGTAATGACGGCGGTGGGGTGGGTGCCGTGCGTAATGACGGCGGTGGGGTGGGTGCCGTGCGTAATGACGGCGGTGGGGTGGGTGCCGTGCGTAATGACGGCGGTGGGGTGGGTGCCGAGCGTAATGACGGCGGTGGGGTGGGTGCCGTGCGTAATGACGGCGGTGGGGTGGGTGCTGTGCGTAATGACGGCGGTGGGGTATGTGCCGTGCGTAATGACGGCGGTGGGGTGGGTGCAGTGCGTAATGACGGCGGTGGGGTGGGTGCCGTGCGTAATGACGGCGGTGGGGTGGGTGCCGTGCGTAATGACGGCGGTGGGGTGGGTGCCGTGCGTAATGACGGCGGTGGGGTGGGTGCCGTGCGTAATGATGGCGGTGGGGTGGGTGCTGTGCGTAATGACGGCGGTGGGGTATGTGCCGTGCGTAATGACGGCGGTGGGGTGGGTGCCGTGCGTAATGACGGCGGTGGGGTGGGTGCCGTGCGTAATGACGGCGGTGGGGTGGGTGCCGTGCGTAATGACGGCGGTGGGGTGGGTGCCGTGCGTAATGACGGCGGTGGGGTGGGTGCCGGGCGTAATGACGGCGGTGGGGTGGGTGCCGTGCGTAATGACGGCGGTGGGGTGGGTGTCGTGCGTAATGACGGTGGTGGGGTGGGTGCCGTGCGTAATGACGGCGGTGGGGTGGGTGCCGTGCGTAATGACGGTGGTGGGGTGGGTGCCGTGCGGAATGACGGAGGCGGCGGACGACTGACACTCGGTACCTGGTCACGAAGCCTCAGTAATCCCTACGAATCCTGCAGAATAGCGCCCGAAGGTTAACTCTCTCGGAGTACAACTGGCGAAGGGCCCAAGTTCAGCACATAGAAGCCTATTAGTCTAAAGACGTTTTAACTTTGTTGAGTTGCTGGAACGGAGCATCAGTCTTCCATCCCCAGCATACTAAACAGTGTCAAATTTCCTCCCGCTTTTTCCTCAGTAATCTCTACGCTGGTAAAAGTGAGGTATTATGAAATTCTAAATTCAATGGAAAATTACTAATAATGCTATATTTATTCCAACTCTAATCAACATGTGAGTTATTGTTTTCTCAAAGAAGTACCCCTCAATTATGGAAAAATACTTTTTCTAGTGCTGATGATGCATTAACAATAAACAGAAAAACACCTTTGAACGGTTCGCAAAATACTTCAGCTGTCTACAGTGTAGCAAATACAACCTGCGCTAATTTGTTAATATCATAAACCATGGAATGCAAGCCAAATTGGTGCACACTCTAAATATATATTCAACGCTCCTAAAATGGCCTGCAATCTGGCTATTGTCGGCATTATGCTGCACAATCTTAAGTAGGGAACAGAGCACACTTTAGTTTCTACCAGTCATTTGCCCTGTTTCTAGAAAGGACAGAATTATTTTCAAAGCAAATGATGTGAATGTGCCTCAACAAACTAATGTACAAGGCAATGCTCGCCAAAACCTGTGTTGCTTTTACGCACGCTCATTGCCTCAAGGAATTAGAAGAAAAACATTCTTGATCCCTTGAGTAGTACATCGCTCGAGAAGCTTCATTTTGAAGCACCAAGATCAACACCAAGAAATAAAACACAAGAGCTTAGCTCAGACATCGCGAGTGATGCATGAATCATCAGGAAGGTTTTAGATGCAAGCATGGTGCCACTATTGGTGATCCTTGCGATTTAATTGACTGCCGAGAGCTTAGCCACGGAGTAAAAACAAGCGAGTGCGGCCCGTGTAAGTGCAGGCTCTGCAAGGGCCATCAATAGCCATGCACGGGCGCTGAAAAACTTTACTGCCAAAGATGCAGTGCATTACACAGGCTATGGCGCAGGGGCAGAATAATGCGCCGCTGAGCATTTCATCAGGATCGTTAAGTAGCAACACTTTTGTTGAGCCAGGTTTTTCCAAATTTAGTACTGTCATCTAGTCAGTTTTTATATGCTGTTCTCTAGCAATCAATTTCGAGATACTCATGGAATGTGGGCACAGTCGCGGATTGAAGACTTTCTACGTACGTTAAACTACGTAATACTGAATAAGTAAACCTGCAACTTGGACAGAAATAGGGAATCAAAAGATTAAAAGCACTTTCTAATTTTATTGTAAATTATTATTTGCCACGAAGTATTTTCCTGGGTTCTCGCAAACTGAAAGGAATGCTACGAAGAAGGAAAAGTCGCGTATTTAGCTGTACGAATAATGTACAAGTTAAAGGTGAGAAACTTCCGCTAAAAACTTACTTGAGCATAGGTTTCAAAATATTGAAAATGTTTCCTGTACTGCTCACAAATGACATCGAAGCCTTCACCTTACGATAAATCCGAAAGATCATTTTAACCGCTGTAAATTATGAG
This sequence comes from Morinoia aosen, assembly GCA_030386875.1. NCBI lineage: Eukaryota > Metazoa > Arthropoda > Malacostraca > Amphipoda > Talitridae > Morinoia > Morinoia aosen. The sequence continues at coordinate 3,769,208 of CM059556.1, read as the reverse complement.
TATGAAATTACTACATTCTGCTGATAAACTTAGGAAACGTAAGAGCAAACAACGGTTAGGATTTGGCCATCGTACTTGCTACAACTTGTGAATGCAGGGCAAGGTGGCGCTGAATACGATTGCATATTGCGTGCTCTTTTGACATTATTGCGAAATAATTCAACTATGAGTTGTTAATTGAGCCTTGCCGTGATAGGTCATACAACGCGTATTTCCGTACGGCTCCAAATGATCTAACTTGCAATATAAGCGCAGAAAGCATCTTGAACTGGTTTACTTCAGTCAAAATATTTGAGCGAGGTCTGTTAACAAAGTACGCTGGTTTTTAAAATTAATTTTCATGAAAGGCGCAGGAGTGCTTCCATGAACGTAATTCAACAGTATTGAAGTAATATTTCTTGTTCAGCTGCATGAAAAAATATTCGCAAGACGGGTTTTAAAGTAATAAAACATAAAACTCACGTAAACCCAGCTCTATCCGTTATTTTCATTTCCACCCAAAGAGGGAGAAGAGTCCACCCTTGCCTATGTAACCACCTTAAGCAATCTGAGTGGTTAATTTTTGTAAGCGTCTACCACTACCACGGGTCGTACGAAGGCAGATTATTTTGTGGGAGGCGGTTGTTGGCGAGACAATCATTCCTGGAGCCGTCTCGGACCAACCTGAATGTGCTTCCGTCAGTGAACATCACTTTCCGTTAGTGCTGTGTTATTCTTTGTAACCTGTTTCTCCTTCATGGCCTCGGCTAGGAGGACCGTCTCGTCGAGCAGACATTTTCACCTCCCCTTCTGTAACAGATACTGAATCGTTCTAGTAGTGAATTTTTTTTATCGAAAACAACCGCTGTTTATGCAAGGTCTGATGTCCTTGCGAGCTCTAGGCTTCCGGGGATGTGCATTATTGACATTTTTTACCGTTGTAGGGTTTTTGCGCTGAAAGCTTCGCAGGAACCATCCTGCTCATTAGAACGCCAGAATAAGGTTTAAAATCAGCCGGAAAATGAGGAAGAAAGCACCGAGGAGCACCGCATAGGAAATCTTGTCTGATCAAACTTAGGCAGTTCCCGGAAGCGTTGTCTGATGGAAAAAAGTTGAACTAGGCGGGCTGTAATGCATTACTGCTTCACCAGATGCCCCAATCTTCTCATTGCCAGGAACGCAAGTGATGTCTCAATGTAAAATCGGGCCCATTAATTTTTTGCCTTGAAAATATATAAACTTTTGCGTCTTCTGCATAAATATGTAAAGAAAAGATTTGGTTTACTTATATATTGGAATAGAAGATGACTTGCGGTTTGATTTTGTATTTCAGCCTTTCAGAATAATCGTAAAAGCAACCGTATTTGGACTCAAACGTTTGGCATGAATTTACCCACACCGTCACCGGACAAAGATGCATACTTTTTTCAAACGTACATAGCTAAATATTGTTTCTGGCCTACGAAAGCATATGGAGAAAAAGATGATTTTATTAACTTTATCAACAATTAATGAGTAAAATAAGCAGGTGTTTATGCAGTGGCGTTATTTAGTGTAGTTCTTTGATCTACAGAATTTATTTTATTTTATTTATCGTTCTATTTTATTTTAATGTTTTGTTGTTAAAATCAAATGAATTACCAATTTATTGACAGCGTTGATGAAGAAGAGAGGCGTTCTGCTTCCTTCGCAGGTTACTTCCATGTTCCAAAACTCGCGTGTTCAAGTTCCTGTTTTTTACTTTTTTTCCGTAAGCTCTCGCACGTTAGATACACTGCTTAGCTACTTATGTCCGAATAAAGTTTGCATCTTCCCCTTATAACGAGTAGTGCACATTCATGCAGGAAACCTGAGCTCAACTATTGGATTCTCTCTGGTTCTTTTAGTTGACACTACATGACTGCTTTTCATAACCTTAAGTGTGGTAGATAAGGTTAAATCGGTTTTGTAATTGTTCATTTGGTAACAAATATCGATTACTGTTCTGAAATACAGAGAGCATCATGCTGACAAGTAAATTTGTATGTCGACTCAGCAAAAGAGACATTTTATTTCAAATGAAGACTATCATTCGCTAAGTGAATACCTATCTATCGGTTTTAGATGGACATGCACTTTGGCAGCATTAATTTATTCGTCAGTGGGAGACATTTGAAATTTCAGTTATGAAGACTGCACTTGATAAGAGATATGTCCTTCCACATAGACTCATTTTGTTTATGTTAATGAGTCATAAATGTCGTTTGTATTGCACGTAGTCATTGGAGTTCTCGTGAACAAAGCTAATACACTCATGTAATCTGCAGAAAATTGCTGATAAGGTCCGTGGATGTCGTGTGAATCAATATCTTGTTCTGAGTTTTCCACAGTATGCTAATTTTAGACGCATTGCATGCTTTTTTGGTAAAATTTCGTACTCTGGCATTTTAGATACCAGCATTGTCGAGTGTCGGAGCATTGATTGTTGTTATTCATTACAGTTTTTCTCACACTCTAATCTCTGCCGTCAAAATATTTCGTTTGCCTCTTTTGTAATTATCGAGTTCTCGATTTTGCATAAGAGTATAGTCTGAGGAGCAGAGCACTCACTCATCTCAGTGCGCGATATTTTTTCAACCTTTCTCGAATATTTTAGCGATAGGTTATTTTTAGCTTATTTTTTTATCTCTTGCAGATTTATCTGATATTACACGTAAGTAATAAACCTCGAAATACGGTATTTTATTACACTTATTTTCTCACTTCTTATAAATGAAATGATGATGTGGTTTCCCTAATATTAAACTAACGCAACTCAGTTAAGTAGTTCAAATTTGAATAAATTTAAAAATGATTATTGAATTGACCTGACATAAACGCGACTGTTAGTTTTTGAGTTTTGGCTAAAGGGAGTATTTATTTTTTTACTATATTTCATGCTCCGTTTTTTTTTAAGCCCACTGTTTCTGGCGGCTCGGAGAGTTTTTACGAACTATTTTTTCTTGATTTACATGTTAAAACAGATTTTAAATTTCACTAAACTTTTTTAATCTTTCAGCAGCGTTTACATCAATTTTTAGGCCTCGATGCTGAGCAGTCCTTGCTTGCGTGACCGTACGTCGTACTTTCAAGCGCTGAAAAATGGACAAGATGAAGGCCAGGGATTTTTGCTCATTGGGTGGTCAACTTTTCCTAACCTCATTCAACATTTCTCATCGTGCTGCGCCATGATGATGAGCCCTAAATCAACTTTCTATTACGCTGGTAGATGATGTCAGTCCACGAAATAATTTTACACGAAAAATATTAACATACTTGCTGTCAAAGGCAAACAATCGTTGAGGAGCGAAGAACAGTTGGGTTTTCTGCATATCATGTCCATCAATGGTACGTCCTCTCTCATAACCTTTTTAGGTTCACTACAGTCTCTAGATACCAGGAATTTTTTAAACGCCAGCAGAGAAGGCCGGCCATGTCTGAAGGTGGCCAGCTCGTTAAGCTAATGCCTCCTACATATCGAAAATATTGGCTCTGCATGACTGTTGCGGTTGTTGGTCTGAAATTATCATTGAAATGTATTAATAGACAGTGATCAAATTTATTTGCAATGACTTCCGACTCGTTCAAGCTCATCTTCCAACGAATGCGTAGTGTTTCTTTGCTTTCCTTAATAAAGAAATATTTTTAAAAGACTAGCAAACTCCATTGCAATGCTTTTGGCTTTCTTAGAAATTGGTTGAATGAGTAAATTTTTGGATCTATGTAAATTTGTGATGATGTGAGCTTTCGAGCTCTGTTCAAACATTCTTGTCTGCAGCCCTTGCATATGTATGGCCCGCATCTGACACGAGGCTGGCCACTAACATTCAACTCTCTTTTGGTAAAATTTTTAGTTTGGCTAACTGATACTACCTTTTACTTCATTTGCTTACAAATTTGCAAGCATGACAAACAAATTTTCGTACAAGCTCGAAAAACAATTTTTTCTGCATTTTAATCTAACTGGAATGAATGTGCAATGCGCGGGAGAAAGTATAAATATAATAAATAAATAATAAAGTATAAATATTAGAGTATAACTTGAAAAAGTATAAATACTATTCGAACTTGTGTATGAGTACTGCAGATTTAAATCACTCCTTCTTATTGACTGAACGAACGCCTTGCGAAACGGTTGCTTGGCACTGGCATCGAAGTAAAAAAGTTTTACGGTAGAGAATTGCAATCTGCATGTTCCTTATAACAGTTTCCCTGTCTTTTCATGGTAACTCCATTACCAAGGCGAATGCTAAAAGTACATTTAGACTTTGTCTTCTATTAATTCTTAGAATTCCAATTCGTAGGAATTAGGTTCGTATCGCTAATATACAACGGTTCACTCGGAAAATCCTAACATTAATTCTCAATTTTATTCAGCAAAGCGTACTGTCTGACCTCTGTTCTTTTTTTCATGTTAGGTAATAATGAATGTCTCAATTCCTAAGTTAATTGCCCTCGCTCCTTGGAGACACTTCACGGGCAGACCTGGCGACCGCGGCAGCGACCACCCGCTCTCTGTTGATCTTGGCGACATAAGCGGATCCACAGCGCTGCAGACGCGCCCTCCTCGCCCGCCCTTCTGGCGTACCGTCCTGGCGGTGGCGCGTGGTCACTTCAAATAGAATTTACGATAGTAAAGCTACGCAAAAAAACTGTAAAGTTATAAAAAAATTATGAATGTCATACACGATGGGCGCAGAATTTTTTTTTTTGAGCCCAACGCTTGTATTATTTTTTGAACTATATTCTCACGAAAATATTAAATTCACCAACAAACAGAGTATAATAATGCTTCAAATTTTCCTTGAAGGTCATTGAGATCTTTTGGTTCTGCCAACTTTCAATTTTCAGAAGGTAAATTTACGTTCATCTTATCACACAATGCTCCTTCATTGTATTGAACGTGTCCTTGCAACGAATGAAAACTATCATATGGCATATAAATTTCTTGACGATCATTTAATTGTATAGTATACGAACGGAGAAGCTTCAAACTATCGATTGTAGGCAAAGATATTTACATACCGATTTCTCCTTGCTTACATTCTGAGTTATCAGAAGCTATAATTTAACAACCGAAATTATCAAAAAGAAAGGCATCGTGGCGGTTGGTAGCTAGTGAGGCCTGACAGCTGCAGTACAAGGGAAGATGTGCGGCAGTATCGGGACAGGTCATCGGTCGTTATTTACCTTCATTAAGAATTCTTGGTTCAATTGTCAAAGCGCGACAACGCCTACTTTTGTTGCCAAAATCATTGCGGTGCCTCAACGCCAGCTATTTCCACCGCGCGTAAACAACGAGGAGCTGTTCTTTCAGAAACAGAGATGACAATCGCGAAATTCTCGCTAAAATGAGTGAAGCAGGGTTAAAATAATAGTGTTGCTGGTTGGGAGAGTGGCATTGCTAGAACAGTTATTTGTTTTGTGACGGGTCGTTGTGATCAGAGTACATTGAAGTCATATTCTCACGCTCCTTAATTCAAGCTCGGTATATGTCCGTCTCTAAATTTCTCTGATGTCTCTTTCTTCCCCGAAATTTTTTCGAGCTCACAAATTCTCTGCAACAACCATGTAGTTTAATCAATTGCCTATTTTAATCGTCTAACTTGTATCGGTCACACGGAACTATGGCGGCACTTATCCTGTTGCTTGTGGTAACAAACAAAAACCAATATCAAACAACTTTATTAGATGATTATCGGTTCAATATTATTTTCGGCGTTTGTATTGAAAGTAAGAAAAGTATGGACCTGAACAAAATTTGAAAGCTTTAGGGTTTTGTGAAGTTGACAAATCCTAAATTGACCTTTAATATATACTATTAGAACGTGTTGGAATATAAAAATTTTAAAATATTTTCTGCAATACTACAACTTTTTTCTAACACGCTAACAAACGGTGAGTTTCCATCGATGATTTCTATCGGTGCGATGAGGTTGTGACTACAAAATTAAAGTTACGTTCTAAACTGAAGCTAAATGAAAATGCCTATTATGTTCATGGTTACCGAAATTAATATGTACTCGTTAGCAGGACGACATCTTTTACAAGCCATGCTACAGTGATTAGGGCAAGGTAAATTCCATTCGAGTGGGAATGAGTACCAAAAATACCGCAGTCACTCACTGGTGGGAAGCACTAATTAACTTCGCTGGCAATCGAACCTGCGTCGAGTAACTTCAGTGATGTGCATCAACTAACTTCAGTGGCTTTTCTAACTTTTCAGCCCTACGAAATAGTTCAATTTCTTCACGTGTAAGTTGATTAAGAAATGCACCTAACATTTTCGTACTAAAACACAGCAATTCGTTAAAATCTATATTTCTGTCTAATTATAAAATGCAACGTTTCGACGTATCAAACATCATCCTCAGGCTGTAAAAAAAAAAACAGAATGATTTTCGGTCACATTGGAAAAAATGCATAAACTAACACTTAAGTAATATAGACTAGATAAGTAGATCACACAAGACGAAAGCGACTAGACAAAATAACCTTTTTTATCACAGAAATAGTAGTATGACTAGATACATTGTACAAAACCGATGTTCATCACACGAGAGACAAGAGCAAAATGGTCGAGCAGCCTCATCGCACCTAGCAAGCTGAAGTTCTACGAAACAGTTTGAGAGCGAAAAAATCATTCGTGTTTTCATTAAGGGGAGGTTTAAGCTCATGAATGTGTAATGCTTCAATTATATGAATATGATCTTTTTTAATAACATTATAAAGAATTTTGGTGTTAGGGAACAGATCTTCATTGGATGGTTTGCAACTATGGTCAACACGAAAATGATTGAAAATGGAACCTTGATATTTATGAGCGGTTAATCTTTGCTTCAGGGTCATTCTGGTCATGCCAATGTAACGTTTATCAAGAGACTTACATTCTCTTCGGTTACATTTAAATTGATAAATCACACCGGCCTTGTCCAGATCGTTGACCCCAGATGCAGACAGATTATTTTTTACTAATTGGTCACTGATTTTACGGTTCTTATAATACACGCAAACTTTAATAGAAGTTTCTGGATTTATTGGTTTAACAAAAGTTTTAACAATGTTTTTAAAGACCCGTTCGTCAATTTTGTAATTATCATGCATTTGATTTTCGTAATAAATATTGATACGGTTTGCATTCGCTGAATTATTGTCACTGCTCATGATTCGGTTCAAAAATTTATCAATAGTTTTATCAATCAATGTATTAGGAAAGTTGTTATTAACAAGTAAACGTTTGATTCGAAGCATTTCGGAATGAAAGTTTTCCCAATTACTGCAAACTTTACGAGCTCTATTTATCAAAGTATGTATGACGCCTTCTTTATAGATTTGAGGAGCTTCACAATCGTAATTAATAGTTTCCCCAGCATGGGAAGGTTTAACATGAACGGATCTATGGAATGTACCGTTAGAAGCTTCAACCAAAACATCCAAAAATGGGAGCTTACCGTGTAGACCCAACTCATACCTTCTCATAATATGTACAACCGAAGCTCCATTTAAACATATTGATGGTAGTTTGTTCCGACAGGTGGATGGCGTTGCCATGGGTTCCCCTTTAGGACCTACTTTTGCTAACTTTTATATGTCATTTGTTGAGAACTTGGTGTTGAATACGATGGATGTAAAACCGAGCATTTACTGAAGATATGTGGACGACATTTTTGTTGAAGTACAAGACCTTGAGCACCTGGAAGCATTGAGGAGTTTGTTTGTTGAAAAATCTGTTTTAAATTTCACGTATGAGTTGGGTCTACACGGTAAGCTCCCATTTTTGGATGTTTTGGTTGAAGCTTCTAACGGTACATTCCATAGATCCGTTCATGTTAAACCTTCCCATGCTGGGGAAACTATTAATTACGATTGTGAAGCTCCTCAAATCTATAAAGAAGGCATCATACATACTTTGATAAATAGAGCTCGTAAAGTTTGCAGTAATTGGGAAAACTTTCATTCCGAAATGCTTCGAATCAAACGTTTACTTGTTAATAACAACTTTCCTAATACATTGATTGATAAAACTATTGATAAATTTTTGAACCGAATCATGAGCAGTGACAATAATTCAGCGAATGCAAACCGTATCAATATTTATTACGAAAATCAAATGCATGATAATTACAAAATTGACGAACGGGTCTTTAAAAACATTGTTAAAACTTTTGTTAAACCAATAAATCCAGAAACTTCTATTAAAGTTTGCGTGTATTATAAGAACCGTAAAATCAGTGACCAATTAGTAAAAAATAATCTGTCTGCATCTGGGGTCAACGATCTGGACAAGGCCGGTGTGATTTATCAATTTAAATGTAACCGAAGAGAATGTAAGTCTCTTGATAAACGTTACATTGGCATGACCAGAATGACCCTGAAGCAAAGATTAACCGCTCATAAATATCAAGGTTCCATTTTCAATCATTTTCGTGTTGACCATAGTTGCAAACCATCCAATGAAGATCTGTTCCCTAACACCAAAATTCTTTATAATGTTATTAAAAAAGATCATATTCATATAATTGAAGCATTACACATTCATGAGCTTAAACCTCCCCTTAATGAAAACACGAATGATTTTTTCGCTCTCAAACTGTTTCGTAGAACTTCAGCTTGCTAGGTGCGATGAGGCTGCTCGACCATTTTGCTCTTGTCTCTCGTGTGATGAACATCGGTTTTGTACAATGTATCTAGTCATACTACTATTTCTGTGATAAAAAAGGTTATTTTGTCTAGTCGCTTTCGTCTTGTGTGATCTACTTATCTAGTCTATATTACTTAAGTGTTAGTTTATGCATTTTTTCCAATGTGACCGAAAATCATTCTGTTTTTTTTTACAGCCTGAGGATGATGTTTGATACGTCGAAACGTTGCATTTTATAATTAGACAGAAATATAGATTTTAACGAATTGCTGTGTTTTAGTACGAAAATGTTAGGTGCATTTCTTAATCAACTTACACGTGAAGAAATTGAACTAACTTCAGTGGCATTCGGATATGCACGAAGTGAATGCAGTGGCGCATAGGCAAATGCACAGTGCTCGGAGGCACGAAACTAGAGATCGTCCGAGGGTTATCCGTCAACCTGAGCGAGGTACACGAGAACTTTGACGTCTATACCGCTGATTTGTGTGCAGGCATGAATAAAACTAACAAAGTGGTTAGCCTGAAAATAGTTTCCCTGAAAAAAATTGTCGTAGAAGAGATCTTTATTCGTATGCGCTTTGAATTACGGAAAATTATTTCGACAGTCTCTGCGTGATGTCGCGGCAAGATAAACGACAGAAAAATGATGTGTACATTTGAACTTTGCTCAACATTAAAGTGGAGTTTCACATGTCTTTGCCACGGCCGAGTAAATCTACTTAGCTTCGTCTCTTCATTAAATTTATTTGGCGCCTCATTGACTTATGATTTTCGTTTCAGTGAACGAGCATTTATTCATTTTGTTAATTCATTTCATTGTAGGTAGCATAGTGGCACCTCTCAAAATTTATCGATAAATTTTGGGAATTTTTATGAGATAAATAATTTAAAATAATCCACTATTTCCTAAAAGGTATCAGTTCGGTTCAGCATGAAATTGGATAGTGAGTTGTGTACAAGTGGAGGAGGCTTGGCTTATGCTGAGATATTCTGGCATTCATTCAAGAGCGAGTGAACATTAAAGACACCTGAGAGTGAGTAGCTGTTGAAATAAAACATATTAAAAAGTTAGCAAGGCCATTTAGGACGTTAGCAGCTATGAGCATGGTATTTAGCGGCATATTATTGCGGCTTCGATCAGCCTTTAAAGAGACACTCAGAGCCTCAATGATCGCTCGACCCAAGCATGTGACGCACCTTGAGCGCTTTACTCGAAATGCTGCAAAAGCGCCGCCTGTCTCCCGCTTTTTAAGCCCTCAATATTCACATCAAGAATGACACCTCGTAACTGGCGATGGAACATGTGCTCAGCGCGTCGGGGGAGTCGTCAACCGCGCTCTGCTTGACGCACGATCGTTTTATGGCTCTTACTTCTATGGCCCCTCGCACCGCACAGAGTTAGGCGCTATAGTCCCTTCATTTCAACATGTTGCGAACCTGGCGGACAGCTTACATTTATCTTATTGATTTAAGCTTGATGAAAGGAATGGTGCTTAAAGCACCAACAGCTAAAATCAGTGCATTTTTAGCAAAGTCAATGATAGACTTCTGAAAAATTATTCATTAAAATAAATGTTTGTGCATGAGTGGAAATAATAAGATCGTTAGGTAATAAACCCAGCAGTGCCGCGGTTTCTCTTGATGTCGAGTAAACTTATGAACTAGCCAAATGAAAGAAGTACTACTCAGAAAACATACTGAGAAAAAAATGAAAACATTTTTGGCAAGCGTATGTCAAGCTTCTAACAAAACCAACAAACGAACGTGTCTCTTTGAGCATTATGACGCACTTTTGAGTGTCATAAACGGTTTAACACACACAAGTGTGTCAACATGACACATCTAATGTATGTGTACTGTTCCCATATGGAATTTTCACGTTCTCAGACGGGCGAATAATATTTGCGTATACACTGAGAATATTATAATCCCAATAAGTTAACTTTTGAGACATCTTTTATTGAGTATGTTCCAGAAAAATTTTTAAAAATATTATAAATTGTTTTTTAGGTTGAAACACGAATAAAACAATCGAACTTGATACAGGAGACTAAAACATCAGTGTAATCCAAGAGCTTAACTCGTTCACATTCATGCACAAGTTAAACGTACACACATTTACAATAGCTTGCACACGCAAACACATACGATCATATACAACCCCACATTTACTTACGAAACCATCCCCATACACATACACAGAGACACGAAACCCACGCACGCAGAATTGTGAGAGTAGGTTGAAGCAATGCACAGGCTGATTGCATTTACGTCGTTATAGTTTAATTATATTTTTCAGATAGGAGGATAGAGATATCAGTGTTTTTTTTAAATGGCTGGTTGAGATGTTAACAGTGATTTCTGATTACTGATTAAGGAGAGCTAAGCATGCGACCGGTTCTATGACAAATTTTTTAATCTTGGCTGTGCCTAATCTATTTTTAGAGTTTGGTACCGTCAACATAAACTTGGGTGCAACAGTCACACTTATTGAAATAGATACATCCATTCCATATACACTCATTTAGTCTATCATTGCTTCTAAAAAAGGATGCTATTTTAAATCCATTCCCATAAAACCCTCTGACGTCTCCTGAAGTGAAAGCCCTTCGGACCAGATAAGAGTGATTGGATAACATATCAATGATAGGGAACTCTATATGTATACGTACAAACTTTGTTTTGCCATGCTCAAAATGACCGGAGGGAGGCAACTTATTATCTGAAAATTTCCGGTAGAATTTTCAACGAGAAATTTGAGACATTTATGCCTAATCGATAATTTGCAAATACATTCAATTTTTCGATGGAATATCTTTTATGTACTGAAAATACGATGTTCAGGATTAAGTTAACTGTTTACAACTGAATTTATATATACTCTCAAATGGTTCAATCCAAAACCACTAACTGACAGCATCCTGTAAACACACATAGTGAGTCTAGAATTCAACTTTTTTGCAAAAACATCTATGAAAAGAAACTTGGCCATTTTGACCAAATTCTATCGTAAACTTAATAACAGAATGAGACACTTGCTTATTAGAATAAGATGCAATGAAAAATCTATTAGCTTCAATTTCAGAAAGAAATAAAACCCGAGTACCTTCTAGAGTTTTTAGATAGAATAACGGGCAATCAGATTTTCATACTCGCATGAAACTATTCTAACTAATTTAACTAAGGATTTGATTTGCGTCAAACTGTGCCCTGCTTTAGCTTACTCTCAAAATTCGGCCTGTGAGCGACTGTGTGCGTTTCTGTATGTTCATGTTGACGTTTCCGAGTTTAAAGGGGTGGTCGTACGTACTTGCGTGTGTTTGTGTGTGTGCCAGCGAGTGATGGAATGTGCCCCTGTTACTTTTGTTTCAACGAGAAGGATTTAGGCCCTAGGATTTTTGGAAAGATATGTATTCGTTTTATTTTTCTGCATGTTTAAGATGGACTTTTTCCCTTCAAGTTTTAGATCTAAAAATATAATTTTAGCTTTTCGAAGCGTATGCCTTTAGCAATGCTCATTTTTACACTGATTCTTATCATTATCTTGCGATATATAACTATCACAAATTAAAGCTAGAACAGAGAAAATTTAAGGTTCATTGAGAAAGTAATAATAGATTCATAAACTCTCAAGTAATTTTATTTTTCATTACAAAAATTTTTCTATTTCATGCGTGAATGCGTTATTTAACTATCCAAATCGTTTAAACATGTGGTCAAGAGAGATGCGTCAAAATTCTCTGAATGAAGGCTTGACACACCCAGATGCGTTATAAATGACGACTAAAATTCTAATGTATTCACTTTGGCAGAGAGACTATTTTTTCTCAGTTCTACGCTGATAAGCGAATGCTAAAGTTTTTTTTACACATTTTCAAGCTTAAACCGGTTTTGAATAGTAGTTGCATTTCATATTCCCTTGTAATAGTGAATGGGTAACCATACTTGGCATCTTGTGTTGTGTGTGTTTTATTAACTGACAATTGTGCACTGTTTATGATTCAGAAAAAATTGTAACTCTGAAGATGGACCGTGGCTAAAACGTGTGGTTAAATTTCACGCACATAAGTAGATATATGTTCACGGTAGCGTGTCTGGCTCCTTCATGTTAATTACTATTATTTTATCCATTATTTTAGAAAACACCTATACTCTACGCTTTTTTTCCAGTAAAACGTCCAATTATTTTTATTATTTTAATTCATTAACAAAGCGCTCAAGTTTCCTTAGGAGATTTAGTCTCTCTATGTCACTATGATCACCATGACTCTTGCTCACCTGTTACCTAAGTTGCACCTCGGGAGCCCTTCCCATGAGAGTGCCTGAACTTCGGCCTACTTCATGAGCGTCAGTTGCCCTCGCTTAAGGCTCTCTTTCCTCATTGATTAAGCAAACATTACTGAGTTTGAATCCATCTGACTATTTATATGCAAGGGTCCTGTTAAAAAAAAGATGATCACGCCATTGTGTTCATTCAAACTTCAAGATGAACAAGACGTTTTCTACGTTTGTTCGAACTCGAACGTTGAAATACCATCTTTTAAGCTCGAAATTATTGATATTGAACTGATTTTTTTTTTCAGGTTTCTTTTCCCTGCTACAACCTACTCTCAAAAATCTGCATTTGAGTGTGTTACAGTCGGACGTGACTACAATCATGACTAGAATTTGTCGCATCATTTAAGCAAGGACAAGTAAGTCCCAAATCGCTTATTAATGTGCGCCATGATAACCAGCATTCTTATTTGCGTTCGTAAAATTTTCATGGTGAATTTTGTAATGCAGTTCTGTAATAAATGGAATCTATCATAGTCTGCTACTCGCCCTCTGTCCTGACAAACACAACTTACTCGCACCACCTTGCTAATGAAAGGTGACTATTTCACGAAAACTTACGTCACTCAATCGTAACAATACTGACTTGTGAAAAGCATAATACCATCACCGGCAACGAGAACTAGAATTAGCGTAAACTACTCAAGACATCGATTTCAAAATCCCGTACCGTTGGGAATGGGCATGGAATTTCAGCGTTGAAAATTTCCCTCGTCCACAAAAGGAAGGCACCTCATTGCCTTAGCACGCCTGCCATTTGAAATGTCGATGAAATTCCTTGAATTCAATTTTACATAAAATTATTTTACATAGTTATGCAGACTCAGGACTTCGATTCACAGTTCAGCGAATCGTGGTTCATCCAAATTTCATAGCTGATTTATGACTAGTTTATTGAGTTTTAGTTTAATTATTATGATGTTAGTTAAAAAACGAAGATTTATGCAGCTTCTTTGTGCATAAATGTGCAAATATTCATAGCATTAGTCAATATAAATATATCAAAACACAGCTCTTTACTATGTATTGAACATATTATTTTAATTCAAGCTGTTCCACATGAGAAGCGACACGCGCTCGAGCGCTCGACTTCAAAATAAAAAAAAAACACGAGCTGAGGATCCACTTCTCAGGCTTGAGTAGCAGTACATCACACTTCGATGAGTGAAGCTCGCTCTTGTGATTCCTTTTGTAACAAAACAAATGTTTTTATCTAATGACGAGAATAATTGAATTTCACATCCTTGAACTCCGATTTTCGAGCAAAAAGTATCTGAACACGTTATTCATTTATACGACAAAGCCTGACATCAGAATTCAACTTCAAATCATTCATCAAAGATGAAAGAGGCATAATTAGTTTTCAAACGAATATGGTACTTTGGATTGTAAATTAATAAAACGAGGATTTTTGAAATCGATACTATGTTTAGCTTGGACGACCGGGCAAATTCTCAAATATTTTTTCCAGGGGGAAAAATGCATTGGTTAAAATTTATCTCTTAGAATCGATGTATCTTTTGCATTAACGTGCATGCGGACTACAATAGTAGCCATGCATTTCTAGTTATACTGAACGTTTTACCATTTTCCTATTTATATCGTATATTTTTCAAAAACTCATGATTGACTACATATTGTTGAACGACGAAGGTCATTTCGCTGCTTAAAAAACAGCATGCATTGATTTTAGGAAATGGCAATTTAGACTCAACCTAATTGCTGCTCGTTCTTGCACCTCAGTCCTCTTCGCTAGAAGAGACTTTTCGTGAAAGCGTCGCTAGCGGACGCGCATTGTAACACAGCGCTCTGTAGCCGACATCGCTCGACAAAAACGACACAGCCTCGTATCGAGCGCTCAGACCTCGTTTAGGAAGCGATCAAATAAACTGAGGAGTCAGTGAGGGCGTTTCATTGCACTTTAACGTGAGATTGGTTTTAAGATAAGCAAGCACAGAAAATATGCACACAAAGAAAATGCCCGTAAAAAGTGACCGATCATGAGTACATCACGCTCAGACTAGCAGCTCTCGAACGTTGCGGGGGATTTAACTGCCAGATGTACCATCACGTAACGCACCTGGTTTTAATTAACTCAGACATGGAGCATGAATATATTGAGGTTTCGCTCGCGATAAAAGCAAAGCAAATGGACCGTGAGTAGCTTTAAAGCCATTGACATCTAAGCTCCTATATGCAGCCAGTGACAACCATGTAAATGATGTAGTGGACTCAATCACACTCTTGATAGCACAAATGAAAGTTCTGAGAGGGTTCTTTCCTTTGGAAAAGTTCTGGTGAACGATAGCATTTTTTGTGTGTTTCGGGAACGACCGTCCATGCCAATAAAAATGTTACAACCAATTGAGAATACGAATTAAGCTGGCTTCACTCACTTCTAACAGAGGATTATGGTTTCCTTTGAGAAATAGAGAACGACTACTTTGGCGAGTGATCCCAACACGTGTGAGGGAACTCCGCACAGTCGGCCATGTGCTACCAGAACAATCAACCTCTCAATTACCGGCTCTTTTTTGAGGGGACGAGCTGATCTGGTCTCAGAAAGTAATTAAGTGCACGTAGGCGAAAGTAAATGTAACATACCCTCGAAATATTACTTGAAGATTAGATGGGTTAAAATCCAAATTATGAAGCTTAAATTTGAATATTCCATGTCTATTCTCTACTGAATTTAAGCAGTGACTGCGCTGTGATATGAATGGCAAACGTAAGAGCTGATGAAAAGATAGGAGTGTTGAAGTTTTTCCCAGCTTCACCGCAATATGCTTAACGCTCGGTCGTCAGGACTCACATCTGCTCCGGGGATGTTTCGGATCTCACTCGATCTTGTCATCTGCATAACACTTCCTCCGTATCTCATCTTATGATTTCAATTCATAACAATTTTTGTCGATGGGCCTTGAAAATTTGTCTTTTTGACATGATGTAATCTCACTCGTTGATCTAAAGAGAAAAACCGCTAGACGAAGGCCAGTGCGGGACATTTTAATAGGCCTTCCTAAACACCCGCCACTACGGCGGATTCTCAAGTTCAACTGAAGTGCATCATTTCATTCTTGAATATTATTTAGTTGTGCATTATATACAGTTTTTTATAACAAGGAAAAGCTATGCTAAGCATTCTAAAAGTTTAATAACCCTGATTCATATATTTTCGTTTTTCGGAGGTAGAAACGCTGATGGGCTTATTGGAAACATTCGAATTCACAAGCAGGTTTATAATCTTAAGTTTACCAACATCACGATGATTGGTCCACATTTCTAGCACCAAGTCACCGCTAGTCAAATATGCTTCCCTTTCGAGGTTGAAATTCTGAACATATTAACGCCTATAGCATGATTTACGGAATTTTTTAGACCGCATCTACCAAAGCTGTAATTGAGATGAGCCTTAGCGAATGCCATGAAATAAAAAGTATATCGGTTGCCTTATCATATGAGCTACGTCACAAAAATATGATAAAGGGAATTTCCTTTCGACACCTCAAGCAATAACTGTACAAAAAAGAGAAAATTGTTTAGCTCATATAATTTTTAAGCTCATAATTGTTTAATTGTTTAACAACTAAAAATTGCGTTGAAAAGAATGAAAAAATTTGGGTAGTCATTTTCCCATTTTGAAACACTGCAAGAATACAACAATGTACTGAAATTGTATTCAACAATTACGTGTGGTTGCTATTTTTGTAAAAATTCTGTTGTGGGAATAAGGCTAAAGTTTTCACTATCTGCCTTTTTTACAGTACGAGTTACAAAGCAGAAGCCGGACGGTGTCAACAGAAATTTGTCCTGCAGTTGGCTCGCTATGCAAAATTTACCTAGAGGCTCTGATGGTCTAATTCTGCGGGAATGTTTTCCAGGTCATTAATTTGGTACTCGTATAACAGCGCAGGACGTGTGAGGTGCGTTGTAGAAAAGTTTAGGGATTTCCAAGTAAAATGTGTCTTGGCTGATGAACGTTTTTAAAAACTCGCTTCATTGGTGGACGAAAAACTATTCTTTTCTATCAAAGATTCATGTGTGAAAAATTTGCATTAATCTTCAAATAAAAATATCACATATACAAAAAGTTTTCTAGGAAAAACTTTTTAACGTAGCTTAGTCTCAGAAGAAGACTCAGATGAATGAATTTTATTTGTGTTATCGAGAATGTTTAGTATCTAACATTGGCCTCCGAAAAGTAACCAGCCTTCGGATTTGTTTATCAGTGTTTGAATGATTGAAATTTATCGTATGGGTATTCGTTTACTAATATTCATGGAGTACAGGCTGTTATAAATTTTGCATGGACTTAGAAAAATAGCTGACAAAAAATTGTCGTTCTCTGACAAGACGAAAAAGCTAAATGCTCAGTATGAGCGCCGTTCATCTTCGCTGACCTGTGACGAGCTGCGAACCGCCATAAGTTTTAATGAGTTGAAGGCGAAGCTGAGTTCTAAACAAGCAGCGTGCTGCATCTTGCTGTCTATCGAATGTTAACCTCTGAAATCATAATTCTCTTGACGGTCAAAATAGAATGTTTATGTTATCGACTTCAATATTGATTAGAAAGCTAATGGTATTAATTACTAATATTTATAAATTTAGTATAACAAAATAATAATCATAATGTTACGTAATTTGAAAACAAGTTATCCAATGATAAATGAATACATATGCGTACTACTCTTTTGATTGCAGGATTTTATTCCTATTGCGAGAAAGGATTCGTATGTAAGTCATAGCAGATAGTTCATACGAAATATGTACACATGTTGTGGACGATTACAAATCTCTGCCGAGCATCGAGAAGCAGCAAGCAGACAAGAGATGCTCGCTTACTTTAACAGGACGAAAAGTGTGACTTTATCGAACTTCTCCCCCGGAGAAAACGCTAAACGAATTCGACACGTCGGGGACGAGGCGGAGCCGGGGCTCGGGAAATTGACAGGACGCCCGGGGCGCCGGCGCCGAGTGAACGCTCCTAGCCAAGGTTGCGCGGCGTCTGCAGTGGCACCGCTACGCTCTCACGCTCCTGTGGCAGCAAGTCAACATTGTGCACACCATTCTGTGTTACATTCGCGGGTTGTCTCACACGCATCATGTATCTCATTTGCTTTCATAAATGGCGTTTCCTAAACAGTACAAGTGTAACAGGACATTCGTACCTTCACTAAAACTGTGGAAATGAATTGTGAAAGTTATATAACGTGGATAAGAAACGAATCCGATTTTTCGCAAAGGGAATCTACTGAAAAGTTGAATATTTACTCAGGATAATTCTTTAATTTCGACCCAGAGGAATCCACTTAAACTGTCTTATTTATGGGTGTTTTTTTTTGTCTTACAAATGCTCAGTTCTTTATTTCCCAATTAATTTCAATTAATACTCATGTACAGGTGCTGAACGCGTTAAAGATGCATCTGATTTTAGCAGAAAATACTTCGGTAGAATTTATTTCCCCGTTGCTAAAGTTTCGTTCCAACAGAAAAGTGATCTAAACTCGGCCATTATGTCGTCGCAAGCGACGTGCATCGACATAGTTGGCTCTGACGTCATGCAACATCTGAGAAGTACGCTAGTTTTAGAGAAACGAAATTCAAGTAGTAGATCTTTACATATAAGATTTGCTGCCAGACTAGAAGAAGAATCGTAAATTCCTGTTTACAATTTAGTCTTAGATTTAGAAATAAGATCTTCAATCAAAACCGCTCTACTAAAGCATGGATACAATGGAGCGTCGAGCGATTTCAACTGAGCTGAAAGTATGTATACTCTAGCTGCAATAAATACACTTTCGCTTTTTTATTTCCTATGCAACCTTCTTTCACCTTTGTTGTTACTTGAGCCGCATCCTCTTCGTGGCGCAGAGACTAGCACTTCATGCTGTAACCATCTATCAATTTAAAGAAAAATACAAAACAATACGTAAAGTGTTATTCCTCCTTGTTTTGTAAGTAATAAGTCTTATAGTCCTTTCCTTCACTATTATGACATGAATGTTTCAGAAATTATATAAACCTGTACTACTCCAGAACCTCATGTATTTTACAGATTACCATTACAAAACAATACCGAAAATTCAAATCGTCAGTGCAAGTTCGGCAACAAAAGATTGACTGCGCTATGATGCATTGCGTACGTTTCACACCGGTGCGTCGGACTGTGTCAGATCGATTGCTAGTGATGAATTACATTTGTACGTATGAAGCGCCCTCTGTGGCGGTCTTCCATGCTAGGCTTCGATTTACGCGTCTTTTGCTCAATGTGGCCGTGTTGGCGTTTTAACCACGATCGACATTTGTCTTGCGAACTTTAGCTGCGTCGGTGTCTTCATGCGGGTATTAACTTAGCTGTAGCATCAATGGTCCTTTTTTCTGAAGTTTTATCAGACATTACGACTCTACTTTAGCTTTGTTTCTTCATTTCTGTCTTCGTCCCGTGAGTGAACTATTACCTTCCCGGTCATACTTATCTGTTCAAACAAAAAGCAAGTTTTGATTTTGAAATCTCTTCTTGAGCTCAAAGTGCATGACATTAATTATCATAAACACACTTTTTACCTCTTTTCAGAACCATCACTCCTCTCCTCATACAATATGAAAAAGCATTGCCGACCAAGTTCTTCTAAACGGATCTTCGTTTAACTAGCTTGGTGAGGTTAACATAGTCGTGATGGTGAACACCGCTCGATCTAATAAAGTCAAGGAGTCGCTTGGTAATCAATTGAATTCCTATTGACAAAGGGATTGCGATTGAAATTGACAGTTATTGATTTAAAATGTCTTGATAGTTCACGCGGTGACAAAATTTTCATTAACACTTCACTTCGCACTCAATTTATTCGGGGGAAAACAGAAAGATGATGCAGAGAATAATGTTTCTGTTTCGGAAGTATAGCATTCGGCCTCACTAAAGGCCTTCTACACTATCCGACTTATCGTCAATCACAAACACACCAAGACGCGAACAAAAACACCAACCTTTCTGAATCGTGTTCAGACTACGTTGTATGTATATTTAGCTTCAGCACACTGGCAGTTAGATTTTATTTTAATTTAACTAACATCAATTTATTTATTTAATTTATTTTAATTTAACTAACATCTAAGCCAACAGACATATTGTGTTATCACTGAACAAATTTTGCGCACAATTCGTAGTTAATTTCGGTAAATATCCATGCAGTCCTTCAATTTACTGAATTCACAAGAAAACACAATTAAATCGAGTAAATAGGAAAAAAGACGTAGAAACCAAGCAATTCAGGAGCAAAAACACTATCCATAATACATAAACAAGCGAGTGTTCATTGTTCTTACGAAAGTTTGTTTTCGGAGTTTTCCAACAGTTTCGAAATCACGAACTCCCCGAAATCTGGCAGTTTCCATCTGTGTTTGTGTTCGCGGACTGCCGAAAAACACAAGAAACAGCCGAAAGTATGATAGTGTGGACGGGCCTTAATTGAGCTAAAAATCTCAACTTCCAAGAGTTAAAGGCAATCTAAATAAACACCACTGTCATTATCGCAGTAAATCCTACCACTGCTTATACCGGCTGTAACTGATGGTGACATGCGGACCATTTCCAAAATCCGATAGATGGGGCGACCGTAGGAATGAGCTCAACTGAAGAGTAAAAGCATTAATATAATCGGAAAAATTAAAGTGTAGGTACCATTTTAACACTCCCGAACGATAACAAGAAGCATTTATTTCATAATTTGAACTAAGAAATTCCAAGTAAGTCTTACGCTACTGATGACTACTTACGTTGAAGAATACGATGACTGCTTTCAGTAATGTTACCAAAATTTTCCACGCATCCCAAAGGATTTCATTGAGTGCATTGCATGCTTTGCATAATATTTCCCTTTGCTTGAGGCGTTCTGTATTAACGATGAGGTTTATAATGTGAACGTTCGCTTGACTGAGAGTAGTCTGCGCTAAGCCTGTTCGAGCTTGCAAACATAACGGCTCTATTCCAAATGAGGAGTCTAAAAGATAGATGCCTGCATGCTAAGAACGTTTCAACCACGTCACACTAACCACAGTTCAGTGAATGAGTCAGCTGCCTGAACCGAATTCTTTTATTCCACCGGCAATATTTCAAAGGATGCTATTTCATTGATATTTCTACTGTTACCCATTAACACGTTAAGTGCGGCGGGTTAAACTGAAGTTCAATATCCAGCTCAAATTTCGAGTCAATTGTAGTAAGAAATTTTGAAAATATCTAACATTAACTGAATCATGCCTTCATTTAGCTGTCATTTAGTATTTGTAAAAATTGAGTCAGTGACTGCTGGTCGGTCAGAAGCATTATGAAAATCTCCTAAATGACCACCGGTGTGGCACGCAGCACTTAACGTGTTGAAGAGCAGATATCCGGTTGTTGTAGAATTCAGTTTGGGTAATAAGGTAAATAATAAGTTTGGTAAAATCAAAATATGCTACATCCACTCACTCTCACCAATGCGTGGCCCAGCTCCTAGGTCTGCTATAACGAAGTGGTACTTGGAAATAATCGTGTGATGAGAAGAATATGAAGTAGGGATGTTATTATAACATTTCTAACTGTTCTTTAACGCTTGTTTAATAAATAAAAAAATAACTACTGAAGGATACATTTCATCAAAAAAACCGTTTATGAATTCAGGTCGAGATCATATCACATCAGTTGTTCAAAAGCACTTTAATACGGAACAATATGACTGCATCGGCATACAAAGGTTGAGATTCAACAGATCCTTGGAGATCTGATATCTTTAGTTCAATTGATGGTCGTCAGGTAAGAAAAAAACTGACAATTTTGTGTGCATAAATTTGACGTCATCTTGCTCCTCACAGCTTTTCGAGTTTGGGCCTACACACGACAAAGGAATTTTTCGAAAAAACTCGCAAAGTCTAACTACAACTTTGGTAGAGTTGAAGAACCTAACCTTGATAGAGTTGGAGAGCCTAATTACATCCGGGGTATCGAATGAAAACTGAAGGAATGCAAAAATGCCTGAGAATACTTACGATATGTTTACGCAAGTTAAATTTAAATAAATGTAAAATGATAACGACAAAATAATAGTAAGGGAAAAAATTTCGTTGCAGTAGGAGTTATAATACGAGTATATTTCAAGTCAACCCATTTCGAATTTTGCTTCGTAGAACCTTGAATAACGAAGGAATATTGACTGAACGTAAAACTCGAGTATTTTCTTTGTTATGGATCAGATTGCGTGTCCAGTAAAATTTCTAAGGAAAATGTCTCCAGTCTAAGCTTATTTTAAATAATTCAAGCTCAGATTTATATACAAACACTATGAGCTATGATGTCTCAAAAATTTCATCAATTAATCGGGAAAATTTTTCAAAAATATTTATGAGAAAACAAATAAAAATTAATCGATCAGCAAATTTCACATTTTAATCGTAGTTACTTTACTTAATTGAATGTTTCATACATTAATGTAAGCAGAGTACTTGGGTAACGAAATTGATGAGAGCTTTTGCTTTTCGTTACTCGTTAGAAGGACTTTGCGACGCACCGTTTGGAGCAGATATAGCATACCGTTCCTCAGTGCCAAAGAAGGGTGACGTGTTCTGCGTATATTCGAGTCTTTATGGCATGAAAGTTGCTCATCTCCGTCTCTACGCTCGAAAAACGCTTTCATTCATCACAGTTAAACCGCATTTGATACTTTTAGTCACCATATTTTACCCTAGATATGGAAAAAACTCCTATACATATGCTGGTCTGTTCCTTCTTGTAAATTTGTGGAGCAACGGCAACTTCAGAAGAAAAGTAGTTTTCCAGTTTAAGGTGAAATGGCCTTTGTTCATGTGAGTTTTCTCAGTTAAATATTGTGGTGTATCAGAAGACGAAACAGACCTCCACTGAGATGACCTTTATGTGTATTGCATAATGACAATAATGAGTAAATAATAATAATTAGCAACAGCTTAAAGAAAATTAAAGCAAAAAGTTTTGCTTGAGTGCATGAAGCTTCGCTTCCGAAGCGCGACAGGCACTGCTTTATAAACTACTTTCTATGCACGTGCTACTCTTATTTTATGCTGCAACAGATCCTTATATCCTTACATCCTTATTTTATGCTGCAACAGATCCTTATATCCTTACATCCTTATTTTATGCTCATCCTTCAATTAAATCTCAATATACAAAATGAATTTTATAATGAGGAATTTTCTGAATTAAATTAGTGTCAATTTGATTTACATTTGTACATTTATATGCTGCGTAAATGTCATCAGATGATAAGTTACGAAACTTTTATGAGATAAATTTATAATACGTTTGTCAATTCCTGTACTTTATTTACTTAAAGGAATTACAAAAATTCATAAACATTCAAAATAATTATTATAAAGGTGTTATCCGTCAGAATGATTATGCTAAATAATCTGTATGGAAAGTGGTTAAGTGAGCTTACAAAATCCGCGCTATTTTTTTTGTAACTCACGTAATTCGTTGGGAAAATTTTGGGTCGTTACGCGTGAAATGTCCTACTTTAACTTATCTTATTTTACCATATCTCAAACAAGAACAATGCAGTGTAATCAAAGTATGAACTTACATTTTAATGTCTTGCTGCTATTTCATTAGAAACTGATCTAAGCCGCGAGAAAGAATTTCACACAGCAGGACGCGGTGAAATCCTAAAAGACTGCCCAGCATCCTCTTTAGTTTTTAAATTTATTCTTTTCAAGTAGTTGTCCAATGCCTGGCAAGCGTGATAAGTGTCAGGTCTGGTGTGTATGCAGTATGGGAAAGTCCTACCAAGTCCATTTGCCCTAATTTTAGTAAGATTCACTGAGCAACTTGCGATCAAGCACTGTTTTCCAAAAGAAATGGTTGATTTCTGTTGATCAAACTTTGTCAGTATATTGCAAGTTTCCGCATCATTTCATTCAAATGGTTGATACTTACAGCAGCTCTAATTGACGTCCAGGTCTCGAGGAGCTGTAGTGAACGATAATGAGCGCCAGACTCAATTAGCTAAAACTACGTTCAGGCAAATAATACCTATGTACTGGCCAAAAACTACACGAATAAAAATAAGTGCTAAACAAGCATTGAAGATTTGAGCTATTTTTCAAGCTTTCGAAATTGGAGCCGAAAACGAAAGCTCGAAAACGAAATCGAGCTAAGGAGTTTTTCGCGCTGGTAATACAGGCGTCGAAAGTTAAGAGTCGAAATGAAATTCAAGCTGTGAAATTTTGAAATCTGAGACGGATATAGGTTTCGCAAGTATCTGTGATACGCGAGTTCAATTATTTGCGAGAGAATTATTTTCCCTCCCGATAAATTACAAGGCACTATTCGGCATCTTTGCAATAGCCTGACAGCTATCTTGCACAAAAGAATTCTCAAGCAGACTTTCTTGTGTTTTCCGTTGGGGAAATAGCCAAGCAAATAAACTTGACGCAGACGTTAAGGGTGAGAACCCGAGGGGTCAAGTGAAGTTCATTGTCAAGGTTAGAAGAAAGTGGTAAAAAGTGAGAACTTATTCGGCAAGACGAGAGCGCGCGCCGCCGCGCTAGCGAAGGCCGCTTAGCAGCGCCTCCAGCGCTCGCTCTCGCTGTAACGTTTCCCTCTCTACCATATCGGAATATTCCGCTCGCATAACGCGAGAGTAATCGTTAGATCAACTTTTTTAACTCTTACCTTAGTTGTGGCCCTCTAAAATTCAAGCTACTGTTTAAATTTACTAACATCTTCCAAATGTGACACTTTCGACTGATAAAAAATGTTTACGGCAAAAACTGAATATACTGAACTGAACTGAACTGAATATACATACAAGTTTACATTTAGCTAACTAGTGTTAGTGTATCTGCTCAGTGATTTTGATGGTTGAAGCTGTTCAAGACATGCGTTCAAAAAGAGACTGATATGCTTCATTTTACGAAGCAAATGTCAAACAGCTGAACACCTAAAGCTGCAAATTAATGTGCAATGTGGCAAATTTAAATGATGTTACGAGTCAGAAAAATCAACAAATCACGCTGGGGAAATACACGCCCGTAAGCATTGGAGTAAATCAATGTAAAATGTAGGGATTTGGAATTTTAGCATTGCAATATCTAAATTTCGATGAGTTGCATTAGTGGTAGTAGTAGTAGTAGTAGCGAGGCTTACTAGCGCTTCAGAGAAAAGTTCATGACAAACCGCAGGTAGTTAAATAACTACGATGAGGCAGCAAAGATATCCTACGAAGAAAGTTGGGATTTTCTACTTCAATTAGTTCCGAACAACCAAATAGAGTTGTCCATATTCGATCATAGTAAAATAAATTTTCCAAAAAACAATCTCAACAGTATATTGCCACTCCGCTTCATTAAGGCTGCAAAAACTACAAGCATTTCAATTCGGAGATTTTAAACCAAAATTATTCAAATATTCGGCCGCCTCTTGGCCTTCCCCTCGAATTCATTCCAATCAAGCTTCTTTGATGTCACCTATGGCTAATTTTCTCCCTTTTATGAGCACAAGAAAGCGTCAATATTAGCGGATGATTGATGACGGATTCCTGTTCATAAACTCTGCACTGTATTACTCATATCTGAAGAATGTGGAATATTTGTTTGCGAGTGAAATTTGCACTCGTATGCTTTCACTCCAGAATCAGGTATAATATTTCATTTCTTTTCGTTTACAACTCGGTACCAGCAGTACAAATTCTCAATAATAGGTATTCTTTGCCGAGAGCGTGCAATGTTTCTTTGTATTAAGTATAACATTGTTAGAGGCTAGTACGCAGCTTTATCCTGTTGCATTTTACACTAAACAAGCATAGTATCAACTAAAGCAATAAATAAAAACAAAGTGCATGATTACAACGCTGCAGACCCGGAGTTTCATATTCTAAAGAATAACTAAGCGATATGATGATGGCCATTAAAAGCAAAGTTTGAAATTTAGAAGTAGTGGCTCGGAGCGCTCGCCAGTAACGTAAAGTCTCTATCAACTTGGTTGTGCTTTGGTGTGCAGAGCACTACTAACCATTACAAATGTAAAGCATGATTTTAGGTACCTTTACTTCACCACAGGCATCTTCAGCGTACTTGGGCTGTTCAAAAGTGTTTTTCTACACAACTGCATTTCTAAACTGAATCATTTCTAACGATGCTAAATTACTTCTTTCCTATGCTTTAATGATAATGTGTAAAGTTTTTATTAATTATTTACGGGCTGGAGAGAAAGAGAGAGTAAGAGAGAAGGCGCAGGGCCGGCCGATGCCAGGGAAAGCTCAGTAACTGTCGGCGGAAGAGTCAAGGCACTGGACGCGTCCGGCGGTGCAGCGGCGGTGAGGTTCAAGGACACGCCCTCAGGACGGTGCTGCAACGCGGCGCTCTGCTCACTCGTACCAGTCAGAAACTACATGAACATGTGCCTGTAGCGCTATACTTTCTTCACGAGTTCGCAGAAAACTGAGCAACATTATATTAATGGAAAATAATAGTACACGGGTTTTTGTTTGAAGTTATTTCCGTGAATATAAGTGTCCCCGCATACAAGAGCGCCTTACCTTGGGTAACTCGAGTTTAGGTTGTGCTGGAGTTCATCATATGATTTTGCTAATTCAAATAAAAATGTCAATAGTGTCGTATGAGGTGATTATTAAAAGCAATAGGAACTAAATTATGCCCTAAAAAGTTTCGTGACAGATTGTCGATGTTCCAAATGTGTCCCTGCTTGAAAGCACCACAACCATGTACGTGTGTGGCGATAAAAATATTGAATTTGATAAAAATCCCGTCTGTGTATTACAGAATGTACGAGTTATCAATTGTGATATTATTTTAATAAGTGATAGTATAAGGGGCATTGATAATGTGTGTTAATGCTGGTATATCGTTGTCTCGGAAATGCAATGGCAACACATACTACGTACGAGGTACTGTGGTATTGGTCGATTTCAGCACCAAGGAACACAATGGTCTCAACTGAACAAACTGTATCCAATATTTAAAAACACTTGAACTGAAACTGATGTAGATTTGATATAAAAGACATAGGGCTATTATTGAGACAATATAAAGTTTTGAAAAACAAATATCCAACGGGTTTTCAGTAATAAAATTATCATTTTAGCCGTAAATTTGAACTGTCGTGTGACTTGTGAAGAGCATGAGTAGCTGGTGTAGAGACGGCGTGCCAGCAGCCGCGCTGCATCAGCGCCGCCTCTGCGCAACTTGGCAACCACCCCTGGGCGGGTCAGCTTAATGGCCACGCGCAATACTTCTCTCAGGTCTTCTTTCTTCATTACGAGACCTGTCTTTGCTGCTGTGAAGTGAGTCAACACACGTTTTTCTTTCGCACAAAAATGTCTGGAACATGTTTTTAAACTTAGGAACAGTGAGAGACGCAGCGAGGTAACAGGAATTTTTGGAGCAAGATTATTTGATATGCATTTGCCCTCGGATTTTTCCACTAAGCTCTGAGCGATGTAAATTATTTTCAACGCAATAATACATTCCCGAATGAAGTAGAAGAGCATTGTATAAAGTCCGAGAAGAACTTGTATAAAAAATGTCTGCAGTAACAAGTTATACCAAGTGAAGGAATATCAGCCAATGTGCTGAGAAGCAAGTGTTCATGCAGCCAACATGCTGAGTAATTATAATTCGTGTAAATGATGCCAAAAGTCAGTGAAGTTACCGAATATAATTGCGTGGGTGATTTATAAATAATTTATCATATCAGATTAAGAACACGTATCCAATTCAGAAATGAACATAGGAAAGGAAACAGTTTACTTGCTTCTGACAATATCTGTACATAAAATGTTTGCAACACATTGACTTTTTAGTTTTCTTAACATGAAACTGAATAATTGGTAAGGAAACCATAATACATAGGTGTCATTGACTTTGTTTGAATCAAATATTGAGAAAAAATTTTAAAATGCATTTTCGTGGTTGGTTCAGTTTAAGGTTTAAAAGACTTTAAATATCGGTGGCAGTAGAACGATAGTGAAAATTGATTAGAACGTTTCAAGGCACATAGTCTCCATTTACTTTGAGACGAAGGCTTCGCAAAATTCTACCAGAGTAACCGATGTTGTTGAAAGTAAAATAGACAGTAGATTTGAATAATCGCGCATGGAAAACAAAAGAGTTAACGTGTTCAGTAATTAAATACTAACTTTACAGGCGGACATGCTAACACCTACCTAGTTATTAGCTTGCATCAGAGGATCCATGCTGAGATATATACGATACATTTAGGAAATAACTTTCCAAAATGATGTTGGTAAGAAAGGCTTTCGAGAATGAGAGATGAGACAGGAC
Organism: Morinoia aosen; assembly: GCA_030386875.1. Classification (NCBI taxonomy): domain Eukaryota; kingdom Metazoa; phylum Arthropoda; class Malacostraca; order Amphipoda; family Talitridae; genus Morinoia; species Morinoia aosen. The sequence goes on along the minus strand of CM059556.1, from coordinate 3,740,920 downwards.
TGCCGCACAGAGCTAGCGAAAACATCGTACAATATGGACAGATCAAGAAAATAAGCATTCATACCGGTAATGTATTAATAAAATCAAATTTAGGACATCTTTAAGTAAATTTATTTGCAATCTGATCTTTGAAAACTGTGTGCCGTCTTGTGATTGTAGTTGTGAAAGTATTATTTAGCATTTAACTAAATATTTTGTTCTACCAAATGAAAGCGATGAAAGCTGGTAAATATGAGAAATGAAGATTGAGATCGCGGTACCTGAATTTGAGAAAGATTTGAAAATGTGAATCCTTTAATTAAAATCGGTAATTTTAGGAGTGGTTGCAGCATATCGAACGTTCAGAGGTTTCTCATTCATTTTTTATTTTCAGAATAGTGTCAGATAATGACGAATGAGTTTAGCACCTTTTAAAAATAGCTAGTTGACAGGAGATACTGCGTTTGTAGTAAAAATGAAAATCTCTAGCTAAATTATTTTACATTAACTCTTGCAGGTACGCGCATGATACTCACGCGCCATAAGCACACAAGAAATCCCAGACACATCCAAACGCGTTTGATTAACGACTTGAAAATATTAAAATGACAGGAAGAAATTTAAGACGCACTTTTCTCTCACACATTTGATCAAGTTCTTTGGAAGAAGCGCATAGAATGACAGAGCAAATGCTTCACGGCAAAACAACTTATTTGAAAAATTTTCTACTCTAAGAATTGACGGTAGAAAAGTTTACCAGAATCAGAAATGAGAAAAGTATTGTCGTGCAAGACTTACAAAAGCTCATTGTACAACACGGAACAGACAAATTAAAAAACATTTATTGAAATCATTCCAAATTTGAAAGATGTACATAAAAAAGGCAACATTTCATATGTGATGTCATACCGTACGTATTGTTTATACTGAATACCTTTCCTTTTTTCTAAATGTACATAAAATTTGCTCGCCACAAAGACTATTAAGCCCTTTAACGAGTGCTGAAAACTTCATGTCACTCCTCTCGAGTACCGTCCATTCCTCTATGTTATTTTTTATCAGTTCCCATCCCTCCATGCCTCCCCTTTATGAGTGCCCCCACTCCACATATGTCGCCCTCCGCTGGTGCCCAGTCGTGACAGATCGTGTTGTTCAAGACTGGACGCTCCTATTTTGGTTCCCACATATTAAAGTATTCTGTATTGCTACAATACATAGCTTCTGCTACAGAACTCAAGACCTCATCGTTCCATTATAAGTTCTTTCAACGACGTATATCATTCGTCCTCAGGTATTGTCTTCATTAAGGAATGCGAGTCGAACTCCTCAGAAAAAAATTAATAGCCTTTTGTTAATCGCACTCGAGTTATTTACTACGTTCATTCATCGATGTTCAAAACTGTGACTGAAGTTTAGATTATTTGCAGGTGCTGAGCAGGCATCATTCAAGGCTGGGAAGGTACAGACTTGTGTTATGATTTCTCATAACTATCGGCGATCGACAATTCAAAATGACGCTAAAAACCTGGAGATACGAGAAGCCAGTGCATCATTCCATGATTAAATTCTCAAGGCATCCGCGCATCCCTGCTCTTGAAACCTCTACGCATTTTTTTTCTGAGTTACGGAGCGGTCATGAGACGAAGCCGCCATCAGACAGACGAAGCCGCCTCTTCTGAAGATGCCACGAATCTCGGCCGAAATTTATGCCTTGGTTTTCCTATTCTTATTTGATTAGAAGTTACAGCTACTTGCAAAAATCATTTTTCGAATTCTTTAATTAAAGTTCTGAGTAGCTTTGGAGAGGTTTCCCTTGAATTTTCCTATTTAGTTCTTATAGGCAGTCGTTGATGTCATTTAGCCACACTCACTCAGAGAAGGGGGGAGACCTGCTTCCCTCACTTGAGGTGGGCAGTTAGGGTGGCAATTTGGAAAGACAAACACACACTCTTAGTCTGTCTGGCCTCAATGGCCGCGATGGCCATATCCTCCCTTAGACATAAGCCTTGACTTTCACCAACAGCAAGTTATACATTTCGCTGCATCACAAATCATTTATTAATCACTATGAATGCCTTCCTTTTCATACTAGTCACATTGAATGATTTGTGAATACTCATTTCCATACCGCAAATACTTGGCGCGTTTGCGTCACTATATATATAAAACTCTTCTTCAAACCGGATACTACATCATCAAATTTCAGTATTCCCTACAGCATAACTATGCAAATCTATTGACCCTTCACTCTGGCCCCTTTAGGTATATACAGTTCAGCCGGCAAAGTTCTTACATAAGCGAAGTGTGGAATTAATAGTGTTTCATTGCCCATTCGTTCTCAGAAAAGAACACTCAGAAAATGGAGACATGGCAACAATGATGAGATGTTCAAATGAGTAAATAACGCTGTTAACGTTATTTTATTACTTTTAATTTTATTAATTATATTGGAAGGATTACTTTGGTCTACTTTTATCAGGCCTCGCTTACCATTTGCATAAACATTACCAAGTATCAATTTTCACATTATCTGTCCATTGAATTTATTAAATTTAGTCACGTGAAATGTAATTATTATCCCATTGACGGGTGGTGGCTGCATGCATTTTAATTAATCTTCATAAGGAACAGAAATTTTCTTCGAGGATGAGAATATTTGGTACCACGCATTCAAACAAAAAATGTGCGTTTTTCCATTGACAATTTGACATAGGAGATCGTATTTTAATGAGGCAGTGATTGAAAAGATTGACCAGCAAAGAAAGAGAGATCTGAGGTCACATCGTCGTTGGTTGCTCACAAAAAGAAAAGAAGGTCGTATTATTATCTAAACAAATACTGAGACCCAACGTACGTACCGACACTTATTTCTTAGGTGCTCCACACAACAAAGGGACGAAAGCAAGATATCACGGGATGACAAAAAGAGGCTATTGCCTTTGGGTGGGTTAAGAGATACCCGCGGATGAAAGAAACGGCAATGCTATGCACGCTTATTAACAATGAAAGAAATCCGGCAGATACGGCAATTCATAGCAAAATTGTAGACAGAATAAAATTTTAACTGATGAAGACAATTGTGAGTCTCGAATGGAAGACCGGAATCGCATTATGTTAGGGATGTAACTACTACGAAATATCAATGGTGGTGCTTCTCCCGCTTTTACTGAACAATCTTTTGTAGGGAACTCTATGCAGTGCAGGGTACATTTGGAGCAGTGTGGCTTGCGAATAGCCGATGTAACTTCAGTCCCCAATACCACTTATTTATACCGGGCCAAAGCACACTCGCATTGAATTGTAGAGAAGTGGAGAAGTGTCATGTGCTCACATGGCACATTTGTGTCGCCATAACAATAATGCTCGTCGTCGTGTTCATCGAATTCACATGAAGCCTTCAACGGAGACTGTACGCAAAGGGTGGTATGAGGAGGAGGAGGGTCTGTCAAGTTCTGGGGTGGTTCTAGCTATACTCGTGAGTCCTTTATTGTAGATATCCGTCAAACTGAACAAGCAAGGCTACTGTGAGCTGTTAGATAACCAAATTGTGCCATTTGTACGATATCTGAATGCAGAAAGGCATTCTCCATAAGTCCAGGATGACAACTGCCATATGAATCGGGCTAAAGCTGTCATTAATTGATTGGAATGATAGTCAATCAAGATATGTCGGAATTTTGATTGATGAGCTAAATCTTCAGACATGAACTCAATAGAAAATTAGATGGTCCACCTGGAGCGACAAGTGAAACGTCCCGAAGGCCGTGCACATAATATGGCCTCACTACACCATCAGTTGAAGCAGGGAGACTTAAAATCGATCAAATATGCATTACAGCACTTGTAGACTCAATGCCACGGAGAACTGTCCCCGTTATTCGTACTCATGGAAATAGGAACTCATATTAGTAGCAGGTAACTGATTTTTGTTCGTTGAGTTTATATTTTCAAAGACGAGTAAAGGAAATCCTGCAGATGGTAAAATTCGCTCCACTGCTACTTCAATGCTGAATGTTCATATATTATTTTAATTACGATGCGTGTATTTCTTTTGTAGATGAAGAATTTTGCAAGCGTTAGTTTTTTTTATTGCAACTACTACAAAATTTTCAACGACATTTGCATTCTCATTTTTTATTCAGGGAAATGAGAAGGCCTGATCAGCATTACGAAAATAATATTCAAAAAAGTGTAGTGAAGACCTCAACGTCAAAGGGAAAAATGGATGTGGATACGTTAGATATGGAAAATTGTCGAATAATTTTATCCTGCTTGAGTTAATCCCCGAACGTAGACAACATGGATAGGCGACATAAGTTCAACATATTAGACGCTGTACATCGTAAAGTTTATATGTTGCTGCAGATTATGTTGAGAAGTTGACGACTATTGAGTAACACTTAGTGTAGATTTTATTTATCGCTTTAATAAATAATTTTAACTACAAAGTAGAACATTCTTTAATCAATGTAATTTGAGTTTACGCTAATTTTTGAAGTCTTCCAACGACGCCTAATGGGCGAGTAGGCAACGCCTCCTATGTAGATGGAGAAGGCGTTGGTGGAGTGTCAGGCCAAACTCTAGCCCTAAGTTCGTGATGCCTGATTCCGCGAAGGACTCAATTGCCGTCCCGTTTATTTGAGGGAGCTTATGACCAAAAATAATTGTATGATAATGTGAGGATCAACATATACGAAAATAAAAGATATTTAATACAAATAAAAACAAACAAAAACTTCCATGCGACCACTAAATTAGCAACTAACGTTAAGACAAATATACAATCTGAGACAAAGTATAATAGCAATTAAATGAACCGTGTAAAAATGTACTTAATTATCTAAGTTAATAGGTACTCCAAATTATAGGACCCACTGAGTCATAGGATACACTGAGTTATACTGAGCTGGGCTATTCTGACAAAGGAATTTGTTGCTCGTAAGACTTGTAACCAAACAGAAGAGAAATTGGAACCGGTGACACACATTAAAAGACAATGACATTTAAGTTCATGTATGGGCAAATAAACTGAGTAAATTGAAAAGGATTTGAACTTACCATTGCAACGACGGTGCAGAAGGGCAGCGCAAGACTATTGTACAATTCGCCCACGAAACAAATTAAGAAAAATAATCTTATCTAAGAAGTTCGAATCCATCTACCGACTCAGCAGCACTCTATCAGAGAGCAGCACTCTGCCTCATCTATTGTTCGCATAGGGGAGGAAGTGAGCATCCCCAAGCGACTGAGTGCTGCCGAGAAAACTGTTACTAGGTTCTCACAGCATGCAACGCCAGCATGCGTTTAAATTCTAACTTTTGTGCTCATTCAGCGCTATGTATTTTGATAATCTACAAACCGCATTAGATATTTTTTTGATGGAATCCATAAAATAACTGAGAGAAATAGAGAAAACCAGGAACAGTTTTCTTAACTTAGGTTCCCGGCATCTCTTGGGCATCCAGCGTCTGCGGAGCGCAGGTAAGCTTGTGTGTGTGAAGGTAATCGAAGCTTTGTGGGAATGTTCTAGAACGGTTCAAGAGAAATGATGAGGCATCTATCAAACCTTATTCTTTCTATCACTCTCTTGTTTGAGTTCTATCTCCTTGCTAGGGCTATATAATGCAGGATCACAACACCGCCTTGCTTCCGTGCCGTCCCTCACGAGTGTCTTCGATGCCGCACCTCACGAGGGCCCTCCACGCCTCCGCAGCGCTCACGAGTGCTCTCCACGCTGCCCCCCACGGGCGCTGCGGCAGTTCCGCTCGAGGCCCTAACCCAAAGGTTACGGCGTTGCACGCACTAACCTCAAATTGATAAACGTAGCTAATAGCTCTCAAGAATAGTAAGCTCTCATCAGCATTGGAGGCACACAACTGTTGTTTTAATCTTTACTACCAATTCTCTTTAGGATAAATTTATGTATTGTAAGCACAGTCCTCTGTTTCTTCATAAAGTGCCAAACGATATATACCTTCTTGTTAAGAGCTTGTTTGAAGTATACTTAAACGTGTTCCAAAAAGTTATTATTTTACTAAGCCATTCATTGTCTTTAATTAATTCTCGGAACCTGCATGGAAACAAAATTAACAAAGAAGTTCTGAGGAAACTTTTGAACTTAATGACAGAATATTTAGTAATAGAGTAAAGCAAAATAATAACTCTGCTATCTTGCTCTATACTGTTATCCTTTTCCATTTTGTTTGAACAATTAATCACGCCTCCGGGCTGGCAATTTTTCCTTCGGCCTCGGGTAAACAACTCTTGATTCTAAGGTTTAATTTCTTAGGCTGAACAGACCTAGCGAAGTTTATTTAAAGTTTAACAAATGCCGATGTTCAGGCTTATCATTTTCGTCCTGTTATTCTAGGAAATAATTTCTAATTGTTTTTCTCAATGTTTGTGTACATTTTTGCATCCAACAAACTAACAAAAAATTAACGGGCTTTTTAAATTATCTACTCAACATAGAACTTTTGATGCGAATCTTAGGAGAAAATTTTCTACCAGTAACTTTTACCTAGTTTGCTCATCTTAGACTGTCGTACAGATGTTCCTGAACGTAAGATATGCCGAGTAGTGTTACAAACTAAATACTACCATCTCATGTTATCGAGAAACAGATTTATGTTTAACAAAGGAAATGAGGTTGAGAAACAAACGTGTTTATTTTGGTGAAAATTGCATGCTTCAAAAACGTTTTCAATGCATCCTTCATAGCGAGTATCTTCGTTTCTACAAATAACTTATCGGAAATGAATTTTTGAAAAAAATTGTTTTTCCATTATTCAGTTTAAAATTGAGAGCACCTTTAGTGGAAACGGAAAGGCAGTACTCGAATGTAACGGACTTCTCCCTCAGGCGAGTGCGTCGTTACCACTGTATTCTACGCAGCCAGTTAAGAAACATGAATCATAATTTCTCACAACCAATCATGTTCCGCAATATTGAAAAAGGCTTTTATTTTCTAAATCGAAAGTGAAAATTGAATTAGTTTAAATTTTAACGTTTTTAGCTACTGGAAGAAGAATATTTAAGATTGATTACGGGTACGGAAGCCAATCTTAAATATCCCTCTTCCCTTAGCTAAAGGGAAGTCTACCTTCAGCGACGCCCAGCAACACACCAGAGGCCGCCTGATCAGGTGTTGGCTTCAGGAGCTCACGGGTCATTCCAGACCGAGTCCAATTTCAGGAACCGGCCTCACCTCACCTTCTCACACTCAATTGAAATTTTCCTCACGAGGTGGAACTTAATTCAAATGATGCTGAGTAAAACTTCAGTTCTGTTATGGTATTCGAACTATCATAACCTTAGTTTTCACCCAAAACACTGGAAACAGGACTGACAGTTTCAAAAAGGCGATTTATCGAGTCCTTTACTGAGTTGCTGTATGCTTCGACGTGCTAAAAATATCTCGTCGTAGTCACTTTTATTGTAAGAGTTTCAAGATCAGATCAATTTTTAAGCCTAAATAGTTAAGCTTTTGCGTAAAATGAGGCCTACTGTTTTCTCCCCACAGGCGCTGAACTCCTGACCCAATATCTCCTAAACATTGGAATTATAAGATATCAGGTATTTCCCAACAGTGATTACATAGCTGTTTAGTCAGTGTGCTAAATGGACATCTTATAGATTTAATCATTTCTACATTAGACCGCATCAACCATCTTCTTGATCAGTAAAAACAAAATAACCTGTGTTTAATCAGCTATTTTATTATCCCGTCATAAAACTAAATTTCTATTCTTAGGTTCATCGAGCAGAACATGTCAAATAGCCTAGAAGATGAAAATGTCTTTTTTTAAGGCTGAGCTACTTCTCGGTGAAATGAAAATTTGAATGTGCCCCATTTTTTGCCTTTGGGAGTTTGTGTGAAACTTTTTGACCCGCGAAAAATGTATACTCACTTAAATAACATTCCACCAAGCCAAGTACGGTCAATCCGGCGTTGGTCAGAGTGGCCGTGCTACTACCAGTGTGTCAGATGGTCACAGATTGGTGCCTCCTTTGCCTGAGAGGCACTCCCGATAGTCGCGGTGGGTCAAGCCACGAGAAATCACACCCACCTTTCTTTTCCAGACCTCTATGCTGATGGGCTTCTCACTGATTGGCGTTGAGTTTCTCACATGTTCCCACGCCAAATGGGTATTTCTTACTGGGTTCCAAGGTATAGTGGATTCTTTTCTATTACATTGCTGCAAAGGTGGCACGTACATCTTGTATAATAGTGTCAGACAAACTATAATTCCTTCTATACGTTGAGGCAGTTCTGTTGGGAGCTGTGCACAGAGCGCAAATTTCTGAAATCAAGCACGTGAAGTGTAATTGGCAAGGACAAGGTTTTGCTAAGTCAATGAGGTTGCAGGAAATTCATCCAACTTGCTTCTTCTTGCAGAAACAGCTCTCAAACGTTTCCGATTTGCCATTGTTGCACCATATACAAGCAACATGTTTACCTCGTTACAGATTTGCAGTTTCGCAAAAATGTTGTCAAATGAATGGTGTACAGTTTGCTTACACTTGACTGACAGGCATTTGATTTATTTCAAATAGTTCAAAACAATTGTGTTCCTTCGTACAATCTACTGCATGCGCTTTGGAAAATTGCCGCTCTTGGACACAACCCCTTCAACATCTAGGCTGCTGATAAAGAAATTCTTCACTCTTCACTCCTGCTTCTCGATAAATTTGCACTGGTCTACGACAGAGACTGTGACTTTCCTACGGAGATTGTAGACTCGCTCTTTGGACATGACTCTTTTGATCGTGCCCCCAATTTCACAACTATATTTTTCAACGAAAATGGCAAAAATATCTCATTCTGATGAAATTTTACAATTTTTCTCTTTTTTGAAAAGATTTGCAAAGTAATAATTCTACTTTTTACATTGGTCTGCTGACCCATTACTGAAAAAGTGAATGTGGTGGTCATTTTGGTTTTATATACTCGTAACTGTCCTGCAGTACCTCGCAGTATTGTGTTGCAGGCAGTCACTGACGATGCCCATGCTGTGGCACTAAAGTTTCTCTAGTGATAACTACGGATGGATGCGGTGGAGCTTGGTACTTGGTCCAGCAACACTTACATTTGACCCTGCATCTCAAAGGAATGATTCTTCGTAAAATTCATTAAGCGCCTTACTTCGTTTTTTGTGGATTCTGGTTGACGTGTTTCAGATAATTAACTTGGTGGTGGATATTTGAAATATGGTGGTGGACTGACCAGTTGGTAAGCGTGACAGTAAGATCCTTCAGAATTTTTTGATCTCAGAATGCCACTCCAGTGGCAAAGCAGGCAAACAATATATGAACGTTCGCAGCACAGACAGTTTGCCAATCCGCTCCTAGTGGTTTCGTGTAACTAACTTTGTGATTTTATGCTAACAGTAGCTTGATATTTCAGTGGTGATTAAACTCACACAATCACACAGTGTGCGTTGGAAGCTGCTACTGAAATGCACCACTGCGTGAGGATGCAGTTTGAAGAATTTTGTAAAACCTATTTTTTCAGGAGGGTCCTTGTTTTGGAAATGTGCAAGCAGGTTAGTCAAATTTCTCAGAGGAAGCCTCATTAGCATTTTAGTTTTCATATCATTGATTCGCATACTTACTTTGTCGTTGTCTCCCAGTCATACTTGAAACTCGTCGTCTTCATGAAACTTTCGTATCTGTTTTTTCCCGTATGTGAATGCTTTCCTTTCTTTGATGCATGTGGAGCAAATAAACGTTCACCATCACGAAACATATTTGTTTCTTTGATCATCATTTCCGTTACTTGAATGTTTTCTTTAACTCTTTCGGTGAAGAGGCAAGGTCCGGACTTGTCGGTTGTACACTCTACACTCAGCTTTGCAAACAAACGATTGATGCAATCCCCACAATTACAGCATGCAGTTTGGTCTATATCACTTCAGATTGCTCATCGCCAGCGTCTAGCACACGACCTACTCCATCAAAATTTTATCGATTTCTTTCATTTTTACCCATATATCCATGTGAATCTATCGGGCTGACCTTTGCGAACTTCAAAGGAGACACGGCAAATGCTAAAGCAGTAATGTCAATAGCTTTGTAGCGAGAGCTCTGTAAACCGCTTCAGGTTCTTCATGAGGAGAATTATTTAGTGCCGCATCAAACCTCGCTCTTTGAAATTTTGACGTTAACTCTCGTCGGCAAGTTGAACACAATAAACCTTTCATGCTTTGTCCGGTCATTTTTTTCAGCTTAGCTTAGTTGCAGTACTTGCGGTAATCTTTAAAAACTCGTACTTCTTACCACTCTTAATGATTCTCGAAGCAAATTCCCGCGCTTATATCTTTTTGTTTTAATTTGGTATCGAATAAACATGTGCATTTTTCATTCTTCAGAATATAACATGAATTTATACGTGTCTTTATTCGGGCAAGTTTTTCACTTGATTTTATTCGCATTTGATGTACATATTTACCTTTATAATTTGTAAATAATTATTTTCCAGTATAAAACGTGAGCTCAATTTAGTCAAACAGCATAATCTTTCTTAATGGATTTAACTGGTTAGACCAACAAGCGCTCAAGCGCAAAATTTTACATTTTATTAAATGTGAATAAAGAAATAGCGTACAAATAGATTCAAAGCTGAAAATACAATTAAATTAAAATGTACCTGATCAAATATTTGATAAAATAATTGATTGCTCATACTTTTTATCCTATGAAACTGTTTCACTGTGCTCATGCGTTAGAGTCGATGTTTATGACTTTAGTTTCCGGGAGTACATCATGTTGAGCTTCTGCGTCTACATGACGATCATCTTCATCCGGACGAGGCGTATGACGACTTCACGGCCGTTCATGGGCTCCCAGGAGTCCCAGCCGAGACGAGGACAGGAGCGATGTGTAGTCAGTGGGTCGCTCGTGGAGATTCCAAGTGACGAAAGAGCGCGCAAAACTTAGCTACTATAGGGCTGTTATAGTACTCGTACGGAGTGTGTACAGCGTAACGCATGTCATCAGGCATGTAAATACTGGGCCAGTTTTCTTACCTTATTTCTCGGGAAATGCTAGATCATCGCTTAGCTCAATAATAATCATTTGTTAATGTTGGTCCACTTGTATGAATTAAGTTTTTCGGCTCTATTCTTATTGCTCACTTTGCTATGGCCACATAATATGGCTGTTAGTCTTCCCTTTAGAACGAATTGTTTATCAGGTGCTGTTAATGAATAGGTATCCGCAGTTTCGATGAGTGATGTAAATCTTATGTCTCTTAGAAAATAAGTTAGAAAGCTCAGAGTATGTCGTTATTCACTCTCCGGCAGTTACGCTATTTTTATTTACTCTCCTGTGCCTATCTCTTCCGTCTGCGTCAATGCTCCTTTTCTGCTCTTTCTACCTATTCCCCTTCCTGAGAGTTTGGAATTCCTTGCTAAATATTTCTCTTAACTTCTAAATGAGAATCCACTTATCGCAACAAAGCATTTAGTATCTGAGTAATGGCCTCGTTAAAACGCCTCTCTGAATCTATCAATTCTGGTTTCTGTTTTTAGTACAAAAAACTGTTGCACTGTGGGTTGATACTTGCTCATACTTGAATTTAAATTTCATAGTCTTTTAATGTTTCACCAGTTTCAATTACTGTTTTGTTTGGTTGAAAGTCTCACGAGCGCCAAATTCCTTCGTCAGACTAGCACAGCTCAGTATAACTCAGTGTATCCCATGACTCAGTGTATCCTATGTCATAGTCTTTGCTATAGTCAAGAACTCATAAATTATTTCTTTGAAAATTTAATTATAGAGTACATCTATAATTGAGTGTACTAGTAACTCAGATAATTGTGTGCTTTTTTCACGGTTTTCTTGATAGCTCAGTGCACTTTGTCACAGTTTGTGCATTTGTCTTCATGTTAGTTATTAATTAAATGGTTGTATAGAGGTTGTTGTTTGCCTTTGTTTCTATTAAGAGGTCATTAGTTTCTGCGATTGTTTATCTTCACTTGTTTATGCTCTTAATTTTGGTCATAAAATCCCTCAAAAAAATTGGTTTTTAAGAGTCATTCACCCCCAATTAGGCATCACGAACGTATAGGGCTAGAGTTCTTCCCTGGTACTGAGGGATACTTTTTCTTTAGTGTATTTGGGTGACTTGTACCCAATGTCATCGAAATGTGAAACAGTGAAGTGGACCACTTCACATGGAATTACCTCTAAGGCGTCTCTTAATGTGTGTCGCGTGTCCCATTAAAGCGAATTTTATACCTGCTCCTGCTTTATGTGTCTGACGGGCCAGTAAGTTCTATTGGTTCAACAGCTTGCAACGGGCCGTGGGCCGTTTCAACTCCATGCTTTAGTGCGAACTCACAACCATAGCCAATGCTCAGGGAAAATCACTTCTTCGTAACTACGCAAAACAAAACTCGAAATAACATTACTTGTCGTGAATTTCGAGATTATTCCACAGAATATTAACGCAACTACATTTTCAACGTACTATCTATAAATGCCTAAAACGAATTCTTAGTGTTGAAATTTTTAATTTTGTTTACTATAATTCAATCAACACATATTTGCCATGGAAGACTTTTTTAATGCTTTGAATAGCTCGCCATTGAATTCTGTTCTGAATGGGAAATGAAATCCTAAACATTGTAACACTTTCTCCACAAGAACGGGACATTTACGAATTCAGACTCTCAAGGAAAAATGCATATCTGTCTTGTATTCTCATAATGTTAGGAAATTTAATCCTTAGGGTACTGACGTTTACTTTAGGGCCAAAAGGGCTCGTGCTCTCAGTTTAGGTTATCTAATTTAACTTTAAAGTAATGTAACTGGTGAGGGAAGATTTTGAAGTAAATGACAAAACTAGGGAAATTAACAGTATGCATGAAACAATTTTTTAGACATTCCAGAACCATGCTCATGTAAATTACCATTGATTACCACTAATTCAAGCCTCAGGGTCCGTGCAACATATTTAATAACCTTCTATTCAACTTGAACAAGTTTCTTCGGACCTTCGTTCACTTTTTGATAAGTTAGGCAAGAACTTAAAAATTATTTCTTGAAAAGTTTGCAAACTTTTTTCCAATTTTGAAAATTTTTAGCGCCAAACACATAACTTTAAATATTCGTAGTTTTTTAATTAAAATGTAGAAGTAGGGCTTGCTAAGCGAAAAACATCCCCACTACAGCAATTCCACTGATATTTCAGGGTACTGGCAACTTTTCTCTGGGAAATTTTTCCATAAACCGTTTGAATTTTCAATGCCTTTTCAGGTCTTTTTTAAGTGTCCTTCCCGCACACGTGACGGTGAACTCCTGTGCGCTTGTGAGTGCCGCGCAAACCGTACCAGACACCTGCTTGCACTGCGTGGGAGGAGAGCAGGGTGGTTTTTTCATATATTTTGCTCCTTTGAAACAGTACAGCCGGCAGCGAAAGCTCGTTAGCCGATTTGGTTACCTCACGTGCTGTTTTTTCCTTGCCGAAATTCTCGCATTTTACTGGGAAAAAATTACACTTGATATTGACCAACAAACAGCGCACATGGTAGAACTTCTGCAGCCGCAACACTGGGACAAAAACGTCAGATGTTTAAAATCCGATCCCAGATCTGTCTGTAGTCAGGGATCTGTTACTGGATTTGAACACTTCAGGTCTTGTGGCGGTTCTTAAGTTGTTCGTGGCGGTGAGCGTAAATTCTTTTGAGTCGACATGGTAGCACTCCTTGTTGAGTGCGCTGCAGTACTTGCGTAGCTTAATCGACTTACACTAACTAATGTTGCCAGCTGTAAAGCTACCATGTAAATTTTTTGCAAATTTAGTCTGTGGAAAACACCGCAGCTTGTAACTGAAGGTTCCTACTAACTTTCTCACTCGCATGAAGATATGCGAAACTCTAAGTCCATCACAGACGTCACTCTTCTCCTGTTTTTGTTTACGAGAGATTCATGTCGAGAATGAACCATTGAGAATTACATTGCTCAAATGTGCTCGAATGAGTATGGAAAGTGGATTAAGGGCGGTGCAGCCTGGCATGTTCCTATAAAATAAATCATGAAATGTTTTACTATCCATTCATTCCCGATATCATTTCAAAAACCTGCGTTGTAAGGAGCCACACAGCTTTGGGCTGAACCCTTGAGAGGTATAAAATGAAGTAAAAATATCTCAAATTGCGTAACAAATGTGCTTAATAAAGGTATCATGTACAGCTTAGCACTTACGTGCAGTAAAACGTAATTTCATGGTACAGTAAAGCAACAATCAGAACTTGTCATTTGGTCGAGCGCGAAAGTTCTTGTATGCAAGTTCGCTTCATTTGACGTTGTGGAAGCAGAGCGAAAGTAAACCTTTCCTAGTCAACCATGCCACACGTTTACGCGATATTTAATTCTTTAAATCATTGATAGGTAACAAATGAAATTACCGAATGTCTTAACTCTAAAAGCATTGTGCAAGCATACTCGTATTACGACGCTCACCATGGCAGCTTACAACGCGCAACGTCAGTAGCTACAGAGAACTGAGGCGTGCCACCCAGTCAGCTAGCAACACCCAGCGTCAGCACCTACAGACAAGTCAGGCGTGTCACACAGTCAGCTGGCTACACCCACGAGTGCCGGTGTAGGGGCGCACAGCAGCAGGAGCCCCCAGCAACACGGCACTCAGAAGGGCGCTGACGCTCCGAAGGCCAGACTGAAGCAGAGGAGACGGGCGCCAATGCAGTGATCCCTACCCAGGCCGGTTCGCGCACCTCTATGAAAGAACAAGCCCTCCTTCCTTGCCCTGGTCCTCATTTCTCTTCACGGAATCTCACTCTGTTTTTTTTATTCTGATGCGATTGTTTTATTGGTTCTTATAATTACGAAACTTAGTTATTCAATGTCGATCATCTATGTGTGTGTGTGTGTGTGTGTGTGTGTGATCACTCTGTACCATGTTAACTTTTTTTACAAGTTTCGATGTGTATCAGATCTTTCCAATTAACTCAGTTATGTTTCTGGATAAATAAAATGAAACTATTTCATTTCTCACCTTAGAAATGCAAAAATTTTAAGCATTCTATATTTCTTGTGAATCATAGAATAGACTTTCACCTTTGACTGTTCGAACTCGAGCTATAAGGAATAGATAAATTTTATTTAAACCCGGCGCTGTAGCTGAAATTCTCCTTTTTATTATCATTTCAGAAAAAGTATAAAACTTAAGGTACACCGGTAACTAGGTTCAAATTATTGTGGTAGCTGCAGCTTCAGTATTTGTATTCAGTGACGTGTGAACAATAAAGAAAGAAAATAAAACACAAATATTATTTTAATTCTGGAGATAAAAAATGAACGACTGAAATTAGAGAATACACTTAGTTACAAGAACAACATCAGATATAATAGAAAACTAAAGCTAGGAAATATATTGATTTAAAACTCGTTCATCAATTTTGTAACCTTGACTTAAAACGCGTCATGTGAATATATTTTATGCCCCTGCATTGCATATTGAACGATGCCCCTGCATTACAAAATTGTTCAGCGAGTCCTTAGGAATATTGTCAAAACTTTAGTTAAATCTATAGATCCAGATACGGCAATTTAAGTGTGTGTGTAGCACAAAAATTGCAAAATCCGAGATTTTTAATAAGAAATAGTATGACCCAGGGTCAGTGATCTAGAGAGAGCTAATGTTCAAATGTGACAGAAATGAATGAAAGTATCTTAATAAATTTACAATGGGTTGACTATGATGACCTTGAAATGAATATTAACTGTACACAAATATCAAGGTTCTATCATTAATAATTTATCTGTTGATCATAGTTGTAAGCCTTCAAACGAAGAGCTATACTCAAATACAAAAATTTTATACAACTTTTATCAAAAAAGACCATATTCAAAGAATAGAAGCATTGCACATTCACGAAGTTAAACCGGCCCTCTATCAAAATACTAATTTTTTTGTTCTAAAGTTATTCAACAGAACTGCAGCTTAGAAGTTTGGAAGATCTGATCGATCGTCCATTTCACCTCTGTCTCTGGTGACGTAACCATGTAGTTTTTGTGCAATATTAACTGGTCGCCTGGGGATTAATATTCCAGTAGTACAAAATAATTCCATTCTAGTCATCTTTCAATGTAATTTTGTGTTTTTTACTGCGTCTAGTTTCGCTTGTGCATTGCATTTACATTTGTATCACTGTGACTGTAAAATTATTCTACATATTTATAGCCTGAAGGTGATGTTCGTAACATCAAAACGTTTTTTAAATAAATAAACATTTATAAAGAATTTAATAGCTAGAGGATTTTAGTAAATAAGATAAGAAATTTTCTTCGTCTTTTAACACGTGATGAACAAGAAAAGTTCCACTAGGTTGAGAAGTCAGAAAAGAAACTCTAAGCTAGATCGAAGCACCGTAACTCAACTGTCTGCCGCAGTATGGATTACAATTCTACATCGAGCGATACTGATCCGTTGGCAAAATTT
Organism: Morinoia aosen; assembly: GCA_030386875.1. Lineage (NCBI taxonomy): Eukaryota > Metazoa > Arthropoda > Malacostraca > Amphipoda > Talitridae > Morinoia > Morinoia aosen. Next base: position 3,724,476 of record CM059556.1, on the reverse strand, counting down.
TGAGCAAAAAACTTCAAGAATCATTCAGGAACTTGAGCAATGTCTCGTCTGAGTCCTCATGTGTTCTGAAAGCCGTAAATGCGGCTGCTACCAAGCAATACTACATGTTTCAAAAACTAGATATTTTTCTATGTGCTTTAATTTCACGCTTACAAAAAGTAGATCATACATGTTATAAATTAAAAGTGTTTTCCATTGAATTGTACATTGGTACAGGATCTGCTATGTAAAAAAAAAACATGAAGCATACGTTCCGGCTGCTTGTAATTTTGAAAAAATTATTGCTCTAGCCTCATGCATGCAGTTGCTTCTGCGCAACTGAGAAAAGAAAAAGATTAACGAGTACAAGCGATGCAGAAAAAGTAAATAACTAACCCACAGCACAGTCTGCTGATGAATTAGTTCTCGTTCCTGCAAGAAGAAGGAGTTTCAATCAAACGCTCGTGTCAGACGAGAAAAGACGCGAACATTCACAGTCCAATAAAATCATTCCTGCTTGATTAGCCGACTGATGGACAACCAAGGCTCTGTGTCCCAAGAAACTGCAACGATTTTAAGCAGCCTCTTTGGGGGATGCGTCGAAAACTGAACCTTTTTTCACAAGTGACTGGCAGTTAATATGTTTTCATCATTGCATTTTTATACGAAGTTAATTTCATGTTGTTTGTTATGGTAGCAAATTGTTTGCACCCGTCATTGTCAAATGCGCATTTTCTGCTTAGCTTTCTTTCAAAATCATTTGAGTTTTTGTTACTGTTGCATTAGTAATCTTATGCCAGTCACTCGGTTTTCCAAATGTCAATGAAACATTGCTATGATTGAGTTTCGGACGCCTTGCACAAAAAATACATCAACCAATTTTTCAGCGAGTTTGCTTAGTTTTGCTTCAATGAAATTCAGAGAGCTGACATGAAAAAGAATATGTACAAAAGAAACAAAAAATCGATGATATGGATTTGAAGATAAACTTCATCAGTTTTTATCATCTTTTAAGACATGTGTTAGTAAGTTTGAACTTAATTTGTTTCCACTTTAATTTCTGCTTTTAAATTTTTACTGATGAAAATGAGCGTAGAGTCGAAACGTCATCGTTACTACAGTGCAAAAATAAATATCACCACGGCAGTCTTAGGTAATATTTAAAAACATCACGGAACTGGACACAGAAACACAGAAATGAACAATCCCGTGCAGGTTTATTGTCTAGAAATGTGTTTTTAATATTCAACAATGATTCAAGTCCGAGCTGTGTGAGTTGCGTGTTGCAGTGATTAGGTTATGTCCTAACTTCAAGGCATAAGTATCTGCAGCGTGAGAAACTAAGTTAAGCATTTCAAAGTCACCATATGAACCAAAATAGTGCATGCATCAACCGAGAGCAGGTGCGGAAGCTCAGCCTCTGAGCAGTGTGATCCTGCCTCGGATTTTGAACCGTCACAGCAACGCATAATGTGCCCGCGGTGACTCGTGAGGATTGTGCCGCCGCCCAAACCAGAAGAGAAAATCTCTCTGCATGAAAAAGTAGTCACACCCTTAAAACTACATATGAACCGTACGCGAAAATAAGCTTATTTAAAATTTTTCAATATTGCTTAAAAAATCGCGAGATGGTTTACATTTCATGTCGTCAAAGGGGTTTTGCAGCGCGTTCCACATGCCGTGAACAGTGTAATGTTAAAATTAATCTCACGGATATTTTGCCAAAATTATTGCATACATTCAATTTTTTTCAATGAGCTACAGAGAATGTGAAAAACTCTGTTAAATAAAATTAAAATATAAAGAAGTATTCAAAATAGATTGACAACGCTTTACCTAATATCCAAAACCTCTTAATCGATCATATAGAAATTAAGGGATTTAAACTTAGTTACCACGTGTAGTAATAACTTACCTTGCCATGATTTTTGACAGAAGACGTAATTATAACGAGATAGTACGGTAGGAACCCATCAGCTGAGAATGGGTCCAACGCTGCACAAAAACATAGTGGCGATGTACCTGTGCTAAAACTATGCTGAATAAAAAATAAACATTTACGTATAACCTCAATTCGAACAAAAAAGCAAAATGAGTATTAGCGCATTGGAGACATTTTGTTTAGACACTTCAGTTTTTAGAATGCGCTAAAAAGTGAATATGAAAACTATTTCGTTAATTTCTTACGGAGGCTTCGGATGTTCTGATTTCGGGTGTTCTCCGAAACGTTTTGAATTTCGTACAGTAATGGTGTTGATCATGTTTATAACGTGTGAATTCAAAACATCAGCAGATCAGTTGAATAGAAAGTGAGAGAGGAATTAACGAAGGAATTCAACAAGGAATTTGTTACATGGAATTTTAAGGTCAATTTTGTTATCTGAGCTCGTATATACTCGTCTGTAGAGCAATTCCAGAGAACTCGGGTTCTTGAGCACCAGTATCTCATAACTCAACTCAGGTCAATACTCTGAAAACAGTCCTGCTTCCATGTTCTTCAGATCACTGAGCTACTACAGTTATATTCATTTTACTATTTTCACAAACTTTTAAATCTCACTTCCTCGTTGCGGTACCGCTTAATTTCTCGTAAAATCAAGCCTTGTCGTTCTCACAATCTTGGACACCTCATCTCCGTCGCCATTCATATTCTCTCTGCCACTATCACGACATAAATCTTCATAAAAAAATGGAGACCATACCACTCTCACACGAGCCTCACGCTATCTTACTATGCTTAAGAACTTCATTTCACACACTCCATGTCTAACATGTCCCATACACTCTTCAATCCAAGTCATCTGTTCGTCGAGATCCAGTTCCACTCAACATGAAACCTTCAACGAAGCTTTGCCTTCTACGTATGAACATTCCTAGTCCTGGAATATTTAATCGCTTTTTTGTCCACATTTACGACCGTCTCCTATCTCTCAGGCCCATGAATTAAGACAATCGCGTAGTGTACTCGCGCTAAAGACCGTCTGAGTTGAGGGCCCGCTTGTAAAAATTAAGGGAACTGTGGTACTTGACTAAAAATTATCATTGATAGTTTTTTATCCATTCCATTTGAGATTTGATGCACAGTAATTTATGCAATAAGTGATGCATAAATACGTTTAACAACCTCTCGTACTCTTTAACGCGTGTGTAAGCGTTCTGAGTGATTTTTCTTACTTTTTTGCCTAACACGCTCACTGCGTACTGGGACATGTGAGAACCACTAGGTGAATTGCTCAGTTGTGTACTGGAATTGATGAACAGCATTGCAAATTTTTCACTACCATTTTAAAATAAATTTAAACGTACGTAGTAAAGTATCATCGTGTTATTACATTTTCCCATTCTTAGAAAAATAGAAATGTATTCGAGCAGAAGTCGGTTTTTCAACTCCGCTACATATAATCTAACTTAACAAACCATAGCAACCGCGCACACACAGACAACCAACAAGCTTATTTCAAGTGTCATGCATGCATCCAAAGATTTATATTCTACAAATATTTTTCGTGTTTATCCAGCATTAATATTTTAATGTAATGAAAGAAAGAAAACAATGAAGGCTCATTTTACAAAAGTCACGAATGAAAACTTTTATAGTATTTCAAAAAGGAATTATCGTAACGTATTAGTAATTTATGAGGACTTTATCACATGAGCTAATACCTTTACCAAAATCTATTGCATTCACCACTTTCACTAGATCAGGAAAAATCTCAGATCTTCCGGCAAGATGAAATGAATCATCAACACAACATGGATGAGTAGAATCAGCACGAGAAATATAGCAAAGTTGAAAGTTGTACACACCTATAGGTTACGACAAATTATTTTATGTCATGATATCGATATTTCAAATTAAGAACATTCCGGTAGATTTCCATAAACTTCATAATTCTTATATTTTTAGTTCAATTTTATTGAACTTCAATCACCACGGTAAAGACTCCTTGCGTCATTCAGGAATGTTAACATAAGTTATAAGTTCATTTTTTAAATGTCATTGGTCATCTTTTCTTGTAAAATCTTACTAGTTTCGATCTCTTAAAAACATCATTTCTCACGTGATTTATGTGCTTTAGACTTAAAAAAAGTCGGTCCAAGTATTGTACAATTATTTTCAGGGAATTGGCAATATGAATACATTAAATGAAAGAAGTTGCATAATGTGGTTTTCCCAGTTTCAAAATTATGATTCCATTCTGAAAGAGGGATCCAAAAACTGTCTTCCAAAAACTGTCGTTCATAAGAGTTGGTGGCCTTTATTTTCCTACCTTCAGTACCCCAACCGCCTTCAGAGAACTGGCGGAGCAGTTCATGTAAACCATACAACCATCAACTGCCATCTGTATATACGGTACTGAAAATGTGTCGGTCATTGAGAAATCAGTCTCGCCGGGACAAATTGTTCCTGGAAAATTTGCATACTAGGGCAAGTTCCTCGTAAAAAGTTGTAGCTTACACATTACTACCATGCAAGCACCATATTTTTGAATACTCATGCTGGCCGTATTACTCGTTACTTATATGATAGAAATTATGTATTTGAATGCATCATAAAATGACGTATTTTGGTAAAATATTGGACTGTACATTTGAATACATCTTAAGATGAGGTATTTTGTTATATTGGTAGTCAATTGAGATGCTAGAGCTTGGCGGCCACATGTGGAAGAGGGCTACTGTGCACCGTTGTTTGGTGCACGTGAAGGTGACGCTTCTCCCAAAAATTGCGTTATGTTTGTCTAACAAAATTACATTACATGAAAATATTTTTTTTAAGTATTCATTTCTTTATTGAGTTTCTCCGCCCGAAATCGCTACTGAGAGGTGCCCAAATGTCAAATGGAAATACAGTTGATCATCTGTGAATTTATCTTTTGTGTTTTTTATTTGCATTTGAATAAATCTATTGTACCCGTCCTAACGTACGAGATATGTAGAATTTGAATAATTAAGCTTAGGTAATTGCCAATTTAGTGGTGTAAATAACTGTTCGTCACTAAATTTTAGGACAAGTAGCGAGATTATAATTCATTCTAGTTGGGCTGCTACGTATTTTTGAAAGTTACTCAAAGGTTTGTTAAGAAAATAATTCGTTTTCATCAACTTCTTCATTTCTTGTCGTACTTATTTTGAATCACTATTATGGTGCTATGACATATTTGTGAAGCTTGATTTGAAAATCTAATTAGATATAGGAAAAAGACGTGATGGTTTGGTTACTAGGACATCAAATTGCTAAAATTTCCACGTTATGATTTAACTACCTCCTGTACTGCCTGTGTTTGAGGTAATTTCAGACATTAAGTAAGATTTTTCACAATATTTCATTTTCGTTCCAACTTCTGAGCACATCATGAGCTGATATTTCCCCATTCTGCTCACTTATTTTCTTGTTACGTGATTTTCAAGGTAGACAATAAATCGTGAAATTATCAGAGCTAAAACAGTTCTCAAGCGCAGTATTTACCCAGCGTTCAACTACCAACTGCGCCCAAACTGCAACCTTAACATCAAAGAGAAAGAGTAAACGCCTCAGGGTATGGTAAAAAGGCCATTGAATGAGCCATCATTCTTCTCCTGTACGCCGTCACGTGTAATTTTATTTAACACGATTGAGGATGACGAAGAGCGAAGCGAAGAAAGAATAACGAGGTTGAAAGGAGGAATGTAGCGTAAAGTTTGGCGTGCAGATGTTGTGGGCAGGTAACAAATCAGGGGGCACCCACGCGAGCGTCGCTGCGTGATCTATGGAGCGCACGTCTGGTGGATGCCGCGCACTTCGCTGCCGCGGTGGCCTGGTGAGCGATAAGTCGTAATAATAAATCAATTTTGATTCTACTCTATTTATTAGAATCTTATCACTCAACTAACGCTAAGCCGCCGTTAGAGCTTGTTTTCGCGGTTTGTTGGCATCATAGATATAGAGCTTCTAATTTTTTAAATTTCTATAACGAATATTTTAAATTGGTTACACTTCACTGGTTACACTGTACACTTCGTGTATGTAGTCATAAAGGATTTCTCGCAATGGACAGATATGGACAATTAAATGTCATTTGAAGCAGAGGTGCAGACTCGCGATTTCAGATCATGGTCAAACTATGAAATGGAAGAATTAAAACATGAAAAATTATTGACGCAAACTGATTCGGCCCACAAAGAAAATGCGGGAGCAACCAACTGAATCTAAAAAAAAATAAAAATTCTCATAGCAAGAAAAATGACAATTTAGTGAATGATGTCTAGTAACATTGGGTCAATGGGAAGCACTGGCTGGATTAATAACATGTATTTGTCCATAGCATGGAAATCGAACTCAGTCTTAACAAAATAATTATACTGGTAACACTAGAAAACAGTTTAGAGAGGACGTAAGATAGCTATTTGTAAAGCGGTAGTCCTACATGCATGAGTATGTCAACACGACCAAATGTTACCTGACCGCAAGCAATTATTGGAATAATGCAGAGCATCGCAATAACACGAAACATGAACGTGGAAGGGTGACGATAAAAATTCCACGAAATTTGGGTGTAGAAGGGTAAAAGGAGGCAGAGACATGATTGTCTTCTGATAGAAGCGCGGAAAAGCTACTATGAAATCAAAATATTCAAGCGGAGCTAAAATACTGTCATCCGCAAATTTATCTAAAAGTTATAGAAGTACGCAAAATTTGCATGGAAGATAAAATGTAATCATGAGTGAAATAGACAGGAATAATCGTGCATAAATAATTCGTGATAGCTTCTACTACATCTCTACCAACAAAGGAAATTATCTGGCGCTTTCATGCCTGATAGACCGAGACGCTGCAGGGATAAGGCCGGTGATGGGATAAGTGACATGATTGAACAAGTTGCCTGATCGATGCAAAGAACGATCTATGTAGGAATAGTGATAAGTATGATTATCCATAGTCACCAACTTCCATTGCGTGACGTTCCGATGCACAAATATGAAGCGGATTAATTGAATTCTACTGAATAGAGACTGCTTGCGATAAAGGCTAGTCACGCGTTGATATCGTTACCTTGTTATTCAAATTGAATAAAACAATCACGATAAGACAGATATGCAAAATTCTGGAAATGGAGTATTAGGGCACCAATTAAAATGATAAAAATATTTGAAAAAATGACTCGTTTATGTGAGGATCGCTTCTAAATTTTTCGTCATGTTAAATGAATGACTTGTACTCAGTGTTTCAAAAAATACTTGTTAACGTAGAACATGATAAGTTTACATTGTGCTAGGAAACAACGAAGGAAGAGAGTTAGTTAAAATACTAGAAACGCTCGTACTTATTTTCTCCAATTTTTCACATTTTTAGCTTTCATCGACTTGAAATCCTTAACTTGGGTCTATAATTTGTAGTATTTTTGACATTTCATCAGAAAGACGCGCAAATTTTTAAAATTTTTTCTTTCAGAAGTAGCGAGGTGAAGCGCACTGTTTCCACACCAGTTTTACGGGAGAACAGTGCACATCTCTCCGACATTTCACAGCTCCGTGTGCCAGAGTACAAGTTTCGTCTGTACGGGGCTGCAAGTGCCCAAACTAAGGCTTGGCTAGGGCCTCCTATTCACCTGAACATCTTGCGATTGCCCTTGCCTAGGATTAATTTCAAGAAATATAGTAAGCGTTCAAGGGCTGCTCAACCATGTGTTCTGCATGTGCAAGGTCCTGGTGGACTGGACGAAAAAATTGAGAACTAATCCTAGGAAGGCAAAGAAATTGCTCTGGTTACTCCACTCTGTACATTACTCACAGACATTTTATCCATGAAAAATGGCGCACCGAGCGCGTTGGATGGCAAGGCGTCGCAGCCAAATATTATTTGACTGAGTGACAAACTCGCTGAGCACCTCAGTTTGACCACACGTCGCTGTGCCTCCCCTGCCAAGTAGAGCTGCTTTCGTCCTACTCCCGCCATTAATCTGCCGAGCGTCGCGTCTTGCCTTCACTCATGATTTGCAGAGAGCATGAAAATTTCCTTTCCATTGATGGTATCTCTCAACCGTGAAATATCGTCAAGAACGACTTTTAAATAATCGAGGACCCTACTTTTAAACATGGAAAACCTAAATGAACCCATGTATTTAATGAAATATACAATACAGTATATCAGTTGTTATTAGATGGTTAGACATTTCCTCCAAGGCGGTTCGACTCGAGTGAGCTTTAGCAAATGCGAGTATGACTAATAACTTTTTCAGTATGATTGCAGTGCACTGCCCTTTTACAATTATTTATAATCAATGTCAACAGAATGAACATCACCAACAGACGCTGTTCAACAGCAATAGGGTTAAATTCCGTAAATAAGTATCGTTTTTCTAGTGAACATTTATTTGAAAAATTGATGATATTCATGAAAGTGTTTATTTTACTGCTGAAGCTCTGTTTGGGCACTTTTAGCGACATTTATCTACACCAAAATACTAAACTAGATAAACAAACAGTGTGAAAAGGCGCTTAATTAAGTGAATCGGCGTTGACTGGGCAACTTTTGATCTTTTCTTTCTGTGTGTGTTGGAGCGCTCAAACCTCCAGAGAGAGACAGGGCGCTCGCTTGAAAGCTTGGCGAGTTTACAGAGATAAATGTTGCAGATTAGAGCAAATCTGCGCCCGCGATGCGCGCTGACGGCTGGCCTATTTACACTTGATCTACGAGGACCCAAACAAACTGCCGGCAAATCGGGCTTCTCCTGGCAAACATTAGTCGAAACATCTAAAGCCTCCAAAACTCAAAATCATGAAAAACGAAAATATTGAAAGGATAGGGCAGATCAACGGTAGGATACTACTGCAGTATACTATGGAACTTATTCCTGCCATGGAAGTTCCGTGTGAAGGAACACGGACTTGGGACTTGAGCGAGAGAACGCGCGTTTGTGTACAAGTGGGTGGGACAGGAAGGGTTGAGGTGACATAGGCACCGAGGCTAGAGTGGGATGAGGCAGTGTGAACACCTAGCTTAGGGTGAACTCAAGATATGTAGGCACCGAGGGTAAGGATACGCTGAGGTGGTAGAGGCACTGACCTCTACACCTCCATCGAAGGAAATTTGTGAGTTAAGAAAGTAGTAGCTTACGATGCCCATACCTTCTGTCATATGATTGATATTTGCAGGCCTACGCCTAAACTCAATGAGAAAAAACCCACCCGCGTAGAGATCGAGACAAACGATCATAGCGCACTCGTGATGTAAATTATGATTGCTGATTATCTTTATCACTCATCGATCAGCTGCTTGATTGAAAGGCAGGGACAGAAGAGCTAGTGCTTTTTTACGTCAAGGGTGATTATTTCCTCTGTTTGATATTGAGTTTGCATCTGTCCCAGTGAGAAATTATGAGCTCCATCGCCGGTAATTTTAGGGGCCCTTCAAATATTTCTATAAAAATGGTTGCCATTTGCCGCAAATGCTCTAGAAGCGAGGTCTTGCCGTTGACCGGGTTGGCGCCTGTAATATCGGGAGTGGTTTTGTACATTCTTCGGGCGCTTAACAGACGTGCGTACAGGGTGACCGGGACTTCCTTGTGCAATTTTTGACGTAAGGTTGGGTCCGTTAAAATAAACACTTTTTACTCAATAAGCCAGTGGTCGAAAATGAGTCGTTAAAAAGTTACAAGGACTTGCAATTTTCACATGGGTGCCGAGGTCTCTAGATTTTACACCCCCTAGATTTCTACTTCTGGGGACGTATACGATGAGGCGGGTGCACAAAGCACCAGTTCATTCCGAGGAAGGCCTCATCGGGGGACTTTTTAAAGCGTCCGTAAGGATCCATGAAACTCCTGATGTCTTCGATCGCGTCCGGCAATCATTGCATTGGCGTTTGAGCGCCTGCATCGTAAAATATGAGCGTCATGTTGAATAGCTTTTATGCTCAAGAAAATATGAGTTGAAATTCTGTTTCTTGTGTCAAAAATGAAAACGCTTTCCTAACTTCTGCAGTTCATTTCACCGCCGCTCCCAAAGTACAAATATTTCTGCAATACGTTTCAAATTCCAATTAAGTCCTTGTAACTCTTTAACGAAGCATTTTCGATCAAATTGTTCATAAGTAGAAAGTGTTTATTTTAACAGTGACAACCTTAGTTTGTCCAGCAAAGTGCCGGCCAGCCTGCACATCTGCGGCAACACGCGCGCCACGCACCATCTCGAGCTGCTCTGTGCCAATCAAGCAGGACTTCTTAATAGACACTTAAATATATATACATATGTATAAATACACACATTCATCCATACATTATAATTCTTTTGTCAATTAGTTGGCACAATTTAAAGCATCACGCGTAGTTTCATTCACCTTAATTATCAAAATATATTCTCGAACAGAACGCTCTAAGAAAACACTTTATAACAGGTAGAAGTTTTTAAGGATTCAAACCATTTGTGAGCGTGACGTACGAAGAGTGTTATACTATTATTTAGCCTATTTTCATAAATCTGGAGAATCGTATTAGAGGTGAAGAATTAGTTACTAGACACGGCGGACAAGATCTTCAGTAAGTCAGAAGAAAAACTTTGCAGTTTTGCGTCCTAACCACTCGAGGTAGTTGAACAGAGAGCTAAAACGCAGAACGCTATTTCATGTGAATCTCGTATAAAATTAAGATTTTTTCATGTGAAACCGTAAAAAATTATTGGGCCTCTCATCTCGCAAGTAACTACCCTATCGCCTGTCATCGGAATAGTTATTCTAGCGCCAGTTTTGGATTTGCATATTGTTACGCCTACCTCAGGGATGGTTCTTGAATGACATGTCTCAGGGATAGTTATTGAATGATATGTCTCAAGGAATGACATATCTCAGGGATGGTTATAGAATGACATGTCGCAGGGATGATTATTGCACCGCTCGTCCCGGAACGATTAATTATATCGCCTGTCTCAAATGTTATCTCACCAGCCGTCTTAACAAAGGCTGAAGTCTTCCTGTCTCAACAAATGTTTGAACTTAATGTAAGGTATTTCAGATTTAGGTACCTTAGGTTCAGTTTATTCAGCTAAAATTGTTCATTTCTGGCAGGATACTTAAGTAAAAAGATATGCAATAGTCATACCTAATTTTGCATTTGAACATTCATTAGTACCAGAACAGACATTCTTGCAGGAATATAATTTTTTTCCAGCATTATTCCTTTCCAATTACTTTGGTCTAGCTGTCCCAAGGATTGCTAATTCTATTCAAAATTGTTATAGATTAGTCACGCATTCTTTTATGTTTCGCTTCATGCTCTTTTTGATTTGTGCGAGAGTGTCAACTTTACAGGGCAACTTGGAGCTCTTCATATAAATGACAACCGAAGTCCTCTAGGTATGAATCATTTTCAGAGGGGATGGTAAATGGTTGATTGGTAAATGGTTAATTATTTAATTGGTAAATGGTTCTTGCGGCGCAGAAGTCCCTGTGAGAACGTGCATTGTCATGCAACAACTTAAGCTTCTTCGCCAATCTGGAGTGGCGTTCGATGTGAATGGCAGGGTTGTCAACGACCGCCGACGCGTTTAATTAAGCCATGAGACGCGAATACATTCCCACCACTGGCTTTGATCACAACTCTGAGTTCTCTCTGAGTGCACACTACTAGTGGAGCGCTCAAATTTACTACAGAAATGAGGCAACGGAGTAAGTCTGACATGACAGTAAGTATATGGTTTGTACTCACATAGCAAGACACGTAAAAGAATAAGACGAACATTTTTCTTATTTCTCTAGGACAATTCAAGATCGGAGAGCAATATTCTGATTAAACCTCGGTATATACCCTTCATAGTGATGCATTTAAAGTTTCAGATAAACACGATCTCAATTTTGAGTTAGATTTCGTTTAAGCCTCCCTACAGGGCAGCTTAACCGCAACAAAAGCGTTCCAAATAGAGGAAGCTTGAAGGCACCATTTAGTATAGAGTTAGGGGAACGCGGAATATATGCACGAGCTGTATTCCCGCACAAGGTCCCTGCACATATATAGAAACAATAAGTTGAGAAAGAAGCTTACGAAGAAGGATAAAAATTGAAAAAGAAAGTTAGAGGGGCTGCAAAATAAGACAGCAGTGAACGAAAAAAGATGGGCCCTAAGAAAACAAAAAGCAGATTTTACCTCAAAAAAAGAAAGGCCTACCTAACTCATATCGGGACCTCACATTTTCCTAGGAGCATTAATTCTCATGAATACAATAGTTGTTTCCTCGCGAGGGATTCAATTTTAAGCATTAGAATTTTTGTTCGTGACCTCAAATGATAAAAGTATCTTTTTATGAAATGCATAGCGCTTGCCCTCTAAAAAATTATAGTTAGACGTTCGCCTTCCGCTTCCTGCTTTTATTTTGTATTATTTTTGTCAAAATTTAAGTGAAGCAATTCTTCTAATAAGTGTTATTTTTTCTCTTTAACTTTCTAAGTAAGATGCAGAGGTTTAAAAGGTTTTCTTACTCATCTTATCAATCTCTCCGCAAAACAATGTAACAAATTTCATACGTTTTTAGCCAATAAACTAGAAACGTAGGCTTATTTGAAAATGTTTGTTATTTACTTATAGCTAAATATCCAGAGAAATTTATGTGCAGACTGAGTCAGATAATGGTGGTCCAGTTATCATTAGATTATTTGAAAAAATATATTTCATGTCACGAACTATTGCTTGTCAAAAAAAATTATCTTCAATGACTTGGAAGACAAAAAGTTCATAAAACATAAAGAGCATATATTAAAAAAAGTTACCTTTTTGAATGCCCGTCCCGATTATTTTCTGAAAAACTATCTAAAAACTGAAATATGCCCACATTCCTTAATTTATATTTTTGAATTTAAAATTCGAGTTATGCAACGTAAAATTGAGTTCAAACTCATGGTATCAAAGAGAACAAATTATTCCCCTAAAGATTACAGGCAAAGAGTTGTTTGCTGGGTTCAACAACGATGGCTCATTAATTACAAACTCAGTTGCAATAACTCCTTGTACCCATAAATGTCATTATTATTGCTTAGAATTGTTTGTAATACATATTTTCTCCGTCACTTACACTACACTGAAATTACTCAGGAGCAAGTGCGAGAATGTGAAAGCTGAGAGCGTCAAAATTAGCAAGGCTCACATAGTTGGAGACGCGCGTCCCACCAACAAAAGTGCCCAAAATACCCGGCCGCTGCGGTGCATGGTGAGGCCGCACTCGTGAGGTCACCGCGGCTCATCGGGAGAGGTTACGGGAGGGAAGCACGCTCTGCCAACGCTACGGATCGTTCAATGTCAGTCAAAGCCTTCGCGCGTTTGGTAACTCACGTCGAGAAAACGCCTTTTACATTTAACTCCGGCTCAAATCAATTCTTACAAGTTTTCAACCATGATGTCGCCACGAGTTTACCAAAACAGAAACTTTGAAGTTCTTATGAAAGGCGCATGTCATATGAGCCCAGAAATAGTTCTCATTTGCCAATTTTGGGACTTCTGCATTCTGTTATAAGAAAAAAAAACAAAAAACAATGGGAAAGAGTTACGTATGTTAGTCAATTGCGTACCCCCGTAGGTCACGTAGAATTGAAGTTCAAACTCATAATAGGAAAATATGAATTATTTATCTTAAGGTCTCAGGCAATGAGGTGCACTCAGGTTTAGTTTTCTGGCTTGCCTGCAGCAACTAGGACTTCTTTTAGTTGCAACAATCGTTTATTGAGGTAAATGACGTATTCTTTGTCAGGTACGTTCAATCAGTGTAAACTTTGATCTATAGCTCTATATCAAAGACATAGTATGTAAAAATAAGAATCTCATCTCTATTAGTACATGAGCTGTGCAGTTGAACGAGCGGCTGTACACCTACAAGTCGGATAAACATGAGCAGGCTAGCAAAACTGCTAACCAATTCATTACCGCGCATAAAATGGCAAGTGGGTACCTCGCTTAAAGTTTTTTCAATTTTATGAACGGTTTTAGGTACTTTCCAATGGTTTACATTGAAAATTAAATTAATTCAATTTCCCTCTCGAATTTAAGGTCGTCAAATAAAATTCACCAGCTAACTTAACAAAAATACCTTAAAAAAATTTTTAGCGTTAAATTTGCTTCTGAACGATCAGTTGGCGCGCAGGACTGCCTGCCTCTCAGCAGCACCGCTGAGCGCCTCTCAGAGCTCCGTGTGCAGCGGTCAGGTGCCTGTGGACTACGGCCTCACCCTCCCATGCGTCGAGATGTGCAGTCATGGCGTTGGCCAAAACTTCAACACTATACCATTTATGGGTTAAAAGGTGTTCTAGGCAATACTAAGAGATGATATTCACAAATCAGTCTCGAAAGTAGATACTAACCAAAATATATGCAAGCATGGTTCAGTAACGTGACTGAGAAGTTTTTGTTTGAGTTCAAGACTTTATACTGGCCAGGCCTTATTTAAGGGACGAAATTAATTTGAAACATCAGTACTAATGTAGAGATGAAAGCTCACCAATGAGTATTTTGATGACTTGTGAGGGCTGAGTGAACATAAAAGAGAGTGACTAGATCGCAACACCAGGCCTCGCCAGGCCTATTCAGCAAAGTTGCATGTGACAAAAATGATGAGAATCACCGCATCCTCACGACTGAACTAAGACAATCTTTAATTTGACAGCTGTCTTGGCATCAGTCCTTCAGGCCTCGGCATTGTCGTGCAGCTCATACTCGCCAGTTGCTCCATTCTTAACTTAGAGCTCTAGACAATCATGGTACTGATGTCTGAGCCCCCGGTGCGTCACGTGTTCAGTGGTGCAGAATTGGCCGTGATTGGACTCTTCAATGAATGCGACTCCATCAGCATTAAAATTGTCAATTGTTAAATTGAGCTCAGTAATAAAAATTGCAATTGTTATAATTATGCAACTAAGTGACCACAGTCGCATAGTTAAAAGAACTTTCAAAATTTAAATGAGCTCTTCAATTTCTACAACTACAAATTTTCCAAACTCTTCAAGTTCTTTTCATTGTTTACGTAAATGCCCATGGTGATGAATATTTAATAAAAAAAATACTCGATAGTTTAGCGTGCTTGTCGCAACAGGGAAAGCGTAAAAATATAAGCAGAATTTATCAAATGAGAGACTAGATCACGAACTAATAAACAAAAATTGTACTCAGAAGGCAGGAAATGCTTTTGCCTGCTTGTAGAACTCGTGGGGAATAAAAATAAATTCACCTTCTACAGGAATAGGAGTGAAGCATAAAAGAATTAACAGCGTTGGACATAAGCCTTTTTATAACTGACTGTGTGGCTCATTGAATTTTTTGGCAGATTTAAAATCGGAACCGTAACATAATTGCAAATACAAGCATCTGGCAGAGCAAGACCATCTAGCGTTTCCTTATTTAGCCTGAGTACCAGCATGCTCATTAACTCGGTGTAGGGTGTTCTCGCCACACATCCCGTGCTTATACCACATAGGGATTTATCCAAAAATTCTAACCACTAATTTTGTCAGTACGTTTGTTCTGAAACGTAATATTGATGCTGTGAACTTCACTCGTCGTGTTTGAAGAAAAATATTTAATGAATCAGATTGTCTTACATGAAATGTATTTAGAGTAGTTTATCCAATGTAAATATGACTGAATTATCTGTATTCATTACTTAATCGTAAGTATCTTTAATTCCAGATAAAAAATTGATTCAAAACCACTACTCCTAACCTTAAGTATATTTTGACAACCGAACAATATCGAATCATTTTCTTATACGAATACAAGCTGGCTCACTCGGAGCCGCTGCAGCCTCACGAAACATCAAACGAGCTTTTGATAACGACGAGTTGAGTAGAGTTCAGAGATAGTTTTGAATATGCCGTACAGGAATCCCACACGTTTAGAGCAACAATTTTTGAGAGCTGCAAAGTCTATATTATGAAATTTTTCTACATCCTCCTCATTCTCCGGATGTCTCTCCCTGCTGATTATCACTTGTTCGAGCATTGCGAACTTATTATCTGCTCTATAAAATATTCTTAACACGCTAAGTGCGGCGGGTTAAACTGAAGTTCAATATCCAGCTCAAATTTAGAGTCAATTGTAGTAAGAAAATTTGAAAATAACCAACATTGACTGGATCATGCCTTCATTTAACTTTCATTTAGTATTTATAAAAATTGAGTTAGTGACTGCTGGTCGGCCAGCAGCATTATGAAAATCACCTAAATGACCACCGGTGGGTCACGCCGCACTTAACGTGTTAAATATAGAAAGTATAAGTAAAGCCTTTAAATAGTTTGTTTGTGAAAAAGATGACAAGTTCTTTGAAGGTGGAATGCAGGGTGTTCGGTATAAATTTGACAGTTTGATCAGGAAAAAGAACAAACACGCTTAGTATCTATTGAGTCAAATTAATTTCAAAGATATTCAATAGGCAAAAAAATTAGACTATTGTTGAAGAGTTCTACCCAAAATAACGTCCATTAGCGAGTATTGCAGCCTCAATCCAGGCCCGGAACCTGGAGCAAGCAAATTTTAACACTTTCCTTTATACAACCCTCAAAAAACACTTTAATTCAATTAATTAACTGGTCTCATGTAATACTGGCACGGCGATTGGTATCTTTCTCAACAGCGCCCCATACATAATAATCTATCGGGTTAAGATCGGAGGAGTTCGGAGGCCAAGTATTGGGATTTATGTGCATCACATCACCCTCTGAGGAGACGTATTCGAAAACCATGACAGTTGGGGAAATTTAGTCTCCTCGTAGCCTCGTAGTCTCCATTGCAATGCTCTAGTTATGGCAGATTGTTTTTGCAGTGTTCAGGGAGCATTGAGCAGCGACCATAATCTCCTTATTTTGATGGCCGGCACAAATAATCATGATACAAGTTATTCCCTTCCACGATTCAGGTGGCTCCCTGTCATCCATTCTTGCTGTCATCGTGTACTCGTATATGAATGAAGGAAGGTTTAGCCTTTAAAGTCAAGCCTAGTTGGTATGAATAAGTTTTAAAAATCTGAAAATACATCAAATGTTATTCTGTCAAATTTATCCCCTACTTTAAAAAAACGTTGCGCGAAGGTCAAAGAGAAGGAAGGATCTTATTTTGATGAAAATATATACTTGACAACAATTATTTTCTTTCATTTTCAAATGCAACATTTCATGTGAGACAACCTGATACATGCCTTCCATTGTCTGTCAGGATTCTTTTTATTCACATAATGTCTAGCATTCTGCATCACGAGCATTGATGAAAATACTGAAGCATCATGAGTGTAAAAGCTACGAACAATCCGAAAATCAGGTATGAGACAAGAAGCCCAATTATTTTAGGGTCAAAATGTTACGCGATGTAATTTAATTTCTGACGCCTGCATTCAGCTATGGTAGCATGATCCAGCTGTGGCCAAACAAGACGTTGAAGTTAAATTCTGCGCTGAATACAAAGAATAAAACGCTGCTTTACTTCCAAGTAAATCAGTTGGAACGAAGTCAAGTCTCAAAAATGTTATCAGTAATCAGAAATATCAAGTTGCCTAATAACTTAATTTACTTTATCATGAGGCGTATAAAGCAAGGTAAAAATTACATTCGGTTTCATTGCCCAGAAAAAAACTAAATTTGAATTTTATAAAAGGAAATACATTCAAAGATATTGCCGAATGGTTGAGGCAAATAACTAACATTGAAACAGCATGTAGCCATGAAGCCTGCTATTAGAAAAAAGTTATTAATTTCAAATGATTAAAATTCAAATATTTTTTAAATAATTAAACCTAAGCAACACTCCTGCATGTAACAGAAATTTGAACTTAACGAAACTGATGATAAAAAATATTGCTTTTGATGATAAAAATGTCAAGAGGATACCAGTATGTCTAGACTTACCTGTATTCTTCAGAAAAATACTAACAAACTAGGTTTTTCTTCGGCATTAGGGATTGAGGTAGATAAACAAATTTGAACTTCTAACAACGCTCAACTTCAACTCTTGATATTTGAGTGCGGTGGGCAATACTCGGTTGGAGATTCGAGACACGTTTCTCAGCCTATTCGATTTGCGCCCATCGAATCAGTTGGTGATTAACTTTAAACTCATGAACAGAAGCTAATGCGCGGAGTGTGTATCAGTGCTCTGCAGGAAAATTAATATACCTGTACACTTTGCCCTGCTATAATAGTTCGGTATTAAAAATAGTTATTTCGAACCCCTTCCTGTGAATTAATTCCTAAGAATTTTTACATAAAATCTGAACCATTATGAAAATACTGTGAGTAAAAGGGGTCTTAAGGTAAAAGTTTATATTGAAAGAAATACATTTACATTTAAATCATTCAATTTAGATACATCAGAGCTAATGGCTTTCGTCTTTGTTGGTGTAAATAAGGAATGCACGTACAAAATTAGGATCAATTCCGTGTATGACATTTATTTGATACAACGCAATTAAATACACAGAACCACTTCATTGCCTAGCCACGGGAGTACAATGGAATTTAATATTACATCAAATAGCGCCTACTTCATAGAATAATATGGAAATTTTTGGACAGTGTCCTTCCCTCCTGTGTTAACTTGCGTCCAAGGTCCTCATGTGGATGTTGTCGACGAAAATTGACGTCCTCCACATAAGCGTCTCGTTTGATGATAGCTCAAAAGCTTGCAATCGATATTAAATCAGTGGAAGAACGTGTCTAGATGGTCATCTTTTCACCATAGTTGCCCAAACTGACATATAACATAACTTGGGTCACAAAAGCACAATTGGGTGGGCGTTTTCATGTTTGAAACAAGCACCTGTAGTAAAGATAGAGAGATGTCATTAAGACATTAAAGTTTCTTCCAAGAGATTGCAACGGCCCGAAGATGTCACCTTTTCTCCTTTGGGTACTCAAAAGGATCAAGAGGCATATCTCCCATGGTGCATACCCAAATCATGACTCCATCACTTTATCGTTGATGTCTAAAATGATAATGACGCTCTACCTCGAAATACACTCAACAATTTGCTAGAATGTCAAGTTCATCAAGGGCCGCTCGTGTCTCATGAGTGAAAAGAACGCTACTCGATCATGTCCACCTTCAAATATTAGCTCACTCACTTCATCCTCTCCCTTTGTGTTTTGCCATAAATGGGGTACGTTCAGCGGGACTTCCACGGAAGTTATGGTCCTATTAAAGGATTTCCTTGTAGATTTCCGTACGTCCAAGCCAGCAACTGTGTTGAAAAGGGATTTACTTTATTGTCCACGCCTTCTGCAGAACTGACGACGAATATTCTTCAAATCAATCTCTGCCTGTAACAGTTTTTAACCCCCAGCATCAGATCGTCTCATCCATGGCGGTGGATTTTTCTGGAATTTTTTAATATTTTTTCTTAACGTCATTGAGAGATTTTCGGCGCTCCACTGTTGTTGCGAATATAAAAAGATATCATCACCGGTCACCAGGAAAAAACGAACGTGCGAAAAAGAGAACAAATAACGAAGAACAGCACAACATAGACAAACACAACGATACTGTCACAATGCGTCAGATTTTCTGTTAACATTTTTGAAACATTGATTCTCAGATAACTGAGAAATCGCCAGGTTCCTGACTAAGCTTTTATTCAAAGTCGGAGGTACATTAAGAGCGTGAACCCTCTCAATTTTCAGGTTTTTTAGCTCAATGTTACTTTTTGTTTGTTTTATTTACTACATTAAAAACTGGTTTGCATTACTAGCTTCAAAAAATATAATTTCAATGTCATCATTAAGGATTTCAAAGATATAGTAAATATGTTGCTAAAAACAGACAGTAATATATACCTCGCAAAAAGCGTGAGGCGATAAGACAGTGGGTAGTATTCCTATGCCTAAGTTCGTGCGTTCAACATATTTTCGTGCATTTAGCATTTCTTCTATTCCTTTGGGATGCATGAAGAAGTTAAACTTGGCATATTGAATATATGCACCAAATTCCTGAGCGTTGACGCGGCGCCGACACAACTGCTCCATTCAACTGGTTGTCATTCAGTCAAGTTGTCTTCTGAAGCGAGGCTTGTCGGACACGTCACAGTCGTGCTGTTCCATTTAAATTACAGCTGACATCCGAAAATTCATTGAATTCGAACACTCATAAATTTCCCTCGTTACTTCTGTAGCGGTACGCTTATCCCGAAACTCTTACAGGAAACGATGATGGCTGCAATTTCGTTGAAAATTTCTACCTCGTGCGGTTGGTCACGTCAATAACTACGTATGAACGACGTCATGAGTTGAAGTGAGTATTGAACTAATTTAAGTCATTCTTATAAGCTCAATATTAACTCTGATGTGATTGGTTAATTATTGGATATCAAGTAACGGTTAAAACCACGATTACTTTCTGAGCACGATTCCATCTCAGACATCTCTTGAAAAGGTTTTATTTACGCTATCAAATTTAGAGCACAATCTACAATTTTACTTGACAAAATAATAGTTCATGGCTCTGTGCTCCACCATCTTGCCTTAGCTTAACTTAGTTTAATTTGAACAGCGGAGTTAGCTGCGTGGAAGGCATTATGTTGGCACATCGTGAGCGCTTCACCCCTCCCTTAAACAAGAAGCCTAAACAAACTTGAATTTTATTGCACAGAGTCAAGTAGAAGTTTTTTGGACTGCGAAAGAAAATATTTATAAGTAATAGTGTTAGAGAGTGTAAACGACGGGTGTTGAAGAGAGAAGTGTTGAGCTCACAGCACTAAGGCCCCTTTCACACTGAGGCTGCTAGCTGCTGGTTTACTAGCTCACTGTGAAATGGACCTAAGGGAGTGGACAAGGAACTCGGGAGTCCACATGCAGCGCTGCGGCGCCTGGAGCGTGACCTGCCCGGTCTCGGCTTCATCAGGTAGCCGAGCACTTCTCTCGCGTAATGGCCGAGGAACACGAGGCTGTCTCGTTGTCCTCACGTCCTGCTCAACATGGACAAACAATACCGCGCTAAATTCATGCATCATTTTGCGAGATTATTTCCTTTTTTCTGATCTCTCACTGATATTCTCCTAATCGGTTAATTTCACAGGTATCGCAGTTTCGTGACAGAAAGTAGAAAAACAATAAATGTGATTACAAACATTTCAATTGCATACGTTTTGGAATAATCGAAATTCCACCTTCAGTGCTGAACAAAGAAAGGTTAAAACATGAACTATGAAGAAAAAAATCAACATGTTAGGCGTGTCTCAGAAAAAGGGTATTTCCTTACTATCATGAACAAACTGGATGCACGCACGCATACGCATACACACACAAACCTACCCATGTACGCACACAAACAAGCACAGAATTATGTCAGTATATGAGGACGATGATTAATTTGACGCCACAATCGTTTCGCTCAAAATTATATTTGAGAGTGAAAATGAATAAGAGCTCAAAAATGCTGAGGTCCTTTTGACTATTTGCTTAACATGCGGTTGAAAAATTCTGTATTTTTGAACAGGTGAAATAATTGTTACAATGATCTCCGATTGCTGATTGAAATAGTGAGACACGAGCGCGACTGAAATTTCTCAGTATTGGCTGTGTCCGATGACCTATTGAAGTTCAATAGTACCAACGAAAGACTGCTGCGTGCAGCACTCACGCTGGTAAAAATAGACACAATAACAGACGTATCACAGAAATACATAAGACACAGAATGAAAGCAGAAATTTTTGCTTATGTGTTGCAGAAACACATTAATACTCAGCAAATTAATCTGTGGTTTTGCAACGCTATAATTGTCTATCCTATAAATCGTTAGCCCTCACGGAAATTACCTTTTCATTTTTGTGTGTTTCTGCTAAATGGTCATTGATGATAAATCAATAAAAAACGCGAGATCTGCTGCTCGACCGCAGCGCAAGTTGGCACGGTGCTACACGAGCGAATTTGTGCCCACCTTCCCTCACACCGCCACTCATGCCACGGCAGCCGCTCACGCCACGGCAGCCACTCATGTCACTGTGGCCACTCATGCCACTGTCGCCACTCATGCAACTGCCACTCAATGAACTAAAAGAACATGCCATTGCTATCACTCATGCCACAGCTGCCAACGATGCTTTTCTTCTCCTTGTGTCACTGTTGCCACTCATGACCGTGTTGCCACTCGCTACACTTTTGTCCCGCGGACCACCATTGCAACTCTTTTCCCCCTTGCACCCCTGTCACTTATGCCATTGTTGCTACTGACGCCATTGTAGCCACTCATGTCACTGTTACCGCTCAAGTCATTGTTGCTACTCATTCCTCCACAATGTTGTTTATGAATTACAACACCAATCATGCCCGATAATGTCACTCACGCCTTTCAAATTTCAACCATAGGGCGCAACGCCACTCATACCCTCACAATGCCACTCATGCCCTCATAATGCCGCTCATGATTTCAGAATGCTACCCATGCTTTCATAATGCCACTCATGCCCTCACAATGCCCCTCATATCACATAATGCCTCTCATTCCCTCGCAATGCCTCTCAAGCACCACAATGTCACTCCAGCTCAACACTGCCACTCATGTGTAAAACATCCCAAAAATGCCGATGTTAATTTTGTTGTTTGTTTGTAACACAATGCCACCCATGCCCTCACAACGCTACTCGTGCCTTAACGATGCCTTTCAAAGCCCGTAATTCCATCCAAGAAAACAGCTTATTTCCATTAAAGTTGAAGCTGAAAATATACTAAAACAGTGGATTTTAAAAATGCCACGCTCTCGCATGCAGTCACCGCTAGGAGATTTGCTGTGGTTTTCTACTGCAGCGACGGCATCTTCCAGCACCATCTCCACCTCACCATCATCAATCATCACCCTCATTGTTAACCTCCACACCACGTCACCGCTATCGTTGTCATGGCAACAAGCGTCAGCTTCGGTCATCCCAACGTAAAATCGATCACGTGAGCTACTCTTCTGAAAACTCCATCACTATTACGCATCGAAATTATGGTTGGGAGATGTTGGCGCAAGTTTGCCCCCTAAGATCACGGTTTTTGCGCCGCAACTCTTTTGAGACATGCGCAGTTATATGTGAGAGACCTACCGAGTGCATATGTACTAGTAACAAACTGTTAAAAGTCGTCTACGTACTTGTGCTGCTGCGTTCTATGTTCCGACAACACATTTCTTACGAGACGGTTGACGTTTTGAAGCATTCAGTCCTAAGTACCAATAAAAAATGTTACACGTCTTATAATCGTATTTTCGAGAAGAGTCGTCATGAGCACTGATGAAGTTGACGAGACAGGTTGGTTAGTTCCCCAAAAGTGGTGTGAATATGGTTTCTGGACGAAAAATGACTCTCTTGCTACAAATGTAGTGTTGGATCTCCACAAGCACGAATAATGGTGCAAATTCTGTGTGGCATTGAGACTACACGTGTCTTAATGTACATCTGCTCGATTTGATACCACTCAATCTCGTGCATCAATAGATCTCGTGCAGTTAGAGAACGTGGATGATTTTCTTGACTTTTAACTCGTCATTCTAGCAGGTCTCCAAATTTTCTGTTGGGTTCATGTCAGGGGTTTCAGCTGGCCATCTAAATGTCTGATATATTCTGAATGACTGTCATTTCAATAAATGACAGCTCTAGCCCGATGCATCCGGCAGTTATTATTCTGAAAGATTTATAAGAGCCACAAGCCTTTATTCATTCAATTGTAATGCAAATTTCAAAACTTGTTTATTAAACAGCTCAACGTACCCATGGTGGGTGAGTTTGACGGATACCTCAAATAAAAGGCTTACTTCTTCATAGTTGAAACCGTCTCAGAAAAAGCAGGAGTTACATCAGCCATTTACGAGACACTCAATTCCATATACATACACTGCACTGAGTTTCCTACAGAAAGTTCGTTCACGAGCAGGAAATGGGCATCATTGACGTTTCGCAAGATTATTCTTGATGCAAATCGGTTCCGGTTTACAATTCGGGACACATTGCGGTGATTCCTATCGGTTAGAATATTCTTCCGACCACCATTCTGTCTTGTATTACCGTATGTTCCGGATTGTTCCCATTGTCAGTAGACCCGCATAACCATGTATCACAAGACATGTGAATTCGGAAACTTCCATCATTGGATGTCCCTCAGCCAGACCAAATGTCACAGCTCTTTTTGCTATCCAAACACGTTTTGCTCTTGTCCCAAGTTGTGGAGCAACTAAGAAACAAGTCTATACCTTACCAGCTCTAAATTAATACTCCATCATGTTCAGCATTTATATGTAACCTAAACTTCGGTCACAGCTTTGAATATCGATTGTCGAACTGGACTATAAAGGAGTTTGAGAAACTATAAGAGATTTTTTTGTTCGGGGTGTGTATCATGAATGTTTTTGAGGAATTCGCCTGCCACAAGACACCGAGTCGTTGCATCGAATATCGAACATGCATCGCATACATCTCCTGCTACTACATTCATCGACAGTCTTGATTTCCTTGAGGAGGGAACACCACTTATCGTTGGTATAAACCGCTTCATTGAGTCTTCATTTTTTTGCATTTTGCCAACATTTCTCTCGTCCCAGGAGCGATAATCAGAGTTCAGCTGAATTTGCCGACAGCGGCCTGTGAAGCACGCTACTCGAACAACAGCTTCCTCGTGTTATTTATCTGCAATAGCAATCAAAATACGTATCAACGATTATTGTTCTTGTTTAAAGAATGATTAAAAGAATACTTGAGCAATATTCACGCTTGATCACAGCGGAACAGATGAAATAAATAAAAATATCTTCGCATCTTTTCATAAGAACGTTAGAAAATATGGGTGATACTATTGTTCATCTGGGTTATTGCTGAATTCCAAAAATTTCATCTAAATTTACCAGAAAAATTTTGTGCAACTCCGTAACTTTGCTTAGACTAAATTTTTAAATACGTAGGAGAAATCGTCTAGGTTTTGCCTACTGCAGCCTTAAAGTCATCCTGATGAGATTTTTACTGATGGTCGTTCAGATAAATACGTTCGAATTTAAAAAGTTGGCAACTGTGATCCTTTTAAAAGTTAGCAACACAGGTACATGCCCCACAGTTATCTCAGTTATCTCATGATCAGTTATCTATGAAACTGGCAATGAACATTTGGGGTTTATTTCATGAACATGACTCAACGGTGCTGTCGAAACATTCAGACTTTATTGCAAATTCCTTCCAGTATCGTAGAGAGACAGTTTACGATGTTTGTAAGCAATTTGATGAATCTGACCATGATTGCTGAGTCATCCACACACCAAGAAAATTTGAAATTGGCAAACCTTGCTTTCTAACCGGCCTCAAAAGAAGCGTCACTACTAATCTAACCGTGTCGATATCGGAAGTAGCTAAGAATATGCTCACAGTATCACGATAATTTACGGAGTCCTTCAAGACCTTTGCCTAACCTCTGATGCACAAGGTAGGAAGCATCTCCTAACTAATAAGATGATCAAAGTTTGCATGGAGAGGGGCGAGAAGTTTTGAACTGGTTGAAGACCATCGGATCGACCATCAAATTCTTTTCTGATGAGAAGATATTTTGCTTCTTCGAGAGCTGACGTTCAATCTACGATGATTACGAACAACAGCTAGCACCATAACCCCCTGCGGAGTTCAGAGTGAGGGTGACGTCTTTACCCACTTCTTCGGCGACAATAAAGAAGTGAATGTCTAATCCTAACATGTACAACGCCATGTTCAAACAGGGCTCGGCTCCCGCCCACACGGCGAGCAAAACGGTTGACTTGCTCAACACTTTGACTGCGACGTGCGCCACCGGTGTTACAAGGATGTAATTTTCAAAATGCTGCTGACCTACCAGTTGCTGCAAATTCAATTTCCAGCTAAATGAAGGCACGATCCAGTTAATGTGTGTTTTTTTCAAAATTGTGTACTACATTTGTCTTAAAATTTGAGTTCGGCATTGAACTTAATATTTAGTGATCGCAGTCAAAGTGTTAAGAAGTCCAGTGGGCAATTTTGAATGAGTTTTGGCTTTCCGTCTCGTTTGAGTCGAACCTGTTGGATTACTATTTTTGATTGCAAATTGAGGCCAAGCTTATAAGATGCTCCACAAAAGTGTTACAGCCCTCAAGAGGAATATCAAAAAGACCGTGAAATCGTTGAAAACAACAGAAGTTATCCGAGCCGTGTCCAGCTTTTGAAAGCGTGTAATGATGTCATATCGAGCATAACTTTTGTTTTCATCGTCTGCTAATTGTCAAAACATTTAATTTTTGCTGTCTTTCGTTAACTGTAAAAATATTTTTTTTAGAAAGAGAAATGGTACGGATTTATCTTAAAAACTCGTATAATTATTTCAGAGAAAACTTCCTCCTCTACTTCATCGTTGAATAAAAAAGGACGAGTGTTGAAGGAGAGCATCAAAGGAGAATGGACGTATTTTTAATACTCTTATGCACGTCATACTTCGAGCGAATTCGGCTTCCATGTGTGTGTGTCACATACGTATCCCGGCACACTTACTGTGTCACGCGGCAGTATAACACACATAAAAGCATTACCATCACACATCATGTACAAATCTACGATATTTCACATGGAAATTTCACTTACTAGGCCTTTTTATTACTTTAACAGATTACATGGGAATGATCAACATTGAAGTAAAAACAGCTAGCACTTTGAGGTTCCTTGAGAGAGTATATGTAGATACATTCATCAGTACCAAAGTAAATCTCTTTATGCGTGATAATTATTCAACTTAGGAGAAGCGAATGTGTAATTTAACGTTCCAAAAGCTTCAATGCGTATTAAAAGCTTGCGTGCTCTAATATGTCAAAAATTATCTATGTATGCCTGCCCGTAAAAAGCACATGAGAGAAATTCTGCGTTCAATTTGTTTGCAGAAGCCTATTTGGAAGAGATGAAAAAGTTATCGCATCGTATTTACCGATAAAAAATTTAAAGAAAACTCGAAGAGTGCTCTATTTTTTCATTCATATTCCGACCAAAAATACAAGTGGAAGTCTCCTCGTTTAATTTGTCTACTCAGCCACAGTTACCTCGTGTTGTATTGACAGCATTCAAGGAAATGAACGAGAAGCCCAATCTGCCTCCATCGTTGTGCTTTTTCTGTGATTATCATTGAGATATATTTCCATGATTTGACCACTCTGCTATTGTGTTCAGCACAGTATGACAGTGATGTTTAGTCCTTTGATTGATTATAATTGAAAATTAGGGCCTAATTCTACTTGCTCTCAAATTTTAGTTCATTGAAAGAAATCTGTTTATTTTTCGGATTGTATTGAGATAAAATTTATTGCATGATAACAATGTTGGGACATGTACAATAAAACAAGAATGCTAAATATTCTAAGATAATTAAATAAAAAAATTTTAAGCGAATTCAAAGCTTGCCCAGATCCAGTGCAGGCTAAATAGGATCAGAATACCATTTGGCTTAGAACACATTTTAGAAAGCGTAAGGAAATACCGTTCTAACGCTGTTGTGGTCACGAGTCTATCATCCACTGTTAGCGTATAACAACACCCACCACTAACATGTCGTGACACATTCACCTCTGAGCAGCCAAACATTATTTTTAATTTTAAACCTGGTTTATGCGATATAGCATTAGTAAAGTTGCAGTTACCCCGTATTTGTTGAATTTGCAATCACAAGAAACAGCAAAGAAGTATTTCGCTTCGCACAAACCTTAACTGGGCGCTAAGTCCTGTGCTCCAATGGTCCTAAAAATTGCGCACTGAGTTTTGGTGTATTGTTCCATTTAAGCCGGCAATACCCAGCGCTGTCTCAGCTTTCACCACCACAAACTTGCTCACAACCATTTTGCGGTGACACAGCTTAGGTGACACAGCTAAGACATATTCTGATCACAACACTCGCGGTGCTCTAGAATGACGTATTTTTGAAACAAGACCGATCTTACTGTGCTCTTCCCGTGCCGAGCTCTGGAGAATGTTGGGGATGCACCACCCGGATGAGACAAGAGGTTGTAACCGATGCGGTAACAAAATGACCGATGAAATTTACAAATAACGTCACATGAGGAGGTCCTCGAAAACAAGGTTAACTCGTTAGAAGACTTGAGCGTTCTTAATGATGATAGAATTCTTCACGATGACAATATCAACTATAGTACCGTACTCATGTCATTTGAAAGTGGTCTTTGAATACGAGGGTTCGTTTATCCACATGAATGAAATGGCCTCCCAACCTTTGAAATAGCCCCACAGATGTACACTCAATCGAGAACTTTAGGAACCAGCTAAAAATGGAACTGCGAGCGTAGTCGCTGAAAACATCATCAACGGATAATTTCAGCCAACTACTGCAGCAATTTAGGACAAATCAGAGTCCCTATTAAACTTTGTACGACTAAGACCAGTAAAATGACAGCTGTAAAGGAAGACCAGTGAGTTATTACAATTGATGACTTTGTTTGACCACTCAATGCAGATCGTAGAGAGAAAAGACCATTAACATAGATTCGGTTTCTCATTTCCAGCAGCACACAACATTATACACTTTCAAGCTACATATGTCGATGACGCTGTAGATCAATATACTAACCATGCCACGTTTTCCGGTTGATTTACTCACAACAATACCTGATGAAACAGATCATAATTTCGAAGACAAAGAGGACAGAGAGGCCCTGTGCCCACAAAAGCAGTGCTCAGAGTAAAGTTAGCCTTCAAATTGACATGTTTCTTTTGGTAAATGGAGAATTCCATAATACCACAATTTTATGACGCCAGTAGCAACTTAAACAATCCAATACAATATTATTCGTCAGTGACATTGTTAAACATTTAACATTTACGCACATTAGTCAATAGCTGAGAACTCCTTGCATTACACTGCCGTCAGGAATATTCTCGTACACATAACTATTGTAGGTGTCAGCTGAGAGCACACTGCCGCCAAGCGTTCTGTACTTAATGACAGAATGCAGTCAGCGTTGCAAGGAATGGATATTAGCTCTTTAGTTGAATTATTCGTGTTGAATTTGTTCCATCTTCTCGGAGAACATGTTCAATATTTCATACTTTACTCCGCGCTTTCGTTCTCTGTATTGCAAGCCAAAGGTCTGTTCACAACAAATAAAGTTGTCAAGTTTCTCTTCAACAAAATTTTTTTATAATTTTCTAAAAAAAACTCTCATTCTCTTGGAGACTTCCAATATTCTTTCGGTTGCTCATTTCACAGATGCATAGATTAGATGATTTTTTGCCTCGTTGACAAATTTGAAAGACAAATGATATTCTTAGATTCGCTCATAAATTAGAAATTTTTGTCCTAGTTCCAACACATGTCGAATTTTTCACATATTTTATCTTCCATGGGAGAATTAGCCAATAATTTTTCATTTACATCACTAGACACTATTCTTACTACTCAATGATCGTGCTACGGCCAGCATCACTGATTACTTTGTACACACTTCAAGTACAGCTTTGAGAGTTTCTTTTTTATTTTGTTTAACCTTTTTTAGGCCTCAAATTCTACCCTGAACGTAAAAATGTAACGGGATTATTAAATCTCAAATTTGCAGAGCAATTAACGTTGTCGACCTAATCCGGATCGGAAATATCAGCGAGAAAGAGTTAAGTTAAAGTTGTGAATAGGCAAGAAAATGTGAAATAATTTGAGTTTGCACTAGTAATCATGCTCTTAAATTCTTAAAAAGCATACATTGTGCCCTTTCTGAAAATAAAATTTAGTAAATTAACAATAATCTGCACGCGTTTGAACTAACTGCTATGGGAGATACAGATAAAAAAGAAAAACCCTGCATTTTTTACGAGAATTGTCATTTTAATTATTTCCCCGGTATGCCAGATAACTGCATTCCTAACATCAGTTGAATATAATTCGAGCTCAAAGAAAGAGGGTTTAAAATGGCACTAGACGTAAATTTAGCAAACTGATACAACAAAACAAGCACTGGAGATGATAGCAATGAAGCGCAGTCATTTGATTGTTTGAACGTGCCTGATTGCTGTTTTTAATTCTGACTTAAATACAAGTTTCCGACTCAAGTTTCACACACATACATATACAACAGCGGATCGTATGAGGAAGAACTGCTAGAGTGTGACAACGATGGTGAGCGCAAAGCGCGCGCTACAGCTGGAATGCGTGTGCTCTCTTTCTGTTCCCGCGCGTACACACGAGCGGCGCCCGGGCGGCCGTGACCTTATCCCTTTAAAGCGAGCGTCGCGGCAGGCAGACGCACGCGGGGACAACGCAGCACTTTCTGCGGTTTAAAGGGTTACGAGCTGGAACATTTTGTCCTCATGAAGCGTAGCGATGGAGGTAAGCGCAGCAAAAGTGAGTAAAAAGAGCACCAAGCTTAAAGCTGACTTTTGTGTGGGTAAGAGTTTGAAGAGCGCGCGCGCTGGCTCACAGCTCTCTTTCATCGATGGCGGCTTGTGGTGTTGTCACCCTCCGCCGCGCTGCCTCCTGCTCCATGTCTGCGCCGGAGCCTGACAATAGCGGCACAGCGCCTCTTCCATACATAAACATTACTCACTCGAATATCCCTTCCTGCCGAATGTCAGATTAAAGCCATCTTTAACGGCTTCCAAAATCGGTATTTCATTTATCATAATAGCTCTCAATTACTCGCAGCTTCCTCTTAAATACGAAAACGGCAGTGCATTACACACGTCAGTGATTGCTGATGCCGTCTCATAACCATGAACATTTTCAAGAATTTTTCAAGCCCTAAGTAACTAGACATGTACAATGATGAAATCTCCATTGTTCCCCGATGATTCTTCCGGCTTTTCACCTCACAATTAGCCTCCGCCGTTAACCGACAGATATTAAAGAGCAAAACCCCCGTGGGTGAATGCCATTGAACTTTTAGCAAAGACGCTACACAAAAATAAATCAAACGCTTATTTGTAAAAATTTAACGTCCATGTAAGTTAGCACAATGATTAGAGAGAATTTCATAATACAATGGTCTTTATATACACCTGGTGTAGAGTATACTACAACGAGTATTATCACATTCATTTTATTGAATGAAATAACTGAGCAAAACAGTGAAAAATAGATCATCTGAGTTAGCTAAAGTTAGAAAGCAAATTATCAGACACACAATTGACCAATAAAAAAAAAGAAAATGCTGAGACGTTAAATTAAGACGAAAGCCTTGAAACACAGCCGTCACTATTTTACTAGATTTGCTGCACGAGAACAAAAAACCTATTTTATTGAAGGATTGAAGGTAGAATATGTGGAAAATACGGTTATGCTTGTAAAACAAAAAGATCAGCTACTGGAGTATTTGAAACTAGCTTCTCGTACGTCCACACACATGTCACGATATATATGAACATTTATATCACATGATATGTTTTTGGCTAAATTACGGAAAGCCAGTAAGGAATGTTGGAAAACCGTTGACTTTAGCTTGAGCGTGAGAACACCGATGAATGCGGTAAGGGCGAGTTTTCTCTTTTCTAAGTGAACCGTGGTTCTCATATTTCGAAGGGACAAGAGTAGGTCTATAAATCCATCGAGCTCAAGTGGTCAGCGTTTCGACGAGAGGGCTGGCGCAGGCGTACACATAAACACACAAATACATTCAGGCAACACAACACAAGACACACACAACACAAAGCGCACAACACACATGCGTTGCGTGGGAACGCCCGGACGAGGCAGCTTCGAAGGGGAACACATCCCGTCGGCCAATCAGCGCTATGGAACGAATCAGGCGCATGGGTGTGTCAGAGAACGCACCAGTTACATTTCGGCACCCCGAAGCAGGCAAGATTTCCACCAATCATAAGTGAAACACGTGATCTTTGCAAAGGAACAGTCGCGAAGGCTCTGGCAAAGGAACCAAGCGAGAAGATATAAGCGGCGTACAAGTACATTGGAGGGGGCTTATTGTTTCGAGGTCGCGAAAGAAGTACATGTGATCTGAGGGCAGGCGAACGCGGCATGTCGGCCCGCCGCCGACATGCATTTCACACAAAAGCAAAGTTACATCGGAGTAAAGTTAACGTCGAAGTTTCAAGAACAAATAATCTCCTTGAAGCATATTAGCGTCGCGGCAATGTCCGTTAACGACCGCTCAACAACGATTCTACGGAGGGATATTCAAGAGATGTTTCGACTTCAACACCAAGATCGTAATAACCCCACATGCAAGCAATAACTGCTCAGTGACGAAATTCGCGACGACGTTGCGCAGCAAGGAGATCTTCAAAGTTCAATCTTCTTTGGCCCGCAAACGAGAGGTGCTCAATTGAGAGCGCTGGACGGGAGTAACACCACTGAGGCAGCACACCGGTGAAGGTGGTCGGCATTACGTCAGACCGGGCGGTCTGCAGCAACATCCCGGGAGAAGCAGGCGCTTGAGAAGACCACAAAAGAAAAGTAGGCAGATCAACTCTACGTGTATTCTTCAGGCAGTATTGGAAATGTATTAGGTCATCGAAATAATCTACATGCTGCAAGAAAGTGTAGCACGAAATAATTGGTTTATAGGACTCTGAAAATTATCCATACAGTGAATTGCAAGTCAAGTAATAGGTGAAAGCAGTGTGTTCAAATTCAACGCGCTAATTTTCGTAAATGGCCCCTTTTCTGTATAAAGGCCTGTTGACACGGTCAGTGGGCGAGCGCTTCACCATGAGTTCAGTAAAGTACTTGGTCGAGTCAGTGCGTCGACACGGACCATGGCAGTGGTGCAGCACTGCTCCTAGTCTAAAGGCCCGTCCACACTATCAATCTTTCGCCCGAAGTTCGTGTTTTTCGGCAGTCCGCGAACACGAACACAGATGAAAAGTTCGCAGATTTCGGTGTGTTTGTGTTTTCCATCGTGTTGGAAAACACGAACACGAACTTTCCATCAAACAGCGAACACTCGCTTGTTTATGTATTGTGGTAGGTGGTTCTGCTGCGAGTGAATAATTTGTTTTTTTCCTATTTTATCGATTTAATTATGTTTTTGGTGCAAATTTAGTTGATTGTAGGGTGGCACGGACATTTACTTACCAAAATGAACTTCGTTACGGGGTTATTTCATTTTATTCAGATATGGCTGAGTATGTAAGTAGGTTTGGATTTAATTGATGTGAATGTAATTGAAATATTACCTCTCTGAAATGAAACTGATCATGCATAAAATTATCAAAGTTTAGTGATTTTGATATCTAAATAAAGTTTTGGAAATATTTTAGTAGTATTTCACCAATGGTAGCTACTTATATGATGATAGAGTTACCACAAAAATTCATTTGCACAAAATGTGGCCTTTATTTATTGTATTTCTTGGTAAAAATTTTTTTTTCAATAAAATACTGTATTTCTCTTATACCCTGATGCTTACACTAAAATCAAGTCCTCAGATTAGAAATTATATTACAAAAGAATTATCAGGAAGAAATGTGCAATCTTTTACAAACTTATAGTAGTAGTTTTAAATGAGCATAATTGCAACTTATTTCAAAAATTTATCTGCCCTGTTGACCCAATTATAGTAGGTAAAAAAGTTATAGGCCTAGCTGTATGTAGAGTCATTAACATATATGTTTAGAGTTTAAATATTTTTTTATGAAAAAGCATTGGTAAACCCCTCTCATTTATGTTTCTCTTTGCATTTCTAAAAACTGCATGCTGGGACTTGTTAGGCTTCTAAAAATTTTAACTGCTTTTGCTTGTGGATCCAAAAGTGAATTTCTTTAATTTAAGCTTTTTCTAAAATTATGATAATAGCTAATTCTATTTAAATCTTGCTTAAAATCTTTTACTTTGGGTAATATATTGTTTTCCTTTGTTATATCATGAATGTGTCCCTATGAAAAGTTGAATAAATCAGCTGTTCTAAACTATTATGCCTCAAATTTAATTCAAAAGAATTCTGTTATCTATCTACAATAGTAAATTCATCCAACATTGCATTCTTAATGGTAAAGTGTATGCTGTAGTATAAGCATCAATTATCATTATATTGAATAGATGTATGTTTGTGTAAACTTTGCTGTAACAGTAACAATTAACATTTAGGGCTGTTTCTTAACTGTCATGTGTCATAGGCACAGTCTGTGAAATTAAACCAAATGTTTTACCCCTTTTTGTGTATTTTTCAGATAGTTTTCAAACATTTGGCTATTTTGCATAAAAGACGTTTGTGTAGAAGAATCAATTATAGAAAAAATTATTTAAATGAAACCTAAGGCAGTTTTCTTGCCCCTGTAGTGCTTCAGAGCATTTCTTGAGCAGTGGTGACTCAATGTCATTAGGTGTCTCTACTATGGAACTGCAGAGCTGGGTCTTCAGAATCTTCAACAATGGTTAGTATTGCATTACATTGTAAAATTTTCCTTCCTAACTTCATTCATGACTATTGAGGTTAGTGAGATTTGTATGTATGGAAGCACTATTTGAAAAATATAGTCCATAAGTATTTAGTTTTCATGGCATATAACAATAAAAAATAAGAAATGCAAAAGTGTGAATTAAAATAAATTTTTTAATTTATTTCTGAACTGAAATGTTGGTACTTCAACAAGCCAGCATGCTATGCAGGTTGTAAATTGGATACATTTTTTTCTCAATATTATTTGTTCCAAATACTATTGGAAATGATTGTCAACTTTTAACATCCTGTGACAGTTCCAGTGCTTTATATTTGGCAAAATTCTAGCTGTGTCACGTCTCTCTACAAAAACTACTTTGATGAGCTTCATCTATGCATGATTGAAATTTATTTTTTTTTAATTAAACTTTAATTTGCTCCAGCGTGTTATTCTAATATACCAAGTTGTTCATATTTATTTAGAGTTTCTATCATTTTT
This sequence comes from Morinoia aosen, assembly GCA_030386875.1. Taxonomy (NCBI): domain Eukaryota; kingdom Metazoa; phylum Arthropoda; class Malacostraca; order Amphipoda; family Talitridae; genus Morinoia; species Morinoia aosen. The sequence continues at coordinate 3,689,729 of CM059556.1, read as the reverse complement.
AGAAAGCCACCTATAGTCAATAAGCTAATTATTATCTTCTCTTCTGTCAGGTTGGGAAGCCCATTGCCATCCAAGAAACAATTGAAATCATTGAAGACTGTCCACGGGCCTTCCTCGAATTGGTTACCTTCCCTACAGGTTGTTACAAAGGCCCTGCCTTCAAGTTCAAACACATCGGATGAATCCCTACCACCATCACTATGGTCCTTTTCTCTGGTGGTACTCTTCTCCCAACACAAGTCTCTAAACAGACTTGTGTTGGGTAAGTTTTTGGTTATACTCTACATGAATTGAATAGTGAAGGTTAAAAATTTCTAAGAGAATAAAGCAGGATGCCCTTTCTTCATCGTGTTATAATGATTTGGCTATATAATTTTTTGTTGATTATAATTTCACAAAGGAAACTTTTCAACTGAAGAACATGAGCCAATCATATTCGTATTGTGGAAAATTTTGTTCCATTAGCATCCTGATGTGCTTAAACAAAATGTACGTAAGTATTCACTTTTGTAGTATCTATGCAAATCAATTGTGTATGAAGTATTTAAAAAATTTTCCTGCAATGCTTAAAATAATGTTAAGATAATGAAATGAGTGAAGTGCTGGATTGATGAAATTCTAGTCTTTTTGTACCTAGCTAATGATGTACTTGACCAGTAATTACAAATTATATTTTCATTATGCTACATTATATGCTGGTTATACTTTTGTTATGCCCAGTTATGATTATTTAACAATTACAATACCAACGGGTATTTGAACATTGCTTTAATATACTTTTTAAATTAGTCACTGACAAGTCAAATTATCTGTATTACATACGTGGTATATAAATGCCATAATTCTAAGACATATCTTTCCATTGAACTAAATGTTCACCAATTTTTTACCAGAATGACACTTATGTTGCATAATGATGATTTACGCTACATTTGTGTCCATACAGGAGACGTATAAATTAAGCACGTCTCTAACTTAATTCAAGCTGAAGTAAACCCTACAATTTGATACCCGAGAATTGGTCAAGGCTGCATTAAAAATCCATCGAAGTGCACGCCAAGCGCAGCATGATAGTCTATACTAGTTCGCTTTATGCAGTGACGTTACTTTGCGTACAAAATATAAGATGAGGCTGTGGTTAAGGGATGCGCATCTCTATTCAGATTTTTCCATTGAGCTAAATGTTCACTAATTATTTACCCGAATGTAAGTTATGTTGTATAGTGATGATTGGTATAAAAAATATTTATTTGCCATACTTTTCATCAGTTTCATTTCAGAATTAGATGGCTTACGGTTGACTACTTATTACAGAAATATGTTATTATTGTTAGAGGATTTTAAAACATTGTACAAACCCTGTGTACGTGTTTGTACTTGATGATCCCTACTTTATTCCTCTCTTTGGAACACCGTTGTTGTGGTTAAGGAGGCTCAAAGTACCATATGTTCTCTTCTTTGATAATGAAAATAGTGCAAGGTATGGGGAACAACAAACATGTAATCAAAGCTAAAAAATACCATTAACAACTTATAAAAAACCTTTGGAATTGTTTAAAAATTATATCTTTAGTGGTGAATTACTTTTTGATAGCACAGCATTTTGTTTAATTCTAGTTTTTATCAATAGATGATAAGATATTCAAGATCTGTGCATGCAGCAGGTCACCTTTGCAAATTTTTACCTCTCAAGGTATCTCTATAACTTGTTTCTGGTGCCTCAACCTTTGACTTGCGTTTTTATTCATGCTGTAATTTTCATTGTAAATATTAAATAAAATAGATCCACACACTTACTTTTTAAGAACACCTGTTCTGGGTTCTCTGTTATCCTTATATTAATCAGTTTTATGAAAATGCGTTCTTTAACTAATATGGTTGAACTCTATGGGCCTACAAAATTGTATTCAGAATAGGTTTATCATCTTCTTGGTGACTGATCTATGGCCTGCATGTTTGGGATAATACATAAAAATATTCAACTGTTTTTTCCTCTGGCTTGAATACAGGATTACATGATTTTACAAAATTAATGGTTTAGAATGCACCCTTCATGGAAAGGTGTCGATTTTTGGAATCTCAGCACCATGTGGTGATTTATCCCTGTTGGGGAAGGAGAGAACTCCGATACACCCAACCCAGGTGTCGGAAATGGGTACCGCGTTGACCAGGTAACCGTCATTGTATCCTGATGTTAAAAAACATTTTGAAAAACCAATGTGCATGATGATATCATGGCGAGTGAAGGAAAGTATTTGGACACCAGTGCATTATAATTTGATAATATTGTAAAATCATGAATCATTTACACCAGTAGTGCAAATGCCCCTCGCCAGTCGTGGAAAACCAAACCAGGAAGGTTTGGCAGCGCAGGACAGGACCACAGCTGGCAACCGGCACAAACGAAAGGAAGGTCGAGCTTGGGCTGTGAACAAACATTAACGTCAAACAAGGTCCCAAGGAAATGGATAATTTCAAGCAGAGAGGAATTAAGTTTATAATTAAAGAAAAGCATAATTTTTTGAGTACTGTTAGTGGTCAGAAATTCAACATTTAGCAATATTTTAACTGTTTATAAATTATTACATTAACGATACTATAGCAGCGTTTACTTTGCAAAATACCTTTCAGATTGAATCATAGCTCCCTTAAAATCAAAGGATTATTACAATAAGAAGAGTAGTTTGAATACAAGAAAATGTTCAAAATGATCATTCTTGGCATTCTAACATGTGTAGATAAAGCCCAATCTCTTCTCATTGAAGACCCCAAACTCCAGTCCAACCAACATTGAAATTATGGAATGGGATAGAGTGGACGGGCATTTTTGATTGAAAATTCTCAAAAGAAATGGTCGACCGAACCCAGCGTTGCACTTCACTGCGACCCACCTCAAAAGCGAACTGGTTCTGAAGTCTCTGGTACCGTTGCGGTCGTCTACAGGAAGTTCACGGGGACGCTATCTGTGCATTGCCAATGTTGATAGTCGAGGCGGCCAATAGCTCATGATCGCTCTAGGACGCAGCAGCAGTCTAGCCTCCACGGCACGGCAGCACATCACAGAGCAGCACCCCCCTCGCGGAGCAGCACACAGTCGCGGCGCCCATCGCTGCCGCCAGCCCAAGTAGCTCTCTCTTCTCACTCCATCATAGTGACACTAAAGTGGCATGCAATCTCTAGAAAAGAGTTCATGAAATTCGAGAAGTCGTATGGGAAGTTCCACTTCAGGTAAATATCACTGGCTGCTGATTCCCACTCTGCTTGAGTTTGTGGAGTCTGTAATAAAGTACAACAGAGGGAATTACAGATGGAAGTTCACCACACTATTTTTTGATGGTTTATGCAATGTCGTTTCATGAGATGTGAACAATATTACTGGAAGAAGACAGCGGCTAGCCCCCTACTATCCCTGCATTAATATATCACAAAAAATACATTTAGATCATGGACCTGAAAGTTCACTAATAATGGAACTAGTTTGGTTTCAGTTTAATTCTAATTGTAGTACGTTACGATCAATTACGAGAACAATTAAAATATATATATGGACTTTGCACACCACTTCCCTTTTTGAGCATGAGTTCATCAATTCAAGTAGCACCCCAAGACCAGACAGTATAGCAAAAACACAGTGCACTTATTATATTCAGGTCTGTTATTGCACCAAGTCAATACCGTATTTATGATGAAACGTAATACATTCTGGTGTGCTTGGCTGAGCAATGGACGCTTCAAAAATGTGCACAGAAAATATGGATACTGCAAATAGTTTATTTATGACACAAATAAAATGTATAAGCTATATTTCAAATTTTAAAAATAAATTGTTGGGTTTATTAAACAGAAAAAATTGAATAGCTTTGGAAAATCATTTCGAATATTGTAGGATGTCTTTTGATGAAAATTAAAAACATGAGCATTTCTCACCGCTTTTAGAAAATATCGGTCACAAAAAGTAAAAAAACATTCTTTAGACAGAGTAGAAACATATTTTAAAGTTTTAAGCTCAAATTAAAAAATTTTAACTATATGAAGAGCATTGAAAAAGGTAGAATTATTATATCAGCTGATCCCACCTGTGACACTGATAGTATTCGAAATGTTCGCATAAGATATTAGCGATTCTTAATATTTTTCTGTTCACACATGCCCACACATAAATTATGGTCAATAACTCTCAACAAATTAAATTTACCAATTATATGTATCAATAATCTAAAACTTACTTGGGAAGCAGTCTTGTTTGTTTACATATTGTTTGCGAACAACTTCACACCGACGAACACGTAGTCTGGACGTCTGGACACGATTCGGAAAAGTTCGTGTTTTTGTTCGCGTTTTGGTGTGTTCGTGATTGACGAAAAGTTTGATAGTGTAGACGGGGCTATAGTAGTCAAATCCTCAGTCTGCTCCTAGCAGCGGTTGAGAGAGAACGTACGAAGGTGGCTCTGCGACAGGCAATGGCGCTTCCAATCTCTATCAGTTGTCGCGGCTATAAAGAAGAAACAAAAACGAATGAGGAAAATGTGGGCGAAGCGTTGGCTTAAAAAAAGTCCTTTTTGGGCAGCTAAACGCCACTTTTCCAAGAGAACGTGTTGGCAGGGAGCAGAGACGACACACCCTCCACGTCCAGCATCTAATATCACACTGGCAAGCCTTGCATAGCTCGATGAAGACTAACCTTCTATGCACTGTGGAATAATGCTCCATTCAGTCTGAAACGAGAAAAAATGGGCGTGGTTTGAGCCTCTCTTCAGTGCTGAAGCACTCACTCACTGACCGTGTCAACAGGCCTTTAGGTGTCGAGTTATCGTTGGGCGTGCTAATGATAGGATTAAATTAATTAAATTTAATCATATCATTTAATTTAACATTAAATTGTGTTTGCTATGGTGTGTTTCGGTCACAAAGCAAGAGTTCAGATGGTGCGTGATGCGAAGTGTTTACTAATTTTTGAACACCTTGTGGTAAGCAAAGTTCTTTGATTTTTATATTGCATTATTTCCAAATGTTTCGTGTTCATGCTAGCCCATTCATCGACTATGTTTCCTGATTTTTGCACAGTGCGGAAATTTATTTTGTCGGAATCCTGAAATTGTTGGGCTAGCGTTCATTGTGATGAGGAGAGCAAACTTCTCGTTTTTTGTGTGTGTCTCATTATGTTGCTCATGTTAATCCGCTCATTTTATGCTCATGTTGCTTTAACATTTCCCTGTGCTTTAATCATTGCATTGAAATATTTTGTGTGCTCGTATTTTAATCCACGTGATCGTAAAAATAAAACCAATTTTAATCATGACTCTTTCATTATCCATGCTTTTATGTAGTATTCCCGCGAGCACAAAGGTGTACATTATATTTATTTGTGGAGGTTGCAAGTCCTCATACGTTACGTACTTGACCAGCATCGTATCGTGACACACATAACCGTGTCGTAATATACGTACACCAGTGTGAGCAGGCTTACCACATGACCAATTCAAAACAACATTATACTTAAGTAATGTAGGCATGAATGTATTTTTCGCGTAATGAAAAAATGACGATTATAACTGACAAAGCAAGACTACATGATCGAGTGAGCAGCGAGAAAAAGCGTAATTCTTGTTTGTTTGTTGATGGCTTCCGCTTGAAAATATTTGTCTGGCAGTCATTATATCCGTCCCTCATTGATTTTAATTCTACGAATGCAATCAGTATTTTGCTTATGCGTGTTGTCGCAAGCTGTGAGAAGTGCCTGAAAGAATGTGCAGACCTTTTCCCCCTGCCTATTGAAGCTCTGTTTTCACGGACTAAAATTGACTTCTAAGTAACGTGAGCTGTACATTGATAATTACGGTGGCTTGTTTTTTGTGACATATTTAATTTTTCATCAATCAAGCTCATATGCTATGAAGTAAGGCATTACATCTGGCATTAGTGCATTGTCTCATATTTTGCAGCCATGAAATACATGTCCCGTATTTTTCTCAGCAAGGCCATCTATAGCTGCACATAAAACATCAAAAATAACTTATTGGGAACTAAGCTCGCAAGTGTTCTGTACTCATCCTATAGTCATAAAATGAAAAAAGGATTTACGACCCATAATTTTCGCTCTCGACACGTCCGGTAGACTCATAATTTTTGCTCTCGACACGTCCAGTAGCTTCCGGCTTAGCAGAGACGAGTATAAGAGCGTCGCTGCGGCACAGCACCTGCCGCGCAACGCACGCAATTCCCCCGCTGAGAACTGCAGAGCCAGACCAGGCTGTGCCCGCGATGGTCTGCCATTAGTCTCCAAGTCGGAAGAACTCAGGTTCCGAATTTTGCTATGCCGTAAAAGAAGCATGAAATTAGCTTATATTTATTGTTATTAACGAAATCACCAGTAAATCAATCGAAGATGAACAAGCAAAATTTGCATGAAATTAATTTGAATTTGTGAAATACACACAGCGAGCAGATTCTCTTCGTAAGTTACTAATTTTTCTCTTTTCTCTTTGTTAGTTACTAATTGTAATGGCGGAATATATTGAATAACTTTAATAATGAAAATAACAACTTAATTTATTGATTAAAGTTTTCATGAAATAATTTCTTGAAATTTTAAATGAGCAAATTATTAATAAAATAATTAACACCGAAATAAAACTAGCGCTTTAATTTGGTAGCGATTTGAGGTAAAAATATACAGATTATAGAACTAAAGAAACCTTTATTTCCCAGCTAGCCAGTTTATGCGCATTAAGAGCTCAATTCGATAAACTGTTGTTGCAGATGAGAATGTGACTCGTCACTTTCTGATAAAGTACCTGTGGAGAGGAGCTTGTGAAGTTCAATGTAATTTCATATTAAAAACGTGAGTGAACAATCAAAGTTTTGGCGTGAAAGAAAACCAAATGCATTATTTGTTTTTAAAAGTAGGGTAAAAACCCAGTCTAACTTTTCGCCGCTTGCATGCATGTTTTTCGCAGCCCAAGCGATTTAATCGCTTAAATTGCTAAGGCGGCGAAAAAGATGCATGCAAGCGGCGAAAAGGTTAGACAGGAAAATTATGGAAGAGGACAAAAACCTGCAGCATCAAAACAATACATTATCGAATGAAAGCATAATTTGAAAGATAACATTTGTGATAATAAATACTGCATAAGGGTGAACACCGTGAAGCGGTCAGAGGTGATGGTGGGGTGGCCCGTCTCTATACAGCAAATAAAAGTTCAATTCATCGTTGGTAAGGAAAAATTATGCTTACAGTGCCTTAAGTAAAAGTATGTATAGTATAAAAACTTAAAGCTGGAGGCATCGACGTACTCGTGCACAGCAGCTCACGTATCGTCTGCACTCACCTCGCTGTCTTCCCACTTATTGCACACGTTGTGTTGGTTGCCTCGCTCGCTCTTAACGCAAAATCATGCAGCACACTGTAAAATACCTAAAATAATATTCTAAAATTGTCCACAATTTTGATACTGTTCTTTTATACTCCTAGTTTGGCGAGTTTCTTTCCTTACAGTGAAACTGCTAAGTTTCTTGTCAAGTACTGAGTCTAGTAATACAAGTCAGGTAGACAGACAACAATTTTACTTAATTTTCCTCCATATGCAGTTTCTGTATACTTATACATTGTAATTTCAAGTACCAGCACTACGACGCCTATGCATCACTTCAGCAACAATGTTCTCAAAAATATATGGCATGTTGTATCGTACAACTTGTCCTTCATTTACATCTTACAGGAATTGATCGCAACCTCCCCGCACGTACTTGTGACGCCTATTATATATGTCTACCAGCAGGACTGCCTACAGTCGCCTTTCCTTACTAGATTTCAGACTTTATTTTCCGTAATTTTTATAAAAATTACACTACATTAAATAATGGGATGCATTCAATCTTTGTTTTGAGGTGATACTCAACCTATTATTTTTGTCTGTAATACTCAACCTTTGATGGTTTTGCTATGTTCCTAACATTTTCTAGACTATATTCCTCCGGCGTTCCCGTCCGTATTTTTGTGAATTTCCTCAACTTGCGACTCTCGGTCTTAAACTTATGACTGAGCGATAAAAACGCAACTACAGCACACCTTAGTTTTTAACAACTGTCTCGACATTTGAGTCTGATTCAACCAACCATAATACAGCTACGTGAGCGCAAGAAATTTATTAATTACAGAGCTGCTTATTATGAATATTTGACAGCAATACGTGTCCGATTAGCGAGTGATAGGCAGATATGTAGATTGAACACAAACTCTGTTTGTGCTATAACCAATTCAACATGACAGTTACCAAACCAACGAAGTATATCTGAGTTGAGAATGATCCCTACAGCAATTTGTAGAAAACGGGTTGAGCATCGCACTCGGTGAATTACCTTTGCCACCTGTTGTACGATGCTAACTTATTTCATAAATGATATTTGACGTATCGCTACGCATCATTGCCTTTAAGGACGAGACAGTGCCGAAATGCCATATTAAATAAGTTATTAATGTTCTAGTAAAATCATTACCAACAAACTACAAGTAAATCTCGAATGCCAGTATACTCACAGCAGCTCTGAACACCTTGGAACTGGTCGAAATTACTCGCCCTGAAGAAGAGGCTCGCATCACGGCAACTGGGAGACCAAGTAGCGAGGCAGCGAGGCAAGGGCGCTATACCTCGGAGCTGCTCAGTTTAAAGGTGACGAGTCGCTGTCTGCGGAAGCGCTGCCACATCAGGAGCATCTCTTTAAGCGCTAGTGCCTCGGCGGTGAGGGGCGAGCGCGTGTCGCTGAGAGGAGCACGTGCTGCAGCCGTAGTTGTTTTGCACACCGGGATGCCGGGTTGTGTGTCACGAGACGTGTTTTGTGCACTTGGACGCCTGGAATATTTGCCATATAACCTGTTCCGTGCTCCTTGCTATCTGAATGCGGATCGCGAGACGTGTGTGGATCATCTGAGAGCCTGACTGTGTGTCACTGGATGTTTTGTACACCATGGTGCCTGGATGTGTCACGAGGCGTGCTTTGTGCACCAGAATGCCAGTATGTGTCAATGTACCTGTTTTGTGTTTTAATCTGATTTTCATCACTAAGTGAGTACCGTAAGCACAGATTGTGCGTTTGTAGCGTTCACCACGAAATTTAGGGGTGAGCAAAACACTCGCTGATGCATGTGCATGGAGTGCGCTGGCATTCATGGGAAGGTCAGTTTTGGTTCAAGATGATCGATTTTATCAGCGGAAAGTGCCTCCATATAGTGAGGGTGACTCTCTGAGTTTACTCTCAAGCATGTCTCTTATTTTATTTTTGTGAATAAGCGCATTTGTCATTCAATACAATTTTGATTTTCCCTCTATGAAAACATTCATTAACTGCCTCCTATCACGTCCCCACTGTAAAGCTTGACTCTACTGCTCTTTATACTATTTGACCGTCGCTGTGAGCACAAATTTATTTCGCCCATCCATCAGTTTTTTTACTGATGTGCTACGGTCGTGTGGTGCTGGGATGACTTCACAATTGTATGCAGGTGGTGCGTCTTGTACATTCTTTTTGGACGTCTCATCGTGCATATCGGAAGCACTTAACCACTCCCCTTGATATTCCTTGATTTCTATTTGTATTTTTACCAACAATTTTCTTATATTGCTTATAATTTTTACGTAAAATTCTTCTGGTGGATGTGAGTTGCTAACTTTCTATAAAAATCGAATACAGCCTGCATTTAACTAATTATTCAGTTAGGGTCTCTGCACTTATATTTTACTTCTATTTTCCCGGAGTATGTTCAACGCTTGAGGCTCTGGAACACTGACGATTGGCTCGTAGTGTCTACATGTGAGCATTAGCTGTCAGTTTCTCAGTTACTATTTGAACAAACTTCAGCTGTTATAAATATTTCACTCCATCTCATAACATTTCTATCTCCTCAGTAGTCTCAACAAGCATGTGAATTAAATTAGGCTTTCAGGTGTCCAGTGTTCCAGACTGCCTGGATACCGTTTATAAGCCTAGTCGAGAGCAAGATAAAAATTTTCTTCTTTCACTGAAGTAGTCTTGACGTTGGCTCAATTTATACTCTAAACTTTTAAAAACTATACCTAAAAGCCTCTAACCAGAAAATGCGCAACGCACAAACTTTACTTGCTCAGCCTAGAAATGAAACTTTCCGACTCTGCCTACTGTTTCCTGCTTGTGACAGCGTTAGAGTGGAAATTTTATGTATTTATTACTATATTTCATTTCATAGGTACTGGAAAAATTTTCCAGCGTAAAATTTATATTCTGCCAAGAACTGAGTAAGTAAATATAAAAAATTGAGCTTTCATTAAGCATGTTCTTGATAACTTCTTCCTCAATAACTTCCATTGATTTACTCGGCACGCAACCGCCAGCAATGTCACATTAGATTTTGCTATGCTTGTACGCACGAGATGATCAGTTCTAATATCCCAATATATTGGCGTTAGAAAATAGTACCACTCAGAATAGTGGACATTTCTTAAAATCCCATGATTTGTCTCCCTACGAATCGTTGATGAGAACACATTCGTTTTGATGAAGACTCATGAAATAAATTTATTTTTTTTCGCGTACGGCGAACAGAGGAGCTGTGCCTTTACGGCGACAGAGGAGCTGTGCCTTTACGGCGACAGAGGAGCTGTGCCTTTACGGCGACAGAGGAGCTGTGCCTTTACGGCGACAGAGGAGCTGTGCCTTTACGGCGACAGAGGAGCTGTGCCTTTACGGCGACAGAGGAGCTGTGCCTTTACGGCGACAGAGGATCTGTGCCTTTACGGCGACAGAGGAGCTGTGCCTTTACGGCGACAGAGGATCTGTGCCTTTACGGCGACAGAGGAGCTGTGCCTTTACGGCGACAGAGGAGCTGTGCCTTTACGGCGACAGAGGAGCTGTGCCTTTACGGCGACAGAGGATCTGTGCCTTTACGGCGACAGAGGAGCTGTGCCTTTACGGCGACAGAGGAGCTGTGCCTTTACGGCGACAGAGGATCTGTGCCTTTACGGCGACAGAGGAGCTGTGCCTTTACGGCGACAGAGGAGCTGTGCCTTTACGGCGACAGAGGATCTGTGCCTTTACGGCGACAGAGGATCTGTGCCTTTACGGCGACAGAGGATCTGTGCCTTTACGGCGACAGAGGAGCTGTGCCTTTACGGCGACAGAGGAGCTGTGCCTTTACGGCGACAGAGGATCTGTGCCTTTACGGCAACAGAGGAGCTGTGCCTTTACGGCGACAGAGGAGCTGTGCCTTTACGGCGACAGAGGATCTGTGCCTTTACGGCGACAGAGGATCTGTGCCTTTACGGCGACAGAGGAGCTGTGCCTTTAAGTTAGGGAAAACAAAGAGAAAAAATTGCAGCTCTTATATCTTATTTCTCTCCTTTGATGAGTAAAAATAAACATAAGCTGCTGAATATACTGCACGTACAGTATGTTGAAGCATAAAAACCCGCCTACCATACCAAATATATGTGAGTAAATTAAATCTAATGACGGAATACCGTAGACTTTATCAATTTTTTTCTCCTGTGGTGCTTGAGCAGCCCATTACTATTCAGTCTTTTAATTTGAGAGAACATCAGTAACGATAAATCAAGCACCATGGCAGATATTGTTTCAATGCCTAATTAGGATTATTTAGGATTATTTCCCCTGCTCATACGTGTTTCAATTTTGAATGAACTCTTCCAAAAGTAGAGCTCACTTTTTTGTGGACTTCACAGGCTACTACAGTTAGTGATTGTCTTGCAGCAGGCAATGTAGACTGCTATTTAGCAGCGGCAGCCGGCTCTATAGACTGCTATTTAGCAGCGGCAGCCGGCTATGTAGACTGCTATTTAGCAGCAGCAGCCGGCTATGTAGACTGCTATTTAGCAGCAGCAGCCGGCTCTGTAGACTGCCATTCAGCAGCGGCAACCGGCTCTGTAGACTGCTATTTAGCAGCGGCAGCCGGCTTTGTAGACTGCTATTTAGCAGCGGCAGCCGGCTTTGTAGACTACTATTTAGCAACAACCGCAAGTGCTGGAGGCTGATACGCCCGACCCACCAACACGCCACACCACCACAACATCAGGTCTACGCGCTGTAGAAAGAATGACTGTTTTGTGTTGACTGTGACAGCAATGTTGTGTGTTGACTGTGGCAGGCGTGTTGTGTGTTGACTGTGGCAGGCGTGTTGTATGTTGACTGTGATAAGCGTGTTGTGTGTTGACTGTGACAAGCGTGTTGTGTGTTGACTGTGACAAGCATGTTGTGTGTTGACTGTGACAGGTGTTTTGGGTTGCAACACCGTGTTGCCAGCAATACACACACCGTGTTGCCAGCAATACACGCCCCGTGTTGCCAGCAATACACACCATGTTGCTAGCAATACACACCCCGTGTTGCCAGCAATACACATCCCGTGTTGCCAGCAATACACACACAGTGTTGCCAGCAATACACACACAGTGTTGCCAGCAATACACACCATGCTACCAGAAATAAACACACCATGTTGCCAGCAATACACACACACTGTGTTGCCAGTAATACACACACCGTGTTGCCAACAATACACACCCCGTGTTGCCAGCAATACACACACAGTGTTGCCAGCAATACACACCCCGTGTTGCCAGCAATACACACACAGTGTTGCCAGCAATACAGCTCTCACGACGCCGCCTGATCAGGCTCTCTTAGGCTGCCTCTCTCACTCCCCCCCCCCCCCCCTCTCCTCTCTATGCAACCCCCTCCTCTTTTTACCCCCCCCCCCCTTTCTTCATTCCCCCCCCCCCCCGTCCGCTCCAGCTACCTGAGCGTTGGCCTTGACCCTCACACGCACACATCGTGTGTGTGCGGCACGAGGCGCACACACACAGCACCGCAACACAGGCTGTGTGCGCACATGCGCACCACACGCTGAAAATCACGTAACTTGTTGGTTAGATATTTGTGTGTGTGTGCTAGGGCTGTGACGCGCGCTTTGTTGTGAGGCGTCAGTGTTGCCAGCGTTGCCAGTAGTAATTTTGCTAGTGTTGCCGGTAGTAATATTGCCAGTGTTGCCATTAGTAGTTTTGACAGTGTTGCCAGTGTTGCCATTAGTAGTGTTGACAGTGTTGCCAGTGTTGCCATTAGTAGTGTTGCCATTAGTTATGTAGAAATTGTTGCCAGTAGTTATGTTGCCAGTGTTGCCAGTAGTTACGTTGTGTTGCCAGTAGTAATGTTGCCAGTGTCGCCAGTAGTTATGTTGTCAGTGTTGCCAGTAGTTATGTTGCCAGTAGTTATGTTGCCAGTGTTGCCAGTAGTCATGTTTCCAGTGTTGCCAGTAGTAATGTTGCCAGAGTTGCCATTAGTTATGTAGCTAGTGTTGCCAGTAGTTATGTTGCCAGTAGTTTTATGACTAGTACTACAGCTGGTATTGCTGCCAGCACTGCCGCTGGTATTGTTGCCAGTATTGTTGCCAGCACTGCCACTGGTATTGTTGCCAGTATTGCTGCCAGCACCGCCACTGGTATGATTGCCAGTATTGCCATTGATGTTGTTGCCTGTGTTGCTACAGGCAGTACTATCGGTACATCCATTGGTATTGCTAACAGTTTTGCTGCTGGTGTTACTGCCGGCATTGTCTCTGCTATTGCTGCCGGTATTGTTACCTGTACTGGTGCTAGTATTGCCACAAGAATTACTGGAGGTAATACTTCTAACTTCAATACTAAAGGAAAGCTATAAATATTAAATACATTTAACGCCGGTCCACACCCAGCATTACGACACGATAAATACATCGGATAGATTTTAGCAAGGAAAATTTTTAGAACATTATAGTCCCTGAATTTCTTTCTGAATGTTCTAATTTGGTTTCCGTGTATTCTAAATTTATTCCCAGATATTTTAAATATTTTCGTTGTGTTTTTTTTAATTTGTTTCTAGATATTCTAAATTGGTTTCCAGATATATTGAATTTGTTTCCAGATATTCTAAATTTGTGTCCAGCTATTTCTTATTCATTTACAGATATTCTAAATGTTTTTTTCCAGACACAACTGTCAAAATCTGATTTCAGCAGTCGGAAAAAATCGAACTCGCTAACACAGAAGAAACGCTCAAAAATCGTCTATGCCAATTTTTGATAAAATTTCTCCCAGGTTTTAAAATGTTGAATCGAACGTTGACGAGAGCTCCAGAGAGATTTAAGACGAAAAGTAATGTTTGCGCGTTTTATTGGGTGATATCGGACAGCTTTTTCTGACAGCATCTCCATAGCAAAAATTATATCCCTTATCATTGCCTCATCCTTAAGCATCGGTAACATAGCATGAATGAAATGAACATGTAACACTGCTGACAATGCAAAGACTATAAATTTAAGGGACTACTCCCATCCAAACATCATGGTCTCTAACGTCGAAACGGGTGTGTTGGCGCCTGTGCGTGAAAGTGTACTACTTTTAATGTGACTTATTTCTCCCCTTACATCTACTCTGCTGCCTGTGCGGGGCTTGTGTCTGCCAGCAAGCGACCAGGGTAGCAGCGAGAGTATGGGCTACTCGTTCTTAATACAGTTATAGTGTATGGCTGCGAGTGATGCAGAAAGTATAGCTGCCAATATTGCTGCAAGGATCGCTGCCAGGATTTTTACCAGTATTGCTGCCAGTTGTCATGGCGCCTAACTGTACAAGCCACGTAGTCAAGGACTACCTTCACGCTGCTCAGCCCGTCACCCGCACCCGCCACCACAGTAGCCCGTCTCACACAAACACTCCCGCCACCACAACAGCCCGTCTCATACACACACCCGCAACCACAGCAGCTCGTCACACACACACACCGGCCACAACAGAAGCCCGTCACACACACACCCGCCATCACAGCAGCCCGTCTCACACACACACACGCACCTGCCACCACAGCAGCCCGTCACACACACACACCCGCCACCACAGCAGCATCAGGAGTCTGGGCAACGCTCCAAACCGCAGCATCAGGAGGATGGGCAACGCTCCACACAGCAGCATCAGGAGGCTGGGCAACGCTCCACACAGCAGCATCAGGAGGCTGGGCAACGCTCCACACAGCAGCATCCGGAGGCTGGGCAACGCTCCACACAGCAGCATCAGGAGGCTGGGCAACGCTCCACACAGCAGCATCAGGAGGCTGGGCAACGCTCCACACAGCAGCATCAGGAGGCTGGGCAACGCTCCACACAGCAGCATCAGGAGGCTGGGCAACGCTCCACACAGCAGCATCAGGAGGCTGGGCAACGCTCTACTCAGCAGCATCAGGAGGCTGGGCAACGCTCCACACAGCAGCATCAGGAGGCTGGGCAACGCTCCACACAGCAGCATCACGTTGCTGGGCAACGCTCCACACAGTAGCATCCGGAGGCTGGGCAACGCTCCACACAGCAGCATCAGGAGGCTGGGCAACGCTCCACACAGCAGTATCCCGCGCTAATTGCAGCGGCGAGGCTTCAATCTTCGTTCCCGAGCGCCTGATTTACAGCTCTGATCGCGTACAAGTCCTCACAACGAAAGCACTGAACATTTTTCTGGTTCCGGGTAAAACGAACAACTTAAGACAGCATTTGAATTAGCATTTAACATTATTTTAGTGAAATATTGTTCTATACATCCTTCTCTAGCCCAAATGACAAGCTATAGTTTTTTTTAATATTCTCTACCACCTCACGCACCAACCATAGAGGAATTTATCCCATAATTTACTAAAGAGTTGCAGGCTCCGCGATTCTAAAGTAGTCAAAAAATCATCACAGGCTTCAGACATCAATATAGACAAAACAGAAGCATTCATTGGAATAAGGGCCAAAATGTCCCTTGAACCGTTATCGCGTCCTTTTTGACGTTCGAGAAGACGCGTTATTCTTTTGGAAAGTGATTGCCATTTTTTCGAAGTGGTTTTAGGTGTCTTAAGTTGAAGTTCACCATATGCACGAATTTACGTTCAGTTATAAATTTAATAGGGTGAAAATGAGTGGAGATTGCAATATTTCAAAAATGGCATCCACTAGGTTGCCGAAGGGCACTTCACACATTCAAAAACTGTTCTTGGAGAGTTTAAGATGCCTGCGAGGAATTTTACCAGCACTATATCTCTCTCGCAACCGAACTTTGCCTTGACATTTAAAAACATCTCAAATAAAAAAAAGATGGCACTTCCAAAAAATACTTTCCCCTAACAGTCAGATTTTTCTTGAAGAAGTGTGAGTTGCTGATAATTTTGCATCTTAACCAGTTAAAAAAAGTAAAAAATCTTTCCGATCTTTCTAACCCACATACATATCTCGTTTCCACCTTAACTTCATTAAAATCCACGTAACCCTTTGCTTTTGCGGTTCTGATAATATTGTTAAAGCAATGAGTTCAAGGAATCTCATCAGAAGTTTCAAGTTCTTCAAATCAACTCATAGATTCGTAAACTGTAGGTTTTTTCTCCCTCAGTAATTTGTCAATCTCTAATTTTGTCTTACCAACGCGACACAGTTCTCTGAGGTCATACGGCACACTGGGTAGAGAGACAAATCATTTTGGTTAATGTGCTAAATAATGTTGAACTGCCGAAAGGAAGACGAATTTTTTATTTTAACGATATTTTGAATGAAAAAAAGTGAAGATCATACGCATATGAGACGGCCAAAGATAGGCTTCTATCTCCAAGCCTACTCCCGGACGTGACAACATAGAAATGACGTCACACTAGTGGTCCGAAGACAGCGCAGCTTTGAATGAAATCCAATGACTGTAAAAACATATCTCTGCTTAGATCATTCCAAAACTTCTGCGATATTGTGTGTGAGTGAATAAAACTACATGTATGGCATTAATAAAACTACATGTATGGCATTAATAAACCTACATGTATGGCATTCAAGAATATGTAGATTCCTAATGTATACTGTTTTGGCTCACAGCCTGGGAGTTTCCTAATATATTTACGATGAAATAAAAAAACCGCAGTCATCATGTGAAGCTTAGCAATGTTTTAAGGAAAGAAATTGTAGCTGAGGCAGTTTTCAAACTCATTTAAGTCCACTTTTGAGCGTTTGCCCGTTTGTTTCTTGAACTGTGCCAGACTTTCGTCGTAACTGACGGTTTTTGACGATCTCGTGTTCTGTATGGAATCAATATGTGAGGGCAAATAATGCTAAATAGCTTTACCTTGTGCTCCTTTATGCTCTAGTAACATTATAAAGATCCACATCTTGATGATATTGCGAGGAAATATATTAAAATAATTTTCAACAACGATTCGTATCGGAAATAATTACATGATGTAGAATTTTTTATGCATGCATCTAACAGGAAAAGTATCATTGTATCTCCTCTGATTTTTCAAAGCAGGGTCAGCCTTGTTTCGTGTGTAATCTATAACATTTTGGCGCTACTCTAATTTCGCTTTTTCAATTCAGCACAAATTTATGACGCCACGATTTTTATGAGTAGGCGTAGAGATTAAGGGGGCACTGGACGTGCCCGGTCGGCAAGAGTGTGGGGCTTGTGTGCCCCGTGGGAAGAAGAACAACCCAAGTTCGAAGGTATTTCTGTGAGAATTACTGAAAGTGTTATTGCCCATCATTTTGCAGATATTGCTACGGGAACTGCCGTAAGTATTTAGTACAGTTGCGAGTATTCATGCAAGTATTAGTAGACATACTGCTGTCAGTATTGTTGCAAGTATTACTGTACGTATAACGGCTATTAATACTGACAGTGCTGCTGAGAATATTGCTGGAAGTGTGACTGCGAGTATTGTTGAGAGTATCGCCGGGATATCGGTACCCAGGATATTGCTACCGAGAGCATCGTTTAAAGTAAAGAATGGAGGAGCTGAATTCCTGGATGTGTTGATCGTGTATTGCTGCCAACATCGCTAGAATCTCTTATATTTTAATAGAATCATTAATTAGTACTATAATTTGTGATCCAAAAAGCTGAGTGTATCGGTTAAGCCCTCAAGTATAGGTCATTGCTATGGCCATCGGGTTGTTTCAGGCTATTGGTTCGTTGAGATAACAGTTTGAGATGAAGTAGGCTAACTTGGTCTATCCAATCCTCAGATGAAAGAAAAACAAACATAGATGTTCGATCAACATTGACGGCACACCTTGCGACTCGCGCTTGCCGACATTAAATAGTAACTATCGAGCCCCTAGTGACGCTGCTGGTACACTAGGTCCGTCAGCTAGTAACGCACCAGCCACGAGTACCACTGCTGGCTCGCTAGACCAGTCAACTAGCAACGCACGAGTCACGAGTGCCACTGTTGGCTCGCTAGACCAGTCAACTAATAACGCACGAGCCACGAGTGCCACTGTTGGCTCGCTAGACCAGTCAACTAATAACGCACGAGCCACGAGTGCCGCAGCTTGCTCACCAAAAGCAGACACTACATTCGTCACTCGTGTCCAGCAGTCGTCCGCCGCCGCACTTCCAAGGCAAGATGAACGCAGGCCAGCCGTGTAGGATACAACGCTGCTCACAGCCTCGCCAAAATGAGCGAGCGCTGACATTTCTCAACACAAATTTTGAGCGATAAGCTTCTTTCAGATCGTGTTCTCAGATGAAACGTGCCCCAAATTCAAGTAATTAGATAACCAATGACATGGAAGGCCAACAGTGTCACTCGTGGCTCGTGCGTTGCTAGTTGACTGGTCTAGCGAGCTAGCAGTGGTACTCATGGCTGGTGCGTTACTAGTTGACTGGTAGGATGCCCTAGAAGTCACTGAATTTATTCGGGCCCACAGGTAGCTATACTCAAATTTGACCATTGTACTAGACTTAAGAAACATTCTATCTCTGTATCACCTGTGGTAAATAAATTGTTTAAAATTGTTTAAATTGTTTAAATATTGTACATTTGTTAAAAAATACGGGGAGGAGTAGTTGATGCCCTCTGCTCAGTTTGACACAGGGTCACCTCACCTGCAGACAGACATTCAGCCCTTGTGTCTAGGGGAAGCAATCAGTGCGTGCACCGTTCTAGAATTTACTATGAACTCGCCAAAATCAAAGATGGTTTATGGAAGCTTCTAAAACAGGCTTCTTATCCTAGATGAAATAAACTCGGTACCATTGTCGCTGCATTGTCGAATCTCAGCGTGCGACTGGCACTTGTGAAAAAGAGCGGGAAATTTATTCAAATAACATAAACTAAAGTAGTTAAAGAAGAAACATGAAGACAGAAGTTAGAAACGCCGGCAAGGTTATAATTGGCACCTATGTTGGACACATGTGACATGATTCCAATTGGCAGACGAGCGACTGTTTTAATTAATTTACATTTAATTTCATTCGTTAGCAAATAAGTCATTCTTCTGCGTGTAGAAATGGCAGTCATCTATTCATATTACCCTTAGCAATGATGGAACTAGTGGATTCATGAACTTACAGAGAGATGCATGGTTGAATCTTCTAACACGTACATAAAAGACTAAGGAAAATATATGAAAAAGTTCGTGTCAAAGCTTTGCATCATTCTTTCACGAGTCCTCTCCAAATGAGACGAGTCGGAGCCCAACCCTGTCCAAATCATTGCTACAACTGCCTATACGACGCAGTGACGGCGCGCGGTGTGCCTTATGCTGGCTTGTATTTTAACAATATACCAATAGCTGAACAGTTAAAGTTGATGTTCTTCAAAATGACCTCAATTTTATTGTGCAATCTTTACTATTATATTCACATACTATGCATTGCTATGAGCTCACAGCAGTCTACAACGCTCGCTGAAATTGATGTTCTAGCATCCCCAGAAAGTGACATTTAATTACAGACGTGGACAATCAACAATCCTATGATGCCCCGGGCTGTAAGCAAAACAGCTCAGAGGCCAGATTGATGGATTAGCTCTTTTTCTTGTCGAATTTATCAAGTTTGGGTAATTTTTAATGTAATTTAGCCATGAAAACCTCGTAGGATGCAGAAATCGAGCAGGGCTGGAATGTATATATCTAACCGCATTTGGAGTTGAGTAACGTCTGTCGTTGATAGTTCTAGAAACATTTTCCGAAGGCTTGTAAAGTGGTTGCCTGAATAGTAACTTAAATGTAATGCTATTTACTTCAATAACTAACAAATTCATCACAGTAGCAAGTATTATAGAGAAAAATATGCGAATTTTATCTGTGTACCTTACAGACTGTTTCATGAAGTCAAACCAACTCTAGATCACGTGAAACGCTATTGGTCGAGGCGCAATTCCAGCCCTAGGGCTGGTTTTAAGATTTTCTGCGAGTTCTCATGCGAAACTTTTAAAGAGTTTGCAAGTGAACTACAACTATTCCCACTTATAATGTTGTGATAAAATACATAATTATTTATTGATATTTAAGTAAATTTATAAGTAACAGTTCTGCAAAGGAAAACTGAAAAGCAGAGCGCAACTGCAAAGAACACCACAGCACGTTTTATGACAGTAGTCGAGCAGATCATCACGAAATACTCGCATCTTAGGTCCATCTAAGGCAATACGTGCAACAGGACTGTAGTATTTTCTTTGGCACGTTTATACATTATAAGCCAGGATTGAGTATGAAATCGCAACATTGTTCGTAAGTTGGTAGTGCACGCGGAATACATAAAGACTGGGCTGCATAGGAGTGACACTAGAGCTGCTGCAGCAAATGAGCCCAGCAGCTGCGTGGCGATTGAATTTGAGCAGAGAGACAGCATCAGACTCATGCAGAGAATGCTTAACATGGAAAAAGTACAAAATAATGTTGCTCTAAGTAAACTTTGAACTGTGCTGAGCCCCTAGGAAAATCCTCCAAGATCAGCCTCTGATGTTCACGAATGGAAATTCAGAAGAATTGAGCAGCGCCACATCCTGGCGAACGGCACCGAGAGTGAAGGAAGCAGGGAAGGCGAGGTTGAGGAGACCAGGAGCAGCGCAGGCTGAGATTTGAAGCAAGACGATCAAAACGCACACGGAGGCGGAGGAGGGAGGCGGCACTTGCGAGGGAAGGCCGCTGCCCTCATCGATTGCTTCCTGACTCAGGCGGAAGGAAGTTCAGAGGGACGCCCGAGGGAGGGGGAGGAGAGAGGAGCTGCTGCACGGCTAACGCTCTGCGGGACGAGTGCTGCACTGCTTTATGCCGGCTATGATAATCAGTGGCTCCAAACATATGAGCTTCCGGCTTAACGTGATCACAGCCGCCGAGAATCCATCACAGTTTAATAAGCTAAAGCAGAGTTTCAAATAAAAGAAGCATTGCCTGCAGGTGTTACATCCTGGAGAGAGTAAAGTTCCAATTACAATTAAGTAGTAGATTATTAGACATTTTTACCAGCATAACACAGCGCACTTGACTACATGGTGAAATCTTATCCAATTGTTCAGTTTGGGACAAAGAAACTATAAAATCAATTCATAATATTCTGTGAGATAGAAGTAAAAAAAATCGCATTATACCTCCACGTACAAAAAGACGGGGCGAACAAATTGGTTACGCTGAAAAGAAATGCACGAGAAGAAAATGGTGAACAAGGTAAAGGATTATACGTAGGGAGATGAACTACTTTTCGTATACAAAAGTGTGTGAAAAAAAGCGTGAGTTGATATAGCCTTGGGCCAGCTGGTACCCTCTACAGTTGAGCGAAAAAAAAATATGCTTCATTTAATAGATGTTTCAAATATTCTCCATTCATTCGACGCGTAATGAGCACTAGGATAAGGACAATAAAGGAGAGCAAATCTCCCCACACCACTCATGCAGAGCCGCGCACCAATTAAGTACATCGCACATAAACGAGTCATTTCGATAAACTAAAAGCCTTGCTGGCGAATAGGTGCTTTGAAAGTTTTACATATTTTGAGTTACAATCTATGCCTTAAATATGCTGTAAAATTTGTACATTTTTTACTTTTCTGTATCCCTAATGCCGGTTATTAAAATAAATGTTGCATAAGTTTACATGTTGTTACAAGTCAGATTCGGCATCTTTTCGTCCATCATGAGATGGCGCTCAAAAGTTCAAACTTACGAAGAGGAATGCTGGAGACCTTAGACCTGTTAACACGCCTTTTATGGGTGGGTGTAGAGAAAGAATACAGCAATACTAAAACAAAGTGTTAATTGATGTCTTGTAAATATTTCTACCCTTCTCCCAATTCGAGTGTATTTTGTTATAGTGGAGGAAATCTGATTGAAAACTCATTCTAAAAACGTTCACATAAGTACTTAAGTCTGCAGAACTTGATCAACAATTAATAAATTTTTCAGACTTGCCAACTATTTTATTGCATTGCGTAATCAACTATTATATGTTTACATTACCTCCTTGATTGTCTTTGAAAGTTGACTAACAAGTGCTAGATACTTTGGTCATGATCTATCAGAGCTTCCCGGTAGCGCATAAGCACTAGATGCGAATGGCCTGATAAAAGTTTTCTTCCTGTTGTACTGAGCAGCAAATTTCAAGGGACATCCCAGCTTTGAAGGCCAGGACACATGTGAAGAAAACGATGTACCCATAGTGGCCTTCGGAGCGCAACTCGCCAGGCCAGGCTACGCCAGCGAGAGTTCCTCCACGAGGATAGTGACAAATCTTGTAAAAAATTCAAAAAAATTACTCGATTAGTTAGCCGGAGACAATACCAGCCCGTATCATTACTACAGCAACAATAGCTTTACTGCACGCGGTATTTGCGGGCTACATTTGGTTCCACATTTCCAATGCACCTCGCTGGTGTCCTTCCATCATTCTCTTCCTCCATCCTTCGTCACTGGTGGAGATTTTTAAATAAGATTAACATTCATCATACCCATTGCAATTTTTGAACCTAAGAAAGGTAGGTATTCCAGGACACAAGCTGCTTTAATGTACGAAAACTTCAGCTGATAGCGACCTTCAGCAGGACTCCCGTTAGTAGTTTTCGTTCATTTACTCTGTTATTTTTCATGTAAAAGTTTTTTGAGCCAGAGTGCACGCACTAATATCATTCTACGATGAGCATCTTCTTCTGCTCTGTATGTTAAATTTTGAAAAGAAGACATGATCCTGAGGCAGCGAAGGTTCATATCTGTATGTATAACGGAGCATTAATACCTGTATCAAAGGAAATTTTAGTTGGAGGTTTAAAGCTCAGACTCATTCTCAGTAAATATTTCTAAAAAGAACAAAACGTAAGTATTAACATTAGATTTTATTGAGTTTAAAAACAGTAAGCTATTGATGCTACCAGTGACTTGATACTACTAGTGACTTGATAGTAATACTCAAACTTTTCTTGGAGTTAGAGAAGAAGTGCCTATAGTACAATAGTGTGATGCATGGCGGCTTAATTTAAATATGCTCGACTAAATCTATCACAGATGTAAGATTTACAACCTTACCAGTTCAAATGAATACACATACTATTATAATTTTGATCAGACGTGATTAAAATGTTTAATTATGATACCATTAACGAGTTCATTGAATGTCTGCTTCTGTTCGTACAAATAAAATTATAAAATACTGTTTTATTTCAATCAAGTTGATAGACCACCGGTACAGCAGGAACTCAATTCAAGCATCCGAGTAGGGTGGAAATTGTGATTGAATTTCATCCTTTTACCAACGGTGAAACAATGGCTCGCAACTCAAAGCTTCCAACCCTCTAAACATCCACACGCAGAGTTAGCGCTCTTAACAGACCACGGTGGCTACATTCCACATATCGAAAGACAAACTAACTTTCAGTAATATTTTTCCCTCGTTTATTGTCTCACAGGCATATACAACTTACCCCGTTGTGTAAGCGTAAAATAAATTAGTGTATCTGTATAGAAGAATACATTTACCATAGCTAGGCTAAAGTCGTCTGATGGTCATTTAATGTGATTTCTAACTGTGCTGTAATTGTCTGCATTCGGCCCAGACTTGAAAACAAAGAGCAAAACATGTTACTGTAAAACATCTCATATGTAACAGCTCATAAAATATAAGAAGTCTTAACGTGAATTACCCAATCTGAGCAAAGCCATGAACGGAAAAATAAAAACTCATTGAAAACAGAAATACTTCATATTACCTAGAGGAAGTTTGTATAGCAAAATCTCTGACTGAACTATTGTTGACTTATTCGAGCTGAAGATAGTTACTGAACGATTCTGAGTTGGACTGATTGTTTGGAAAGGCGTCGCGATGTTGTGGGAGAAATATCATTTGAGAAACCATAACGATTTCATGAATACCCCTATTTTTCAGGGATGAGTATAATTGTAATTGAAACGCATTAATTTATCATTTGAACTCGTTGCTTCTCATGTGCTGCACATAAATCAGAGAAAACATGAGAACTCGTGTCCTCGAGCACTGCGCCCTCCCTCGTAATGATGCTTAAGCAAAGCAAAAATATTCAACTATGCTTAAATCCAGCAATCGATATAGAAGATTAAGCAATCGCGGTTCAGTAAAGTTCCGCAATCGAGATTGAACATTCAAAACATTCTCTTCTTGTTAGTCTCACTGAATTCTTTCAACATGGACTTCTTTCAGACAGAGGTACACAATTACATCGAACACCAGTCACTGTGATCTAATTAATCGTCTATAAAATTATATTTGTAATCTATTCATCCATTCTAGACTCCGAAATTTTCAGGAAAAGTCATCAACGGCTATCAGTAACGAGAAACTGCCGGCAGAAATCGGTGAAGTGTCTAAGCAATTGTCAGGAGTTGAGAAGAATTATCTGGAAAGAGAGCTAACCAATAATTATTAGCATAGACTGCCAGCAATGATCAGAAAGAATCGTCGACAATTACCACCAAGGAGTGACTGCCGGCGGTAATGAACGAAGACTACCAGTAATAATCTATAAGGGTTGAAATGACTTATGAGGAAAGAGTGACTGTCAACACTTATCAGCAATGACTACCAGCAATTGTCTGTAGGAGTGACAAACAGTTACAATCAAGAAGGAATGACCGACATAGCGATGCAGGAGCTCGCTATACAGCGCACCAGAGTCCAGTGTTATTCACTAATTTTTGCAAGAGAGCCACTTCGGTTAAACGCATTGATTGAGAGAGCCACAGCAACGCAAGTTAGCGTATATTATATAAATTATCTATTTACTAATTAATTTATATATTTTTCAAGAGCCTTTAATTGAGTGATCGCGAGCCGCGCAATGAATACCACTGCACTAGGCACTCACCTGCAGCAGGACCGCGCAGCTCGCCAGGGGACATCCGAGGTAATCCTGTAGTGACCTGCGGTCTCACTCACCACGCCGAGCACCTCTACCTTCACAACACTCAACTTCAAACTTATTAACTTCGAGTGATCACCTCCTGCGTTCACCTAATTTCGCTGTCTTTTATTCCGCGGACACTCAGTAATACTTTAAAAACACAAATCGCAACTTCGAAGGTTCACACGAGGATTTCAGTTCAGGCGTTATTTCATTTAAAAAGTTCCTTTTTGGAAGCAATTTCCCAGCGAAGGAATTTTTCCGCCGTTATGACACAAAAAATTGTCCACAAGATTTTATCGGAATTCACAAGAATTTAACAACACTTTAGGGGAAACTCGAAGGTGAGGTCAAGTCTAATTGCGAGAGGCTGAAGTGAGCAGCTCAAATGTGATATCGTGCTAATTTGAAAGCTGTGTGCCTACTACCTCTCCTATAAAATGACTATGACCAGATAGTCACACAAATGCGCACTACTTTCGCGATGAGCAGACGCGTTATGCAAGCTTTGGAAGGATTAAGTGCAGGTGCAACACCGCAGGTCTAAGTGATTATCGCAGTAAATATATACATATAGTTTAATTTCTTAAAGTATCTCTTATCTATAAATATTTATGTGGAATGTATAATCGCTACGATCTAGCACTAGTTATCTTGAATATTTTCCAAGAAGCACAATCCGCAAAAGAACATTATTCGCCAGTCAGCGATCTCTGCTCCGGTACGAGAAGTAAAAAACAGCGCCTTCTCAGCTTGAACTGCGAGTTGTCAGTGCCCCCACATTTAAACAGCAAACACTTAACACTCACTTACATTGATTTTGGTTAATTTACACCAAAAAATTGAAGATAAATCAGCAACTTGCCACACTCCTCGCGTTACCTTACCGTCTTTAAAAAAGCACTTTATATTCTGAGCCTCTGCCGCGACAATTTTCTGCTACTGTTTTTCCGTTGTAATTAATTTCCAATTATCCAACACTTCAGATTTTTGATGCGATGCTCAAGTAGAAAGAGATACGTTAATCCAACAGTAGAAGGAAGCTTAGAATTCACCTTAACTATCAAATGCAGCGCTGAACGATTCAAGAATTACCGTGAGGCAACTCAATGCTACTTTTCAGAGAACAATTTTTGCGTTTAGATATAAAACACAATGATGGATGGAGATCTAACCATCATTACAAATGCGCTACAAATCTGTGGCTCAGCCACAACTTGGTGCAAAATCTAAACGGGTGTTCTAATTACAATGAGGTGCAGGGCGGCTGATGTCTCAAGCACAAATAGGGTTATAATTCCTCTAATAATATTCACAAGACAACGTATCACCGCCAGCGGCAGATACGACACTCCCGCACTACCACGACGAAGTCACATTTTCGACTCAACGCAACCGATCGCGCCAAGCTCTTGCCTTCTCCCATCGACATGTGGCTCAACTCAAGCTTCAAATCTGGCTCTTTTCATATACGACCACAAAAACGGAGAACGAATTTCACGCATTTTATGCAAAAGTACATACGTGATATCGATCTGAAAATTACCCTAGAAGGTGTATCAAAGTTGAATAAAATATGTAAAGGTCAGATGAGAGAAAGCACCGTAGAAAGTTAGAGGCATCTAGCAACGCGTGCGACGCTGCACCAGAGGCGGAGTCTACAGGTGCTAGCGACCGACCGATGCCACCAGCTCAGTGAGGTCTTTACCACCTCAGATGCGGCGTGTTATGTTCCCATGGCCTTCGCTAGTTGCGCTACATGGCTTGGTAGGTCTGTAGTAATTCCTTACATCTGAAGCCATAGCAGGTACTGCAAAATACTGACTTTCAAAAGTTTTACTTCTGATCATGTAGCCAAATGCTTCAATTCGACCCTGGGCATAATATGCTCATAAAGAACAGCCTTAACTTTCTTTGAACTAATGAAACTTACTTGGCACACTTCAAAAAAACATACGACGTATAAATGATTGAGTTCAAAGCAAAGAAAGTGGAAAGGATATTTTCCTGTTTCGTAAATGATATAATTTCGATTTGCACAAATGGTCAACGACTATAAATAGCCAAATTTAAAGAAGAAATCCATTCTCGTAACGAAGACATCATTTGGAAACGTGATTTTTTACTGGAAAATGAGTTTTAGTTTGGAGAACATGGAGCAATGTTCTTTTGTTCCCGCCATCAGCACTGTATGCCGCACATGCCCAGCGCGCTAACCATGCGGAGCTAACTGGAGTGACTTTATCTCCTTGTTTCTTGCTCAGAGAGTATCCACTTATACTGGGCAGCACGATTATTACGGGATAGTGTGCTTCGTAGCTTCTGCTGAAGAGTATAAATTTAATTGCAAAAAGTTATGAAGGTTCAAATTCTCTCCTTAAACATTGCGGTCAACTCCCACATCGGTTCAAGTAATTTTTTCAGCAATGACAGGAAATTTATAGGTGAATGATAAACTGAGTACGATTGCTTTTCAAGATAATTTGATAATCTACCTCAAGGGAGAAATAAAAACACGAAGGTTGTCCTTCCGTAAAAGAATTTCTCTACTACCCTCTGCTACATATTAATCCAAGTTTGGTGCGATGGGTAGCATTCAATCACTGAGGATAATAGTTGCAAAAGAGGAAGACAAAATAGTTGGAGCTGAAGATCAAGATAATTTTACCTCTTGAGCGAATCGTTTAACTCTGACGACGCTTCTGGTTCATCAGGAGATATAACATCGTTACATTGCTAGCCACATTGCAACTGGACGAAAAGTTCTGCAGTAAAACTTGGAGACAAACCACAGCTCTCCATGCACGTTGTGTACTAAATTTCTTGAAAATAAAGAAATAAAAGTGTTTGACACTTCGTAATGATTAATCTCATCAGGAACAAGTCATTCAAATGCAAAAAAGGTGTGTCAACACAAACGTTCCTGCAAACGATAGGCCTTCCATCGCTGCTGTGAAAAACATTGCGGATAAGTCATGCAATTTTGCATTCGCTAAGGAAGTCAAATGCTTACATTACACTGAAATGGGCTATGCAGTCTTGTTCACGTATAATGATGTAATTGTACAAATTGTTATATTACAATGTCTTAAAAATATTCTCGATTGTTTTTTATGTATTTTGAAAATCATTCCTCTGCCAATGTTTGATAGTTAATGTCTATGGTCTGTGTGAGACCACTAGGATACTAATTTCAGCCTATCTGTTGGCAGAGTTGGCCTCGTAAGTAAAAAATGACCGCAGTATCCGAAATAGGCTAAAGGGAGACTTCATCAGAGTAGAGAAACATAGAAGCGAAAGCATTCGTGCTAGAGGTAGGTTGTGAGGTACGCTGCGCCTTTCCTGCGAAGCAGAAAAAAACGAAAACTAAAAGAACGTCGACTTAACTCCAAAACAAAATCAAAAAAGATTTCTGAATCAGGTATTCTGGTTCTATTGTGTGTATGGAAAGCAGAACTAGGTGCGACTTCCAGAATTAATACTTTCACTGCGATGTGACCTACCGATGAATACTGAGGGGATTTCATAATGCTGCTGAGGGACCAGTAGTCAAATTTAATTTTCATAAATACTTAATGATATCTAAATGAAGATGTGATCTATTTAATGCTCGTTATTTTTAAAATTTATCTCTAAAATTTACGTAAATTTGAGTTGAATATTAAACTTTAATTTCATCCCCCCGCTGTTAGCATATTAAACTCATGAATCAAGCACTTCCAGGGAACCGCCCCACAGGGTAATTTTCAGGAGCCACTTACTCGCACATCCCTGGATGAGCGCACATTCCGTAAAATGCCTTGAAGGACAATCTCATCCTGCATGTATTACCGAGGTGTTATCAGATCTAAAACAGCAGAGGTAAAAAATAACGAATGAATCATCAAGATGAAAAAGCCCACAAGAAGCTCCCCGTCTTTTGCAGCCTAAAGGATAGGCACCCCAATTTGTAGCCATTTTGTTGCCATTGAAACAGAATTTGAAGTAAATCGAGTGATGAAATACTTTTTCAAATGTAGGGAAACATAGAACACTTGATCATATTTTATAAAAGAAATTACTTGAGAAATTGGTATTGCTACAAAAACCAACAAGAACACCATACGAGTATGTAACAAAAGTGACGTACATACCTAACCTCAATTAACAAGAAACACAGAGTAGTTTTAGCAAACTTTGCAGAAAAATTATCGTACCATACAAACTAATCTAATCCATTTTATATCTGAAGGATTAGCACCCAATATCATATATAGAGTGCCCATTTTTCAGGTGACCCCAAGCATTATTCAAGTTTTATCCTAAATCCTTTCTTTGCCATTTCACGTATTCTCCGTAAGACTGAATGCAATTATAGGGCAATACTTCTCGTCTTTAGCTAGTAGAACTACGAGTGCAACATTCGAGTTATTTTTAACGTGTGAGGACGGTAAGTATTTTCTGTTCATGTGCTGCGTTGTGAATATGTAACGAAATTCAGAACAAACAAACAAAAACACTGTTGTATAACCTATTTTATTTGGACTCAATCAAGAAAATATGAAAGGCGAGATAGTTTTCAAACTGTTATGAACAAACAATTTTTCACGTAAAGGAAACTAAGTTTCCTTCAGTTTCTCAATTCAATAAAGGACAATATAATCCAAATATTACCTTTCATATCTCCAATGCTCGTAAATTCCTTTAAATCATAAAATTGGCGACGCGATTGAAATTTCAGTTGAGTTGCCTAAAAAAATTTATTCGAATAACTACGGCAGTGCTAGCTAGAAATCAATGCGAATATCGTCCCGTAATAAACCCTACGCCTATTGGGTGTGGACTACAGGGTTTGCGATCCTGAGGTAAAAGGAAAATCCCGAAATCACAAGAAGACAATCCCGGGAATTCCCACGATCCCGGGATTTCTTTATATTTCACATTTATTCTATTGTAATTTGTTGCTCATGCCCTTCGCAGTATTTGGTTATCTAGGGAGCGAAAAACATTTATCTGAGAAGGATGCTCTAATTAATTCACTCTTTGTTACTGTATTTACTGACACGCCATCAACTGCTACGAGCTTGATCACTTGTTCTTGGTCACTTGTTTTTGTTTGTTTAGGTTTAGAGCTTTCACTACACCTCTCCCTTTCATGAGGGCGCTTTGTTCCAATGCGAATTATTTTTTTCTCAGCTACTAGTTGACGCAACAGGGCCTACAGTTTCAGGCTCCACTATATTGCGCTTACTCTTTAGGTGACGCAACAAACAACTAGTAGACCAGCCTTTGCAAAGTAAACTCTTGCAGCACTTTATACACTACGCACTGTCTCCAGTTGCATCTTTAACATAATATCACTATGCAAAGACTTTAGTTTCTACAACGTCGGTCGTTGCCATCGTATCTATTGCAGTGTATCCTTTATTACCTGCAATACCAAGCCAGAAAATATATTCTGATTGAATTGTTGAACTACATTATGAGATAATGTAGACTAAACTGTCGAGTGATGTAAATTGCAATAATATTAAAACACTAAAGCCCTATCTTCAGCTCTCCTAGTGATTAATCATATTAAATAACATGATTTTAAGTTCGTATCTCACCAATATCTTGAAATATATATACTATTTAGAACCCCTTGAATTCAAGGAAAACCGCATGGTTTTAAGTTATTTTCGCACTAATATCTTCAAAAATATATGCTATTTAGAATACCGGGAATTCCGGGGAAAAAGGAATTTCGAACCGGAAAAGTTCTGCCCCAAATCATCCGAAATCCCGGGATACAAACGCTAGTCTGAACTTATTTATTAACTTTGATTTCAACGTTCAGCGCTGTTCGGAAAAGAAGCCTCACACCAAGTCAGCACCTCCGGCAGGGACCAGCTGCCTGCATCCACATTCCGCCTACCGGAGCTGCTCATGCACTCAGCTCAACTCATTCAAGCCCGGCTGCTGGATCCAGTTACGACCCAATCCACTTGTTAATTCTTCTTCAGGTTCGTTTTGTCACGTACAGAGCCTCAGCTAAATTTATTGATACTTTAAATTTTACCCCGAAGTCTTAACTATGCGATTTTATTTAAAGATTCTGACAGAAAATAAGTCCTTCAATCGTGTTGAAAAAATTAACTTTGATGAACTATTTTTATGGTACTTTAGAAATGAGCCTGCTGCGTTCAGAAGAACTTCGTTTTGATACATCAGAGTCAGAGTGTAATTCGATTTAACACGTAGGTGGCGATGTGAGCCTTCGGCGTACACTAAGGGAATTTTCATAATGCTGCTGACCGACCAGTAGTCGAAAACTCAATTTTAACAAATGACTAATCAAAGCTAAATGAAGGTACGATCCCGTCTATGTTTGATATTTTGAAAATTGGTTACTATAGTTTACTTTAAATTTGAATTAAATATTGAACTTCAGTTTAACCCACTGCAATCAACGTATTAGATTTCATAAAAATGGATTGAAAATATGTTTTTTAATATCGTACCTGGGAAAATGCAGATCATACAAAACGATTTCCCTTTAGTTCAAATTATAAACTTCATTGGTAAGCCCACCACAATTTGGCAACACTCACGCTACATGTGAGCGTCACCTGCTTCGTCTCGCCGCCGAATGAGATACTTTGTAATCTTAGGCAGGGTCATGAACTCCACGTCATAGGCAGATTTGCTGCTCGCTTCCGTCAATGCCTCTAAAGGAGGCATTGCTTCCGTTTGGTGGACAGCAGCTTGACATCCGGTGTTTCTAAGTATTTGTCTCATCTTTTTCTTCGGTCTCGTTCAAGTTCGCATCCGATTATCAACTTCAGTAATTTACTCTTACGTTGCTAACATATTCTGGCAAACCCGCCAAAATTTCATTCCATGCAATGAGGAAGGAACAGCAAGACGTTAGATGTCTAATACATAGTTGGTAGCCAATCAAACCTCAGGAATCGCATAAAGAGGCTCATTTTATGTCTCTTTCGAAATGGTGTAAAATCTACTTTAAAAAAATAATCTACGTAAATATTTTTAGCTACATCTCTACAGTATTTGATAGACTACCAAAATGAAGAACTTTTTTTCCTTTCATGTAATCGGTTAAGGATTAGATAAGTCGTTAGTTTACCCGCAGCAACAAATGCGATCCAAAGAGAGGAATTAAGTCACCATTTAGTATGAAGTTAAGTAAACGCGGAATCTACGCAGAAAGGGCATAGAAACAGTAACTTGGGAAAGAAGATTACGAAACAAGACCAAAGTTGAAGAAGAGAGTAGTAGGTGCTGAAAAAATGGACAGCAGTGAACCGAAAAAAGGTGGTCCTTAACATAACAAAATCATTACATTTCAACAAAAAGAAGGCCTACCTAACTCTAAGCTCGAGCCCTCACATTTTCTCCCTGGGAGCGCTAATTCCCATGGATACAATAATTGTATCCCCCTGCGGGGAATCGGTTTAGGAAGCTCACCACATCCTTGCCTTGCCATCGAAGCCTAGTGATTACTGCGCTCCTTTCAAATGAAAGGTTGAGTGATCCAGTCTCACAGTGTGAACTCGGTGATTTTTCCTTCGGGAAATGGAAGATGCAACTTCCTTCTGGCTATCTAGGTGCAAGAAATGGATGACTGTTCAATTGGGTTAACTTTCTAAGCGTTATATCTGGAGTTTTGAGGCAGTTGAAAAATTAATGTAAGTGAAAATTTGAACCAATTCTTTAGAATATTTTAAAATTAAATCCATAAATTAAACCCCCCTATTTACAACATAGGTGTTCAGAAAAGAGGAATGATGAGTGCAATGCACAATCTATGGGGAATCTATGCACAATGTGTTCCCATAAGAGATATCCTGCCCATAGAAACAGCAAGTAAGGAAGCAAGATTATGAAACAAGATAAAATTTGAAAACACCAGCATATGCTGAAAAGCAGGACAGTAGGGAACTTAAAAAACATGGTCCGTAACCCGAAAAAAACTATGTACTACTTTAACAAAAGGGCCACCTAGCCTTCCACTCGAGCATGTAATGTAGAAGTTAATCCAAGGCACCTGTCGCGTCTTACAAGACACGAAAAATTTGAAGAATTTTGACAATTTATTCCGGCAACATTTTGCGGATCCGCGCTGGTCCGCAAGAGTGACGCAGCGTGTTATTTGAATTGAAGTGCTCGTGGGAGGAACAGTTTTCCGGATAATCTTAAGTTTCTGTGTCTTTTAAAAATGAATTCGTGTAAGAAATTTATTTTAACTTGAACGTGTTACCTTAGTGGCTACATTTGTCGATCGCCTTAACATATTTGTGTTTAGATAGCGGTGAACAGCCGGCTTCTAGAGCATTCGAGGATGCTTCCGGTGGCCGGTGAACCACCCACATTAAGCCAGACTAGCCGTCGTAACGTTTCATAGCGAGTGCGCTGCAGTGTAATGTTTGGAAATGTCAGGTTCCATTTTGGCAGTACTTTAGAAGAGAATGTGTGATTTGACTGATAAACTGATTCCTGTTTTTCCTTTCACTGCTCCAAGTGATTCTGTATTAACGTCCAAATGTTTTTTCTTTCTTTTTGCTCAGCAACATTTGCATAATAGTCAAGCCATGTCAGCTATGTTGTCATAGAAAGTAAATATAGCGTCGTAAACAGTGTCATAGGCAGTAAATGTAATATGTAGAGACTGACATTTCAAGGCATTTGAATTGACACAAGATTTATCTTAAGTTTATTACATTTCATGGATGAACACAGAGATAATACAATTTCATATTTAATTAAGAATACAAATCAACCACTGCTTTACTATTGAAAGATTTGTGCACTAAAAATAAAAACTATGTGGTCGTTCTTTCATGGATCAGACATCAGTTGTTGATTTTGAAAAAATTCATGACACATCGTGCCAAACTTGTACCAACTTGGAAACATGATTTTCTTGTCTTTGTGTTGCACTCTCTATAACATTCATTAATAGAAAGATGTGAAACAAAGTAAAATAATTTTAGTCAATTGGCTTCTCACCTATGAGCTGTGCTGGGCAAGTTGCGCCAGTCAGTAAGGTGGAAGCCTAAAGTTACGGCATTCTCAGTAGACTGAAAATAGGCGCAGAAATTTGAGACCACTAGCCCATGTGATTTGTGTTTTCAAAGCGACGTTGATAAACGTGTACTTGCCGCTTTCATTTTTTGATAATAGGATTTGTTGACAATGGCTGATCTGATAACCTAAGTAACTTCCCCCTGCGTTAGAGACCTGATTTTGCTGTCCCTTTTCCACAGATAGGTTGAAGAAAAAGACAGAGTAGTCACTTATTTTAGATGTTAAAATAAGCTGTTCCAGGTCTAAAGTGAGGGACCTTCCCCCATCGTCTGTAAGTATTTTAGAGTATCCTCTCTCAACTTTTAACGTTACCTAACTCGTCATCTCTTTATTATTGTGAAGCGTTCATGTGAAGACTATACATTTGTTGTGCGATCATCCACCTTTGTTTGAATAAAGTGCTTATTAACTAATGACCGCTATGTTAAAATTGTTGGGTAGAGATACAGAACTTATAGTCTTCTTGGCCCTCATGCTTGTGTGTATGTGTACATGTGTGTACGTATGTGAATGCATATGCGTGTGTATATATATACGGATGTACATTCATATATATATTTTTTTATGCTTCTTTAAAATGACAGTTCGAACATTGGCCGAAACAAGCGATTCATGTATTATTTCCTGGCGTCGGGAATTGCGAAGTTTATGTCATGTACATGTAAACTGTCGAGAGTGTTTTCACCTCACAATGAGAATGCATCGTCCATGAAATTGTGTTGTCTCTTATAATTATCATTGCATGTATTATCGAGTGTAGATTGAGCAAGATTAGGAGTACATCGCCCTCAATCATTTCTTTCGACCAGTGACACGAGTCTTACAATACTCGTGTGAGTGTATCATAAACGTGTTCTTTCTAATGTGTTTCCTAGCAGTGTGTCTTTGGCAGGGTGTTCTTGACAATGTGTTCCTCGACTAGAGACTTGTTTTCTTCCCTGTCAATGCAACAGAAACCTTTCTTGTTTCAGGAACTTCTTTCCTAGCTCACTGCTCCTGTGCGCCTTGTGCGTAGATTCCGCGTTCCCTCAACCTCATACTAAATGGTGCCTTCTTCTTTCCTCTCTTGGAACATCTTTGTCGTGGTTAAGGGAGGCTAAAACTTTCCTATATAATGATAATAATTGAGTCATGGAATATCATTGCGCTATGTTGTTCCGATGACTATGCCTCGTGACCACTCTTATCGCCCTTCTGTCATTAGCATATCATGTCTAGTGCTAGAATTATTCAGTTGCCTCTTATGTCTCACTCAGCTACTTCTTATATACCTTCGAGGTATGAATTTCCTTTCTTGTTATGTAGTACTGTATACGTCAACTGGTCAGTCGACTGTGATCCTAGATTAGGAATTCTCCTGTCATGCAATCGCTAGTCCGAGTCTGACTATACCTGTCTGTGCAGATTTACGGAACCACGGGATAAGAAATAAAAAACCTTAAGAGACCTCGTTTCCCTTTGGGCGTCCTACCGAGTTCCGTTCAATTGCGTGCCGAAGCGAAGATAGAAATTCCGCTAGCGCACGACATTACAGCACCGTTCCGCTCAACTAACTACTGTAGAGAAAAAACTTTTTCTTTCGAAAAAGTTTATACAAGAACTATGTTTAAACACATTGGATTTTAAAGATTTCGTAATATTTATCGAGGTCGTTTATTAATAGACAAACCATAAGAGGCGGACAATACCTTGTCAGGTGTTAATTATGCTATGGGGAGAAACAATAAAAATAAATTCTCTTGAATATTTTACCCTACGCAAAACGACTGAGAGCTGAGAAGTACTTCAAATACTGCAAGAGAATGCTTTCGAGGGTGCTCGCTATAATTTAGAAAAAGGAGTAGAAAGAAATAAAAAGAAAAAACGTTTATTTTCCAAGTTGCCACATGAGAGACATGCCAACATATTGGCTTTTAAAAGTTTCTTAACATAGGACGTCCTAAAACAAAAGTTCCATACGAGGAGTACTAATTGACAAACCATCAGAGGTGTACAAATAGATAAGCCATACGAGGCGTAATAATAGGCAAACTATACGAGGTGTACTAAGAGACAAAATATCAGAGGTGTACTAATAGATAGACCATACGAGGCATATTAATAGACAAAATATACGAGGCGTACTAATAGACAAACCATACGTGGCGTGCTAATAGTCTAACTCTGTCAAGGGTAGTTGAATGAGAAATGAAAAATATCATCTCTTGGATATTTTATATTCAAAGAGATAGCTAACAACTTATAAATAATTCGAATACTGCTAAAGAATTATTCGAAACTCCCAAGTTCTTAGTTGAAATTATCGAAGTAGGAAAAAAACAAAAAACGCTAGACCGGAGCAGATTGAAACACCATCGTAAATGACAATCAAGTATTGAGAAAAGGTTAGTCACGAAATAATTTATAAAGAACATCGCGCAACACAGCACGCACATCTGGAAATGCGTAAACAAACTTACACTCAAAAATGAAATGCATGGCTTGTTCGGCCTACATATATAGCGAAAATTTTTGCACGAGCGCTTTATTTCATTTATCTGTTTACACTTTTAATTTCTTCTATTCACAGAAATGCCCTTAGGGGCCGTGATAGATCGATTTATAAATCGTTAAGCAAGCGCAATCAATTTGTTTATTTCTGGAATTTATTTCAGTGTTAACTGATCGCAGAGCATTAGGTAAAATTCAATGTGCCTTGAGGTTTTGCTTTTTACGCAAAAAGTAGAAATAGAAACATATATATGTACATGTGCTTATATATATGGGCGAACGTGTGCATGTGTACACTGATACATAGACATTCATGTTTGCGTGCTCACACATACACACCCATGCACATACTAACACACATAGTCATAAATATACGTACTGAGAATGAATATAAGAGAAATGCGAATAAACATGAAAAATAATATTGCTCTTTATACATTTAAAATGACAGCAAAAACTCTGATGAATCGTAAGAAGTAATCTGAGGAAAAATAAGGAATAGAAAAAGGACTTGGAAAAACGTATAAATGGAATCGTTTTTTAATTTCCTAAAAGAAATTTTAAGAAAACTCAAGTTACCGCCGAGGAACAACAACAACAACGACAACAACCACAACAAAAACCATATTTCTCATCTTCTCGATATTCTCTGCAACATCATGCGGACATGGGTACATGGGATAAAATAGAGATACAATGTAAGCCGGTTACAACTCATGATTGACAAATATCTTCAAAGTTTTGGCAGAAAGGCGTAAACAAACATATACTCAACATCAAAATTCATAGCTTGTACAACATACGGAGAGAAAGATAATTTTACCCCGGTTCATATACTCAAATTGAGCTTTATTTCATTAATTGTATTTGTCATTAATCCGATTCACAGAAAACGCCCTCTGGGGAAGTGATAGATCTATTTCTGAATCATTTCGCTAGTGCAATAAATGTATTAACCGGATGTTTTTTGCGTAAAGAAATGAAATAGAAACATGTATATCTATTTATGTAGGTATAGATATACCTACATACGTACACACACATATTAATATATATTACTTATTGAAAATGAAATATAAGAAAAAATACATATATGAAATAAAACGATAAAAACAACCTACCATCTACTACACCGAAAATGACAGTTGAGCTCACTGTAATCCTAAGAAATTATTCGGAAAAAATAACTAAAAGGAAAAGAAGACTTCGAAAAACGTAAAAATGAGCTGGTTTTTAGTTTCTTCATAGAAATTTTTAAGAAAACTCAGGTTACAGTCAAGAAACAACACAACTCTTCAGCATTATACGGATATGTGTACATGGGATAAAATAGAGTAACATTGTGGCCGGATATCACATATGAGTGGCGAATATTTACAAAATTTGGCACATATAGGTAGATTAAGCAATGGTCCAAAGTGATAATTTTAATTACAGAAATTTAGGGTTTTTTCCGATTTGAAAGTTCAGTGCTAGTGGGCGCTGAACGCACGAAAAATATATAAAAAGACTAAATGAAATGCTTAAATTACCCCCTCCCCCAGCTCAGCCGAAATCGATTGAAAACATCTTCGAGAATGATTTTGAAATAGCGAGACAACGTTTGCCAAAATTTAGATCATTAAAAACTTTGCACAACCCTCACATCTATGAACCTGTTTATTGGTGTACACACAAAATGTATTTCAGGGTATGTTTGTTATACGGACGTTAAATATTAATACAGAAACGAGAAAAAAAATAACAAAATAAAAGATGAGAAAATACTTCTCATTATGGAAAAAACGTTCGTTTTGCTGCATTGAACTGACGGCTGTGGTGCTCATTAGTGTCGACAGAAATAAGTAAGATGAGTATACGAATGGCTTAGCAAACGTAAAATGAAATAGTTTCTGATTTTCTTATAGAAATTTCAGGAAAATTAAAATTTCTGGTAGATTGGAAATTCACACCGAAATGCTGCAGGTCCTAGGACAGAGATGCAAAATGACGTGACACATATTTACTCTAAATTCTTTTTCAGTTTTATAGTTTTTGATAATCCGGGTGAAGCTTGTTCCACACAAAAGCTCCAGAAACTGAGAGAGCTTTTTGTCCCATGCTAGACGAACAGTAACTGACTAAAACGTCATTCCTCCGATTTGGTTTTTTGTTTGGGATGTTAGATGGAAAAAATTTTACCACCTCTGTATTACTTTGGGGGAGGTACAGAGAGGAGAACACTCGTCGAGCTTTTTGGATCATGAATCTGTTCGGTATTGGGATCCAGTCAAGTTTTCTTAAAAGAGGGGTGGCATGATCGTATTTATTGAAATTTCCTTTGCATGCCACTTTGGCGGCGAAGTTTACACATTTTTGCAACTCTTCCTGACGATATTGAGGTAAATCTCCCCACACAAGATTGCAGTAGTCCAGACGCGATAAAACTAAGGGCTGAATCACTAATAATCTTGATTTTTCTTCAAGTGTGTTCTTAATGCGATGAAAGAACATTAAGGTTCCGTTAATTTTGTTGCACATTGTTTCTTCGTGTGAATTGAAAGTCATATTTTTGTCAAGCCAAACACCCAGATTTTTTACCTTATCTACTGGTTCAATTGTATCGTCTCCAAATGTTAGCTTGAATGGTATTAAATTTTCAGTCGCATTCTGTGATCCAAAAATAATGCATTGCGTTTTACTTGCATTAAGTTTGAAGCCAATATGGAATAGACATGTAGCAATCTATTGAACAGACTAAAATAACATCTTAAGTGATGTTCAAGTAACAAGTAAAGGCTGGCCAAAAGTAATTTATGACGAACATAGCGCAACATGCATGTCTAAAACAAATAAAAGAAAATACACACAGAAATTATTTTAACCTTGTTCAATCTACGATGAGTGAAATAATTTGTTTATAAATCCTAAGCTCAGATCGCACTCATTTCTCTTTATTTATTTACTTGCATTTTGGGTACAAAAACATGTGACGATCACTGGGGCAGCGGTAAATCTCTTTTTGAAACTGTGACCCGGTATACTAATTATATTCGGTGAAATGTCTAGTTATTTCTGATTAAAAGTTCAATATTAACTGGTCCCAGAACGTTTAGCTGATATATTCGTTCCGACTTTTTTTTCGCAAAAAACGGAACATTTTCACACCGAACTGACAACTGTGTTACTCAGTGTAGTTGATAGGAAAAAAAGGAAAAACTTGGAAAACGCATCGATGAGCTTATTTTTAATTTTCTGAAAAAATTATCAGAGAAATCAAATTACAGTCTATGATTAACAAAGAACATTTTGTGAATCAAAACACGAAGATAGAAGGGCATCGCTCATAAGTAATAAATAGCTACAAAACTTATACACGTAGGTTAAAATAAACCTAATTGTGGTTCAAACATTTTGAACAATTTATTTACCACAAGCGATACATCAGTAGGTTGTTTCTTAAGTTTATTATAATGGAGACATTTAAGCATAGCTACTTGTTGGCCCGAATAAGACTTCTGGAGCATCCTATCATCAACGCTCTTTTTTAAGGTGTATAATTATGTTTACCTTAATTCACCTAACATAGTTGCACACCAAACTGATCAAGGAATTGGTTTTCTCAAGATTCGATGCATAATTTCTCGACAATAGTTGGTATGCGTTAGATGAGAACAGTATATTCTAGGAAAAATTTACGATCAGATGCAAGATCTATGTCATTCATCATTCTAAATTATCTTCTCAATATGAACCAAATAACAGGTAAGATTTGACTTTATTACGTTTTGGGATTAATATTGGGAAACAAATAAGAATTCAAGATTTGTTTTGAAGTTCTGTAAGAACTTTTTCACGGTTCTCAGTAGGGATCGAATTCTAAGTCTTAGTTCCAATGACTATTGTGACTACACAGACTACTGTGTTGTGATCGAGCTTTTGAGTAATAAGCAAGAATAAAGTTACTTCTATTTCGGATGAAATGACAATGACGGCCATGTTGTGCATTGAATAACTGAGTAAGGTATTTTTCGCCCTCATAAGTCAATGTTTTTTACACATGAAATCGAATTTGCAAAGCTTGTAGAGATCTAAAAGCTTAAGTATTTTTAAACTTTTGAATGAAGCATTCGTGTAAGCATTACGCGTATTTCAATTTTCTTACCGCTCCAATGGCTCTTTTTTGCAATGCAAAGAGCATAATAATGTTTTTTCATCTGTTCCGTACCATGTGCCAATTACGTATTGTAAACATTGTGAAAGAGCGGTCGATAATATATTTCCATAGCCTCTTCAGGTTATATATTTTTCATCATATTGATGTTCCCTACGGAATTTCAACATTTACTACTGATACGTGCAATATGCTCTCTGAAGGTTAGGTGTTTATCCCATGAACTTACAACAGTTGGTTTCATCAGTAAAACTGTCACCAATGTTAATGCGTGGAAGGAACGCATTTCCCTTGAGTGAGAATATAGTGCATATTGTCTTGTCGATATTGAGGCTTATTTTATTAGGTTTGATAAGCATTGAAACCTTTTGCAGCTCGTTATGATACTTTCTGCAATTAAAGTAGGATTTTCATTAAGAAGAGCTCTGAAGAGCGTGCTGTTTTCGACAAAAATTATGAATTTGAAAAATTGTCGAAAATTGTTCGACATTTCGAATAATTAAATAAAGAATTAAATTAATAAACAATTAAATAAATTAAAATAATTAAAATAAATAAAATGAACTTGAACAGAAAAATCCTGAAAATCAAAGTGAAAGTATTACCATTATTTTCTCTCGGTTCTAATTTAATTTGAACCTTTATTTTCCTAAGTGAGGTGACCTCGGGTTGGGCTGCGGCTCGACCTGCAGATTCTTTCCGTTCCCCGTAGAGCTTGATCCAGACGAGCTGGCGCTCCTTGCTGGTGGTTGTGCTCCGAACCAACTTCGGCGACGTCGGGTGACGTAATATCACCATGGTGGGGTCTAACCAATGTGTCACCTCTGAGCTTCAATCGTTCAGTTGACTGGTGTCTACGTCTTACGTTACCGTGTTACGTAGCGCAGTTTCTTCTGGCAACCTTAACTTCCTGTGTTTCATTCTTTCTATCTTTTGAGTTACAATAATTAGCGTTTTTTTCAATTTTTGTTGTGTTGTGCTCTGCGCACCAATTTTCCCCTTGGCGTACTCCATCGACCGAATAAACTCAAAGTAAATCAGATTAAATCGAATAAACTCAAATAAAATCGAATTTACAAAAGCCTGGCTCTACTAAAAGTGGAGGTTGACCGTGACCTTCTCATCAGAGCGCAGCACTGATCAAAGTCTTATCTAATTTCCATCGAATGAATCTCTAACTATTCTTTTCTTTTCTAAGATGGAGTGCGTCTCCTCTCGCTGTATTTCCCTCAAATGTCTTTTTCTTATGCCTGAACGTATTCCACTGAAGACTACCATTCTTTAGGTGAGTTAGTCGCTTAATTTTTAAACTCAAAGTGTCAATATATTTCGAATATTGAATTCTCGCGTCCTCCCTTTTTTTCCGCGCTCTAAACTGTCCTTCTAATCGCGGGCAGTATCTACGTCCTGAGACTGTTGTCCAGTTCTCTCGCTTCGGGTCAGCTACTTCTCGGAAGGCCCTCGGTTTCTTTTAGGCGGGTTAGTTGTGAGGTTCATTGTACTATTGCCATAGTTTGGGTTTACATTCCTGGCCATTTTTTCTTCGTTATCTAACTGGGCTTTTACTCGTGCAGTATTCACGTCGCGCCTGTTCTGTTGAGATTCTGTCTCTTTGGGTTGAGGCCTCTATACTTTGGGAAAGCCACCCGGTACCCGTCGGTGGGTTAATAGTTGAAATATCCTGAACTTATGGGGTAACAATTTTAGTTTCTTATCTGTGCTTATTTCCAAGTTTCACAGGTTTATTTTGTTCTGCAGCATTGGTAGCCGACTGTTGTGGGCCTGTATTGTGACCCTTCTACCTCGTTGGGTTGTTGCCGAGACGTTGGTTCTAGCGCCGGACACTTCGAAGCGTGCAGAGCTTTCGTTGATCTCACTGACAGCAGG
Source organism: Morinoia aosen (assembly GCA_030386875.1). NCBI lineage: Eukaryota > Metazoa > Arthropoda > Malacostraca > Amphipoda > Talitridae > Morinoia > Morinoia aosen. The sequence continues at coordinate 3,646,960 of CM059556.1, read as the reverse complement.
AGCGGACCTTGAATCGTCGTGCACCCTGGAATAACTCGGGAGCGGGAACGGAAGATCTCTCGTCAACCTCCACCTTAATTTTTGTTAAACATTGTTCTCACTCTACACTGTTTTCTGGGTTCCTTGCAGACTTCGGTCTGTTTTAAATGTAACCTTCTCTTTTGTTCAAGGAACCTAGCACTTTTTGTTTGTGGAGAGACAGTAACATGTTGGAGGAAACCGTAATATTAAAACTTGTTTCTAAATTTAACTCAGGCTGTGGCCTATCGATATAGTCTTCAGTTTCTAAATTTAACTCTTAGAGCGTGAAAATTCTCGCTATTGAATCTAAATAAAACTAGCTGGGTTGGGCTTCTGCCTAGCGTATTCGCCGGCCGTAGGCCGCATCTGACCTTGTGCGTCCCGTTTAGCGGGTATTTCTGGTGTTCACCTTTAAACTGTTATGAAATGAGTTAATTGAATATTTGAACTTGTATTTGTCATTTTTTTTCCTTCTTGAAAAGGTTAAGAGATAAAGTTCAGGCATTGACTAATCTCGATAAACCGATGTTAATCTAACGTATCCTAACAATTTAAACAATTTAAACAATTTAAACAATTTAAACAATTTAAACAATTTATTTACCACAGGTGATACAGAGGTAGAATGTTTCGCAAGTCTAATACAATGGTCAAATTTGAGTATAGCTACCTGTAGGCCCGAATAAATTCAGCGACTTCTAGGGCATCCTACCATTACATTATTCTAGGGTGTGCAATTAATAATGTTTAACCTAATTCACTTAGCCTAGTTTCGCATTAGATTGATCAACAAGATAATGAACTCGATATTGATGTTTCATTTTACAACATAGGTCATATGGACTATATTTAACAGTATATTCGATAACGATTTAGGAGCAGACTGAAAATCGGCGATATTACTCATGGCAAATTACATTATTAGGACCAGACATGTAGGAGGCAGGATTTGACTTGGTGATCTTACACGACTAGTATTCTGATAAGAAGTGAGACTCAAGATTTCTTTTGAATACCTTGTAAGAATTACTTTCACGGATCTCCGCAGGTATTGAGTTCCAAGTTTTAGTTCCAACGAATAGTATACTGTGTTGCGAGCGGGCCATTGAATAATAAGGAAGCATGAATTTACTTCTATTTCGCGATGGTCGTGATGACCAGTTTGCGCAGTTAATAATTGTTGTAGGCTATTGTCGCCATCATTAGTTAATGTTTTGTAAATGAAATCGCAGATGGAGATTTTGTAGAGATCCGAGAGTTTAAGTATTTGTAAATTTTTGAATGAATCATTTGTGTGAGCATTATATTCTAGGTTCTTTACCGCTCTGATGGCTCTTTTTTGCAGAGTAAAAATTATATTGGTTTTATTTTTATCAGTTTCATGTCATGCTTCTATTCCGTATTGCAAGCATGGCGAAATGAGCGTTCGATAAAGCATTAGTAAGGCTGCTTCAGGCAGGTAATTTTTAAATTTATTCAGGATTCCGAGGTATTTTGAAAATTTAGAACTAATATGAGCGATGTGCTCTTTGAAGGTCAGATGTTTATCTATTATGATGCCCAGAAATTTACATGAGTTGGGTTCTTCGATTTCACCTTCGTCAACTTTAATGCATGGGCGATATATTTTTCTTGTATGAGAATATAATATAATTTGTTTTATCGATATTAAGGCTTATTTTCTTAGCTTTAAGCCAAAATGAAACCTCATGGAGTTCTTTATTTATACTCTCCGCAACCGTAGTGGGATTTTGGTTCGGAAGGTCCGCAGAAAGTGTACTGTCATCGGCAAAAAGTATGAATTTAAAAAATGATGTAGATTTAATAATATCATTGATAAAAATCAGAAAAAGGAGAAGCCCAAGAACAGATCCTCGTGGAACTCCATGGCTAATTGTCTGTGGGTCCGATTTTGCGTCGTCTATGACAACGTATTGCTTCCGATTTGTTAGGTATGATCTGAAGCAATCATGGGCAACCCCACGAATGCCATAACAGTGTAGTTTCGAGAGTAATATTTTATGGTCCACACAATCGAATGCTTTTCGAAAGTCAAGAAATACAGAGAAGACAGGCTTTTCGTTTTCTATATTAGAATAAAGGAATTGTAAATGATTTATTATTACCTGTGTTGTTGATTTTTTACAGCGAAAGCCGTATTGTTTATCATAGAGAAATGATTTTTGTTCAAAATAAGAGTACACTTTTTTATACACAATTTTCTCGAATACCTTGCTAATAATTGGTAACACGGAGATAGGTTGATAATTGTTTACACAGGTTTTTTCACCATTTTTAAAGATAGGGGTTGCTCTAGCAACTTTGAGGGAGTTCGGGAAAGTGCCTAGTAAGAGAGACTGGTTAATAATATAGGATATCCGCGGGGCTACAATATCGGCAATAATTTCAAGTATTTTAGTCGGAAACGTTTGTAACCCACTCGATTTATTTTTCATGCTGTTTATGCACGCAATTAAATCGGAGGAGTTTGTAGGCGTAAAGAAAAAGGAGTTGTGTTCTCGAATATGATCCATAAATTCCAGGTGATCTGTAGGTTCACTTGGAATACCATTGGCTATAGTTTTCCCTACGTTTACAAAGAAGTTGTTGAAGAGATTAGCAATTTCATTCTTCTCATGGTATTTAACACTATCTTCAATGATATATTCAATTTTCTTTTTATCGGCGTTATTACGTTTACAACAAGAGTTAAGGAGGCTCCAAGTCTTCTTAACGTCAGCCTTGAATTGAGTAAACTTGAGGTTAAGTAGCTCTTTTTTAATGTTATTTGGTTTGTCACATAGTTTCTGAATCGGTTATATGTTTCTCTAGATATTCGCCCTTCGCAAAGGAGGGCTAGGTACGCTTGACGTTTCTTTATATTTATCACAGGTCTCTAGTAATTCAGGGCTTTTGTTTATTTTTCGGGGTAACTGTACGAGTTACAATTGGGCATCATTGGTTGTAAGCGGTCATTGTAGTTTCAGTCAACTTTACTACGGCTTCATCAATGCTCCTTGCATTGTTTTGTTGGGAGATGTGCAATGTCGGCATTGATTCTTCTAGAACGGTGCGCATTTCTTTTAAATTTGATTCGTTTATTTTACGTTATGAGTAAGTTTCAGCCCGTGCTTTGGTGCAAGCAATATAGACATTTTTCTTAATAAGAAAAACTGGAAAGTGATCTGATAAGTCAGAAGTAATTATTCCAGAAAGAAAATCAGTTGGGTCTGTCATAAAGATATTGTCAAGCAGCGTAGCACATTCTGAGGTTGTTCGTGTAGGCTTTGTGATGATCGGAAGGAAATATTTAGAATGAAATGCATTTAGGAAATTAGAGATTGGTTCATAGCTTTCATGTTTCAGTAAATCATAGTTGAAGTCACCGCATATTATTATGTCATTGTAGAAGGACCTGTTGAACTGAGAAATAATACGATTAAGTTCATTAAGGAAGGATATAGGACAGGCTGTAGGAGGCCTATACACCGTTCCAAGCACAATTCGTTTGCCATCTTTAGACAGTTCTACGAATAATGATTCTATATGATCCTGATTCAGTGTTGCACTTGCTATGATTCTCGAATCTATGGGCTTAGAAATGTATGTACTGATGCCCCCGCCTCGCTTGTTTTTTCGTAGCGAATGGTAACTATGATAATTTTCAAATTTAATCATCTCTTTGGTCGAGTCATCTAGCCAGCTTTCGGTGAAGCTAATTACATCTAGGTTATACTTAAGTTCAGTAATAGTGCATTGTATCTCTTCCAATTTTGGATCGAGTGACCTACAGTTCTAACACAGGAGCGAAAAACCCTGCCGGGTTATTCGGATAGATTCGTCGAATTTTGATATATCGGTATATCTGCAGTTTTCAGAGTCGTTTAGGTTTGGAAATATTCTGTTCAAATGATTGAGAACTGGGTCGATTTCATCTAATATATCAGCGTGATCAGTCATTCAAAATTAGTAAACAGTAGGCAGTGAGTACTATTGTATAACTTAAAACGAAATACAGAGTCAAGATTAAAAGGATATTCCTATATAAAAACTAGCTTAGAAAGTATAGAAAAGAGTAAAAAATCTATAGCGTGATTTCGTGAGTACACACAATACTCACCTAACACAATACTCACCTAACACAATGCCTAACCTAACATATCCTAACCTAACTTAAGCCAATGTCATCGTTCAGCTAGGTGGACCAGTGAAAAAATTCGGTCAACTTCACCAAACAAATACTAACATAACATTTTCTAACTTAACCCATCCTAACCTAACTCAGGAATTCAATCTCGAATGTAATCCATTCATAACTCGAATAGATTACCTTTCTTCGGTTCTTAGTCTATCTAGAAATTTTTTTTATCTCTGTCGGGCTAATTCTCTCCTCCGCTCCATTGTAAAGGGATAACGCAGTGTGAGTAGCTCAATAAGACACCTCATGTATAGATGGTATCTTCGTATAATAGACACGATACCGCGAGTCACGGCGCCTTCGTAATAATGAGGAGCGTAACGCACGAACTTCATTTTAAGCGTATTAATATATAGGTAAATTAGCTGAAAGTAAATAAATATCTATGAAGGATTTAGTAGATGGAGATCAAAGTGCAATGAGTGGCATGGATACCTTAAGTACTTATATTTTCTATGGATTCTGTATGAACTCGGGTTTTTTTTTTCTTTCCTCTATATTTATGAGTTCGTTATTTCTGTTTCTTTTCTGACAGACTCATTCGGCATGACGTTACGTTACAAGTTAAGAAGGGTAGCGCGGAGTGCTGCCACCACGAGGTATATATAGCCTCGACTAAAAATTAGAGTTTTGAACAATCGTGCGTATTTTCTCGGGTAGCATTGGCTGAGGGCCACGGCACGTGTTTCTTGTGCTAGTTCACGAGAGATGAGAGAGAGGACATAGACGAGGCCCAAGTTTTTCACATTTTTTGGACGGCAAGCAAGGATGACACGAGATTCTAAGTTGGTACACGTTATAGCGAGACTCGTCTTCCCCCGTAATTACTCTACGAAGACCTTACAACCACCGCTTCGAACCGGACCACTCGAACTCACACAGGGTCACTCAATTGATCGCCCACAATGACACGACAACAGACTGTGTACAAACAGCCAACACACGAGCCAAGGAAACACCGAGCCCGGGGAGTGTTTCGCATACACTCGAACTTCGAGCCCTCAACAATAAAGTGGATATTTGAGCCAGCCGAATTCTCAATTTATGAAGCTGAAATAAGGGAAGCCTCAACTATCAGAGCACCGATCGATGTTTGAGTAACTTTACTTTAACTAATCTCTGATCCCTTGCGTCCAAGCCCCTGACCTTTCTCTAGGCTCACCGGCGACTAAATTTTTTATGTATAATAAAAGCCAGCTTGATCGTCTCACACTCAACCCTGACTACCCGGTTTATGTCCGTTCCCGGCTCCGACTCCGCACCAAGTGACGTCTACTCGTCCCACTCACTCCCGCCTGGGCAGCGCTCCCCCCCTCCCGAAAGGGAGGGTGGTCGCCACACGAGCAGGGTAACGAGGGCGGGCAAGGTCCTGAGCCCCCCCCTTCCCCCACACAACCGGGGGTACGGCTGGTGGAGAGGGGTCGGTCTCATGGTCCCCACCGCCTCCCGTTACGGCTAATTAAATAAAGGTTCGCCTGACGGCGACTCTAACCTCAGCGCTCTGCGCAGTCGGCATGATGTTCCCCAGTTTTACAGCGCTGCGGCTGCATAGGCCAGCGCATCCAATTATCGAATTTAATATGGGGAGGATTTCTCTTCTGAGAACGTCCCGTTCATATATTTCCCAAGACCATAGCACGAAAGCCGGCTCTTAAATTTACGACCCGTGTAATATAAGAGGCTGTCTTTCCCGCATTTTATATTTTCCTCTCGGCAACGCTAACGGCTAGAATCCATGATATACAATCCTAACACAAGTCTAAAATGCACTTAAGTAATGCAGAAAGGAGATTTTAGTTGAAAAAAAAATACGAGGGTGAAAATTGAAATGACATGAAATGTGGCTGACAATTAGTAGAATGCTAATTATACAGAATTTCTTTCGAGGCCTTGATCACTTGTGGCAGCAAATATATTGATCAAGCGCTTCAGGCTTGTTGATTACTGAGGTCTTGGAGTGATTTGCCCTGGAATCTTAGGAGAGAAGACACAGATATTTCCATCCAAACCTTTTGCGATTCCAATTTTCTATACCGGGTGTCCCATAAAAACGTCCCCGACATTTTAATTGATTATATCTCCGTTTTAAATTAACATAATTGAATTTTCTTTTTCTTCACAATGTAGTAAATTTTTGTTTACTATTCGAATAATTTGAGTTTTTGAAAATCGGTTGAATAACCATTTTGCAATGACCGATTTACTGAAAGGGGAAGAAAAATTAATTGCTCAAAGGATAAGTTTTAAAAACAACACTGATGTTCTTTTTCAGTTCTCAATACCTACTGAAGAAAATAATTTCACAATGATGTATCCTACATACCACCAAGTATTTAAGCCCTTTGAGAGGTTTCGAGTTTCAAATATTTTCAATAACAGTGCTTCAACAACTGATAGAAAACAGTGACATAATCCGCAAAACGCTTCGTTCAATGGTGGCTAGAATAATATCAATACTTGCCTTGAAAAAAGAAAAAACAGTTAATTTGCAATAAAGTTCAAACAAATAAATGAAAATGCAAATAAATATAAGAAACTAAGAAAACAAATCCCTGCGACACATAGTTGAAAACACTCTTCAGGGCGCACATATATTGGAGTATAAGCAAACGAGTATAGGACATAGTGATTGGAGAGATTAATATTAGGAGTAAAATGGGCAGACTTAAATTTATGCGTCTAAGACTATGAGATCGATATTTAGGACAATTTCCTTTTTTTAGTTCTTATGTGTCGACTAGTATGTTAAAATAATGAGTATGCTAAAAATACAATGTTTTACCATAGGATAAATTTATAATATTTAGTAACTACGCTGATAATACTGGCAAAAGAGAGTTCACCGGAGTTAGAGACATGAGGATTATTGTACAGTGGTAACTATAACAATTGCAGCATAGCTGGAACAGTACGAAATGTTAACTACCGAAAATAATTTCATCATAATGCACTCACGAGCGTAAGAAAGTTAAAATTGCCAATGAATTACATCGCATTTTCAAATGTTTTAATATGAGCAAAAAATTTTTCAAACTCCTTAAAATTTGGACCTTGGCTTGATATTTACACATAGGGATCGTAATACAAATGCAGGATAATTGTTGAAACAAATGGTTTGGAGAAATGCGTTTCCTTCGTTGCGTTGGTCTGGTTTTGACAATGCATTTTACTACAAGTGTTAAAGAAAACATTCTCCATGTGATGCTTTGTTGAAAACACTCTCGTTAGTGCACTCCCATATTGAAATTTGAGTTTACGAACATAGGAACTAGTGAAATGAGGGATTAGGGTTGGAAGTAAAACGGGTAGATCCAAATTAAATTTGCGTCCAAGGCTATGGTTAAGGTGGATCCGAATTCGTACGAAAAATAGTTCGTCCGAATTCGTGCAAATTTTTCGTCCCAACTGTGTGGTTTCAGTGCCTCCGTCTATTCGGACGAATCTCTTCAGTTGGTAAAAAGTCAAGTGAGTCGTAGGATGGATGATCTGTACCGCTTGGAAAGTCCTCTGTTAAACATCTTACTGTTTGGAAGAACTGAAAATGTGAATCCATTATTCACTGCAAGAAACACGTACGGCGAGCACCATAAACTTTTTCTAGAACTTCTAAGTCAACCGAATAAGTTTTATGAGTATCATAGAAAGACACCACATACATGTTTTTACATTGCTAATGCAATCAAAGGTAGCATAAGAAAGGAATTGAATTTCCGTACCTGCATTTCTCTGTGTGAAAAATTTGCCCTAACACTAAGGTAAGATTTTAGAATTAAATAACAGGATAAATTAGTTAAGTGAAACAAAAATAAAAACAAAATTCCTTATTTAATGCTAATAACAAAAGTACTGCTTAAATTCCATATTCAATGAGAAAATTTTTATTAATTAGTCTAAACAACATAAATAAATAAAGAATAATCAAAGCTACGACAAATATTTAAGCAAATATGACTTGGAGGAAAGGTAAATCATTCCTAATAAAAGCGTAACGAATATGTAGTACACATTGCTGTGCGTAACTGGAGAAGTTAGTGGATGAAGGGTTATTGTGCGTAACCCTGCATCAACGCCTTAATTCGTGACTGTTTGGACGAAAAAACAAAATTTATTGAAACGCAAAATTGTTCGTCCGAAAAGATGCTGCCACTGTAACCATTTCCTATGTATTCCATTATTTTGATTGTTCGGACGAATTCGGATCCATCCACTGTAACCATAACCTTAGACTGTGAGTTTGCCATTAGAGGCAATTTTACAATGTTTCGTAGCAACTATTGAGCTTAATAACCGGCTCGGATAGAATGAAATATTTCTCAATAACACAGTAATTAAAGTTCGTATGCTAATAACATTGACACGAAAAAAAGTTCACTGGATTCAAATACATGAGAAGGATCGTTGTACAATGCTAACCATAACATTTGCAACATTGCTGGGACAAAACGAGAAAGTCGAAACAACGTAATACAGTGAGGTCAAAATTTACTCAAAAAGTATAAGGAACGACACATTGTCACACAAGATTAACAGGAGAATTTAATGACAGGAATGTTTTCTATATTTATACTCACGCACACACATATATATATATATATATATACATACACATACACTGAAAGAAATAATGGCCCTATTTTGAAACACCCAGGTGCATCTGACGTTTGTCCCCAAACCAAGACACGCAGAGGCATCATCAATGAGACACCCAAAACTAGGATGCATACCAGTGTCTCCAGACTCGATTTAGAGACGCTCTAGTGTCTCACTAAAAGTGCTTCAGTGTCTCATCGATGAGACACTTGGGCTAGAGTTTGATGCATTTACAAGTGATGTCTCACACAAAACTCTACGGATATTAAGCTGTAGCATTACACTGTCAAGCAAGGTTGGCGCTTCCAGCGCTATGAAGAAACTTGGATACTCATACGTATTCTTTAGCTAAGCGATAGCTACTGCTGGTGACATCAATATTAGGTCTAACCGCTGAACAGCTGCGGTGGGATCTACATTCGCCTCCAGCAGTTAGGCCTTTTCACGCCATCAGCTACATTTCTCGTTCAGGTGAGAGCGACAGCGACTAAGCGGTGACTTCCCCTGAAGAGTACATTTGAACAATCACTGTGTCTACGTAACATAAGTTCAATTTGATCCGTGTTACATTTACTGAACACTTGAATAACTGAAGTCAATTTGAGGGGTGACTAAGCTATTACATTATCATCGCCAATAAAAGATAGGCAGCATTTTGAGACACTTCAAGCTCATCGAGATGTCGCACTTCCGATGAGATATCTACTCTGTTTCTGAGACGTTATGGCTATCTTTGAGACACCTGAACAGCCATGAGACACTTAGAGAGGCAAACATTTCTTTCAGCACTGAAAGAAATAATAGCCCTATTTTGAAACACCCAGGTGCATCTGACGTTTGTCCCAAAACCGAGACACGCAGATGCATCATCAATGAGACACCCAAGATTAGGATGCATGCCAGTGTCTCCAGACCCGATAAAGAGACGCTCTAGTGTCTCACTAAAGTGCTTCAGTGTCTCATCGATGAGACACTTGGGCTTGAGTTTGATGCATTTATAACTGATGTCTCACACAAAACTCTACGGATATTAAACTGAAGCATTGCACTGCCAAGCAAGATTGACGCTTCCAGCGCCATGAAGAAACCTTCATACGCCTACGTATACTTGAGCTAAGCGAGGAGCTGCAATCATCTTCAGCAGAAAGACCCTTTCCATGCCACCAGCTTCACTTTTCGTTCAGCTGAGAGCATTAGCGACACCGCATTAACTTCTCCTAAAGGGGTTACCTTAACAGAACGCAGATATTGTTTTGTGTCGGGAAAAAATTCAATTTCTTCCGTATCACATTTACTGAACACTTAAATAACTATAGTCAGATATGGGGGGTGACTAAGCTATTACATTATCATCGCCAATATAAGACGGGCAGCATTTTGAGACACTTCGTGCTCATCTAGGGGTCGCACTTCCGATGAGGTATCTGCTCTCTTTTTGAGACGTTCTGGCTATCTATGAGACACCTTAACAGTCATGAGACACTTAGCGAGGCCAAAATTTCTTTCAGTGAGTGTATATACACATATCTATATACATGCATACATACGATATTCACATGTGCATACATACATGTACTTAATATTCGCATAGAAGCAATCGCATCGCATATGCAAAGTGCAAACATTCTTGATTGTGGTATAATGTAATAAGAGATAGGATAATCAGCAATGAAAATTCCTGACTACTTTTCCAGTACGTAATGCAGTTCACACTTATTGTGTAGACGCAAGATCACGAGATATTTTAGTTTAGAATTCTCTGAATGATTGAGGGCTTTTGATGCTCTGAGCAAGTTTATTCCACAGTAAGGTGCCTGATACTGTCAGAGCTTTCTGCCCAATGCTAGTGGATTAAGACATGTCTCCTATTCGGCTTTAGGTTGGTGACGGAAGGGGGATAGAATTTCGCTATTTCAGCATTGCTCTGAAGAATATATAAAGAGGAGAATACGTATTGGGCTTTGTGCGCCAGAAACCTTTCCTGAATAGGAGTCCAGCCGAGCTTATTTAGGAGAGGTGTTACGTGAGCATTCTTTTTAAATTTACCTTTGCATACAACCTTAGCTGCTAAATTTATGCATTTTTTTTAAAAAAGAAATGGGGAGTATGTCGAAGGGAAATAAATTACTTACTTTATTTAAACGTTATTTAAGGTAATGATTTGTTAGTCTTTGAAATTTTTTTTTGTTCGATTTTTTGGAAAGTACAAAATCAGAAAAAATATCAATATTGCTTTAAAAAATTTCCTTTGAACCATTACTTTTTCTAGTTTTATATATATGAATATGTGTGTTTATATATATGGATATGTGTGTGTACGTGTGTGTGCATGTATGTGTATGTGTGCGCACGAATGTATGTCTATGTATCTGTGTGCACATGTACATTTTCGCACATATATATACACACATATGCATATATATATGTTTCTATTTCTATTTTGCGTAAAAGCGAACCCTCAAGACACATTACATTTTACGCAAAGCTCTGCGACCAGTTAACACTGAACCAAATACCAGAAATAAATACATTTCTTGCGCTTGCTTAATGATTCAAAAATAGATCTACCACGACCCCAGAGGGCATTTCTGTGAATAGAATAAATGAAAAATATAAATAAATAATTAAAGTAAAGCGCTCGTAAAAAATCATCTCTCTGTCCGTATGCTGAACAAGCCATGAATGTCATTTTTGCGTGTAAGTTTGTTTACGAGTTTCTAGATGTGCGTGCTGTGTAGCGCGATGTTCTTTATAAATTACTTTGTGACTTACCTTTTCTCATTACTTGATAGTCATTTACGATGGTGTTTCAATCTTCTTCGGTACAGCGTTTTTTGTCTTTTTCTTATTTCGATTCAACTAATAATTTAGGAGTTCCGAAGAATTTTTTAGTAGTTTTTCAATTATTTATAAGTTGTCAGTCATCTCTTGGAACATAGAACGTCCAAGAGATTGTATTTTTCATTTCACTATCCCTGACAGGGTTAATCTATTAGCACGCCACGTATGGTTATAATAATAAACTCAGTTAACGATAATGTCGGTCGCTTTGGTAAACTACCGAAGTGTTCTCTCAACATCACGACTTGATATCTCTATCAAAGTTCAAATCTCACTGTTACCGCCTGTCAAGGAATGGAAAGACGTAGGGATTAAAATGTTTTCGAGTTAGACTTTTTTCTTAATTTATGTCGCTCTGTGTTGTGCTTCTGCTTGCTTTTTCCATCGGTCTTCATTACTGTAGTCTTGCGTTTAAATAAAACGCGTGCTGAACGCAACACCTTTTTTTATATAGTTCGGGATATCAAGGAATTTATTCATAGCTTCAGCTGTCACCGCTCGAGGCGGAGGTGCATTGTGGGTTACGAGACTTGTATGTTCATGTATCAGTCTTGACTTGATAGCCGTGCCAATATTTTCATTATTTCGTGTTCTAGAGTGTAACAGTTTGGTTTTGATATGTTCATCAGTGAGGTCTTCAATCGTCTCCCAGACTGGGGTACTCGAGGCAAGTTTCAGCTACAGCCTGACTATGCGAGCCGAGCGCTTACTCTTGCCTTCATTGTCTTTGTCTTGGGGTTTCTCTTGATATTCCCGTCTCGCCGCCTATATAAGGCAAAGTTGCCTGTCGTGTGACGCTCAATCAATCATATTCGTCCGCTCCTGTTACCGCCCTTGAATCTCTCCGAGTAAAGCCTCCACCAAGATAACTACGTGTTTCACTGCCCCGAACATTTGGTGGCGCAGTCTGGTGCGATTTCACGACTCCGTGTGATACTTTTCAAACCTTAAGAACCTTAAGTATAAGAAGATTTAACGAAGAAAGAAGGTTGAAGTTGTTCCTGTGCTGAAGAGTTGCAGAACTTACGATACATCTTCAATGACTGGCAGCAAGGATAACCAGGTTTGTTCGAGGCAGGAGAAGACCTTGAAATTGTATTTGAAATCACCTTTGGAGCAGCAGTCCCGACGACGAGTGATAAGTGAAAGAACAACTTTTTAAGTGTACGTAGCAAATAATTAGGGATCGCAGTGTAAAGGATCAAGAAACAGTACCGTTTCAGAAATCTATTTGCTTCTGCGAGCAAGTTATCAATAATTTTAAACTGTGCGGAGCTTCGCGCTTGGCGGCAATGGTACGCGTTGGGGGCAGGCTACACGAGCAGCCACCTCACCCCCCAGGCCCGCCGCTCGCCGTTCCAACTCAATTTACAATCTAAGAATTATAAATCGAGCCGGAACTTTGCGCTTGGCGGCAAATGGTACGAGTTGGGGGGCAGGCTACACGAGCAGCCCCCTCACTGCCCAGGCCCGCCGCTCGCCGCCCCTTCCTCGAGTCTCCAAGCACTGGAAATAAAGAATGAGAGTGAACATACAGGCACTTGATCCTTAATTGACTGAAAAAGAATTAACGTAATTAATTTTACTTTGTTTGATGAGCCACCATCAAACGCGATCCATCAATATATTGCTCAGAATAATGTGTGATAATGGTTCGAGTCCTCAAGGAAATCTCCATAATATAAATGGCAGGGGTTCGGAAACTTTAGGGGTTTGGCAAGTCCGGCAAGCTTCCTCACCTCAAGGCATAACGCCACGAAGTGTAGACCCCCTGGTAGTGGATTTACGTCCGCCTGTCCCCAGTCTGGTAAGTGGAGCAGCGTGGAAGTCGAACGCCTCCAGCAGGTAAGTGTGGAGTAGCGTGGAAGTCGAGCGCCTCCAGCAGGTAAATAACACCTATGGTGCTCCCCGTGGATTTCGTAGGATATGGCTTTAAATGAGCAGTTTACGCCGATGGTGGTGCCAGATTGGAGGTCTGTGAAAAGTCTGATTATTCGGTGCTAATGCACGCTTAAGTATACTTCTTATCGATCGTCAGTCGCTAAGAAGAACGGAAACTGCCGGGCCAAGAATTTGTTCCCTACATCCTGCCCTTTAAATCATGAAAATAAATTTACTAACCTGATGCTCTTAAATCTAGCTTAAATCTAATAGGCGAGCTGGCAGAATGAAATAAACAAGACAGCATGCCGAACTAAGGCAAGAAATTTGTACAGTACGAGAACTTTGAGTGTTGATATATTACTACGAACAAAGAGTGACACACTAAATTAAATAAACTGTTGCAGTGATTTCTAGGAACAGTGGTACCCAACCTCAAATCTACCCAATCCACGACTACGTCTCACGACATCGTTTAGCAGCGGCATCCTACCCTGCAGCACGACGTTTTGAGTTAAGTAAATTCTTGGGTGGAATTCTTGCGTGTGCGAGTGCATCTGTACCGGAGCGTAAGCAGAGGCAGCTCGTTTTTTTTTTGTTTTGACTAGTCTTTTCTGTGTCGGCGAAGGCCGTGCTTGACAACAACAGCCGCATTGCGCGGGCCTGCATTGAGCAAGGCTCGGAGACTTTCAGTGACATTTGAGAAGTAATATAAGGCGGAGTGTGACGCTCGTTAGTTGGATTACCGCGGTAAATTACCATTCATTCTATTTACAGCGTGGGAAGATTTCCCAGAGTAAGTGTAACTTTGTATTATTGTGATTTGTATTGTTGGTAAGAGGATCAGGTGTTTTATTGTGTTTTTTTCTGGAGTATTAACGTTTTTTACTGTTCCAAGTTTTTCGAGTAAATTTCAGGATGTGTGGTAGTGAGGAAATCAGCTGTTATTGATCATGTATTGTTAGTAGGTAAAATTTTTTTTGCATATTGTGAAATATTTGCACTTTGTTATATTTAACGGTGATGTGCAATTTTTAAAGTTTGAATATCTGTGTTACGAAAAAACTGATGTCGGATACCTCGGATTCCGAGGAATACATACGTTCAGATACGATAAAAACAAGAAGTGGTAGGATCAGCGTCCCGCGGTTTACAGCTACCCAAAATACAACCATGACTACTCCAGTTGGCGCCACTGCGCCTGGTACGAGTGCTAGTAGTGCTAGTGACAGGACTCTGTTGGCTAGGGAAATTGCTGCGAATATGCCTAGAGCTGGAACCATACTGTCCAATGCGGAGATACCCGTCTTCCGAGGAAGACGTAGAAAGGACGACCCAGAAATTCTTAAAAATAAAAGTTGGAGCACTCACATAATGAATTTAAAAGCTTACATGTCTCTTCTGCCAGATGTGAGTTCTGATGATAGCAAAAAAGAGCTTCTTGTTCGTTCTGCCAATAAACAAGTGGGAGATTTTAATTCCGTAGTAACCAAGGTAGTGAACTCTGATCTAAATTATACTTTCGAGGAAGTTATTAAAATTTTGGATGATATCTACGTATGCAGGGGTGAAAAGTCAATTCACGCTCTTGCATGCGATCTAAATGAGTTACAGTTGGTACGCAATGATGCTTTAGCAGCTCAATTAGTCACAGCTTTTGCAAAAATACCTAAATTGTCTGAGAATATTTTGAATTCAAACACGCTGGGTTGGCAGCGTCATCCTTATTACCAGGCTTGTCCAACTCAGGCTGAACTCAAACATTTCGTAGGAGACAGCGTAGTTTACAGTCTCGCGTTAACCATTTTGGTCCCTTGCTGGACGAATCTTTCTCGAAAAAAATTTTTGAATGTCAATTTAGTACTTCAGAAGAACTGCTAGCGCGTTTGATAGCTGCTGTTAGAAGTCAAGCTGAGACAAAGAAAATCCTAGCGATCCAGTACCCAACCCAGTACGAAAATTAAAGTTATTTTGCAGATGTGACTAGTGGTCTTGATGAATGCGTTGAGGCGCAGGACTCTTTGCAGGAGAGTGAAGTTTTCTACGGGAATTACGGGAACTACCGTAGGAATCGTGCAGGACAACGTAGGACTACTCCTAGACCCTGGTTGCGAAATCCTCGTGGAAGAGCGAGGGAATTTAGTGGTTACGTAGGAGATAGAGGAATAGGATCCATGGAGTGCAATACTGTGCGGACAGACAGTAGTTCTGGTAGTTCTGGTCAGGCTTCAGGGCACTTTGCGGGAGCTAAAAAACGAGGTTTCCCATTCTGTAATTCTTGTTCCATGGTTGGCCATTTTGAGAGTAGATCTCAGAGAGGTCAGTTTAAAGCGAGAGGAAATAGCGGGCCCGGGTGTTTCGCTTGTGGCGGTGCACATTTTGTGAAAAATTGTAGAGCTTCGGGAAGTGAAATTAGGAGTTACAAGGCTTATCTACGCGGTTGTAACATAAACAGAGGTAGCCAATCGCGCGGTAGGAGTGAGGTGCATTTTGCAGATTCCGAGCCTGATGCTCGGAATTTTTTATCAGAAGAGTGGAAAAAGGTAGAGGTAGCAGTGAGAACTAGATTGAGCCCGAGAGAAAGAGCAGCGCTCTCGTAAATCCTAAAGCTGTGGTCGAAATTCCAGATACACCCGAGACAAACAAATTTGAATCCTTCATTGATCCGTTGTTCAAGTGTGAAAATAGGTACAAATTACTGCAAGACGAAGAGCTTGCAGATAATAGGCAACAACAAAACAAAGCTGTTGAGGCTTACTTCTCCTCTAGTGTTGTGAGGGGCAATTTCAATAAAAAAGGCACTGGTTTGGTTGCTTTTAGAAAATCTAATAAACCTACGATAATTTTAAATAATAATGATCAGTATTTAAGTGCCCTGTTAGATGTCGGCTCCGAAAAATGCCTAATAAGGTACAAGCAGATCAAGCACCTGAATGAAGAAGTTAAGCCAAGTTGCCTGACTGTGAAAGGTATAAATAGCAGAAGTAACGTCAGCGGAGAAGTCGATTTGATTATTTCAATTCCTGGTGTTGACAGAGTGCTAAAAACTAGTGCTTTGATCGTCAAAGATGCAAAATTTAATTACGATCTTATTTTAGGACGTGATGTGCTGAGTGACGCCATCATTAATTTTAAAAACGGAACCCTTGTTTGGGAAGGTGTTACGGTGCCATTTAATGAATTAAATGTGGAACCGGCATTAAGTAGAGAAGTTGCGATGAAAAATATCGTGAACAGCGACTGTCTGTTGTCTGATGTTGTGGTTGCCAGGAAGAGCAACGGAGGCAGTTACCGCGCGAAAAATAGTAGCTGCAGAGAAGAAAAAAAAACGTGCCCGCGGGTGAGGCGAGGCAGAGCGCAAGGCCGCTGATAGTTCATTCCCTCAGGTGGAGGTGTCCAGTAAACCTATGAAGTTGTTTTACGGGTTTGTTAATAAAGCAATACCCGGAGAGTATTTGATTATGAAAAGATGTTTTGAGAATGGTGCCCTTTTGGCCGAGTCGATTGTTCAAGTCGGGGAAGACGACGTGGTGCCTGTGATGATTTTAAATGCACAAGAAGATGCTGTGCACTTTAGCGAGAATTCAATGTAATGCAATTTGGAATTATTTGCAGCTGATGAGATCGAGAACGAAATTTATGTCACTAGCGTTGAAACAGCACTTAGAGACGCTAATAATGTGGAAAATAGTTCTGACGCTGTGTCGGAGTCAATGCAGTTTGTCTCGGCTGGTGGTGGAATTAAGGCCATAGCAGGGAGGAAACTTGGGTTGCATTCTGACTGACGATCGCAGCGGAAATCAAGTTCTCGCTAGTAATGTGGAGTTGGGAGTTAATGCACAAATAGGTGTGACGTGTGCAGGGAAGCAGGAAGTACGACGTCCTTTAACAAATGATGATGTCTCATTTCATGAAGAGGACATGCAGTTGCCTTTATTAAATTTATTAAATCAGTTTCGTGATGTAGTTTCGTTAGAAGGCGAAACTATAGGTGTTACAAACATTATGACGCACCGGATACAGCTAAAACCGGATGCACCTGTTCTGAATTTAGCTCCTTACAGAATTCCTCATAAATATCAGGAGGTTATAAAAATTACTAATGATATGCTTTCACAAGGTATAGTCGAGGAATCGATTTCAGATTTGAGCTTCCCTGTCATCGTTGTTAAGAAAAAGAGCGGAGAACTCCGCCCCGTGATAGATTTCAGGGCCCTTAACAAAGTTTTGGTGAAAGAGTCTTATCCTATACCCAGAATTGATGAAATATTATCAGCTTTAGGAGGGAACAAATGGTTCACTAATTTAGATCTGCGCTCTGCTTCCCATCAGGTCAAATTAGACCAAGAGAGTAGGAAATTTACTGCTCTTAGTGTTAACTATCGGAAGTTCCACTTCCGTAGGATACCGTTCGGATTGAGTACCAGTCCCAGTGTATTCCAGCGAGTGATGACCTCTGCCCTTGCACCTGTTTTGGGGAAATTGGCGTTCGTTTTTCTAGACGATATTTTGGTATATTCCAAAACTAAAAATCAGCATTTGGCTGACATTGGAAGCGTCCTTAAGATGCTTCGGTCTGGTAACTTGTCGTTGAAGCTTGAAAAATGTCATTTTTTCAAAAAAGAGATTTAATATTTGGGGCACATTATTGCCGCAGATGGTATTAGATGTAAATATTCGGAGAAACTGCAGGATTGCAAAGCTCCTGTATATGTGAAGGAATTACAACAGTTCTTGGGTTTACCTAACTATTTTCGAAATTTCTTGCCAAATTTTGCCGAGGTTGCTTTTAAGGTTGCTTTTCAACAGACTTTTAAGAAAGGACGTTGACTACACGTGGAGCGACGAATGCCAGAAGAGTTTTGTTTTTATTAAATCTGCCTTGACTTCTGACACGGTTTTAAGACATCCTGACTACACTAAGGACTTCCCCGTATTTACAGACGCGTCTAACTTTGGGATCGGAGGCGTTCTGATACAGGCAGAAGATTCAAGCGATCAAATTTTGCGCCCTGTGGCTTACTTTAATAAAAGTTTAAATTCCAGTCAGAGGAGGTATAGTACCACCAAGAAAGAATTTTTTGCGATTTATTCAGCTCTGAAATATTTTAAATATTTAATTACTGGCTATCCTATCCGTGTCTACACGGATCATCGGCCTCTCGCGCCGCTCTTTAATAAAAAACTCCCTGAGGACACCCATATGGCCAGATGGTGTATAAAAGTGCATTCATTTGATCCCGTTTTAAAATATTTGCCTGGAAAACAAAATGTCGTAGCTGATTATTTAAGGAGACTACCTGTAAACAATGAGAAATTAACCGCTAAAGAACTAGAGCGCTGTGATGCTCTGGAATCCGCGCTTGAATCAAATGTCTGTATTTTTGAGACTCGATCGCAGAGAAAAAAAGACGTGGCTAGACATGAGGTAGTTGAGCCGCCGCCTAGCGACAGTGCTGACGACGCAACAAGCAAAAAGGCACGTCCCAAGCTCAGTGACTATGTACCGAAAGACGATCATATTTCTTGGACTATAAAATAATTTATCGACGAGCAGGAGAAAGATCCTTTTTGCATAGATGTGAAAGAAGCTCTACTACGTGGTAGTGTTTCTAAAATTCCGGACCTACAGAAATTTTAAATTCTGAACGACATTTTGTACCGACGTAGACAAATTGACAATCGAACTAGTACAATATTAACGGCAGTGGTACCTAACTCTTTAATGGGTAAAGCAATTTTGGCAATTCATTCGATGTATCCTACTGATGATGTGCATACGTTGTTTAAATTTAAAATAAGATTCTACAATCATTTGGAAAAAACGATTGCGCGAAAATTCGTACGAGATTGTGAAGTTTGTAAATTACTTAAGGCACGACCTTCTGTGCCAATTAAAATTTTGACAGCTCCAATAGCGAAAGAACCGTTTGAGGTTATTTCAATGGACTATCTTGGCCCACTTAAGGTTACCGATAGTGGTAACAAATATATATTAGTAATAATTGACCTTTTCTCTAGATTTTGCAAACTCTACGCGACTTCAAATCGTCGTACAGACACGGTAATTTCATGTTCAAGTAATTGTTTTTCCATTTTTGGGTTTCCTAAAACTCTGATTTCTGATAATGCTTTGGAGTTTAAGTCGGTGGCGGTTAAGCAATTTGCAAATGTTCATGCTATCGCGAAAAAAGAAGTTCTGGCGTATAGTCCTCATTCCAACGCTATAGTAGAAAGGAATAATAAGAAAATTACTAATCTGTTGAAACTATACGTAAATTCTCTCCCTCATGCCGAGTGGGATCAGTGCATAGAGGTGGTCGAAAATACATTGACCAATGCGCTAAATTCTACTTTAGGCGAAACTCCGAGTTTCGTAATGTTCAATAGAGACACTTGCCTTTTTTACCAAAGCGAGAGTTTTGATACCATAACTTACAGTTATGATGAAGAAATAGATTTGGTTAATTTTCGAGCGAAAGAAGCCACCCGCACCGTAGAGAACATTAGAAATTTGATATTGGATAACACCACGGAAAGGAATCTTTATAGAAATCTCAAGCGTAGAAATAAAGACGTCCTGTTGGGGACAGGGTGCTTTTAAAAAATCACGAGAAAAAGCATAAGTTGGAATTAACCTGTTAGGGCCAGCCGTGGTTCTGAAGGTCAAGCGAAATTGGGCCGAATTTAAAATTGTTCCAAAATTTATAAAAGCAATTTAAACCACATATTACCCTTGAGGAGGGTTCAACTGTGAGTTAAAAAGACCAAGTTTTTTTTGCTATGCTTATGACTTACGTTTTGACGTTGCAACGACTCGACGAATTACGATTTACTGTGTAGGACTACTGTGTTACATTATTTAACATTTTCACTAAGGTTTGTTAATCAAAGTTTAAGGATTTTTACTATGTAATATGCGCTGTGTTTCATAAGTTGTTTTCCATTATTATTCTGAATAACCAATATGCTCTATATTAAGCACCTTTTTGTGCTGCGCTTTTAGGGTTAATTTAGGTTAAGTATTGTATTTGAACCTCGAGGTTTAGAGGGATGTACTCTAAACCTATCTATATTGAATCCTGAGGCTGTCTATGAGACATCTTTATTAATCATTGCAAATTCACTTTCGACATTATATTGTGCAACTCTAGGCGTGAAACCACTTGGATGTGCTGCTGAATTGACAATTTAATTGGTGAGCGAATTCTCCGATTGCTAAATGCAATCGCTGATATTGCAGTCCATCACGTGGCGCTGCGGCGCAACTCACAATGCAATTTTTGTTTTCAGTTGGAATGTTCTGTTGTTAGCGCAAATGAATTAAATTCATACAGTGGTTGTTTGCTACCCGACCGAGGGTCCGAACACGATTATCTATTAGAAATTTTTCTCACGCATACGTACAACACGAAAATTTTGATTTTCTGATTTTGCTATTATTTTTTTTTCTCTTCTTTAGTACATTGTTTCTGTTTCGATGTGCATCAGGCTACTGAAGTCTTTGCATCAAGATTTTATGTTTGTAAGTTAGGCTTTTCTGTTTGTTTTTGGTCTTGCTAATCGTCTTTGTTTCTGTTCCTCGTGCTGGATACGCAGGCCCTACATGGACGTGTAGGCCATGGGAAACAAGATAAGTCTCGTCGATGTGGATACCCTAGTATCAGCGCTGTCACAAAATCAAAACATGAAATCAGAATTCTACGAAGACCTAATGAAGTCGAGTTCAAATATGGACTCCCGTATGGACCTGTTGCCAGACAGCGTCACCGACGTCCTGGTGATGCTGCTTTTGCTAACAACGATGGGCCTCGGGACGGTTCTGTATTATGTGAAAAAGAGCTTAGAGTCTCTTTCTGAGCGCTCCGAGCGCTTCGAGGATGTGCAACTTCGGCGAGGGGCGCTGAGGCCGCCCAGGTGCAACAATCACCAAGATCAAGTGTAGTCACGAACGTTGACATTAGTGGTGATGTGTTGGTGAAAAATTGAAATTAAATTGAGAAATTTAAAAAAGGAAATTTCTAAAGTGCTAAATTGAATGGCCAAATTGAAAATATTGAAAATTAAGCGCGGAAACGTAATAAAGCTACATATTGGAAAAAATGAAAGTTTTAATCTAACGCGTTGGAAAATTACGTCTCGCAAAGTGTTTATTGGAATTGTTAAGTTAAGTTGGTGAACGGAGTTGTGTTTCTTTTAGCAGTAAGATGATTTAATCGCTCCTATAACCATATAATCTTTTAATAATAACTGCAAGCTCTTATTAAAAGTGTTGCGCAATTTTACAACGCCCAGCAAAATTTAGGAACGGAACGTATGTCTGTGCATAATTACATGATGCTAATTTCTTAATGTGTAAACTTTGAGGTTTTCTTTTTCGGTTTGTTGGAAATTATTTTTTTTAATTTTTGCTAATTGCGTTAATAATGAAAAGATATGGCGTTTTTCTAACCCTACCTCTGTCGGCGTGCTGACTATCTTGTTGCACGGTAAGTTAGTACTAGTGCTGACCGGTGGTAGCAGCTGGTGTTTAGCTAATTACCAATTCGCTTGTTGTTTCCTTATTTATTAAGTATAACCTAATAATAGTTTTTTTAACATCTGGTGTTACCATGGTTGTAAGGTGTGGAAGAATTTAAAAGTTTATTTTGCTCTTTAATATTCTTATTTTCTTTAATCTTCTTTAATATTCTTTTTTAGAAGTGTTAACGTTTTCTTTTTTCCAATGTTGTGTGGTTCCTAAATTTTTCGATGCGTTCCATCTTGTTCAATAATTTTTTTTGCGTTTTTCAAGTAAGGACTATATTACAATATGAAAAGTGGGTGGTAATTGCTAGTGTAAGTCGTTAAGGTGCTAATGGAAATGGCGTGTTCATAATACTTCTTTTGTTTGTTTTGCGTTTTTGAATTTTTAATCTCTATCGTTGTTTGTTCCGAGTTGTTTCAGTTTACTTTTGAACAGGGCATTTTTATTTGTTGTTCGCTTCAGCTGCCCTCGTTTTTGCTTGTATTGCCATGTATTAAATAATACAAATAATTCTTGGATGGTATATTGTTAATTAAAATTGGTTTACGATTTAATATAGTATGAGCTGCGTGACGATTTAAAATGCGGACGTAAGTAATAGCGCTATTTTTAGCCTAGGGTTGTCGTTTGATTGTTGAATATAATTTGTCAGCCGACTCTGTTAAGTCTCCCAATTCCCTTTGAATTTTTTTGATTACCCTGTTTGTGTTTAATTTTATTCTCATCCGATTACTTGCTTATCCAAAAAGAGGGGGGGAGTAATATGCGAGCCGAGCGCTTACTCTTGCCTTCATTGTCTTTGCCTTGGGGTTTCTCTTGATATTCCCGTCTCGCAGCCTATATAAGGCAAAGTTGCCTGTCGTGTGACGCTCAATCAATCATATTCGTCCGCTCCTGTTACCGCCCTTGAATCTCTCCGAGTAAAGCCTCCACCAAGATAACTACGTGTTTCACTGCCCCGAACATGACCAGTTCCTGTATGTGTAGAAAAACTAGCATTGTTCAACTTAACTACGAGCGAAAAACCGAAGTGTGCCAGAGGCAGCTGCGGGTGGCAGCTTCTGGAACCCAGCTACTATCCTGGCTTCAATACTTGCCATTTTTAGTGGACTACACTTCGCGTCTCTTCCTGGACTCGCTCGATCTAGAACTTAACGTTCTACACTAGAAGCTGCGATCTGGCCGGCTCGAAGCAGTCTGTTCTAATAGTGTTTAGGAGTTTTTTATTTACTTTACTCTATATTGTTGCTATGTTAGTCCTGTGGTCAGAATCCTCCGCGGAGTGCTTATTGTTTAAATTCATTAACTACAGCTGTCTAGGTGTCCGTTTTATTATTTAATTGTATCTTGTATTCTATTCTAATTTCGTGTATTCAAGTGCTCTGCGCTAAACATGATAAAAAATTTGTCTTAAGTAAACTGTTATACCTTATTCTCATTTTTCCACCGGTTCCCCAAGTCGTATATCCGTAACCTGAACACCGCCCATAACCAAATTTCGTTCATTTATGCACGGTACTTCCAATACTTTCACTCTGCTTCTCCACTCAATCCAAACAACTAGGGTTAGCGTACAGCCCAGCTAACTGACGTCCAAATAATTGAAATGTTTCCACCAGTAGTACATTCGGGGCCACGAGTTTAGTCTAACTACATAGACGAGTACCGGAACCATGATCCCCTCACCGTGGATTTACTCTTACAATCACCAACGTGTATCATCTTAAGACGCCCCGATAGCGACTCACCAATGGAGACGAGAATTAACACGTATGGTTTGTCAATTAGTACGCCTCCTATGGTCTATCTATTTGTACATCTTTGATAGTTTGTCTATTTGTACACCTCCGAAAGTTTGTCTATCACTTTGGAACGTTTGTCTTATATAGGACGTCTTATATAAAGAAATTTTTACAAGCATGTATCTCATGTGGCGATGTTTTTGGAAATAAACTGTTTTTCTTTCTTTCTTTCTTTCTTCATTTTTTTCTTTCTTACCTAATGGAACCTAAGCCTCCTCAACCTAAAGTAGTGGAACCTCAGCCTCGTTAACCTAACCTAGTGGAACCTGAGCCTCTCTCAACCTAACCTAGTGAAACCTAAGCCTCCCCAACCCAACCTGGTGAAACCTAAGCATCACCAGCCTGACCTAGCGGAACGTGACGGAACATGCTTTATTGTTTTACATATTATTATGACTTTTTAAAATAGTTAGCGGCAAGTAGAGATAAAATCACAGGACTTAAATACGTAGCATGATGGTTAACACATTATCATATCATTTGCTGAGTATAGCGGAGTTATATTTTTGTGATACGGGCGACAAATGAAGATAACGTCAGCTTGTAACGTCTCTTTCCTGAACGAGCTTCAAAGCATTATATCTCAGTTCAACAAGTCTCTATATAGTGACATAATAATCTGCGGGGATTTCAACTACGATCTTCTACAATATGATAGCTGTGAGCAAATCTCAAACTTCATAAATGTTTTTCAGTCTAGTTCCTTCCTTCCAATCATCACGAAACCTACACGTGTTGCTTCTGAATCAGCTACGTTACTCGATAATATTTTTATGTTAGATCCGACTGATTTTCTTACCGGAATAATAATTTCTGACTTATCTGACCATTTCCCGGTGTTTCTCATCAAGAAAAATGTCTATAATCCTTGTACCAGCCCACAGGCTGATACTTATTCATTTCGTTGTGTAAACGAATACAACTTGGGAACAATGCGAACTGTTCTAGAAGAATTAATGCCATCATTAGACGTCTATGAACGGGACAATAATGCGATTAACATTGATGAAGCAATACTAAATTTAACTGAAATTATAACGACCGCATATAACCAGTGTTGTCCAATAATCACCCGCACAATTAAGCCGAAAAATAGACAAAAGCCCTGGATTACTGAAGATATCGTGATCAATATAAAGAAACGTCAAGCGTACCTAGCCTTACTATACGAAGGGCGAATATCTAAAGTAACGTACAACAGATTCAGGAATCATGTGACAAATCAAATACGAACCTCAAAACGAGACTACTTCACGCGCAAATTTACTGAATACAAAACTGATATTAAAAAAACTTGGCGCCTGCTTAATTCATGCTATAAACCGAATAATAATACTACGAAAACAATTGAGTCCGTCGTTCACGAAAATGTAAAATACCACGAGAAAAAAGATATTGCAACTGTGTTTAACAACTTTTTTGTAAACATAGGTAAAAATATAGCCGATAGTGTCTTCAGTGAACCCAGAGACCACTTGCAATACATGGACCATGTCCGTGAACCTAACTCTTTCTTTTTCACGCCAACTAATCCCTCCGATGTAATTACGTGCATAAACAACTTGAAAAATAAATCAAGTGGATTGAAAAATTTTTCGGCTAAAGTTCTTGAGGCTATAGCTGATATAATAGCACCGTGCATATCTTATATTGTCAACCAATCCCTTTCTCAAGGTATCTTCCCCAACTCTTTCAAAATTGCGAGAGTCACCCCTATTTTTAAAAATGGTGATAAAAACTGCATTAACAATTATAGACCTATCTCTGTACTACCAATTATTAGCAAAATATTCGAGAAAATTGTGTATAAAAAAGTGTATTCGTATTTTGAACAAAAATCTTTCCTCTACGACAAACAATACGGTTTTCGTTCTAAGAAATCTACGACACAAGCTGTATTAAACCATTTGCAATACCTTTATTCTAATATAGATGAAGGAAGGCTTGTTTTCTCCGTATTTCTTGACTTTCGAAAAGCATTCGATTGTGTGGACCATAACGTATTACTCTCGAAACTACATTGTTATGGCATTCGAGGGGCTGCCCATGAATGGTTCAGATCATACTTAGCAAATCGGAAACAATACGTTGTCATTGACGACGCAAAATCAGACCCACAGACAATTAGCCATGGGGTTCCACAAGGATCTGTCCTTGGGCCTCTCCTATTTCTAATTTTTATCAATGATATCATTAAATCTACATCATTCTTCAAATTCATACTTTTTGCCGATGACAGTACCCTTTCTGCGGTCCTTCCAGACCAAAATCCCGCTAGGATGGCGGAGCGTATAAATAATGAACTTCATAAGGTTTCATTGTGGCTTAAAGCTAATAAAATAAGCCTTAATATCGATAAAACAAAATATATTACATTCTCATACAAGAAAAATATATCTCTCCCACGCATTCAAATTGGCGAAGGTGAAACCGAAGAAACCAACTCAAGTAAATTCCTCGGCATCATAATAGACAAACATCTAACCTTTAAAGAGCACATCGCTCATATTAGTTCTAAATTATCAAAATCTATCGGAATCCTAAATAAAGTTAAGAATTTCCTGCCTGAAACAGCCTTACAAATGAAATGCTCTACCGAACGCTCATTTCACCATACTTGCAATACGGAATAGAAGCATGGCACGGAACTGATAAAAATAAAACCAACAAAATTTTTACCCTGCAAAAAAGAGCCATAAGAGCGGTAAAGAAT
Organism: Morinoia aosen; assembly: GCA_030386875.1. Taxonomy (NCBI): domain Eukaryota; kingdom Metazoa; phylum Arthropoda; class Malacostraca; order Amphipoda; family Talitridae; genus Morinoia; species Morinoia aosen. The sequence goes on along the minus strand of CM059556.1, from coordinate 3,620,387 downwards.
CTAGAATATAATGCTCACACAAATGACTCATTCAAAAATTTACGAATACTTAAGCTCTCGGATCTCTACAAAATCTCCATTTGTAATTTCATTTACAAAACGTTAACAAATGATGGCGACAATAACCTAAAACAACTATTAACTACGCAAACTGGTCATCACGACCATTTAACCCGAAATAGAAGTAAATTCATGCTTCCTTATTACTCAAAGGCTCGGTCACAACACAGTATCCTCTTCGTTGGAACTAAAACTTGGAACTCAATACCTGCGGAGATCCGTGAAAGTAATTCTTATGAGGTATTCAAAAAAAGTCTTGAGTCTCACTTCCTATCAGATTACTAGTCGTGTAAGATCACAGAGTAAAACCTTGTCCCCTACATAACTGGTCCTAATAAAGTAATTTGCCTTGATTAATTTCGCCGATCTTCAGTCTGTTCTTGAAACGTTTGTCGAATATACCGTTAAATCTAGTCCATATGAACTATATTGTGAAATGAAGTATCCAATTTCGAGTTACTTATCTCATTGATCAGTCTAATGCGTCTCTAGTTCAAGTGAATCAGGTTAAACATTATTGTACTCCTAAGACTAACCTTGATAGTAGGATGCCCTAGAAGTCACTGAACTTATTGGGGCCCACAGGTAGCTATACTCAAATTTGACCATTGTACTAGACTTAAGAAACATTTTATCTCTGTATCACCTGTGGTAAATAAATTGTTTTAAAATTGAAATTGTTTAAAATATTATCGGATCTACCTGAAATATGAAATCGAACAAAATAACACATTTTACACATTTTTATTGCTATAACAAAATAAATGATAAGAATTTATAATTGTGGGAAATTTCATCAAGACACACGTTTTCAGGCTATTTTTCGAAATTTTGGCACTTCGGCGGCACATGAAGATATCGACTTAAAGGGCTAAAATTTTACACCATGATTTTTTATGAGGACACAACTTTTCCGCACTATAGCGTTATCAATTCAAAAGAATTGAAGAAACGCTCCACCGTACTGTATGGGCCAAGAATGAGATATTCGTGGTAAGAATAGTAAGAAATGACCAAAATTACGTAAAACGTGTATATAGGTTTTTCAGGTTTACGGAGCTTGAAATGCTGACTTCAAAGTCTTACTTACTGTAACTTACTCATATCGTAAAATAAACGAATCAAATCTTGAAGAAAGGCGCACAGTTCTAGAAGAATCAATGCCTACATTGCACATCTCTCAACAAAACAATAATACTACGAGCATTGATGAAGCAGTAGTAAAGTTGACTGAAACTATAATGACCGCATACAATCAGTGTTGCCCAATTGTAACTCGTACAGTTACCCCGAAAAATAAACAAAAGCCCTGGATTACTAGAGACATCGTGATAAATATAAAGAAACGTCAAGCGTACCTAGCCCTCCTTTGCGAAGGGCGAATATCTAGAGAAACATATAACCGATTCAGAAACTATGTAACAAACCAGATAAGAAAATCAAAAAAGAACTACTTTACGCTCAAGTTTACTCAATTCAAAACTGACGTTAAAAAGACTTGGCATCTCCTTAACTCTTGCTGTAAACCGAATAATGCGGATAAAAAGAAAATTGAATATGTTATTCAAGATAATGTAAAATTTCATGAGAAAAAATAAATTGCTAATCTCTTTAACAACTTCTTCGTAAACGTAGGGAAAACCATAGCTGATGGTATTCCAAGTGAACCTACTGATCACCTGGAATTTAAGGATCATATTCGAGAACCCAACTCCTTTTTCTTTACGCCTACAAACTCCTCCGATGTAATTACGTGCATAAACAACATGAAAAATAAATCGAGTGGGTTACAAACGTTTCCGACTAAAGTACTTAAAGTTATTGCTGACATTGTAGCCCCACTGATATCAAATATTATTAACCAGTCTCTCTTACTAGGCACTTTCCCGAACTCCCTCAAAGTTGCTAGAGTAACCCCTATCTTTAAAAGTGGTGAAAAAACCTGTGTAAACAATTATCGACCTATCTCCATTCTACCAATTATTAGCAAAGTATTCGAAAAGATTGTGTATAAAAAAGTGTACTCTTATTTTGAACAAAAATCATTTTTTTACGATAAACAATACGGTTTTCGCTCTAAAAAATCAACAACACAGGCTATATTAAATCATTTACAATTCCTCTATTCTAATATAGATGAAGGAAAGCCTGTCTTCTCTGTATTTCTTGACTTTCGAAAAGCATTTGATTGTGTGGACCATAAAATATTCCTCTCGAAACTAACTGTTATGGCATTCGAGGGATTGCCCATGATTGGTTCCGATCATACCTAACAAATCGGAAGCAATACGTTGTCATTGACGACGCAAAATCAGACCCACAGACAATTAGCCATGGAGTTCCACAAGGATCTGTTCTTGGGCCTCTCATGTTTCTGATTTTTATCAATGATATTGTAAAATCTACATCATTCTTCAAATTCATACTTTTTGCCGATGACAGTAAGCTTTCTGCGGTCCTTCCGAACCAAAATCCTGCTATGATTGTGGAGAGTATAAATACTGAACTTCACAAGGTTTCATCGTGGCTCAAAGCTAATAAAATAAGCCTAAATATCGATAAAACAAATTATATTACATTCTCATACAAGAAAGATGTATCTCTCCCATGCATTAAAATTGGCGAAGGTGAAATCGAAGAAACCAACTCAAGTAAGTTTCTGGGCATCATAATAGATAAACATCTGACCTTCAAAGAGCACATCACTCATATTTGTTCTAAATTATCAAAATCCATCGGAATCCTAAATAAAGTTAAAAATTTTCTGCCTGAAACAGCTTTACAAATGCTCTACCAGACGCTCATTTCTCCATACTTGCAATACGGAATAGAAGCATGGCACGGAACTGATAAAAATAAAACCAACAAAATTTTTACTCTGCAGAAAAGGGCTGTCAGAGCGGTAAAGAACCTAGAATATAATGCTCACACAAATGATTCTTTCAAAAATTTACAAATACTTAAACTTTCGGATCTCTACAAAATCTTCATCTGTAATTTCATTTACAAAACATTAAGAAATGATGGCGACAATAGCCTAAGACAATTATTGACTGCGCAAACTGGTCATCACGACCATTTAACCCGAAATAGAAGTAAATTCATGCTTCCTTATTATTCAAAGGCCAGGTCGCAACACAGTATTCTCTTCGTTGGAACCAAAACTTGGAACTCTATACCTGCAGAGATCCGTGAATGTAATTCGTACAAAGTATTCAAAAGACATCTTGAGTCTCACTTCCTATCAGAATACTAGTCGTGTAAGATCACCATGTCAAATCTTGCCTCCTACATGTAACTAATGATAATGTCATGATGTAACTTGCCTGTGTACCATAACCAATCTTCTCTCTGCTCTTGAATCGTTTTATCGAACATACTGTTAAATATAGCCGATTTGGCCTATATTGTAAAATACAGCATAAAATATCGAGTTAATTATCTCAATGATCAGTCTAATGCGAAACTAGGTTAAGTGAACTAGGTTAAACATTTTTGTACACCCTAGAATAACGTGATGGTAGGATGCCCTAGAAGTCGCTGAACTTATTCGGGCCCACAGGTAGCTATAATCAAATTTGACCATTGTACTAGACTTAAGAAAAATTCTACCTCTGTATCACCTGTGGTAAATAAATTGTTTAAATTATTTAAATTGTTTAAATTGTTTAAAGTATTAGTGAGCAGATTACAGGCAAACGGTCTATCGTTTAGTTAGAGCTTACAACGAAATGTTGCAATACGTTATTCTATTCTAGAGAATAACCTTATACGTTATTCTCTTCGTTACGTTTTTCCCTTTTATTCTTTCACAGTTTGAGAGTTTTTTACACGCTGGGAAGCTTATTCCACAATACAGCTCCAGGAACTAAGAGAGCTTTTTGTGTCTAACCTGATGAACGGTATAAATCAGATACCAAATCCGATTTGGTCTTTTTGTCTGAATATTGGGTGGAAGAAATTTTACAACGTTTGCATTACTCTGAGGTAGGTAGAGAGACGAAAACTCTAGTCTGGTTTTATGAATGTGGAATCTATCTGTTAATGGGGCACAGCCGAGCTTACTAAAGAGGGGTTACATGATTGTATTTCCCCAAATTGCCTATGCACACCACTTCTGCGAAGTTCGTGCATTTTTGCAATTCATTTTGAAGATATTGACTGTAGGGTGTCCCAAGCGTATGTAGATAGAAATTCAAAGTAATGATATCAAATCCAGCACATGCTGCTCTGGTTCCTTGTCAAATGAAAATGATTCCACCAAATTTTCATGAACTTTGAGCAATATTTAATGGTCGCGCAAAACGAACGTTTTTTCATAGCTCCTGTGAGATTCGACCTGAATTTCCATCAAATAATAAAATTCTGGCTTTTTCTCCTATTGCACATAGACCGACAACTAATGGCTGAAGAAATTTAATATTTATTGAAACTATTCTAAAATACCATTGAAAGGAAATAAATATAAACTCCCTCAAATTTCCCTTTTCAATATATTGATAACATAATCATCATAAGGCAAGATATTTTACCTTATCAACAATTACGTCTCAGGACAACTAAATTTTTATCGGTTATGTAACTGATGCATCGTCTTCTGATTTCCTGCAGAAAACAAAATGTATTTGCTGTAGAGGGGCGAGAAGTATTTGGTGTGAGTGGTGCCTTGTTGTAAAGGGGTGAGTGGTGCCTTGCTGTAGAGGGGTAAGTGGTGCACTGATGTAGAGGGGTGAGTGGTGCCTTGCTGTAGAGGGGTGAGAGGTGCCTTGCTGTAGAGGGGTGAGTGGTGCCTTGCTGTAAAGGGGTGAGTGGTGCCTTGCTGTAGTGGGGTGAGTGGTGCCTTGCTGTAGAGGGGTGAGTGGTGCCTTGCTGTAGAGGGGTGAGAGGTGCCTTGCTGTAGAGGGGTGAGAGGTGCCTTGCTGTAGAGGGGTGAGTGGTGCCTTGCTGTAAAGGGGTGAGTGGTGCCTTGATGTAGTGGGGTGAGTGGTGCCTTGCTGTAGAGGGGTGAGTGGTGCCTTGCTGTAGAGGGTTGAGTGGTGCCTTGCTGTAAAGGGGTGAGTGATGCCTTGCTGTAGAGGGGTAAGTGGTGCACTGCTGTAGAAGGGTGAGTGGCACCATAAGGCACCACTCACACCTCTACTCACCCCATAAGGCACCATAAGATGAGTGAAAGCTAAATTTCCGCAATAAGTCCGATGAAAAAGCAAAGACCAAACAAGCTAACAAAAATTTGAAAATCGTGACAGAAGTCTGATTCGCAAGTTTCTACGATACGCGAGCTCAGTTGATAATGGAAGCATTATTATTTTTATTATTATTATACAAGAAAATTTTAGCCTCCCTTTACCGCAACAAAGATGTTAAAGAGAGATAGGATCAAGGCACCATTTAGTATGGAGTTGAGGGAACGCGGAATCTACGCACATTGCACAAGGTGCGTATAAACAGTAAGCTAAGAAATAAGTACATGAAGCAAGAAAAATATTTGTTATTGTAAAATAGAGCTCACCTAATGCCCTTACAACATTGACCGCTGCCCGCTATGCCAGTGACCGCTGCACAACAAGACGCCCAGCAGAAAACTGAACGAAATGCGCGACCAGTAAAAGACGAGATAGGAAGTTGAAAATTTTCCTGCTTAAATTTCTCAGGAGAGAAAACAAGGGCAACAAATGCTAGAGTGTGTCCGATCCACTTCAGTTTCTTGGGACGCCGTAATATTGAGGTGCGTCTCCATAGACTAGACTGCACTAGTCTATACGCGATAGTACTAAAGACTAAATCGCTAATAATATAACTTTTCGTAAGTTGCGTTCTTAAAAAAACAAAGTTCCAGTAATTTTGTTGTATTTTATTTCCACGTTTGGTTCGATAGTCATATTTTTGTCAAACTAAACAAAAATTTTTACTTCTTGACTGGTTCGATTATACCGTCTTCATGTCTCCAAGCATCAGCGTAGGTTTTGGGGATTATCTAATCGCATTCTCTGATTCAAAACTAATACGAGTACATTGTTCTATTTCCGTTAAACTTAACCCCATGATTTCAGTTTTTTAAGGTTTTCAGCGCTGACTTGTTTTTCCGAACTTCCCACGGAATTTTCATTATTAGCATACATCGAGATTCTTGTGTATGTTGGTATGGCGGTAAAATCATTAATGTAAAAAAGAAAATTGGAACTAGCCAAGGACTGAACCTTCGGGAACTCCCGAGTTAATTGGTATTTTTGGTGTCATTTTGAAATTTTAGCACACTGCATGGGAGCGGTTTAGTAGGTAGCTTTGAAACCATTGTGTTTAATCATCTGAGGTTCGATATTTTTTTGCGGTTTATATGCTCAACACAGTCGAACGCTTTCGAGACCTGAAGGTCATGTAAAACTATTGTTGAAACAGAACAAATTTCCTGTTTTGTTACGGACAGCTTTATTCTGTTTATTGCTCTTATTTTCCAACACACATTACTAATGCCTTTAACTTGGAACCTCACATCTTCCCTCTGGAAAGGCTAATTCTCATAGATTCAAAAGACGTTTTTCATTGATGGGTTGCACAATACTTTTTGAATGTAAGCCCACATTTACATTCCCGACCTAGAAATTCGTGCTGTTCTCTTTTTAACAAAAATACAGCCTTGAGCCAAGCCTCGACTAAATTTTCAAGTTTATTCAGACATTGTCCGCTCAGTTTCAAAAAAATATGAACTCAACTTATTGGTACAAAGAGGAACGCAATAAGATGCACCACTTGCTCACTTCAAGTCCAAGCTGCTACCTCAAGGGCGGCGAACTTCTGGACGATCTGATCAATGTTTCAATCCGAAGTATGTTGACATCTATTCCCCCATGCATTTCCGAGTTTTAAGAGCGGCTTTAACAAAACATTCTCGAGTTCAAAAATGTACTGTACATATTTGGCTAGTTTAACTCGCACGTTTAGCAATAGATTAGACTAGATTTTAGTTTAAGCCTCCCTAACCACTAAAAAAAGCATTTCAAAGAGAGGAAGACACAACTTTATGGAGATAAAGGAACACGGAATTTATGCAGGAGAGACCTAAAAATTTTAAGTTGAGAAAGAAGTTTATGAAACAAGATAAAAGTTGAAGAAGTAAGTAGTAGGTATTGTACAGCAGTGAACCGAAAAAGGTGGGTCTTAAGATAACAAAAAAAAAACATTTTATTCCAACAAGAAGAAGGCTCGAGCCCTCACACATTTTCCCCTAGGAGTGTTAAGTCCCATAAATACAATAGTTGTATCCCCCTGAGGGGAGCACTAGTATAAATCAAATTCAACAAAGAAACGAGATTGAAATTTTATGGAAATTCCCAACGTAGAATATCTCTCCACTCAAACTATCCTTGTGGTGCACATCCATGTAGAGCTACGCTGGACTGCATATTGCGCAACTCTAGGTTATGTTGTGAGCTCAAAGCTGCCCCACCTCTTCAGTAACCAATGATGTATCAAGATAAAAAACCTCATTTAAAAGAGTTGGTCAATTCACACACGAATGCGGGTACTCGTAAAGAATTGTTTTCAGTTCATACTTCTAAACTAAAATAAACGATTGAAACGTGGGTTTTTCTTAACCTAATCACTTGCAACTCAGAGTCTATTCCTAGTCACGAAAACATCATTGGGTAAAAAATAATAGAACTTAATTCCAATGGAACATTTCTCCAATTTCTATCAAAAAATTAGGCCACGATTCTCGCACACCACGAACTTTTTTTTACTACAAACCCTAAAGACGCTATAAAAATTGATATACATAAATTTACAACTGAAATGTTTATTCGCTAGTCTTGACGAAAATTAGAAAATGATTCAAAAGATAAGTATCGGTGTTATTTCAAATATTTCGCAGTTAACGAAAAAACGTTGAAAATGAAGCTGAATTCGAGTCCCTAAATCGGGCATGTCACCGCACTATGTACATTACAGCATCGATAACCTACCAAGCAAATTTCGACCTCGCATGATTCCTCAACCGACATGTAAAGTCGAAACCTTCAACAAGGAAGAAAGAAACTACAGAACAAATTGTTCAAACATGTTTTTACACGATCACAGGAACAGCCAAGCAGAACGCAGTAATGCACGCGGCCAGGCACACCTCCACACCGGTCTGAACTTGGTGTGGCCCGCCCGGTAGGAGCTTCAGCTTCAGTTAAGCACATCGCATGTTGGACACTGCAGATGTTACTTCATGTACACCTCCTATGTAGAATCTTATGCATTGAGACTATTTACATTACAAGAGAGCATAAATACTTCATACCACACTTCACTTTAATATGGAGAGCAACTCAACACGCAGCTTTAATTTACAAAAATTAATAAATAACATGCCACGGAAGCGTAATATCAGTCTCATAATATGAGAACAATGGAAACCAGTTTGGGCATGTCATTGACCGAGAGAGAACTACAGTAGAGGGAATAAATTACGGTAAGGGCGAGGTTGATTCTACCGCGAATTGAGAGCCTCTCGTTATGAATGGAATGCGTGCGCGGAGCAAGAATATAAATTCATCAGCTGTACACTTGTATACAAATTTCACCCGAGCTCGCAACATGAACATGAACGACTTAAGGAATTTAAAAACACTAACACTATTGTATTAGGAATTTTTGGAGAGTGTATCAGCTATTCTTCTTTTGGTTGAGGACATCAACTTGATGTGGTCGTCGACGCAGGTCATCGCGCATGCCTCAAACTCCGCCTTGTACACCGCCACCTGCACACCACAGCTCTCAGTTAGCCACCTCATGGAAGTCAAGGCATAGCTTATGATCATCAAGAGTGAAAACAGGGGGCTATAAATGAGTATTATTTCTATACAACAGCTATTCCGGTGCTTGTGCGTGACGGTTGTCTGACGTCACGGGATAGAATGGAACACTCGGATTGTTTTAATCACTATATTCTACTATATAAATTGCATTCAGAACAACCATCTCGCAGTAAACTGAGAGTAGCACCTACACTCGTGCAGTTTGACTAAACGCTTCTGACAGGTGTTGAACGTGCCAACAGGTGTTGAACGTGCCAACAGGTGTTAAACGTCAAAAATGTGGACTTTCTACCACGAAAATAATACTAATAGCACTGACACACCAATTGAAAGAAAAGTATATCCAATAATTATTATTTGGCATGACAGGTTTTTTTCAAAATCATGGAAACTAACCTCGTATTTGAACGATTGCACGGAAAAATGCAAAAAAGTCTGATTTTAGGTTCTACAGAGAGGCCCATCAGTAAGATACCTTTTTAAAATAATCATAGCTATAAAACAAAAATGGTGGGAGATTTGGTTAATGCAGAATGAGAGAAGAAATTTCAAAACTTAGTTGCCGTTTTGGGCCGATCAGCAACACTCGCTGCAACAAACTGAATTGTAGCATCAGTTCGTATGATCACAACGTGGTCTGTCTGCTGTTGTCCCAGTTTCTCAGTATTTCAATGGCAGTTTTTTATGCAGTTCATAGAAGGACTTATTACAATACCATCAATATTCCTGTAATTCCTCTAAACGGCAGTAACCGAACAATTACATGGGAAGTCAAGTTCCACTATTTTAGCTCGTTCTACTGCTTAGCGAATCATTTTGAGTGGTGGGTTTTATGAACTTTTTGGCCAATATGTTGTGATTGTTGTAGACTTGCTACGCTGGTAGAACTTTGAAATCTCTTCATTTATTCTGAATTAACCAATTTTTTTTACTATTTGTAGTTTTATAGTTATAATGGTTTTAAATAGGTACCTTACTTATGGGCCACTCCGTACTTTCGAAAATCATCTTCCAGCAAACACACACACAAAATACAAACAAATATTGTACTCGAACGTGATGGAATAATAAACCCTAACATAAAAAAAAATAAAAAAAATAAGGCTCACCCAGCACACAATTTAACTCTTAAATTTCCGCCAGTCAGTGGCGCACAATTCGTTAGAAGCAGCTCCGGTAACGTGAGGATGCAGAAATTCCTAAGCGCTACGAGAAAACATCGGAGCTGAACGATGTACAGAACGAACGTCAATTAAACTTTCGTATGATCAAAAAAACTGAAACACACAAATTTACTGTAACTAGACAAATGAAAAATTTTCATAAAACGTGGTGTACAAAATTCCTAGGGATAATCATTAATAAAAATTGGGCTTCCCACGGGTAGAATTTGGGGAAAATTACTTTGAAAAAAATATGTTTTGGGCTTAAATGTCTTGAAAACAATGCAAGAAAATAAATCTATCTAATCCAACATTTGAGGTAAAGAAGCCAACACAGCACTCACAAAAACACTAGTAAAAACTCCCATCAAGGTGAACATCTTGAGCGATCTCCACATTCTGGGATACTCAGCCTCCACAATTAAATCAATGCAGCCCGTCAAACTGCCCGTGGCTACTCAAACGATATGTTTCTGCTGGTCTTTAATGCACTAGAGTTGAGGAACTGCAAGATATTAGCACGTCGTTTACAACTAAGGTGTCATAAGTTCAGGCCAAAAGCCAAATGGCAACTTTCTAACCTCTGCTTCATCGTAAACTCAGAAATATAATAAACAATTTCAATACCTCAATTTATGCTTCAAAGTCTTGTTTCACATGTAACAGCAGAGGCTGCTGACCATGATTATGATTATAAGTTAGTTTAAGCCTCCCTAACCGCTACAAAAAAAGAGCGTATCAAAGAGAGGACCACCACCATTTAGTATGGAGATAAGAGAATGGGGAATCTATGCAGAAGGAGCATAGAAACAGTAAGATGAGAAAGAAGTTCATGAAACAAGATCAAAGTTGAAGAAGACAGTAGTAGGTGCTGAAAAAACAGGACAGCAGTGAACCGAAAAAAATGGTCCGCAACAAAACAAAAACCTATTCTATTTGAACAAAAAGAAAGCCTACCTAACCTTCAGCTCGGGCCCTCACATTGTGTCCCTGGGAGCGCTAATTCCGCTACTGACCATGAATTCGGCTATTCAAATAAACAACTTGATACAGAAATTTTACCAGAACTCAATTTCGAACTAATTGAAATTTGATTTAATAGGTATTTATGTTAACTAAAATTTGCGCCTGCTTGCATTGGTTCGCAAGGAATTCACAAAAACTACATGATGAATTAGCCTTGAAAAACTGACCAAATGTTTCATTAGGTGCACCACATCTGCTCAAGGCCCTGGTACTCTGCAGTAACAGCCTACAAATCGCATCGTCATTACGGTACCATTGATGAACAGATGAATAAATTTACATGAAACCACTCACTTTTCATTCAGAGTTTTTATTTTCACAATGAAAATACTGCATTTATTATTATATAAGAAATTTTTAGCCTCCCTTAACCACGACAAAGATGTTCCAAGAGAGGAAAGAGGAAGGCACCATTTAGTATGGAGTTGAGGGAACGCGGAATCTAGCACAAGGTGCACAGAAACAGTAAGCTAGGAAAGAAGTTCATGAAGCAAGAAAAAAGTTGAAGAAGAAAGTAGTAGGTGCTGAAAAACAGGACAGCAGTGAACCGAAAAAAGATGGTCCGTAACAAAACAAAAACCTATTTTATTACAACAAAAAGGAAGCCTACCTAACCTTTAGCTCGGGCCCTCACATGGTTCCCCTGGGAGATGAAAATACTGCATATACAGGGATTTGCCTAAAAATGTTCAAATAGTTTTCAGCGGAATTTAGCTTTGAAATGCTTCTATATGAGATCATAACATAATTCGTCTTACAGCAGCTACTCAAAACTGTGAAGCCATCGTGCACCGCAGAGGAGGGAAGACAAGATCGCGGATACAATCAAGACTACAAATGAGTTACACAACACGCTAGCCCTCACGCCTAATCCGAAGTGCCCGCTGTCGTCAGAAGGACCTGAAACGTGAGGCTGGCTACTCTGAACAGGCCCACACACACACACATACACACACACACACACCCTCTCAGGACACCTTCAGAGAGTAGGTAACACGTCTCATCACTATATCAACAAAAACGAGAGAACCCAAGTCCAGCGGTCAAGCTCAAGAAAAACCGTGTTGAAGCACTGATAACAAACATTGTGAAAAGGTGAAAGAACAGCACTACAAATGAAGGAATAATAACACCAGTGGTTACTAAGCTCAAGAAGTGTTATCATACATTCATAATTAAAAACTGCACTAACATCGAACACCGTAACAAATTTTCAGGACCTTTATGATGCTTGCCTTTAATGAGCATCAAAAGCAGATTCCTTTAACATTACAGTAAAATTCCTTTACTTGTCACAACGTGCTTATGAACGACCATAATGCGGCTAAAGAGAGGAGCAAGCGAAATGTTAAAAACTCCCACTTCTAGCGAGTGATCACAAGGCTAACGAATATACAATGAACGATTCACTTGTGATCAGAATGTCGAGCGAATTTAAGAGTATTTTGATCCCAATACCCATACGTGAGGCACACAGTGAAAATATGCTCACTCTCTAGCAGAATGTTAGGAATCGATAGAATGAATATGCAGACCATTAAAACTGTGTTAAGGAGATAAGTTTTGCCTAAAAACAATGAACATAAAAGCACAAGCTTACTCAAAATGTCGTATCTAAGGCTAAGTTACTCAAGAAAGTTTCTGTTTCAATCAAGAGACGAGTCCAGTGCCGCTATTCCAAAACCAACACGCGTGCCTGATAGCCACAAGCGACTCCACGCGTCACGTTCGTGATGACGCCATTGCGTCCACACTTCGGGCTCGAGAAATCAAAAGCAAAACCATTGGAGCACTTTGGTAGTCCACAACCACAGCATTTTGCACGTACAACATTTTTTCTGCACATTAAACTGAGAAGTCAATCAAGAAGTTTGAAAACTGAAGAAAAGTGCTCAAAGGACGAACGTTTAACAACACTCAGCGACTTTATTACACAAGAACTAAACAGAGAATTATTTCCTACAAAACTTTTCAACATGCAAATACATTCGCCCAATTAACCTCACACTTAGAGATACTGTACTAAATTGAAATTATTAAATCGCTGACGTGAGACTGCATCTTAAGACTTGTTTTTTGTAGAATGAATGCGGTCGTGGATAACTGCCCAATTCAATTAGTTCGATCAATAAGCAGCAAGCGACCGGAATAGCAGGCGACTCTGCTATTAATAACACATATTCAGGTCAATTTTGATCTCAATACATTTACAGAAGTTCAGTATGAATTTAGGCTAGAGATAAGACGTGTGATTTTTCACTGCTTTAAAGCTGACGCGCTCTTTTAAACGTGAAATCTCCAGCTCAATATGTGCCCCTACTTTTTGTTGCCAATATGAGGAAATTAATTATACTTTGATATTTCCGTCAACAAGCCCAAGAGATTAAAACACAGGCAAAAATGACATCAACTATGGGAAATATTAGCTTACTGATTTTTGTCTAAAACTCACAAAAATCGAATGAAAGTAAGTAAAAAAAAGTGTTAAGTTTTGTACAGTAGTATTTAAGAAAAAAATTTTGTGGAAATTCTCAGGCACTATTCTTGAGCTGGACGAATTTATCTGTTGATGAGGCAAAGACCTTCAAAAATGCACGGCTGAAGTTTTATCTCGCAAATTAGGATGAAAATTACAACAAGAATCAATTGCAAAACATTAATTACATGAATGAACAAACAAACTTGAATTGAGCCATAAGGAACACAAAAATTAAGCTAAATCCGTCCATCAATTAACTCCAACAATGGTTTTCTCAAGAAAGATAGAAGCAAGGCCCCATTTTGTATAGAATTAAAAGACCGGGGAATTTATGCTCCAGGTGTGTCCCCAAACTGTGCGAAAAGAAACATCAAGGTTGGAAGGTTACGTACCGAGACAAAAGTTCAAGAAGAAATGATGTTGAAAAGGACAGCAGAGGACCAAGAAAATGTAGTCTTTAACAAATGAAAAATTATGCTATTACACTATAAGGAAGGCCTGCCAAACTTTCAGCTCGGAACCTATCTCCAAACTGGAAGCGCTAATTCTCTTAGATACATTATTTGCATAAATTAATATCGGAATACATCCATACGTTTGACTTTTCAGCAGATTTTAGAACGACAGCAAAGCACTCAAAAAACGTACAGCAACCCACATTTTGACGCAAGTGTTAAATTTTTGTCTACGAGTCATTTATTACAAGTAGGGACAAATAATTTATCGCCACCTAGATGTTCACAAACAGAAAGGCTCTTACTGCAATCGAACTTGGACTTCCCATATCAAATCAAATCTCAAAGGCACTCATCACAAGAATAAGCTACAGCAACTTCACATTCATTTGTTAATACCTCCATAGTAAGCTTTGCACCGGCAGTTTTTATGAGGCTTCAATGGAAAATTTGCTTTGAATCAAACAATCAAAAGCGAGCCTTTAAGATAGACGAAACTAGCACACGTTGCCCTCCACATCTGCAGGATTCACTCTTTAGTGCTGAACGAAACATCCACATAAAATAACTTGACCAAAATACAACGTCTCTCTTGATTGCTCAAGTGGTGAGCAAGCTATGCTACAGAGCACAAATTCTACGCTGCCGAGTCCCTTGTTACATGCACATTTACTCCCACATTTGATCATTTAAGACACTCGGCCAGCACACAGTGAGGCAGTGCACAACGCCGGACTAAAGGGAACTGCTCAGATGCAGAGGGCAGCACTACGTCATAGCTGAGGCATACCCCGCCCTGGCCGAGCGTAGAGTCCCGAAAGACACGGCCCATGGACGAGGCCAGAGACGAGCCGCGACTCTCCTGGCGCGGGGCGGCAACTCGTCAGATAAGCCACAGAGACGCGAGCACAGAAGGGTAAGATACATTCAGAGCGATGATTATCAAATTGAAACGCCTACGAGAAAATGACACGAGCTCATAAAATCACAGAAGAAGTCAGAATAGAACAAGACAAGACAATAGAAATATTTTTATACATTGTTGTTGCACTCATCACACTACAGTCACGTCTTGTACAGCAAAGTCAAGTACTAAAGTCACACGATAATCAGGGGAAGTTTGAACTTTTTTTTGCTCAAGTGTGAGTGAAATCTTGCAGGTCAGTGTTTGGCCTCACAGGTCCGTAGAAAATGGAAAATTCAATGTAGTTCTGTGCGCTTTGTTCCACAAACGCTCGAGGTGTGGACTAAGGTAGTTGCTGCTGCAGCTGCAACTCGAGTCAGTGATGCCAGCAAACCGCCACACGCACCAGAGTAGACAAACTCTCTTGTACACTTTCATGGTGCTGAGACTGAAGACTCTTGCCCATGGAATATTTGCTCACAAGCATATGAGACTGTTCAGGAGCACCGAGATAGATATGTTTCCTTACTTCTGCTATTGCAGCTACATCAGTCTGAACAAGACTAGATTCAAGTAGACTAAATTCTAGTAGACAAGACTAGATTCTAGTAGACAAGACTAGATTCTAGTAGACAAGACTAGATTCTAGTAGATTCTATCTCGCAAATTATTGAAGGCATCTTTAGATATCGAATTTCTTACACGGTGCAAAATCTTCGGTGTGGTGCCCAAGTTTCTGCGGTTCAAACTCCACAGATCTCTCCACACCTCGCATTTCTACAAGTCTTGGCAAAACAAGTTGTTAATGCAGGAATTACAACAGAAAATAGATGTTGTGTGTAACTTAACCAGAAGGGTGGCAACCGCTGAAGCTGAAGCTTGCGCTTTCTTTTCTCGCTTGGACGCGTTGTGCATTTGTGGTTTTTGGCAATCGGAAGATGAGAGGTTCAAAGTGGCTACTCTTAGGGTGCATAATAGGAAACTTGATAACCTTGGTGTGCAATACGACATTAACCCATGTGATCCAAACAAAGTGATATTCAACTATAGTGCAATATCGTTATCGGAGCGTACAAAAATATTATTAGCTTTTGGCCTTGACTTCTGCTTACTCCTTTTTAAATCGGACTTTTATGAATACTTCTTATCATTCGAAAAGCTTGCTTACTCGAGCAAAACTTTACAGTGTGCTGACCGTACGAGATTCTTGCAAGATTTACGTGCTTTACCCCATTGCTAATTCTATAGTTTTAAACCGCAGAAAATTTTCTCAACCGTGTTTAAGAAGAACAATATATCTGCACTGAAAGAATTGGGCCGTAATGATAAAATCGTAATATGTAAACCTGATAAAGGCAGGGCATTGTATTTCTTGGTAAGCCCGTGTACAATAGTAAAATTGAAGCCTTAATTTCTGAAGTATCTACATTTAACTTGATTACCGAGTCATGGGAAAAAATTATTCTCCAAATTGAAGACAAGATTAATAACTTTTTGCGGAAGCTTAAAAATTTACAGGTTTTATCAAAGGAAATATATTCAAAATTGTACGTGTCTGGTTCATGACCAGGAGTATTGTACGGTTAACCTCAAGTGCACAAGCCAGACTTTTCATCTAAGTTTCCGTTTCGACCTATTTTTGCTGCTTGTAACACGCCTAGTTTCAATTTAGCACGATTCCTGGTACCCTTTTTAAGTCCTTTAACCAAGAATGATTATACATTGGAAAATTCTTCCCAGTTCGTTAGGGAGATTACATTTTTTCAGAATGCAGATGGTATGACGATGGCTTCATTTGATGTAGAAAATTTATTCACAAATATTCCATTAGCAGAAACCATAAATATTATAAATGGTCTTTTTGTCACGTCAACAGACGCGGTTTTAGGTCTAGGAAAAACTCATTTTAAAACCCTCCTTGAACTTTCCGTGTTGAATTCTGTATTTATTTTTGCAGGAAAGATGTATAAGCAAGTTGAGGGTCTCGGTATGGGTCTTCCTTTGGGGCCAACGTTTGCCAATATTTTCATGAGCCATTGGGAAGAAAAATAGTTGGCAGATTGTCCCACAGAGTTTAAACCTGACTTCTACCGTAGGTATATTGATGATACGTTTTTATTGTTTAGAGACCCTACTTCACCCTAGCCATGCCCCTTTGTTCAGAGATTACTTAAACTCTAAGCACCCGTCTATAAAATTCACAGTTGAAATTGGAGACTAATAATTGTTTATCTTTTTTGGATTGTAAAATTACTAGAAGCGGTCGTACGTTCAGTTCATCTGTCTTTCGAAAAACTACATTCACTGGTCTGGGCTTAAGTTTTTAGTTTCTGTAATAATAGATTCAAAATTAATACTATAAAGACCTTATTAAATCGTGCTTTCAATATTTGTTCTAATTACATCGATCTTCATGTGGAGTTTTCTTTCTTACAAAATTTTTTACAAAAAAAATGGGCACCCCTACTTCTGTTGTCAATGTTCATATTAGAAAATTTTTGGCTAAGAAATACTCTGTAACCAATGCCGTGATAGAACCACTGCAACATCTCTATTGCGTTTTCCCTTACTTTGGAGATTACACCGATAAAATGTTGCGAGATTTGGAAATTCTTTTTAAACGTCATTTTCCTGCTGTAAAACTGTATCGTCTCAGTTAATTCATTTAAAGTTGGCTCTTTCTTTCGCTACAAGGACGTGATTCCAAAACGGATGCGAGCATCCATTGTGTATAAGTTTAGTTGTGTACAATGTACATCTGGCTATGTCGGCATGACGACTTTGCCATTCTATATTAGGATTGCCCAACACCGTGGAGTCAGCTACCGTAGCGGAAGACCTCTGACCCAACCGCCTCATTCATCTATCCGCCTTCACAGCGAGCAGTGCTGTGACCGCATAACAGAGGAAAACTTTTCTATTTTATGCGCATCATCTAATAATTATTTAGATTTACGCATTTTAGAATCTCTTTTTCTCTAAACAAAAACCAGATCTCAATAGCGCCAATAGTTCTTATCCATTACAAATTTATATGTAGATTTTTTTTATGCCCATGTATTTTAGATAGAAAAGACTGATTTTGTTCTTTATTTTCAACTTTGCTGACTGTTTATTGATGATGGAGCTGGTCTCCGAAACGTTTTATAGAATTGACTTAGTTTTTAAACTTTAGTTCATTAGAAATCTTAATTAAATATGATTTCAATACGTGGTGCGTTGTTTGTTTTTAAATTCCTTAGATTCAAGTTATATCATTGAATTCTTTCAAATATATTCTTTTCACCATGAAAAACGTTGAGAGTTGGGCTAATTCATACCATTTGTTTGGAGAACCAACATCAGCCAAACTTCGAGAGAACAATACTACTCTATCATCACCATGCCTCTAGAAATTAGGTCCATCATCAGCCATGCCTCTGAATAACCTTCACGAAGCATGTGTCACCGAAATTGAACACTGGCTTAACCCTTTCCCCGGAGAGCTGTGGGATTTCAAGGACATTGTTACTAGACTTGATCCGACAGCCATTGTCGTTGGATGAGTATCGTTTGCATCCACATTTGCATTCATTTTGAAAAATACCATTCTAAATAATTTCACCAAGGAACTTACTGAGGAAATACTATTCTTTTATAAGTGGAAATAAAATTCATTTGTTTTATTATTTTGCTAACAACTTACGGTTTTCATTTGATCTTGTTCATAATAAAATGCTGGGAGAAAAAATTTCATTTATTATGCATATTATAATTACTGCTAGATATTTGGTAACAATCGTAATAAAAATAAAAATGAAATAGGTGTTCATTTCTCTTTACATTTGGTAATAAAATTCTGAAAAAATTGAGAATATATGGTAAAAAAATATGGTTTACAGGAAGACGAGTTGACTTGTTTTTGCCGACAAAGGTATTTTCAAAATAAAAAGTTAACCACAAAAATTGGAAGAAAAAATAATTACAAACTGTTTTCACAACCAGCATCAAAAATACTATACAGAACCAAAATAAAAAAATTAGTTCGAAAAAGAAACGTTTTTAAGAAAATATTGTTGGGGAAGGGGTTAATCTGGATCACCAGTGAATCCACCCATTGATGAGAGAAACTTTGCCAAGAAGACAGGAGTACCGGGAGAGCAGAGCTACTGACCTGCGACTCTGAGGTGTTGGCTGTGACTCGGTCCTTGACGCGGTCCTGGCACACGAGCACGCAGCGCTGCAGCCGTTCCTGCCACCACAGGTCACCATCTTACTCAAGAATTGCAGCTGGAATTCTGCCATAATGCCTCAAAATGCCTCAAACCAAATCAATAATCACACATCCATAATTCTAGAAAAATGCCTCAAACCAAATCAATCATTACACATCCATAATTCTACAATGAGAAGACCAATTCTAACAAATTCACCTAAGAGATGAAATAAAAATTGAATCCACATGCATTGTAGAGTTTAAATGATTAGGTGAAGTTCAACTACATACCATTTCTTTAAGGGAATATTTTGCACTTCATGAATAGTGATATAACCATACAATAACTGAATGTAAATGTCCCTTGACACAAATTTGTGTCACACTTCATTCATCCAGTTTAGTATAACAAAGTATGTTATGATTGATGTGGAAGAATTCATCAACCTGTAATAAAAAAATCAACTAGTACTTAAGCTTATACAACAGATAACAAGAAACTCTACAAGTGAGCTTGGAACATTGATATAGAAAATTCACTTTGTTCTTCAACAATTGAAAGGTAGAATCAATAGGCACTGGTTTCTCCTGAAATATTCCTTTTGTAATTTAAATACATGTGCCATGATAAACAGTCATCACAAAATATTATTCATTATGATTAAAACAAAGGAAAACTATATTCAACACCCAAGCTTCTCCATGAGAAATACATTGAGGAACCTTTTCCCTGTGAGGACTCCTATTCTTATTGTGGCAAGTGTCTTTCAAAATTGTTACCTTAGCAACAGCTACAACCTAATGGCAAACAACATCCTGTCATCCACACAATAGCTTTTTTCCAACACAGTTTCTATTTTTACTCTGAAATGAGAAAAGGCAATCATAGCCATCACTGTCTTGCAGTTTTATACTTGGAAAAGGTCGATTCTTAAGAAATCTACAGCGGTGCACAATACTTCAAGAACTTATGACAGGGTCTTGTTTTTATCCCTCATTTTTTTACATTAAAACATTTGCGAGAGTATCACATCAGTAAACCTCTTAAGTAGTCGTGAATATGTATATAATTTTGGCTCAAAATTTGCCCAATAGTGAATCTCTGTCATTGAATAATCCAGAGCCTCTTTCCTCATACCACAAGACTACTCATATAATTCAAAAACGTCTGCTCAACTAGATAATAGAAAATAAAAACGATTGGCCCCAAACAGCTTCATTCAAAAGGGTGTGTTGAACACATATTAGTGAACACTGGCATAATGAAATTCAGACCACACTTACCTGAGAATCAAAAAATTAGCAGCCTACATAAGTTAGTTCATTTGAGAGAAATAAATGACACTAATACATCTAATGTTAAAATGATAGCATAAATATCTGGAGGAAATTACTCCTTCACACCGACACAATGAATACAATAAATACAAGCCTGTACATGTAGTGTGTGCGAGCAATGAAAAATTTTACAATTGATGCATTATGCAGTATGCTACAAACCCTCGAAGGGCAACAAGCAGAGCTAATGGAATGATAAAAACAACCATGACCCTATTTCCTTTCATGCTATTAAACATAATACAAAACAGGAATAGCACTGTAAATACTAACATTAAAACAAACAATCTTGAAAGATAGTCACGTGCCAGCATTTGAACTAAGCTGCATAAATACACGGCCATTAGCTACCTGAAATTGAGCAAGCTCATTCTGAACAAATGTTTGTGCCTGATGTAGAGGGGTGCTGCACGTCTCAATGCAGCGGTGGACCTGGTCTACCGACGCTTCTTTCTTCTCACAGCACTCGGCTGCACACAGGTGCATTGTCCTCTGTAACCATGAAAATATGTTTTACTCAAAATATACAAGCAACGAATTAAAAATACTATCTTAAATGTTGCACATATAAATAAGGATTATTAAACACAAAAGCACACAATTGGATTTTTGACAACATACAACAAAATAGCAAGTGTTTTCCTAAGATTTTCATATTACATTCAAGGAAATGAACTCGAGAATTTTGCAGGCCAAACACACTTTAAGCTCAATTGGGGTCCAAGTGGTATGCATAACCTTATGCAATAAAACATGTGCAATGAGAGAGATGCATGACTTAACCCATTTGAACTCACTGTACTCAATTGAGTACACTTTTTAAAATTGGTGCTGCGCATTCCTTATTGCGCACACGGTTACCAAATTGTACCCAGTAATAGTTGGCGGGTCTGTGCTCAACTGAAAGTGGTCGGGATTGGTTCAAGTTTTGTTGTGTTCTGTGAAATTGTCCTCAAAGTTGTTAGTTTTTCATATTTCTTTGCATCTTTGCTCTCTTTGACTTATCTAGATTATATTAGAAATGTGCGAAGGGTCAGCCTATCAATGCCATGTGCTTCTAAAAGCTTATTAGTGTATAAATCAACACCAAAAATGGACAAACTGTGCAACACATATTTCATAGGGTTTTTTGAGCTTGTTTAAGCCTGTACTCAAACGAGTACACGAGGCACATGTGGGTGCAAATACCACCGAGCTTGAAGATGTGTGCAGAAATATTTAACCCTTTTGACGCGACTGGGTTGTATATGTCCCAGTGTTTTAATTCAAACCACAACTGGGCTAAATATGCCCCGGGAACCGCCAAAAGTTGACAGATATTGCATCATATTTTGTTTCAGCCAATGCCAGTTAGTAGTTTCAACAGCGATCCTTCAGTACAACGTTGATAGAGCTAGAAGAAGGTGATGCGTCAAGCTGCTCCTCAAAATGTAAGTGCATTTGCGTTGTTTTATAGCTTATGACCATTTCCTTGCACTTGGTTTCATGTAAACATCAGTAAGAACCTTTATATAGCTATTTGTCTCCATAAATATGCTTTTTGCTCAACTTATGTGACAAAAAAATGAAGTGGGATATGTGTGTCCCACTTGGGTTTTGCGTATTGAGCAATGTGTCCCACTTGTGTTTTGCGTACTGAGCAAAGCGTCCCACTTGTATTCTTTGCATTAGGTAACCCACTTGTAATCAACAAATTTTGGGATGTATATTTCCCACTTGCACTTTCTTTATCTTTAGTCCCACTTGTGTATATGAAAATTTGGGATATATTCATCCCATCAGTACTGTAATTTGAACTTGGCTGCGAACTAATTTTACTATAAAAATGTTTAATTTTCTTGCAGGAGCCGAAAAGATCACTGAGCGACCTTGAGATCAACGAGCTTTTGCAAGATCTTGATAGTGATGAGGAATCGACTACCAATGAAAGCTCAGATAATTCTATTGATGACAGTTTTGAGGACCCGGATTACACAGTGAACGAAAAAGAGGCAAGAGAAAACGAAGCGAGGGATGAACCTTGTGAAAATGAACCTTGTGAAAATGAACCAAGGAAACAAGATGAGGGTGACATCAGCCTTGAGGAAGAAGAAGAAGAAGACATGAATTGCACACATGAACTTCCTTCTGTTTGGGTTGAAGATATCGCTGACATTGATTGGTCAATACCGCCAAATGAATTTGAACCCCTGTTTTCAACGTCAACAGTAGAGAATGGAGTAGTAGTATGTACTTTGGATAGATCAGCCACCCCTTTTGCAGCATTCAAATGTGTGTTCCCTCCAAGTTTGTTCATGCATATAGCAGACAAAACCAATCAAAGAATAGAAAAAGAAAACCGAACTAAAAATACGAGTCATAAATTGACGGATGCAGGGGAAATAATGATAGTGCTTGGATGCTCAATGATAATGGGCTATAATCACATTCCAAAATTAGAACTTTATTGGAGTGGAAATAGGTCTCTAAATAATGAATGCATTAGTAAAGCTATTTCCAGGGATAGATTCAGGTTTGTATTCTCAAAAATGTACTTCACAAATCCAGAAAAACCGACTGATTCAAGCAAAACATATTATATTGACGAAGTTGTTACATGCTTCAAATCTACCTTTGCAAAGTGTTTTTCTGAGAGCAATAGACAGAGCATTGATGAATCAATGACTAAGTTCAAAGGTAGATCTGCACTGAAGCAGTATCTACCTATGAAACCTATCAAGAGAGGAATCAAAATTTGGCAGAGGTGTGATGCTGTAACAGGATATACCTATGATTTCGATATATATACTGGGAAAGATTTGTCGGACAAGCGTACATTATCTCTTGGCGAAAAAGTTGTGACCAAGCTATGTTTTTCAATGAAAAACAAGCAAGCAGTTTTGTGTTTTGATAGGTTTTTTTCATCAGTGAAGCTTTTTGTTGGCTTGGGCAGCCCAGCTGTTGGAACTTATATGACGTCAAGAAAATATACTCCTAATTTGAGCGAATCCCTACAGAGAGGAGAGACTGAAGCCAAGTTCAGTGATAAAGGAGTTCTGGCACTGAAATGGCAGGACACAAAACCAGTTCACATAATGAGTAACTGCCACAATCTGGGCATAAGCACAACACGAAGAACCTCAAAATCTGGCCAGAAGAACGATATCTCGTGCCCTGATGCAGTTATTTTCTAAAATGAATTCATGGCAGGTGTGGACAAGGCAGACCAATATGTCGCCTCATACAACTTTGACCGAAAATCAAAAAAATGGTGGAAGAAAGTATTCTTCAAGCTTACTAAAACAGCATTAGTAAATGCCTGGATCCTCTACAAAGAAGTCAAGTGCAAGAAGATACCGCAGCTTCCATTCATAATAAGCACTGCCGAAGAAATGATTAGTCATGGTCAGAAATGCACTTCGATGGTTCGTGTTGAACGAGTCGGTAGGCCATCTAAAATACCAAAATTGGCCATGAAGGAAAATGTTGGCAAGCACCTGCCTCGCAAAGCATCAACAAGGCGACGTTGCAAGCATTGCGTGAATACAGGCAAGGAAAAGAGGTCCAAAATTATTTGCTCTGAATGTAATGTTCCACTCTGTACTGAATGCTTTGAGCCATACCATAAATAAAATGGTAAAAACCTAGGTTTCTTTTGTGTATTTCATCACTAGAGTTGTTTTTTGCACAAATAAATATGAAATTCATTCATTTTTGAAAGAACAGTCAATTGTAATATCTAGTTTCACCTGCAATAATAAAGGAATGTTATATAATAATGTTTTTTTTAACAAGTACTTCATCAAAGAAGAGTTTATTTCAAACAAATGTGGTATACCTACTTCTAGTTTTGAACGGCTAGTCACTCGTAATATCTATTTTTGCAAGAAAATGGAAGCATTTCATTCTAATAAGTGTATTTTTTTTTCAATAAACTTTTTTATTGATGTTTTTATTTTCTACCTTGAATAAGGAAAAAGTAAGTTAGTTTCAATGTACATACAAACATTATTTTATTTCTGAAATTTCCCACTTTTGACTGCAATAGACTACTAAATGGGACATATATGTCCCAGTGTAAAATCTTACAAAATTTAAGAAAAAGCACTATCAACCTTGTAAGGGCATCTAATACTATACCAATCAATTATAAAACATGCTAGAATGTTCCTGGATTTAGCAGGGAAAATTCCGCGTCGAAAGGGTTAAAGGTGCACTTTTTGAGGTCTAATGAGTATCTTTGCTAGTTAAACATGAATACAGATGTTTTTTATTCACAATCTCACAGTTTCAAGCTCAACTGAAAAAATTATCATAAGTTTACGATATCCTCAGATGATCTGAAAATGTTCTTTGGTATGCTATACCTGAGTGGATATAATTGCTTAGTAAGATAAATGTTGTATTGGTCTATCGATGAAGATGTGGGTGTTGACAAATGTGTCTCTTCATGCATGTCACGAAATAGGTTCCAAGAAATAAAGAATAACATCCACATTTCAGGTAATTCATTGATTGATCAGCCAGACCAAATGTACTGACTACGTCCTCTGATAGTGCTTTTGAAGTCCAAGTTTTGACAGTGGGGCATTTTTCACAAAGACCTGAGTATTGATGAGGTTAGGTGGATTATCTTGATAGGAATATTACAAAACAATTTATGCATGGAAAACTCATCAGGTTTACCTACTAGAATTAAATGCTTTGTAGTTCCAATGGCTATTGCAAAGTTTCTGACACATAGTGGCACCAATCACCGAACACTTATGAGTTCAGAAAGAATGCCTCTAAGCAGTAAAGTTGTGTTACAGTTGTTGAATTATGTATCTCATCTCAGCAACCATACAGTGTTCTTCGACAACTTTTTCACAAGTTACGACCTTCTGGTTAACCTAAAAGGACAAGGATTCAAAGCTACGGGAACCCTCCGTGAAAATCGCGCTGGTAGGCCTCCTCTTCATTCCAGCAAAGACTTGAAGAAACCCAGAGGCTACTATGACTACCGACTCAAAACAGAAAAATACATACTGGTAGTCAAATGGGTAAATAACAGTGTAGTAATCATTGGCACATACTATCACGTGATTGACCCTCTATAATATAGATGGTGTGAAAAAATTATTTGCTTATGAGAAAAAGAAAGTTTCTGTTTCTAGGCCTCGTGTTTATTCCTCTTATAATTTGGGAATGGGAGGGGTTGATGTACTTGACCATGTGACAAATAATTACAGGATTACAATCCAAAGAAAAAAATGGTGGTGGGTACTGTTCACACACATGCTGAATGTGTCATTGGTAAATGCATGGAACATTCACAGAACTGCAAGTGCAGACCCTATAGACTTGCTGTGCTTTGTTCAATATGTTTCAATGTACTATCCTAGTTATTCTCGAAACGGTAGCTGTCAGTCATATGATCGTTCATGTAATCCTGGAAGCGTGCCAAAAAGCGTGGTTAGAGATCCAGAAGGACATTTTCCTAAGAAACCAAAGAAACGACAACGCTGTGCTGTCCGTCATGCACAAGTTCGTTGTAGCTGCAAGAAATGTCTGAAATTTTGCTGGTGTCGTCCAAGCACGTTTGTATAAGATAAGATGAAGCCAAAAAAATTTTAAGTTTCAGTGTCAAGTGAAGAGAGAAGTCATCTTTTGTACCCATATGGACCCAGTGTACTCATTTGAGTACACCCATAAAATTTTATATGGAATGAATAAATTGGGAGTTTTTGCGCATAATTGATTTCGTAACCCTTTTCACTTATTACATAAATTTTTTTTTAGAAAATCATGGTTATATAACTTATATTATTGGTGGGTTTAAATGGGTTAATCACTCATGAGTGAAATCTTAAATATAAGTCATTAGTACACCACCATAGCTGACTTGGGAGGCAATTTAAGAATAGAAGCACAAGCACTATTAACTCTAATGCAAGAAATAAATTTACTTTCAGAATTTTGCACAAAGCTTTCTCAATAACTTCAGAGCTAACTCACTCTTCAATTTGTCTTAGGTTATGCAGATGCTTTAGGTTATGATGGCACAGCAGGGATAAATAAATTTGTCAATATCACCTATGCAAGAAAATAAAAATAAACAGATACTTTCTTGCACATTGCTCTCAGTGTGAAATTGGCGGGATCGTAGTAAAACATACCGTGCTAGTTCATATAAATGCCAAATTATGCTCCATTTCAAAGTTGGTAGTGCACTAAAAATCACACTCTATTGATCTGAGCAGAGAGACAAAATTCAGGGCAAACAAAGGCAGCCAATGAGTGGCAAGTCTACAAGTAACAGCGGTGCTGGTTGTGTCTGAACTCCATAATGGCCACCTGAGAGACCAGCCTCCTGCAGCCCAAGATAATATCAGCATTTTACAACCGGTAGCTCAATTAATTCATGCAACTCAAGCAACTCAAAATTAGGCACATAATAAAACATTTCAATTTAAACAATTCTTTGGTATTTCAATTAAAAAGCAATAACTTCAAGTTTGAAAAGTTCAATTCAAAAGTGAAATAATATATCATGCTAATATACCATAATAACATGAGAATATATACCTCACACAGAGAACACATATTAATTGAAATTAATATCTCAGTTAGCACTGCATGCACAGAACTCCATATGCTAACACAATCCCAAAAAAGCCTGAACACACTGGAAACATTCATATGTGCAGCAATTGAAATAAAAAAAATTCTACTCCAACAGCATGGAATGACAAATACTAACACTGGCATAAGAAAGTTTAGCCAGGTCATTATTGAATTTAATTCAAGGGTTAACTACCATTAATGTTTAATTAAGCAAAAATATAAGAGATACTGTAAACTTGGTAAAGTTTCAGGCCAGGTAGCATCACAAGAGATTGCATTGGTTGCATGTTATAGGAGCATTCCTCTCAGGAAAAATAAGGAAAGAATGGAAAATATAGCATACTGATTACAAAGCTAAGGCCACAGAAATTTTTGCTATTATGTGGTGAGTGATTAGAGTTGCTGCTGAAAACCCCTACATACATTCTATTACAATATAGTGAGAATAACTTGACCAGGAAAGACAGTGACAGTATACTTCCTCCAAGTGGAACTCAAAAACCCTTCATAATGAGGAGCGGTAAGTTCAAAAAAGCCTGAAAAATATTCAATGTATCCTTTAAAGAGATATTCAGTCTGACATTTTAATCATAAAACATAGTCAACTGAGTAGAAGTTACTTTATGCCCCAGCTCATTTGACACAATGTAAGATTTAATAATCAACCCTCCTCATCATGCACTAATGAATACACACTAAAAATTCAAAGCGACTAACAATGCACTCACCTGCATTCCTCTCAAAAAAGATTTGTCTAAATCATCCACCAGGGAAGTCATAGACTCTTGAATTCTTATTTGTGCTTTTTCAGCCATGCTAAAAACTCAGTTTTACTTCTCACAAAGTCTGAATTTGCCAGCACTAAAGTGCAAAGTGGGTATTTTAGCACAATCTGTAAGATGCACTGCACAATCAAGAACTCCATGAAATTAATAGCATAAATAAAACAAAAAATAAGGGAATTCACAATTTCTACAGCAAAATTTCTATTATTGTGTCCCTCAGATGGACTGATTATAATATCTTATTGATAAATACAGCATACAATATTCTGACAGAATCTGATATACATGCAAAAATGTACAGAATATATATATATGCCAAAATGTACAGAAAATCAAAACACTGTAGCAAGAAAGTTCAACATAGAGCCAGTCTCCCAACAATGAACAAAAAATAAGCACCTGTCCCCTATTGTTAAAGCTAGACTGCACATACTTTACAACAAACAATAAAATCTAAATGTAATATAAGGTAGCCAAATCCAGTACCTCATAATGATGAATGACTGCTCCACTAAATGAATTTAAATATTTTTCATTTTGAAGTTAGCAATCAACACAAATTATAAACTCATGGAACATTACTAAATAAACCCAAGGCTTTTGAATGGCAAAAAACATTTAAAATGTCTATAACCTCCACTCCACATAATTATTTTTATTTCACAAATGTGCCCATAAAGTGTATTATGTTTAGAGTACATATTCAAATTTAACCCATTAATGCCTATATTCCCTTAAAGTAATTAAAAATTATTGCACACTCACCATAAAAAAATGTATTTAGAATAAAAAATGTGTCTTTAGCAAAAATTAAAAAGAAGATGAGAGGACTTGGACAGCACTTCTTGACATATTCAATGTATGACAAATTGTACTCATAGAAATGGAAAATTTCATTGATTTTCTTCAACTGGATATCACTACCTAAGATATATAAATTTCCTGTGAGAGCTTTCATTATTGAATTAGTCACTATGCAATACCTAAATGCAGTAGTTACCCAATATCAAAAGCAACATAAACTGTACAAAGAATGAGAGCTTATACTGAGATGTGATGGTGCAACGAGGCATCATGAAGTACTGAAAAAAAAAATATTGAACAACTTTAAAACTGGTATAGCTCTTGCTTAATGTTATAAAATTGTGAGGTACAATTAAAAAAATATTGTATAGCTTAGAAGAGTCAAAAATGCACAATTTTATCTTTAGTGCATTTTAGAAGAGCAAGGCCTTTTTAGCACAAAGAACGTTGAGAGGGCTAGAATTGTGACTTAGTAAATCCCATGAGTTTTGCTCAGCTAGAAGTTATTCAAAATAAGGTAATGTGCTTTTCCTGAGTTAGCAATAGACTGCAAATGATGTGCCAATTCAAAATTTACTGAATTTAACTGAATTATACTAACTTGGGAGTAAATGGTTATTAGGGCAGTTTTCTGAATGATGTTTGATTGTATTCAAGATAAACTTTATAATGAAGTGTTAACAGTGTTTTATAATATACAACAAGAAAATCACATACTATCCTACAGAACTGCTGAGAAAATAATAGTAATTACTGAATATTAAACAAGTTTGAGAATTCGGTATTCAAACATTTAGAAGTAGATAATGCAGAATACTAGATTTTAATGCAATTTACCTTTAATAGCTGTATATCTGCAAGCATGTCAACAAGCAGCCCTTACTTGATCATTTATTTAATAAATTAAGATTATTTTTCAATACTTACATTAATATTTTTTTACCCAAGGAATGAAAACATAGTCACACCTGAGAAGAAGTTGAGGTCTATTCTACTGTGGAAGCAATCTTGAATTGAATGAACAGATGATAGATGATGAGCCTGGGAACTTTCAGATTGATGAACTTGAGCTGTAAATTAATAAAATCATCCTTGAAAAAAAACTGAAAACAAATAATTGATAGAAGCAAATAGAAAACATGAAAGTGGACTAGATCAAACTCCAAAGAAGTTCAATAAGCCTAACTAGGTATGAGTGAAATTGAATTAATTGCTGAGATACAGAGAAGGAGATTTTAGAGTGTAATGCATTTTGTTGCATGATAAAGATGGAGATGGGAGTATGAAAGAACTAGGAACTTAAAGAGTCCCATTGCTTTGGCTGATAAAATTAAAATTTTCTGTATTTTGAATGATGTGATGGAAAATGTCATGGAAGAATAATGAGTGATGGATAACAAAGAAAATGGTTTTAGGAGAGACACAAGGTAAAAATCAGTCATAATTGAAAGAATTATGTTCCCCATGTATTCGAACATACGTGTACCATTCGGAAAATTGCTCATTTATGTACTGGTATAAACACACATTTTATCTGATTAGCCACCATTTTAAAAAATAACTGTCATCAGACATAGTGAAATTTTATTATGTAATTGAATTTTCCATATTTATTAGCAGTGGTAAAGGTGACTTCAAACAGTAAAATCAATATCCCAATTCTCCTCCTAACCAAACCAACTTTTGACAGCCACAGAAATGTGGTGAATTGTTAAAAGAAGGATATAAGAGAAAAAATGGGGTTCATTAGGCACTTTTGTAAATTAATAAGACTTTTGATTATGTGATGTGAGGCTTGTTGAAATACTAAGAAAAATTAGCTCAAATGAGAAGTGATCTTTAAGAGAAGTAGGTATGATAATACTCAAGCAACTTACCTGGTGGACAGCTCGAAAACTAGGCTAATGATAGAGAAGTGGGACTGAATGGTACTTTGTCTCTCTTGCCATTTTATTTGTAGCTCCACTGAAAAATTAGTTGTCTACCATAGAAAGAATAATATTGAGAGTTTGTGCAATGCAATTTGGTTGTCTGATGTTTGCTGATATTTTTTATTCACAGAGTCAGAGAAGCCACTACAAAGAATAAGTGGGATGATAAATACATAAAGAACAGATTTTAAGGCAAATTTGGTAGAGATGATTATAAAGTTATGATAGTAAATAGTCATCAAACATAGAGATGAATGGCAAAATTTTTGGTAAATGTTAAGGAAAGGACCATAATCTATTTTTCACATCTTGGTGCTTAACATAGTTAATTAGATCTAAATAAACAATTTTTCTTCCATGCACTTTCCGTTGCAAATGAGTACTTAACGAGTTATAGAGGTAAATTACTGACTAACTCTAGTGTTTGAAGCGTCAAGTAATTCATGGAGCGCGTCGGATGGCAATACTACAATGGACTCTCCCTTCCGATGCGCTCGAATGATGGAGTCGGTGTAAGCACCAACCCCGCGGAGCCTGAACCCACGTCTAGGATCTTTTAGTTAATAACTTTGGGTGATAACCTTCATTGTGTTATTAACTAAAAGATCCTAGAAGTGGGTTCAGGCTTTCCAGGCTCCGAGGAGTTGGCAAATAATGAATTACAAAGTACCCAAACGTATTCTAACAGCTCCAGCTCAAGCGCGCAACTAACTAGAACTGCTATGGAACACGAAAACTTCCAAGTTGAATAACTCAAAAATAACGCATCAGCGAGAAAAATGTCATTCATGTGAAACGTTTTCAAATGTGTTCTTTTAGTGATTCTTTAGAAAGGAATCATTCATTTCTGTGAGCGCATAAAACTCCATATTGAACAAACTTAGAATGAATATTAAGCAGAAATAGATGTAGGCTTAAAGAGAAAAACATGGTAAAAGTTGTGCAGTGGTATAAAACTGTGGCTAAGTGAACACCTATGAGAGAAAGATGAATGTAGAAATATGATGCAGTGACAAGTATAATGTTAAGTAAGAAAGCTAGGTAAACGTAAAGCGTTTGCTAGTAATAGATTTTTGGTGCCTCTACATAGTTATTTAGATCGAAATAAACAAGTTTTCTTATATGCACTTTCCGTCAGAAATTAGTATTTTATGAGTTATAGCGGTGAATAAGTTACCGCAACTCAAGTGTTTGAAGCGGGAAGTAATTCATTGATGGCAACACTGGAATGGAGTCTTGCTTCCAACGCAGTTGCCATCTAAGACGAAACTAAACCTACCGTGCTAACTCATAAAATATTCATTTGACGAAAAAAGTGTATAGAAGAAAAGTAGTTCATTTTGATGTTATTACCATGATTTAAGGACACCATCTGGGTAAAAAGCGGGATAAGTGTTGATTTTGTTTTTATATGCTTCTTATAGAGGATTTTCTTACCTTTCCATTGGTACTTTCCGCTTACGTCTACTCCGAATGGTACGCTAACCAGAGAGGGGAAAGCGATGGGGGTGGCGTGACCTTGACCACTACCCCCCCTCATTATTGGGGGTCAATTGAGCGTGTTTCTTTGCGGCAATGGCAATAGAGTTCGTTCATGGGCTACTCAAAGTGCTTTCATTATTCAAACAAAACATTCTAACGCTGAGTACAAATTTTTGATAATTTTTGACAATAGAGGATAATTTTGATAATTTTTGACAATTTAGGTGTTCTGCCGTAGCTATGAAACTGCAGCTTTCATTCATAGCTTGATGAAAGCTGCAGTATCATAGCTACAGCTGTGGCGAGCACACCAAGCCAAAGGGCTTGAAAAGAGCTACAAACAGAGAAGTTGACTTGAAAAAAAAACATTTTTTGGTCGAAAAAAAAAAAACATTTATTGGTGGAAAAAAAAACATTTTTTGGTTGAAAAAAAATTTTTCAAAAAAGTGGTTGTTTTGAAGAATTACACGTACTGTCTTTTGATGTAGATTTTTTCCCAGAGTTCCAGAGCTACAGCAATGTAAATTATATCAATTGAAAGGGCTTGAAAAGAGATACAAAAGCTCAAGAGTTCATTGTAGAAAAGCCGGTAGTTCAAAAGATAAGAAGAACAACAATTTTTTTTGTGAAAAACACGTTTTTATGGAAACTTGATAATTGGTTTCTCAAATGTATCTTCTTCCACAATTTGAGAGCTACAAGAATGGTTTATATACCATTCGATAGGGCTTAGCAAGGTGTATCCACACGCAATAGCATTTTTTGATACATCTATTATTTTGAAAATTACACGCAGTATCAACCCAAAAAACTAAAATGAAAAATAGGTCACATTTTTTTTAAAAAGTTCCCAAAATCCACAAGAAGAAGTTATCAAAATTCATTATTGCGCGTGGTTATATAGACATAAGCAATCTAAAACAAAGTACTGGTTCTGTAACTTCAAAATTTTAAAAGAAGATAGATTTTAAAGAAACCTATTTTATCGTATTTTTCGAAAATAAAAAAATATCCAGTGCAGATACAAAAATTTTGTCCAGGTAACAAATGATCTTTGGATCATTTCATACCTACTTTGACAATTTCAGAGAAATCTATCCGTAAATAACTGACTTTTTTTTTACTCAAACGGTGTCTTTAAGCAACAAAATTCGAAAATCAATGAGTAGCTGTTCATTCGAGTGCATTCGTCATCGAAGACGAAACTAAACCTACTGCTATAAATTGTTAAATACTCATTTGCGACAGAAATACATAGAAGAAAACATGTCTATTTCTAACTAATTAACTATTTTAAGACACCGAAAACCTAAAAATGGATTACTAGCAAACACTTTACATTTACCAAAAGCTTTAGTCTTAACTAAGAAAGACATTATATAGGACATACTACAGGTATCCAATTAAGGTGGGACATGCAATTTTAGAAACAACTTGAGACAGCCATAAAAACAACCATTGAGAATCTGGGCAAGAGTATGTTTTCTTAAATGAATGATAGGCTTATAGGCTGTCTTAAACTTCAGGTAAATTAGCATTGAACATATGCAAAATAAAATAAAAATTTGATGGACAGAAGCAAGAAAGCATAATATTCATAAAATTATTCCTGTTAGAGTAAGAATATCAGTGAAGTACTTCATTTTGAAATACAATAAAGGTAAAGAGCCAAAGTGGCATTGAAAGGAAAAAGGAAATTAATTGCCTAACAAGTCAGGAGTATGAATAAAATAAATTAGAGGTATAGTATAATTAGAAAGTTTATTTCATTTGGATAATCCTAAAATAAAGATTCAAATGTAGAGGTAAGTTTTGGAAAACAATTCTAGTTTTCCTTATTCTAATGAAGCCTGACACACATCATCTTGCACATGGTTTTTTTTCAAATGCCTTATAACTACGTTAACACCAGTACGGGATGACGGTTACCACCAGTCAATCCCGTACTCATTTCCCGCACCTGGGTACAGTGGGCAATTATGGCTGTATTCCTTTTCCCAACGGGGAGAATCACCGGGTGGCACTGTCGGTATTCGAACTGCCAACTCTTTCCGTGAAGGACGCGCCTTCTAAACCACTTGGCGATGAGGGAATTGACAGTTGAACTGTCCACACGTGTTCGCTTATCAACCTAACTGGACTGGTGCGCTAGCCAAATACAAAGCACTGTTATCTCTATCTCGATAGAGGATTAACGCTGATAAGTGATAACGGCTTCTAAGGACATTTGGGCTCATCAGAGAGTGACTTCACGCACTCACCGTACGAATGAGGAAGCTCAGCAGATCGAGAACACGGCAAGGTCACAATACAAAGAGACAAGACATTGTGGATTTTATACATTAGTATCAGGTTTAAATTGTGCAATAATGTAACTTGAAGACAATAAAAATAAAGCTAGGTTTACGAGTCACATATTTTGTAGTAAAAGTATATCCGACGACCAGCTGAAGACCTTGCTATGCCTAATGCCGGTCCCAGAAGTCAATTGACCTTAGAGCAGGGCTTCCACGAGTGCGGAAGTTCCTACCCTAAAACTTTGTTCAAGATTACCCTAAAAATGCATAAACTACCCTAAAATGTTAAATAAGCCCATTGCTGGTATTACCTCAAACTATTCAATGTTTCCATGTATATATGTGTAAAAATGAAACGACATCAGGGTCATGCGGATATAAGAAAATGAAATTCTCTGACTTTAGGTAGCCATATGTGTCACGATACGTGCAACATTTTATATTGCTTTCGCTATAGATCATCTTCTTTGTATAGGTACCTAGTTGCAAACTTTGTTCAATGAGCGTAAAGTTTGAGGCCAGGCGATCTATTCCTGACTATCAGAGAGAAGCAAAGACATAGTAAGAGGAAATGAACGACAAAGTAATATTCGAAACATTTATTTATGGAACACAACACAAACACAGTTTCAAAATTTTTGCTCAGAAAGATTAGGAGTAATTTAGTTGTGAAATAAGTTCACAAAAACACTAATTCTCGGTGCAATTGCAAAGAACGGGGCAAAGAATCTAATGCACTGAATGACGAATTTCGACTTCACCAAAATTTTCGCGATCAGTATACTTAATTGGCTCGAATTTAACTGCGCATAGAGATAATTTACGTTGAGTTAGACGAAGCAGATGTTGCTCAAGGCTTAAGGTTAGCCCAATTGAATTACAAATACGAAACTCCTTACAATTAAGAATCTCGGCCTATGGCCAGATTATTTTTCGACAGAAGCCACCATGCCAAGAAAGTCAAAATCCTACAGTCGAATACTTGTAGCTCCTCCAAGAATCGGAGTCATATAATAGAAAAAGAACCTCGATTTCTATCTCACAACCTTTTTTATTCACTCCCAATATCTGTATTTCCACCAAGCCAACATTTCTTCTATGAAATCGAACATTCATTTTTTTTAACAAAGAAGCCACAGAATGTTTGGATCCCATCATAACGTTAGTCGTGTCAGAACAGAACCCTACAATGTCGCTCAATTTAATATTTTTATCACTCGCCTCAGGAGGATACAATTATGGTATCTATAGGAATTAGCGCTCAAAGGGGGACATTGTGCATGAGGGCCCGAGCTGAGAGTTAGGTAGGCTTTCATCTTTGTTGAAATAAAATGTTTTTGTTATGTTAAGGACCACCCTTTTTTAGGTTCACTACTGTCCTGTTTTTCAGTACCTACTACTTTCTCCTTCAACTTTGGTCTTGTTTCATAATCTTCTTTCACAACTTACTGGTTCTATGCCATTTCTGCGTAGATTCCATGTTTCCTTAACTCCATACTAAATGGTGCCTTCCTCCTTCATCTCTTTGGATCGTATATGTTGCGACTAATCTAATCTATTTTTATCGCTGAAATCATTTTTGTAGTAAACAATCCGTTAGCTGTGCTATCCTTTTTTTTCAACAAGATGAACAGAGTAGCTCTTAATTGCACTCCCACTTCATTATTGGACGATGAATCCGAGCTGTTTAGCTTTAGTGCGATCAGTTGTTTCAGCAATTATTACATAATATAAACTTCATTAAGGACAACGACAAGATCACTTGATAGATGTCTACCCAAACATTGTCTAATAATGTTTGAAGCTCTTTGCTTCCCTAAGCTTACTTTCTTTAAGAAAAATTTGTTTCAGTAGTTACGAAATAGGTAAATTATGCTCATAAAGATTTGCACTTATCGGCATTTCAATTTTCATACCTGACTTGTCAATTGGATCGTGTGATAAAATGAGCAAAGTTATAGCTTGTGTTTTCCTTCTCTGCACTTAAAGATTTTATGGCGTTGCGTGTTAGCATGGAGAATAATCTCAGATTTACCAAACGTAATGATAGTTGAGCATATAGTACAGTATGCCATATCCTTAGTTGATGTATAAGACTTAGACTTTTCTAACTAGCCTCGAAACAGTTGTCTCTATCCTTCCTTCTCTTTTCTTGAAAAGGGCTTAACAGACGATACAATTTGGCTTTCCTTCATGGGTGGTGTAGCAGCTCCATCGTACACCGAATCTATTCAATAGTACCAATTTTACTGAAACGCAAGTAACCAAATATTTTGTCACGATGCAATATTGCACCTGGCACAGTTAATTGCACCTGAATGAAACATAACTACCAACCCTCGGCTCTGGCAGTGTCGTTCTGTACACGTTATGTAGCTGTTCAATTCCAGTAAACGACGATGATCGATGTATTGGTGTAAATCTTGATACAGTTACGTGTGAGTTATGTAAAGCTAAAAAATATAAATTCCCAACATTATATCAAGTTGCATATCACTTTAATTATTGAAATTACTTTTAATTAACGAAGGTGTTATTTGTGCAGCAAATCTGGCAACATTATACTGAAGAGAGATCTGAGTTCTGGGAGATCTGCAGCGATGTGCACAGCAATTTGCGCCTTATCGGAGTGTCCAATAAAAACTAAATTCTTAGCGAGTTCGGGAAAATCTGTTCCAAATATGACTCTTATTGAACATTTTCATAAATGCTTCGGTAGCGTTTCTTCCGCAATGTACCTTACACGAGGTATATTGTAGTACTTGAGAGCAAACTTGATATTGGTAATGAAAACTGGCCATTACCCTACAATTTTGCTGCGCTACCTCGACTGAAGTCGAATTACCCTAAAAATCATGGAATTTTGCTTTACCCTAAACTCTACCCTAGCCAACACCTGATTACCCTAAAATAGGGTATTTTACCCTAAAGTGGAAGCACTGCCTTAGAGTAAACACGCCGTACGTTACTATCATGTTGAAACCAGTCGTGTCGCGACATTTAAAACCACATAAGCTGTTTTTAAAACTGGGTAAAAGCTAAATACAATATAAAAAAATTCATATATCCTAACACTGTTTAATAAAAGCGGGTGTCTTTTACTCCTGTTGATTTCTAGCATGAAAGAAAAAAAAAAGAGAGAAAAGTTTATTTTCGATTACCTACGCTGATACATAAAATGCAAAATATAAAATTTTGAAATACCTTAACTTAAAGATCCTTAATTTATAAACGCACATAGGTATTAAAATAATAATGTTAATTGTAGAACGAATGTTTGGGAGAAAAAATGACCGGCGTGCCAAATTTTGATCACTTGCGCGAACACCAAGGAGCAATGACGAACTTGAACACAATCTTTCTCCCTAAAACAGAGTGAAAGGGCCGGTCAAACACATGCACCTATCGACTTAAAATTATTCTCAAACGAAAGAATGAAACATTCTCTATTTGCATCACCGTGATTTGCATACTGTAAGCACGACCCAAACGGTTTTCTGAAACTACAGAAATTCATCGATAAAGCTTTCCGACTCTCACCCCGTTAAAAGACTTAAGGGGTGTTTACACTAGGGGACATTTTGGCTGTGAGGCGCGACTTGAGTAGACGAGGTTCACCACAGAGGCTCAAATTTGTGTGTGTGAGCCCGAAGTTCCTTAAGGGGTGTTTACACTAGGGGACATTTTGGCCTTGAGGCGCGACTCGTGTAGACGAGGCTCACCACAGATGTTCATATTTGTGTGTGTGTGTTCGAAATTCCCGATTCGCTTTGCTCGAATCCGTGCAGCGCCGCACGTGTGAGCGGCGCAGCTCTAGACCGGTCAGTGTGCAATTGGTAGTCATCAAGTGAGGTAGCGCCTCTCGCTCACCCGTTATGGCTGACTCAAAACTGCCGCGAGAAACTACACTGCTTTTAATTGAAATGTACTAAGCCCATCAATGCCTTTGGCAGACTAAAAGCTGCGAATATAAGGAGGCTGCTTTCCATTTTATTTTAATGAAAATGAACGAACATAGTAACATTTCACTCATGCAAATATAAAAGAGATTACGTAGCTTTACGATGCAGCAACAATATTCACACAAGCTCGTCTATAGCAATCCATATTTCATAGCAGCAGCCCACACTGACTGGTTTTGTGCTGCATGGCTGCCACTTTTGTTTGACCAAAAAATCTAGTGTGACCTCAAAAAATAACGAGAAACAACTAGATTTAAAAATAAAACATCCAAAAATATATCTAGAAATAAATTAATTATCTAATATATAAATTAGTTGAACAATAGCATATAAGGATATTTATACCATAAATTGCTTTATATTAGGCAATTTATCTCTAAATGAATTATCTAGTATCCTGATATTTACCCTAATAAAGCTTGGTATCCAAATATTCTTCAATTCCAAACGTGTTGCGAGTAGAAAGGTCAGTCTCTATTGCATCGCATATTATCAATGCTCAGATTCCTACTTATCTACAATTGTTTTAAGGCTTTCACACCGCTGTCTTCATCACTTTTAATAATTTTGCAATTGCTAAGTAAGTTGATTCTAATGGACGTAGGTTAAGAAGACGAGACTCTTGGAGTTTGTATAATCAGTACACACAGCAGGACACACGTTTACATTACGAAGGGTAGCGGTGGAGTAGGCTCCAGCCAAGCCCGAGAACCACGAGCAGCGATCCACAAGAACCATGAGCTCAGTTCTCAACGCATAGTGCTGTCTAAATACATTCTTACGCAAGAGCACTGTAACATTATCAGTATTATACACATATACATTCAAGGTGCTACATGAAAGGTTTCAACACTCCTTCTCACATTGAATGTGTGTCAGATGAGACCATTCCTAACTTCGTTCTTAGTCTAGAGAACTTTTCTATCGGCAGGTTCTTGGTGAATATGTCGGCGAGCATTTCGTCGGTAGGGCAATACACTTCGTCTATATCTTTGTTACTTACAAGATCCCGTACATAGTGAAACTTAATATCGATGTGCTTGCTCCTCCCATGATATTTGGGATTGTTGGCAAGACAGATGGCTGACTGGTTGTCTTCGTTTATAACCATTGGTTCCATAGTCCCAAAATTTAGATCACTGAGTAAGTGCTTTAACCAGACAGCCTCTTGAGCCGCACCGGCAAGAGCAACGTATTCGGCTTCTGCAGTTGAGAGGGCTACACAAGTTTGTTTGTTAGATCTCCACGTAATTACCGAATTACTGAGGGTGAAACAGTAACCAGAGGTAGACTTTCGGTCATTTTTATCACCAGCCCAGTCAGCATCTGAATAACCAATGCAAGTATCAGAACATTTGCTATACAAGAGACCTAGTTTAGAGGTGCCTCTCAGGTACCTGAATATTCTCTTAACACACATCCAATGCTGTTCAAGAGGTTTGGAGCTGTATTTAGCAACATTATTCACTGCGAATGCAATGTCAGGTCGAGTTCTGGTTGACAAATACAAAAGGCTACCTACAGCACTTTGATAAGTGGCAGGGTCAAATTCGACATCATTTGGGGAGCATATCGGATTTACGTTTACATCGGCGGGAGTTGCAACAGGTTTGCAATTATCAAAGCCAAATTTTGACAACAGAGCCTCAGTGTAGGCATTTTGATTCAAGAAGACATTGTTTTTAAATTGTACAACACTTACACCTAGGAAGTAACTCAGCACACCAAGGTCCTTCATTTTGTATTGGGTAGAAAGGCTCAACTTTATTTGATTTATTTCATCACCAGACTCAGAAGC
Organism: Morinoia aosen; assembly: GCA_030386875.1. Taxonomy (NCBI): domain Eukaryota; kingdom Metazoa; phylum Arthropoda; class Malacostraca; order Amphipoda; family Talitridae; genus Morinoia; species Morinoia aosen. The sequence goes on along the minus strand of CM059556.1, from coordinate 3,580,322 downwards.
AATTATTAGATCGTCTACATACACCGCCACAATACACAGTTTCTTATCTTGAACACGAGTGTATATACAAGCATCACTCTTAGATTGTACAAAACCCAATTTCTTCAAATAGCTATCTAGTGTAGTATTCCAACACTTAGGAGCTTGTTTTAGTCCGTAGAGCGATTTTTGTAGTTTACACACCAGATTTTCTTTGCCTTTGACAATAAAACCGTCAGGTTGAACCAGATATAGTTCTTCAATCAGTTCTCCATTAAGGAAGGCTGTTGCAACGTCCATGTGATGGACTTGCATGTTGCATTTGGCAGCCAAAGCTAGTACTGTCCTGACAGACTCAAATCGAACCACGGGACTGAAGGTCTCGTCGTAGTCGATGCCATATTTTTGTGAGTAGCCCTGAGCCACAAGGCGAGCTTTGTACGAGCAAATGCTTCCGTCGGGTCCGGTTTTTCTTTTAAAGATCCACTTTGATTTGATAGGTTTTTTGTCATTAGGACACTCTACAAGGGACCATACTCTGTTTTGATTTATAGACTCCATCTCATTCTCCATAGCTGTTTCCCATAGTTTTGCTTCTGGTCCACTGAGTGCTTCTTGAACACAAGATGGTATATCAAGCTCATTTTTCATTAAATACACCCATTCACCAAACCTATCAGGAGCCCGTCGATATCTGGCTGATTGTCTAGGCTGCACTCCCTCCATCCCAGCATCTGACTGTCTATGCTCCACCCCTCCCTCAGAGTCTTCTGGCTCTGGATCCTGAGGAAGAAGAGAAAAATTACCATCATTTACTTCTGAAGGCTCCTTCTCAATTGGCATCTGCTGAGATTCATTGAACATAACGTCTCTACTCAAAAATATCCTTCTACTGTTTATGTCATACAGACGATATCCCTTGGATCCACTTCCATATCCTACAAGAACACACGGTTTAGATTTTGGATCAAGTTTTTCCCTCTCATCTTTGGGGACATGAGCGTACGCACTGCAGCCAAAGGTTTTGAGGTGCTGTACGTTGGGCTTGTGTCCATTAAGGGCCTGATAAGGGGTCATATCATTCAATGCACTAGCAGGGCTCCTATTTTGACATACACGGCAGTTGATATAGCTTCACCCCAGAATGATTTTGGTAACTTTGAACCAGACAGCATAGCTCTGACAGAGTCAAGAAGAGTTCTATTCATTCTTTCTGCAACTCCATTTTGTTCAGGTGTCTTAGGCACAGTTTTTTCATGGATAATTCCTTCCCCTTTTAGGAATTGTTCAAAGTCATTAGAGATGTATTCCCCACCGTTATCGGAGCGCAGAATTTTAATTTTGTGATCATAGTGATTTTCTACCAAGGATTTGAACTCCTGAAACACTTTGAAAACATCACTCTTATGTTTGATAATGTACACCCAAGTATATCTGGAGTGGTCATCTATGAAGGTTACAAAATACCTTCCACTCCCAAGTGATATGGGATTAAGCTGGCCACACACATCACTGTGGATAAGTTCTAAGGGTTGGCGTTTCCTTTTGTGATTTGTTTTGGGGAACGGAAGCCTATGATTTTTACCATCACAACAGTTTTCACAAAAAATGTTATCTCCACTCACAGAACAATCAAAACCTCTAACAAGATTCTTAGTGCCTAATTTCTTAAGATTATTGAATCCTAGATGACAAAATCGTTTATGCCACAGAATTTCATCAGAGGAAACGTTCATGCATTTAGCGGCTGAATTAAGGGTGCAATTAAGTTTATACAATTTTCCTACTTTACTGCCTAAGGCAATTAATTCATCGTCTTTATTTACAATCTTACATGAGCTTTCGTCAAAGTAAACTGAGTTTCCACTTTCTGTAATCTGAGGCACGGAAAGTAAATTGTAAGCTAAACCAGGTACATACAAGACATTCTTAACAACACAGGTATCTACTCGACCTTTAGGCAACAACACCATAACTTCAACATCACCTACACCAACACCTTGCAAGTTTCTACCATCACCAACTTCAATGTTAATTGGACTAGATAGCTCATTCATACAAGAAAAATCATTCCTATTATTACACATGTGTGCTGTTGCACCGGAATCAATTACCCAACAATTATTGATATTTATCACAGACAATGCACCGATATAATTTGTTTTACCTGCTACAAAATTGTTTTGGTTTTCTGTGTGGTTCCCATCTTCTTTCTTCAATTTTTCTTGATAGATCCAGCACTTGGTACGTAGGTGTCCCAATTTTCCGCATTCGAAGCATCGTGAGTTTTTCAATTTGGAGGTCACAAGGGATTTTTCACTGAAGTCTGAAGCACTTTGGTTTTTCAGTTTTGCTTCTTCATTCAGAAGACGCTCTGTCACAATATCCCATGACGGTAGTTTTTCATGAGCTTCCAGTGCAGTCACCAGTGTGGAGAAATGGTCGGGAAGTGACGACAGCAAGATTATTACACGACTTTCTTCATCAACTGCGTCATCAATCACACTCAAGGACTCAAATATTTCGACAAATGCTTTGAGATGAGTTTGTAAGTCTTGGTCTTCTTTTAGTTTCATGTTGTAGAGTCTTTTGCGTAGTCTGAACTTGTTAGACCAAGTTTTCTTCTGGAATGTATCTTCAATCTTATGCCATAGTTGCACAGGGTCAGTAGGATCACCCAACAAATAAAGTTGACTTGTTTCGACACCAAGCACAATTGTTGCAAGTGCACTGTCACGTCTTTCTTCAAATTTTCTTCGAGCAGTCTCGTCCGTAGTCTGTGGCATGGTTTCCGTTCCTCGAACCAAGTTCCACAGTTTTTCCTTCATCAGAATCATCTTCATTTGCAGCTTCCACGTAGGATAGTTTTTATCATTAAGAGCCGTGAGGCAGTTCTTTGCACTTTCACTTACGGAGCCTGCCATGTTTCTTTCTCTTTCACCGTTTCTGTCTCACACAGCACTAACAAATCACCAACTTCTGTTCTCGCTGTCCCGGGCTGTTTTTCGCTTCGGGACTTAAGATAACCTCACTTGATATTGCTTCATCGGAAGGTTTACTGGGCCCATAACCTAATGGACGTAGGTTAAGAAGACGAGACTCTTGGAGTTTGTATAATCAGTACACACAGCAGGACACACGTTTACATTACGAAGGGTAGCGGTGGAGTAGGCTCCAGCCAAGCCCGAGAACCACGAGCAGCGATCCACAAGAACCATGAGCTCAGTTCTCAACGCATAGTGCTGTCTAAATACATTCTTACGCAAGAGCACTGTAACATTATCAGTATTATACACATATACATTCAAGGTGCTACATGAAAGGTTTCAACAGATTCTACTTTATTAGATGCATTACTTTAGAATATAACTGATACACCAAGTAGTTTCATGATAGAAATATCATTGCTTCCATCTAACAATAAACTGAACTCATTGTTACCAATATCATTGGTCAGTCTTTCGTAAAAATGAGGCCACAATACATTCTTGATAATATATGTGCATTTTATTCCATTATTTTTTTATATCATCACTAGTTTTGCAATTGGAGATAGTGTGCTTTAGCTTATGAACCGTGAAATAGCCAATATGAAAGTAGTAACCAACCATTATGGTGAATTCTTAATTCGAATTTACAGTAATCTATCATATACATAGCTTAATTGTAATTCTAGCTAGAAAATATCTAGCATGCTGAAAAAACTATATAGTTTTTATAGCTAATATCTAGGTTCGAACTTTTACATCTAGGCTTCAGCAAAAACATCTAGATCTAGCTATATAATATCTAGAGTGGCAGCCCTGTTGAGCAGCGCGCGCTCCATGGCTCGCTCCAATGATGTCTAGTCTAAACGCGCATAGCTCTTGTGAAGCCTCCACACGAGGCGTCTACACTTGAGCCTGCAGCAAAATGTAGACCAGTGTAAAAGGCCCTTTATTCGCTCTGATCGAATTCGTGAAGCGCGACGCACGTGAGCGGTGAGCCTCGCAGCTCAGTCTCCGGTCAGTGTGTAATTAGCAGTCATGAGGTGAGGTGTAGCCCTTTCTCTTCGATTATGGCTGACATAACGCTGCCACGAGAAACTATATTGCTTTTATTTGAAATTTACTAAGCCCCTCAATGCATTTGGCAGACCAAAAGCTGCGAATATAAGGAGGCTGCTTTCCATTATATTTTAATGAAAATAAACGAATATGGTATCATTCATTGATGCAAATGAAAAAAGAGATTACGTAGCTTACAATGCAGCAGCAATATTCAGACAACCTCGTCGACTGTCACCCATCTTTCATAGCAGCTGACCACACACTGAATCTGATTTTGAGCAGCGCGCGGCGCACGCTCCGTGCAGGGCTTCCACGCGAGGCGACTCTAATTACCCTAGCTCAAGGGTGTTGATTACCCCAGATTACCCTAAAACAGCTAATCCTGACTTATTTTAAACAATTTAAACAATTTATTTACCACAGGTGATACAGAGGTAGAATTTTTCTTAAGTCTAGTACAATGGTCAAATTTGAGTATAGCTACCTGTGGGCCCGAACAAGTTCAGCGACTTCTAGGGCATCCTACCATCACGTTATTCTAGGGTGTACAAAATGTTTAACCTAGTTCACTTAACCTAGTTTCGCATTAGACTGATCATTGAGATAATTAACTCGATATTTTATGCTGTATTTTACAATATAGGTCAAATCGGCTATATTTAATAGTATGTTTGATAAAACGACTCAAGAGCAGACAGAATATTGGTTATGGTACCCAAGGCAAGTTACATTATGACATTATCATTAGTTACATGTAGGAGGCAAGATTTTGACACGGTGATCTTACACGACTAGTATTCTGATAGGAAGTGAGACTCAAGATGTCTTTTGAATACTTTGTACGAATTACATTCACGGATCTCTGCAGGTATAGAGTTCCAAGTTTTGGTTCCAACGAAGAGGATACTGTGTTGCGACCGGGCCTTTGAATAATAAGGAAGCATGAATTTACCTCTATTTCGGGTTAAATGGTCGTGATGACCAGTTTGCGCAGTCAATAATTGTCTTAGGCTATTGTCGCCATCATTTCTTAATGTTTTGTAAATGAAATTACAGATGGAGATTTTGTAGAGATCCGAAAGTTTAAGTATTTTTAAATTTTTGAAAGAATCATTTGTGTGAGCATTATATTCTAGGTTCTTTACCGCTCTGACAGCTCTTTTCTGCAGCGTAAAAATTTTGTTGGTTTTATTTTTATCAGTTCCGTGCCATGCTTCCATTCCGTATTGCAAGTATGGAAAAATGAGCGTTCGGTAGAGCATTTGTAAAGCTGTTTCAGGCAGAAAATTTTTAACTTTACGAGTATTTAGGATTCCAATGGATTTTGATAATTTAGAACTAATATGAGTGATGTGCTCTTTGAAGGTCAGATGTTTATCTATTATGATGCCCAGAAACTTACATGAGTTGGTTTCTTCGATTTCACCTTCGCCAATTTTAATGCGTGGGAGAGATACATCTTTCTTGTATGAGAATGTAATATAATTTGTTTTATCAATATTAAGGCTTATTTTATTAGCTTTGAGCCACGATGAAACCTTGTGAAGTTCAGTATTTATACTCTCCACAATCATAGCAGGATTTTGGTTCGGAAGGACCGCAGAAAGCGTACTGTCATCGGCAAAAAGTATGAATTTGAAGAATGATGTAGATTTTCCAATATCATTGATAAAAATCAGAAACATGAGAGGCCCAAGAACAGATCCTTGTGGAACTCCATGGCTAATTGTCTGTGGGTCTGATTTTGCGTCGTCAATGACAACGAATTGCTTGCGATTTGTTAGGTATGACCTGAACCAATCATGGGCAATCCCTCGAATGCCATAACGGTGTAGTTTCGAGAGTAGTATTTTATGGTCCACACAATCAAATGCTTTTCGAAAGACAAGAAATACAGAGAAGACAGGCTTTCCTTCATCTATATTAGAATAGAGGAATTGTAAATGATTTAATATAGCCTGTGTTGTGGATTTTTTACAGCGAAAGCCGTATTGTTTATCGTAAAGAAATGATTTTTGTTCAAAATAAGAGTACACTTTTTATGCACAATCTTCTCGAATACTTTGCTAATAATTGGTAGTACGGAGATAGGTCGATAATTGTTTACACAGGTTTTTTCACCACTCTTAAAGATAGGGGTTACTCTAGCAACTTTGAGGGAGTTCGGGAAAGTGCCTAGCAAGAGAGACTGGTTAATAATATTTGATATCAGCGGGGCTACAATGTCAGCAATAACTTTAAGTACTTTAGTCGGAAACGCTTGTAACCCACTCGATTTATTTTTCATGATGTTTATGCACGTAATTACACCGAAGGAGTTTGTAGGCGTAAAGAAAAAGGAGTTGGGTTCTCGAATATGATCCATAAATTCCAGGTGATCAGTAGGTTCACTTGGAATACCATCAGCTATAGTTTTCCCCACGTTTACGAAGAAGTTGTTAAAGAGATTAGCAATTTCTTTCTTCTCATGGTATTTTACATTATCTTGAATGACATATTCAATTTTCTTTTTATCAGCATTATTCGGTTTACAGCAAGAGTTAAGGAGATGCCAAGTCTTTCTAACGTCAGTTTTGAATTGAGTAAACTTGAGCGTAAAGAAGTTCTTTTTTGATGTTCTTATCTGGTTTGTTACATAGTTTCTGAATCGGTTATATGTTTCTCTAGATATTCGCCCTTCGTAAAGGAGGGCTAGGTACGCTTGACGTTTCTTTATATTTATCACGATGTCTCTAGTAATCCAGGGCTTTTGTTTATTTTTCGGGGTAACTGTACGAGTTACAATTGGGCAACACTGATTGTATGCGGTCATTATAGTTTCAGTCAACTTTACTACTGCTTCATCAATGCTCGAAGCATTATTGTTTTGTTGAGAGATGTGTAATGTATTCCTTGATTCTTCTAGAACGGTGCGCATTTCTTCAAGATTTGATTCGTTCATTTTACGATATGAGTAAGTTTCAGCCCGTGCCTTGGTGCAAGCAATGTAGACATTTTCCTAATAAGAAAAACTGGGAAGTGATCTGATATGTCAGACGTAATTATTCCAGCAAGAAAATCACTTGGGTCTGTCATAAAGATATTGTCAAGCAGCGTAGCACACTCTGAGGTTATTCGTGTAGGCTTTGTAATGATCGGAAGGAAGGATTGAGACTGAAAGGTTGTTAGGAAATTAGAGATTGGTTCATAGCTTTCATGTTTCAGTAGATCATAATAGAAATCACTGCATATTATTATGTCATTGTATAAGGGCCTGTTGAATTGAGAAATAATACGATTCAGCTCATTCAGGAAGGATATAGGACAGGCTGTAGGAGGCCTATACACCGTTCCAAGCACAATGCGTTTACCATCTGTCGATACCGTCGTGCGGTCGACGTGAGGGTTCGTGGAAAAGGGGCTGTCTTCTGTACAGCTACCTTTTCCGGGGCGCTAGCTTTTCTTCGCAGCTGCCCTTCCTGAGGTTCGTGTGGGTACCGCCTACGCCGTAATCAGTCCGCTAGGGCAACAGAAGTAAATTCTGTTAGTTCCGAACTACGGTGGTACCGTTAGGAAGACGAGCAACTGTCTGCGCCGTATGAGACAGCTAGGGCAACAGAAGTGAATTCTGTTATTGCCGAACTGCGACAGCGTCTTCCTATCGACATACTGTCGCAACTCCAGCCTTGCTACTCGTTCAAGTCCCTTGCAAGTTAATCAATATCTTGTATTATCAGGGACTAGGTCATAATTAACCCTTTACTGACCTAAAAGACTAAATATCAATTAAATATGACAAGCAAGCAATGAGTGGATTGCTTCCCCCTCCTGGCGACAAATGCTTATATCGAACATCCCTAATGTGTTCGTTTGTTCTTGCGAGCTGAATCTGAAGCCTCAGCAGCGGATTCGGAGCGCCCTTGACGTCGAAGCTTTCGCGGGCTGACACGTCAGAAGAAGAAGATCATCAGCGGAGTCGGCAGCACGTGCCTTTGTGCTTGACGACTTCCAAACCGGTCCTGCTTTCGGGCAGCCTAACGCCCGGAGAGCTGACTAGCAATGAAGAAATGTTCCCTGGACAACTATCTTCGAAGTTCAGGTGAGCAATCTTTACTTATTGTCTTTGCTTGTCATATTCTTATTGCAGAAGAGACTATGGTAAATGCCAGGTAATTCTGGAAGTTGGCGCTTTTGCCGGTGAGCGCGACAATGCTATGCGAAATACTTCGTCCTTTCGAGGTGGCTCCTTAAACCCCTTATTAGGCGAAGTGTCGTATAAGACTAAAACTTGTGTCAACAAGGAGAAAGGAAACTCTTTTGACCTCAGGGTGTAACTTTTTTAATGCTGAATCTCTTTGAAGTCCCTATCACATACACTGATATATTTTAACAGAGACAGTGATTTATTTTCTGTTGCAAAAATAGTGCGTAGAGACGTGAGCTACTGCATAACAGGGTACAACACTCAAAATTGCATTTAAAATATTAGTCGTATTTAGCTAGATAACACAAGAAACATTGGAATATCGACATGTAATACAAATGGTATTTAAGGGCTAACTAAAGTAAATGCACAAACGCAACATCAGCGCGGGGAAATAGATAAGTCGACGTTCAGAGAGCTGGACACATGAAGAAAATACTTAAGATTATGGGTAACTAACACAAAAAGGCTCGACAACCCCTGTGCGGCCTGACACCATCTCTAGTCAGTTCTACGAAGAGTGATTCTATATGATCCTGATTCATTGTTGCACTTGCTATGGTTTTCGAGTCTATGTGGTTAGATATATATGTGCTGATGCCTCCGCCCCGCTGGTTTTTTCTTAGCGAATGGTAACTATGATAATTTTCAAATCGAATCATGCCTTTAGTCGAGTCATCTAGCCAGCTTTCGGTGAAGCTAATCACATCTAGGTTACATTTAAGTTCAGTAATAGTACGTTGTATCTCTTCCAATTTTGGATAGAGTGACCTACAGTTCCAACACAGGAGCGAGAAATCTCGGTCAGTTATTCGTATAGTTTCGTTGAATTTTGATATATTAGTATACCTACACTCCTGAGAGTCGTTTAGGTTTGGATATATTCTGTTCAAATGATTGAGATCTGGGTCGTTTTCCTCGAATATCTCAGGGTGATCAGTCATTTAAAATTAGTAAACAGTAAGAATTAGGTACTATAAAACTTAAAACGAAATACAGAGTCAAGCTCTAAGGGATATTCCTGTCTAAAAAAACTAGCTTATGAACTACGAGAGAATAGAGTATATATAAACTAACTTATATAATTAATATAATTCAGGTTAATTCAGGTTAAACTAACATCAAGTTGAGGTTAAACTGACATGATACCTAATTGAGGTTAAGCTAACACGGAATTGATATATCTAATTTAGGGGATCATCTAGTCTAGTCACCCATGATCTGCTTTGATGACATATTGAGTTGTTGCACCAGGTATTGCTCGAGGTCATCTGGCGTGTTGATCTCGCGGCGTCTTGAACCTGGGTTTCCGGGGTTAAATATGAAGATGTTTCCATCCTGTGTTCTTGGGATTCCAACTTTATCCGGGAATTTCCTTTTGGCCATCCTCAGAATGTACATGGCGTTAGCTCGTGAAGGTATGAGGTATTCATTTATGAAGAAGAACTTTGGTTTCTTTTCTCGGCAGGCGTTGAGAATTTCACGTTTTTTGTTATAATGTTTTGGTTCAAATGCATTGTTTCTTTGATCTACGTTCCCAGTTACTGTTTTTTCCCCATTCTTTTAGCTGACGTGATGTCAGTGTCGGAGAGGTCAATGTTGATCTTGTCTTTCAGGAGATGGCAGACGGTTTCCTTGCAGATTTCGTTCGGGTGTGATTGGGGTAGATCCTTACCAGAAATGAAGAGAGTACATTTTTTGTCTTCAATGGCTCGGCGCTGATCACTTTTTTCCAACTGGTCGAGACGGAAGGCTAAGCTATCCATTTTCTCATTCTGTTCTTCGAGAGTTTTCTTGTGCTCTGCTTCTTTTCCCGCTACTGTTTCAACTAGTGTTTTAAGGTGACTTATTTCAATTTTCATATTATCAATGTCACTCTTAAAATTTGTCATCACTGAGTCGAAGTATTTTATAAGGACAGAAACCACTTCTTTGCCATCTTTCGTTAGGTTAGACACATCAGGATATTGACCAAACTTCGGCTGATACTCGTCGCTGTTATTGTTGCCGCAGCTGTTGTTATTGCGTTGCTTCTTGGGTCCCATCTTGGAAATTGAGAGAGTTTGTTTCCTCGTGTACGCGAGGGATGAGCACTTTCACACTTCTTGAGGGAATATTTTTACACTTAGTTTGATGATTTTTTATTTGTTGTTTGTTTAAGTCACATTTGAATCCTCATGGCGAGAGTGTGTACCCATTCAGGTTAGGAGTACATTCTTTCTAGCGTTAGGCACTTTGTTTCGGAGCGAGCGCAACAGACGTCCGTACCACACGGAGTCTCTCAAGACACTGTGATCTATAAATTAACTTATGATCTATAAATTAACTAAAAGGTAAATGGACTGGTTTCCAGAGCTCCGTCAGTATGAATTAGCACGGTTTTACATACTGCATGAGCGTCAGGAGGGAAGGCCAGTTGAACGACATTAGAAAACTGGTTTGATTTTCCAGACGATATCACGTACAAGATGTTTGCCAAATACCTGTCGAATTATGTTTGATGCCCGCTGTTTTCCAAGGCGCACCTTTTTCAGCCACTCCTGATCTGGGAACATTGTTTAACTAATAGAGGCTCATACAATGAGATAGGTAGGTGGTACTTAGCCAAAAATACACAAACTTTCAGTTCCACTTTACGAGCACGTTTTTCGAGAGGATCATTGGATAGCAAGTAGCTGGCATTTGATGGGGTTTTCTTCTTTGCCACCATGGATCGTTGTTTGTGTCTCTGAGAGCAAGTGACGCTTGATCTCCGATTTCCCACAAGTAATATCGGTTCGGCAAACCTTATAATAAGCCAACATCCTTTTGCTCTGTTGCTTTTGAGGACTTGGCTAACCATCCCTCAAACTCAGGTTCCGATGTCCACGAATCTTCAAATTTTTGCTGGTGGTTTTTAGTTTCACGTGGAGCTTTCCTTTTTTCGAGGTAGTGTCGTTGGCTCTTCCTCACTCGGTGCGCGATCATCTGTCATGCTGCAAGAAATGCAATAATATGTGTACCTATCCCTAGTATCATTGTCTATTTTTCATTTAACTTTCCATCCATTCACGCGCTTCAGCCGTTCTTTCCTCATGCTCAATCTAACTTAACACTTTCATCCACTCTCTCTGATGACTTTCTGGCTTTCCTCACTCATGACCTTCGTCAAATCTTTTCATTACGGATTTTATCCAATCTTGTTACACCACTTTTGCTTCTCAGAGACTTCGTTGCAATCACATTCACTCATCAACTCATAAAGTTGATCGTGAAGTAGTCAAATTTATTTATTTCCTAAAGGGCGTGCGAAGAAATTCAGAGGTTTTTGGAAAAAACTACCTTGCCTCAATTAATATGTATAAACTTTCCTCATCACCCAGCTGCTAGAAGCCCTATTACTTCAATTTCGATTGACGAAATTCTAGGCATGATTGCAGCTATATCAAATTCTACGTCCGTGTTACAGCGCCTAAGAAAGACAGTGAGAATACTAACGTACATTGGAAGTTTTAAGTCAATAACTGTACTCTTTTGTTTGTATGAATTTTTGGAACAAATTTTATAGCTTCTTCGTTTCGCCTTTAGCACCTTTTGTAATTTGAAGTGTCAAAGAACCCTTTTTAAATTTTTTTGTTTGCATCGCTACAATATCATGCTTCGTTGGCGTGCAACATGGCTGGTCACGTCTTACAGGACGTGAAAAATTTAGAAATTTTTTCAGGCAACATTTCGCGGATCCGCGCTGGTTCGCAAGACTGACGCCAGCGTTCTATTTTTTTGAAGTGCGTGGGAGGAGCAGGTTCCCGGATAATTTTAAGTCTGTGTACTTTGATGATGTGCATTTGTGTTAGAAATTTATTTAACTTGAACGTGTTCCCTCACTAGCCATATTTGTCGATTGCCTTCACACAACTTGTGTTTTGATAGCGGTGAACAGCCGGCTCCTAGAGCATTCGAGGATGCTTCTGGCGGCCGGTGAATCACCCACATTGAGCCAGACTAGCCGTCGTGATGTTGTGAAGCTAGTACGTTTCATAGCGAGTGTGCCGCAGTATAATGCTTAGAAATAAGTTAGATTCTAGGTCGATAGAAATTTTTGCAGACCACCGAATGTATGGTTTTAACTGATGAACCGATTCCTATCTTTTCTTTCACTGCTCCAAGTGATTCTGTATTAACGTCCAAATGTTTTTTTTTTTCTTTTTGCTCAGCAACATTTGCATAATAGTCAAGCCATGTAAGTTATGTTGTCATAGAAAGTAAATATAATATTGCAAACAGTGTCATAGGCAGTAAATGCAACATGGAGAGACTGACATTGCAATGCATTTGAATTGACACAGATGATTTTATTTCAAGTTTATTACATTTCATAGATTAACACGAAAATAACACAATTTTATATTTAACAGAGAATACAAATCGACCACTGCTCACAGTGCTCGTCGTGTCGTGAGACTAGCGAACTTGCCTCCGTCCAGGCAGACCCTGGTTCGAGTCCCGGCGCTGGTGGCGATTTTCTCTGTTGGGTATAGGGGAAAAATTCCAAGCACAATACCCCACTCTACCCAGGTGTCTGAAACGGGTACCGGTCTTGACCGGGGGCAAGCGTAATGGCGTCCTGGCGTTAGTTATAAGGCATTTGAAAATCCAATGTATAAGGTGATATGTATCAGGCTTGAAATTGGAAATAAAGCATCCGTAGATGCCTTCATTATTATTATTATTCAAAGATTTGTGTATTAAAAATACAAACTATGTTGTGGTTCTTCCATGGATTAGACATCAGTCGTTGATATTGAGAAATTTACAATGACACATCGTGCTAAACTTTGTACCAACTTTGGAAACATGATTTTCTAGTCTTTGTATTGTAATTTCTAAAATATTCATTAAGAAAAAGATATAAAATAAAGTAAAATATATTGATCAGTCGGTTGGCTTCTCACCTATGAGCTGTGCTGGGCAAGTTGCGCCAGTCAGTAAGGTGGAAGCCTAAAGTTACGGCATTCTCAGTAGACTGAGAATAGGCGCAGAAATTTGAGACCACTAGCCCATGTGATTTGTGTTTTCAGAGCGACGTTGATAAATGTGTACTTGCTGCTCTGTGCTTAAATTAAGCGATTTGAATATTAGCGAGGTGTGTCAAATCTTTTCTAGCATTAGGCTGGTCAATGAGATAGCCGCTTTTATTTTTTGATAGTAGGATTTTGCAGTAGCCGATCTGTTGTATCTTAAGTCTGATTCTGCGGCTGGATAGGCTGTAGTACTAGTCCGCTGTTACCTTTCAGCTTGTCCCTGCGTCAGAGACCTAATTTTTCTGTCCCTTTTCCGCAGGTAGAGTAAAGAAAAAGACAAATTAGTCGCTTATTTTACACGTTAAAATAGGCTATTCCAGGTCTAAAGTGAGGGACCTTCCCCCCATCGTCTGTAAGTATTTAAGGGTATTGTCAGATTGTTATGTCAAGAATGCAACGGAAACCTTTCTTGTGTTATGAACTTCTTTCCTAGCTTACCGTCCCTGTGCACCTTGTGCATAGATTCCGCACTCCCCCAACTCCATGCTAGATGGTGCCTTCCTCTTTCCTCTCTCGGTACATCTTTGTCGTGGTTAAGGGAGGCTAAAACTTTCTTATATAATAATAATAACAGTGTTGTGAATTGTCATTGTGCTACGTTGTTAGCAGGGCGGCGAATCCCCTTTTTTATGTGCTACTATTCTACCATGATAACGTCCCATGGCCTCTCTCTCATTGCCCCCTGTCATTAGAATATCATGCCTAGTGCTAGCACTATTCAATTGCCTCTTATGTCTCACTCAGCTATTTCTCGTGTACCTTCGAGGTATGAATTTACTTTCTTGTTGTGCGGTGCTATATAAATGGTGCCTTCCTCTTTCCTCTCTTGGAACATCTTTGTCGTGGTTAAGGGATGCTAAAACTTTCTTATGTAATAATGAATATTGTGTTATGAATTCTTTCACTAGAATATCATACCTAGTTCTAACATTATTAGCCGTTCTTCGTGTCTTGCTCAGCTAACTTTCATATACCTCAGAAGTAGGAGATTCCTTTCTCGTTATGCAGTACCATATACATTAATTCATCATTCGACTATGATCTTAAATTAGGATTTTCTTGTCATGCAATTGCTGGTCCGAGTCTGAATCATACCTGTTTGTGCAGTCTTACGGAGGCAACGGACCTTTGAAATAAAACCGAAGAAACCACCTGTTCTTCTTGGTGTCCCTACGCCTTCCGTTCCTATGCGTGCCGAAGTGAAGATAGAATTTCCGCTAGAGCACACATAACATGGCTAACAAATAGAATGCCTTCCGTCTAATTAGCTGGCAAAATACCGGCGCTGTGAGGTAACTCAGCTGTTAATTCAATTACTATTACAACTTACAAGAATGAACCTATTAATTATTTCTGCGATGAAATATATTAGCTGTGGAATTTAAAAATACAACAAACATACCTGTCATTATTCTGTTGAAACTTATAAGCACGCGCACAATCAGAACAGGACAGTGACTTTCGTTGACTGGCGGTTGCTGGCACCAGTCGAGTTTTTCATTAGCGGAATGCAACTCAGAATCATTGTCAAAACGAAGTGGACAAGAGATATTATGGCTTCGTATCTTAACGCCGTCTTTCGTGAGCGATACCTGACGACATTCAAAGGTGCGAAGTTAACCACAGCAGCAGGGCAGTTTTGTGAACACAAAATTCTGACTCGTTTCATTGCATTGCGTTCAATTGGTGACCAGTAGGGTGCTTGCATATTGGCTTTCAATTTTGTATTTTTCGTAGATTAGGCGGGCACTTCCTTCAGGGAGCTCTGATTACCCTAGATTTGCCCATATTTTTCATTACTCTAAACATTACCCTAAGGTACCCCTGATTACCCTAAACTAGGGTAATCACCCTGCTCGTGGAAACACTGGCTCCGTGGCACGCTCAATGTCTAGTTTAAACGCACATGTCTCTTGTGAAGCTCCACACGAGGCGTCTACACATGAGCCTGCAGTAAAATGGATCCCAGTGTAAACGACCCTTTAAGCCCTGTTTACACTGGTATCCATTTTGCTGCTGGCTCACGTGTAGACGCCTCGTGTGGAGCTTCACAGGAGTCATGTGCGTTTAGACTTTAGACTAGTCACCATTGGAGCGAGCCATGGAGCGCGCGCTGCTGAACAGGGCTGCCACTCTAAATATTATATAGCTAGATCTAGATGTTTTTACTGAAGCCTAGATGTAAAATTTGGAACCTAGATATTAGCTATAAAATCTATTTAGTTTTTTCAGCGTGCTAGAAATTTTCTAGCTAGAATTACAATTAAGCTATGTATATGATAGATTACTGTAAATTCGAATTAGGAATTCACCATAATGGTTAATTACTAGTTCATTCTTATTATATTTGTTAATTTACTTAAGCAAATTGTCTGAATAGTGAAGCAACCATATTTTGATCATGTTATGTTCAGATTATGAACGACACCAAGACGGCTATTTCACGGTTCATAAGCTAAAGCACACTATCTCCAATTGCAAAACTAGTGATGATATAAAAAAATCACGGAATAAAATGCACATACATTATCAAGAATGTATTGTGGCCTCATTTTGACGAAAGACTGACCAATGATATTGGTAACAATGAAGTCAGTTTATTGTTGGATGGAAGCAATGATATTTCTATCATGAAACTACTTGGTGTATCAGTTATATACTAAAGTAATGCATCTGATAAAGTAGAATCAACTTACTTAGTAATTGCAAAATTATCAAAAGTGATGAAGATAGCGGTGTGAAAGCCTTAAAACAATTGTTGATAAGTAGGAATCTGAGCATTGATAATTGCAATGCAATAGAGACTGCCCTTCCTACTCGCACCACGTGTGAAATTGAAGAATATTTGGATACCAAGCTTTATTAGGATAAATATCAGGATACTAGATAATTTATATAAAGATAAATTGCCTAATATAAAGCAATTTATGACATAAATATTCTTATATGCTATTGTTTAACTAATTAATTATAGTGGATAATTAATTTATTTCTAGATGTATTTTTGGGTGTTTTATTTTTAAATCTAAATGCTTCTAGATATTTTTTGAGGTCACGCTAGATTTTTTTGGTCAAACAAAAGTGGCAGCCATGCAGCACAAAGCCAGTCAGTGTGGCCTGCTGCTATGAAATATGGATTGCTGTAGACGAGCTTGTGTGAATATTGTTGCTGCATCGTAAGTTTTAAGTTTGATGGTCTGGATTTAGCGGAATACCAGCTCAAACTCAAAGACTCGAGAATATGTTTTCGATTAATGTGCGAGAGGACAATGAAAACACTTTTTGGACTCAGCTTTAAGTGGTTTTATTGGAGGAGCCGGGAGGATCGCCGAGTCTTGTTCCTGCAGATCTTGGCTGGAGATACTTCGCAGTCCTGGAGGTAGCTGATCCGGCAGGTGGACGATGTATGTTGTAAGTGTATTTGTATCTTATGATATCCCGTTTAATTGAGGGACAATTTAAACCGGACACAAAATCCGGTGCGTCTCGATAATGGGGGCAAGGCCCGCTGAATTTAGCAGATGAGGTTTAATCAACTTGTGCCCGTAAATGGAGGCGGTTTAAGAATTAAGAAAGAAAGAAAAAAAAAGAAAAACAGTATATTTCCAATATAGATGGTACAAAAGTACCATCATTGGTTTTTAAAATCTCTTAAAATTAATACACTTAGATGATACACACACCCGAGTATTGTAAAACTCGTGTCACTAGTCGAAAATAAATGATTGAGGGCAATGTACTCCTAATCTTGCTTAATCTACATTTGATAATACATGTAATGATAATTATAAGAGACAACACAATTTCATGGACGATGCATTTTCATTGTGAGGTGAAAACACTTTTGACAGTTCACATGTACATGACATAAAACTTCGCAATTCTTGATGCCAGGAAATAATACATGAATCGCTTGTTTCGGCCAATGTTCAAAAGTGTCATTTTGAGGAAGCATGAAAAAAAAAATATATATATATAAATATACATCCGTATACATATACACACATATATATATTCATACATATATATACATGTACATATACACACATACATATACATGTATACACGTACACATAAGCGTGAGGACCAAGAAGATAATAAATTTTGTATTTCTAATCCAACAATTTTAACATAGCGGTCATTAGTTGATAAGCATTTTATTTAAACAAAAAGTGGATGATCGCACAACAAATGTATAGTTTTTACATGAATGCTTTACAATAATAAAGAGATGACGAGTTAGGTAATGTTACAAGTTGAGAGTGAACAGAAAAAAGACCATTATCTCTAGTAAAATGCTAGTTGTCAGTCTAGTACACACATGTGTGCACATATACACGCAAATATATACATATACACATGCACGCACATAATTACACCAAACTCGTAAGGATACACAAATGCATTTCTATGCATCGAGGCAATACATACGCATTCTATTTAGTGTCATACGCACAGCGTGCACACGTACAGATATCTACAAGTAAGCATGTGCGCGAATATCAGCGTAAACCAGTCAGTATAAACCAGAAATTCCAATCGAGGGAAACGGAGAAAATATCTTTTATTATCGCATGAATTTGATAAAATTTCGTACTACAAATAGTGGCACAAAACAGTCTACCTAAGTCTGAAACATGAAAACGATTGTGGGACGTGAATAAGAAAGAAAACATTAATGTCCTATAAAGGTTTCATATTAGAAAAAAAAATAAATCACATTATCTTTGAAATATGGCGCAAATTGTCGGCAATTGATAAACAGACATAGGTATCACATTATTATAAGCATATAACTATAAGCGTAATACTGCAGTATAAATGGGTGATCACACAACGAATTTATTGCTTTTTTTGCATGGTTGCTTTACAATTTCATATTAGAAAGAAAATCACATTATCTTTGTAATATGGTGCAGAATGTCTGCAATTGATATATACACACACACACACACGTAGGTACCATGACGGTCTAGTTTGATGCTTGCACAGAAATGGAGAGGAATGACATAAAATGCAACCTTCGACTGGTTTATCTACTCTAGTGCATACAGGTGTACGTGCACATATGCACACCCATATGCCCACATACACCTATATACGTACACACATATTCAAGTAAGCATGTTTGCAAACGGCAGCGTATAGGCGATCAAATCACACTACCTACGCATACTCTAAAACTGTTTTGTGATATCTTGTATTATAAAACAATAAGCGAGGGAGGTTATTGAGCAATGGAGATACCAGGCAAATGAGATTCGACAGTACTTATTTTGTGTGTTCTGTAACTAAGAATTATTCTTGAGACACTAGATGACGAGTTATTTTGACTTTAAATTCTCTCGGTCTTTGAGGGACTTTAATACTCAGGGGAAGTTTGTTCCACAGTGAAGCGCCTGATATGGACAGAGCCTTCTGCCCTAAGTGAGATGAACGATAGTTGACTAAGACATTATTGTTTCTATTCGGTTTTTGATTGGTTACAGTGGGTGGATGGAAACACACTATCTCAGCATTGCTCTGAGGAAGATATAACGAGGAGAATACGTATTGGGCCTTCTGCATGAGGAGCCTTTCTTGGATAGGAATCCAGCCGAGTTTATTGAGGAGAGGGGTTACGTGGTCACTTCTTTTGAAATTACCGTTGCATACCACCTTCGCTGCAAAATTCATGCACTTTTGTAAGTCCCTTTGAAGGTATTTAGGTAAGTCTCCCCATACTAGGCTGCAGTAGTCAATGCGCGATAACACAAGGGATTGAATTGCTAATAATCTGGATTTTTCGTCGAGCATACTTTTTATACGATGAAAAAACATTAAAGTTCCGTAGATTTTGTTGCAAGTAGTCTCAACGTGAGATTTGAAGGACATATTTCTATCGAACCAGATCCCTAGATTTTTAACTTTTTCTGATGCATTTATTTTATCATTTCCAACTTCAAGAGTAAGATCTGAAGTTTTTTTAATTGCATCTTTGGATCCAAAAATAATGCATTGTGTTTTATTAGCATTTAATTTGAGACCATTTCGGTCGTACCATGATTTCAGGCTAGTCAGTAAAGTTTCGGCTTTAATTTGCGTCTGTGGTATTTCCGATACAGAACTTGTTATTGCAATTTGAACATCATCTGCATACATCGAGATCCGTGTGTTAGAAGGCATTGGAGGGAAATCATTAATGAAAATAGAAAACAGTAGCGGACCAAGAATGGATCCTTGGGGAACACCAAAATTGTTTTGAATGAATGGGGACAATTTGTTTTCTATGCGGACTGCATGAGATCGATTTGACAAGTAACTTTCAAACCATTGCGTGTCTATTCCCAAGTTCAGTATTTTACGTAGAAGTCTATCATGTTCGACGCTATCGAACGCCTTAGAGAGATCGAGTAGCAGCAAGAGTGTTACATTCTTTTGATCGATGTCACTGTATATTTTTTCAGAGATATTGAGCAGAGCGTCTTGAGTGCTAGTATTTCTTCTATAGGCATATTGATTTTGGTGGAGTAGATTTGACTCGTCCAGGTGAAACGACAGTTGATTCGTCACCACTTTCTCTAATAGTTTTGACATGACAGGCAAAAGACTGATGGGCCTGTAGTTTGATGCTGTATTTAGGTCACCACTTTTATGCAACGGTCTAATAATGGAGTGTTTCCATTAGTTTGGAAACATGTTGGTTGCTATTGATGTATTAATTATCAGACGAATCCATGGTGCTGTAACAGGGAAACTGTCTTTGATATATTGAAGACTGATACCAGCATGTCCAATTGCCTTTGTGTTTTTTAGTGAGTACAAGATTTTTTGTAACTCCTGTAAATCGACAGGGCGTGGTCTCCACTTGACATCAGTCCTCGAGGGTGCAGTGGGGCATGAATTTTCAATTGTCGTTTCATCTGGATTGGTACACACCTCACTGAAAACTTGAGCCCCTACTTTTGAAAAGAATGTGTTGAAATCTGTGGCTGTTGCCAAGGGATTTTCAAATTTACTTTTGCGATCTAGATTTTTATATGGGGCTACCTCACTAATGATTTCCCAAGTTCGTTTCGGGTTATTTTTAGCCGTTATCAGTGCCTGGTGGAAGTGAGTTTGTTTCGCTTCAGTGATTTTCTTTCGAAGAATTTATTCATGTTCTTTATATCTCTTGTATAAGGTACTGTTTGATCTATTTTTTTGTACTCTCGCAAGTTAGCTTTCTTTATTCTGCTCATATCTTTCACTTCGTCAGTAATCCAAGCAGTTCGTTTTGGCTTGTTTTTTTTTTGGTAACGTAAGGTGCACATTCGTCGAGAGCTGCTGTGAAGTTCTCGTTGAAGATTGACACTTGAATGTCAACATCGTTAGTTTGCATCATTTTCTGGAATTCGGTGGACCTATCGAGAAGTTTTTCTTGAAATAGTTCTGCTGAATAGTGCCTTTTCGAGCGATAGGTCATTAAGTGGTATTTTTGTCTTTCCTTTGCAATATTAATTTCACATTCTTTAGAGTGGTGATCGGAAATAGAAGGTGATATTACTGTTCTAAGTATTGCAGTGGGATTATTTGTGATTGCTAGATCGAGGAGAGTTGCAGAGACTTTAGTGATGCGAGTCGGTTCTTTGACCATTTGTGATAAGCTTAGTTTATACAATAGTTTGCTTAGCTGATTGTTTTTGTCCGTTAGGTCAACATTAAAATCTCCGAAAGCAAAGAATGATTTTTTTGCCTGAAGGATTTATTTGAAGGTTTCCTCAATGAAATCTAGTGTTAGATTTAGGGGAGACGATGGGTGCCGGTAAAGGCTGCCAATGATGATTGATTTGTGTTTATTTATTTGCGCTTCTCGCCAAACCATTTCAATGCCTTCGCAAACTTTATTCGCTAATAGTGAAGATGTTGAGTACATTTCTTTCACAAAAATACAAGATCCACTACCTCGGCTCGGCTGGTTTTAGCGCCATCGTAGCGGTACAACACGTAATCAGGAATGTTAAAAAATGAACTTTGGGTTCGTAAATCAAACCATGTTTCTGAGACACACAAAATGTCAATTTCTTCAGTGACCAACATTACTCTGATTTCATCCAATTTACCATTCAGGCTTCGAGCATTTACATGCTTAATTTTGATTTTACCTATATTAGCACTCTTTTTGAAGGTAGCAAAGTTACTATTTCGATGGGATCGTTCAGGGGATTTATCGATTTTGTCTAAGTTGCCCAGGGTGTTTGGCCCAGCTTCTGCTATGTAAGAAAGTCTACTATTTGGCTGGGCAGCGGCACTCTGTCAAGATGAGGTGATCCCGGTCTGATTTTTGCCTTGTGTGACAAGAGCACTGTACTGATCGCTTTTACGATGGAGCAGTAGTGGAGGGTTATTATTTGATAACTCTGAAAAGGGATTGACTGATATTTTCAAAACACAATGATCTTGTTCATCCAGGACGAGAAGTTTTTGGCGTGTCACATTTGAAATGATTAGTGGTATAAGGTCTACAGCAGCTTGATCAAAGTGTTTGTCGTCAATGTAATTATCTATGAGGTTTTGCATGTCTCCACTGTTCTTGTGAAAAAAATTAGCGTATGGCTGTTGTTTGCTTTACTCTCTGTTTTGATTGCAGCCTTTAGGTAATTGTAATTCCAATTTGATGCCGGTTGTTTTGTAAGTAGATGAGCTACTGCATGGAGGAGGCAGTGTCCATCGGCTTTGGTGGGAATCAGTTTTATGTTCCATGATCGTTTCAATTCATCCATTGTGGAATTCATGCGTTCACAAATAGGGCTGGAGACGTTTTTTTCGTACTTTTTACGTCATTTAGAGGTTCTGAGAGGTGCGGGGAATTTATGTTTTTCTGGCTCTGAAAGGGCGGGCTGTGGTGATTTCGTGTATGGGGATTTGCATAGAACTGAGAAATGCTCGTTTCAATTCCATTTTTCTGGCGATGATTGTGAACACAGTTGGGTAGTGGATTTTCCATCGATTGTCGACTGCAATTTTGCAGCGATTTCTCTCTTCCTGTTGATTTCACTGCTTCCGAGTATGTGATTGGATGTTGATTTATACTCGTGTCTAAGAGAGGCTTTTCATCCCCTGAATCAGCATTGGATAGCAATGAAAACCTATTTTTTGAAGGCACTCCGCAATTGTTTGTGGCAGATGCAGGAGAGGGCTTGTTACATGAGGGCAAACATCGGGAGGAGAGGGGGGGAGAGGGTTTCTTATATGAAGGCAAACATCGGTTTATGCTCCCGGAGGTTTCACGTGGAAAGGCGGTCAACTTAGAACAATCATTCAACTCATTTTGCTGTTTTTCATAATCATTAGAGTATTCAATTTCTTCATTCAGGTCATGGGAGTTTCTGGCACAGGAGATAAAATGTGAAGTTAGTCTCAAAGGGGATCTTAGAGCAATTTGTTGAAGAAAATGATGCGTGTCTTCTCGCGTAACAGGCCAAGTGCGGACGTTGTTGTAAGCTTCATTAACAGTAACGGTTTTTACATTTGCTCGCAGCGGAATCAG
The DNA here is from genome assembly GCA_030386875.1 of Morinoia aosen. Taxonomy (NCBI): domain Eukaryota; kingdom Metazoa; phylum Arthropoda; class Malacostraca; order Amphipoda; family Talitridae; genus Morinoia; species Morinoia aosen. Next base: position 3,557,543 of record CM059556.1, on the reverse strand, counting down.
TTTAAGACCAATTTTTCTGCACAGGCTCGATGCCATGTACAATTGCTGCCCACTGCAGGCACTCACCACATAAATACGAGAAAGAAGATTCTTTGTCATGATCAGGTTTTTTAACTTGGTGAGATTTTGGGACGAGAGGCTCAAACCTATGAAACTAATTATATAGTTCCTGAAAGGAGGTGCGCGTTCAATCTCACCATAGAGATCATTGAGACGTTCCGAAGTTATGGTCTGAATTCTGCATGCACTATCAATGTCATCTCTGTTGATTTTTGTGAGACTATTGTCTCCAACGAGAAAAGTGTCTAAAGGGGGGTTTCGCATAAGGATGGTTACTCGCAGCTACCACCGGCGTAAAATCATAAGCGCTGATACGATAATTTAGAGCAAAAAGCTGTTCTGTAATCATTTGAATATTTGATACAGTGGAAAAAATCGACGCTGGGCTTGGGGGACGATTTTGTCTCAAAGCTTTATTGAGAAATGCAGCTGTAAGAGACAGCGTGTTATTTATTTCGTGAATAGTTTGGGAACTGGTCATTTGGAGAGGATGTAAGTACCCCTCAAAAGTGGTAACAGGTCCGTTTGTATTGTTCTCCAATGAAAATCTTACGTTATCCTCGCAGTTTACGCTCTGAGGTATTTTACTGCCAGTATTAGCTGCTTCGTATGCATTTTCAAACATAACTTCGCCACCTGAAAGGTCTGCACACAATTTATCATTAAAATTTTAATTAAAATTACCCCTATAAAATTATAATTATAATTAAATCAGAATATTAGATAATCTAAAGGCCCAGGTGATTTGTGTTTATTGTAAGTGTGGTGTGTGTTAACGTCGGAGAATTCGGAAATATTCAAGGACGCTGGATGACAATTTCCACGGAAAGAAACAGAAGAAAACCACAAACACTGTTCCCCATTAAGGTATATGTCCACATCACGGGGAAACCCTGAGTTACTTTCCAATGATTCCTTCAGAGTTTTATTTCTCTTTTAAGCTCAAACAATAGAATAGGGACAGACGAGACATGCCGGCAAAATACACCCTTACTAATCTATCAACTTCAATATAAGCCGGACAGGGTAGAGAAGTTAATTCGCATCAAAAGTCGTAAATGGTTCGACATATCAGGGGAAACTACATGAGACATTTGTACGCGATCGAGCGTATAATTTTTAGCTAGCGATAATCCTATCAACCTGGGGAATTTATAATACTTCCATATGGCGCCATAACCAATGTTTCTGGCACAAGGAGTCTCACACTATTTCACGAACCCCCAGGAAGCAATACTTGCACAACTGTGCTGAATATCAAGGAATAGCAATAAACACTGCACACTGTGCTGAATATCAAGGAATAACAATAAACACTGCACACTGTGCTGACTATAAAGGAAATAGCGATAACACTGCACACTGTGCTGACTATAAAGGAAATACTGAACACATTAATCAATACGCCAACGCCGCTAACGAGAACAGCAGGGTCGATTTCCCGATCTTTCCATTCCACACTGTATGGGGGAAAAATGCTAAGACACATAAAAAATACTCAGGAAACTACTAAGGAACACAGGGAACACATTCACCATTGTGAGTTTAAATCTAACACTGAAATAAAAGCACTTATTTATACTTACGCGACGAGCTCTTCACGACACAAGATCAAGGCACGAAATGACGCTAGGGGAAGCGTGACTGGGATGTTGCCACAACGCCTAGGTCTAACTCTAGCGGTTGTTTGGTATTACTTAATATTTGTGTGATTCACACAAAAACATTAAGATTAACAATTATAGTTAGAAAATTATTAGTAATAATTTACAGTAAGATAGTTTATGCCAATAATTATGTTATTTAAATGTTAATGAGAATTTATATGATATGAGACATTTTGTAGCGACTGCTACATAAGCTACGTTCTCTTTTTTATTTGCATGAGCGAAATGTTACTATATTCGTTCATTTTCATTAAAATATAATGGAAAGCAGCCTTCTTATATTCGCAGCTTTTAGTCTGCCAAAGGCATTGATGGGCTTAGTACATTTCAATTAAAAGCAGTGTAATTTCTCGCGGCAGTGTTGAGTCAGCCATAACGGATGAGCGAGAGGCGCTACCTAACTTAATGACTACCAACTGCACACTGACCGGTCTAGAGTTGCGCCGCTCACGTGCGGCCCGCGTCACGAATTCGATCAGAGCGAATTGGGAATTTCGGACACACACACACACACAAATTTGAAACTCTGTGGTGAGCCTCGTCTACACGAGTCGCGCCTCAAGGCCGAAATGTCCCCTAGTGTAAACACCCCCTTAGTTGACCCTTTTGTACTCAAGCATTGTCAAAACATCTAACATTGCTCTGTTCTAACATACGAAATAATAATATCCTTGTCAGGCCGCACAGGGGTTGTCGAGCCTTTTTGTGTTAGTTACCCATAATCTTAAGTATTTTCTTCATATGTCCAGCTCTCTGAACGCCGACTTATCTATTTCCCCGCGCTGATGTTGCGTTTGTGCATTTACTTTAGTTAGCCCTTAAATATCATTTGTATTACATGTCGATATTCTAATGTTTCTTGTGTTATCTAGCTAAATACGACTAATATTTTAAATGCAATTTTGAGTGTTGTACCCTGTTATGCAGTAGCTCACGTCTGTACGCACTATTTTTGCAATAGAAAATAAATCACTGTCTTTGTTAAAATATATCAGTGTGTGTGATAGGGACTTCAAAGAGATTCAGCATTTAACAAGTCACACCCTGAGGTCAAAAGAGTTTCCTTGCTCCTTGTTGAGATAGGCTTTAGTCTTATACGACACTTCGCCTAATAAGGGGTTTAAGGAGCCACCTCGGAAGGACGAACTATTTCGCATAGTTTGTCGATAGGAAGACGCTGTCGCAGTTCGGTACTAACAGAATTCACTTCTGTTGCCCTAGCGGTCTCATACGGCGCAGACAGTTGCTCGTCTTCCCAACGGTACCACCGTAGTTCGGCACTAACAGATATTACTTCTATTGCCCTAGCGGACTTATTACGGCGTAGGTGGTACCCACACACACACCTCACCCAGGGTTTCCACGCGAGGCGACTCTAATTACCCTAACTGAAGGGTGTTGATTACCCCAGATTATCCTAAAACAGCTAATCCTGACCTATGATCTATTAACTAACTACAAGGTAAATGAATTGGTTTCCAGAGCTCTGACAGTATGAATAAGTCCTGTGTTACATACTGCATGAGCGTTAGGAGGGAAATCCAGTCGAACGACGTTAGAATGCTGGTTTGATATCCAGACAATATCACGTACAAGATGTTTGCCAAAAACCTGTCGAATTAATTTTGATGCCCGCTGTTTTCCAAGGCACCATTTTTTTCTGCGGCTCCTGATCTGGGAACATTGTTTTCATCAAACTAAAAGAGGCTCACACAATGAGATAGGTGGTGCTTAGCTGAAAATTCACAAACTTGCAGTTCCACTTTACGAGCACGGTTTTCGAGAGGATCATTGGATACCACGTAGCTGGCAATTGATGGTTTTTTTTGCCACCATGGATCGTTGTTTGTGTCGCTGAGAGCATGTGACGCCTGATCTTCGATTTTCCACAAGTAATATAGGTTCGACAAACCTTAGAACATTCCACATTTTTTGCTCTGTTGATTTTGAGAACTTGGCTAACCATCCCTTAAACCCAGGTTCCGATGGCAACGAATCTTTAAATTTCTGCTGGTAGTTTCTAGCTTTCAAGTGGAGCTTTCCATTTTTCGAGGTGGTGTCGTTGGCTCTTCCTTACTCGGTGCGCAATCATCTGCTATGCTACAAGAAATGCAATAATATGTGTACCTATCCCTAGTACAATTATTTATTTTTTATTTAATTTTCCTTCCATTCACGCACTTCAGCCATTCTTTCCACATGCACAATCTAACTTAACACTTTGATCCACTCTCTGCGATGACTTTCTGGCTTCCCTCACACATGACCTTCGTCATATCTTTTCATAACGGATTTTATCCAATCTTGTTACACCACATATGCTTCTCAAAGACTTCGTTGCAATCACATTCACTTATCAACTCATAAACTTGATCGTAAAGTGACCAAATTTATTCATTTCCTGAAATGCGGGTGAGGAAATTCAGAGGTTTTTGGAAAAAAACAGCCTTGCCTTTATTAATATGAAAAAACTTTCCTCAACACTCAGTTGTAGAACCCCTAATGCTTCAATTTCGGTTGACGAAATTCTAGGCATGATTGCAGCTATATCAAATTCTACGTCCGTGCTATTGCGCCTAAAAAAGACAGTGAGAATACAAACATATATTGCAAGTTTTAAGTCGATACCTGTACTCTTTCGCTTATATGAATTTTTGTAACTAATTTTATAGCTTCTTCCTTTCGCTTTTAGCACCTTTTGTAACTCGAAGTGTCAAAGAACCCTGTCTAAATTTTTTTTGTTTGCATCGCTACAATAACATGCTTCTTTGGCGTGCAACATGGCTAAGAAATAAGACGTCTTCCATCTAATTAGCTGGCAAAATACCGGCGCTGTGAGGTAACTCTGCTGTTAATTCAATGACTATCACAAGAATGAACCTATTAATTATTTCTACGATGAAATATATTAGCTGTGGAATTTAACGAAACAACAAACATACCTGTCAATATTCTGTTGAAGCTTATAACCACTAGCGCAATCAGAATAGGACAGTGACTTTCGTCGACTGGCTGTTGCTGGCACCGTCACACCGATCGAGTTTTTATTAGCAAAATACAACTCAGAATCGTTTGTCAAAACGAAGTGGACAAGAGATATTATGGCTTCGTATCTTGACGCCGTCTTTCGTGAGCGATACATGTTGACATTCAAATATGCGACACTAACCACAGCAGCAGTGCAGTTTTTTGAACACTAAATTCTGACCCATTTCATTACATTTCGTTCAAGTGGTAACCAGTAGGGTGCTTGCATATTGGCTTTCAATTTTCTATTTTTCGTAGATTAGGCGGTCACTTCCTTCACGGAGCTCTGATTACCCTAGATTTGCCCATATTTTTCATTACCCTAAACATTACCCTAGGGTACCCCTGATTACCCTAAACTGGGGTAATTACTCTGCTCGTGGAAACACTGACCTCACCCTAGCGGTACCACCGTAGTTCGGCACATAACAGAATTCAATTCTGTTGCCCTAGCGGACTGAATACGGCGCAGGTGGTACCCACACTAACCTCACCCCCCACACACAACGGTACCGCCATAGTTCGGCACTAACAGAATTTACTTCTGTTGCCCTAGCGGACTGATTACGGCGTAGGCGGTACCCACACGAACCTCAGGAAGGGCAGCTGCGAAGAAAAGCTAGCGCCCCAGAAAAGGTAGCTGTACAGAAGACAGCCCCTTTTCCACGAACCCTCACGTCGACCGCACGACGGTATCGACATATTCTGGTGCCCGAACAGGGACCCAGAAGCTTTGCGCGACTACCAACGTTGTCTGGGATTTTTGGGTTCTAATCAACTACGCGGACACCGCATCACCTAAACAAGATGAACCTCGTCGCTCAAGCTCGAGAATACGTCGAAGCCCTCGGCCTCACTCCCACCGATGCGGAGTACCGGGAAGAATTTACCAGCCGCCTGAGGCATTTGGAAGAAGCCGCAGAACGAGCAGCGGAACGAGAAGAACGAGCAGCGGAACGAGAAGCCGCAGAACGAGCAGCGGAACGAGAAGCAGCACAACGAGACCACGAGCTCAGACTCCGACAACTCGATGCTCAAATCGCTCCCCAAAATGCTAGAGTGAAGATACCTCCACCGGCTCCATTCGATCCCACGAAAGAAAGGATGGACGAATTCTTGCAACGCTTCTGCACTCACACCACAGCGATGGGATTTACTGAAGTCGATGCTGTTGTCATGCTCCATAATTTGATCACACCGAAGGAACGTCGACTCATCGATACCCTGCCCGCAGCAGATCGCTTCAAGCTTCCTGAAATTAAATTGCTCCTACTAGATGCTCATAAAGTTACTCCGGCAAAACTACGTGCCAACTACTACGAATTGAAGCCAGAAGAAGGCGACAATATGTCACGTTACCTACGGCGACTCGAACAATCCTTTGACGCTTGGTTAAAAGGATGCAACATCGAAGCCAACTACAAGACTCTTCGTGACTTCCTAATTGTTGACCGAGCTTATTCAAGCTAGCCGCCCTTCCTCGCTACTCAGTTGCGTGACAGGGGTGGTAACACCGTCGCAAGCCTAGGAGAGCAAGGTGATAGCTTCTTACAAGCAAGACCTCATACATCGCTCCATCAGCTTTGTAAGGGTAGCACACTGACATCATCGACGGATGCGGGCCCTCCAGCACTCAAAGCATCAGGAGCACCAGAGCGATGCGCGACATTTCCTGTCCGAGCCCCGAGCACTCCAGCAAGATCACCCAACTCCAGCAACAACTCTCGAGGAACGCCGCCAAGAACTTCTAACACACGTGGTGGTCCCACCCGCTCAGGATCGGTCAACACTCAGCAGCGCGAACAACGAGGACCTTACAATGGATTTTACTGTACTTTTCATGGCCCCAACCAATCGCATTCCAGTGACGAGTGCCGCCAATTGCAGAGGAGGCAAGGTGATGGTCACAGTAATGGAGCAGCCCATGCAAGCCCACCTATCTCCAGTACTACCGCTCGAGTAAACAATCTAGCAACGCATGAAGAAGCAGATGAATACGACGATATTCCCCCAGTCGCATGCAATCACATCGCCTCGAACAAGCTGATCGAATTGGGACAGCTGAAAACATGCTCTGGCACCGTGAACCAACAACCCGTTCAAGTACTACTCGATGGAGGAGCAACGGCGGTCTTCGTCAAGAAGGCTCTCGTCCCAGCTGACGCCATTTTGAAGAAGGAAATTACCGTACGGCTGGCCAACAATCACTCTTTCGAAGCGCCTCTGGCCCGGGTCTCTCTCGTGTGCCCCTATTACCACGGAGAGGTGACAGCCGTAGCCATCGAAGAGCTCTCCCACGATGTCATTCTCGGCCGAGTTCCCGGAACCACCTCCTTCGAAGAACAGATGATCGACCATGAAGAGCAACCAGTTGCTGCAGAAGTCTCTCACGTTGTCACAAGGGCAGCAGCAAAAGCGATCGAAGATCCCACTGCCGCACCAAGCACTGTCGATATATTGCAACACAACAAAGAAGACTTCAAGAAATTACAGCGGGAGTGCAAAACATTGCAGCTTTTATTTAAGAAAGTTGACACTGGCAAAGAAGAAACGCACAAGGATGGCAGAGTCATTACCTTTGAACTCCATGACGGCATTCTCCATCGGAAAACGTTACGAGACGGTCAGGAAACTCATCAACTTGTAGCACCTGCAAGCGTGCGCCCACAAATCTTGGAAATGGCTCATGACAATCCACTTGCTGGCTATTATTCCCAAAAGAAGACTCAGGCTCGACTACAACGCGATTTTTATTGGCCGTCCCTAGCAAAAGATGTGGTCCAATACTGTCACTCCTTCCATACCTGCCAGACGCACGCTCCATCTCGACCAAGAAAGGCACCTATCTCAACCCCACCGATCACCACTCCATTCTCCGCGCTCAGTGTTGATTTGGTAGGCCCATTACAACCAGCTTCGGCACGTGGCCACCGATACATTCTCACCGTGGTGGACCAAGCAACTCGGTACGCAGACGCAGCCCCCCTCAGACATATAGATGCAGAAACAGTCGCCCAGGAGCTACTCGAAATCTGCAGCAGAGTTGGTTTCCCTCACACACTAACAAGCGACAACGGCACTCAGTTCACAGCTGCAACCTTCGAAGCTTTCCTGAAACTCGTCGGTATCCAGCACCGATTGACGCCATTATACCATGCCCAATCGAACGGCATAGTCGAACGCTTCAATGGTACGCTCGAAGTCATGTTGCGGAAGTTAGCCGTAGAACAGCCGCGAGATTGGGACCTGTATCTGCCTTCACTCCTTTTTGCTTATCGAGACGCTCCTCAGGCCTCAACCGGGTATTCTCCTTTCGAACTCATCTACGGCCATCGGGTCCGTGGACCTTTAACCGTGCTCAAGGAATGCTGGACCGATGGTAGCTTGCAAGATGACACGAGCACTGCTCAGTATTTGATGGAAATGAAGCACCGATTGAAAGAAACATGTAAAATCGCTCGCGAGAATCTAAACAGGAGCCAAGAGAAAAGCGCCAAGTTCTTCAACAGACGTACCAAGATGCGAACTCTAAAGCAAGGAGATAAAGTCCTCGTATTTCTGCCCGATTCTCGAAAGAAGCTACTTATGACTTGGAAAGGTCCCTATACAGTGAAATCACGCCTGGGAACCTATACCTATACATTGGACGTGGATGGAAACAACAAAGTCTATCACATCAACCTCCTTCGCCCGTACCACGACCGGGAGCAGCAAAGTTCCGCCTCACCAAGCGAGAAAGATCGCGAGGAGGACGACGAGAGAGTAGAGGAAGCATTTGCAGCGGTTGGCCTCGCCCTAGAACCTACCTGCGAAGAAGAAGAACTCGACCGGAAAGAACCAGAGATACCGTCACCCGTCGGAGAAACCATTGAAGACTGTTTCATCTCCTCTACGTTGACTACAACACAACGCTCAGAACTCCAAGAACTACTTGAAGAATATCGCGGTCTTTTCACAGATACTCCCGGAAGAACCAGCACGGCAGTTCATGAAATAAAATTGAAGGACCCTTCCAGTTTTCGACTTCAACATTCGTATCCACTTCCCTTAGCGCTGGAGACTGAACTGCGGTCAAGTTTAGAGAAGTGGATGAAGATGGGAATCGTGACGCCATCCACATCACCTTACTATTCACCGCTCCTTGCTGTCCGGAAGAAAGACGGAACCCACCGATTTTGTCTGGACTGCAGGCACCTCAACAGCCAGACAGTATTCGATGCCGAGCCGATAGCAGACACCACTGCTATTTTCACCAATTTAGCTGGAAAAACAATATTCAGCAAAATGGATCTGACCAGTGGATATTGGCAAGTACCTCTACACCCTGAGTCCCGCCAATACACCGCCTTCAAAACTAGGTCTGGCCTCTATGAATCCAACGTACTGCCTTTCGGCCTAGCAAATGCTCCAGCCACTTTTTCCCGCCTTATACGTCAAGTCACTGCAGGACTGCAAGACACCGAGGTCTACATGGACGACATCTTAATCGCCTCGACAACCTGGGAAGATCATTGCACAGCATTAGCTAAACTGTTCGAAGCTCTCTCTCGACATGGCCTTAAGGCGAAGCCGTCCAAATGCGAATTCGGATTTGAAAGCCTCCAGTATTTGGGTCATCAACTGAGCAGTAATCAGATCCAGCCTGTGGAGAACCGAGTCGAAGCCTTGAAATCGGCTCCACTCCCAAAAACCAAACGGGAGCTCCGAAGTTTTCTCGGTACAGTTGGGTACTACCAACAGTACATTCCTAACTACTCTCAACTGACATCTAAACTCCATGATTTCCTAAAGAAGAGCTCCCCAGAACAAATACCTTGGACCGATACAACAGAAGATCTGTTCGAAAGTTTGAAGACAGCGTTAGTCAAGAGACCGGTCTTACAGTTACCAGACCCCAGATGTCCTTTCATTCTGAGGACAGATGCCTCCCAAACTGGACTTGGAGCAGCTCTCCTCCAGCCAAGCAAACGAGACTTCCGTCACTACGCGCCGGTAGCATATGCTTCACGTCGACTGAGAGGGGCAGAAATAAACTATTCTACCATTGAAAAAGAAGCGTTAAGCATCTACTGGGCTCTACAGAAGTTTGAGGTCTACCTGTATGGACGAGAATTTGTGTTACAAACCGACCATCGACCGCTCCTTTATTTGCAACAGGCAGACAAGTTGAACCCCCGATTGAAACGCTGGGCTTTGTATTTCAGCCTTTTCAGGTTCCGAGCCGAACACCTTCCGGGAGTCGACAACCACCTTGCAGATTTCCTGTCTCGGTTATCGTAGCAGAGACACCCCTCCCCCGGGCGTGTCAGGCCGCACAGGGGTTGTCGAGCCTTTTTGTGTTAGTTACCCATAATCTTAAGTATTTTCTTCATGTGTCCAGCTCTCTGAACGCCGACTTATCTATTTCCCCGCGCTGATGTTGCGTTTGTGCATTTACTTTAGTTAGCCCTTAAATATCATTTGTATTACATGTCGATATTCCAATGTTTCTTGTGTTATCTAGCTAAATACGACTAATATTTTAAATGCAATTTTGAGTGTTGTACCCTGTTATGCAGTAGCTCACGTCTGTACGCACTATTTTTGCAATAGAAAATAAATCACTGTCTTTGTTAAAATATATCAGTGTATGTGATAGGGACTTCGAAGAGATTCAGCATTAAACAAGTCACACCCTGAGGTCAAAAGAGTTTCCTTCTCCTTATTGACACAGGCTTTAGTCTTATACGACACTTCGCCTAATAAGGGGTTTAAGGAGCCACCTCGGAAGGACGAACTATTACGCATAGTTTGTCGATAGGAAGACGCTGTCGCAGTTCGGTACTAACAGAATTCACTTCTGTTGCCCTAGCGGTCTCATACGGCGCAGACAGTTGCTCGTCTTCCCAACGGTACCACCGTAGTTCGGCACTAACAGAATTTACTTCTGTTGCCCTATCGGACTTATTACGGCGTAGGTGGTACCCACACACACACCTCACCCTAGCGGTACCACCGTAGTTCGGCACATAACAGAATTTACTTCTGTTGCCCTAGCGGATTGAATACGGCGCAGGTGGTACCCACACTAACCTCACCCCCCACACACAACGGTACCGCCGTCGTTCGGCACTAACAGAATTTACTTCTGTTGCCCTAGCGGACTGATTACGGCGTAGGCGGTACCCACACGAACCTCAGGAAGGGCAGCTGCGAAGAAAAGCTTGCGCCCCGGAAAAGGTAGCTGTATAGAAGACAGCCCCTTTTCCACGAACCCTCACGTCGACCGCACGACGGTATCGACAATCCTGAACTCGACTTTGAATCAACAGATCATATCATTTGCAGTTGTTGAAAAATTCTATGCCAAATATCAAGGCCGGAAGCACATTGACCTTTTTTAAGCATACTTCCTTGAAACGATTCAGGATATTACTATCATTTAATTAATCAATTATTTAGTTAAAGAAAAGACCAGAACAAATGTTTCTTACCTATAGCTTGTCGAGATTCTAATCATAGCTCTGACGTGTGAAGCGATAAGCAGGCTGTTTCAATGTTATAGTAAAGAGCTTCCGCCATCAAATTTCCTTTGACTCATTCTAAAAACTGAAAGAATGTAGTTATTAGGAAAAATATATAAAGCCACAATAAAACAAATAGAGCTATGATATTGGGAATCCTCACATCCACGGTAAATTTAGCCTCTAAGTAATATACTAATTACTGCTCGAATGCTCTCCAGTACGAATGCATTTATACGGCTTCGACGAGAGACGAGGTCGGGGCAAAGATTTGCCCGGCACTCTGTGCTTCCGCTTTAGGGTATAATACCCCAGTTTAGGGTAATCAGGTATTGTCTAGGGTAGAGTTTAGGGTAGAGCAAAATGTCAGGATTTTTATAGTAATTCGACTTCTATCAGGGTAGCACAGTAAAATTACAGTAATTACCTTTTTCCATTACCAATATGAAGTTTTCTCTCTCAAGTACCACAATGTACCTTATATAAGGTACATTGTGGAAGGATCGCCGGGAGGATCCCGGAGGATCGCCGGGAGGACTCGGCGAAGTACTTTACCGGAGCGTATCCGGACCGAACCGAACCGAATCGATACCGAAGGATCGCCGGGAGGATCCCGGAGGATCGCCGGGAGGACTCGGCGAAGTACTCTACCGGAGCGTTTATGAACATGTTCAATAAGAGTCATATTTGGAAGAAGGCAAAACTTACCTGACCTCGCTATCAGTGTATTCTTTTTTGCACATTACGATAAGGCTCAAATTGCTGTACACATCGATGCATATATCTCCCCGCTGGCAGCTATGATCTTTCATTAGTATAATGTGGTCAGATTTGCTGCATAAATGATACCTTGTTCAAAAAAAGTCCATCCTAACTCTCACCTCGGGCCCTCATATTTTTCTTATGGGAGTGCTAATTCCCATCGATACAATAGTTGTATCCCCCTGAGGGGATTTTTCTAAGCATAATTTACCTTATTCGTTAAGTGACTCATTTTAAAACTTCTGAAACAAATGTTTCCAAATAATGAACCGGAAAAAAAGTAAGCTTAGGGAAACACAGTGCTTCGAGCATTATTAGACAATGTTTCGGTAAGTATTTACTGAGTGATATTATCGTTGTCCTTAATGAACGCTTATTTTCTGTAATAATTGATGAAACAACTGATCGCAGTACAGCTAAACAGCTCGTAGTCATCGTGCAATACTGGAGTGTGAATGCAATCAATGAGCTTCTTTGTTGATCTTGTTGAAATACAGGATAGCATAGGCAAAGGATTGTTTACTGCAATTCAAAAAATGTTTCAGTAATAAAAATATTAAAGTGAGAAACATTGTAGGGTTTTATTCTGCCACGACTAACGTTATGATGGGATCCAGGCATTTGTTGCTTCTTTATTAAAAAGAAATTGTCATATTTTCCATATTTTCAGGTTGTAAAATGTTCGTGCTTTCTAATTCATTTATGTGCATCATATACGTGTCTAAAATTACCTAAATATTTTGAGGATCTTTGCCATAACGTGTTCAACCATTTCCACCTAAGCTCGAAAAGACAGGTTTCATTTCAGGAATTTCAAACTTTTGTTGGAATAGAACCACATAAAATTTTGGCGCCTGGTCAGACACGATGGTTGTCCCTAGAACAGTGTGTCAACAGTCTATTGAAGCAGTGAGATGCTTTGAAATTATATTTCACAGAAGTAGCTTTTAGTGATCTCACTAATACTGATGATGCATTCAAACAAACCTTCCATGATTCCTTTTCTTTGGCCTTTGGTACAATCCTTTGGTACAATCTTAGCCGTTTTAATAAGTTCAATAAGCATTTTTAGTCACAACTGTTTTCATTATGGAGCCTTAAAAAGGATGTGTGTGAGTTAATAAGAAGTATATGTTCAGATTTTATGCGCGTGTCCTACATGAGGCAGTGTGAAACCACAGCACTACAACCATCTGATGCTCTCTTCACTGCGTCTATGGTAATTATAATCGATAAGTATATATCTTTGCGCCGCGGCCACTGAAACTCTAGAAGATCTGAAAAGCAGTGCAACACCAGAGATGAACTGGAGATAATTTAAAGGAACTTTAAAATGTTTTTAATAGAAGGTGTTAGACAGATCCAAGCTAGGTTTAGCTTTGAAGATTTTTTGTATGATGTAATTCAGTTCTTCCATCCTGCTAACGCTATTCAGCTGCAACCGCCGTCAATGGCAAACGTTTTTCATATTTTTCTGCACAAAATGTTGACTTTGCCAACATGAGACAGACGCGGAATATAGAAAACATTGCCAAATGCCTGAAATTTCAACAAATATATCCTGTCAGTAGTATTGGAACAATATATTGAAGGCAAAGCATGTTGCGAATCTACAATGTTTTCCTAACCTATCTGATGTTGTTTCTACTTTTTTGGCACTACCAGCTAGCAATGCCTATGTCGAGCGCTTCTTCAGGAAGTGAAATATAATCAGAACTGGTCACAGAGCATCCCTAAAAAACGATACTAAGTATGGCCTATTACACTTGATATACTATCTTAAGAATTCAGGAGAAACATCCGATTCAGTGACGATATCTTCAAATTTTATCGATTCCGTAGAAAAAGTCAGAAGCAACGCTACTTCTACTGAACTTAAAAATTTGTCATCACGTAATGGAAACTTCATTTAGTCTTATCTTGCTCTAAATTTCGTCTTTGTAAATTGTTGGTACACGTGTTAATAAACTCGTGGAATCGTGTTGTTTACAATGGATATTATTACTTTTTTAATTAAATTATTTAAATATGTACTGGTGAAATCACTTTGCAATGGGTGGAGGTTGGGGAAAGTGGTCGGTGGGATGCACGACAATTAAGGTCCTCGTCCCGCATACTTGCAACTCACTTCAATGCTCATTCGGTGAGGCTGAAACTGGTCGTTTTAGTGTTAAGAAGGCCCTCCCGTCAAAATTGAATTTTGATCCGATCGGTCTAAAATTTGGCCACTATATGTATTTTGTAAAATTTTTTCCATCTAATATCCCAAACAAAAGACCAAATCGGAGGAACGATGTTTTAGTCAGTTACCGTTCATCTAACGTGGGACAAAAAGCTCTCTCAGTTTCTGGAGCTTTTTTGTGGAACAAGCTTCCCCAGCAGATCAAAAACTCTAAAACTGGAAAAGAATTTAGAGTAAATGTGTCACGTCATTTTGCATCTCTGTCATAGGGCCTGCAGCATTTCGGTATGAACTTCCCATCTATCAGAAATATTAATTTTTCCTGAAGATTCTGTAAGAAATTTAGAAACTATTTCATTTTACGTTTGCTAAGCGATTCGTATATTCATCTTACTTATTTCTGTCGACAACAATGAGCACCACAGCCGTCAGTTCAATGCAGCAGAACGAACGTTCTTTCCATAATTAGGAGTATTTCCTCATCTTTATTTTGTTATTTCTTTCTCTTTTCTGTACTAATATTCAACGTCCGTATGACAAATATACCATGAAATACATTTTGTGTGTACACCAATAAACAGGTTTATCGATGTGAGGGTTGTGCAAAGTTTTAAGTGAATTAAATTTTGGCTAACGTTGTCTCGCTATTTCAAAATCATCCTCGAAGATGTTTTCAATCGATTTTCAGCTGAGCTGGGGGGAGGGGGTAATTTAGGCATTTCATTTAGTCTTTTTATTTTTTTCCGTGCGTTCAGCGCACACTAGCACTGAACTTTCAAATCGGAAAAAACTTTAAATTTCTGTAATAAAATTATCATTTTGGATCATTGCCAAATCTACCTATATGTGCCAAATTTTGTGAATATTCTCCACTCAGATGTGATATCCGGCCACAATGTTACTCCATTTTATCCCATGTACACATGTCCGTATAATGCTGAAGAGTTGTATTGTTTCTTGACTGTAACCTGAGTTTTCTTAAAAATGTCTATGAAGAAATTAAAAACCAGTTCATTTTTATGTTTTTCGAAGTCTTCTTTTCCTTTTAGTTATTTTTTTTGCGAAAAATTTCTTTGGATTACAGTGAGCTCAACTGTCATTTTCTGTGTAGTAGATGGTAGGTTGTTTTTTTCTTTTTATTTCATATATGTATTTTTTTCTTGTATTTCATTTTCAATGAGTATATATATCAATATATGTGTGTACGTGTGTAGGTATGTATATGTATCTACATAAATAGATATACATGTTTCTATTTCATTTCTTTACGCAAAAACCATCCGGTTAATAAATTTTATTGCACTAGCGAAATGATTCAAAAATAGATCTATCACTTCCCCAGAGGGCGTTTCTGTAAATCGGATTAATGACAAATATAATTAATGAAATAAAGTGCAATTTGAGCATATGAATCGTGGTAAAATTATCTTTCTGTCCGTATGTTGTACAAGCTAGGAATTTTGATTTTGAGTATATGTTTGTTTACCAATTTCTGCCAATATTTTGTAGATATTTGTCAATCATGAGTGGCAACCGGCTTACACTGTATCTCCATTTTATCCCATGTACCCATGTCCGCATAATGTTGTGGTGAATATCGAGAAGATATGAAATATGTTTTTGATGGTGATAGGGCTTTGCATATTTTTTGGGCAAATTTTTCATTTCTCATTCAACTACAATTGGCAGAGATAGACTATTGGCACGCCACGTATGGTTTGACTATTAGTACGCCTCGTATATTTTGTCTATAAATATGCCTCGTATGGTCTATCTATTTGTACACCTCTGATAGCTTGTCTATTAGTACACCTCGTATAGTTTGCCTATCATTATGCCTCGTATGGCTTATCTATTTGTACACGTCGGATGGTTTGTCAATTAGTACTCCTCGTATGGAACATTTGTTTTAGGATATCCTATATTAAGAAACTTTTAAAATCCAATATGTTGGCATGTATCTCATACGGCAACTTAGAAATAAACATTTTTTCTTTTCTTTTTCTTTCTTTTGCAAGAGAAAGATATTTTATTCGAGAAGTTTTTTGATTTTGGCCTTATTTTTTCCTTTTTTTAAAAACTCGTTTTTTGGTTCATTTTTGGGATGTTTTCAAAAGAATAGAAGTAAACGAATTTTTATGCTAGAACAAATACAAAGACAGTTTTGAAATCCTCGTAACATTGCAAACAAACTGACATTCCTGAATTTTCTATTTGAATTTTATATATATATATATATATATGCGATATTTGATCAATACCTAAAATATACCGAATTTTTGGGTTTTGAACTAGTAGAAAAAAAAGACAACGTTCAAATTGGGAAATCAAGAAATGTCAGTTTGTTAGAAGTGTTCCAAGGATTCTAAAACTGTCTTTGTTTTCTTCCTAGCATAAAAACTCAACGACTTCTATTTATTTGAATTTTGAAAATAAGTGACTTTACAGAATAGGCCATAAACAAAATTTTTAGTTGAAGTGTAATATAATGGAAAATTTATGTAATTGAATGCTGTTTTCATTTTTATTTCGATAATCTCCATGCATAACATCATATTCACACTGTGAATTGTAGTTTACAGAAACAAAAAAAATTAAAATTTTTTTTTCTTATTTCAAAAAATCATGAAATTTCTTGTTTTGAGTATGATTCTTATACAATTTGACTATTATTTGTAACCTTTGAAAATAAACACAATTTCTTCCATACATTTTTTTGATTCAGGCCTTAGTTTTTGAAAAAAATTGACATATTGGTATTTAGTCCATTGGTATTGATATTTAAAAAGAATAGAACTCATTGAGTTTTTATGCTACAACAAAAACAAAGACAGTTTTAGAATCCTTGGAACATATTTAACAAAAGAACATTTGCAAATTTTCCATTTCTTCTTTTGTTTTTTTATATGGGGTAGAAATGGGGTCGAAAATTTAAGATTTTGGCCCCCTTACCCCTCCCCCCCCTGGGGGGGATCTATTGTCTATTGTTCGTAGTGCCATAAAATTTTAGGACCGAATAGTCCACCACCTAAGGGTCTTTATCTAACAAAAACATGAAAAATGACCATCGGAAAGAAAATGGGTCTCGGGAGGGCCCCCTTAAGTTGCAGTCAAATTAAATTAAGTAAATTGAAATGATGAGAAAGTACGTAAACGAAATATCCATTGAGTCTCTAGCAGTATGGGGGCACACATGAATGCAAGATTAGCAGAATACATATTCAGGGTGTTTGTAAACTCATGTTAAAAACTTTTACTTAACATTCATTGAACAGAGCTTGTAATTAGGTAATCAAATAAAGAAGATAAACAATAGAGAGAGCTAAGAAAAATGTTGCATGTATCGTGACTCATATGACTCCGTAAAGTCAAAGAATTTCACTTCCAAATTTCCGCATGAACCCTACTTTTGTGCTATTTCTTCACATATAAACATAGAAACCTTGAATATTGTTGTGTAGTTTCTTTTCAACTTCGAGGTTTATTTAGCTATAGCTGCAAACTATAGTTTCAGTAGCTTTAGTCTACCAAAGCAGGAGTAAGAAAACACTCTGGTACGCACGTATCCGTGTACTGGCCTCTGTCGGTTTCAGACTTCCTCTTTAAACCAGCCGTGCCCTAAGTCAGGCAAGAGCACGTAACAATAGCTTCCGGATCTCGTAAAGGAGGAGCGTGACAACAGCTTCCGGAACTCGTAAAGGAGGAGCGTAACAACAGTTTCCAGAGCTTTTACTCATAACCACTGCCACATTATATAGCCGCATATTTTGATAAAAAACAAATATTTTAATGCAACACCATCAGTGGGCTTATTTGATATTTTAAGGTAATCTGCGTATTTCTAGGGTAATGTTGAACAAAGTATTAGGGTAGGAAATTTGACACTCGTGAAAGCCCTGCCCAGCCAGCCGGCACCTCAAACTGCGATTCGGTTTTTGATTCGATTCCCGGTGTTCGAAGTGAGAGGCTCAGTCTCGTCTTCGGAAATTGTGATCGTGTTGTGACTTTGTAATATTGCGACGTAAACTATTTGAAGCGGTTGGCGCCAGACCGGCTTACAAATTTAACTGCGTAACCCTCCGGACGGAGGGTTGTCGCCTCCAATCATGCCTCCAAAGTTAAAACCCAACTCGGCACACACCAGAGAGGAACCTGAAGATCAGGATGAAGTGAGTGAGGACGTGATCAGTGCTGACGGTATGGAACTGGAAAATTGCAGAGCAAGAGAGAGAAGCTAAGCTGAACTACCGGGTACGGCAGTAATTGAAGGAACCTGGTTTAAAGACAACGAAAGATCAAAACGGACAAGGACAACAACAGAAACCTCAAGTGATTCGGCTCGGGACACAGTCAGAAAATACATTGCAACTGAAAAAGGAAACAAACCATATCCAAACTGTCCAGGCAATAAAACTCAGGAATCTCTAGGAAAAAACTGCACAGTGATCATTTCACAAGTTGAAGTATCTGAAACCAACTGGAATTCAAACAAAAAAATTACCCTTGACCCTATTTGCATATCTAAAGGATTAGAGTCAATGCTAGACTACAGTGTTGTGAAAGATATCAGAGTCAACAAACGTAGAAACGTTATTGCAGTAGAATTCAAGAGCTCAACCACCTCAGAGATTGGAAAACTCCTACAAGTGGAACACATTGGAAAGTATGATGTCAAATGCCATTTACCTATAGCAGAAGAACAAAACGCTGTCTACGGAGTGATCGGCCCCATTGGAGAGGATGTGGACCTGGAAGAGTTACAGTCAGTAGCTAGCTGTGAAGGAGTTAAGATAAGAAAGATGCAAAGAATCTACAAGTTCTCAAATGGATCCAAGGAACCTACATGGTCAGTAAAGGTAATGTTTGGCTCAAGAAGTATTCCGCAGCATCTGAGGATTGGCTTTGTGCAAAACAAGGTGAGACTATTTGAGCTCCCTCCTCTTCGATGCTACCGATTTCAGAGACTGGGGCACTTGGCCAGTGGATGCTCAGCTCCAATGAGGTGTCTAATCTGCAGTGGAAATCATCCCAAAGAAAGGTGCTAGGCTGCATTGCCAAAATGTGCAAACTGTGGAGGACAACATGTTGCATGTGCAAGAGAGTTCCCAATGATGCAAGACGCAGCTAGACTACAGGCGCTACAACAAGATGGGTTCACCTTTTATGAGGCTCGCAAACAAGTAATGGAAGAGAGAAAAGCAAAACTAGAGCAAAGAAGTACCAGAAATGCAAGTCAACTAAATCATGCAGAAACATCCACACATTGTATAGTGCCCTCTGGAGGTGCCGCTCTTGACTCATGCCCAAGAAATATGGGACATTTGACGCCAAACTACCCTTTGGAGACAGTGAAAGGTGAGGTCGATGTCCATCAAACCCAGGGGTCCTATTACATCCCTCGAAAAGTACCAGGCCGGAAAGAGACTTACGCAAATGCAGTGATATCCCAGATGCCAAATCAGCAACACCAAAAAGCTCACAGTGAAATGATGGAAGCAAGCATTATGCAAAGCGTCAGGGAAACTGTAAGCAATGAATTAGAGATAGAAATTATTGAAAAGTGCCAAAATTTAGTGCAGACAGCAGTTCAGCAAATATTTGCTAAAATAACAAAGTTCATAAGTGAAGCTCTGTCAACCAACTTATCAAGGGAAAATAAGACACAAAGAGTCTTACTTATCATTGGAATGGCACGTAACCACTTTGGGTCCCAGGTTGGAGAGGCTCTCCTTGGACAATTTTGCCAATCAGAAGACATTTCTCAGACGGGGATTGCAGCTCAGGACCAAGTTCCGGTAAGGGGAAAGGAGGTTACAGTGAGGAACCAGGAAGGCCTGCTGGAAAGAAGTGAAAGTGTAAAGCAAGTGCTCACTGCAAGTGCTGGGTCAAAGAAAAGACCCCAGAAACAAATAGTTTCGGCTAGAAAACACGGCTTGTAGAAAATGAATTCCACTTTTTTAATCATGAACCAGAAACTGAGGAGGCAACCGAACATGGAAAATAGGCTCGTACTGGTACAGTTCAACTGCAATGGTATATCTAGCAAATTATCAGAACTTAAGCTCTACATCTATACTAACAAACCTGACATTGTTTGCTTATGTGAAACTTGGCTAGATCAGAATGAACCAAAATTTGTGGGATACCAGGCTGAGTGGCTACATCGGGATGTTGCTCCTAGAGGAGGTCTAGAATTATTAATCCCTGATGATATTGAATATTCTGTAAATGGGCTTGATTTACTTCCAAATGAAAGATTGGAAATTTGTTCCATACAAATTAGTTCCTTTATAGGAAGAGTAGATGTAGGTAATATTTACAATGCCAATCATAATGTAGAGCTTGAAGAATTTATGCATTATTTCTCTCAAATGTCTAATAATTTTATTCTTGTTGGGGACTATAATGCTCACTCTTCAGTCTGGGACGGCAGAGGAAGGCACAATTTCACAGGGGGAAGCATTGAGAAATTTATGGAAACATGCCCAGTGGGCTTATTAAATCCTTCTGATCTTCCAACGTATATTGACAGACGTACTGGTTCTGCCTCAACCCTGGGTCTGTGCTTGGTGTCTCATGCACTACTCATACTGGGAAACATACGTAGGGGAGCTGATCTGGGAAGTGATCATTTTCCAATTGAGTGTTTTTTTGGGGTGCGTATTACAAAATCTGACCCAGCATGCACAAAGCGCTGGATTCTTAAGAATGATAGGTGGAAAGAATGTTCCATGGAAATAGGGAAATGTCACAACATTGTCTGTCCTGCAAGTGTTGATGATTTATATGATAACTTTGTTGCTAATTTAAATAATTGTTCATTGAAAATTTTTCCCCAAACCTCAGGGAAACCTAAGTTACATAGAAGAACTCCTTGGTGGGACTCTGTGTGTGCAGCAGCAGTTGCTAAAGGCCCGATACACTGGCGTTCATGACTCGAGAAATTGCGGCAATGGATCCGCCCGCCAGTTGAAGTGAGAACTGGCGACATGATACACTCAGCACGCAAGATGAAGCACCGCGGAATGCAATCATTGCCAAAGCGCACGTTGCGCTGTGCTTTAGCCTTCTGTAGGCGCTGCTCATCACATTCTGCAAGAAGTCGAATTTTTTAAATGCGTCTATAGAATTCAGCGTTCGAGTTTTGTCAACTCAATTGCGAAGAAAGACATGGCTGTGCACCTCTCCCGTCAACGTTCAAGACTGTACTGCTCGTCACAGATCATATACTAGAAGATCCTCAACTTATCACAAAGTGAGTTTCAGCCATGTCGACAATGACGTAGGTGCCAATGGGCCAATGACGGAGCCGATAAATTGTTACGTGCCTGTTGTTTGAATCTGAAGTCGTTAGTCGGCTGTGAGCCTGCGACAGAGGTGCATCGAAAATTGCAGCAGAAACGGCTCCTTACGTACGCTTAAAAAATGCTCAATGGAAAATTGTGCTACTTATTTATAGTAGTTTTTTTATCACTCAAACATCTTAATTTATTCATTATCGAATTGTTTCGACTAATATTAGAATCTGGTGTTTAATGGTTTAAAGGTTTAAAATGGTGATGAACTCTTTCCGAAAAACTTAATATACGGCACCGACGTTTTATCACATTTAGAACCTGAGTCTTATTTAAATGCACCTTAGTTTTTAAATATAAATTGTATATATGTTCATGAATGCACATTCACGTTTATGTATAGTGATGGACAATATAAAAAAGTCTTATCAATATAATCGAAATGTACTGCTTTGGCTTTCACTATCCTTATTACGCCAAGAACCGTTTCATAACTTTTGAATAAAAACTTGAGTTCCAATCAGAATGAGTATCATAGTAAAGCCTGCTGGAGACGCAGCCAATTGAAAGCCTTGGCACCAATGACGTCAGCTGCCAGTCATTGCTGCTAGAAGCTGATTGGTTGGCGTGCGTGAGTACGTTTGTGTAGAACGGGCTTGCGGTCCACCGTAGTTTTGAACTTCTTCTTATGTAAGTGTTCTGTGTGCTCGTCGCCAGGGCCACAGTACAGAGAAGAGCAGTAACTTCATATCCAGAGTCGGCTATTATGACGTCATAACAATTGTGACGTCACAGCGACAATCATCCACTCAGAGCACGGATGTGACTGACGTGACCTTCTGTATGAATCGTGAGGGCTTTCGCCACGGTTGTCGTTTAACAATAATCGTGATGGCTATTCGTAAAAAAAGTGTTCTTACCAGAATTGTTCAAGTAACAGCAAAGACGACTCAGAGCTTAGGTTTTTCAACTTCCCTAAAAAATTATACCTAGAATGGATTGCTGCATCTGGAAATGAAAAGTTGAAAAGTTTATCTATGAGTTGTTTGAGAACGCATCGATATATTTGTGCTACGCACTTCCACCGGTCTGATTTCGCAGCTAAGAGTTGGCTGAATGAGGGTGCAATACCACAAAAATATGTTGACATTCTTAAGTCTGATGAAGGTAAGTGTTTATTTGGGTACATTAGCCTGACCTAAGAAAGTTTGTTACCGTTATGGTCATACTAAAATCTTCTCATTTTTAATTAATTGTACTTTGAAATTCGTCTACATTCTGGTGGGTTTTACTTATTTCTTTTGTGGATTATTCGTTGGCTTTCATAACATATCAGTCACTTTATAGTATAGTTTCATGCTTATTTCCCAATGAGTTGCACTTTTATAACACTTTTATTTATAGTTTGCATTCCTTTGATATTCTCCAATGTTTTTAATGTATGTGCTAATGTATTGGTCACCACGAAAGTGTTAAGTAGTTGGTTTTCAGTTCTTTTCAATTGAAAATAAAAATTTATTCCATTAAGAAAAAGTACACTATTTTACTAATATAAGTTCAGGAAATTTCAGTTCTCAAATATTACACTTCTTAATCAATGAAGAAGGACAGTTCAAGACCTTGAGTTTGATTCTTAATTTTAGTGTAGAAAGTCCAACGTTGTTGGTGAACCTTTGTTTCCTTGCACTCATATTTGTATAATAAATGTACTTCTGCCTGAAATTTTGCTGATACTTTGATTTAACATTTTTTTCTGATAATATGTGTTCATGAATATCCTGCTATTTTTTGAAAACAGTCATGAATTTATTAATTTGCTGTACAACTACCAATTTTGTAGATATTGACCTCAGAAATACCTATACCTAGCTATGATTCTCAAATCAAGGGTCATTGAAGTAAAAATCACAAGTGCTAATATAGCATAAAAAATTTTAAACCCATTGTAGCAGTATTTCATGTTTAATTTCATAGAAACAAAGTTCATTTTTCAATAAGGAGGATGAGACTTTGTCAAATATATAAACTAACACACAGTTGCTATAGTTGGTTAGAGCTTTGGGCTTTTGTCCAAACCTCACACTTGTGCCCAAAAAAATATAGTCCAAAAACTGCAAACCTTTTTGAGCTTTTATCAAGGACAAGGTAAGTATTAAAAAACCACAAGACAGAGCTAACAAATGAAAAAACCCCTTTGAACTTTATCCTAGATTAGTGATGCAAAAAAAATGCTTCTATTTGATGGCGTTTTTTTTGCAAAAAAAAACGTTTTTTATATGTTTTTTATGTTATGTTATATATGTTTTGTTTTTTGTTTTTGGACACCTTGTGCGAGCGAGCATGCCACCCTACCCCTGTGCACCTCAGAGGTCTTATAAGCGGTGAGCTCATTAGGGCCCGCGCATTTGGTCCGCGTCCCCACCTGTACAACGTCGTTACCAGCAAACGTCGCATTTCCCCAGCGTTATCTCTAACCTCTGCCCGTATATTGGTGGCCAGTATGGGGACCGAACCCACGACATCCGCGTTATCAGCACGGTGCTCACGTTCATCGGCAAGGCAATTTCGAAAAATTTTATAAGAATCATAACGATTTCCTCGTAGGTAATGAAAAATGATTCAGAAAAGATAATGAAATTAGGTAGACATCAAATTAAAGAATCATTAAAGTTTCAACAAAAAAAAACATTCAAATCATCGTCTGCGTTACCGCAGACTTCAGAATAGACGTTAGCTAAAGTTATTGTTATCATACGCGTATGTTATTGTTATTGATTTTTATAATGTTGAAGCCAAACATCGCTCCAATTAGAACAGAACTTTTCCACTATAAGTAAAAGAATAATAGGAATAAACAGAGTGCCGTAGACTCGTAAGACTTGATTCTAACGGTAACATAATGATATAGAACGTGGAGTAAGATATAAGAAAACATGTAGTAAAATCAATCACACGCTAGTTTAAAACATCAAGTATGAATATGGAAATTGGGTTTCGCACCCTGCAAAAATAAAAGAATAATCACTAAACCGTTTCAAATTATCGTAATGTAAGCGTAATAAAATGTAAACAGAGCAATAATTTTTGAACGACTGAATTTATAATCACCTACTTTCAAGTTTCTAAATATACTTAAACCACGTTGGCAACACTTCGAACATGGTAAAGTAACATCTTAGAAAATAAACACTTTTTTTCATTAATCTAGCTTGTCATCTTTTCAAGTTGAGTTATTTTTGTATGTAAAGTCAATGGTTCACCGTTTCAATGGTTCACCGTTTCAAAGTCAATGGTTCACCGTATCAATGGTTCACCGTTGTTCTCCTTCCCCTTCACAAAGGTGAATTATCCCTAGTTAGTATGGGTAAACTGCGCGCGGAGCTTAAGTTGTTGACTGCGCGTTACAAGATGTTGCATACCGTGTTACAAGATGTTGTGTTACCGCTCGCACCCGTGCGACCTGAAATTGGAAAAAATACAAGATTAGCATGGTTAAAGCGCAAAATTTAGTACATGAATGATTGAATAAAGTAAATTGAGAAACACCTTTAGTGTCAGAGTGATCCTTTACCGAATCTTACTATTTAGTTAATGACGAGGAAACATTCTTAAAACTTTGAGTCAATGATTTAAATGCCTAGCATAATCATTTAAGTTTTCTCAGAGAATGAATGCTGACTCAATAAAGATCAGCTGAATTCCGACTAGGCATTTAATTTCTTGAGAGATCGAAAACACTGTCTCCGTGTTAAAACCTCTGCATCAGCAGCCGGATGTCGCTAGAATTTTCCAATCTGTATTTAAAGTGTGAATTCAGCACATTAATTGTCATAGAGACATGAGAGTGCGCACTTGAAACTTTCCCAGACAATGCACGGCAAAAAAAATTTAAATATGTGCAAAGTCGTCAATAATCGCAAAACATGCCAACAATCACGTGCGTCTTCTACACACGAACATAAGAACTTAAGAACATTGTTATTCTGCTCATGTTATACTTTCATACTGTAAACGGTTACTTTACATTTCACATATCGCGTTACGTTAATGCCTTAATCAAAAAAGGTAAATACTAAAGCGTATGCGAGGTTAACCTGAAGCATAAGCGAATACAACAAAAAGGCAGAATTGAATACGTAAGAACATACTTTTTACGGTAAAAACACGATTTGTTGTCAAGGTAAAAATCAATATTGACGTTAAACACTCTAAATTTTAATCGTTCAATCAGTTGTAAATTGTCCCGTGGAAACTTTGGGAGACTTGACGATAAATTTTGCATTATTTTACGTTTGAATAATAAATTACACAACATAACACTTTACTGATTATGAAATTCGATGTCCACCTAATTTCATTATCTTTTCTGAATCATTTTTCATTACATACGAGGCAATAGTTTTGAGTCTTATAAATTTTTTCGAAACTGCCTTGCCGATGAACTCTTGAGTTCGTGGCCTCATCGATTGTTGACTAACAAGTATTCTCCGGCTTGTTATTTCCTTCTCGAATGTGCAGCACGGTTGGATGCCTTCTCTTACAGATTGAACATGTAGAACGGTTTTGGTAATTTCTAGACATATGGTTCCCTTTCAGGCATCCAAAGCACAATCCGTTTCTTTTTACGAACTCAGATTTTTCTTTATAACTCTTCCTTTTGAAGAAAATACAGTCCTCAATTTGGTTGTTCATTTTTTTACAGCAAACGCAGAACTTCTGGTCCCTTCTCTGAACTGTAGAATTAGTCGCCAGCGAGCGCCTTTGTTTGGGATCAGTCGATCTCTTGTCCTTTTCTTCGTTGGTAATGTTTCCGAAAAGTGGTTGCTTGACGATGGCGGTTTCCTGTTGTACGAAGTCGACTAAATCCTTGAAAACTAGTCTATTAGAATTATCGATGATAGAATAAGATTTCCGTCTCCACCGTTCTCGCAATTTGTAAGGTAGTTTTTTCACGTTTTCATTATTTCGTTCGGACTTTGCAGCTGGTTACAATTAGACGTGTTCTCGAAGTAGTGAAGGCAGTCCAGCAAGTATATGGATAGGTTCTGTAAGGATTCGTGGTCGTCATTTTTCAGAACTGGCCACATTTCTAACTTGCTGAGGTACGCGTTGGCGGTTTCGAACTCGTTTCCGAAGTTTTTCACAAGCAATTCTTTTGCCTTCGCGTAACCTATCCCTGCGTCGTAGTGACTGCAAGTACGTACGAGTCGATTCGCCTTCCCTGAGGTGAATTGTTCGAGATATATTATTTTAACTTCGTCATTAGCACATTTAGATTCAATGGCCCTTTCGAAGTTAAGCAAAAAGGACTTGAACTTAGTTACATCTTCGCCATTAAAAGGCTCTTGCGTTTTCTTTGGGAGAAGTAAGGTGCCTTGACTAGCGACTAGGGCTTGTGTTATTTCATTTTGACGTTCGAGGACGCTAACGATGGTTGGCAGATCGGTAGTGTTTGCCTTTGCTTCATGCTCTAATTTCAATCTTTGTTTTGCAGATTCGGGAAAGTGGACTGAACCAGAGTTCAACTTCTGAGACGAACGGCTGTCGGAGGCCGCCGATGAAGTTTCAGAAATTCCCTCTATTTTGTTAAGTTCTTCTTCCAAAAGAAAGGCTTCGAGTTCTGTTTCTTCCTGTTGCGCTTCTCTTTTCTTGTGTTCGTGTTCTAACTGGAGTTTTTTACCCTGTGTTCGTGTTCTAACTGGAGTTTTTTATCCTTAATTCCTCTTCATCGATTTCTTTAGCTTTCGCTAGAGAAAGCCTTTGAGTTGCGGCCTTGGCCTTCTGCTCCGCTAGTCGTGCTCTAAAAGATGTTGCTATCAGCGAAGCTTTTGATGAAGATTTCCGAGATGCAAATGAATTCGAAACAGGCGGATGAATGACGTGTTCTATTTTGTGCCTAAACTCCCCAATCACTTCCTCATGGGACCTGAGCCACTGTCTTAACCCGTCGCCACGTCCTGGACTCTTAGAAGGTCGGCAAAGCTAGTACATGTTTCACATCAGCAAACCTAGGGTTGCCATATATAGTCTTAAGCGTCTCGTTGAGCGCTATTCATTGGTGTAAGGTAAAATTAAGTAGGGGGAACAGAGAAGGAGAGGTAACAAGCTCAAATCTGTATGAATTCTTCTGCTCAGTCTGGAGTGTAGCTACCGGCGCTGCACAGCCTCTTAGAAGGCCAGCAGTGTAGCTGAGACATACCAGCGCACACTTTGCCTCTAAGAAGGTCGCCATCATTTTTATTTTCTTATGTATTTTGTTCCAAAAATGGGAGTCCAAATCCACAGATTTACTTCTACGCAAAAAATAATACCACCATTGTATTCGGGAGGAAAAGCTTTATGCATATCAAACTCTTTACAAACAGTGAAACTGCTTGATAACAGCCTATACACAAAATGAACTATAAAATAAAAACTGTGTTTTATATATAGTGCACATAACTCCGGAACTATTGGACCTGAAAAAAAAATTCACATACACAAGATTCAGCAACTCAGAATCTATGAAAATGCATCATAAAAAAACATGAAGGTGCAATAAATAAAAAATGGCCAGTGATTTTCTGATTTCTGTTTTTTATATTTTACCGAATTAAAAACTCAAATTTCGTAAATTTTCATTGGGGTAGCAGCATTTTTTTCCCCACTGACAGAAAGAGCAACTCTCTCTCTTTACAATGAACCCCCAATGAAACTTCTAACATGATTAATGAATGTACAGTAAGTTGCACAGTTGACCCATTTTCTTCAAACCTCTTGGTAGGTCGACCATGTGGAGACGGGTTAATTCGTCGTTATCACAGGAAGCATACAGCTTCTCGACGCGAACCATGTACGTATTCGTTGAAGTTTTCTTTTACCTGATCGATGTTAGGATTACATTCTTCTAGGAGGATTTCAATTTCATGCCTTTTGCGGGTAACCGACGCAAGTTTGGCGGTCGGCTTCTCGGCTAGCGGCGGCTGATCTGGCCGTTCGATGGAATCTTCGAATTGAGACATTACCACGCTTACGGAGAGTTAATTTGAAACAAAAATGAAAGCTCGAAATTTGAGTTTTGCCTTCATAGTTATGGGTCAATAATATGATACTCGAGTGAATTCCAATTCCTTCCTTGTTGAGGACAGTAGCGTTGAACGAAGAATTAAACACCATTAGTTTTCTGTTCAAGGTTCACAAGGTTTTATTCAGCAACAGTTAGCAGTGAATTACTCGTAAATTAGCTTCAAATTATTGTGAGAATGGTCTGCAACAAGAAGAGGTTTAACAGCTTTAGCTAGAAGTATTTCAAAGTAATAATACAAAAGATCAATAGGAATGGCTATTTCAATATATTACAGTTGCATTAATTCTAGTTTGGGAAGACCGTGACGCGGTCATCCAACGACTGGATTGCAGTGAAAGCGTCAGAGCCAATAGACTAACTTAACACGTTAGTTGCGATGGGTTAAACTGAAGTTCAATATTCAACATAAATTTAAAGTCAAAAGTGACAAGCCAATTTGTAAATATCAAACATTAGCTGGGCTTGTTAAACACCATTAATTCAGAAAGGTTGTTAGAGTTTTTCAAAACGACTCATCGATGGGTCATTTCGCAGCAGGAAAAACCTAACTACGACCCACCGGTGGGTCGTACCGCAATGAATGTGTTAAACTTATTCTACTAAGGCAACTCTAACTCTAAGAAACACGGAGCGCGGTAACAGTTAATGTACATGAATACAGCAGATCAGCTATAATTACCTAGTGTCAAAAAACGGCTAGCTCATTGATCAGCCTATTACTGAAAGGGGTTGAAATGAGTCAGCAAATTTAAATTACCTAATTTAAATACATGTGAACTGTCCTATCTAGTGAAAGTACACGTTGGCCAACGTCACCCTGAGAACACAAAATCACATGGGCGAGTGGTCGCATAAATTTCTGGGTATATTCCCAGTCTACTTTTGAAAGTGCTTTAACTCTCGGTTTCTACCTTACTAACTGGCGCAACTTGCCCAGCACAGCTCATGGGTGAAGAGCCAACAAGATATTGACAAAAAAATGTATTTTATTTATTAGTAAAAATTGAGCTATGCACGGTCAAGTTGTGAAGTTGCTAGTACCGACCAGCTTTTCACATCCTATGTTTTTATACTTAAACACGTCAGTTGTGATGGGTTAAACTGAAGTTCAATATTCAACTCAAATTCAGAGTCAAAATCAATGAGCAAATTTGTAAAAATCCCACATTCACCGGGCCTGCTAAATACCGTTAATTTAGAGAGGCTGTTAGAATTTGTAAAACGACCCATCGATGGGTCGCTTCGCAGACGGAAAAACCTAACTACGACTCACCGGTGCGTCATACCGCAATGAACGTGTTAAACTACAACTTCTCACAGGCACTCTCGTCTTAGTGCTGACTACCTTAGTTTACACAATCTGAATTGTTAAATTCTTGGCATCCCAATACAGCATCCTAGCTGGAGAGAACATCATAAATTAAAAGAAAAAGCTAGTCTAACTCGATATCGGTGCTTTGCCGGTTGCCAGCAGCATCATTGAATGCTCTAGGAACCGGCTGTTCACCACTATCAAACACACAATACATGGTGGCGGAGCAACAATTATAGCTAGTTCGAGAACACATGAATTAAAATTAGTTTTCCAACACGTAATCACACTGCTAAGCACACAGAAACTTAAGATTACCCGGGGAGAAACTCTTTCCACGAGCACTTTAATACCGTCTACGTAGAAATCAGGATATGTGTTGATTTTCTGTTTTTATATGCATCTTATAGAGGATTTTCTTGCGCTTCCATTGGTACTATCCGTTTACGTCTACTCCGAATAGTGCGCCCACCAGAGGGGGGGAAAGCGATGGGGGTGGAGTGACCTTGAACCCTCCCCCCCCTCATTATTGGGAGTCAATTGAGCGTTTCTCTGCGGGAATGGCATTATAGTTCGTTCATGGGCTATTCAAAGTGGTTCCATTATTCAAAGGCTGATTAAATATTTTTTATGAAATTTTGACAATTTCAGAATTTAGCTGTTCTGCCGTATCTATGATACCGCAGCTTTCACTCATAGCGCGATGACAGCTGCAGTATCATAGCTACAGCTATGGCGAGCACACCAATCCAAAGGGCTTGAAAAGAGCTATAAAACAAAGGAGTTGACTTGACAAAAAAACTATTTGGTCGAAAAAAATGAAAAATTAAAAAAAATAATTGTTTTCATGAATTTCACCTATTCTCTTTTGTTGTATATTTTTTCTCAGAGTTACAGAGCTACAGCAATGTAAATTATATCAATCGAAAGGGCCTGAAAAGAGCTACAAACGCTCAAAAGTTCATTGTAGAAAACCCTGTAGTTCAAAAGATAAAAGAAAAACAATTTTTTTGTGAAAAAACTCGTTTTTATGGAAACTTGATAATTGGTTTCTCAAATGCTACTTCTTCCACAATTTTAGAGCTACGAGAATGGTTTATATACCATTCGATAGGGCTTAGCAAGGAGTATTCATATGCAATGGCATTTTTGGATTCATTTATTATTTCGAAAATTACACGACATGAAAAAAAAAATGAAGATAAAGTAAATTTTTTTTATTTTCAATTCCCAAAATCCACAAAAATAAGTTAGTGAAATTCCCTATTGCATATGGATATATAGACATATAAGCAATCTAAAAACGGAGTTCTGGTTCTGTAACTTGAAAATTGTAGAAGTAGTAGGATTTTTAAAAAACCCCTTTTTTATCATATTTTTCAAAAAAAAAAAAAAAAAGTCCACCTACAAAAATTTCGTCGAAATAACAAATGATCTATACATCATTTCACACCTACTGTGAAAATTTCAGAGAAATCCATCCATAAATAACGGACTTTTTTGTCTACGTAGACGGTGCCCTTTAGTCAAACAGAACGCTGCGTCAGTCTTGCGGGCCAGCGCAGCTGTCAGCTGCTTCATTCTTCTGGTAATTTGGGATCTATCAGTAGTAAGGCTGCTGAGCCTTCTGCTTGCAGCCTGTTAGCATGTCACCTGAAGAAAATGAACCTCGTAAATCAGGTTGAAAAACTGAATCTGTAGTGCGAATGGATTGTTGAGCTCTTCCTTCCTTTTGTCATATGTTATTTTAAAGGGAAGGAAATCGTTGTATATTAAAATATGCGTCGTTATAATGTGCCACTGGCTTTGTTAGTAAGAGCTACAGAAGCTATTGTTACGCTCCGCCTTTACGAGCTCCGGAAGTCTTTGTTGTGCTTTGCCTTTACGAGCCCTGGAAGTCTTTGTTGCGCTCTGCCTTTACGAGCCCCGGAAGTCTTTGTTACGCACTCTTGCCTGACTTCCGGGCACGGCTGGCTTAAGAGGACGTGGGTAACCGACGGAAGACAGTACACTGATACGTTTTATGTTTGGTTGGTATGAATTTTTAGCGTTTTACCAACTACCAAAACATAAAGATCTCGAGAAGGTTTTCGATTACGTAACAGAGGACAAATGAAAACACAGGGGGACTCAGATTTTGAGTAAGGTCTTTATTTGAAGGAGCCGGTAGGATCGCCGAGACTTTATCCTGCAGATCTTGACTGAAGATACTTCGCAGTCCTGAGGCAGTCGCTCCGGCCGGTTGACGAGGTCGTAAGTGTATTTGTGTTTAGGTTATTCAATTTACTGAGGGTAATTTTTAACCAAGCACAACAATCGGTGCGTTGCTATTTATGTGGGCAAAGCCTGCTGAATTTTTGGAGCAGGTGAGTTTGATCACAGGTGCAGAGCCTGGTGGCGATGATGACTCATCATCGGAATAGTAATTAAGATCAAGGCCCGCTGAATTTAGCAGATGATGGTTTACTCAGTTAATGCCCGTGAATGGAGGCAGTTTGCGCTTTAAGCAAGACTAGTAGATACTCTAAAGGTAAAGGCCCAGGTGATTCTGTGTTAATGGTCAGTGTGGTGTGTGTCAACGTCGGAGAATCTGGAAATATTCAACGACGCTGAATGACAATATCCAAGGAAAGACACAGAAGAAGACCACAAACACTTCACCCAGCAGCTCTAAATTCACATCACGGGGAAAACCCTGAGTTCTATCCAATGATCTCCATCGCGTTTTTATTTCTCTTTTTTAAGCTCAATGATAGAATAAGGACAGATTAAACATGCTGGCAATATACCCTTCTACTATTCTCCCGATTTCAATATAAGCCGGACACGAACAAGAAATTAATTGTGTCAAAAAATCGTAAATGGTTAGACATATTATTAGAAACGGCATGCGACTTCTGTTCGCGATCGGGCGCATAATTTTTAACCATGATCATCATATAAATCCTGGTAAGTTATAATACGTCCATATGGCGCCACAACCAATGTTTCTGGCACAATGAGTCTCACACTATTTTACGAAACCCCCAGGCTGCAATACACTGTCACTGTGCTGACTATACATGGAAATATCGGACACTGCACAAGTGTGCTGAATTTAAATGGAATAATCTTTAACACTGCACAAGTGTGCTGAATATACATGGAGTACTGAACACCTTAAACACGCGCCTACGTCATACACAAGAACAGCTAAGCACTGCTAAAAGTACACGTAAAAAATCTTAAGAAACTAGTAAGGGCAACAGGGAAAAACATTCACCATGGTGAGTTTAATTCTAACACTGACATCACTGCACTTATTTATACTCACGCGACGAGATCCTTTCGACACCAATTCAAAGCACAAAATGACGCTAGGGGACGCGTGGGTGGATGTTGCCACCACGCCTAGGTCTAACTCAAGTTTGATGTTATTTCATCTTTGTGTGATTTACACAAAAACATTAAGATTAATACTTTATAATTAGAAAATTATTAGTAATAATTTAAAGTAAGATAGTTTATGACAATAAATTTGTTGTTTAAATGTTAATGAGAAATTTAATGAAATGAGACATTTTTCTAGCGACTGCTACATTACCCCCCAAGGCGCAGACCGAAAGGTCCACCCGCTACAGTTACTTGTAGCGGGAGGGAGTGCGAACTACACGACCATGCCGAGTCTGGCGGTCGGAAAATGTTACTGAGCGGGGAAGTTTGACCAAACGGGTCTGCACATTGAGGTCTGAGAGGGTTCTAGGAACAGAAGTTACTGCAGCGGACTCCTCTGTGTTCTCCAGTCTTGTCGCTGTTTCACTAAGAGTATTAGAATTAGAGTCTACGATAGGGTTAGAAGATACAGGAAAGGAGAAAGGATTACACTCAAGTTGACTAGGCAACAATGCAGCAAGATGAGGAAACTGAGATGGACGATATGATCGAGTCTCAGTGGAAGGAAAGTTCTGTGGAGAGGATGAAGAGTTAGTAATCACACTATTATCAGAGATGTACGCGGTCTTGAGTCGGTCTATGCTTACAGAATCGGATGAACCCGATTTTTCTAGAACGTAATACTTAGGCGTTTTCTTTAGCACTTTGAATGGGCCATCATAAGGGCGGGTGAGGGTTGGTTTAATTGCATCTACTCGTACGTACACATGGGTGCAATGTTGTAGGGCAGGGTCTAATTTATTTTCCGAGTGCGGCATTCGTGGAGCTACATACTTGATCTGACGCATGCAATCTTTTAGACATGTCACATACGCGGACTGATCAGCAGGTGAAAATGCAGGTAACGGTTTTTGGTCTACAATGTCGCCAGGAAGGCGTAATGTCTTCCCGTACATCATTTCTGCCCCTGTGCGCTGCTGATCTTGCTGATACAAATTTCGAATGCTCAATAACACAACTGGAAGTTTGTCAGTCCAGTCGTGACTGCAGTTAAGGCAACGCAACGCACTCTTGAGGTCCCGGTGGACCCTCTCAATGAGTCCATTCGACTGCGAATGGTACGCAGTGGTACTTACATTTGCACACCCTAAAGCGGCGCTAAGCTCACTCCAGAATTTGGAGGTAAACTGGGATCCCCGGTCATGAGTGACACTTAGGGCAGTGGTTCTTAACCTTTTTTGTCAGTGACCCAAAATCAGCCTAAAATATCTTCCGCGACCCAAGCTTCCATAACAATAACAAATTTCATTCATAATATGATTATTCTTTTGAAAACAGGTTACTATAGGGTTACACTACAGAAACAACAATGACTATTGTCGTGTTTATCAATTTAAGCATCTCATTAGAACAACAGTGGCTTCCTGAATAATCAAAAAACATATATTTTCCATTATTGCAGATACGAATTAGGTATATATGACGTTCATGCTTCCAAATTATAAAAAAAGAAAAAATTGCTGTGATACATCTCATCAAAACAATAAAATTACTCATAAGTAAACAAGTATTAAGTTTCCACTGCTTTAATCAGTCAGAACTTTTTGAATTGTGTTTGTCAACTCCTTAAAATCCGGGCGATATTGTTGTTCGACTGCATCTTAGGTCATCCTAGAGTTGTGAGTGGTTTCTGTACTTTGTTTTTATGATTTTCAGTGCAGAAAACCCTGCACCACATAAAAATGTTGACGCAATGGGAAATAGGGCTTTCACGGCTTCAACTTCAAGAATTGCTTTTTCTTTGCATACTTTTATTCAAAATGAGCGCAATGTTTCATTTTGCTTTTTAAAATTCTAATGAAGTGTTTCATCATTTTGAATTTCAATTAGCTGCTCGTGTGGGTTGATATTTGATATATCCTCTGGTAGGTCTCCAGCAGCAATATTGAATGGGTTTCTTACGAAACTGTATTTACGTGCATTTTCTAAAATATAATGGTCAAATTCAGTAATTAGCTTCGAATTTTTTTTTCAATAATGTCTTGGACTTCAGTGAGAGAATAATAATATTTTCATGGGTATATTTAGCGATGGAAAAAATGCTGTTTTTCCTACTTCTAGGTTTATTTAGCTAAAACTTTAACTTTACTTAGAATGATGATAATTTTTCAGAAAGCCCGATCAATGTCTGATCGAGACCTTGCATCGATATATTCAGGAAATTAATCTCTGAAAATATATAGTTAGCAACAATATTATTCGTGCACCCCTCGTCTTTCAAAACTTTCTAGAATTGCTTAAAAACTATTGTTGCCAAAGGCATAAGATTCTTACAGGGTGTGAAGCACATATTAGTGACAATAATACGAAGTTTCTAGAACAAAATTTTATTTATGAAAGATTTAACAAGCTGAACTTTAGGAACACGATAAGACCAAGTTATTCACAAAGTGAATTGTACACCACTTCCTTGAGGTGAATCTACCATGAGAACATTTGTGTATAATCAATTGCGTGACCTTTCATCCCAATAACATTTAAATGCCTTTTATTATAGTTTTTGACAAGCTTCTCCGTAGTTTCAGATGAAATGATGTTCCATTCATCAATGGCGATGCGTTTTAACACATTCATTGCGGTATGACCCACCGGTGGGTCGTAGTTAGGTTTTCCTGCTGCGAAACGACCCATCGATGGGTCGTTTGGAAAAATTCTAACAACCTTTCTAAATTACTGGTATTTAACAGGCCCAGTTAATGTTTGGTATTTACAAATTTGCTTATCACTTTTAACTTTAAAATTAAGTTGAATTTTGAACTTCAGTTAAACCCATCGCAACTAACGTGTTAATTCCTGAAGATTCTTTGGTGCTCTCTTGTTGATGTTGACTTTTAATTCCTGCCGCAAATTTTCGATAGGATTGAGATCAGGACTCATCGAAGGCCATGGCAGCACATTTATCTTATTTCTTTGGAGTCAGCTAGGTGTAGACTTGACCGTGTGCTTTGGGGCATTGTCTTGTTGAAATACCCACCGCCTCCAAGTCCCAAACTAGTAGCTAATACCTTCAGGTTTTCGTCCAAAATAGAAATATAGTCATCAGAATTCATCTTCCCTTCAATTGCAACCAATTTTGCAACCCGATGCAGCAAAACAGCCACAAAACATCAGTGAACCACCTCCGTGTTCAACTGTTGGCACCGTGTTCTTCAGCAGGAAAGCTTCATCATTCGTGCGCCAAACCTTCTTTCCATTGTGGTGGTTCCACCTAGCTGTACGCGCTCACCACCACACAAGCACAAAAGCGCCACCCCACTACCTCGAAGCGCTCTCGCTGAACGACCAATCAGCGCTCGAGGCTGGCGCTGGGGTGCCGGACCGAGCCTCTACAAGCTGCGCGCTCCCAGTAGCCAGGCAACATCTGAATACACCCACGTACGTTTAGCACAGCACAGACAGAGACAACCGGGCACCGCGAGTCCACTAACCAGAGGGCTAGCTCTCGTCAGCAAGGCCGTCGCCAGCCCAATATAAAGAGCTGCGCGGTAAGCGCAGTTCAGTTCAGTTCACCAGTGAAAACCGTCTAAGAAGCATCTAATCTTCAACAACGACCTTCTCACTTCTAAGATATCACAACAGCAGCCGACTCCGTACCTCGCTTGCCGAGCCCTAACCTCTCAAGCGAGTGTGAGTAGCCTTTTCTTAATTCGCTCTTACGTTTACCGACCGCTGAGCGTCGCCGGAAGGTAGTAGAGCCTGGTGTACCGAAAGGCCCCAGACCATCTGGGCAAACCCCATTATAGTAGGGGGGGAGCGGGTACAAGTAGGGCACCAGCCGCCTTCCGGACAAATCCGACGCCTGAGACTATACACCAACACTTAGGACTAACACCATGCATCACCAACAAGGAAGTCGTGGTTCATGGAGAGCTGGCTACAGCCAGTTTTCCCGCCCCTTACTACAAACACCCACCCATATTAGACCCAACACTATGCAACATAACACCAACACACGCACCAACGCCACCCCCGGCAACAACACTCAACCACGAACGACCAAGCAAACTACCACAACCATCCCAGCACAGCCCGCCAACAAATCCAACACTACCTACAAAGTCCAACTCCGCAAGATCGACCCCAGACAACAAACAGACCGACAACAAGTCTTTGAAGCTGCATTCAAACACTTGGAAGCCCCCCTCATACGACTCACCAGCAACTCAAACGGATTCTACGCCATAACTGATGACATCACTGCTATCGATAAACTGACCTCGGACAGAGCCACCAAACACTTTCAGAAAATAAATCTGAAACCGATCATCCCCCCAGATCTCAGAGCAAAAAGAACCATATTCATCAGACAACTGGACAGCAGCATTGGCCAACGTCAACCGCAAGAAATACAAGAAGAAATAACACGCGTGCAACAATGGGCAAAAATCATGGAAATAAACAAAATCAAAAACTACACACACGTTATCAAAGTAACCTTCACCGACACCGCCATGACACAGCGCGCTCTCCAGAATGGGCTCCTCATGTTTAACACAAAAATCACACCATCGCAAATGGAACTAGAAAAATACACTCACCTCCGGATCTGCTTCAAATGCTACAAAATCGAGGACCATTCTACACACCAATGCACTGACAAGACACCACACTGCTCTGAATGCGCTGCTCACGACCACACCTACCAACAGTGCAGTTCACTGGACAAGAAGTGCCTCAACTGCCAAGGAAACCACCGAACACTCGCAGCCTCCTGCCCATACAGGAAAGAAGCTATCCGCAAGAAGAACGACGAACTCCAAAAAAGAGAAACCGACCAAACCAAGAGCACCTACATTGAAATCGCAAAAACGGCCATCCAACAAACTGCAAAAACAGAACATACACTCACACTCACCAGCGAAATACATATAAAACTGGCCGCTATCATCATCGAGGCCCACATCGCAAACCTCGCACAGGGAGGGGATTTCGGATCAATCTTGTCGAAGTCCCTCAAAGAAAATTACGACGTGGACACCCAGTTCCCCAATCGCGACTCACAAAAAATATTCAACATGTTCATCGAACAAAACAAACAACCCCAAGCAGACACATCGGAGACACCTGCAAATCAAGCAAGCACCGACCCCAACGACGACGCAATGGACACAAGCTACCACTCAACAGAAGAAAACTCGACCCAGGACGAAACAAGCGACGACAACTTGCAAGAAAACTGGAGGACGCAGTCCAGCCCGAAAAAGAAAACA
Organism: Morinoia aosen; assembly: GCA_030386875.1. Lineage (NCBI taxonomy): Eukaryota > Metazoa > Arthropoda > Malacostraca > Amphipoda > Talitridae > Morinoia > Morinoia aosen. The sequence continues at coordinate 3,519,027 of CM059556.1, read as the reverse complement.
AAAAAACGGAAAAAGAAGAAACAACCATCCTCTGAAGAATCTCCTAGACACGACAAAATAGGGGTTTCACTATTCCGCAGCGACACGCACTCACAGCATATCCCAAGCGAACCCACCAACCAACAGATAATAGAAGAACTAACAAAAAAACCTCCTGGCCTCAAAATCGCTGTCGTACACCCACACCCGGACAAAATATGGAAAGAAACCATTGACGGCCAATTCGACCTCGAAGTGGCCCCCATAGCCACAATCCCACACGAACACTTCGACATGATGAACACATGCTCAAAATCTGACACCCCCCACAAGAAACCCAAACACTCGACTCCATAATGGATACACACAATATGAACAAAACACTAACCGTCATCCAACACAACGTCCAACACTGGCAAAACAATAAAATCGCACTGTGCAACATCTACCGTCAATACAATCCACACATAATTCTGCTAAACTCGCACTGCATGCGTAACGACACCCCCATCAAAATTTGGAATTACAACACATATACCACAAACAAAGCAAATGAAAATCACGCTGGAGTAGCAATAGCAATTCGCAAAGACCTTCCATTCAAGCTTCACGATACCTTTCATACAGATATGTTGGCCATCACAGTAGAAACACCACAAGGCCCAATCACACTTGCCACAACCTACATACCTCCACGCATTGATTACATAAACTACATTGACATGCACACTCTCTTTAACAGAAAACACCCCACCTACCTCCTAGCCGACATGAATGCCACACACCCCACTTTCGGATACACATACGCAAACAGGAAAGGGAGACAAATCCACTCTCTAATAGACAGGAACAAATGTCACCACATCGGCCCCAATTTCCCCACGATAATCAACCACCGTGCCGCCATTAGTCCAGACATCGTACTAACAAACACGCAAACATTCCACAACATCATACTCGAACCAGGTCCACTAACACCTTCCGACCACATCCCCATCATAGCTACAATATCAGCCAACCCTATACAAATTCCCATCCGCCCACGACCCTCCTTCCACAATGCAAACTGGGAACTATACCGCAACATTCTCGCTGCACACACAATACCGCAAGACTTAAGCCCTACACTAGAGGACATAGACAACCACCTAATCACGTGGGAATCCCACATCAACGAAGCCTCCAACCAATCTATTCCAACTATCACACACAGAACCACACCAGGCATCAAACCCACTCATGCCACACTCGTCCTCCAAACAAGACACAAACAAATCTACGACCATCTCCAACGACACGGCCACTCACCCCACCTATACAGAGAACTCCTCAGCCTCAGACAACAGATAAAAACTGCATATCAACGTATCTACTCGGCAACATGGAACAACACCATCGCTAACATCAAAAAGATGGACAATCCCAAACAATTCTGGTCCGCCATCAAACGTATGTCAGGCAACAATAAAAAACAAAGCACCCCCTACATTAAAGAAGGCGGCATCTTTTACCACTCACCACAATCCAAGGAACCTTTGTTCCGACAACACTGGTCAAACATATACTCAGGTATTGATGAGCCCAACAACGATTTCGACGTTGAACACATACACACCATAGAAACACAAATGAACGACATCGCTCCCCAAAACGAACCACACGAGACAGGAGACACTTCCCGCCTTCACAATTTCCACTACCCAGCTATCACAATCGAAGAACTCAAAAACGCACTTCGGACGTTTTCCCAAAAAGCTCCAGGACCAACTAAAATAACCACACACCACCTCAAACACTTACCGCAAAACATGCTCCAGTACCTTCTGTACATATATAACAACGCCCTCTCAGCGGGTTATTTCCCAAACAAACTGAAACACGCAATAATGATCTTACCGAAGCCCTCCACCTCTCGACACGAGGTGCAAAACTACCGCCCCATCTCCCTACTCGACACCCACGCTAAGCTCTTAAGCGGCCCATAGACGATCAATTTAATTGTCAATATCATTGACTCAATATATTGACGAGATTTTTTTTTTGCCCACTAAAGCGGCCCACAGACGATCAATTTCATTGTCAATATAATTGACAATGATGAATATTGACAATTATATTGATCGTCTGTGGGCTTGATTGACGACCGTCAATTAATTGACTCAATGTATTGACGCAATAAAAGCGGTTTGAGCCCATAGACGATCAATTTAATTGTCAATATCATTGACTCAATATATTTATGAGATATTTTGTTGCCCACTTGCGGCGTCAACCTTTGCATCAATGTAATTGATGAAAACCAGTCATTTGCTCTGCGGACGCCGTACGTGATGGACGACGAAGAAATTACCATTGTAATTGTATCGCTAGCCTTGGCACTTTCAACTCCAAGAAAATCGCCGCGTAAACGCAAGACTTGGGCCAAAAACTGGCTCAGGGAACGTGGCAGGATATTCGGAATCGACGCATTGCTCAAAGAATTACGTGTAAATAAGCCAGAAGATTTCAAGAACTATCTTCGAATGGACTCTAAATCGTTTGATCAACTTTTCCATCTCTTCACTCCATATATACAGAAAGAATCAACAAACATGCGAGAACCGATATCACCTAGCCAACGGCTGTTGCTCACGCTGAGATATCTGGCGACTGGCGTTTGTCACTCCCTTTAGCAATGCAATTATCAATGCTCAAATACTTACTCATCAACAATTGTTTTAATGCTGTCACAATTCTATCTGCATCACATTTTACTAATTCTGCAATTCCTAAATTGATTTCCCTTTTCAGATATATCGCTGTAGTATACATATAACTGATACCCCAAGTAGTTTCATGATTTAAATATCATTACTTTCGTCCAATAATAAACTGAACTTATTGTTGCCATTATCATTGGTCAGTTTTTCGAAATGAGGATACAATACATTTTTGATGTTTGTGCATTTTGTTGGAGGCATTTAAACATCATCAATAGGTTTGCCGTTGGAGATGTGCTTTAGCATAACAACCATATGATCACAGTTAAAAGTTGCACTATGGTGGCCCAAAAACATGGTAGTGGCCGTCTTGGTCTGCTTCATAATCTGAACATAACGCGGCCTGAACGTGGTAAGTTCGCTATTCAAATAATTTGGTTAAGTAAATCAGCAAATATTAGGAGAATGAAGTAGTAAACATTACAGCGAATGCATAATATTAATTTTGAGTAATATATCATATGCATCGCTTAGGTGTAATTCCCGCAAGATAATATCAAGCAAGCTAAAAAAACTGTCTAGATTTTTTTAGCTAATATCTACAATCCAAACTTTACAGCAAGGTTTAAGCGAAAACATATAGACCTAGCTATTAAATATCTAAAGTGTCAGGATGCCTGCACAACCAACGATTTGATGAGAGAAAGCAAGCGAGCTTGAATTGATTAACATGGATTCCTATGGTAGTGCATACACTGCAAGCAAGCAAGAGAGCGAGCGCGAAAGACTGAAGATTGACTGAGGCGAGAAACCGACTCGAAGATTATTTCACGCTTGAAAGTTGCAGCTAGAAGCTGGCTGCCTGGTAGTGCGCGGTGAGATGTCGATAAGGTTGGCGTACTGCTCAATTCCTCTAGCATACACTGAACTTCTGATACTCGAAGTTAATGCTGTACTTCGCATTTCGAACTCAAAAAATCCAAAGCACAGGGACAGATTACAGTTTCAAAGCAATGGGATGAAGTAGGAATGAAATCAACGTTACAAACACATGCTTGTACTGCTCGTTTCTGGTATAGACTTCTCTCTATGACATTTAGGAGCAAACTGTGTGTTATTTTGTGTGTGATAGATCCTGCTGACATCTTTCTCTCTCGCTTGCTTTTTCGCTTTCAGTCTTTTGGTTTGTAAGCACCCTCAGCCCTGGTTGCCATAACTTGCCCTACGTATTTTGTTAAAAGTACCAGATTTACCTGTACGAAAGTCGCAGATTCCAAGGAAAAAGTCCCAAGTTTTTACTTTCCTACATAATGCTAATAAATAGGTTAATAATTATAAATAAAATTAGTTCACTAAATTCAAATGATATTTTTCATAATAAGACATAAAAAGTACCGCATATTCGTAGCAGCGCACTCCAGCATGCAAGAAGTAACAGATCTGCGAGTACACATAAATAAAATTCGAAGTATTTCCAGGTGTATACACTACGACTTCCGGAGCTCAGAATGAAATATTGACGCAATATATTGACGCGTCCAAATGGACGTTTCAATATATTGACGGACCATCAATAAAAAATCAAAATGATTTGATTTCGTCAATACATTGAGTCAATTAATTGACGGTCGTCAATCAAGCCCACACACGATCAATATCATTGTCAATGTTCATCATTGACAATTATATTGACAATGAAATGTATCGTCCACGGGCTCAAACCGATTTTATTGCGTCAATACATTGAGTCAATTAATTGACGGTCGTCAATGAAGCCCACAGACGATCAATATAATTGTCAATATTCATCATTGTCAATTATATTGACAATAAAATTGATCGTCTATGGGCCGCTTTAGATAAGATATTAACCTACAGGCTAACAGACCACCTAACCATCAATAACATCTACAACAGCCGCCAACACGGATTTCGCCACGGAAGAGGCACACACACCGCACTTGCCACGCTACACGAGACTCTCCACATTAAACAAACACAGAGAAACAAAACAGACATCATTCTACGAGATGTAAGCAAGGCCTTCGACAAAGTCTGGCACACAGGACTCAAATTCAAACTGTCACAGCTACAAATTCACCCCCTATTCACAAAAATCCTTTATAGCTTCATCACCAACCGCACCGCAGCCATACGAATCGCAAACTACACTGGCCCACCCTTCTCCATCAAGTCAGGTGTCCCCCAGGGAGCAGTCCTCTCCCCAACACTGTACAACTACTTCACACACGACCTTCCCCCACCAATACCCAATACTGACTACATAGCTTTTGCAGACGACATCACACAAATTACATCCCATAACCACTCATATAACATGGCAGCTCTTCTAACAACACGAGCCATCGCCCAAATCAACGATTACGAACGAAAATGGAAAATCCAAACCAATGCAAACAAATTCAAAATAATCGCCATCAGCCGTCGCAAACACCCAACAGTGCACATCAACAACACCCCACACCCCTACACAAACTCAGGCAAAGTTCTGGGACTCACAATCAGCACAACCGGATATGCACCCCACACCAGACAACGAGCAGCACTAGCAAACCAAAACCTCTCACGCCTTTACCGATTCAAACACCTGAACCCAGAAGTAAAACGCCAACTCTACATAGCTCTAGTAAGATCCATTCTCATCTACCCAGCCATTCCCCTACACACACTTCCACCAACATCTATCTCAACACTCCAGCGCGTACAAAACCGAGCCACGAGATACATAACAAATTCAGAATGGCAAGATTTCTCCACCTCTGCACAACTACACCGCCGAGCAAATTTGCAACCAATCAACATTACACTCCACAAACACGCTAAAAGAATCTGGCAAAATATTCACGACATGCACCCACAACTCTACTTACAACTCACATTCCCGCACGACACACCGCAAATACCGCACAAACAATTCCAGAGCTCAAAAATGAAAACACTCGCACCCCAACCGAGACAAAAATACACCTAACACGACTCTAACGACGGACGGACGGACAGACTCGACTGACCAGCACCGACTCAAGCGAATATTTTGTGTCAAAGGAGACTTAACCAACACGGCAAGCCTACCCACCCACGTTCGGTACTAATGATGCCTACTAACTAAAGACCCACCCATACAAAGCCCCGACGGGTAATTAATTTCTACCACCCTTAAACTTCCTACAAAAAATACCCTCAACACTAGCATCATATGCGCAAAGCGCATCTCTATTTCTTTCCTATCTATCCTTTTCCGCTTCACTCCTTCTCTTCCCGACACACTCTGTGTCAAACTCTCTTTCCGTCTTCTCTATGAGCATCGCCAAGTTCAGTTCGCACAGTTCGCACAGTGCACTCGCAGGAACCCTGATATTCACACAAGTCTTCTTGCTGCGAGCCTCCTCACTGCAACGGCCCACACAAGTCTTCCAACGAGCCTCCTCACAGCAGCGGCTCACACAAGACTTCTCCCTGCGACTCTCCGTGCAGTGACTCCGGCATTCACTAGTCTCGGCTGCTCAGCAAGCAGTAGCATCACGGCCTCCATCGCCACCTCGACGGCGCACCGCTACGCCACGGCACGCACGACGCGACTTACCGACAACAAAAACAAAACCGTTTATTTCCAAGTTGTCACATGAGATACATATGCCAACATATTGGCTTTTAAAAGTTCCTTAATATAAGACGTCCTAAAACAAAAGATCCATACGAGGAGTATTAATTGACAAACCATCCGAGGTGTAAAAATAGATAAGCCATACGAGGCATAATAATCGACAAACTATATGAGATGTGCTAATAGATAAACTATCAGAGGTGTACAAATAGATAGACCATACGAGGCATATTAATAGACATAATATACGAGGCGTACTATAATAGACAAACCACACGTGGTGTGCTAATAGTCTAACAAAGTTCCATACGAGGAATACTAATTGACAAACCATACGAGGTGTACAAATAGATAAGCCGTACGAGGCATAATAATAGACAAACTATACGAGATGTAATATTAGACAATACTATCATAGGTGTACAGATAGATAGACCATACGAGGCATATTAATAGAAAAAATATACACGGCGTACTAATAGACAAACCATACGGGTCGTGCTAATAGTTTAACTCTGTCAAGGGTAGTTGAATGAGAAATGAGAAATATTATCTCTTGGATATTTTATATTCCAAGAGATTCCGGTACAGCGCTTCTTGCCTTTTTCCTACTTCGATAATTTCAACTAAGAACTTGGCAGTTTCGAAGAATTCTTTAGTATTTTTCGAATTATTTATAAGATCACCGAAGTAGGAAAAATACAAAAAAAAACGCTACACCGTACTAGATTGAAACAACACCGTAAATGACAATCAAGTATTGAGAAAAGATAGTCTCGAAATAATTTGTAAAGAACATCGCGCAACACAGCACGCACATCTAGGAATGCGTAAACATACTTACACTCAAAATTGAAATGCATGGCTTGTTCGGCATACAAATATAGAGATAATTTTTGCACGAGTGCTTTATTTCCTTTGTCTGTTTATACTTTTTAATTTCTTCTGTTCACAGAAATGCCCTTCGGGGTCGTGATAGATCGATTTATAAATCATAAAGCAAGCGCAATCAATTTGTTTATTTCTGAAATTTGGTGCAGTGTTAACTGATCGCAGAGCTTTAGGTAAAATGTAATGTGTCTTGAGGTTTTGCTTTTTTATGCAAAAAGTAGAAATAGAAACCGATATATGTACATGTGCGCATATATGTGTGCGAAACGTGTGCATGTTTACACTGATACATAAACATTTATGTTTGCGTGCGCACACGTACATACTCACGCACACAACAACACATATATTCATATATATACGTATTGAAAAACGAATATAAGAAAAATGCTAATAGACATGAAAAATAATCTTACTCTTTCAATATTTAAAATGACAGCCCAAGCTCTGATGAATCGTAAGAAATAACCTGAGGAAAGATAAGAAATGGAAAAGGACTTTGAAAAACGTATAAATGTAATGGTTTTTTAATTTAAGGAAATTTTAAGAAAACTCAAGTTACCGCTGAGGAACAAAAAAAAAAAAAAAAAAAAAAAAAAAAAAAAAACATATATCTTCAATATATCATATCATATATCATATCTTCTCGATATTCTCTGCAACATCATGCGGACATGGGTACATGGGATAAAATGGAGATACAGTGTAGGCCAGTTACCACTCATGATTGACAAATATCTACAAAATTTTGGCAGAAATGCGCAAACAAACATATACTCAACATCAAAATTTGCTTGTACAACATACGGACAGAAAGATAATTTTACCACGATTCATACGCTCAAATTACGATTAATTTCATTAATTGTATTTGTCATTAATCCGATTCACAGAGACGTCCTCTGGAGTAAGTGGGAGATCTATTTTTGAATCATTTCGCTAGTGCAATAAAATTTATTAACCGGATGGTTTTTGTGTAAAGAAATGAAATAGAAACATGTATATCTATTTATGTAGATATATATATACCTATATACGTACACACACATATTAATATATGTACTTATTGAGAATGAAATATAAGAAAAAAATACAAATATAAAATAAGAGGATAGAAACAACCTACCATCTATTACACCGATAATGACAGTTGAGCTCATTGTAATCCTAAGAAATTATTCGAAAAAAAAATAACTAAAAGGAAAAGATGACTTCGGAAAACGTAAAATGAACTGGTTTTTAGTTTCTTCATAGAAATTTTTAAGAAAACTCAGGTTACAGTCAAGAAACAACACAACTCTTCAGCATTATACAGACATGTGTACATGGGATGAAATGGAGTAACTTTGTGGCCGGATATCACATTTGAGTGGAGAATATTTACAAAATTTGGCACATATAGGTAGATTAAGCAATGGTCCAAAGTGATAATTTTGATAACACAAATTAACAGTTTTTTTCGATTTTAAAGTTCAGTGCTGGTGTGCACTGAACGCACGGAAAAAATACTAAAAGACTAAATGAAAATGCTTAAATTAACCCCTCCCCCCAGCTCAGCCGAAATCGATTGAGAACATCTTCGAGAATGATTTTGAAATAGCGAGACTACGTTAGCCAAAATTTAATTCATTATAAACTTTGCACAATCCTCACATTTATAAACCTGTATATTGGTGTACACACAAAATGTATTTCAGAGTATGTTTTACATACGGATGTTAAATATTAACACAGAGAAGAAAAAATAACAAAATAAAGATGAGGAAATACTCCTAATTATGGAAAAAACGTTCATTCTACTGTATTGAACTCACGGCTGGGGTGCTCATTATTGTCGACAGAAATAGTTAAGATGAATGCACGAATGGCTTAGCAAACGTAAAATGAAATAGTTTCTAATTTTCTAACAGAAATTTCAGGAAAATTAAAATTTCTGGTAAATGGGAAATTCACACCGAAATGCTGCATGTCTATAGAGATGCAAAATGACGTGACACATTTACTCTAAATTCTTTTACAGTTTTAGAGTTTTTGATATGCTGGGGAAGCTTGTTCCACAAAAAAGCTCCAGAAACTGAGAGAGCTTTTTGTCCCACGTTAGATGAACGGTAACTGACTAAAACATCATTCCTCCGATTTGGTTTTTTGTTTGGGATATTAGATGGAAAAAATTTTACCACCTCTGCATTACTTTGGGGGAGGTACAGAGAGGAGAACACTCGTCGAGCTTTTTGGATCATGAATCTGTTCGGTATTGGGATGCAGTCGAGTTTTCTTAAAAGAGGGGTGACATGATCGTATTTATTGAAGTTTCCTTTGCACACCACTTTGGCGGCGAAGTTTAGACATTTTTGCAACTCTTCCTGACGATATTGAGGTAAATTTCCCCATACAAGACTGCAGTAGTCCAGGCGCGATAAAACTAAAGACTGAATCACTAACAATCTAGATTTTTCGTCAAGTGTGTTCTTAATGCGATGAAAGAACATTAAGGTTCCGTTTATTTTGTTGCACATTGTTTCGACGTGTGAATTGAAAGTCATATTTTTGTCAAACCAAACACCCAGATTTTTTACCGTCTCTACTGGTTCAATTGTATCGTCTCCAAATGTTAGCTTGAATGGTGGTAAATTTTTAGTCGCATTCTGTGATCCAAAAATAATGCATTGCGTTTTACTTGCGTTAAGTTTGAGGCCATTATGGTCATACCACAATTTAAGGTTTCTCAGAAGGTTTTCAGCGTTGGCTTGTGTTTCTTTTAAATCTGCTGTTGAGCTTGTCATGGCAATTTGTACGTCGTCAGCATACATTGAGATTTTTGTGTTTGCCGGCATGGTGGGGAAATCATTGATGAAGATTGAAAATAAGAGCGGGCCGATGATTGAACCTTGAGGAACGCCAAAATTGTTTGGTATGAATGATGACATTTTGTTATTCAAGCACACTGCATGAGAGCGGTTTAGTAGGTAGCTTTCAAACCATTGAGTGTCAATTCTGAGGTTTGAAATTTTTTGTAGAAGTTTCTTATGCTCAACACTGTCGAAAGCTTTGGAGAGATCAAGCAATAGTAAGAGAGTTAGTTTTTTTTGGTCAATATCATTGTAAATTTTTTCTGTTATGTTTAACAGGGCGTCCTGAGTACTGGTATTCCTTCTGTAAGCATATTGATTGCGATGCAGTAGATGTGACTCGTCTATGTAAGACGAGAGCTGGTTTGTTATTACTTTTTCTAATATTTTGGACATAACAGGCAGGAGACTGATTGGTCTGTAGTCGGTCCGTCGATTGGTCTGTAGTCGGTCCGTCAGGGACAACCGTCGGTCCTCCAAGTCGTCCCTGTGTACTATACTACCTGCCTGTAATCATTTACCTCATGTGCCACACTGTCGGCGATCTTCTCAATAATACGGCCTTTATTCCAGTTGTGTTTTCCTTATCCTGTCGGGTTCGTTTGCACCTCAGGCACTCACTTCTGGCATAGATACCACAAAGTCTAAAGATATTTACACAGTCTGCCCGGAGTGTAAAGCAGCCTGAGGGAGAACACCACACCATCATTTTTCCCAAAAAGCTCTATTTTGATTTCGTCCTCCATAATACTCTCACCCAAAACCCTCTGTCCTTATCCAAGTGTGACTTTGCAGAGTTCAAGCGAGCAGCAACATGACATGGTTTGTGGAGGGGAATCCTTCGAGGTCGGCTTTTATGTAGTCCTTCCTAGTTCAGACAGCGCTGGATTGTGCGATTGCTCAAGATAGTTTCCTGAGCGTTCAATCTCTCGGCAATGTCGTCTAGCTTCACTCGTGAATTAGCGTTGACCTCACGACACAATTTTCGAGAAGTTCTCACTGAGAGTTTTTGTTTGCGACCACGCCCAGGCAATGTTTCTACAGTACCAAACTCAGCAAACTTTTTATAACAGATTGTACTGTAGATCTTTGGATGTTCAAACGCTTAGATATGTCGCCATGACTATTTCGTTCTCTGTGGCAGTCAATAATCTTCTGTCTGAGGTCCACACCGAGTTCCTTGGTCTCTCCCATCGTGGAGCTAGTGTACAAAAGACAAAGCTCTATTCTTCTGGCTCCCCGTTGGCTCTGGCACAATTTTCTAGTATGATCTCACATTTAGATTGTTGAAGAATATTGTTACCAAAGTGTTTTCCAATAAAATAAGTATAACGGTAAATACTTCTCAATGAAAAATAATGTTCTCAGTTAAGTGAATTATTTTGTCTTTTCGTGTTCCTGAAGTTTAGCTTCTTAAATCTTTCTAAAAAAATATTTTGATCTAGAAACTTCGTATGTTTGTCACTAATATGTGCTTCACACCCTGTGAAAATTGTATGTCTCTGGCAACAATAGTTTTTGAGTAATTCTAGGAAGTTTTTAAAGATGAGGGGTGTACGAATAATTTCGTAGCTAGCTGAATGTGCAATGCATGCTACTCGCATCAACCTATTCTGTCTGTCAGTTGGTATTTCATTTCAGCCGCAACATCTCTGTTACGGTTCATAATTCTAGCAATCGTTGAAGCACCTTTCCGTGTGACAGCCACCTAACTTCAGAGAAGTACAGCATATGCATATATTTAGAATCGAAATGAGAATACATTTGAGAAAATAGCAAGAATTGGTAGAATATCCTCTCCTGTTGTGGTTTGCAGTGGTCGGCAAAACAAAAACTCTTCTTCCATATCATGTTAACCTTGATAACGTGCATAAGTCATAAGTTGGGCATCATCACTCAAATCAGTTGACTCCCCAAGCTGGAGACTGGTCCGTTTGTCCACTTTCATAGCTCCTAACACTTTTGTTTTAATATCGCAAGACATAATCTGATTCTTTTTTTACCTGTGTCCTTGGAAAAAGAACTTATTCAATTTTTTAACAAACTCATTTTCAATTGTTGTTCGCGCCAAGTCCAAAGAAACAGGTTTAATCAGTTCCTCACCTATCGTATGGGGCTTTTGAAACTTTCCAGCTTACCAAAAATGAAGCAAGTATAGCTTGTTGCATGCCGATAATTGATGGTTCATAGGAGCATCCAGTCGCTCCCTTTTCAGTTGCTGTTCTTTTCTTTCAAAAAATGCTGCGGTCCTTGTGAGCCAATCCTCAGTGTTTGTTGTCTAAATGTTGTTAAAGCTAATTTTCCAAATGATTTTGTTACTTGAATCTTCTCCACAAATAACACATTGTGGTTTAAGTTCGCCTTGGCGAGTTACATATGTGAACCCAGGTTTAGAAAATTACTGCTAAATGTTCTCTTACTAGCCATGATAATGGTACTCAACAGCCTGAAACTAACAGAAAAACACTATACATATTCAAATTATTGTAATTACTGGTTAGATACGTAACTTTGAATACTATATTAATAAGGGAATGCATTGCATTTTCAGAGAGTCATGGTCGTCATAACAGCTCAAAATTATCGTTTACTTATCAAAATTATAGTATTTTAATGTTATTTAAAGGTTTTTTACACTTATATTACACAAACCCTGCGCGACCCAATGAAATTTCTTGGCGACCCAATTTTGGGTCGCGACCCAGGGGTTAAGAACCACTGACTTAGGGGAACCCCAAACCTGGAAATCCAATTACTCACAAAAGCACGAGCTACAGTATCTGTTTGGATATCAGGAAGAGGCACGGCCTCAACTCATCGTGTGAATCTAATCAATGATGGTTAACAAATAGGAATGACCGCGCGATAAAGACAAAGGACCCACCAAATCTAAATGGACAGCATCGAACTTCTGACCTGAGAACGCACAACGCTATAACGCTGCACGGTTATGTTTCACAACTTGGCTGCTCTGACATGCATGGCAGTTTTGCATAATCTGCTTGACCTCCTTACGCATCGCTGGCCAGACGAAACGATCGGAAATCAAACGCAATGTACGGTTAACGCCAGGATGGGAAAGAAAATGATAGTGAAGAATGGCTACTCTGCGGAGAGTCGCAGGCAGATACAAACGAGAAAGTCGCTCAGCGTCACGGTACACGCCGTCCACACAAGTTAATTTCAAGGAGGTGTTATTTGAGGGTTGGAGAAGGTCCTGGAGTTCAGGATCCTCCTTCTGAGCATTTACAATGTTACCGAAACTGATTTCTCCACTGGTTTTGACAGAATTGATTCTAGAAAGACGATCAGCAACTGTATTTTCTAAACCCTTAATGTACCGAATATCCGTGGTGAACTGACTAATGAAACACAGATGTCGAGCTTCTCTTGGTGAGTGACGCTCAGATGGCATTTTGATCGCTGAGGTCAAGGGTTTGTGATCCGTGTAGATCACAAACTGCCTTGCCTCTAAAGCGTAACGAAAGTGTCTCACAGATAAGTAGATAGCAAGGAGTTCCCTACCGAACGCACTGTAAGCACGCTCAGTGGGCGATAGCTTTTTGGAAAAGAAGGCAAGAGGAGAGATATTTGTCCCTACTTTTTGTTGCAGCACAGCACCTACAGCAGTACTGGAGGCATCAACCACTAAACTGAAATCAGCGTTCGCGATTGGATAGGATAGCTCTGTCGCAGTAGCTAGCTCAATTTTTATCTCTTCAAAAGCTTTAAGGGCATCATCCGTCCATTTGAACTCAGTAGATTTACCTTTTCTCTTTGGTTCCAGCAAATCTGACAAAGGGGCTAAGGTGTGAGCGCAATTTTTGATGAAGCGGTGGTAGAAATTAACAGAACCTAGGAACCTTCTAAGTTTCTTCTGGGTCTTTGGAAGTGGAAAGTTTTTATGACCTTTACCTTGGTAGGCAGAGGTTTTAGACCTAGGCTAGAGATTCCATGACCTAAGTAAATTAGTGATAACTTTCCGAGCTCACATTTCGCGGGATCGGCAAGGAGTCCATGATTGGATAATCTTTCAAACACGACACTCAAATGATCTTTGTGTTGCATCGGGGTTACGGATGCTACCAAAATATCATCAAGATACACATAGGCAAAGGTGAGATCCGAGAATATCTCAGATATGTTTCTCTGGAAAATTTGAGGAGCATTTCTAAGCCCATAAGGCATTTTCAAAAATTCAAAGAGACCAAACGGCGTGATTACCGCGGCCTTAGATATAGCACTTTCCTCAAGTGGAATTTGATGAAAGGCATGTTGGAGGTCTATCTTTGAGAAAATTGTGGCTCCCTCCAAATTTGCACTAAAATCGTGCAGGTAAGGTATGGGAAAACGGTCAGGCTGTGTAACAGAATTTAGTCTTCTAAAGTCCCCACACGGTCTGAATACACCATTAGCTTTGGGTACTAACAAAAGAGGGCTAGCCCAAGGGCTTTTGGAACTGCGGATGATACCGCACTCCTGCATTCGCGCAAATTCTTTCTTGGCTAAAGCCAATCGATCAGGCGGTAAACGTCTGGCTTTAGAGTAAACTGGAGGATCAGTTGTGACAATGTGATGTTTAGTGCTAGTCTGCATATTTTTAGAAGCTAAATTAGAGTTCGTTCATGCAGGGTACTACGCTAGAACCTGCTCGAAAATGCACTCTTTATTGAATTCGATAGAGAAGGAGTGCAAGACATTAGCTCTAGTCATGCCACAAGCGGGAATTGAGATCTGTGTCTCTTCATCCCCAATAACTCTGTTCTTAATGTCGACAACAATACCGAATTTTGCTAAGAAATCAGCTCCTATAATCGGTTCGTCGACCTGAGCGATTAGGAAATTAAAACTGAAATTCCTGCGTAACCCCAGACTGCTGGTGAGTACTTTGTGCCCATAACACGCTATTGGCGTGCCATTAGCGGCTTTTAATGTCGCCAACAATTTATTTCTTTGATCCTTCTCCGTGGCTGGAATGATCGATACCGTAGATCCGGTATCAATCAGGAATCTGTACTTGGTGATAGGATCGAACAAAACTAGGAGGCGAGTAGTCTGGGGGTTAGGCAACGCAGTACTCGCTACTGTGCGTCGCTGTTCGCGTTTCCCGAAGTCATTTCGGCATAACGGGGGCAGAATCGTGAGGCGCACTTTCGCGCTTGGTCACCGAATTTTTCGTGATACCAACAGAGGTTACTACTTGCGTCGCGGGAGCGCGACCGAAAACGGCGATTTTGAGCTGACCTGTCATAAGATCTACCTCTACCATAATGTTGGGGAGGAGGCCCGTATTCATAATCATTGTGGTAACGGGGAAATCTACCTGGGCCTTGCTGAATATGAGCTACACCATGACCTAATTGACAACTCTGGAAGGCTAGTTTAAGCTCCGAAATCTCACGCTGCATTGATTCCATAGAGGTGGGAGGTTCGATATTGGGAGTATTTGACGGGCTAAAAATCGCAGCTGATGCGTTCAAGGGAGCTACATGGGCACTTTGGAACATGTTCAAGTTCCTCATCACTGTTTCTGTGGCCTGAGCTAGGGAATCAAGACTTTCGTCCGGACCTAACATCGACAAGAACAGGCGCACGTTGTTCGGTAATTTCGTCATAAATAATTCCTTGAGGAATCTTTCGGCTATGCCAACGCCGGCGCGAATTTTTTTAGTTCTTTTACCAAAGATGTTGGAGGAAATGCAACCGAAACGCATGGAATAGCTGGGGCATCAACAAAAGACCTAAACTTGTCCGAATCGGACAGCTGAAGTTTCGACATTATCATTTCCTTTGAAATCGAATACGGGTTAATTTGAGGAGGATTATCGATTATATCATTAGAGTCTGATAACATTTGCATGGGCATAGCGGCTATTAATGCATAAAACTTGTCACGCTGGTTGTCTATATTATTATATATAAAAATGGCTTCTATTTGGCTAAACCAAGTCGTGCTTTCTGCTGGTATGAAAGGCGGGAGAGTTATGGGTTTTGCTTGCGCTGGATTTACAGCCTCACTTCCGTCGGGCATACTGACAATTTTTCGAATGCAAAATTAACAAAATTACTCTATAACGGCACGGAATTTACGTATTCAAAACCTAACAACTTGAATATTAGAGTGTCAAAGTGTTAAGTTTGAGTGCCTTTAACCAGTTATTCAAAATAAAGACATGAAATGAGAAAGGGAGAAAAAAAAATTTTTGCGGTCGTCAGAAATAACCGTAAGGAAACGAAAGGTGAAAAAAAATTTTCCTACCTACTGTGGCACATGAGACATGAGACAGGAAACAGCATGAGAGAAAAATAATTTTTAGAGCTGCTCAGAGAAACTCATTAGCATGGTAAATCCTCAGAAAAATTTCTCAGGAGCACCCAATAATATGAACTTATCACTACAATGATATGCCTACATTTTTTCTCTCTCACGTTTTCTCAAACACTTCTCGAGTTAGATCGTTTCTAAAACTTGGATGTCACCCACTTTATGAGGTCACTCTGGGGTCACCACTTTTATGTTTGGTTGGTATGAATTTTTAGCGTTTTACCAACTACCAAAACATAAAGTTCTCGAGAAGGTTTTCGATTGCGTAACAGAGGACAAATGAAAACACAGGGTGACTCAGCTTTTGTGAAAGGTCTTTATTTGAAGGAGCCGGAGGATCGCCGAGACTTGATCCTGCAGATCTTGACTGAAGATACTTCGCAGTCCTGAGGCAGTCGCTCCGGCCGGTTGACGAGGTCGTAAGTGTATTTGTGTTTAGGTTATTCAATTTACTGAGGGCAATTTTTAACCAAGCACAACAATCGGTGCGTTGCTATTTATGTGGGCAAAGCCGCTGAATTTTTGGAGCAGGTGAGTTTGATCACAGGTGCAGAGCCTGGTGGCGATGATGACTCATCATTGGAATAGTAATTAAGATCAAGGCCCGCTGAATTTAGCAGATGATGGTTTACTCAGTTAATGCCCGTGAATGGAGGCGGTTTAAGCTTTAATTAAGCCAGACTAGTAGATACTCTAAAGGTAAAGGCCCAGGTGATTCTGTATTAATGGTCAGTGTGGTGTGTGTCAACGTCGGAGAATCTGGAAATATTCAAGGACGCTGTATGACAATATCAACGGAAAGACACAGAAAAAGACCACAAACACTGTTCACCCAGCAGCTCTAAATTCACATCACGGGGAAAACCCTGAGTTCTATCCAATGATCTCCATCGCGTTTTTATTTCTCTTTTTTAAGCTCAATGATAGAATAAGGACAGATTAAACATGCTGGCAATATACCCTTCTACTATTCTCCCGATTTCAATATAAGCCGGACACGAACAAGAAATTAATTGTGGCAAAAAATCGTAAATGGTTAGACATATTATTAGGAACGACATGCGACTTCTGTACGCGATCGGGCGCATAATTTTTAACCACGATCATCATATAAATCCGGGTAAATTATATTACGTCCATATGGCGCCACAACCAATGTTTCTGGCACAATGAGTCTCACACTATTTTACGAAACCCTCAGGCAGCAATACACTGTCACTGTGCTGACTATACATGGAAATATTGGACACCGCACAAGTGTGCTGAATATAAATAATAGTAGGCTTAGTAATCCTACACTAGAGCACAGTATAGGTTTCACATAGACACAACACGATAATAGTGCTGACATAACTAGACAATGCAATGACACAACACAAGTAAATAATTCACTCACCTCTTAGTTGCCCTACAACTTAGATACTCAAATACCAGACATGTGGCCAGTGAGAGTAGGGCGGAGATAGCTTGAAATATATAGAAAAGAGTAGAATAGGATTAGTAGTAGGTAGTTAGAGAATAACTTAGAGGTAGTACTTAGCCGTCCGGGGTAATATATATACACACTTGCAGTCAGCATGAACTGTTTAGCTGGGTAGCACCAATCGGAAACTGGATGCGAGTGTTGCTCTCACGAGCGTTACCAACTTTAGGTCTCTCTAACTAGAACTTACACTACTCGCTATATTACACCCCTCCCTCCTTAATTAAAAACCCCCCCTTGTATCCCAAGTCCCCTTATTTATTATAGTCAATCCTAAAGGTCCATTCTCACCACAGGCTTCCGAGCTCGGGTAGACCTGCGTGAGATGCTAGCACTTGGAGGCTCGTGCATCTTTGCCTCCTGGGTGGGAATCGAGTAATCAGGTGTGTCGGGGTCAGGTTCATTAGCCGGAGGTCTCGAGGTCTCAATCTCGAGCAGGTTGTGGGATCAACACGGTTTCCTCACTAGGTTGGTCCCTGGGTCTGATGATGGTGTTCGAGCACGTAATGACTTGGTCCTGGTGTCGGCGAATGACCTCTCCCCCCTGCAGTTGGCACTTGTAGGACACCGGGCCCGTTTTCTCAACGGTAGTATCAGGGGTCCATTTTGGGGAACCCGGCGTGTATTGACGGACCATCACAGGTGACTCCGGCGGAATGTCAACCGCGCGAGACCCCGGGTGGTATCTTTTCTGAGCGTCCTGGCGTTGAGTAACTTTGGACGCGATTGCTTCTGACGGCCAAAGTAGATCAAGACGAGAGCGAACTTTCCTGCCTAACATCAGTTCGGCGGGCGTAACACCTGTTGTCGTGTGGGGTGTTAGCCGATAGTTGAACAGGAACCTGTCTAGTGCTAGGTGTAGGGGTTCCGTTGACTTTCGTATATTCTTCTTGAAAGTTTGTACCATGCGCTCTGCCAGTCCATTAGTTGAAGGATGGTATGGTGCGCTCGTAATATGTCGCATACCACATGCCTTCCCAAATTCTTGGAATTCAGCCGATGTGAAACACGTTGCGTTGTCCGAAACAATTGTTACTGGAAATCCAAATGTCGCAAAAGTGTGTTTCAGGCACGAGATCGTTTCGCTAGAGGTTGTAGTAGATGTGGGAAAAATTTCAACCCACTTAGAGTGTGCGTCCATTATCACTAGATAGTATCTTCCATCCATTGGGCCCGCGTAGTCAATGTGTTTGCGATGTCAAGGCTTCGCAGGCCATTCCCACGGATGGAGTTCAGCTTTCGTTGGTGCAGCTCGAGTGCTCAGGCACTCGCTGCATTACTTAGTCGTTTCTTCTAGATCTTTGTCCAGCAGCGGCCACCATACATAGCTGCGAGCTAACTCCTTCATCCTGGATGATCCAGCATGGCCAGAGTGAAGTTCATCCACAATGGCTAGTCTGAGAGCTTGGGGTACAATAATTCTTGCTCCCCAGAGCACACAGCCATTTTGTGTGGACAATTCGTCTCTCCTCCTAGTATACGGAGCGAGATCAGGGTCACCAATTACCGTCGAAGGCCAGCCTACTTGGCAGTATTTGCATACCTTTGAAAGTACTGGGTCCCTTAGGGTGCCGTCGCGAATGTGGGTGCTGGTGACTGGAGCTGACTCGAGGAAGTTTACTAAGGACGTCCATTCCGCAGGAATAGGTGCGGCTTCCTCGGGAGTTGTCAAGGGTAGACAACTGAGAGCATCAGCCGTGCCCAACAGAACGCCAGACCGGTGGCGTAAGGTGAACTTGTAGGATTGCAGCAGAAGAGCCCACCTTTGAATGCGCCCGGATGCCATAGGAGGAATGCTTTTACCCGGATCAAATAGTCCTAACAAATGTTTGTGGTCAGTAACCACAGTGAAGTCCTGTCCCCACAGGTAGCAATGGAATTTTCTGAGTGCAAACACCATAGCCAAAGCTTCTTTCTCAGTCTGGGAGTAGTTGCGTTTTGTTGCTGTTAGAGTTCGGGAGGCAAAATAGGCGGGGCGTTTAATTCCATCAATAAGGTGACCCAGCACCGCTCCCACACCATACGCACTACTGTCAGCCACTACCACTATGGGTTTCTGAGGGTCTAAGTGGACTAGGGTCTGGGAGTCCAGGAGGGCTTGTTTAGACTTCTGGAATGCCCTTTTCTGACTTGCATCCCATTTCATAAGAGTTTTATCCCTCAGTAAGGTATTTAGGGGCTCCAGCATAGTTGCAGATGATTTTAGAAATTTCCTGTAGAAGTTTAAGAGCCCAAGGTAGGCTCTCAGTTGAGTTACATTAGTAAGAGCTGGTGCATTCTGGATTGCTGCTACCTTCTCTGCAGTGGGGTGCAATCCATCCTTGTCGATTTGGTATCCGAGGTAGGATATCTGTGGCACTCCAATTTGGCATTTATCCATTTTCAGTTTTAGCCTGCCTCCTGTAGTTTAGATAAGACTTGATGGAGACGCTTGTTGTGCTCTTGCTCATTAGTGGCGTTCACCAGAACGTCATCCAGGTAGCAGAACACTCCTGGGAGGCCCTGCAATAGTCCTTCCATGGCACGCTGAAAGATTCCAAGTGCTGAGGCTATGCCGAAGCTTAGCCTATTATAAGCAAACAGACCTCTATGGGTGTTGATCAAGGTGAGCTTTTTGGATTCATCATCCAACGGAAGTTGGGCGTACGATTGAGACATGTCTAGCTTGGAGTATATAATTCCTCCGGCTAACCCGCTAAATAAATCTCCCCCTCTGGGTATGGGGTAGGTATCAAGCCAAGTAGCTCTGTTGACGGTTAGTTTGCAGTCACCACAGATGCGGATGCTTTCATCAGCCTTGAGCACAGGAACAATAGCCGCTGCCCCCCTAGAGTAGAGTACTGTACAGGGGTGAGAATACCTTCCTGTACCAGTCTATTTAGTTCTGCCTCCACCTTAGGTCTGAGTGAGTAGGGAACATTCCGGGCTTTGCAAAACTTAGGTACTAGAGTTGGATCAATCTCAATTCTAAACTTCCTGCCCTTAAAGCAACCTAGACCTGGTTGAAAAAGGTTGGGAAATTTTTGTACTAGCCCTTCTGCCTGGGTAACTAATTTATGTACCCTATTAGCAACTATAGTTAACCCTAGGGAGTTATTCAGGTCCCTACCCAGCAAGGCTGGCCCCTCCCTGTCTACAACTACAATAGTTGCTAGCTGTGGCGCCCTACCACTAGCTTCATGCTGGATGCTAGCCCTAATCGTACTCTCCGTGGTACAGTGGTTAAGGGGTCGGGCTCGTATGTTGGAGTCGCGGGTTCGTATCCCGGCGCTGGCGCGGAGATTTTCCCCGTTGGGTATAAGGGAAAGCTCAAGCACAATACCCCACTCAACCCAGGTGTCGGAAATGGGTACCGGCTTTACGGGGAACCGTCATGGTGTCCTATATATAGAGTTAGTTATAAGACATTTGAAAAACCAATGCTAAGATCATATGTATCAGGCTTGATTGGAAATAAAGCATCCCAAAGATGCCGATGTTAACCTAACCTAACCTTAATCTCTCCACAAACTAATAGTTCCGTTCCCCCATAAGTCATAAGCTTAACATCAGAAGGTCTCAGCTCGGGTCTTGTCTTAGTTGGTATTTTAGAGTAGGTGGCCATTGAAAGGATAGACCTGGCAGCACCTGTATCTACCTCCATCTCTAATGGCACGCCATTTAGTAACAATTTTATTCTGATTGGGGGTTTTATTTCCTCGGATAATGAAAATATTTCCCCATAACACCCATGATTGGGGGCTGGGTAGTCTACACCGGTTCCATTGCTAGTTCCATTGGGGTTAGGGTGGTGTTCCCTCCCCCTTTTTTTTCATGCATAGCATGCACAAAATTATTTTTGGTGACTTTAGCAGATTTCTGCCCTTTTAGTTTGAAACAACATTTTTTTAGATGACCCTTTTGGCCACAACCATGGCAATTACTGTCTTTATAGGGGCAATCTCTACGCCAGTGCAAACCACCACAGCCGCTGCATGCTGATTGGGGGCTAGCTTGTGCCTGAGTCTTGCCCTGAGGCTTGTACGCAGTTTGCTGAACTCTACTCTGAACTCCATTGAGAAAAGAATTTGATTGCCTCAACCCCACTGTTTCTCTCAGTGTGGTTTCTTTAGCAGTAGCTAGATCCATGGCCTTTTGCCATGTCAGGCCAGCTTCATTCAGCAAGCAATTTTGAATTTCATTACTGGACACACCCAAAATGAATCTGTCCAGCAGAGTCTCTTCTAGCACTTCCTGTTTGAAATTACAGGTATGTGAAAGGGCCTTCAAGCTAGCAACAAAATCAGCGATGCTTTCCCCTTGTTTCTGGTTCCGCTTATGGAACCGGAATCTTTCGAAGATTTGGTTGAGTGTAGGCTTTAGGACACCGTCTAGGTAAAAAAAAAGTCCGTTGTTTATAGATGGATTTCTCTGAAATTTTCACAGTAGGTGTAAAATGATCCAAATATCATTTGTTATTTCGACAAAATTTTTGTATCTGCACTGGATTTTTTTTTATTTTCGAAAAAATATGATAAAATAGGGGTTTTTTTAAAATCCTACTACTTCTACAATTTTGAAGTTACAGAACCAGTACTTCGTTTTTAGATTGCTTAGATGTCTATATAACCACTCGCAATAGGGAATTTCGATAAAAAAAATTTTTGTGGATTTTGAAAAAAAAAAAAGGATTTTTTTTCATTTTTTTTTCATCTCGTGTAATTTTCAAAATAATAAATTTATCAAAAAATGCTATTGCGCCAGGATACACCTTGCTGAGCCCTATCGAATGGTATATAAACCATTCTCATAGCTCTAAAATTGTGGAAGTAGTAGCATTTGAGCAACCAATTATCAAGTTTCCAAAAAAACGAGTTTTTTCACAAAAAAATTGTTTTTCTTTTTATCTTTTGAACTACAGAGTTTTCTACAATGAACTCTTGAGCGTTTGTAGCTCTTTTCAAGCCCTTTCGATTGATATAATTTACATTGCTGTAGCTCTGTAACTCTGAGAAAAAATATACAACAAAAGAGAATAGGTGTAATTCATGAAAACAATTAATTTTTTTAATTTTTCATTTTTTTCGACCAAAATACGTTTTTTTGTCAAGTCAACTCCATTGTTTTATAGCTCTTTTCAAGCCCTTTGGATTGGTGTGCTCGCCATAGCCGTAGCTATGATACTGCAGCTGTTATCGAGCTATGAATGAAAGCTGCGGTATCATGGATACGGCAGGACAACTAAATTCTGAAATTGTCAAAAATTATAAAAAAAATGTTTATTCAGCGTTAGAATGTTTTGTTTGAATAATGGAAGCACTTTGAGTAGCCCATTAACGAACTATAATGCCATTCCCGCAGAGAAACGCTCAATTGACTCCCAATAATGAGGGGGGAGGGTTCAAGGTCACTCCACCCCCATCGCTTTCCCCCCCTCTGGTGGGCGCACTATTCGGAGTAGACGAAAAAGAAAAGTACCAATGGAAGCGCAAGAAAATTCTCTATAAGATGCATATATAAACAGAAAATCAACACATAACCTGATTTCTACCTAGACGGTGTCCTTAATATGCCGTCTCAACGCTTCCACAATCTCGTCATAGGTAGCATCAAGGGTTCTTTTAGGAGACACTAGGTCTTACATTAGTCTTGCAACTTTTGGACCAACTAGTGAAATTTGTGTGGGGGCTTTTTCCTTGTCCCCTATTTTGTTTATTAAATAATAGCAGTGTAATCTAGTTTCATAGTCTCCAAATTCTTCCTCTAAAGGATTAAATTCTGCCATTGAACCTATCAATGGCATATTGAATTTTTAGTAAGTTTAACACACTGTGAAAAGTAGGAAAAAATCACAGCACAAATAGTACAATCACTAGATCAATTCTGAGTTTCTTCACTAGTCTAGCCCGTCTAGCAACACCAGTGAGCAGAACAAGAAAAAAAAATTCCCCAGGCAAATTCTATGTTCCCTCACTAGTCACTACTACTTAGTCACTCCCAGCAGTTCTACCAACACCTCGTTGCCAATATTATAGACCTAGTAATCCTACACTAGAGCACAGTATAGGTTAAACAACACCGGCACAGTATCTGGGTTCTACATAGACACAACACAGTAATAGTGCCGACATAAATAGACAAATGCAATGACACATCACATAAAGTAAATAATCCACTCACCTCTTAGATACCCTACAACTTAGGTATTCAACTACCAGACATGTGGCCAGTGAGAGTAGAGCGGAGATTGGTGGGAATATATGGAAAAGAGTAGAATAGAATAAGTAGTAGGTAGTTAGAGAATAACTTAGAGGTAGTACTTAGCCGTCCGAGATAATCTATACCTACACTTGCAGTCAGCATGAACTGTTTAGCTGACTACGACCAATCGGAAACTGGCTGCGAGTGTTGCTCTCACGAGCGGTGCCAATTTTAGGTCTCTCTAACTAGAACTCACACTACTCGCTATATTACAATGTAGTACTATTGAGGTTTATTAACCTATCTGTTCGATATAAAGATATTATTAATCACTGCGTTATAAACACTAAAAGTACTTAGTAAGTGGATAGTACAGAAGAATACCAAAGTTTCCCTGCATTAAATCATTATAACAATAATAATAATGAGAATAATGAAGGCATCTACGGATGCTTTATTTCCAATTTCAAGCCTGATACATATCACCTTATACATTGGATTTTCAAATGCCTTATAACTAACGCCAGGACGCCATTACGCTTTCCCCCGGTCAAGACCGGTACCCATTTCAGACACCTGGGTAGAGTGGGGTATTGTGCTTGGAAGTTTTCCCCTATACCCAACAGAGAAAATCGCCACCAGCGCCGGGACTCGAACCAGGGTCTGCCTGGACGGAGGCAAATTCGCTAGTCTCACGGTACGACGAGCACTAAACATTGTTGTTCAGTGCTATTATAATAAGTTATGACAACGACCGCTGGTGTTTGGCCATACGACCCTCCATTTCAGCACTGAAGAACAGGCATTTTAAAACTTTTTATCATAACCTTAACTAACTGAACTTGGCCTAACCTAACCCAACCTAACCTAACTTAACCTAACCTCTTAACCTAACTTAACTTAACCTAACCTAAATTAATTTAACCTTACATTTCTGTAGCTGCTCGGAGGGGGAGGGAGAAGGGGTGGGTGGCGTCCATTTCTTGCGAGATTGGCGTCTGTGCTGCCCGGAGCGTAGAGTAGCCTGACGAAGAACCCAACAATGTTTATAAACAAAAAACACAAAGGGTATTATTAGGTAAGATCCAATTGATTGTTCTGCATTTCCTTGACAAAAATTGTGTAAATAATCGGTTTTTTATCTTTTCTTTTGTTGTAATCTTATACCGGTATCGGTTAATGCATAAGTGCTAAAAAAAACTGTTGGACCGCCACAGAAATTTATAGTGTGTTAAGTACAAACCACAAAATGATGTCATTTTAATATTTTATGAGTAATTTTTGGCTCTTGCACTGAATTACTATCATAAACTATGATTTTTAGGAAAAATTCCGATTTGTAAAATCAAGCGAGCGGTATCTTATATGTTAGGTTTGCCGTGGGTATGGCCAAACGCTAAACGTGATTCGATAAGTATGTGTAAACCATGAGAGAAGGGTAATAAGGCGAGTGGACTCAGCTCGGTATATATTTGGAGAACACCCGGCGGACTGGCGGGATCTTGACTGGAAGATCTTCTCTAGGTGGGGGCACTCCGTGCCAGGGATCCGGTGAGCGAGGGTGAGATCCGGAGGTATGTGAGAGTGTTTTGGGGAAGTACGGCCAGGCAAGGTAAGGCCAGTTAAGGTAAGGCCGGTTAAGGTAAGGCCTGGTAAGGTAAGGCCAGGTAAGGTAAGTTTTAGTTAAGGCAAAACGAGGCCAAAAACAAGGACGAAACAAAGTCCAAAACAAATCTTAAATAAGGCCCAGGGAACTGATTGTGTGTGGTGTTTGGCGATGACGTTGAGGTCCTGCAAAAAGTCCAAACGCTGGATGAGCAGTCCCAGGAGACATCAAGGAAAATTCCTCAATTTAGAAACTCTTGTACAACTGCTCTTGCTTTAAATGCAAGGGCATGAAATTTTAAAAGGAGACTTTTCTGTAATGAGCCACTTGTGATTCTTTTTAGAGCAACAATCGGTGATTCCATTTTGTGGAATCATAGCAAATTCGTGAGACTGAATACACGGGATTTATGCAGCAGGGAGGAATATATAAGACAATAGCTAAAATGCATAGGATGAGAGTTAATAACTTTTTTGTGTACTCTAGAACATCTCTATATCCGTACGAGAAATACAGGGAAAAACTCCTAACTTTCATTTAAGATCAATCATCTGAAAAGCACTGGCAAAGCATCATTGATAAGAAAATAAGGAATAATATCTACCTGAGAAAAGAAACACTAAACGTGTTGCTTGCACAGAAAGAAAAATATTTCGCAAGACGAAATATGAAAATCAAGGTGACAATGACCCGGCGGTTTTTACGTTACGCCATTTGCAATAAACCGCCGGCATAACATCGTAAACGTTCACGAAGTATTTTTTGTACGCGAAAAGTACGCGTTTACGATGGCAGATGCTAGTATGTATTTCTGCCGCAAGAATAAGGAAAAATTGATTCAATTTGTTGACAGTGATTTATATTGAAATAAGTGCGATTAAACGCAAGATTTAAGGAGTAATAAAAGATGGAGAAAAAACTAAAAACTTTAGCAGGCATATACATGAATAATCTTCGTAATCTATAAACCGTACGAAATTATTAAAAGACA
Organism: Morinoia aosen; assembly: GCA_030386875.1. Lineage (NCBI taxonomy): Eukaryota > Metazoa > Arthropoda > Malacostraca > Amphipoda > Talitridae > Morinoia > Morinoia aosen. Next base: position 3,492,399 of record CM059556.1, on the reverse strand, counting down.
TTTCCAATTATTATTTTACGTCAAACACACTTCAGAAAACTGCTGCAAGTATGTTGTGAAAAAGAAATACTATTCCACGTACAAAAAGTACGATTTTAAATCACAGAGTAATGACACGAGTCGGCAGTTTTAATCTCCGCGAATTTGGGAAACAAAGACGCCGGCGACCAAGACTCTATCAACAAAGACGCCGGCGGTTTTGTAGCATATCGCTACAAAGCGTAAGAATTATGAATTTTCCCTTTCGCACTTAAATAAAACTAATCATTAGCATTAAAAATCTTACTATAATTTATTATTAATTATTTTCTACTTCTAATTCGTAATCATTGAAGTTTTTGTGTAAATACATGAGAGATCAAATAATCATTGGACATTTCGAGTTTAAAGCAGCCCGATACGGCAACATCGAAGAGCGTCACTTGAACTAACTCACTCTTGCTTGTGGCTTTAGCGTGCGAACATCATCTTGTAAGTGCAAGTGAAATTTAGGCTTAGAATAGAAAGAAACCGGGTAAAGTAAATGTGTCATGTGTTTTTTTCGTGTGATTGTGTTAAACTTAAAGAACTGCTCAGTGTCGTGAAGTAGGCATAAACTCTCAAATAGTGTTAAGATTCTTAGACTAGCATGTGTTATCTGGAGTGCTAACTCGGTGATATAGAGTGAATATTGCGTGTCATTTCCAGATTCACGTGTTGAAATTTCATACTAGATATTCAGCTAACATCATTGTTTTTTCCTTACGGCAAAACTTATATTGTGGTTGCCAGTATCATATCGAGAATTACTCATAAAACTGACTCGTGAACGCACGCGGCTAAATCGCCGGCGTTCTTTGTCGATAGTGTGTCCTTGTTGTTTTCAATGGCGGAGCAGATACTGACGTTTTCCTTCACTACTCCGTGACCATAACTGCACTATAAGCATGTGTTATAATAGTATCTTCTTTTTTTACAAGGCATACTTGCAGTAGTTTCTCTTAAATAATGTTTCAACGCGAAATAATAATTAAAGACGTCTCCTAATAATCTCGTATGTGTACAAATTACGAAGGTTATTCATGTCTATGCTTGCTAAAGTTTTGAGTCGTCTTTTATAGCTCATACTCCTTGAACCTTGCGTAATCGCACTTATTTCAATTTAAATCATTTTAATAACAATTTAATTTCATTTTGTTCATTCTTGTGACAAAAATACCCACTACCATTTGCCTTTCGCGAGTGCGCACAAATTAGGCCGGCGGCTTGGCGAATGCCGACGTGTAGAGCCGCCGGGTTATTCGCCGCACTGATCTTCATGTTTCATCTCGCGCACATTTCCTTTCTGTGCAAGCAAAACGTTTAGTGTTTCCTTTCTTTATTATTGGGTATTATTCCTTACCATTTATTAATTGCAACTGATATTTATCCGTGATTTTTAGTAGGATTTATATCAATGAAACCTGAGAATTTTTCTCTGTTATTTCTTGTACAGTTATAGAGACGTCCTAGAGTACTTAAAAGAAGCATTAATTTTCTTTATATGAAATTCTTAATTGCTGTAATTCTTTTCTTCTGCTTCTTGAACCCTGTCTTGTTAAGTCATGTGTTTTAAATGGTTCCAGGGATTTGATCCCCGATTTTTGCTCTTAGATAGTCACCAATAGTATTACTAAAAATTCTTAAATTTTCTGCCTGGTATTTAAAGCAGGAGCAGCTGTATAAGAGTTTTCTTAATTGATTCTGCCCTATTTCTCTACTTTTGGGGCTTGACGAAAAAGAGAACTATCACAACCTACACTATAGCACAGTATAGGTTGCACATAGACATAGACATAGACACAACATAGTAATGGACATCAAGTTAGGTAAAATAGTTTACTCACCTCTTGGATACCTTACACATAACTAGATACTCAGATACCAGAATGTGGTTAGCGAGAGCAGAGCGGAGATAGAAAGGAATATATAGAATAGGGTAGCATAGAATTAGTACATTAGTTTAGAAATTAAGAAGTTAGATACCAACCACAGTCGATAATATTATTTACACACTCGGTCAACATTTACTTGTTGTCGAGCCCGAGTTCACTTGTAGACTGCCCGCGAGTGTTGCTGTCTCGAGCGTTGCCAACTATTGGTCTCTCTAACTAGAACTTACACTACTCGCTATATTACACCCCTCCCTCCTTAATTAGAAACCCCCCCTGTATCCCCCAGTCCCCTTATTCAATATAGTCAATCCTAAAGGTCCATTCTCACCACAGGCTTCCGAGCTCGGGTAGACCTGCGCGAGATGCTAGCGCTTGGAGGCTCGTGCATCCTAGCCTCCTGGGTGGGAATCGGGTAATCCGGTGTTTCGGAGTCAGGTTCATGGGTCGGAGGTGGTGGGTATGAATTTTGAGCAGGTTGTGGAAACACAACGGTTTCCTCCGTAGGTTGTTCCAAGGGTTCAGGGATGGTGTTCGAGCAGGTAATAACTTGGTCCTGGTGTCGACGAACGACCTCTCCCCCCTTCAGTTGGCACTTGTAGGATACCGGGCCTGTTTTCTCAATGGTGGTAGCAGGGGTCCATTTTGGGGAACCCGGCGTGTATTGACGGACCATCACAGGTGACTCCAGCGGAATGTCAACCGCGCGAGACCCTGGGTGGTATCTTTTCTGAGCGTCCTGGCGTTGAGCGACTTTGGACGCGATTGCTTCTGACGGCCAAAGCAGATCAAGACGAGAGCGGACTTTCCTGCCTAACATCAGTTCGGCAGGCGTAACACCTGTTGTCGTGTGAGGTGTTAGCCGATAGTTGAACAGGAACCTGTCTAGTGCTAGGCGTAGGGGTTCCGTTGACTTCCGTATATTCTTCTTGAAAGTTTGTACCATGCGCTCTGCCAGTCCATTAGTTGAAGGGTGGTATGGTGCGCTTGTAATATGTCGCATACCACATGCCTTCACAAATTCTTGGAATTCAGCCGATGTGAAACACGTTGCGTTGTCTGAAACAATTGTTACTGGGAATCCAAATGTCGCAAAAGTGTGTTTCAGGCACAAGATCGTTTCGCTAGAGGTTGTAGTAGATGTGGGAAAAATTTCAACCCACTTAGAGTGTGCATCCACGATCACTAGGTAGTATTTTCCATCCATTGGGCCCGCGTAGTCAATGTGTATGCGATGCCAAGGCTTTGCAGGCCATTCCCACGGATGGAGTTCAGCTTTCGTCGGTGCGGCTCGAGTGCTCAGGCACTCGCTGCATGACTTAGTTGTTTCTTCTAGATCTTTATCCAGAAGGGGCCACCACACGTAGCTGCGAGCTAACTCCTTCATCCTGGATGATCCAGCATGACCCGAGTGAAGTTCATCCACAATGGCTTGTCTGAGGGCTTGGGGTACAATAATTCTTGCCCCCCAGAGCACACAGCCATTTTGTGTGGACAATTCGTCTCGCCTCCTAGTATACGGAGCGAGATCAGGGTCACCAATTACCATCGAAGGCCAGCCTACTTGGCAGTATTTGTATACCTTTGAAAGTACTGGGTCCCTTAGGGTGCTGTCGCGGATGTGGGTGCTGGTGACTGGAGCTGACTCGAGGAAGTTTACTAAGGACGTCCATTCCGCAGGAATAGGTGTGGCTTCCTCGGGAGTTGTCAAGGGTAGACGACTGAGAGCATCAGCCGTACCCAACAGTACGCCAGACCGGTGACGCAAGGTGAACTTGTAGGACTGCAGTAGTAAAGCCCACCTTTGGATGCGCCCGGATGCCATCGGAGGAATGCTTCTACCCGGATCAAATAGTCCTAACAAAGGTTTGTGGTCCGTAACCACAGCGAAATCCTGTCCCCACAGGTAGCAATGAAATTTTCGAAGTGCGAACACCATAGCTAGGGCTTCTTTCTCAGTTTGAGAGTAGTTGCGTTCAGTTGCTGTTAGAGTTCGGGAGGCAAAATAGGCGGGGCGTTCAATCCCATCAATAAGGTGACACAGCACCGCTCCCACACCATACGCACTACTGTCAGCCACAACCACTATGGGTTTCTGAGGGTCAAAGTGGACTAGAGTCTGAGAGTCCAGGAGGGCTTGTTTAGATTTCTGGAAGGCTCTCTCCTGACTTGCATCCCATTTCCAAGGGGTTTTATCCCTCAGTAAGGTATTTAGGGGCTCCAGCATAGTTGCAGATGATTTTAGAAATTTCCTATAGAAATTCAACAGCCCCAGGTAGGCTCTCAGTTGAGTCACATTAGTAGGAGCTGGTGCATTCTGGATTGCTGCTACCTTCTCGGCAGTGGGGTGCAATCCGTCCTTGTCGATTTGGTATCCAAGGTAGGATACCTGTGGCACTCCAATTTGGCATTTATCTATTTTCAGCTTTAGTCCTGCCTCCTGAAGTTTAGATAGGACTTGATAGAGACGCTTGTTGTGCTCTTGCTCATTAGTGGCACTCACCAGGACGTCATCCAGGTAGCAGAACACTCCTGGGAGGCCCTGCAATAGTCCTTCCATGGCACGCTGAAAGATTCCAGGTGCGGACGCAATTCCAAAGCTGAGACGGTTGTAGGCAAATAAACCTCTGTGGGTGTTTATTACCGTGAGTTCCTTGGAGTCTTCATCCAAGGGTAGTTGAGCGTATGCCTGAGACATATCTAGCTTGGAGTATATAACTCCTCCTGCTAACCCGCTAAATAGATCCTCCACTCTTGGTATGGGGTAGGTATCAAGCCTAGTGGCTCTGTTGACTGTGAGCTTGTAATCCCCACATATTCGGATGCTTTGATCAGCCTTGAGCACAGGGACGATCGCCGCCGCCCATCTTGAATACTGTACAGGGGTGAGAATACCTTCCTGCACCAGTCTATCAAGTTCAGCCTCCACCTTAGGTCTAAGTGTGTAAGGCACGTTCCTGGCCTTACAGAACTTAGGTGGTATGGCTGGATCCACTTCTATTTTGAATTTTCTTCCCTTAAAGCAACCTAGACCTTGTTGAAAAAGGTCGGGGAATTTATTTGCTAACTCTTCAGGGCAAGTGATCACTTTGTTGACATTATTGGAAACTATAATTAGCCCAAGGAAATCAATCAGGTCCCTACCCAGCAAGGCTGGCCCCTCCCTGTCTACAACCACAATAGTTGCTAGCTGAGGAACCATACCACTAGATTCACGCTGGATGTTAGCCCTAATCTCCCCACAAACTACCAGCTCAGCTCCCCCATAAGTCCTAAGCTTCACATCAGAAGGTCTCAGCTCGGGTCGTGACTTAGCTGGAATTTTAGAGTAGGTGGCCATTGAAAGGATAGACCTGGCAGCACCTGTATCTACCTCCATCTCTAATGGCACACCATTTAGTAACAATTTTATTTTGATTGGGGGTTTCATTTCCTCGGCTAAAGCAAAAATGTCCCCATAACATTCTGGATTGGGGGCCGGGTAGTCTGCACTGGTTCCATTGCTAGTTCCATTAGGGTTAGGGTGGTTTTCCCTCCCCCTTTTTTCATGCATAGCATGCACAAAATTATTTTTGTTGCCTTTATCAGATTTCTTTATTGTCAATTTAAAACAACATTTCTTAAGATGGCCTTTTTGGCCACAACCATGACAAACACTGTCTTTATAGGGGCAATCTCTACGCCAGTGCAGATTACCACAGCCGCTGCATGCTGATTTGGGGTTAGCTTGAGTCTGAGTTTTGCCCTGAGGCTTAATAGCAGTTTGCTTAACTCTGCTCTGGCCTACATTTAGAATTGAATTTGGTTGCCTCAACCCCACTGTTTCTCTCAGTGTGGTTTCTTTAGCAGTAGCTAGATCCATGGCCTTTTGCCATGTCAGGCCAGCCTCATTTAACAAGCAATTTTGAATTTCATTACTGGACACACCCAAAATGAAACGATCCAGCAGGGTCTCTTCTAGCACTTCCTGTTTGAAATTACAGGTATTAGAAAGTGCTTTCAAGCTAGCCACAAAATCAGCAATGCTTTCCCCTTGTCTCTGGTTCCGCTTATGGAACCTAAATCTCTCGAAGATCTGGTTTCTTGTTGGCTTAAAATGCCGTCTCAACGCTTCCACAATCTCGTCATAAGTAGCATCAAGGACTTTTTTAGGAGACACGAGGTCTCTTATCAACCTAGCAATTTTAGGACCCACTAGTGAAATTAAGGTGGGGGCTTTTTTATTTTCCTCTATTTTGTTTATTAGAAAATAGCAGTGTAACCTAGTTTCATAGTCTCCAAATTCCTCCTCTACAGGATTAAATTCTCCTACTGAGCCTATCAATGGCATATTGAATTTATAGTTAGTCAAACACACTGTAAAAAAAAATTTTCACAGCACAAATAGTACAATCCCTTGCTCAATTCTGAGATTCTTCACTAGTCTAGTCAGTCTAGCAACACCAGTGAGCAGCACAACAACAATAAAAAAATTATTGGGCAAATTTTATGTTTCCTCACTAGTCAGTAGTCCTACCACTTAGTCACTTCCAGCAGTTCTACCAAATCCTCGTCGCCAATATCACAACCTACACTATAGCACAGTATAGGTTGCACATAGACATAGACATAGACACAACATAGTAATGGACATCAAGTTAGGTAAAATAGTTTACTCACCTCTTGGATACCTTACACATAACTAGATACTCAGATACCAGAATGTGGTTAGCGAGAGCAGAGCGGAGATAGAAAGGAATATATAGAATAGGGTAGCATAGAATTAGTACATTAGTTTAGAAATTAAGAAGTTAGATACCAACCACAGTCGATAATATTATTTACACACTCGGTCAACATTTACTTGTTGTCGAGCCCGAGTTCACTTGTAGACTGCCCGCGAGTGTTGCTGTCTCGAGCGTTGCCAACTATTGGTCTCTCTAACTAGAACTTACACTACTCGCTATATTACAAGAACTAATGAAATTAACTAGAGTCAAATCTGTAGGAATTCTCGAATTCTGCCGTGTGGGAGTTTTATTATTTTACGATGTGTGGACTGTCAGTGGTGTTTCCTTGATGTCTCCTTGGACTGTTCATCCAGCTTTTGGACTCCTTGCAGGACGTCAACGTCATCACACACACCATTTACAACATTCTCCCTGGGCCGCTTTTGGGACTCTCTACTTGGATTAGATTTGGCTATGTTCTGGGCCTTTAGCCTTGTATATTCTCTAATTACGGGCCTTAAATTCTCAACTGCCTAAAATTACGGGCACCATTGAATTAGCCTCTCATTCGCTGAATTCAGCGTGCCTGGATCTTAATTACTATTCAAACGAAGAGTCATCATCACCATCAGGCTCGGCACCTGTGATCAAACTCACCGGCTCCAAAATTAAGCAGGCTTTGCCCACACGAATAGCTACGCACCGATTGTTGTGCTTGTTTAAAAATTGCCCTCAGTAAATTGAATATTCTGAACACAATACACTTAAAAATCTCATCCACCGGCCGGAGCGACTGCCTCAGGACTGCGAAGTATCTTCAGTCAAGATCTGCAGGATCAAGTTTCGGCGATCCGCAGGATCAAGTCTCGGCGATCTTCCCGGCTCCTTCCAATAAAACCATACACAAAAGCTGAGTCCAAAGAGCCTTATTATCCCTCTCATAATTTTCCTCAGATGCTTGTCGAGGTCTTGTAAGGACTGGCTATACCCCTCAGTCAGATCCAAACAGTTTTAGCCGCGCTCTATCAACCGTATTCGTGAATGGATCTTGAATTAATATGACAGCTACAAAATGTATAACTTTGTAGTAGGGCACAACGTAGTTTGTTTAATATCATGACTCGACACAGGAAATGAATCGTGACACGCAAAATTTATACGTTTTAGTCACGTCGAGGTAGCACTCGAAAATGAACATGCTAGTCTAAAAATTTTAACACTATTTCAGAGTTTATCCCTACATCACGACGATAAACAGATACTTAAGTTTATCACGGAGAATTTACACTGTATACTTTACCGGGTTTTTCTATTCTCACACTTAATTTCATTTGCACTTACGAGATGATGTTCGCACGCTAACAAGCCACAAGAAAGAGTGAGTCAGTTCTAGCATCGCGCTTGGATGTTGCCACTTCTGGCTGCTTTAAAACTCGAAATGTCTTATTATTATATGATCTCTCATGTATTTACACACAAACTTCAATGATTACGAATTAGAAGTAGAAAATAATTAATAATAAATTAGAGTAAGATTTTTAATGCTAATAACTAATTTATTTAAGTGCGAATGGGAAAGTTTATAATTTTCACGCTTTGTAGCGAATGCTACATATATCATAGGTTGAGTTGCTGTTGAACCTGAGTTAATATTGAGAACAGCCTCAGCATTAATTCAATTTTAGGATATTTTCATTCTACTTAAAATGCCTACTAGAAAATCCACTTTAATCATTAGCTTCGTGAATAACTAATTAAGTAAATAATGAAGATTACTTCCATACGCTCGGTAAGATTTTAAAACGCACTGCATGCCAATGTTTAGTTGAAAAAATATCCCCAAATTATCAATCATTAAGTGATTTTTGGTTAAGGATTTCATCCAAGTAATAAAACTACTCTTTTAATGTTCATTATATGATTTTTTTGCGAGTATAGCCGCCCTAGTATTTTATTCTACGTCTGTCAAAAGCCATGCGTTTACAGCGCAGTAACAAATCGACTGCCAGAATGCTGTTGGGTTCGTGTTTCAGTCAGCATGGTACACGCCGTACGTTGAGAACTAAGCTTAGTACCCGTGACTGTCGTGGTAACCCGAGTTGAACTTGAAATTTTTAGTGTGTCTAAACGAAAGCAATTTGAAATTTAATATTTTCTTGGCGTAGGTATAGGTAATAAGCTTGCATAATGCCGCAAAAGCGCAAAACAACTTCAGATGATTCAGTAAGTTATTTTATACTAGGTAATGAAACTCCATCTAGGGTCCATCACTTAGATGAAAGATGTAGTGGGTTGAATTGGCTTGCAATTTTTATTTCGGAATGATTTTGTTGCCAATGATTTTTTAATCTTAAAATAGTACTTTATCTTGCATATTCAAGTATTGTTATGAATGATCTGGAGTCAATGTTCAAGAACTGGAAAAATGTTTGATGTGCTATCAAATAAATTACATCAAAATTAGTTACCTATCTGTTTTGTGTACTTGTTGCCAAAATTTTTTTTGTTGTTGAAACACATTAGATATGACGGTCAATATTGAGTTTAGGTGATCCATCAAAATTACACATTCTGTTTCAAACAATCAGTAAAGGAGCCCATTTAAAAACGTTTTACGAAACAGTTCTTCTAGTAAAATTTATAACACGTTAAGTGAGGTGGGTTAAACTGAAGTTCAATATCCAGCTCAAATTCAGAGTCAATTGTAGTAGCTAAGAAAATTTGAAAATAGCAAACATTGACTGGATCATGCCTTCATTTAACTTCCATTTAGTATTTATAAAAATTTAATTAGTGACTGCTAATTGGCCAGCAGCATTATGAAAATCACCTAAATGACCACCGGTGGGTCACGCCGCACTTAACGTGTTGAATAAAGGTTTCTAGTGACGTCCGTTTACATCATCTCCAATGGCGGCCACCCGGTACCCAAGATGGCGGCCGCCATCTTGGGTACTGGGTGGACGCCATTGGAGATGATGTAAACGGATGTCACTAGAAACCTTTATTTATAAATTTCACTAGAAGAACTCTGGCTCCCTCTCACAACCCAACCTCTTTACGTTTGTAATAGAGGGTTAGCTTCCGTTATTAAATAAATTATGCTTGGCGCACTCGCCGCATTGTTGAAACATCCTGTCCTTTGATGCGCGAAAGCCAACTTCAAAGTTGAATAATTTGAAAATAATGCATCAGCACCCAGAATACCATTCATGTAAAACATAATGAATGGGCTTCTGTACTGATTGTTTGAAACGGAATGTTGAATTTTGGTGGGTCACCTAAACTCAATATTAACCTATATGATTTGCTTCCAAGTGCTGTGTTCCAATTATTGTGTTGTGTGAATCAATTTCAGGAACAAGTCTCGCTGAGCGGCTTCGCCGCTCAGCGAGAATGAAAATATTGATTATAACTGGAATTTGATGCTGATTCCGAATCTGCAATTTGTTTTGACCGCTCTCGATTTTTTCAATTTTTTGTGATTTTTTTTAATTTAAAATTTTATACTTTTTTAATGTTTTTTTTTTCGTATCCGAACTCTGCCATTCTCGACCCAACCTGGTCGGACTTGGCATACTTTGGCTTGCACCACCTCATGATCCGAACTCTGTTCTTCTCGACCCAACCTGGTCAGACAGTGCCTTGAAGACCTGAGTACCGGATAGGGCCGGGTTCCACCCAACCTGTACGGACATGGCATTCTTTGGGCACCACCTCAGTTGTTTCTAGCCGCCTTTCCAAAAAAAAATAAAAAAAAATTGAAAAAATTGAGAGTGGTCAAAAATTGCATATTCGGAATCCGCATCAAATTCCAGTTATAGTCGATATTTTCATTCTTGCTGAGCGGCTTCGCCGCTCGGCAGGCCTTAAGCCCAATTTCATTTCCATAAACTCTTCCTCTATTTTTAATAAAACAATTGACCTCTGATTGTTTTTTTGGTTTTTGTCTACCACTGGACAGTTGGACAGTATTGGTTTCTCAATTTTTGTTGCTTGTATGATAATAAATAGGGTCAATATGCAGTTTAATGCATTCATGAAAATTAAAAATTCCTTTCCCAAGAATCACTAAAGGAACACATTTAAAAACGTTTGATATGAATGACATTTTGCTCTCTGATGCGTAATTTTTGAATTTTTTAACATTGAAGTTATAGGAATGTCACATATAAAAGTGAAGGAACATACAAGTTCCCACCAAAATGTGGGCGTGTCTTGCCAAGAAAGTGGGCATGACCAAACAATGTGGCGACTAAGCAACAGACTATATATGTTGTTCTTATCTGATGGTAATTATTGTTATATCTAAAAAATAATGCATAAGAGAGAAGAATGTCATTCATGTAAAACATTTTTAAATGTGTTCCTTTAGTGGTTCTTGAGAATGGTATTTTTAATTTCCGTGAATGGGTTAAACTGCATATTGACTGTAAATATATCTAAATAAACAATTTTTCTGCCATGCACTTTTCGTCTTACATCAGTATTTAACCAGTTATATCGGTAATTTAATTTTTGTCTTCCACAGTTGGAATGAAAGTTATGCTAGGTTTGGTAGGTGCTTAGGTTATTTTATTTAAACAATTGTACTAACCTGGAAATGCAATTGCTTCATAACTTCTTCTATAAATTTACCAATTGTTCTAAAATAAAATGATTACGCAAATGATAAGTACACATCAGGGTAGCCATGACGTCACTTGCAGCACTGCAGTTATGTCACTTTGATTAGTATTACTGTTGTAAACATTTACTTTTTTTCCAAGTGATAAATTTAGATATTGCTTTATCAGATTTTACTTCTTATTTTGGTAAATGTTGAGGATTTGTCAGTCATTGATTTTCCCCTTTTTGGTGCCTAAACATAGTTAATTAGATTGAAATGAACAAGTTTTCTTCTATGGACTTTCCGTTGTAAATGACGATTTAACTAGTTATAGCGGTAAATTAGTTACCGCAACTCAAGTATTTGAAGTGGGAAGTAATTCATCAAGCGCGTCATATGGCAACACTGCATGGATGCTCGCTTCCGATGCGTTCAAGTGATCGAGCCCGTTCCCGACATCTAAGACAAAAGTTAACATACCGCTATAATTCATTATTTGTGGGTGATAATTTCTATTGTGTTATTAAGTAAAAAATCCTAGAAGTGGGTTCAGGCTCCGTAAGCTCTGCGGGATGAGCTAATAATAAATTACAAAGTATTCAAATGTAGTCCAAGAGCTCAATCGCGTAAGAAATAAAACCTACCTCGCTAATTAGTTAAATACTCATTTGATGCAAAAAGTGTATAGAAGAAAAGTAGTTTATTTTGATGTTACCATGTTTGAAGCAACTAAAATTCAAAAATCGATGAGTAGCTGTTTATTCCTGTGCATTTGTCATCAAACACAAAATTAAACCTATCGTTATAACATGTAAAATACTCATTTACGACGGAAAGTGCATAGAAAAAAGTTGTTTATTTACATCTAATTAACTATGTTTAGGCACCAAAAAGTGGGAAATTGATGACTGACAAATCCTCAACAGTTGGCCTTTTTTACTAAATTTTTAGTCATCAATGGCATGCTAACTTATTAAAAGTCCATATGTTCTATCAGAATCTGGTATTATTATAAATAATTTTTTTAATCTGCACAAGTACACTAGAGGTCAAGTGTAAAGTCATAATAGGCAATATATGTTTACCAAACGACACTAATCGATTTTCATATTTTTTTTACTTGTATAATGGTAATGAGATTAGAATAAAACAGCTGGTATTTGTAAAGGAAAGGACCATAATCAATTTTCCAATTTTCGCTGCCTAGACAGTGTTAATTAGATTGAAATACGCAATTTTTCTTTTATGCACTTGCCGTTACTAATAAGTGAAACGAGTTATAGCGGTAGGTTTACTTTGGGTACTTAGTAATTTATTAGTAGCCAACCCTGCGGAGCCTGAACCCACTTCTAGGATTTTTTAGATAACACAATAAAGGTTATCACCCAAATATAATGAGTTAAAGAAGTATGTCAACATTTGTCTTTGCGCTCAATCATTCGAGCGCTTTGGAAAGGAGAGTCCATTGTAGTCTTCTACTCTGGACAATTTCTTTCCGCTTCAAACACTAAATTTGCGGTAAGTAATTTACCGCTATAACTCGTTAAATACTCATATGCGACGGAAAGTGCATAGAAGAAAAATTGTTTATTTAGATCTAATTAGCTAGCTATGTTTAGGCACTGAGAAATGGAAAATTGATTATGGTCCTCTCCTTAACATTTACCAAACAGCTTTTTTCTATCACTTCCCATCAGAAATGATTATTAAATGAGTTACATTGGTAGGATTATTACTGCAATTCTAGTCTTTCTAGCGGGAAAAATTGTTGCGCTCAAATAGAACCTTTGTGCTGACGCCTCTTATTCGCTTGAATGATTGTTAGGTTAGATTAGTTATGGTATGTAATTGCTATAACATGTTAAATACTCATTCATGATCAAAAGTGCATAGAAGAAAGTGGTTTATTTCAATTTCATTACTATTATTTAAACAATGAAAATCAAAAAATCAATTAGTGTCCTGTCGTAAACGTTTATTCAATTGGCAGCTACGCATTTGTGAGATTACTCTCATTTTTCTTAAATTGTATTTTTCTGATTGAGTAAAATTTCATCATTTTGTCTGAAACTGGCAAAATTCAATAACAATGAGCAAAGCGTAATTATATATTTTCTTTAATATGTACAGTAAGCATGTTTACTAACACTGTGACTGCAATTGGCTAAACTGACATTCAATGTTCAACTCTAAAATAGTCAGTTACCACAGTAAGCAATTCTGGAAACGGTGAACATTAAGGACACCGTCTAGGTAAAAAAAAAAAAGTCCCTTTATTTATAGATGGATTTCTCTAAAATTTTCACAGTAGATGTGAAATGATGCAAATACCATTTGTTATTTCGACAAAATTTTTGTATCTGCACTGTTTTTTTTTTATTTTTCGAAAAATATGAAAAAATAAAAAAAAAAATTTTCATTTTTTTTTTAAATCCAACTTCTTCTACAATTTTGAAGTTACAGAACCAGTACTTCGTTTTTAGATTGCTTAGATGTCTATATAACCACTCGCAATAGGGAATTTTGATAATTTTTTTTGTGGATTTTGGAAATTAAAAAAGAAATGGCCTTTTTTTCATTTTTTTTTTCTATGTCGTGTAATTTTCAAGATAATAAATTATCAACAAATGCTATTGCGCGAGGAAAGACCTTGCTAAGCCCTATCAAATGGTATATAAACCATTCTCCTAGCTCTAAAATTGTGGAAGGAGTAGCATTTAAGAAACCAATTATCAAATTTCCAGAAAAACGTGTTTATTCACTAAAAAAAAATTTTTTCTTTTTATCTTTTGAACTACAGGGTTTTCTATAATGAACTCTTGAGCGTTTGTAGCTCTTTTCAAGCCCTTTCGATTGATACAATTTACATTGCTGTAGCTCTGTAACTCTGGGAAAAAATATACAACAAAAGAGAATAGGTGTCATTCCTGAAAGCAACCAATTTTTTTAATTTTTCATTTTTTTTGACCAAAATACGTTTTTTTGTCAAGTCAACTCCTTTGTTTTATATCTCTTTTCAAGCCCTTTGGATTGGTGTGCTCGCCATAGCTGTAGCTATGATACTGCAGCTGTCATTGAGCTATGAATGAAAGCTGCGGTATCATAAATACGGCAGAACAGCTAAATTCTGAAATTGTCAAAAATTATAAAAAAATATTTACTCAGCGTTAGAATGTTTTGTTTGAATAATGGAAGCACTTTGAGTAGCCTGCACGAACTATAATGCCATTCCCGCAGAAAAACACCCTCAATTGACCCCCAATAATGAGGGGGGGAGGGTTCAAGGTCACTCCACCCCCATCGCTTTCCCCCCCTATGGTGGGCGCACTATTCGGAGTAGACGTAAACGGAAAGAACCAATGGAAGCGCAAGAAAATCCTCTATAAGATGCATATATAAACAGATAATCAACACATATCCCGATTTCTATCAAGACGGTCTCCTGCTTCATTATCATAGATACGGCAGAACAGCTAAATTCTGAAATTGTCAAAATTTTACAAAAAGTATTTATTCCGCGTTAGAACGTTTTGTTTGAATAATGAAAGCACTTTGAGTAGCCCATGAACGAACTATATTGCCATTGCCGCAGAGAAACACGCTCAATTGACCCCCAATAATGAGGGGGGTGAGGGGCCAAGGTCTTGCCACCCCCATCGCTTTCCCTCCCTTAATAATATTGTAATAGGTACGGAAGGATTTGCTTTAAGAAGTTTGCACACTTCACAATCCTGAACAAATTTTCTTATAGCTGTTTTCTCTAAAATATTGAAGTACTTTAGCCTAAACTTAAATAGCGTATGCAACGCATCAGTATGGTGCATATAGTGTATGCTTAAGATTGCTTTATTCAACAACAAAGCTGGCATTACTGCTGTTAGTATTGTTGTAATTCGGGAGTCAATGCGTCGTCGTCGGTGCAATATGTCATTGACAATTAAATAACTCGGTAAGTCACTAATTGCAGACGTACTTTTATGAAGTAATGCTTCTCGAACTTCAATACAAAAGGGATCGAGCTTTTGCTCGTCAGTGAACTCTCTTAAAGTCCATGAGATCTCTTTTTCTGTCAGGACATAGTCAATTAATTTTGGTGTCAACATGTCGTTATCGTGTAATTGCATCGTCTGGTCAGTGAGAACGTCTTGTGTCTTGGCTTGCGTCAGCGCTATACATGTTTCAGATTCAAGTTCAGACATTAATATGTCACAGCTTTCTAATTCTTTAATTGTGAGCTGATCATTGTTGTTTGGTAGCCTACTTAGGTAGTCAGCTACGACGTTTTGTCTACCTGGTAAATAATGAACAATAGGGTCGTAAGAATGTATGTTTATACACCATCTGGACATGGTGGTGTCGTCTGGCAATTTTCGTGTGAATAGAGGAGTTAACGGACGGTGGTCCGTATACACATGGATGGGATACCCAATAATTAGGTATTTGAATGCTTTAAGAGCACTATAAATTGCAAAGAACTCTTTTTTCGTGGTTGAGTAGCGTTTTTGACTAGCATTTAAAGTTTTGCTGAAATATGCAATTGGACGCATCAATTTATCGCCTGCATTTTCGGGCTGCATCAAGACAGATCCTATGGCAAAACTTGATGCATCAGTAAATATGTGAAATGTCTTTGTAAAATCAGGATGTCGTAGAACAGTGTCAGAAGTCAGAGCTGCTTTTATGTAGTCAAAACTTTTTTGACAGTCGTTTGTCCAGTCAAAATTAACACCTTTCTTTAACAATCTGTACAGGGGATTAGCAATCACTGCAAACTGAGCTATGAAGTTGCGGAAATAGTTTGCTACGCCAAGGAATTGCTGCAATTCTTTTACGTTTGTTGGGGCTGGACAATTTTGCAATTTCTCTGAGTATTTACAATGTATACCCTCTGCCAAAATAATATGACCTAAGTACTCTATTTTTTTCTTGAAAAATTTACATTTTTCGAGTTTGATAGATAGTTTGCCGGAACGGAGCGTAGAGAGGACAGTTTTAATATCGCACAAATGTTGCTCATTAGTTTTTGAGTAAATTAATATATCATCCATGAATACAAAGCACAATTTTCCTAAAATAGGTGCTAGAACAGATGACATTACGCTTTGCAGTACGCTCGGACTCGAAGCAAGTCCGAAAGGAATGCGCCTAAAATGATATTTTTGATAATTTACACTAAATGCCGTATATTTCTGACTTTCCTTTTCTAATTCTACCTGATGAAAGGCACTTTTTAAATCTAGAGAGGAAAATACGGTATTCCCACCAAGGGTAGACAATATTTCGTCCACTCGTGGTATTGGATAACTCTCCTTGATCACTATTTTATTTAAGGACCTAAAGTCTATCACGGGTCTAATTTCACCCGTCTTTTTTTTCACCACGATAATTGGGAAATTGAACTCTGATGTTGATTTTTCAATAATTCCCTGTGAGAGCATTTCTCTGTTCACCTTGGCCAACTCCTCTTGGTATTTGTGAGGTATGCGATATGGCGGTATGTTTATAACTGGTGCATCAGATTTAAGTACAATCTTTTGTTTTGTCACATTCGTGACACCTATAGTTTCGTCTTGTAACGTGATCACGTCACGAAAATTGTTCATCAATTCCAGTAATTTTAGTTTTACATCAACTTCATCGCATGTTACATCATTACATGTTAACGGACGGCGTACGTCCTTCTGTACATTAGATGCACTTTTGACTTGTGCACCACACTCACAAAAATCTCAGTGAACATCGACCTTTGACTCAAGTTTCTCCGTGGCTATGGTATTTGTTTCACCAAGTCCTGAGATGACTTTGTTTGAATCCGATGTAACCACAGAGTTTATCTCAACATTATTCGCCTCATTAAGCGTGTAAGAGGATGGGGGACTAGGGGTACTAACGTTTACCCATCGTTACACGTAGCTGTTTGTGAACCACATAGTGAGGGAGTAATGAAACTGGTTTTGACAAATGATAGTTTATTGTGGAACAGATGATTGTACATGCAACAACAAGTGACAGGGCTCAGAAACAGTGAAGATAAATCAGAAGCCAGTATAACCAAAAAAGCCCTGAAAACAGAAATAAAACAAAAATAAAAATGCAGGAAAAAAAGAAAACAAACCATACCAGTCCTTTTGGATTCCTCAAAATTAAACTTCAAAATAAAGTAAGAAGCAGAACAAAATAAACCATGCTGAAAATAAATTCATGCTAAACAGACTAAAAATGAAAAAGCAACCAAAAATGGACTATGAAATGAATATGAATGAAATTAAACTCAAATCAGATCAATCAACAACAAACTCAAAGGAGTAACTCAGGAAAAAAAATATCATTGCAAAAAATGGTCTTGAAATCTAGCAAAACTGAAAAACTTAATCTTTCAACAAAAAAGAAATGAAAGAACCAAAATGCCAAAAGAAAACATCATGCTCACCATAAAGTAAATCTTAGCCTAAAGCAACAAAAAATATATACAAGCAAAGCAAACTGTACAATGAAGTAACACTCACCAGATCAACGCTTAGTTCTATGAGGTGAAGGAATAGCTCTGCCAAGAAACAATTACACTAGTTTTAATGTGAACCTGAGTGACTGAAAGTAAAGGAAAGACAGTACATTAAGAGACAATTCAGACACAAAAAGCACAGCAAAATCAAGAACACAAAACAACCAATGTACACTTAAAAACACGCATTAAACTCTTATCTCTATACTTAACATTAAAAATCATTGGAAAAGATGGGAAGAGAACAAAATGCGTTCAGGCTAATGCATGCTGGACATTACAAATAAACAAGGAAAGTATTTGGGGCCACGCCTACATTCTTCCCCACTCAGCTTGCAATAGTCTGAAAGCAATGCAAAACAATTTGACTGTCCAGCAAGGAACAATACAATCCTCAACAGAATGAACATAGCCAGGACTTGTTACACATAAGATTACATCCCAACAAACACACAATATAAACAGAGAGGACACCCATCTCACTTCCTTTTATACTCCAACACCCTAGGTTGAACATTTTCAGCGTCTGGAGCTGGACACTGAGAACGAGTACATCGAGCTGGTGGTTCTGGTGAGGATGCTACTGATGGGTATAGAGAAGATACCTCCTCATCTTCCAAATCACTGTTCTGTAGTATTTCCTTGAGGGTACTTAACTTATTCTTCAATGGACTTAACGATTTATTCTTCAACTCTTCAAATCTTTCATCAAAACCAACAAAAGAACGGGAAATTGATTCATAACATCGATCAATGAATATCTCGATCTCTCGATATGCCACACTCGCAGCACCAACCACTTGACCAACAACTTCTTCCATTGCCTTAGCATTCTCTTCTACAAAAAGAGGCACAATAGAAACATTGCAAGGGTCATACGCAGCAATACTAGACATGTCCCAAGTTTCATCAAGGGGATTCAAGACAACACCACTTTGAGTTGTTGTTACCTCAGGCTCAGAAAGACAAGGAACTTCTTGCACCTCAATAGGTTCATCATAACTTGCATACATCAAAGGAAACTGAGGAACAATGTCTAGGTCTTCATCAACCTCAAAACCCTCAAAACTAGATGCATCACTTGAACAACTAAAACAGCATATTCTCTGAGCATCAACCGACAACTCCTCTGGAACATTAGGTGTATCTCTCTCCTCTATATCAGAGTCAATTGCTTCACAACTATCTAGCAATTCTCGAATAGGAAACAGAGTCTGGTGGTACGGATGGCGCTCCAGGTATCTAGGCGGGATAACCCAAGGCCTTATCTGACTGTAATGAGCACGCACCAATACAGAAACGTCAGAATCAAGCTGTAATGAGTAAGTCACTTTGTTAGATGCAGCAGAAATTACTGTAAATGGACCCCCAAATCTTGGAGCAAACTTTCGAGCATTTGTATTGCCTTTAGCAGGAATTGCCCTCACTACCTTGTCTCCTACATTGAAAGGCAAGAATTTAGGATGCCCAGCTTTCCAGCACTGCTTTACTGAATCTGGAATTGGAGGAAGAGCCGAAATATTGTGAGGCTTTGAAATCAAATACTGAGCAGGGGACATGCCTATCTCTTTGTGAAGAGTTTGATTGTAAGTAACAATTGCTCTTCCAAGAGACTTGTCCCACAGAGCTCCTTCCTCAACCAGACTAGCTAAGAGAGACTTAACAGTTCTATTTACTCTCTCAACAGCGCCGTTACTGGATGGTTTATAAGGAGTTGTGAAAACATGCTTAATTCCATAACTGTCTAAAAATGAGTTGAAAGCTGCTGAAGTAAACTCGGGACCATTATCTGTCAGAATACGCTCAGGAATGCAAGGCAAATTAGGAAATACAACAGTAGCTAATGCATTGATGACTGACATAGATGTTTTGTTTTTGATAGCCACAGCTGAAACCCACTTTGAATTGTGATCTACACTCACAAGACATCCTACATTCCCAGAAGTAGACAGTCCAAACTCAACAAGATCCATCGCTACCAACTCAAAAGGGCGCTCCGTTTGGATGCGAATAGTTGGTGGAATGACACGCAAGGGATGGACCTTCAGCAACTGACACTGTTGACATGAGTTACAAACATCACTGACAATTTGATTGATGCTAGGATGCCAGACATGATTAGATAATAGAAAAAGAATTTTATCTCTTCCTATGTGAGCTAGTTTATGATGGAATACCAAACAAACTTCAACCATAAGTGAGAACGGAATAACAACAGGTCTGGAGGATTCTCTCTGCAAATGTATTAATCCATTATCCAGGAAAAGACTAGAGGCCTTTGATTTGAATTTTGACAAACTTTTGATCCAGCTTTTAGAAGGAATGTTTTTCCTCAAAACTTTAGCTAAGGATTTCAATTGTTTATTCCGGCACTGCAACTGTAACAAATCTGAGTGCTCAAATAGAGTTGACACAGAAGACACTAGCCCATCATTCCAAGTCAAATTGAACCTCACAGTTGCAGAGGGAGATCCAACATTTAAAGTAGAAACCTCAGGATCACAGGCAACATAGGCAAGTAGCACAGGGCCCTGCTTTATCGAAGGGATAAAACTGCTGATAACAGTACCAGAGTCACAAATCAGAGAACAAATACCCATACTCATATCTAACTGAGCATAGAATTTGGCCAAGTAATCAAGCCCTAGCAAAAAGCAGCACGGCAAAGAATTATTGTTCACCACAGCAAACTGAAATGGCACAACAGGAGATCCATCAGGTGACACTTCCAAAGTAACCATGGAGTGAACAGTACTAGTTTTCCCTGTGGCTCCTGTAATCGTCAGCTTAGCACTTTCCAGATTACAATCTCCTAACAACTTATCTAAAGCACCACCACTGACAAGGCTGACCTCAGCTCCAGTGTCCAACAAGGCACAAAACTTAGTATTGTTCACAGTTACCACTATTCGAGGTTGAACAAGAGAAACATGGTCACACATCGGCGAAACATCTTCCAGTGCAACATTTTCCACATCTGCTGTTTGTACCGCAACAGAAACTTCCAAAGGTACACATGGTATTAAACAAGCAGGAATGGTCTGAGTAAGGCTAACTGTACATTGCTGGTAACTTCGGACTTCTATCAAGGGGTTAAAATGAACACCACCTAAGCACTGCAGGTGAACAACCTGGACAGATGCAGAAGGGTCCAAGTTAGGTGCCTGAAAGACAATTGGGTCAACTGACCAGAAGTACACATGAATAGAAACATTAAATATTGCACTTGCTACAACCAAAACCTCCAATGAGGGTAACTGGTCATTGCGACGCATCAGACGCAAGTGCCTCTTTGACTCCTTGTTCAGCTTAATGTGGTACTTATTTGGACGGGTTAACAGTTCATCAACCAGAAGTTGTCGCAGCTTGAAATGGTCATCCGGTAATGAATTCTGATTACAACCAGCCCTGCGCAATACTAACAAGAGAGCCTCAAAAAGTGAATTTCCTCCACCAGGCAAAGGAGAGCCATCCAACACCAACCCTGGAGGTAATCCAGAGACAGTGGAGGACCGGTCATCCTCCGGTGTCTCCAATACAGGCTTGAGACGAGACAATGTATCTGCAGCAGAGTTCAAATGACCAGGCGTATACTTCATCATAAAATTAAAATCTGCCAAGTCTTCTAGTGTTCGGGCTAGTCTGCTGTCAACCAGTCTCATACTATGAAGATAAACTAAGGGCTGGTGGTCTGTACGCAACACAAACTCAATGCCATACAGAAATGATCTGAAGGATTTAATTCCCCATCTCAATGCTGCCAGTTCTCTCTCCAATACTGAGTAATTTTGTTGGGCAGGCCCAAAAGTCATTGAGGAGAAGGCAACTATCCGAAGCTCACCTCCTTGAACCTGAGTGAGACATGCACCAGCTCCACTCTGAGATGCATCCACCCAGAGCTCAAGTGGCTCTGAACAAGGATTATAATCAGGAAAGGCCAGTTCAATCTCCTCTTTCATCAAAGTCTTTAACCGTGTGAAAGCCTCCAGCATTTCTGGCAGCCACACCAACTTCTGGCGAGAGGGACCTCCCACCAAAGAAGACAAGGGTTTTTGTATTTCAGAGCAATTCGGTATGAACTTCCGCTGAAATTTTACCAGGCCCAAAAACTCTCTGAGTTGTCTAACATTCTGGGGCTGAGGGAAGTTCACAACTTTATCAATGTAGCTCTGAGTTTTAGTAAGACCATTAGAGCTAACAACATGGCCCAAGAACTCAACTTTTGACTGAAACCACTCACACTTCTGAGGTTTAATCTTAATGCCATGTTCAGTCAAGGTTTGCAGCACTTCTCTAACAAGAGCTATATGCTTCTCAAAAGTACTTTCCATGATCAGGATATCATCTATATAGACAATGACTTTTTTCCACGGAAAATTTTTGAGAACATCCTGCATTCCCCTCTGGAAAGCAGATGGTGCGTTTTTAAGGCCAAAACTCAAAACATTGAAATGCCAGTGCCCATGCGGTGTTGAGAAAGCGGTCAATTCTTTACTCTGCTCATCTAGAGGAATCTGATAAAATCCTCTCACTAAGTCAAGTCTGGTAAAATAGTTAACACCATGAAGGCCAAAAACTGAATCCAACAGGTTAGGAATAGGAAATTTATCTGGCTTGGTCACTCTGTTAAGGGCCCGATAATCAACACAGAGTCTAATTGATCCATCTTTCTTACGTATGGGTACCACTGGTGAGGACCAGGGTGAAGCACTTTCCTCAATAACTCCAAGCTCCTGCAACCCTTTACACTGCTGCTCTATTTCCTCAGCAACAGGAGCTGGAAAACGTCTAGGACGCTGATAAATGGGGGTGCTATCATAAAGCTCAATCTTATGTGGTTGGACATCTATCTTGCCAATATCAGAATCACCACAGCTCAGAACCTGCCTATTTTGAAACACTATGTCATATACTACCTGCTTTGAAACGTCTGTCAGATGGGAAAGGTCAATCTGTGACTGAATCTTATCTTCAGTCCATTCAGACAGCTCATCTGAAGTCTCTGACATTGCCACAGTAGACCTCAAAATTCCCACAAATGCACCCTTGGGCACAGAAATTGGATGATCAGTGTCATTAGCAACTAATATAGAGGCAGAAGAACAGGCACCATCAAGAAGACCAGGTAAGCCAGTCAAGCTTTTTCCCAGCAATCTGGTAAATGCTCCCTCATACAGTAATGGTTCAGCACCTTCATCTACAGGAACATCAGAAGACCAGCAAACAGGTAACTCAGCTGTCTGACATACCCCAATAGTAATAGACTTCTGAGCATAGCAAGGCGTCTTTCTAACAACCCGATGAAGAATTTTCCCAGCACAATCCATATAAAGGTCAATTTCAGTCTGGTTGTCCTTCCACGTAAGGCACCTCTCATTCACACTTACTCGAAAATTATTTGCTTTTAGGAAATCAACTCCAAGCAGAATACGAGCTGGAATTTGGTCTCCAGGGAGAACCACAAATTCAATGGGTTCCATCACAATGTTACACAATTTTGTAGAAACCAGGGCAACACCAAGAGCTGAAACACCATCAGACTCAGTTATGCCATGAATATGCAACCGCTTTGTGCCATCCACAGGTATGTTTTCTAACCTCAGGAGGTCAACATCAATGACACTACGGCTGGCACCAGTGTCTACCAGAGCCGTGTACATACTCTCGCCTATCTGTATCTCGGCCCTCAAGAGTGGTACAGGTGACACAGTTGCTAAGTGCACTGAATGAGGAACTCGCACCCATACATCATGACTCCGACCATCCGATGAGGTAGCCCCATCCAGCTCTGCTAGAAGACTGCTTTCTGAGCAACCAGGCTCCACCATCTCTGAATCTTCCACGGTGTCGAGGCTCACGGAGGGGTCCTCCTCATCTTGGTGAACAGTCGGATGTTGCTCCGCTATGACAGGATGCAGGCACATATTCAAAATTGGTTCTTCACTAGTTAGGTTCTGTTGAGCTTCCTGCCCCTCGCTGGTTGCGCTCACTTCCCCACTAGACTCCTGCTCCTTGTGAAGGATGGTGTTGGCAGTGTGACTGGAAAACTCACACTCAAAAGACTCTCTCTCACATACAATTAGTGAGGCATTCTGCACTGGTAGCTCCACTTTAATGCCTCGTTCGGCAGAGCTCATCAGTTTAACTGATGTGGATGAGAGCAGTTCTTACCCAGATGTGGTCCAGAACAGATAGGACAACCCAACTCAGAACTTGGGACAAAATCTGGAATGTAACGTGAACACTTTTCACGTGAATGGTCCATCGATCCACACAGGATACAAGCTCCTTTCTTGGTCCAGCAGTTCTCAACATTGTGCCCCGTCTTACCACACCATGCGCATATGCTCTTCCTATTTTTGTACTGGTGATTCCGCTTCATCTCAGCATTTGGTGAAGAAGAAAGTTTAGGTTGCCACTTTTTTTTAGCACCAGGAGCTTCACGTTGAGTGGGCTCAGCTAAATAATCGGGTCTTTGATCCCGCTGGGCAGAAACAAACCTATAACTTGAAGGCCCACCTATAGCAGGATGCACGGATGACTGAAATGTTTGCGGTGCATAATGTGACACAGGAGGCTCCTGCTCAGTAGGCTCAATGAAACAAGCTTGAGATGGGGCAGCAAAGTTGACAGCTCTCTGGTTCAACGAAACTTCCTGCTGAGCTGCTTTCCTTCTGCGCTCATCCTCTCTCTCAGCCAGCCTCATGATCTCAGCCCAAGTGAGCTTCCAAGAGGAGCCAATGGTTCCAAAGAACTCTTCACTCCTCTCCAAGTAGTCAGCAAATTCTCGGGGAACAGTACACAGGAACTGGTATCTGATCTCTCGAGCACACTCACGATCAGCATGAGGGAAGGCCTTTTGCCCAATATCTTGCAGACGCATGGCGTACAGCTTTAGGGCTTCTCCAGGCTGCATGTGAGCACTGCTTAGTTGTTCACGCCAATATTTAGCTCCTTTACTCTTATGTGACTTGTACCACAAGGAGAGCTCCTTCTTCATGGTACTATACTTGAGGTGACGACCTCCTAGAGCGTCATAATAGGCCCTCATCTCTGGAGGGAGGAAATTGCCTAGCTCTTGAGTACAGTCACGTGAGCCACCTTCAAACTTCTTGTCGAAGTAAGACTCGAAAGAAGAGAAGAAGCTCTGCAATGATTCCCATCCATCAAGCTGGAATATTGCTGGTTTTACCACCTCTCTGTGGTAATGATGACGATGTCCTTTATTTGTTCTCTTGTAATTGAACAGAGACTCGTCTGATTCTGATTCAATCTCTTCAGAATCAGTGGTGTCCGATAAACAAATTTCTTCAATGATCCTTGCTCGCCCATGTGCTGACCTAGTCGCTGATGGACTTTTAAAATCAGGTCTGGCAGCACCCAAAGGGGAACAGGACGGCATGTTGGACATTGGCTGAGGTTTGGAATTTTCATTCTTGGCAGAACAGGTTTCCCGTTGATCTGGGCTTGGCTCTTTCTTTGGAGGCACGGTTAATTTGTCCACGCAAATTGCAGACTGCTTGACTCTAAGCCAGTAAGGATCTTCAGTAATGGAGCTGAGAAAATCATACCAGCCACGGTAGGTCCAGGCAACAGCTGAGTTCATTTCCAGCTGCTCATCAGAGAGAGAGAAAAGTGCACTGATGTGCCTCATGGTCTGCTCAATTGAGAGCTGCATCCCCACGACAGATTAACCTCGCCAGGGTGGGATGATGAGCCTCCTTACAGCATCCATGGCAAAAAGAATCTACTCTGAGGCAGGACCAGTGAACCGACCAGAAAGGAAGTCATATCGGACTTGTGGATGAATGAATTGGATGAGGAGAGACTGGAACTTTAACAACTTCTCCATAGAAGGTAAGCCAGTCTTGGGTTGGCCAGGCACACCAGGTGGGTTAGGTGCAGCTGAGTGCTCCTTCTCCTCCTCTGACATCAACTCCTGATCCATCACCACTGTCACTTGTTGTTTATGGGTTATGGTAGGAAAATGGCACTGTTGTATTGTGATGTTGGATAACAGGTATTAGTGAGGTGCAATCCTAAGCCCTCAACTATGTGGCAAACAGGAATCCAACCAGGAAAATGGATGGAAGATCCCGGACAGGCCCCCAATAATGTAAGAGGATGGGGGACTAGGGGTACTAACGTTTACCCATCGTTACACGTAGCTGTTTGTGAACCACATAGTGAGGGAGTAATGAAACTGGTTTTGACAAATGATAGTTTATTGTGGAACAGATGATTGTACATGCAACAACAAGTGACAGGGCTCAGAAACAGTGAAGATAAATCAGAAGCCAGTATAACCAAAAAAGCCCTGAAAACAGAAATAAAACAAAAATAAAAATGCAGGAAAAAAAGAAAACAAACCATACCAGTCCTTTTGGATTCCTCAAAATTAAACTTCAAAATAAAGTAAGAAGCAGAACAAAATAAACCATGCTGAAAATAAATTCATGCTAAACAGACTAAAAATGAAAAAGCAACCAAAAATGGACTATGAAATGAATATGAATGAAATTAAACTCAAATCAGATCAATCAACAACAAACTCAAAGGAGTAACTCAGGAAAAAAAATATCATTACAAAAAATGGTCTTGAAATCTAGCAAAACTGAAAAACTTAATCTTTCAACAAAAAAGAAATGAAAGAACCAAAATGCCAAAAGAAAACATCATGCTCACCATAAAGTAAATCTTAGCCTAAAGCAACAAAAAATATATACAAGCAAAGCAAACTGTACAATGAAGTAACACTCACCAGATCAACGCTTAGTTCTATGAGGTGAAGGAATAGCTCTGCCAAGAAACAATTACACTAGTTTTAATGTGAACCTGAGTGACTGAAAGTAAAGGAAAGACAGTACATTATGAGACAATTCAGACACAAAAAGCACAGCAAAATCAAGAACACAAAACAACCAATGTACACTTAAAAACACGCATTAAACTCTTATCTCTATACTTAACATTAAAAATCATTGGAAAAGATGGGAAGAGAACAAAATGCGTTCAGGCTAATGCATGCTGGACATTACAAATAAACAAGGAAAGTATTTGGGGCCACGCCTACAAGCGCTTCCTCTACATTTGTGAGGTAAAGTTCAGCCTCAACTTCCTCTTCAGGTAATGCTTCCATGTTACACAGCATTGTGTTTTCACTAAATTGAATGGCCTCATCTGTCGGGTTCAGTACTAATAAAGGTACATTCCCATATTCATTGACTGTAACTATTGATTCTGCTATCAGTCCTCCATTATTAAATCCTCGTTTCAACACGATATAATTACCTTGCTTAGCTTTTTTGACAAAGGCATTAATGAGCTTGATACAATTAGCAGGTACTTCTATTGCGTCACAGTGAACCACAAGAGGTCTATTTTTTTCTCTCTTGCCACTGTCTTTGGCCGCTCGGGTACGCACTCGAGTTCAGCCTCTTTTTTCTTGCCTGTTCTTGCAGCGTCTTTTTTTCTCTCGCGACCATTCATTGAGCCCCGGCATCTGGTGCTCTTCCTAGCACAGGCAACTACCTCCGACATTAAACAATCACTGTTTATTATCTCCATTAATATGGCTTCTCTACTTATTGTAGGCTTACTCTCTATTTCATTGAAGGGTACTCTGGTTCCTTCCCAAAGGAGTGAACCGTCCTTCAAATTTATAACCGCGTTGGTTAATACATCTCTACCTAAAATTAAATCATATTTGAAATTAGCATCTTTAATTACTAAAGCACTAGTCTTCAGTACTCTGTCAGTACCAGGTATTGAGATATTTAAATCAATCTCACCGCTGACATTACTCCTCGCGTTTATGCCTCTAACGCTCAAAAAACTTGGTTTTAACTTTTCTTTGGGGTTTTTGATGTTACTGTAACTAATGAGGCATTTTTCACTACCGCTGTCAAGCAGCGCACTCAAGTACTTGTCTTTATTAGACAGTATAATGTTCGGCCGTTTAGTTCTCCTAAACGTAACAAGATCGGCTGCATTTTCACGTCTTTCTCCACTTACAACTGTAGTGTTAAAATATACTTCAACTGCTTTTTTCTGTGATCTCTCATGAGTCAGTTCTTCATCTTTTAACTTGGCAAACCTATTTCTACATTTAAATAATGGATCAATGTATGATTCACTCTCATTATGATTACATCTTGTCATCTCAGTATCTGGATTCGTTTCGACCACAACGTTTGGATTAACGAGAATTGTGCGGTGATCCTCGGGCTTCGTCTCATTTTTTTCTTCACCTTTTTTACCTCCACCTTTAATTTCTCTCGCTCTAAAAAATTTCTGTCGTCTCTTTCGTACTCCTCGCCATAGTG
Organism: Morinoia aosen; assembly: GCA_030386875.1. Classification (NCBI taxonomy): domain Eukaryota; kingdom Metazoa; phylum Arthropoda; class Malacostraca; order Amphipoda; family Talitridae; genus Morinoia; species Morinoia aosen. The sequence goes on along the minus strand of CM059556.1, from coordinate 3,464,344 downwards.
CACCTCGTGTCTACCACGGTTATTGCCTCTGTAGGCATTATACCTACGCAAGTATGTTTTATACTGCCTGATTTCATTTTCTGACGCTCTGCAGTTTCGGACGAGGTGTTCTTTTGAACCGAATGCAAAGCTGGGGCCAAGGACCCTAGGTTTGCTCAGATCTCTTTGGGTTCGACAATTGGCTTCGGCATGTCCTGAAACGTTGCATATACTGCAGTACAAAGAGCCTCTCGTTCTGGCTGCAGAGTGCACTGGGGCATGATTTGAACTTTCTGCCCGCATAGTGTTACATTCAAGTGAACCTATTCTTCTGTCACCTACATAGCCACTGACATTCCTTCCTACTCTAGGATTTCTCAGCCAGGGTCGAGGAATTGATCTCCGACCAGCGAAACGCCCTCTACGGTAGTTTCCGTAGAAAACTTCACTTTCCTGAGGGGAATCTTGCTCATCAATATTGTCTTCTGACTCGGTAACTTCGGCGACAAAGTTTCTCTATTGTACTGCGTCTCGTAGTGAGTCGCTACTATCTGTTTATTTTCGGGCTGATTTCGAACCGCGGCAACAATACGTGCCAATAATTCCTCTGACGTATTGAACGACGTATCAAATAGTTTCTTAGCAAATGATTCTTCGAGTAATGGTGCTAACACGCTGATGGTGAGACTAAGATCAATACTGTCTCCTACAAAACGTTTTAGTTCTACTTGATTCGAACTTGCCCTGAAAAATGGGTGTCTCGCCCACGCTATTGAATTTGAGTTCAATAAATGTTCCGACAACTTTCTGATTTTTGCAAACGCGGTTACCAACTGGGCTGCAAGTGCATCATTCCTGACGAAACGTAACTTATTTAAATCGCATGCTAATGCGTGAATAGATTTTTTGCCTCTTTCGTCATAGATGTCGTCCAAAATTTTGACGACATCTTCAAAGGAATAGTGAAGATCTGAATTGACTAACTTTGTTACGATGCTATTAAAATCTCCTACCTGTTTGTTAGCAGATCTAACCAACAGTTCTTTCTTTGCACTGTCGGAATTCACATCCGGGAGTAATGTCATGTAGGCACGCAAGTTTCCTATATGAGTTTTAAACGTTTTATTCTCAATGAAGTCCGCATCCTCGCGTCTACGTCTTCCTCAAAAAAGGGGAAGCTCTGAGCCTGATAGGATTGTTCTTGACTTCGGCATACTAGCCGCTATCTCCCTTGCTAAACTACTAGGATTTGTACTCGGGCCAACGGCCACGCTAGCTGCTGGTTCAGTCATTTCAGGATTGCTCTCAGCACGAAATCTAGTCTTACTTGTTCTACCTCTACTTGTTTTGGTCGCTGTTGTTCTAATAGTTTCGTCTGAATCGGACGTGTCCGTCATACGGTAGTTAATAATTTTTTACACAATGTTAATAGTTGTAAATCAATATTTGCTTACAGATCAATATTACACACTTTTTAGAAATCAATGTTACACATCCTAGCAATCAATATTATACACTCTAGAAATCAATATTACACAACCTAGAAATCACTTCAATAAACACACATTTTATGAAATAATGCACTCATAGAGAAAGTTTTTATCACTCACTTCTAAATGCTATAGCTATCTTGCACAAGTTCAAATTACTACTGCGGCTTCACAGCTCTTGCTACTCTGCTTGTTTTGCCTGACGCAAGCTGTCTATGCACTGTGCATTGCCTTCAGCTGATGCAAAAATAATCTGCTTCTCACGGAGCAAGAAAAAAAAATTACTCGCAAAAAAATGTTACTCTGCCTGCCTGTGCTGTCTAGCAATCGCGCTGCTGCGATAAGGCGAAAAAACTATCTGTTAATTCAGTGCAGGCTATTATTTACTTAGCTTCCACTGGGTGAATGAAGGAAGTTGTGTAGTCGCTTGCCACTGTAGACGTACACTGGGATGAGGGGAGGAAGTGAAGTCGCTCGTCCCTGTAGACGTACACTGGGATGAGAGGAGGAAGTGAAGTCGCTCGTCCCTCTAGACGTAGTAGTCGTTGTAGCTCACTCGTTGTAGGTAGTCGCTCCAAACTGTAGTTGTAGAACAACTTCAATGTCTTCTCCCGATTCAAAGATGAGTACTTTGGTGCTGAAGGGGTAGCAGGTATTTATCCACGCTGAAAATTGGACAGAGGTCTCTACCAACGCAGTGTACGGGATCTTGCAGCTGATGTTGAGTACAGTCGGAAGTATTTGTCGAAGACTCGTATTGTTGTTGCTTCCAGTCATTTGCGCGATTTAACAATCTTTTCTTCTTTTCTTGACTCGTGCTGAATTTCAAAAATCTTCGTAGTAGGGATTTCTCGTAGGTTTTGAATCTCGTAGTAATCTTCTTCTAACTTTATCATAGCTTCTTCACAACGTCATAGGTTTAACCGATTCTGGCCACCATATGTGCCGCTAGGGGTGCGGCCTTGGTAGTGGTAAGGAAATACGGAGACGTTTCTTAGGTGTTTATTTGATGGAGGTGACGAGAATGATAGCACCAGGACTAAATTGTCAAGTGCTTATAAAGGCTCTGGTACGCATGGATGGGGGTTGTACCAAAGGGGGCGTACACCGGTGGGCGCACTATTCGGAGTAGACGTGAACGGAAAGTACCAATGGAAGCGCAAGAAAATCCTCTACAAGATGCATATAAAAGCAGAAAATCAACACATATCCTGATTTCTATCTAGACGGTGTCCTTAACCGGATCATTCCTTCATTTAGCTTTTACTAAGCATTTATGAAAATCCCCTATGTGGCCAACGATGGCAATGTTGCGGCCACGGTGTGAAAACGTACTATTCCCAGCAGGATGTAATTTCAGGATTGGAGGACATATATTAGAAAAGAGTTCTATATTTTTTTATCATACATGGAAATAGTTCACTTTTTCCGATATATTTTTAGTTCTGAAAAAACACAAATTTTCTCATGCCGAGTAGTTCATTTACCTAAAAACATTACAAGTCATTGAAAGGTGTAGAGTATTTTATTGTCATTGGATAACTTACAGTGTTACCTAACAGAAAATGATTCAAAAATCTCATACTTTTTAATGATTGAATGTTATGTTGTGGTTTTTATCCCTCACCGCTGCCAACATTGTTATGTTCGTGGGTTCTATTTCCAATGCCCCATCATTAATAGTATTCATAAGTGATTTATTGTCATTTTCCAAGGATATATGTATATCTATCATGATTTTTTTATTTTCTGATAATCACCAACAATTGGCAGTTTCCAGATAATTTGAAAGGTAAATGATCAGAAGGTTTCCAAAGCAATTTACTACTAAAATGATGTCTTTTTATTCATATTAATGGTTGACACAATCATTGGACAGGATGATAAGCTCATATCAAGGTGAGGCCTCATTACTAAATCAGTTAGCGAAACAGATTATCTAATACATTAAGTAAATATAATGCATACGTGTGGCGCACGTCAACTTGCTGAACCTACAAGTGAAGTAACAGGACATTGATGAGAACATGGATTACATGTAATGAGACTTAGCTGCCATTAGATTCCAGATTGGCGATCTAGAAATCAACACGCAACTTCAATCAATAACCCTTGCTTGCGTGCAGGTGCAGCGAGGGAAAAGCACGTCTTTCACCAAACAGCGCTAGCTCTTTAATGTCCTGCCGACACCCTCAAGGAGCGGGCTTTGCGTCTCTGTTGCGGTTGAGAACATACATGTTCTAGATGACAAAGCTTTATGTTAATTATTTATAGGAAATGGCAAAAGTTGCCAGATAATTTAATTGGATTACTTTTACATTTTAATTTGCAAGTAATTTATGTTGAACAAATAAGGTCCTAGGCATCTAAGACTGAAATAAAATATATTAAGAGAAATGGAAGTATTTGGCAGTACGGCTTGTTTTGGGACGCTTGGCGATGTAGCACTCGCTGGTTAAATGAAGCTCTCAAACGATGCTTGTCAACGTCAACGGCTGGCTGCGATGTCTTGGCAAGGTTTGTAGAGCTAAGCATATGCTGCGCTTATTGACGAGAATATATATTATGTTTTTGGATCTTTTTGAGAAGATGATGGTTGCTGGCCAGGCTAACCCTTCTTTGTAGCGATTATTTAAACACGGCATAGAGCAGTTATAGTAAAACTACAACTGCAGAGTTTTGAAGAAATATAAGTGAGCAACAATAAATCGTTATTTTGGATCTGTATCTCTGATATTCTCATTCCATTTTCATTATATATGGCAATACCAAATTGTAAAACTTTTGTAGGAAAACCTATTCTTCATCAAAGAATGAGCTTTTTAATCTCCTTGTCCTCTCAGGGGGATACAACTATTGTATATATGGGAATTAGCACTCCCAGAGGGTTAATGTGGGATCTTGAGCTGAGAGGTAGGCTTAATTATTGTTGAAATAACTTTTTTTGTTAAGGTCTATCATTTTTTGGTTCACTGCTGTCCTGTTTCTCAGCACCTCTGACTTTCTTCTTCAGCTTTTATCTAGTTTCATAACCTTTCTTATCTTACTATTTCTATGTGCACGGGATCCTTTGCAAGAACACCCTTTATGCACAGGTTCCACGTTTCCTTAATTCCGTACTAAATGTTGCCTCCATCCTCTTTCTCTTTGAACATCTCTGATGTGGTAAAGGGAGGCAAAAACTAATTTATAATCAATCACTACTCGCTGTTTTAGAGTTTTTGCTCAATGTTTTTCAGCGAAGTTTGAGGGGATAAGTCCACAATATGTTCTACAATAATTATATAGTCGACATTTAAATGGTTTGATGAAATGTGCAGAAATTTTAACCAATTGGAAAATATTGTCAATTAGTAATACTTTCCCAAATAATGATATTCAATTAATGAGCAACCTTTTCAATTTACCCTGTTTAAATCTTGGGCAGTCCATGAAAAACTAATACATCTATCTTGACGGTACCCTTGATTCAAATATACTTCAAACAGTGATGTTATAAAACTTAGGTACTATAGCCTGTAACACAAAAAAAAATTTTTTAACACTCAGGGAATTCGCACCCCCAGGGGAAAATGTGTGAGGGCCCAAGCTGAGAGTTAGGTAGGCCTTCTTTTCATTCAAATTGAATAGGTTTTTTGTTTAGTTACGGATCATCTTTTTTCGGTTCACCGCTGTCCTGTTTTTCAGCACCTACTACTTTCTTCAACTTTTATCTTGTTTCATGAACTTTATCCTAGCTTACTGTTTCTATGCATTTTGTGCCTAGATTCCGCGTTCCCTTAGCTCCATAGTTAATGGTGCCTTCATCCTTCCTCACTTTGAACATCTATGTTGTTGTAAAGGGTGGCTAAAACTTGCTTATTATCAATTAATTTTTAACCACTCCGCAATAATTATTACGGATAACTTTAATCAATTCATCAAAGACGAGTGTAAGTAAAATGTTATGAGCACCATCAACAAATACCCTTAATCTGTTTCCACACGGCCACCCTAATGGAAAAAATGAAAAATGGGTAAACTTTATTGCTTACCGTACATGCAATATTCAAGTTAGCAGTTTTGTTATGGGTTCATTGTAAAAGGGAAGGGTTGCTCTTTCTTTCAGAGAAAAAAATGCTGCTACCCCAACAAAAATCTACGAAATTTGAGTTTTTATTATTGTAAAATCCAAAAAAACAGAAATTGGAAAATCACCGGCCATTTTTTTTCAATTGCACCTTCCTGTTTTTATGATGCATTATCATGGATTTTGACCTACTAAATCTTTTGGTATGTGAAATTTTCTTCTAGGTTCAATAGTTCCGGAGTTATAAACATTTTTATACAAAATAATCAGTTTTTAGTTTCTTCTGTTCATTTTCTGCATAGGCTGTTATCAAGCAGTTCCATTGCTTGGAAAGAGTTTTAAATGGATAGAGATTTTTTCCTGAATGCAATGGTGGTATTGTTTTTTGCCCAGGAGTAAATCTACGGATTCTGTACTATTATTTTTGAAAAAAATAAACACAAATTGTTAAAAATAACTTTTTTTTACCTCTATGGTAGTATTGTGCATTATTATGATGTATTCTTATAGATTTTAATCTGCTGAATACAATATCTTTATTTTTTATCTACAACAAATAGATCAGAAGTTATGAGCAAAAACATGAATTATACTAACAAGAAAAACAAGAACACAATAAAAGTTCAAGTTTTCACCAAATGATGGATGATGATCTGCCGTTTGCTGCCAGATGAAAACCAAGATGATAATGATGACCATGACATTGAATGATGATGATGACATAACTTTTCCCCCCACCCAAACCCCTCCCCTGCATGTAGTATTGCTACTGCTGGCAGGGATGGAAAAAATCCAGGGTTTTTTAAAAAAACCCCACCCACCTGGGTTTTTTTGGGTTAAATTGGGTTTTATGTTTTTTTTGGGGGCTTTATTAGGTTTTTTGTAATACCTGTTTTTTGTAATACCACACAACTCCCGTTGCCCCTATTTCAGATTTATATACATACACTTATTGAGTAAATATTGTTATTTGATTACTTTATTTCCAACATTATATTACATTATTATATGAATTATTACATTATTTGAACAATATATGAATTAAGTTTGTCCATCACAATTACCATTTACCAATTACCATATGCATAGAGACATAGCTCTGCAGTCTGTTAAGATATAAGATGTCCAAAGAGAATTGCTATGCTCATCAATTCATAGTAAGTTGTTTTAGCAGCAGACAGGCGCAAGTCATGTGAGAGGGAAGCACCATGCAGATCATAAGTTACCACCACAAGCAACTTGAAGCAAGACAGCTGCACATCACTTAACAGTCATGCTGTTAACCACTTAACATGTCTATTGTGTGAGCTGGAGTGCTTAGCTGCGCAAGTCAAGTCAGTCAACCACACTGTTACATGTTACAACATGTAGTGACATGCCAAATTTTTTTTTTAAATTTGCCAAAAATTCACTTTTCGCAGTACAGGATAGCAACAAACTCTAAAATGATTGGAAGTAAATGCTCTAACAGATTCCATCGTCAAATTTGTTCCAGTGCAGCTTGAATGCTCCCCATAGGCCAGTAGTTTCTTTACTTTCTCACCCCATGATGGCTGCGGTTGTCTTGCCCCATCTGACTATAATTGTTAGACTTATTTCAATTTAAACAATTAACAATTTATTTACCACAGGTGATACAGAGTAAGAATGTTTCTTAAGTCTAATACAATGGTCAAATTTGAGTATAGCTACCTGTGGGCCCGAATAAGTTCAGCGACTTCTAGGGCATCCTACCATTACATTATTCTAGGGTGTACAATAATGTTTAACCTAATTCACTTAGCCTAGTTTCACATTAGACTGATCAACAAGATAATGAACTCGATATTGAAGTTTCATTTTACAACATTTAAGGCAAAGCTCTCACAGGAGACCTGTGATTGGCTGAAGAATTGAAGAGTGCTTGGCTGAGTACAATCCGGAGTTCATCGGTGCGCTTTACTCCTATAAATTGAAGGACTCCAACATCTTCCCAAAACACATGTTCAATGAGAATATCACTAAGACAATGACTCCTTGTTGATGGTGGGATATTCAAGACATGTAACAGCAGAAAATGCAGATTCAGGAAAAACCACTGGCAGAGGGTTTCTGCAAGTTTATAAGCAATCTTCATTCTTGCCCTGCAAGTTCAGGATCCATTGAGAGAATTTTCTCAACATTTGGATTTGTGTGGAATAAATTGAGAAATAGATTAGGATCAGAACGCGCACACAAATCGTCTCGGTATATTGCCACCTCACAAATGATCATGATGTGGATGACAACGATGAAATGGCAGTGGATGTAGAAAGAGAAACACAGTAGTATTGTAGTAGCAGTCTAGTCTAGAAGACAGGAAAAATTCAGAAGTCTCTATATTAAGTAGTCAAACTGCATTTGTTTCTAAATTTTTGTTTTTTTACTTTGGAAATGGAATTCATTAAAATATATTAGTCCCTCGAGTTTTTTGTGATTAAGGTTTTTCTAATTTGATTTGTATAGGGTTGGTGTTTTGTTTTTCAATGTTTTCTCGTCATAGTCATGCACATGACTTGGATACTTATTTTGACAAGATAAATATTTAGCTTATTTTGATTCCATAAGCTTGAAAACAAATAAAATTTACATAGCAGCAAAACCCAAAATAACCCACTATTTAGTGGGTTTTTTAGTGTGGGTTTTTTTGGGCTTTTTTGGGTGTTTTTTTTTTGGGTTTTTTTGGGTGGGTTTTTTTATGTGCCAACCCTGACTGCTGGCCCCCCAACGACCTGGCCCTCCTCAGAAGAAAGAGGCAAGGTGCATGCTCAGTAGCATCCTCTGATGTTGCTGAAGATGTGTCTGTATCCTGAGGGACTGTAGGGGCAGTTTTGCAGCAAGCCAGGTCTTCTTTGGCAAGTACTATGAGCATTTGCAGGTTCTGGTGATGATCTGAGAAGCACATCCTGCCTGGTCTCAGAAGCACATCCTGCCGTTTGTTTGGTTCAGGCCAAGTAGCAACATTATTCCAATAAATGCGTGAGCCTCTCCGGGTGACACGTCAGTTTTGGTTGCCGGAACGCCCTTGCCCAGGCACCACTGCTTGTAGAACCTTGTTGTCTCCATTGCAATGGTCTCCCAAATATCTGGCATAAACAAAATGAGAGCATCCACATCACCGAACTCTTCAGGGATATCGACTTGGATCCCTGGATTTTTGGGGTTAAAATCCATGGGACATAGTGAATGCTCGTTTCCTGACTTCTTCCAGGGGATCTTGGGGAGCTTCGACATGGGCTGGATCAATTTTTTCGTACAAATGATGTTTCCGCTTCCTGTCTTCCCTGGAATGTCAGCAACGTTCTTAGCTGCTTGACGTGGAGGTAAAGCGCTATTAGGCCCGATGCCACCATCCTCGTTGTCACTAGAAAAAAACAAAGTCAACAGCGGCAGATGTTGACAAAGAGGCAATAGCAGGCGGTGGTGGCAAGGCAGACGGTGGTGGCAAGGCAAGTGGTTGCGACAAAGCAGGTGGTGGCAGATGCAGCAAAACAATCGTGGCCGTGGCCACTAATTCTGAAGGCAGCAAGACCAATGTCGATAAGGATGCTCCGTCGGTGGTGAGGTCCTCATACTTCACCTTGAAAGGACCTCATCAGGGTGGAGATGGACGAGTCGGTGGCCTTCTCCTCCGTCTGGAACTCTACATTCTCATCAGCCCACTTTTCGTGAACAGCCATAGAGACCCCAGTGCTGAAGTTTTTGACTCCAAATCCAGCTCTTCGGGATAGTTCGGATTTCCTAGGAATTTAAACATTTCGTGCGGCGAGGCATAGCTAATGTATCAAAAATGATCTCTGAAAACCCTGTAAATAAAAAAAACATTCATTTGAGAGTGATTTAACAGGAGCTCTTGCACTTAAAGCTTTGAGGAGACCACATTAATACTTCATTCATTCATAATTATATAACTAAAATAAATAAAGTAATCATATATTCTCATCAAAGCATGAAGTGCAAGTGCCTTTGCTATACCCCGACAATGTTTACCAAAATTTTACAGTAATTTCACTTCACTTTTGCACTCAATGATGGCGACCTTCTAAGAGGTAGAGTGTGTGCTGGCATGCCTCAGCAGCACTGTTGGCCTTCTAAGAGGCCATGCAGCGCCGGTAGCCACACCCCTCACTCGTTCCCTTCAGAGACCATACTGAGTGGAAGAATGCCTACAGATTTGAAACTGTTACCTCTCCTCCCCTGTCCCCCCCACATTATTTTACCTTTCAGCAATGAATGGTGCTCAACGAGACGCTTAAAACCATATATGGCAACCTTAGGTTCGCTTATGTGCAACATGTATTAGCTTTGACGGCCTTCTAAGAGTCCAGGACGTGGCAACAGGTTAATGACATTTGTGTAAAATATACTTGAAAACGATACTATCGGGGTAATAATGTGTCTTTGTGCATACCTATCTTCTGAAATGTTGAAAAGTGTATCATATCATAAAAAATAAGAAACAAAGTTGTTCGACCTATATTATCAATCCCTGTAATTTTTTCAACCTATAATATAAATCCTTGTGATTCGTTCTACTTTTATTATCGATCCCTGTAAGTTGTTTGAATTCTTAGTCCCCGTGAAAGTTGTCCAGTATCATTGCCAATGCTTAAGCGTGTCAGTCCATTATTGAAGTTGTGAGGTGTGAATGGGCTTGCAAGCATTCTTTCCTATTTATGCTGTAATTTGCTAGATTCCTTACTGCTCACATTTTTTTTTCACATTCCTGATTTATAAGTCAAACAATGAAATAAATTGAGTCAAACATTTTAACTGAACTCAGTGCAAGGAAATTTGAATGCTCTATGTTTGATGGATCAGTTTTCCCTACAGGAGTTACAATTAATTACAGTATTTCCAGAGATAATCATAATAAGACAAATGTTGGGATTAGGGTGTTAGGGTGCCACCTAATGTTGGAAAAAAAGCTGAAGCCCTAAGCTAAATTCAGTCTTTGAAAAGATTAAAATCCTTGAATTATTTGCTGTTCATTAACCTAATTATTTATCCAATGACAGTGAAATGCCATAAAATTTACATATATCAGTGACATGAAATATTTTCAAGCAAATAAACTTTTCATCGCTCCCAGGGGGACTATGTGAGGGCCTGAGCTAAAGGTTAGGTAGGCTTCCTTTTTGTTGTAATAAAATAGGTTTTTGTTTTGTTACAGACCATCTTTTTTCGGTTCACTGCTGTCCTGTTTTTCAGCACCTGCTACTTTCTTCTTCAACTTTTTTCTTGTTTCATGAACATCTTTCCTAGCTTACTGTTTCTGGGCACCTTGTGCATAGATTCTGCGTTCCCTCAACTCCATTATAAATGGTGCCTTCCTCTTTCCTCTCTTGGAACATCTTTGTTGTGGTTAAGGGAGGCTAAAACTTTCTTATGTAATAATAATAATAATAATAAACTTTTCATCATAAAACAAACATGTTTTTCAGAACATATTGAACATGAGGAAAAGTGAGCTATTTTTGCAATTGATGAGAAAAATTTTAGAACTATTTTCTAATTTGCGTCCTCCAATTTTGAAATTACATCCTAGTTCAACATTTTACCCAATGTTTGTATTTGTATAAATACTTATGAAAAAGATATATGTAAATTTGTAGTGATGTACCGATACCATTTTTTTTTCCCCGATACCGATATAATTTTTTTTCCCGATACCGATACCATTTTTTTCCCAATACCGATACCCATTTTTTTGCCAGATACCGATACCCATTTTTTGCCCGATACCGATACCCATTTTTTTGCCCGATACCGATACCCATTTTTTTGCCCGATACCGATACCCATTTTTTTGCCAGGTACCGATACCCATATTTTTGCCCCATACCCGTTTTTGCCCGTTACCGATAGCCATTTTTTGCCTGATACCGATACCCATTTTTTGCCTGATACCGATACCCATTTTTTGCCTGATACCGATACCCATTTTTGCCTGATACTGATACCCATTTTTTGCCCGATACCGATACCCATATTTTTTGCCCGATACCGATACCCATTTTTTTGCCCGATACCGATGCCCATTTTTTTGCCCGATACCGATACCCATTTTTTTGCCAGATATCGATACCCATGTTTATGCCCGATACCCATTTTTTGCCTGATACAGATACCCATTTTTTGCCTGATACAGATACCCATTTTTTGCCTGATACCGATACCCATTTTTGCCTGATACTGATACCCATTTTTTGCCTGATACCACTAATTTTTTTTGCCTGATACCACTACTCATTTTTTTGCTCGATACCGATACCCATTTTTTGCTCAATGCCGATACCCATTTTTTGCTCAATGCCGATACCCATTTTTTGCTCAATGCCGATACCCATTTTTTTTTGCCAATACCAGTACTCATTTTTTGGCTGATACCAATACTCCGATACTTGAAAATACCGATACTCTGACCGATACTACAACGGATACCTATGCCTTTACAATTATATTAAAATATAACCATTATAAGCCCTGCATGGGTGTTTTAATAAAATTATTTACTAACATATTAAATTTTATAACAAAATTGACGATAAAGTTTTCAATTAGGGATAATAAAACTGCTCTTGCTATGTTAACTATATGGTTTAATTCGTTTCCCTGGCAAAGTTTTTTGATTGCGCCATCTTTCTGCTTTATTGTCATATGATACCATAATCAGCAGGTATGAACAAATAAGTTTTCACTGTCTAGCAATCTTCATTTGCCAACTGAGGTTATTGCCCGGCTAAATTTAATTAAAAATGATAATTTTCTCCATTTACAGGCATAGACTCGTAATACAATGTAGCATTTAGTCTCAGAAATAGCAGCGTGAACGCAAGTATTATATGTATGTTCAGTGTGCTGACAAACACGGCTCTTTTTGGTTTGGGGGCCAATAAAATTTTAATGTTTTCTTTTTGCCAAAGTATGTATTGTGATATATAAAACACAAAATGATAACCATATAAAAAACACAAAAATGTTGAGAAATTATTTATTAAGCCTGAAATTTACTTATATCCATTAATATTTTATGAAACTACTGCGGTTTTTCGTTACGTTTTTGCCACGCAAACTCACACAGATACGAGTCTGTCATTTGTCGGTGAGTGCTTCTCAGACGTTTTTTCATTTTTAAACTATGCCATACACTCAATCATTTGAGTGTATGCGCCTGTTGCAGGGTCCACGAAGTTTTCACTATGGTTCTAGTTAACAGTGAGGTGTTTGAAACTATACCCATGGTTAGGTTAGTAACACTTGATGAATAATTTCTCCACAAAATGGTATAATTTTTGTGTTTTTCACACCAAAATACATATTTTGAAGAAAATGCATAAAAATTTGATAGGCCCCAAAACTGAAATGATCTCCAAGCACGCAATCTTCAATAAGATTGTTCATGAATTTTCAAGCATCTTAAAATAGAAGAAAAAAGCAAGATTTGTAATGAATGGCAATTTACATGCTAAATCAGAATGAAATCGTTATCTTCTTAATATTTGATGATTTACAAGCTAAATTAAAATAGAATTTTCAGCTACTTCTATATTACATTAACCCGCGAACTGTAACTGGTCGCCTCATTTACCAGGTTCACTGGTTGCCAGACGTAAGGCATAACCCCAAGTTGTTATACACCAAAATGATCGTCTCAGCGAGTGCTACACAGCTGGAGCCAGAAACCCCCACATTGTGGGGGTTGAGGCAGAGCTCCAACCACTTGGAAGTTGGGAGGGGTAAGCACAGTCAGTGTGGTAAATGAGGCGACCGTGAGAGGGTGTGCGTGCGAACAGTCAGTGGCTGCCTCAGTTACCAGCGAAACTACTCAGGGCCTTATTTCGCCTTATTTCGCAAAAATGGCAAATAAGACAAATCTGAAGTCAGTAGCGTGTAGAGCAGTATTTTATTCATATTGTGTGAAAATTACAAGTTTCGAAACACTATACTTACAGTAATATAACCAGACATGCAAACATGCATTTATGTAGGAACTAAAACGAAGAATGGATAACACCTAGTAGACATAAATGGTCATAACTTTTTTTCTAATTGTTGTAGAGGAAAAATAAAAACATCAGCAGGTTTGGAAGGATTTTCTGCATAAAATAGCAGTGAAAAACATTACATTGTTCCCAAAACACAAAAATGGCCATTGATCTCTTTGAAGCAATGTTGTGCAAAAATCTACGGAGTTTGACTCCATATTACAAAGAAACGGTTCAAGTTATCAAAAATCTGACAACATCAAAGTGTAAAGCAACATTTTTTACTCATTACTTCATATTTTTACATCTCTGCCTATTACGGTAAGTGAACAGAGAACGGCAGAGTAACGCGGGTAAATTGACTACTTTTCTGAGGGATGCGCGACCGTGCGCGGGTTAACAAAAATTTCAAAATGCACTTTCAACTTTATTCAACTGGTTTGATTTTTATTAGCCTGTCACATACTTTGGGAAATGGAAATTGGGTCAAACTATTTAGGTTTCAGTCGTAAAAGTACAATAATTTTATGTTGCTACTGTGTTTAACTATTCAAGCTACATAGCTTTCACTTACTGACCGTAAGTGACTCATCGGGAATTCAAAGTAGTAAATTCAGTTAGCGGGCCTGATTAAACTCAGTAATTCAACTGTTAGCTCTCTAATTTACTAGGTATGAATATGGTCTTTATTTGATCATACTTTTACTTTCATGATTTATTATGATTTTCATTTTTATGATGAAATACGTAGTATTGTAAAGTTTCGGTAAAGTATCGGCCGGATTTTGCCGATACCGATACCAGTAAAAATGGCCGATACTGCCAATACCGATACATCGGTATATCACCATAAATTTGTGCCAATATTTTGCAATACTTGTAATTATAGTAAAGTTTGAAGTATTTTATAGAACTGGGTATTAGGGTGTTTCACAGTTATAGGGGTAAACATTCAAATTCAACTGAGAATTATGAGCAACCTTTTATTTTGTTTCTTTTAACTATAAAATAAAACCAGAAAAATTTCAAGAGCATCAGCCAATGATATGTCGCGCAATTCATGTCAAGTTTTTCATGAGGCAAGATTTGGTCCGACGGGGGAATTCCCTGAGGTGGGCTTTGGCTACCTGAAAAAGGAACTAAGTTGTTCTTTGCCTTGGTCCTTCCACTCTTCATAAATTCCCGGACCTAAGCCACCCTGCGCTCCGCTGCATCGTTGGTCACAACCAGCCTCTTAACCCGTTGCAGACCAGCTTGATTGGAAGGGTTATTTTTCCAATTTGTCAAGTGCTCATCAAAAAAATTGTGTCGTTGTTCATGAGTTCAAAGAATCCCTTGGTATTTTTAGTTCAAAGGAGACCACGGTTATGTCTTTTATTCTGCTAGGAAGAGTCCTAAGACTAGAAGAAGTCTCTTCAAATCTGTCAACAGCTTTCATATATGCAACGAACAACTCCTCCTGAAGAGACGGTTCTTCATCAAAGAGGGATACCAATGTTAATCTCAGACACATACCAGAGATGGTGTGCCAGCGTCTTTGTGCCTGCCTTCCCGATGATCTTGTTGTCTTTCTATTCCAGAGCCTTGAAAATGGCTATGTCATAGCTGGCAGCACTGACGGCTAAACGTGCCAAGAACCAGGCACAAACGTAGTGCTTGGCAAAAAAACACAGAAGTCACTCAGATTCTCCAGAATGCCTGATCGTGCTATACCGGAGGACGAGGGTCTTCGGTGTTGATGCTGAGAGAACTGGGAAAGGAAGATCCACATCTTCAAGCCATATATGGCCCATGCCATCCATCGTGCTTGATGAACAGCCCCGGGTTTTTGAAAAGTGATGCACTGGCAGCCATGTGGCACCCCTCCAAGCACAGGCGGATAATTTAAGTCTAGCTGATTTTGGCAGAAATTGAGGACATCACTGGCCCACGGTGTACTTCGAATTGCATCTTCGGCTGTTCGATAGTCTGTTTTATCCACAGAAGGCTTAAACTATTTGAATTGCTGTAAAATTGTGAAATCAGGGCTCCGTGACACCTCTGGAACCAATGCAGAGAAGACCGCTTCTGGTAGAAGCTCCAAATCAACATGTTGACGAGCTAGATTCAAGAGATCATGCCCAAGGATCTGTTGCAAACGCAGACAGACACTGCCTTTGGGAATAATAACATTTGTACCCTTTAAATAAGTACATACATACTTCTAAAATGTTGTGTGCACTTCACAGAGATGAACAGCTCACTGTTGTACAAGACAGGAGTGAACATGTTATGTATGCCTCCATGAGTTCTGTATAAGTACTGACTTATGTAGCTCTGCGCAACATCAAGATGTGAAATTTGAAGAGATAAATTTTGCTAAAATAGTTTTCTTATGAAAAGGAATGAAATGAAAGGTTGCTCATAAAAATCCAACAAGTTTCATTTTTTTGAAACACCCTACTGAGTATCATAATATGTTTAGGGATTATTATCTGGTGAACTCTATTCTCCTTCTCTGTCCAGTGCTACTATTATACCACAGATGTTCTATAATTTGACAGTAAACATTGCAGCAGAACTTGTTTTAAAATCTACATGATCAATGCATCAAACTGTACAATTCTCACTACCTTTGCTAGAGTAAAAGAAAGATGGAATAATGATGGAGCAAAGATCAATTCAAGATTGTGTTTAGGTTTTTCTATGTATTAGGGTACTAGTGAACTTAGCATTTTCAGTATGCACTTTTTTGGTGAACACGATGTAAATTGTTCGAAATTTTCTTTGCTGGTGTCATTTGTATTAAAAGTTGCACATTCCCCTATTGTAGGAAAAGAAGTACAAAAGGTATACATGAAAGCTCGTTTAATTTGTATAGCCAAAATTTGAATGATTTTTTGTGGTTGATTCAATATTTTTTCATGATCCTAAGAACAAGCTGGTTTTGATAAAGCAAACTGTTATTTTATTTATTAGGAATTGGTTATTATACCTGATCAATTGTGCTATTTCATCTTTGTGTATCGTATTTCGCTTATGCTTAGAACTATAGGTACAGGTGTGAGTTCAAAGCTAAGAAATCATTGAACATTATCTGGTTGATTCAATAATACATCGGCTCTTGGTTCACATTGTGGTAATTTATTTTTTGTGAAGTTGTTCATTTTTCTTTTGTGTAAAGTGTAGGGAGGTTTATGTTAAGAATTTGTTCTAATTTTGTGTTGTTCTTACAGAAATTGAACATAGTGAAAGGATTCACTTTGTTTGCACAAAATCTGCCGATCGGAAAGACGGCTGCACATGTGCAGCATCACTTCAGTAAATATGGCAGGGTGGTGGCCTGCCACGTCTCAGAGGGGAAAGATGTCTACCAGGGCGCACGAAAGAACAGCGCCCTTGTCACATTTGAATGTGATGAAGATCTTACAAAAGCTCTTAAAGCTACCCATGTTGTAAGAAAGTTTTATTAATTGTAGAATTTTAGTTTTTCTTATTATTGTCTTCCTCTATTTTTATTTCTGTGGAGCTATTCTCCTTTTCCCTAAAATTTGCTCATTCAAGCTGCTGAATTTAAGTTATGCTTTTTCCGGGGAGGCTGTCTTTTTTATTTTGTGTCCTTGTGACGTTGATTACAGTCTTGAATTTATGGCTACTTTGTATCCAATTTGCCGAAATGTATTGACTGCAGCCTATTTTCTTGTATTGCTTGTATTATTTTTAATTTTAGTCATTTCAGGGGTGCATATGGGAGAGATTCTTCAATGATATTTGTCTTAATTGCATTCATGAAAGTTTCACTTAAATCTAGAGCTGTACTCTAAATTTTGCTGGTGCCTGTTCATCTCAGTTTGCTCTCAGGAGAAGGACTACACAGTAGTGTTCCAAGGTACACTCTGTTCTTGCTCTCTGTAAGGACATTCAGCTTTTTTAATTTCTTTTTAAGGCTCATCTGTATTATTTCATTTTGTATTCGTTATGTTATCTTTTATGGTCTCTAAATCTAAATGATGTAAAACTATCTCTTTCTTGCATCTTGGTAGTTATGCTATAAGTTTGCTTATAGTTTCCTTCACTTTCATTTGTATTTCTAACTTGTAGACTTGAATGAGCATGTGCTCAAGCTAAGGATGTTTGCTATGATGCTCTAACTCAACTTCTATTGATACATTTTTCTCATAATTTTGCCTAGTACTATGTACTTAAAAATGTGTTACAGAAGAGAGGATCTACCATAAGTGCTGCTCAGGTACAACAGTAAAGCTGCTATGCAAAGCTACATTTGTGCTAATAATTTTGACCTAATTAGATGCCTGTCAGCAGTGTGTTGTTGCTCTCAGTCTTTGTCTTGCTTGTCTTGTGTTCAAGATGTGGTTTGATCATCACTAGTAGGAAATGTATGGCAATGGCTGTATAAAAAGTACTTTAGATTCATGCCTTGCCAGGCTGATGACTCATAATATTCTGATGTTGCACTCGTAGTTTTGCTGCAGCTGAACTTTGTTGGTAGTCACTTTATAAGCTGAGAAATTCTTTCTCTGAATGAACTTCCTAGACATCATCGATCAGTCTTGTACTGTGACATGATATACCAGCAGCTACCTTCCAGTAAATCATGAATAATGAATTGACTTGAGCTATTCAGTCATTATTTGTGTGTGAGGATAGACTATGGATGAAACTGTAGCCATTAAAGACAGTTGAGGAAAGTGTAATCCCTACTGTACAAACTGTGTAATTCCAAATTGTTTGTTTTTCTCCCAGGTGGTGAGCTGGAATGTTATTTTTGTCGATGTTTCTTTGGCTTGGTGCTTCTGGCAAAATAAAATTTCAAATGGAGAGGAAGGAGATAGGTTGCTGACATGTGTGTTCAATAATTTGTGCTTTTTAGTAACATTCCTAGCTACTGAAATTTCTGTTGGGAGTCAGACAGGAGTCTTTTTTTCTAGCTGGACCATATCTTTTTATATTTTTCTCTGTAAGCTGAGTGAATGATGCTTTTATGTGACCCACTTGTTGATGATGCTTAGCTTGTTTTTCCATTTCATTCTTTTATTTAGAGTCTGGTTGAGTTGCTCCTGGTTGATGTTTTAGCTCTCTTAAAGCAGATACTGGAATTTGTTATTTTTATGTACTGCAAATTTTTCAATCATCACTAGGTAGGTGTTCAATATTAGATGAGCAAAATGACTTTTCTAAGCTGCTGGCATGCTAGTCATAAGAATATAAGCTGCATTACTCGAGTGCTGGGAGTTATTAGCAAAGTGGTTTGTATAGACTCATTCCATAATTCAATCTGTGTTATTTACTGGCCTCTCAGTTCTTCTTTGTTAATATTTATTTAATTTTTCCCCTCAAGTCTTTCCAGTTTTTTATAAATTAAATTCACTGTATGGTGTTCATGGAAGGAAAGGATTTATTCTTTGATACCAGACTTTATTCATGGAGCTTTCAGTACTTCAGCATGAAAAGGGCTTGTGCATTTTGTTTCTGCTGTGGTAGTCCACAATGTTTTGTGGTATTCAAATTAAAGTTGTGTAATCATTGGAATGAAGTGGTAATATGTACATAGTTTCCATAGTTTTCAAGGATTCTTAGTTGCCTGATTAGGAAATATTTTTGAACCTTTTGGCTTCATTTTATGTTACTTTTTCCAGATGGACAGTCGACGAATTTTGACATCACGTCACGTCCCTTCTAAGAAAGAAAAGGTTAGTACTTAGTACCTTACCCATCTTCATTTTATTTTTTATTTAGGGCCCACGTTTGCAAACTTTTGCATATCCCACATTGAAAACCTGGTATTAAATAATATACCTGCCAAACTGATATTGTACGGCAGATATGTGGACGGTATTTCCATAGAAATAGCATTTAATTGTTGGAGATACTGAGAAATTGGATGACTGATGGTTCAGTGTTGAGCTTCATGTATGATTGGGTGTACATGGGAAGCTGCCATTTCTGTTTGTTATGGTTGAAGCTTCACCAGGTACTTGTCAGATGTCCTTGTACGTTGAGCTTTCTCATGCTGAAGAAACCAGAACTTAGGATTGTAATGCTCCGCAAGTGTATAAAGAGGGTGTTATTCATACTTTTTTGAATGGAACTAATAAAGTGTGCAGCAACAGGCTATTGTTCATTCAGAAATTCTATGATTTAAAGGGCTGCTAGTGAACAACAATTTCCCCAATACTCTTTTTGATGAAACTATTGGTAACTTTTTGAACCTAATCTTAAGCTCTGACAATAATCCTGGACTTCATAAGAACCAAATGTATGAGAATTGCAACTGCAATGCATTAATGGTTACCCTGTTTGATGGATAGAAAGTAGAATATAGATTATACGTTACTTTTTACGAGGCGTTAAACTAATTGAAATTTTGGTTTCAGATTTCTAAGCCTTCCAGTGAGGTAGCTCCCATCTCAAAGAAGACAGTGATCACTCCGGCGCAGGTGCCGCTGATCATGGATGGTAACCCCACCATATTTGTCTTTGGCCTTGGCCTTACAACTCCAAAGGCTCATGTTGTCAAATATTTCTCTGATTTTGGTGACGTGGCTGACTGCGACCTACCTTTGGAGGAACCGGATGTCAACAAAGGGTACTGCTACATTCGTTTCGCCAGTGTGAAGTCTGTCATCAACGTCATGCAGCAGAAATTCTTGCGGGTGAGCTTGTGCAGTGCTTGAACTATTTGTTTGTGACGAATTATTATTCAAAATAATGAACGAATTATTTGATTCTCTTCATATAGTGCTGAATGAGGGCTCCAAAGGGGAAGACATGAAGTCCCGAGTTGCAGTTTAGGTATGGCTTACTTTCGTTCAAGTGTGAAATTTTTATTTTGGATCACCTTTTTGGTTCATTGTTGCATTTTTTCAGCGCTTGCTACTTCATCAACATGATCTTGGTTTATTAATTTCTTCCAATCTAGCTATTTCTATGTACAGGATGTGTGGTCACAACTTGTGTGTAGGTCGCCCTAACTTTATACCATATGCTAATTTCCTAGTTCCTTCTTTTGGAACTTCTTTAGTGTGCTTAGGAAGGCTCAAATTGACTCGCCTTTCTAATTTAATGTCTGGAGTGTATTTAACTTTGAAGCTCTTGTTAACCATCGATAGAAATGAAACGTGATGGTATGATATCAACTTTGTATATGGTGTGGATTCGAAGGAATACATTGAATGTAGCAAGAAATGGGCATGATGCCGCAATCTATGAGAGGAGTGGTAGTAGTGATACTTGAAACAAGGAGAAGTAAAGATGGTAAATCAAGCCACGGGTTGAGGTTGAGTGTTGGATTAGTGACTTTATTATGAGATTGCTTAATGTAAATAAAGGAAGTTCGCGATCAGCGACTGGTTAATGAAAAATTTAAAATTGGCGAGTTCATTGAAAGAAAGAAGTACTTCATCAGAAAAACAAACTTATTGACCTTACAAGTAGTGGATTACAAGCGAAGAATGTAGAAATATTGGCAAAAATTGTTTAAGTGATCTTTGTATGAATCTTGGTGTAGCACTCTGCTGTTCTTCATTAGGAATGATCGGGGAAGGCATCACCTAACCCTTTATTTATGTCCTAATGTATATGTGTGGAAGAGATTTCTTTTCATAAGGTCTACAATTTATATAAGTTTGTGAATACTTCAATTTCAACTGATAAACGTTGTATTATACAATCCATGTACCCCTTGTGATAATCCTTCCCATCTCTCGTTTGCCCGCAGCTTGACAACAAATTCCTGTCGGTGCTGCCCTCAGTCACTGAGAACAAATGGGTAAGTCGTGCGTGCGGTTAGCTTTAGGCGCAGAAGAATTTGGAGCTCTTTTGCAAGGGAAAATTGCTGGGTAATTTTACTTTTGATGAACAATTTAGCTCTCTGAGATGTGATGTAAAACGGTGTACAGTTTTTGTAGGTATAATCGTTTTTAGTTATGACAACAATTATAGGTGGATGAAATTTTATTTTTAAAGTTATTTAAACTATACCTGAGAAGTAAATTTGCACTTGCAAGCATCCATTTCATTTCAGTGCAAAGATTAAAAAACTAATTCAACATCTGTGTAATGAATTTACTACACTTCATCAGGATAAAATGATCAGTTACACTTTTTAGTCAGGTTCTTGAATTGCAGACTGGAGTTGCTGTCAGTTATTTCAGGCAATTGATGAACTTTGCGACGAACCCATCACGCTTTTGATACCATTGGTTTATAAGAGATAATACGCTTGCCTCTCGTGCAATGTTCTCGTCGTTCTGTCACCTACTGGTGCTGGTCCCTCGTTTTAGGAGTGAAGGTGCTGGGATGGTTTGCTTAACTGGGAGTGATCAGTTTTGGAAATGGGGTTTATTACTAATAGAAGGAAGCCCATGTAGTTTTCAACGCTCAATATAGAACTACAGAATATGTATCAAGAGTGCGTTCTGGTGGAGATCAGAAAAGGATTTGAATACTTGAGGATTCAGGACTGTGAGCGTATGCATGATTCATGAGACACTTTATGTGTTTTGCATTTTATCCGTTGTGTATTTGTTCTATCGTGGCAAACAGTACCAGTATTTATAATGGAATTTTTTCACAAGATTCTTATTTCTTTGGATTTTGAATGGGAATTTCAAAGTATTTTGCTCTCCAAAAATTGAACGATGTTCAAAATTTATTCAAACTATTTCTATCCTGGGAGGCTCTGCAAGCATGATGAGCAGTTAATATTTGTAGTGCGTTGCAAGCATCACTGCTAGTTTGAATTTCATCTTTCTCAGAAGCTCTTGGTGTGAATTTATCTGAGTTATGATTTAGCATGAATATTTGTCTACCCACGCGTTTTATTTCAGAGTTCGTGGGCGCCCGTCATCGAAAAGGTTGATGTGCGAAGCAAAAGCCAAAAAAGGGAGGATAAAAAGAAAGAAAAAGAGGTGAGTGGCGAGTCCCATGTCGGTTGCAAGGGTTTCTTGGTCTCAATTGAGTGGTTGATCAAGATAAAGGTTTGTTGAATTTTGTTCCTAAGTGGGGAGTTGGTGTTTCTAATTTATTTTATTTGCTTAAGATTATCCTTAAAATTTTCTCAAAAGGGCGTATTAACTGCACCCAAGCAGCACACGAGCCTTGTGCTAGCCTGCACTCTGCTCGTTGTCAACTCAGGGAGTCAAAAACCATGCGTCAATCCAAGCAGCGGCCCAAACTTAGCCAGGCGCTACTAGCGCGTACGCACTAGTTTTACCTAGACAGACCTTCAGAGCCTCCATTAGTCAATAAAATCAATTACTATATCCTGCTAGGTGAATTCACTCCATAAAATTAGCGGACTTGAACTGTTGTTGACAAACAATTAAGAGTAGCTATCCAAGTTGAGTGTTTACATCAAAGTCAGTTGCATTTCATTAAAGTTGAAACGCTCATAGAGCCAAGGTTATTGAAAACTTTCACCTTAGGACAGGTCGATCGGCGGACCTTGAGTGATGAAGCCGTGCTGAGCCTTTGCTAAATGATTAACCAGTACGCTTTTAAAGCATAGAAATGTTGCATTGCAGCATGACGCAGGTAATAATTGGTCTCTACCATCATTTATTATATATTAAGTATTTTTATTTCGTATTAAAAATTTGCTTGTTGGTTTTAGATGCTAGCAGTTGCGTGTTAAATTTATTTCAGGTGACACCGAGATCAATAGTATTTACTCTAAAGCTCAATTTATGCAGGCCATCAGAAAGGAAATGGAAGAAGCGGCTGCTGCAGCCTTGAAGAAGCGTAACGAAACCCTTCGTTCTCAAATTCTGGCCAAAAGAGCTGAGACTGGCGACGCTTTGTTGGCCGAACAGATAGAGCGAGTGAAGTCTGACCCTGTGGTGGTGTTGGAAGGTCCGGGTGTGCAGGCTGGAGTGAAGGCAGTCACCAAATGTGCACAGGAGTACGGGTCAGTGAGACACGTTCACATCCCGACCGATAAGTACCTCAAAGACAAAGGAATTGCTTACGTGCACTTCTCACAAGCTTCTCACGCGCTCAAACTTCTGGAGCTGCCGTATGTGGATGTAAGTCAACCCTACACACATATGATGTCTGCCTATATCACATTATTGCAGTGTGCAATCTGAGCAAATATCTCTTGAGTAACATATAGCTTTGCAGAGACGATGCAGTTTACTGGATTATCGCTTCACTGGCCCCATATTTGGACATGAGCTGTGTAGTAATCAGCTATTCTTTCTTCATCAACAGATAGACAATGTGAGCGTGGAGGTGCGTCCAGTCAAAGACGACGAGGAAAAGGTAAGGCGCATTGTGTGCTTCAAATTATGGTTCACTGTGAACTTCAGGTTTCATGTGTTGGGTTTATTTTTTGAGAACTTGATCTCTCCAAGTAAATCCAGGGCTAAAATAGTAATCTCAATGTGATGCATTTCGGTAAATTCTTGTTGTTTGCAGCGCGAAACGTAACTCGTATAAAGTTGAAATATTCTGAAAACTATGCCTAGTAACTGCTGGCTAAGTTGTGGATGTTTATATAGATTAAAAAAACATTTTTATTGCAGTCCGATAGCTTTTAATTGTATCTGTAGAAGAAAATGGTGGCAGTGGATGAAATATTCGAAGATTGGTGACCTTGATGAATAAATCTTAGGACTGATTCAACTCTGTTCTTCAATTATTTCAATATGATATAGAAAAACCTTTCTACAGAAGTTTTGTTCTTAAAAAATGTCTTCTTTTCTTCTAGGTCGAGGCTCATGCAAAGGAACGAACAGGGCTGGAGGTAAGGTTTTTAATACCGTGTTTTGTTCGAAAAAGGTGTTATATTAATGAGAAACTTCTACACATAATATTTTTATTGAGAGGGTGTGGTAGATTGAGATAAAAGGCTTTTTTGTGTTAAATATTGATGACAACCTAGAATTATAATCCAAGGCAGCTTAACTGAAAGCATTGCACGAATGCAGTAGAGCATAGGGTTATTTTGTCGTATTCCTTATATACGTGTGTGCTGCTATTCTGGGCAGCATCACGGTAGAGCTGCAACCAGTTACCCAAGCCTCTTCTATATGCAGCGTTATTGCAATGTTTAGCGAACAGCTAACTGTAAGGGATCTGAGTTGTGCTTACCACACCATTCTGTAGCTTTTCAAGTCTTGAGCTCACGTGTTTCTCTGCTGGAGTCTTCTACTTCTATGCTACTGTGTCAGGGGCCCATCATTTTTTTCTACTGTTTCGCTTCTAAGGGGACAAATTCTTTTTGAATAAAGCTTTAATGTGTCAATACTTTAGAAACTAGTTCGTGCGATTCGATTGTATTTCGAAGGAGCACTTGATAAAAAGTGCTTTAGTTCAGGTTTTTAGGCATTTAGTAAGATTTGGGCTGATCTTATTGTTTAGTTGTTGTTGTGTTAATATCCCCTCAGGGGGATACAACTGTTGTATCTATGGGATTAGCGCTCCCAGGAGGACTATGTGAGGGCCCGAGCTAAAGGTTAGGTAGGCTTCCTTTTTGTTGAAATGGAATAGGTTTTTGTTTTGTTACGAACCATCTTTTTTCGGTTCACTGCTGTCCTGTTTTTCAGCACCTGCTACTTTCTTCTTCAACTTTTTCTTGTTTCATGATCTTCTTTCTTAGCTTTCTGTTTCGGTGACCTTTCTGCATAGATTCCGCGTTTCCTTGACTCCATACTAAATGGTGCCTTCTTCCTTCCTCTCTTTGGATAGCCTTTGTTGCGGATAGGGAGGCTTAAACTAACTAATAATCTAATCTAATCTAATCTTTTGTGTTAATATTTCGATGAATGACTTGCCTAGTGATATAAGTTCATTTGCTCTCTATAGCTAATCAGTTTTTCTTTTCTCACAAGGTACAGTATAGTTTTGAGTCAGTATTGGTAATGATGTCTATCGTGTCATCAGGCTAATGACGACCAGTACAAGATCTACGTGGGCGGCCTGGACAGCTCTGTGGTGGCCAGGGAAATCTACGGGCACTTTGCTGTGTGAGTCTCGCAGCGCGGTGGCTGCTCCTTGCCTTGTTCTCTTATGAGTGGTAGCGTCGGACACTCATACTTAATGCTGCTGGTGACGGAATCCTGCTCTTGACACATCTGCACAGCATTGCAGTACTCTTAAACTGTTCTGCATTGATGACATTCATGGGAGGAAAACTTGCAGTTAATCCATGTTGATGATCTGTCGACATCTCATGTGAAAAAATTAGAAAATTTGTTTGAACTAGTTGAACAGAGAGTTAATTTCTATATAGTTGAAACTTCATTGAGTGCATAAGAGGAGAGGGCAAGTTAGCGCCTCTGTGATGTTGAGTTGCTTGCTGCGGTTCGTCCTGTTCTATTAAATAATAAAACGCAGAGCTTTCATTTTACCAGCTGTCTTCTCTTAAGTGAGAGTCTCCTATCGTTTCAAGTTGCTGTAGAATTTTTGACTACTGCTTCATCAGTTTTAAGAAGCGCTGCGACTGCTTGTTAGAAACTAATGCTCTGAATAACTCGTATTTGTCTCGTAAAATATAGATCAACGATATTATCGCTTTAACTTACATGCATATGGTCAAAAAAGTTCAGTTACTCGCAGTGCTGCTTATTAAATGTCAAGTGCGATCGTGATTACCCAATCTGTCTTAGTGTTAATTGTTCTTACTTGATGTGCTCCGGAAGATGATATATGAAACCAAGCTTTATTTGCTGTTCGATGCCCTGGTGTCAGCTTTTCAACTAGTAGTACATCCGTTAATTGTGATCACTTTCACTTACATTTGCATTTAGTTAGTCTTTCGAAATGGATCGTTTCTGATGAACAAAAAGAGGTGCAGCTGTTTAACTCCGGATGCTTGGAAGGGTATGAATCTTTGCTTGTGATTACTTTTTATTATCAAGATGTAGAGTTTCAATATGAATTTTCTACACGAGTTTTCAAATTTCTATTTTATGCCCCAAGCATAACCTGCTGTGTTTCATTTCCTATTCAGTGAAACTATGTGTTTTCGTTCGTAAATGAGAGACTTCTTCGCGCAGGTACGGCGCCGTGACGAATGTTGATTTACCGCGTGCTAGAAAAAAGAAGTCGGCGCAACAGAATCGTGGCTTTGCGTTTGTCACGTTCGCCAACAAGGAGTCTTTGGATTCTGCGCTCGCCGCTCCTGAACACAAGGTTTGTCAAATTGCTAGTGGCGAGGTGTGTAAAATGGGGTGCGTGTAAGCAGCAGGAATAATTTATCGTCGTTAAAACTGTGTTTGCCAGAATATTGGGCGCCGTTCTTGAGTGAAATGCAAGCATTTCCTTATTTCTGATAATCAGTTCTTTGTTTTTGTCATGAAAACATTTGTTGCAGATCAAATTCAAGCGGGTGAACGTCTACCGATCTGACCCTAATTGCATCGGGAAGAGGAAACTGAAGCAAGAGGCGGTAAGCAGCGAGGAGCCCTGCAGTAAGAAGGCCCGACGACAGGCCAAGAAGGCGCTACGGGCGCAAAGTTTAGGTGACAACGCGCCTTCTGATCAAGAGTCTGGGGAATCTGCTTCCGAGTCTGGAGACGATGATGAAAATCTCTTGTCTTCTGATGACGAATAGCTGTTCTAACGAATAAAAATTTAGATTCAATGCTCTCAACATCTTCCTTGGTCAAGTTTTTATTAAGGAGTTCATTTTCTTGATTTTCGTTGTGGCGTGCAGTTCATGTAGATACTAAACGACCAAATGATGAATCACCTGTTCAGCAGGAAGTGATCCAATCTGAAGTGCTGTGGAACATTTTAAAGCAAAACTCGGCAGCGGTTCAAGAATAACGGTAGCTTGATTTATTCAATTGATAAAGTTATAGCAGAGTCATCCCGCTCGCAGAGGTGACATAAGGATCAGTAACAGCTCAACCAGAGTTGGCGGTTTCTAGATCTTGTGAATATCAGGCATGCCCTTTCTGCGGATTGATGAACCCACACATGGTCCACGGCATAGAACTGTATAGAAAATGCCTCTTAAACATCACATGAATGAAATTTCAGATTTCAGAGCTAATGTCAGTGTAGTTTAGAATATTTTTTGTGTAGCCATTTATCCACTTATTTGCAAGGTCAGTACTCAGTCGAAACATGGTAACGGCCTCGGTAACTCGGGTGAAATTTTGAAACATAGCCTTAAATGCAAATAGTAAAATTAAATTGCTTTGCCGTCCTCAACTGTTTCGTCTCGACAAAATGCACTACGACAAATTTTGTATTGGTTTTAGGTCATAAACGTTTTATTGAATCAATGCTCGCGTGGAGGAGTTACTCTCACTACATAATCCATTAATGGCCGCTGTTGAATTGATGTAAATTTTCACTGTTCCTTTTAGCACGTTTTACTGCTGCCAAACTGTTATTTACGTATTGTGAAGGAGATAGTCTATAGATATGGGTATGATGAGGGCTTCTCGCACGTGGCAAGTATTTCAGCGAACCTAGACTTGCACTCGGTGGTGAGCGTACCCATTTGGAATTGGTAACTCTTTACGTAACCTTTCATGTGAACCAGAAACGAAGTGCTCATGGGATTATTTTTTTATTTGCTATCTGAGGGCCAAGAAATGATGAGAGGAAGCGGAGTTCTGCGGTCCAACCAAGGACGCACTGGGAGAGGTCAGAAACTGCTAGCTAGAGTTGAAGAAATCGGCCTTTCTTCATACGAAGTCAAATAGATAAAGACAGCCATGACCTATTCATACCAGCCGACGAGCAGCAGCACAATTACTTTTGCATACGTAGCAGCAGGTACCTGTCATAGAACAAATGAAAGCTCCAGAAAAACATGTCCGACATCAACATTGAGAACTACTTTGACCTACTGTTGAGGTTTTTTTGCTGGGGTGTTGCCGGACTGTGTTGTCTCCCAGTTGCGTACTATGAGCCGTAGCTCTTGCATACCTTTAAACCCCAACCCCAAGGAAAGAATTGAGAAACTTGAAGACACTATTAGAGAACTCCGCCTTGTCCTCCTCTCCGGCAAGATTGGAGAATTTAGTCTGGCCTCTGAGACACACCGGAAAGAACGAGTTCGTCCCATTGGATATTGCTAAAAACCTGACAGCCGAGATTCATGTTTGTATTGCATGAAATTCAAAAAGTAATGAATATTCTGACACCTATGTAGAACTTTCATTGTAGGGGAATGTGAGGAAAATTGTGATCGAATATGGAATGACCTTCGTCGCGGTATGGCCACTGATGTGCCGGTAAACCACCGGCAGGCCTCAGCCGAGACGGTTCAAGAAACTGTTTGTGAAGAGTACAGGAATTTCTGGAGAATTTCTTGAGTCCACCTCGCGCGACTTTACACTTGTTTCCCACTCGTAACTTTAGAAAGAATGTACCTATTAACTTCAAATTGCTCTCAAACGAAAGAGCGAAACATTCTCTATCTAGATAGTATAAGCAACACCCTCAAGGTATTCTGAAAGTTACAAAAATTCTTCGATAAACCTTGCAAACATGCGTGCACTAAAAACACTTCAGTTTCCCACTCGTAACGTTAGAAAGAATGTACCTATGAACTTCAAATTGCTCTCAAACAAAAGAGCGAAACATTCTCTATCTATATAGTATAAACAACACCCTCAAGGTATTCTGAAAGTTACAAAAATTCTTCGATAAACCTTGCAAACATGCGCGCACTAAAAACACTTCAGTTTCCCACTCGTAACTTTAGAAAGAATGTACCTATTAACTTCAAATTGCTCTCAAACGAAAGAGCGAAACATTCGCTATCTAGATAGTATAAGCAACACCTTCAAGGTATTCTGAAAGTTACAAAAATTCTTCGATAAGCCTTGCAAACATGCGCGCATTAAAAACACTTTAGTTTCTCACTCGTAACTGTAGAAAGAATGCACCTATTAACTTCAAATTACTCTCAAACGAAAGAGCAAAAAATTTTCTACAAATGTGCAATAAACACATACAAAAAAGTTTTCTGAAAACTACAGAAATTTTTCGATGAACCTGTACGACTCACGCGCCGTCGAAAGACTCAAGTTGACTCATTCGCGCTCGCGCGTCGTCAGAACATCAAACTTTCCTGTGTTCTCAGAAACGAAATAATATTCTTAACGTTACTTTCAATCAATAGACTATTTCATTTGCGTTTGTTGTCAAATTCAATGCGAAATTAAGGTAACCCTTTCGCGCTCGCGCGTATTCAGAACATCTAACTTTACTCTGTTCTGAAAAATGAAATGATAATATCCTCAACGTTATATTCAATCAACAGGCCATTTCATTTGTATTTGTTTAAAAATTCAATGCCAAATGTCAAGGCCGGAAACACATCGAACTAGACCGTGACGTATAAAACGATGACCATGTAAATTTTCAATACAAAATCATAGCGGAGGAGCATAAGTTTTATTTCTGAGATTACATTCTTGAAGCGAATCAGGATATCATTATAATTTCATCATGTAATTCATCAGTTACAAAAATACATGAACAACTATTTCTAACCTACAGCTACCAGTTGAGAAAGAATAAATGGAATAAGCCCATAAATACTCGTATTGACAGTGTTGCTTACAGAGTGAGCGAACAGTAAAAGTTTGTTGACCTGCAATAAAATATAAAAAAATTATAGAACACTGAAGCATTCTGAAAGAATGTGTTGCGACGTTAAAACAAATACATTCAGAATGACAAAACCTCAAAAATAATACATTGGCCTGTACAACAAACTTACCGCGGAAATTGTCCCGTGGGAAAATACATTAACGCATAAATGACCTGTTTCGCCGGAGAAAAAGTGAAAAAAGACATACCTCACAAATCTGAAAAATTCATAAAATTTACAACGAAATAGTTTTACATAAATATCAGTAAACATACTATTAGGATTTGAACAACACCAACATAATTGGACGAATAGGCATTTCAATGGTTGAACCTATAAATAAAAGTATAAGAAATGCAAGGTAACACTCAAGCTTATTTTGAGATAATACCCATGACCAAAAGACAAATACTCAAATTTAGCAAAAAAATAGAAAGAAAGACTGAAAGCGTATTCTAGCTTTGAAAAAATTCGTAAGCACTGGGTGAAATCAAATATCAACTAAGGCCTACAATGGCGCGGGTCGAGTTCTACATAAACTTAAGTAGAACAGGGAAAAATTAAAACATTTTATTTCAAGAGATGTTGCTGTGATCTCCATTTATATTTAAATTTAAAGATCACACAAAAAATGTACGGTTTTACGTGAATGCTTAACGATAATAAAGAGATGACGAGTTAGGGAATGTTACAAGTTAAGAGTGACCAGAAAAAAGACCAGAAAAGACCATACAATTGAGGATACGACACTGAGGTTAATTATTACTGTTTTCGTTTTCCTAAGACTTATTTCAATCATTGTCAAATTCACGACGTTTTTCTGTAATAACTTGCGAAAAATTTCAGCAACAATGAAAAACTCCAAGTCGCATGCACCATGGCATTTCATGAGTCCCTAGTGGCAATTACATACTGTAATACTTCATTGTAGTGCACAAATACAGCACTTAATAATAAATTTCTCACCTCATAAATTCCTTCTTGAACTATTACACTTCACCCACTCAAATACTGGACCTTTGTCTTCACTTCAAGGTTAATTTTATTCTCGGTTTTCGACTGTAGTCCTGAACAATGCTGCTAACCGATAGCTATACTGATCTTCACTTCGTATTTCCTAAAGTCATTACATGAGAAATTTTTCGACGTGGATATTTCCTTTTATTATCCACGGTAACAAAATCAAAACATATATTAGGGCCATTTATGGCAATATAGAAGCACGAAACCCAAAATTTTGTGTGTTTGGTATAAATCATCATTCATGCAAATATTCTATCGTTAGTCTCAGAGTCATCCTTACCCACAGCAACATCTTTTGAAATAAAATGCTTTAATTTTCCCCTGTTCTACTTAAGTTTATGTAGAACTCGACCCGCACCGTTGTAGGCATTAGTTGATATTTGATTTCACCCAGTGCTTACGAATTTTTTCAAAGCTAGAATACGCTTTCAGTCTTTCTTGCTAGTTTTTTGCTAAATCTGAGTATTTGTCTTTTGCTCATGGGTATTATCTCAAAATAAGCTTGAGTGTTACCTTGCATTTCTTATACTTTTATTTATAGGTTCAACCATTGAAATGCCTATTCGTCCACTTATGTTGGTGTTGTTCAAATCCTAATAGTATGTTTACTGATATTTATGTTAAACTATTTCGTTGTAAATTATATGATTTTTTTTCAGATTTGTGAGGTATGTCTTTTTTTACTTTTTCTCCGGCGAAACAGGTCATTTATGCGTTAATGTATTTTCCCACGGGACAATTTCCGCGGTAAGTTTGTTGTACAGGCTAATGTATTATTTTTGAGGTTATGTCATTCTGAATGTATTTGTTTTAACGTCGCAACACATTCTTTCAGAATGCTTCAGTGTTCTATAATTTTTTTATATTTTATTGCAGGTCAACAAACTTTTACTGTTCGCTCACTCTGTAAGCAACACTGTCAATACGAGTATTTATGGGCTTATTCCATTTATTCTTTCTCAACTGGTAGCTGTAGGTTAGAAATAGTTGTTCGTGTATTTTTTTTCCTGATGAATTACATGATGAAATTATAGTGATATCCTGATTCGCTTCAAGAATGTTATCTCAGAAATGAAACTTAATGCTCCTCCGCTATGATTTTGTATAGAAAATTTACATGGTCATCGTTTTATAAGTCACGGTCTAGTTCGATGTGTTTCCGGCCTTGACATTTGGCATTGAATTTTAAACAAATACAAATGAAATGGCCTGTTGATTGAATATAACGTTGAGGATATTATCATTTCATTTTTCAGAACAGAGTAAAGTTAGATGTTCTGAACACGCGCGAGCGCGAAAGGGTTACCTTAATTTCGCATTGAATTTGACAACAAACGCAAATGAAATAGTCTATTGATTGAAAGTAACGTTAAGAATATTATTTCGTTTCTGAGAACACAGGAAAGTTTGATGTTCTGACGACGCGCGAGCGCGAATGAGTCAACTTGAGTCTTTCGACGGCGCGTGAGTCGTACAGGTTCATCGAAAAATTTCTGTAGTTTTCAGAAAACTTTTTTGGATGTGTTTATTGCACATTTGTAGAAAATGTTTTGCTCTTTCGTTTGAGAGTAATTTGAAGTTAATAGGTGCATTCTTTCTAAAGTTACGAGTGGGAAACTGAAGTGTTTTTAGTGCGCGCATGTTTGCAAGGTTTATCGAAGAATTTTTGTAACTTTCAGAATACCTTGAAGGTGTTGCTTATACTATCTAGATAGAGAATGTTTCGCTCTTTTGTTTGAGAGCAATTTGAAGTTAATAGGTACATTCTTTCTAAAGTTACGAGTGGGAAACTGAAGTGTTTTTAGTGCGCGCATGTTTGCAAGGCTTATCGAAGAATTTTTGTAACTTTCAGAATACCTTGAGGGTGTTGCTTATACTATCTAGATAGAGAATGTTTCGCTCTTTTGTTTGAGAGCAATTTGAAGTTCATAGGTACATTCTTTCTAAAGTTACGAGTGGGAAACTGAAGTGTTTTTAGTGCGCGCATGTTTGCAAGGCTTATCGAAGAATTTTTGTAACTTTCAGAATACCTTGAGGGTGTTGCTTATACTATCTAGATAGAGAATGTTTCGCTCTTTCGTTTGAGAGCAATTTGAAGTTCATAGGTACATTCTTTCTAAAGTTACGAGTGGGAAACTGAAGTGTTTTTAGTGCGCGCATGTTTGCAAGGCTTATCGAAGAATTTTTGTAACTTTCAGAATACCTTGAGGGTGTTGCTTATACTATCTAGATAGAGAATGTTTCGCTCTTTCGTTTGAGAGCAATTTGAAGTTCATAGGTACATTCTTTCTAAAGTTACGAGTGGGAAACTGAAGTGTAAAGTCGCGCGAGGTGGACTCAAGAAATTCTCCAGAAATTCCTGTACTCTTCACAAACCGTTTCTTGGACCGTCTCGGCTGAGGCCTGCCGGTCGGTAAACTATTTTGTTGCTACTCGACTCACGAGTTGAAATGCTAGCTTGTCGGAAACACGTGACGTGGATCGAATGAACTAGCCGTGGCGTTCTGTTTTTTTTTTGAAGTGAGCAGACAAGGGAAAGGAAGAAAACGAATATCAGAAATCGGAAAAATGGAGACTAGAGGCTCGGGGGCGAGATCAACTCATTAAAGTGAGAGAAAACTTTTGTAGCTTTGCCAAAGCAACTGTAGTGAACCTTCGGCACGCAACTCAGTATAAATTTCGGAAATTCTCAAAATGATCATTAAAAATTCAGTAAAATAAACCCAACCATTAGAATAAAATTTCATTACGGAATTAATTAACTTCTATCCTCAATTCTATTAAAATTGTGCACTGAAAAATTCATTCTCTAAGAAATCACTTTTGCGTTGTAACGAAACCTTCCATGACGCTGTGTCGGCAACATTTTCACTCGCACTAGCGCCACTCGTACCAAGTCATTGAAAGTGTGTGCATCGCGTTGTTTTCTCTGAAGATCCTGGGAGGCCGACACACAAACAATCACCTCCAACATTCAATCAACATCCCTCAAAACTCTGTTCGCCACACGGCAATCAATTCAACTAAGCCACACGGCTACCAATCAACCACCCAAGCCTCAAGGCACTAGCAGAAAATAACTACCTCCTTCATATACTCATATAATCAAACTGTTACCGCACCTGCGGAATATTACACTAACAAATCCATTCTCGCCGGGATCCACCCCGGATTCCCTCGAGCCGCGGCACCTGCTGAAGTGCGGCTACTCACTGGACCCGGATCTCCTTCCTCAAGAAGTGGACCCCCATACTGCTGCCGTAGTCACAGCACTCAGAGTCGTCAAAATAAAACCGAGGCGAGAATATCCAGTTCCTTCATTATCCTGCAGAGGTCAATAGTGCAAGTGAGAAAATAGAAGCCAGGAAGGCAACTCGAATTACCCAAACAGAAACCCCTTCTGAGTCAGATTCATTCATTTGTTATCAATTAAGTGTGCTCTACCCCGAGCACTGGTGGCCCTTATTAAAAGAACACCAATCTTGCATATTAATCAATCTTGAATCAACCCATTATAACAGATTATCTTAAAGCTTCAACGCAAATCATTTTTAACAACTTCGCCACTTGGGACAAGTTCATATTGGTGACTATTAATAGCATTAATACCAGAGTGTTTTTCACTTGCACAGTTGTCCTTTGTGGGTTGATGAGCGCATGCCAGTGCTGTCGACTTCTGTTGATGGTTGTCTTGAAGGAGGTAGTACTCTGCTCCTCATTATTCAGTAGTCAAACATAGCATTTCCTCCCTAAACTCTTCCCTAATAATAAGTTATTGCTACTGCAGCCTATTCTAACAAATTCTTCATGTTTTTCAATTGCTACTGAAGCCACCTTTTTACAAAACTCTTCATGCATTTCCATTGCTACTGAAGCAAAAAAACCATAGGAGACCTTCTAGGATAACTTCCATTGCTACTGAAGCTCCTAACTAATAACCTTCGCAATTTCCATTGCTACTGCAGCACCATTGCTACTGAAGCACCATTTGCACCATTTGGAAACACCTGTGTCAAAATTAACCGAAATGACGACCCCAGAGGGCACGAATGATCACGCAAACTCCGCACTAAAATTGACACCCTTCGAAATTAACGGCATCGATGCCTGGTTCCTTCAATCAGAACAGTTTTTCGAAAGCCTGAACATAACGGACGAAAAGCGGATGTACTTTGCCCTAGTTA
The DNA here is from genome assembly GCA_030386875.1 of Morinoia aosen. Classification (NCBI taxonomy): domain Eukaryota; kingdom Metazoa; phylum Arthropoda; class Malacostraca; order Amphipoda; family Talitridae; genus Morinoia; species Morinoia aosen. The sequence goes on along the minus strand of CM059556.1, from coordinate 3,429,029 downwards.
GGAGTTTACCCACGCAGGTGATAGATGACGTTTCCAGCTTCTTGGACCCTAACCTTGATAACCCGTATACCCGCTTAAAGAACGAAATGTTAAAAATTTACAGTAAGGATCGTTTTTCTCGGATTCTAGCCCTTTCGCAAAATCAATCAAATCAAAATCAATCCCCTATAGCGTTGCTCAAAAACATGAGACGCTTAGCGAAGGGCTATATGGACGACGAAACACTCAAAGCATTGTACATCCAGCGTTTGCCTGCTCACGTACGACCTTTCCTCATTTCCCCTAACGCCCCCGTGGCACTAAACGAGATAGCCCAATTCGCCGAAAAACTCCTCGATCCGGAAATATCGGGCCTGAATAGCCCAGTCACGCCCCCTGCAGTAAATCAAACTAGTAGTAGTAGTAATAGTAGCGGCAGCGCCACTGACGCGCTGCTACGAGAACTAGCTCAGCAAGTTGGAGCGTTAGTCGCTACCCAGCAAGCCGAGCGTGCCAACACTCGTGGAGATGTGCATGCGGTAACTCAACACCAAATACCACCGCATCAGCACGCAAATTATCACCCTCAAAACCCTCCTCCGTTTGACCGCCAGGCCCGTACAAATAGGTCATTCAATCAGTTTCAGAGGAACGACCCTAGACCTAACAATAGGCAGAATCAAAATCCTCAAGCTAAGGATTTGTGCTGGTATCACCAGCAATTTTTACATATGGCCCGGAAATGTGAGGGTCCAACCTGCCCCATGTTTGCACTTCTTCATCAAAAAAACGGGTACAGCGCGGCGTAAGAGCGAGTCAGGCGCCGTCGCTTACTAAACCGATATTGACTCGATGCCTCACGATTTTTGACCCTTTAACCAACATTAGATTCCTCATAGACACGGGTAGCGCTGTCAGCCTTATCCCGGCCTCCCAAATAGAGAAACAGGGTACGGGATCCCCGAGCCTTAAAGCCGCAAACGGCTCACCCATCCTATGCTACGGCACAAAATCACTTACCTGCTCCCTCAATCTCAAACGTTCAATGGAGTTCGTGTTCATAGTGGCGGATGTGGACACGGCCATCATTGGTGCAGACTTTCTGCAGAGGTTTGCGCTCGTGGTGGACGTGAGAAACGGATGCTTGTTTGATAGCGAATCCAGTGAAAGAAGGCCTCTTCACTCGGTCAATATGGTGAACGTCACAGCAAACGTGACTTGCAACGTCACTATCACTTGCCCCTACGAACGGGTGTTGGCAGAATTCCCTGCCCTTTCCTTACCTAACGTAAACCCTAATCACAACACGCTGACGGAACACTATATTGAGACGAGTGGTCCGCCCGTTCACGCTAAAGTAAGGCGTCTTCCCCCAGACCGCTTGCAGGAGGTAAAGTCTGAATTCCAGCGGATGATAGCTGATGGGACAGTTCGTATCTCAAAGAGTCCCTGGTCTAGTCCTTTGATCTTAGTGCCTAAAGCTAATGGCGAGACGCGGATCTGCGGGGATTATAGGATGCTTAACGCAGTCACCACACCCGATAGGTTCCCCATTCCCTTACTGCAGGATTTCACTGCGAATCTCGCAGGGACAAAAATCTTCTCTAAAATAGACCTCAAACGAGCCTTCAATCAGATTCCGATGCACGAGAGTTCTATTAAAAAGACCGCTGTGTGCACGCCGTTTGGTCTGTTCGAGTATCTTCGCATGCCATATGGCCTGCGTAATGCTCCTCAGACCTTTCAGCGTCACATGACGGAAGTCCTTTCCGACCTACCCTTTTTGTACTGTTATCTTGACGATGTGCTAGTGGCCTCGGGGACGCCTGAGGAACATGTACATCATCTGAGAGAGCTTTGCAAACGACTAGCGTCGCACTCACTACTGATCAATCCAGAGAAGTGTGTGTTGGGAAAGAAGGAATTGACTTTCTTGGGTCACCACATTAGCGAGAGGGGAATTAAGCCGCTTCCCGAAAGAGTGGCAGCCTTACGGAACTTTCCGAGACCAACGACCCAAAGACAGTTGCGCAGGTTCTTGGGATCGGTTAATTTTTACCACCGATTCCTGAGGAACTGTGCAGAGACCCTTGCCCCGCTCACCTCCTTGATTAAACCTAAAAAGAGAGGCAAACCCGTTACGGTCGAGTGGACTGGGGAGGCAGAGAGAGCGTTCGAGCTCATCAAAGAGAGACTCGCTACTGCTACAGAATTAGCTTACCCACACCCTGAGGCAGAATTCAGCCTGTTGGTGGATGCGTCGAATATAGCGGTCGGTGCTGTGTTGCAGCAAACTGTAAATAATATCACTTCGCCGTTGGCGTTTTTCAGCCGCAAGCTCTCCCCAACCGAACAACGTTACAGCACGTTCGGGAGAGAGCTCCTAGCCATTTACTTAGCGGTAAAGCACTTTCGCTACACCCTTGAAGCTCGTCAATTCATAATTTATACCGACCACAAACCTATACTCAACGCTATCCGAATGCCTCCCGAGCGCCATTCCCCTAGGGAAAGCCGGCACTTGAGTTTTATCGCGCAGTTCACGAGTGACATCAGGCACATCAAAGGCGAGGAAAATACGGTTGCTGATTGCTTATCGCGTGTGTACAGCGCGGTACTAAACCCGTCAGCACCCGAGTTCCGACCCTCAGTACAAGCGATTTCGCTAGCCGACGTCATTCGTGCGCAGCAGTGCGACTTGGAAATCCATAACTTAATTGAGTGCCCCGACTCCTCCTTAAAACTCTCACTCAGAGAAGGCGTTTACTGTGACGCTGATCGGCCGAGCCGTTATTACCTGCCTAACAACTTGCGTTTGCCCGCCATAAAGCATTACCATAACTTGTCACATCCTGGGACGGATAGAACTTTCCGCCTAATCGCAGATCGTTTTGTCTGGCCCGGGATGCGTAGGGCTATAAGAGAGTTCGTTCGTCATTGCCCAGATTGCCAAGCAAGCAAAGTCACTCGGCACAACAAAGCCGCAATTCAACCTTGTGCATTTACCGGCAGCAAATTTGACGCAGTCAACCTAGATTTGGTAGGCCCCCTACCTAATTCTCGTGGGTATAGTTACTTACTTACCATGATCGATCGCTTCTCCCGCTGGGTCGAGGCTGTCCCCATCGCTAACATAACTGCAGAAACTGTAGCACGCACTTTTGTCGAAACGTGGATATCCCGGTTCGGAGTCCCTTTGAGCATAACGCATGATCGTGGGGTTCAATTCATTTCCGCCTTGTGGTTAGAGATCTCCAAAATCTTAGGGTGCGCGAACATCTCGACAACGGCGTATCACCCCCAATCGAACGGACTCATCGAGAGGGTTCACCGTGACCTCAAAGCGGCATTACGCTGCTTAAAATGTCACCACGATTGGGTCGACAGGCTACCGATAGTATTACTTACTCTGAGGAACCTGTTCCGTCAGGATCAAAAGTGCACGTCCTCTGAACTACTTTACGGGCAATCATTACGATTGCCTGGCGATGTTATCGATCCCACGTACCAAACCGATGATTCCCCCAGCCAAATCGCCGATTACGCAGCACGCCTAAAGCGCGTCATGAGCGAAGTAGTTTACATACCACCTCGCCTCCCTTCACCATCTGAAAGTTTAGACCCTTGCTTACAAAGTTGCACCCACGTTTACGTCCGGGTAGACGGGGTAAAGACCCCTCTGCGACGCCCCTATGATGGCCCCTTCAGGGTCCTCAAGAGGTCCCCGAAACATTTCATTATCGAAAGGGGTACCAAGAGCGACAGTGTCAGCATAGATCGTCTTAAGGCGGCGTTTTTGTCCCTTCCGGACGACACCCCCACACACTCTCGTGAACCACAACAACCCAGGCTGCAAATCAGCCCCAGGTCAACACCTGTCGAGCCTCCTGGGTTGCACCTGTCCGCTTGGGCTAAGACCCTTCCTCCCACTATGGAGTGCAACGAGTTCGTAGTTCCCCCGTATACCGTTCAAAGAACGCCGTTGGAAACTAGGAACTCGGGTGCCTCCACCTCGGATAGTGCTTCTACTACTTTAACCCCCCATCACGGGAATCCCCCAGATACTCTGTCATTGTCCCAGTTGGGGATCCGAACGTCAACTTTCACAGCCCCCAAGCTTATTCCTCCTACAGCCCCCGAGCATTGTAGCAGGTCTGGCAGACCTCTTCGTCCGCCAGCTCGTTACGCGCAGTCGTAGGGTGGTTAACTCTGTTCTGTCCTTCTCCCCTAATTTTCTTTGGCTGTCACGGCTCTTGGGAACTTCTTCGCAGCCTGTTATCTTTTCGCGTAATTGTCGGGGATCGGCTTCGCCGCTCCCAGACCTTTCGGTCTCCTTTGGGGGGAGGGTAGCTGTAGTGAACCTTCGGCACGCAACTCAGTATAAATTTCGGAAATTCTCAAAATGATCATTAAAAATTCAGTAAAATAAACCCAACCATTAGAATAAAATTTCATTACGGAATTAATTAACTTCTATCCTCAATTCTATTAAAATTGTGCACTGAAAAATTCATTCTCTAAGAAATCACTTTTGCGTTGTAACGAAACCTTCCATGACGCTGTGTCGGCAACATTTTCACTCGCACTAGCGCCACTCGTACCAAGTCATTGAAAGTGTGTGCATCGCGTTGTTTTCTCTGAAGATCCTGGGAGGCCGACACACAAACAATCACCTCTAACATTCAATCAACATCCCTCAAAACTCTGTTCGCCACACGGCAATCAATTCAACTAAGCCACACGGCTACCAATCAACCACCCAAGCCTCAAGGCACTAGCAGAAAATAACTACCTCCTTCATATACTCATATAATCAAACTGTTACCGCACCTGCGGAATATTACACTAACAAATCCATTCTCGCCGGGATCCACCCCGGATTCCCTCGAGCCGCGGCACCTGCTGAAGTGCGGCTACTCACTGGACCCGGATCTCCTTCCTCAAGAAGTGGACCCCCATACTGCTGCCGTAGTCACAGCACTCAGAGTCGTCAAAATAAAACCGAGGCGAGAATATCCAGTTCCTTCATTATCCTGCAGAGGTCAATAGTGCAAGTGAGAAAATAGAAGCCAGGAAGGCAACTCGAATTACCCAAACAGAAACCCCTTCTGAGTCAGATTCATTCATTTGTTATCAATTAAGTGAGCTCTACCCCGAGCACTGGTGGCCCTTATTAAAAGAACACCAATCTTGCATATTAATCAATCTTGAATCAACCCATTATAACAGATTATCTTAAAGCTTCAACGCAAATCATTTTTAACAACTTCGCCACTTGGGACAAGTTCATACAACAAATAAAGAGTCTTTGATCAAAGTTGTCGGTACCTGAGTTTATAATTATTATTAATCATACCAGAAACGAAACGTACAATCAACCCCTAATGAGTATGGAAAACGGTTTCCGGTCACTAAATTTCTACCGAAGTCTACCATAACCAGCGGCAAGGAGAGCTTCACCCTTGCAGCGACAGACGGCAGTCAAGGCCAGACACTGAAAAAAACAGTTTATTTCCAATAAAGATGATACAAATAGCTCATCTTAGGTTTTTAAAATATCTCAAGGAAGGATCCTTAGTTGATACACATAAGTATCGTAATACATACGTCACTTGTAAAAACAAATGATTAATGGCAATGTTTCCTATTGTTGCTTAATCTAGGTTTGATAACATGTGTAACTACAATTAGAAAAGAAGATATGATTTCAGTGACGTTGTATTGTTGAAAACAATTTTTTCTGCACACATTGGAATACGAGCTCAGGGACTTGCGGTGTAAGGAATTATTTGTGAAAGTAAAACAGGTAGATTAAAATATTTTTGCGTCTAAGTCAACGAGGTTGACGTTCAGAATAGAAAATTACGTGATCTACCAAAGCATTTTATCATGCCGCAAATTTATGATATTTCTATGCTAATAAGTTCAGTGGCGCAAAAGAATCTACCTGAGTCAGAAACATGAAAACGATTGTTCTACAACGGCAACCAACGCTACTACGTAACCGGAGTAATATGTAAGTTAAATTAACCGCATAAGCGTAACACACCCATGAGCGTAAGAAATGAAATTATAAACTGCACCCCACAAGGCTAACAAGAACATTTTAGGACGTGAATAAGAGAAGAAAACATTAACCCTACATGACGTGAATTTCGATTTAAGTGTTTTCAAAAATATTTTATTGGATTTTCTTATCATTTTGGCGTCATTTAAAGAAATAAAACCGACATTTGTTAAAGAAATTCTTATTAGGATTTTACGCATAGCGGACTAATTGGTTCTTCCACGATCTCAAAGCATGAAATCAACTACGGGCGAATTCGTCCATATCATTATTTAGATACTAATTAGTATTACGACTTATGAGAGGAAAAACAATTATTGAAATACAAAATGTGATTTTTATGCCCAGGAATAATTCTAGCAAGATGAAGCGAAGCAGTGGAACCGGCATTCTGTGGGTTCCGCACCTGGTGGGTTCGTTCTCAGGTACGGTCCAGAGTTCGTATTTATTCGATATCCTATTCTCAGGATAACGAAACACCAGAAGCGCGACAGACTGTACTCAGTTCTTGACGTTACAATCTTAGCGCGTGTGAGAAAGGTTACGGTACGCTGAACTGCGTAGCTAAGTAGAACTAGGTCACGCTCTTGACCGTGGACTACGACTGACTCCCTCGACAGGGGCGGGAGCTTATATGGGCGCTTGGAATATTTTCAGTGCCTACAGGCTCAATCTCCCCTGTGTATGGGAGAAAGTTATGAATCCTCCCAGATTTATCAACAAGAACAAATATCTTTTAGCCCCCACTTATTTGACTTGGATAGTATTTGCTGTTTCAGTCTACTTGCTCCTTTGAACGGCATAGTTTGCTCACCTATATGCATAACTCTTGATCCATTGGGACACTCTGAACATTCTCTCGAAGATGAGTAATGAACTGTTTTTCTCCATTGTGGCTGTACTTTTTATCAACTAAACGTAGGTATATTGGTTTTTATTTGAAGAGACCTATCCTAGACAAGATATTTGCAACAAACTCTCTGTGAAAGCCAATTGAAGTATTCCAGTGCATCCTACTTGAGGGCAGTTTTGATACAGAAAAGTAAATGCGGATCCTAAGCCACTGTTCAACCTCAGCTTGATTAGTATCAAGTGGCTTATTAATAATTTTCTGCATTGATTATAAGTTACTTTGATCTACAAACATTAGCCATATTTCTTCAGTGAAAACCAATCTGAAATACTGAAATGGCCCCTCACAGCCCCATTGACAACATTTCAAAATAGGGAATCTATGAGTGGTATGAGAGTCGTTACCTTTGCCCATTAGGGGACGCAATGTTGAGAACACTCCCGTTAGTGAGCACTAATATTGATTTATGAGCATACGAACATTGTAACTAATGATATGAGGGAATGATGTTGAAAGTAAAATGGGCAGATTTAAATTATTTTGCGTCTAAGACTAAGAGGTAGAGACAATTTTGCATTCCTACGTAACAACTAGTATGCCAATGACGAGCACAGAGAAAATAAAATATTTTACCACAAAACAAATTTATGAATTTGTGATATTTCCTACGCTGAAAATAATGCCCCCAAAAAGTTCACAGGAGTCAAAAACATGAGAAGTATTGTTGTACAATGCTAACGATAACATTTGCAACATATGTAGCTGCGACAACACGAAAAGTCAAACTATCTATAAAATAGTGCTGTCATAATATATTCCCGACCGTAAGAAACGACAAATTGCCACACAAGACTAGGAAGACCATTTTAGAACAGGAATGAGAAAATAAAACAATGTTGTTCTTTAAAGTTTTTACATAAGATGAATTACGTCGCCTTTTAAAATGTTTTAAACGGAAAGTCTTTAGTGGATATACATATGTAGATCGGTGCCATGGCTGTCCATGTCAATGCTTGTACAAAAGACTGAGAGAGAAACTTAAAAATGGATCCCATAGCCAGTTAGTTGAAGTTTAATAAAGTTTATTCAGGAATGTAATAAAATAAATATAAAGATGATAAAGTCAGTGGGGTGAGAACACTTGTGACAGTTTCAACGTACAATTGACATATGAGCAGTGGCTTTCTTGACATCGGGGAGTGATACTGAACGTGTTGTGGATAAAATATTTCCCCATCTACCAGGTCAAATTGGCAGATATTCAAAAATTTATTTTGCAGCCAGTAAAATAAAATAGGAGTAAGTTCACTGCCTTCAGAAGCTGGCTTTAAATCATACAAAAAATATATCATATTTTTCATTTGAATGCTTCCCAATGAGATAAGGAGGTGGCGAGGCGGGTAACGTGGCATGTTGATAAGTATTAAAAAGATTTTTAAAAATATAAATTAAAAACAACATTTTAAAACAACATAAATTAAAAACAACCATTTTTTTTTCTTTTTTATGTGTACATATATGTGTATATATTTACATGTATGTGTGCACATATGTGTGTACTAAACTGACAACTAGCATTTTACTAGAGATAATGGTCATTTTCTGTTCACTCTCAACTTGTAACATTACCTAACTCGTCATCTCTTTATTATTGCAAAGCATTCATGTACCAACTAGACATTTGTTGTACGATCATCCATTTATATTTAAATAAAATGCTTATTAACTAACGACCGTTATGTTAAAATTGTTGAATTAGAAATACAAAACTTATAATCTTCTTGGTCCTCATGCTTATGCGTACATATATATATATATATATCTGTATGTGTGTGTGTATGTATGTATGTATATATATATATGTACGTATATATATGTATATGGATTTGTATTTATATATATTTTTTTTCATGCTTCCTTAAAATGACACTTTTGAACATTTGCCGAAACAAGCGATTCATATATTATTTCCTGGCATCAATAATTGCGAAGTTTTATGTCATGTACATGTAAACTGTCAAAAGTTTTTTCACCCCACAATGAAAATGCATCGTCCATGAATTTGCGTTTTCTCTTATAATTATCATTACATGTATTGTCAAATGTAGATTAAGCAAGATTAGGAGTACATTGCCCTCAATCATTTATTTTCGACTAGTGACACGAGTTTTTCAATACTCGTGTGTGTGTATCATCTAAGTGTATTAATTTTAAGATATTTAAAAACCAATGATTGTAATATTGTACAATCTCTATTGGAAATAAAGTTTTTTCTTTTCTTTCTTTCTTTCTTTTCTTTCTTTAAGACAAATGCAAGCCGCTTGATTAGCAATTTTACAGAAACTGCCGTTTGCGTAAATGTTTGCATATATATTTATATGTAAATAAATCTATATATATATATATATATATATATATATATTTGCACATACACACGCGTACCAAGATACATACCCATAACACACATGCACATACACAGGTTGGCTGCTAAAAATATATACCTTTTGAAATTCCAGTAATTTTTTAAATATATGAAATAGGAGACTATAAAATAGAATATCCGGAAGGATAGAATTCAATGCTATCTTACTTGTTTGGTATTGTAGAAAAACTAACGATTTTCTTCTCGATTTTTATTTTTAAGGGAGTCTTGTATATAAAAGAAGTTAGCCATAAAATCGAGAAGAAAATCGTTAGTTTTTCTACACTGGGTGCGGGGCGATTCGTTCAATAGGAATGAACGAATTCAAGTTACTCAACCCTGAAAAACCAGCTAGCCATTTTTGAGAACCCATCTAAGATCCCTCCGAGATCCTTCATTTTGTACGAGTCATAATTTCTAAAGTATTGCACCTAAAAACTTGAAATTAGTCTTATTATAAAGATCGATTTATTCTCCAACTCTGAGTGTATAATAATGTCATACGCTCACTGGGGGATGACAGAGAGCAAGGTAACTCGAGAAGGATCTTAGATGAATTCTCAAAAATGGCTAGCTGGTCATTTTGTATGAGTCATAATTTCTAAAGTATTGCACCTAAAAATTTAAAATTAGTCTCATTATAAAGATCGATTTATTCTCCAACTCTGAGTGTGTAATAAAACTCTCATACGCTCCCTGGGGGATGACAGAGAGCAAGGTAACTCGGAAAGGGTCTTAGATGAATTCTCAAAAATGGCTAGCTGGTCATTTTGTACGAGTCATAATTTCTAAAGTATTGCACCTAAAAACTTGAAATTAGTCTCATTATAAAGACCGATTTATTCTCCAACTCTGAGTGTGTAATAAAACTCTCATACGCTCTCTGGGGGATGACAGAGAGCAAGGTAACTCGGGAAGGATCTTAGATGGGTTCTCAAAAATGGCCAGCTGGTCCCTGACAATCTGTAACTTGTTGAATAACGTTAATAAGGACTAACTTAAGAACTAATGGATCCACAGACCCTCCTGGAAAGCAGGTACCAAGAATACCTGCGTACTTAATATCTAAGCATTCTAATTCTAATTAAGACGAAAGAAAACACAGACATTCAATTAACTTAAAGCTAACTTAATTTTACAGCGGGCTCGATCCTTTGCTTTACGGATCGGTCGCACATTAGCCGTAGTTTGCGAACATCTGTGAGCATCTGCTCAGGTTCGGATGAAGTGCGTCGCATTAGCGGGATCACTGAATTAACGTGGCGCTTCACAAACTCTCCAGAGCTTCCCTTTTTAGCAACTACATTCGTTACTTCACTCAGACTATTGGTGACACACTGTGTCACTATCGCAATGACAAAAACGAAACGTGGCACTGACGCAGGGATAGGAAACAGTCAAAAGTTTAGGTTAATTTATTTCATTTAGTAAATAAATGACCAATTTTCCATCCCGCGAATGGACTGGAAGACGAGAGAGCTGGGACACCAGCACGCCCATAGCGCCCCTCCAGCAGAGGAAATTATTCTTGGAACTCCAATTCAAACTAAACAAAATGACGATTCAGAGTAACTGCTAAAAGGGGCTGTTAGGCCAGGTATTGCTGCTTCTTCAGCCAATGGAGTCACTCTCGGGTCACCACTTGTAAGGCCATTATGGTGTTGTTGCTTCAACCATTGAGTTCCGTTTATAGGTCACTCTGGGGTCACCACTTGTAAGGCCACGTGTAGCTTCAGCAGTTGAGTTCCGTTTGCGGCGAAGATTGGCTGAAGCTGATGAGCCTTACTTATATGCTCCTCCTGCGGTTGGTATCGGTGATACGCAGTGGAGGAGTTGGAACTTTTCTTGGATAAATTTACATTGACACATGTTACGATTACTGAACATAAATGACTAAAATCGAGATTTTGAGGGGTAACTAAGGTGGGGCACTACAAGTACCCTTCTCCTAGAGAGAAAGTAGTTCGAACGATACTATTAGTATTCAAATGATGGTGCTGCAGAGCGTTGGTACCGAGCGATGAGGCCGTGCGATGAAGCCGAGCGGTGTGATGAGGCCGAGCGGTGCGATGAGGCCGTGCGATGAAGCCGAGCGGTGCGATGAGGCTGTACGTTGAGGCCAAGCGATGAGGCTGTGCGTTGAGGCCGAGCGATGAGGCTGTGCGTTGAGGCCGTGCGATGAGGTCGTGCTGTAGGCGTTTTGGCGGCTCGGTTGTGCATTTTTACGCTTGATAAAAGTTCTTGTGGTGCTTGAAACAACCTAGCGGAAATAGCGCTTGGATGCTGCTTAGGTTGAAGTTGGAGAGCAGCGATGGGTACTGCCGGGTCACCAGTTGGTAGGGGCAGGCAATTAAGAAACCTTGGCCCGTCGGTGAAACCGCTGGAGAGCTGCGGCGGTCACCAGTTGTTAGGGGCAGGCGATAAAGAAGCCCCGGCCCCGTTGGTGAATCCGCTGGAGATTACTGGCAGTGCTGGGTCTCCAGTTGAGGGAGCAGCTGGGGTGACCCATTTGAAAGAGGCTGCTGGTGATTCGTCTGGGGTCACCAGTGTAAGGCCTAGTGTTGTGGCTTCTGCCATTGGAGTCACTCTGGGGTCACCAATTGTAAGGCCATTATGGTGCTGTTGCTTCAGCCATTGAGTTCCGTTTATAGGTCACTCTGGGGTCACCACTTGTAAGGCCAGGTGGTGATATCATTTGAATGTAGTGAACTAATTTTATTTATAATTATTAGCCTATTTATAAGCATTAGGTGGAAAATTAAAAACTTGGTACTTTTCCTTGGAATCTGCTACTTTCGTACGGTTAAATGTGGTCCTTTTAACAAAATACGTTGGGCAATTTATGGCAACCAGGGCTGAGGATGTTTACACACCAAAAGACTGAAAGCGAGACAGCAAACGAGAGAGAAAGATGTCAGCAGGATCTATCACACACAAAGTACCAGCCAGTTTGCTCCTAAATGTCATGGAGAAATGTCTATAACAGAAACGAGCATTACAAGCATGTGTTTGTAACGTTGAATTTCATTCCTACTTCATCCCATTGCTTTGAAACATGTAATCTGTCCCTGTGCTTTGGATTTTTTAAGTTCAAAATGCAAAGTACAGCATTAAATTCGGATATCAGAAGTTCAATGTATGCTAGAGGAATTGAGCAGTACGTCAGTAACGTCACCCTTACCGACATCTCACCGCGCACTCTCAGTGCCAGGCAGCCAGAGGCTTCTCGCTGCAGCTCACAAGCGTGAAACCATCTTCGCTTCAGTCTTTCTCGCTCGCTCGCTTGCAGTGTGTGCACTCCCATAGGAATCCATGTTAATCAATTCAAGCTGGCTTGCTTTCTCTCATCAAATCTTTTGGTGTGCAGGCATCCTGACACTCTAGGTATTTAATAGCTAGATCTAGATTTTTTTTCGCTTAAACCTTGCTGTAAAGTTTGGAATGTAGATATTAGCTAAAAAAATCTAGACAGTTTTTTTAGCTTGCTTGATATCATCTTGCAGGAATTACACTTAAGCGATGCAAATGATATATTACTCTAAATTAATATTATGAATTCGCTGTAATGTTTACTACTTCATTCTCATAATAAAAATTGATTTGCTTCACCAAATTATTTGAATAGCGAACTTAACACGTTCAGAACGCGTTATGTTCAGATGAAAAATAACATTAATAAGACGTAAGGGCAAAAACCAGAACTAAATTTTTCACACGTTTATTAAGCTTGAGCGACTGCTACGTTTGGTTCGATTGTAAGAAGCAGAACTGAAACGACAACATTACTGTTCGAATATATTTCTATTCTTTCGATTCTTTACCTCGAATGCTAAAACTTATTTTAAAAAAGTAGTGAAATCATCGAAATTCTATTAATTGATGTGGATAGGTAAATGAGCAATATATAAAGTGATACACATACAACCGAATACGTAGCAAGTGTTGAATTGACGAAGAACGAAAAAACATCAAAAAGCCATCAAGCCGCCGAAATACGAGAAGGGAAGAATAATCTCGTCCCTTTATTGCTTACCACCAAAGTGGGAATCAAGCAACAAGCAAAACAGTTCTCAACTTTGAATCAGAAGTCAAGGAGCGCTCGCACACTCAGGAGCAGGCAGCACGAATTTATTATCCCCCCTCCCGCCTTACTATCCGTGAGAAGAAGTCGATCTTCGAAGTGTTTCCCTTGCCCGCCGATTGTGTCACGAGCAGCGGCGTAAGCTCTCTGAGCCACCTCCCGAGCACATAAACAGGCGTCTTATCTAACCCGAGACCTAACAAGGAACGGTTAGGTTAAAGGTTAACATCGGCATCTTTGGGATGCTTTATTTCCAATCAAGCCTGATACATATGATCTTAGCATTGGTTTTTCAAATCTCTTATAACTAACCCAATATATAGGACACCATGACGGTTCCCCCGTAAAGCCGGTACCCATTTCCGACACCTGGGTTGAGTGGGGTATTGTGCTTGAGCTTTCCCTTATACCCAACGGGGAAAATCTCAGCGCCAGCGCCGGGATACGAACCCGCGACTCCAACATACGAGCCCGATCCCTTAACCACTGTACCACGGAGAGCAAAAATGCTCGATTGGCGGTTAAATTTGTTTAGAGTTGTAAGCCACTCAACAGCTATTGGCAAGCTAAAATTTGGCGGCAATTCTACCTCGTGGCACAATAGTGGGACGAACATGGATACAATGTCGGAAATAGCAGAGTTAAGTTGTTCCTGCAAATTGCAAGAATGCCGGATTCCACTCCAAGGGAAGTTTCGAACAACACCTCACACTCTGTTTCAGTTGGCCATTTGAAGTTAAATTCTGTCAAAAATTAAGCACTTGTACGACTTGTGCAGTAATCAGTTACAGTCGGAAACACAGTAATCTAAAGCGCTAGGCGGAAGAGCGTCAGATACGTTGACATCAGGCACATCTGTCAAAACAAGATCATAACGATAGCCTGCTATATTCGTAGGACACTGAATCAACTGAAAACCGTCAAACAGGTTACTGAAATCTAATTCATAGGTCTGTTAAAAGGAGCGACCCCAACCATTCAACATGGGGAGCATTTGGATCACCAATATAAAAAAAAAAACAGCCTTAAAGGGTTCTAGGATTGGCCACCACGAGCCATTGTAGGCCAGGTCCTCTGACCTATTATCCTTGAATTTTTTCTTCGGCGATGTCGAAAGGAAAAGTTTACCGTGAAAAGCCTACAAATCCATTTAAACTGAAAGGTTTCACCGAGGTAGAAAGCGAGATTCACCAGCGCCGTAATGAGCTATACAAGTGTGATCGTGCCGATTCTTGCCATCGCTAAGGGAGACTGCCCATGAAGAATATTGTATTCATTAAGTAATTTAAATAAAACTTGTATTTCTCAGAATAGTATAATTACGTGTTTTTCAAAGCCATCCGATATCACGGGGGTTATAAAGATGACCCATATTTAAAACCACCTCGTATAATGAAGAGAAAAAGGTTTATTGTTCTTGAAGAAGAGACTTCAGGTTCGTTGCTGTGGAGAGAATGAAAAAGGCAGTTACAGTAGCGCTGCTAATCAATATGGAGCGAAGTTGATACAGGCTCCACAAAATATTCTGAAATGCTTGCATATCGGTGTGATAAGTTTTGCGATGAGAATAATTTTTTCCTATGAGAATCGGAACTGTTTTGGGAAAGAGAATTCGTATTAGATATTCTTGGTTTGAAAGATCATTTAAAGAATTGTAAAGGAGATTGTACGATGCTTTGTCGTTTTGATGCGAATACTCATATATCTGGTATGAGACAGTGTAGAATCTTTTTCGAAGCAATTAAATCCCTCAAGGAAATACTAGGTTGTTTGAAAAATAATGGCCGATTTTAGACAGAAATTTTTGTTAATCCAATAAGTTACATGCGATGTTCAAATTAGTTTAAATATAAATCTTGAACCGCCGTACATCTTTGCCTATCAAGACCATTTATGCCACGTCGATAAAAATATTGTGACAGAAGCTAGGAAATCAACGAAATCAGATTCGACATATTCTTTGATTCTGAATGTTTTCTTGCTCAAAAAATTGTCCAAAAGCTTGAAAAAAGGTTATCCGTGGGAGAAAGATTAGAAAACTAAAATGGATGAGGTATAGTTTCATACCGCAAGTCTGTGAGCTTCTGTAGAGTCATCCTTGCAACATGAGGGCATGCATTGTCATGGAGCAGAATGGACCTCCCCCGATTCACTAATGCAGGTTACATTTTTTGTGAGTATACATTTCGTCAAGTTGATTGCACTAAACTTCAGTCGTTCATGATGCTCTAATTAGCATTCAGATAACTGTAATGAACAATACCAGTTGCAAATCACCAGACAGTGATCATGATTTTCTGCGGATGAAATTTCGGATTTTGGAGTATTTTGATGCCTCATTATGATTAGGCCAGTGACCAGATCGCTTACGATTGTCGTAAAGAATCCCCAGATGACGACTATTCGATCAAGAAATGGGACGACATTGTTTCGCAAGAAAAGCTTCGAACACAATTCAGAACGCCGTGCTCGTTGATGTTCACCGAGTTCATACGGAACTCATTTATCGAGCTTGTTGACCCTGCCGATTTGCTCAAGATGGTCTGACAAAGTGGAAATGCTGACACTCAGCTGCTAAGAAATTTTCCTGGCACTTTGTCGTGGGTTTTGCTCGACAATAGCTCTCAAATCTTCATTCTAAAGAATGGGTTGCAGACTCCTACCGTCTTCATCTTTGAGATTCAACGATTCTCGGTCAGGTATACATAACCTTGACATTATAATGAAATAAAAGTAACGATTGTTTTCAACAAAGAGAAATATGAAATGCAAGATACGAATTGCGTGATAACTCGAAGTATACATTCTTGAAAGAACAATCACGTCAACAGTCCATCCATCATCAGCGCATAAATGAGCACACGGGAAAAGACTCACTCTTAGTGACTATACGCAGCAAAAGAAATAAAAATCGAAAATAGGCAAGATCTTAACACAACAGAAACAAGTCAAGTGGCCCATTCTCGGGCTGTTTCTCAAGTCCTGTGCCGTCTGACACCAATTGCTCATGCATGGCATCGAATAATTCTATGCCTTGGACTGGATTTTCAATCGATTTGGGTCGTCGTTGCTTCAGCGGTCCCGAAAGGCTGCTACCAGATTCTGAGTTTGTTTCATACTCTCATTTTATAAAATTTTTTTTTTTAAATTTGATGCACAACGTAGCGTAGTATAGTTGACCAAGAGCTCGTGTAGCCATCTGTACCGCTACAAGGGCGAAAATAAGCTTAAAATCCCTCCCTAAGCATTTATGCAAACGAACTTGGATCAGCTTGTAATAACGTATTTTTCATGTGAATATCAATGTCCACCACGGAAGGTTTCATGCCATCTTATTTGTATTCCATATATTTGCTTGACAATCAACTTCAACTTCTGACGCTCTATACTGTGCTGTAGGCCTGGCTTGAAATTTTTTGCTTCAGGCATTCAACTATAATATAAATTTCAACTAAGCTAAAAAAATGAGTACTATGAAACAGCGAGAATATCAAACACTAGCCTCTGGTCCGTGCACGGAGCAGCATGAGTCAGTGAGCTGCAACAAGTGTTGGGTGAAGGACACCTGTGCCAACACCGTCGCGCTCACCACAGTCCGCCAGGGCTCCAGCAGCACAGCTCGCTCCTCCCATCGTCACTGATGCTACAGACCGAGCTAATTATGAGAGAGACAACGTTGTCGCAAATTGAAGTTGGAACGGAGGAATAAATTTGAAACTATAATCGATTGGTACTTGTACCTCAAGCGAGGACAATTCCCATTTATCAGTTTTGTTATATGATCTACGAGCATAAATGAATCGAGAGAAAATGTAAAAGAAACTAACACAAAAGTTCTTCATATCAGCGAAAATGAAAATGTTAAAAAATTGTAAATAATTTGTTTCCAAATCATTTACTTGTGTTGAATACTATGCCTGAATTGAGACTGAAAATCTTGATGGCGTACGGGAGGACTGATGGGACAAGCCATGGGACAAGTCGCATGATACTGACGTATGTCTCACAAGCCATGGGACAAGTCGCATGATACTGACGTATGCCTCACAAGCCATGGGACAAGTCGCATGATACTGACGTATGCCTCACAAGCCATGGGACAAATCGCATGATACTGACGTAGGCCTCACAAGTCATGGGACAAGTCGCATGATAATGACGTATGCCTCACAAGCCATGGGACAAATCGCATGATACTGACGTATGCCTCACAAGTCATGGGACAAGTCGCATGATACTGGCGTATGCCTCGCAAGTCATTGAACAAGTCGCATGATATACTGACGTATGCCTCACAAGCCATGGGACAAATCGCATGATACTGACGTAGGCCTCACAAGTCATGGGACAAGTCGCATGATACTGACGTATGCCTCACAAGCCATGGGAAAAATCGCATGATACTGACGTATGCCTCACAAGTCATGGGACAAGTCGCATGATACTGACGTATGCCTCGCAAGTCATTGGACAAGTCGCATGATACTGACGTATGCCTCACACGCCATGGGACAAGCCGCATGATACTGACGTATGCCTCACAAGCCATGGGACAAGTCGCATGATACTGACGTATGCCTCACAAGCCATGGGACAAGTCGCATAATACTGACGTATGCCTCACAAGCCATGGGACAAGCCGCATGATACTGACGTATGCCTCACGAGTCATGGAACAAGTAGCAGGATACTGACGAATGTTGTACTCATATACACATTACACACACACCCACACACTGCAACAAAATTACATTATAACTAGGTTTTGACCCCATTTGGGTATTTTTGAAATACACTTAGCCATATAGAAGCTAGAAGTAGTATATTAAATTTATATGACATAAGAACAGTGAAAAAAATTGACAAATTTTGCAAAAGAAAAAACAAATAAAACCAAATTGAAATAAATATTTTTTGTGAAGTAAATGACAAATAATTACACATTTCTTACATTATTCAGAACTACATTCTTGTACCTGATTTTGAGCGTAAAAGAGAAGTTAATGCTGCAGTTACAATTTTAACTGCGATTAAAGTGCTGAATAACAGCTCTTTTTCCTGAATTTGAACGAAACAAATTAGAAAAATTATAAATAGAATAATTGGATTCGTTGACTTTGAAAGATATTCATATCTATAGGTGAGTTATTATTTTCCATCAACCAAACTCTGAAAATTTGCAAAGAGATTTAGTGTTCTATGTAAACATAAATTGTAAGCGCCGCGGCATAGAATTAGTGAAATTTTTGCCGATAGCCGCCTAATCATATACTATACATGGAAAGCTACATTTGCTAAGATTCACATAAGCACGAAGCCAGTCTCAGCATGGCAAATGCGTTGTATGCAGGTTATAACTTCTAATGTACTCAAAATTTATTTTAAAATTGCGCCTTATTTTAGTGCTTCCATTCCACACGTCACAATAAATTCATTAAACAATGATGATGCATGCATTGTTAATGATTAAAATTTGAGGTTATAGTTTTTGAATTCGAAATCAATTTAACCCATGATTATTTTCGTCTGGAAATTTATTTTCAGCTTTACCAAATGCTTCCATTGCGTTTCAACGACATATGTACGATGTGATTTCAAAAATAGAAAGTGACAACGAGGTCTGTAAATAAAAACGTTACCACATAGGTGACCATAAAATTGCTGAAAATAATCTCATTTCTCCAAAATAAAAACTAGAGCATTTGAGAGTTAAAAAATTATTGTCCGCCTTAAAATAGTCAAGAAATGATTGCTCAGAGCTTCAATATAATGTGAATCTTCATCTGCTTAAAAAAAAATTCTGGGAAAAGTTTTTCGATGATAAATTTTCTCTGAACGCACGTCAGCAACAGTGGCAGCAAGATCAGCTGCAGCAGCGCCACAACTGGCGTCCAGAGCTGGACAGAACATATGTGCCCGCAGCAGTTGGTGTACGGCGTTGAAGGCGAGGCAGTGACACCAAAAATCTGCGTTTTGGAGTGGGTGATATCGTGAGGTGCTGGCGTTGCTCGTGCATTTAAAATTAAACGACAGTGAATAATAGACGACTAGTATATTCAGCCTCATGAAAAGTGGAGACTAGAAGCCGAACTGCAGCACTAGTTGAAACTATCAACGACTTGAAAACAAATATAAGCCTGGAAAATTAAGTTGTAGTTTAATGCAGTCTGTATCGAGCATTTCATTGAAGTTGTGATAGAATTTGCGAAGCACATGCTTGTAGCGAAATTGATTCTCCTCCTCTTGGACTACATTTCATTGGAACAGAATCGAGATGAATGATTTCTCATGACAACAGTAATACTATATTGTTTTAATACACCAGTCAGTACGCTAATCGGCAGAAGAAGGAATGAAGTAACATATGAAAGAGCCTTCTTGAAGTACACTTGTGATGAATCGAAGAAAGTGCCTAGTGTTAACTCTCTGAAAATGAACAGTATTGGCAAAAGGAGCATTTTTCTCATCTAATAGAATTTATTTGTACACAACAACAAAAATTACGATGGCGGTACTGAAGGGCCCCTCGCTTACAGGGAGCAAACCATTTATTTCGTATTTTTCATTGACTTTTCTTTGCATTAATTTTGTGGGGCAGGCAACAGCTTTCATCTCTTCAAGCGATGCTGACGCCCATTTTCCATTAAAAGCTTTCATTGGAGACCAAGCATTCGAGACTCAAAGGAGCAGCGCTGACGAAATTGAAGTCCTTACGTATCCAAGAGCAGCTGGCGACCGTGAGAATCTTGAGCATTCCCGCAGAAAACGAGATCTGAAGGAAATCATCGCTCAACAAAACTGTGAGTTTGCAATCGACAGTTATTTCGTAGATTTACTTAATTTTAAGATTTAATTAGGTTCACATTTCTCTCTTGAGTATATAACATGCAGCCTAGTTCAGTAGACGGTTCGCATAACCTCATTTTATACTTTAAAAAGTTAGTTTTTAAAAGCAATGCTAGTTTTTAGCCCCAATAATAATCACAACACCTTTAGTGTTTAGGTTGTGTGATTAAAAATATTCATGTAAAAAGACGCACGAAATTTTGTCAAAGACTTCCTCATTTTCACTATCATGAATACAAAGGCTTACCAACACCATGAACGTAGCAAGGAGGCAAAGAATCGTCCCCAGAGTCGCTGTCACTATAACCTTCTTTGAGGAAGGAAATTCAGTGACAAAATTTAAAAATAGCATAAACATTGTCATATTTATTACCAAAAAAAATAATTCAAGACCAGTCACTCTTGGCCTTCTATACTGGCCAGGCGATGGTAATAAATAGACTGCACCTACGGATTCGTCTTTACTATTACGCAAAGAAGGATAGTAGCTCCGGTGGTGGAGAAGTATTTTGGGTCAATGTGAAGTTTAATGCAATCACGGAAAATAATAATTATATTCCAAAGAATCGCTAAAGGAACCCATTTAAGAACGTTTTACATGAATGACATTCTGCTTGCTGATGCGTTATTTTCGAATTATTGAACTTTGAAGTTGGCCTTCGCGCCAAAGGAAACGGGCGCGCGAAACGGAATTTAATTAATAACGGAAGCTAACCCCCCTATTACAAACGTAAAGAGGTTGGGTCGTGAGGGGGAGGCACAGTTTTTCTAGTAAAAATTATAAATAAAGCTTCTAAGCCACCCATTAGGGTGACGACCGCAATCTTGTTTACATCGGTTCCAAGATGGCGGCGCCCATGGTGGTCGCTATCTTGGAGCCGATATAAACAAGATTGCGGTCGTCACCCTAATGGGTTAGAAGCTTTATTGATAATTTTCACTAGAAGAACAATGCCTCCCCCTCACGACCCAACCTCTTTACGTTTGTAATAGCTTCCGTTATTAATTAAATTTTGTTTCACGCGTTCGCTTCCTTTGGCGCGAAGGCCAACTTCAAAGTTCAATTATTCGAAAATGACGCATCAGCGAGCAGAATGTCATTCGTGCAAAACGTTCTTAAATGGGTTCTTTTAGTGATTCCTGGGATTGCAATTATTATTTTCTGTGATTGCATTAAACTTCACATTGACCGTATTTTGCCAGAGAACGAAGAGCGTGGTTAGGAATCATGCGGTGCCGTACAAACTGCTTCAATTGTCTATAACACTTGCAGGAATATCAACATCTGACGTTGCTGTGCGCATATTTAAAGATTTAAATCTTTACACAATATTACAAGTGAGTGTTGATCCAAAAATATAGCAAATAAAACGTTCATTCTTTACAAGTAAATGTCACTGCAATTTGTTTTACGTGTAGCGATATGCAATAGCTTACAATCTTTTACCTCCTCTGATTGTTTTAAAAAATCTATTTTCTCAAAATAAAAGTTTTCAAATACCGGAATCTTCATCTCTAATTTTTGCAACATTGATGACAATTCGCTCAAGTATTCAGTTTTAATAGGATGAAAATAAATCGAGAGATCATCTGTTAGCATTTACCTCCAGGTCGCTTGATATCGTTCGTGTTAGTAACATTGTTATGAAGTTCGTTGGTAAGCGCATCGAATCATGTTGGCATTGTTGCTCTGGAGGAGTAGAGCGTTTGACCCTTTAGATTCAGGGTACAAGAGTTCCTGCGTGAGCTTTCGAGAGTGAGGATGTTCATGGCTAGCTATTCTGAATGACAGTGTGTATACAATCTAATCACAGTGACATTCATATTTGTGATATAAGTTATTGGTCCTCTGGCAAGGCCATGGAATGCGTACACCCCAATCCTTATCGACCTCTCACATATTGATTTAAGGGCCGTTTACACTGGTCTACATTTTGCTGCAGGCTCACGTGTAGACGCCTCGTGTGGAGCTTCACAAGAGACATGTGCGTTTAGACTAGACACCATTGGAGCGAGCCATGGAGCGCGCGCTGCTCAACAGGGCTGCCACTCTAGATATTATATAGCTAGATCTAGATGTTTTTGCTGAAGCCTAGGTGTAAAATTTCGAACCTAGATATTAGCTATAAAATCTATTTAGTTTTTCAGCGTGCTAGAAATTTTCTAGCTAGAATTACAATTAAGCTATGTATATGATAGATTACTGTAAATTCGAATTAGGAATTCACCATAATGGTTGGTTACTACTTCATTCTTATTATATTTGTTAATTTACTTAAGCAAATTGTCTGAATAGTGAAGCAACCATATTCTGATCATGTTATGTTCAGATTATGAACGACACCAAGACGGCTATTTCACGGTTCATAAGCTAAAGCACACTATCTCCAATTTCAAAACTAGTGATGATATCAAAAAATCATGGAATAAAATGCACATACATTACCAAGAATGTATTGTGGCCTCATTTTGACGAAAGACTGACCAATGATATTGGTAACAATGAGTTCAGTTTATTGTTGGATGGAAGCAATGATATTTCTATCATGAAACCACTTGGTGCATCAGTTATATTCTAAAGTAATGCATCTAATAAAGTAGAATCAACTTATTTAGCAATTGCAAAATTATTAAAAGTGATGAACATAGCGGTGTGAAAGCCTTAAAACAATTGTTGATAAGTAGGAATCTGAGCATTGATAATTGCAATGCAATAGAGACTGACCTTTCTACTCCCAACACGTGTGGAATTGAAGAATATTTGGATACCAAGCTTTATTAGGGTAAATATCAGGATACTAGATAATTCATATAAAGATAAATTGCCTAATATAAAGGAATTTATGATATAAATATCCCTGTATGCTATTGTTCAACTAATTTATTATAGTAGATAATTAATTTATTTATAGGTATATTTTTGGATGTTTTATTTTTAAATCTAGATGTTTCTCGATATTTTTTGAGGTCACACTAGATTTTTTGGTCAAACAAAAGTGGCAGCCATGCAGCACAAAACCAGTCAGTGTGGCCTGCTGCTGCTATGAAATGTGGATTGCTGTAGACGAGCTTGTGTGAATATTGTTGCTGCATCGTAAAGCTACGTAATCTCTTTTTTATTTGCATGAGTGAAATGTTACTATATTCGTTCATTTTCATTAAAATAAAATGGAAAGCAGCCTATTTATATTCGCAGCTTTTAGTCTGCCAAAGGCATTGAAGGGCTTAGTACATTTCAATTAAAAGCAGTGTAGTTTCTCGCGGCAGTGTTGAGTCAGCCAGAACGGGTGAGCGAGAGGCGCAACCTCATTTGATGACTACCAACTGCACACTGACCGGTCTAGAGCTGCGCCTCTCGCACATGCGGCGCCGCACGGATTCGAGCAAAGCGAATCGAGAAATTCGAACACACACACACAAATATGAACCTCTGTGGTGAGCCTCGTCTACACGAGTCGCGCCTCAAGGCCGAAATGTCCCCTAGTGTAAACACCCCTTTACTAGTAACCTTGTTACGGCAGGCCCTAGCTTACACGGTGGCACGGTAAAATCGTAGAAAAATAAGTGTGCTGAGTTTTGTTGCTATATGATCAGCAGGTTAGGTTACAACGATCTTGAGGCGTGCGTTCAAACTGGAGGGGAGAAATAAAACTATGACTTTTCAATGAAGTTAAAACGTGAAATAGAACACGATATTTTAAATAATATGAGTTACAAAAATTTGATGGGGTTGATGAACGATAGTGTGCACTCATTAGGTTTTCGGTCTATAAAACGGTTGGTACGCCAACATACACGAAACTCAAGACGGATAATAGTTTCTAAAAGCTGAACTAACGATATAAAATAAAGCATACCATTTTTCAAGTACAATATTCATTTACCACAAAAACGCCTTGGAACAACACAAAAGTAGCCAACCTAAGAATTTTATGCTAATTATTTATGTGTGAAGCCTTTACTTGTTATTAATGTTATGAACATGACAAAATGTAGCGTCAATAAGCTTGTGATAAAAAAATTTCATTTTCGTTAATGAACATTTTCATACAGTAAGCAAAATTCTTCGAACTTATTAGCTTGGTCTGATTTTTTAGTGTTCCCTGAAAGATTTTCAATCGGGTTGAGGTCCGGCCACTGTCTTGGCCATTGGAGAAGATTGAGTTTTTGTTTATTAAACCATCTGCGGGTTAAATTTAATGTATGTTTGTGGTCGTTTTCCGTTTTAAAAGATTCACTTTCAATTTTTGATAAAAACTCTTTTCACTCAAGTTGAAATTTACCTCCAAAACTGGACGATACATGGTAATGTGAAGTGTTCCATGTGCTTTTTCGAAGCAACCGCAAACCATTTAAAGTACCACCTTCGTGCTTCGCAGTTGGAATGACATTTTTATGTTCATGGGCTCTTTGTTTCCGTCCTCCAAACATGGAAAACGGCATCAAGTCCAAGCGTTTCAATTTGTTTTTATCGGGGTGAAGAAAAATTTTCTAAAACTCATTTCCTTTCACTAAATGTTTATCTGCAAATTTTAAACTACTTCCTATACGCTTTCCCGTTTACGGGAGGGTTTTACGAGATCCTTAACTAGTGACGTTTCCTGTGCAGTACTCTAGTGAAGATTCCGTCACTCATTTTCTTCAGTATCTATATTCATATATATATATATATATATATATATATATATATGTATGAGTACAATCATCAGCTGTGTTCTAACTTTTCTCAGCATGTTTCGATGTATTGCACCTGAACTCGGCATGTTGGTGGTTGTGATGCAGTCGTTATATTTATGAATTATTGAACTTACGGTAGAATATGGTAGATTTCATCGGTGAAAACCTAACTCTGCGTAATTTCTTCCGAATGAAGTTGAATGATTGGGTCTCAGGAAGATTCTGGAACCTTTTTATACTTCAGGAAATTGTGACTTCATTCTGCAATTGTGGCTTATTGGTAACAGACGGTATAACTTTCTTCGGACTTCGCAGAGTCTGGCTTTGCAAATGCTTAGAATGTTTGGGGATTTATGTTTATACCAAAATATTTTTATAAAGAAATAACAAATTTTTACTTGTGTTACCGTAATTTTTGAAAGCCTTTTCCATGAACCACACATTTTTTGTTGCTAATGAATCCTTTCCCTCAGGGGGACACAACTATGGTATCATCTATGGGAATTAGCACTCCCAGAGGGAAAATGTTTGAGGGCTCGAACTGAGAGTTAAGTAGGCCTTCTTCTTGTTGGAATAAAATGCTTTCTACTACGTTAAGGAGCACCTTTTTCCGGTTCACTGCTGTCCTGTTTTTCAGCACCTACTACTTTCTTCTTGAAATTCTATCTTGTTTCGTGAACTTTTTTCTTAACTTTGTTTCTATTCCACTTCTGCAAAAATTCCGCATTCCCTTATCTCCAAACTAAATGGTACCTTCCTCCTTCCTTTCTTTAAAGCGTTTTTTTCGCAGTTAGGGAGGCTTAAACTTACATGTAATATAATCTGCTATTGAATCTATACTCATGAAAAGGCAAACGTTTTATTTTCGTTCTCTATTTAAACTATTAGAAACTATAATCTGTCGCAAGCTTACGTATGATTGCCTACAAAGAGTTAATTGAAAGTAAATATCACATGTAGCTATTCACTCTTATAGCTGCCAATGTTCTTCCTAGACCAGGGCCATTATTTCCGAACAATTTACTCCATCATAGCAGTACAGTTAGCAGCGTAGTTTTTCAAAATCGAATTCGTAGCAACACTACGTAACGTGCGTAGTCACCGCGGCAAAGTGGCGTAAGAGGGAAGAGTTCAGTTCGATCGCGTGGAGAGTTGCAGGGTTCGTGAGCCCTGCAGCAGCGCGAGGTCGGAGTTTCTTTCCACTGGGGGAAAAAAAGTAGATGGCCAAAACTCCCCTCCCCACTCAGACGTTTGATATGTCTATAACACTTGCAGAGTCAAATCTGAATTAGCCGTCATCGTGTCCTTGTGTTAATTAAAAGCCATTTGAGGTCAATGTTCAAAATTATATTATATCACCTTAATTAGAATGAAACATGTTAGTACATAGCGCTGCAGAGTCGGCTTAGGAAGACTTACGAAATTAGCTGCGCCGGTGCAATAACGTATATTGTTTGAAATTTTGCTATCAGAATTTACAAGAGAGAAGTTTATTGTGAGATGGACGAACGTGTTGTTTCCGGAGCGCAGCTCTCATAGCGCAGTAAATTAAATTGGTGCAAACGATTTAGTGTGGGTGTGACCACTTTGGTTCTTTTACTCCGAGGTATTCTTATTTTACTGACACTACAGATTTAACCCATTAAGTCTTCTCTATCGATGGGACGTTCAGTTCTTCCAAAATATCTTTGAGAAATATGATATAAAGAAATGGTCGCAATAAACTATTACGATAAACTTAAAGCAAAAATATGCATTGTCAAACGTACGATATGACACGGTCCTTCAAGTGCTGCACACATATTGGACATGTGGGCAGCTGGACACACAAACTCTGTCCAACCAGTACGCCTGTTTGTGGATTACAGGATGGGGACAAATGCATGTCAAGGTAGCGATCTCTAATTATGGCCTACGTGAATGCTAGCTACAAAGCAAACAATGACGGAAGAGCTCTGCTGATAAAGAGCTTGATATCATGCAGGCAGGTGCAAAACTGTGTAGTGAACACCACCATCGAACTAAAATCACTCCGCTTTTGCACTTCAAACACCACGTCAGTACGTTAATCTAACAGAGGTTTGTTAAGTAAGTAGAAATCATTTGGATATGACTACCATGTACGAAAACAACCTCTCATTTTTTTGTGCAATATCAACATGGTCGATGAATATTAGTGTATTTACTCGCACTGGAATGTAATGAGCTAATTCATCCCAGGAGTGTGAAAGGTTTCAGGTTTTGACATGGATAAGCCATCATCTATAGGTAAAACAGAAGAAAATGAAAATGAGAGCCTGTGAAAGCTTCAAACTTCGCATAAACTACTTCGGCGGTACATATACTAAATTGGAACGAAACAGAAGATTAGCATGGCCCCTGCGCAAGAATGACACGCAAAATCGTACAACGTTCCACATTTTTTTACCAATGGTGTTTTTTGTATCATCGTTATTGAAAATAAACTATTTTTCTTTTCTTCTTTTCTTCTTTCATAAGCTCGTGTAAAAATAGAACAATTGCTGTTGTCTGCCATGGGGAGCTCAGCTTAAACTCGCACCTACACTTCAACCTACAAAGTCACTTCGAATATCTTGAATATATGCTCTGAATTGTTTCTTGCACTGGAATGTAATGGAGTGTGAAAGGTTTCCGATGAAAGTTTCCATATTTTAACACGGATAAGTAATCATCTATGGTTAAAACAGAAGAAAATGAAAATGAGAGCCTGTGAAAGCTTCAAACTTTGCATAAGCTACTTCGGCGATACATATACTAAAATTGGAAGAAACAGGGAAGTGTTTAGTAAATTTCCTTAACCGTGAATTAGGGTGAGCCGGGGTGTCAGCAAAAGCATTCTGCATAGAATTTCATAGAAGGACAAATTAGGTCACGAGATGGAAGTGTTGAGAGAAATAGTGTATCCACGTAAGCCATAAACGTCCAGCACTAAGACTGTGAAGCTATTTCAGAATGATTGCGCAGAGTTCACTCGGGTTGATTCAACGCTGATTTTTTATAAACAGTCGGCTTTCCTGGGTTTCCGTTGAGTTCCATGCGAATTAGAGTTCGAAACTCAACCAAATTATTGTATTTATGTACACGGTGAGGGCTCGAATTTCAAACATGTTCTTAGAAAACGGGCGCCTTCGTGCAGTATGTGTTCGATCGTAGGTTTGTGTTATATGTGCCTCTGCTCCTAGAAATATTTATTTTTGAGCATAGCTCCATTCTTCAAGAATCAAAGAAGTATGTGTTCAAGTTTGCCTAAAAATAGTTATTTGATTTAAATGGTATATGTTAAGCTCTAAGCTGACGAATTTGAATTTTGCTATATTAATTAAAATTTATTTCAAAGGTAATAAAGCAAGAGCTAATCTTGGATCGTACTTTTTTAAAAACAGAAGGTAAAGTTGAAAACTAAAAAATGAACCAGAGGAAATTAATCGTATTTATTAAGAAACAGTCTGAAATATCTCTGTCTCTGAAATAAAAGATAAAAAAATAAGTGAATGGTAAACGTTAAAAGAGATCACCAAAAAAAGAAAATATGTCGAAGAAAAAATGCATTCATACATAAAATTACGTAGGGGAATAAAGAGGTTGCTGTCTTTAAAATACTTCCCATTTTATCTTTAGTAATACTATCGCCTGAAAATACATGTCGTACTCAGGAGATTTTCATTATTATTTGGACCGATATTTTCATGCTAATTGTTAACATCATTGAACTTTTGGTTTCATGCTCATGAGAGAATGAGTTTCAACATACACCAATTTATGTTCCTCGTCGTCTGATTTTAGGGTATATGACAGTGATACCATAATAGAGTATATATATATTCTTTAGATGAACATATTCAGGAGCTTGAAAACAGTGAGAAGGAAAAACAAACTGGAAAAGTGTGTTTCTCTAATTGTTTGGGTTAGTGTGAACGTGTATAATTCGTGTATAATTGTGGGGTAGGTTGGCTTATTGGTCAGTGTATGACAATAAATTGTCACGTTTGCTAGCAATTAAGTAATTAATGAAAATTTAGATATTCTTTGGGCATTTGATAATCGAATGATATTTTCCCAGACTTACCAATCGAGTTCAGGCTTGGTTTTGAAAAACGTCTTTGACCGTGAATCGGACGGTCGTTTTTAATAAAGCTCTTGGGACGGTTCCTCGCACACCTATAATATTAGGGTAACTTTGCATGGGAGTCTTGAGAGCTCTGGGCATATTTACTTAACATGGATTATTTCAGTGACTTTTCTTTTCAAACTACGTTACCTGTACATGTCAATCGTTTTCTTTGCCTACAAAAGAAACCTACAACCAATATGAGACAAGAAAGTATTCATATCGTCTATACCCAGCAGCTTATCTGAGAGTGGCTATTTGTTGAGAAATTAAAAAGATTCATAGACCATTTCAGGAAAGATAGAGATAAAATGCTGATTAGTGAAAACTTCTCCCTTTAATATGATGAAAATTTTTTTAGTAAATTTCAATCAAATGTCAGCCTTCCAATTGAAGATTTTTTTCCGGGCAAGGGATAGATTACAGTGCAACATGGTGTACGATGTCGCTAAGTGTTCACTATTTGTAAGTGAGGAGACAGTGACGCCCTTGTATGAGGAAATAGAATAATTCATTCTCTCTGTTTTATAAAATCATTTAAGAAAAACAAAATAATTAAATCTAAGATAATTTTTTCTTGTTTTAAACATTTTCATACTCTTAATGTATATTTTCACCATCACTGACCGACGTATTTTGAATTGAAGCTTCAATGAGGTGATAGTGCGCGTCGTCGTGCTCTCCGTGGTACAGTGGTTAAGGGATCGGGCTCGTATGTTGGAGTCGCGGGTTCGTATCCCGGCGCTGGCGCGGAGATTTTCCCCGTCAAGCACAATACCCCACTCAACCCAGGTGTCGGAAATAGGTACCGGCTTTACGGGGGAACCGTCATGGTGTCCTATATATAGTGTTAGTTATAAGACATTTGAAAAACCAATGCTAAGATCATATGTATCAGGCTTGATTGGAAATAAAGCATCCCAAAGATGCCGATGTTAACCTAACCTATCCGTCGTCAAGCCGAGTTCTGGTGGCAGCTCCAGAACAGTCGCGGCCCCACGACAGGATGGTGGGAAATTCAAACAAGGATCATTTACAATAATCACTTGTGCCAAGTTCGTACATACATCCTTTCAGACACATAAGCTATACACTTCGCGTGCAGTCTCGCATTAATACTTCTGTTGAAGGACAGACTCAGAGCCGAGATCGCACTATCTTCGACTGCCAACGGCTAAGCCGTCAAAGGAACCGAATTAGAAATTTTGCACAGACGGATAAGGGCGTTCAAATCCTCTTTCGAAAAAGTATATGAGTAAAAAACGAGCGCTGAATGTGTCTCAACATACATGTATACTGCTCTGGAGGTACCGTGACCTGTTTCTTCCCTGCTGTGCGGCACAGGTGTGCGCTGCGGCCACCGCCCGGTCGGCACCCTGTAACGCTCTCTTCGCCCCTGACGCGTGCACTGCTCTGCTGACTCACCTTTTACCTTATGAAACTGAAAGCTGTTTGGAGGACAGCTTCAACAGACAACCTCATTCTGAAAATCTATGCTAGCGAGCTCCATATTGGAAACTGAAAGAATACACAAATAGTTTACGTTTCGTTACAGCTTTCACTTGACATCCCTTACAGCGTGCAACAAAATAAACGGAACCTTAATGTTCTTTCATCGCATTAAGAACACACTTGACGAAAAATCTAGATTGTTAGTGATTCAGTCTTTAGTTTTATCGCGCCTGGACTACTGCAGTCTTGTATGGGGAAATTTACCTCAATATCGTCAGGAAGAGTTGCAAAAATGTCTAAACTTCGCCGCCAAAGTGGTGTGCAAAGGAAATTTCAATAAATACGATCATGTCACCCCTCTTTTAAGAAAACTCGACTGGATCCCAATACCAAACAGATTCATGATCCAAAAAGCTCGAAGAGTGTTCTCCTCTCTGTACCTCCCCCAAAGTAATGCAGAGGTGGTAAAATTTTTTCCATCTAATATCCCAAACAAAAAACCAAATCGGAGGAATGATGTTTTAGTCAGTTACCGTTCATCTAACGTGGGACAAAAAGCTCTCTCAGTTTCTGGAGCTTTTTTGTGGAACAAGCTTCCCCAGCATATCAAAAACTCTAAAACTGTAAAATAATTTAGAGTAAATGTGTCACGTCATTTTGCATCTCTATAGACCTGCAGCATTTCGGTGTGAATTTCCCATTTACCAGAAATTTTAATTTTCCTGAAATTTCTGTTAGAAAATTAGAAACTATTTCATTTTACGTTTGCTAAGCCATTCGTGCATTCATCTTAACTATTTCTGTCGACAATAATGAGCACCCCAGCCGTGAGTTCAATACAGCAGAATGAACGTTTTTTCCATAATTAGGAGTATTTCCTCATCTTTATTTTGTTATTTTTTCTTCTCTGTGTTAATATTTAACATCCGTATGGAAAACATACTCTGAAATACATTTTGTGTGTACACCAATATACAGGTTTATAAATGTGAGGATTGTGCAAAGTTTATAATGAATTAAATTTTGGCTAACGTTGTCTCGCTATTTCAAAATCATTCTCGAAGATGTTTTCAATCGATTTCGGCTGAGCTGGGGGGAGGGGTTAATTTAAGCATTTTCATTTAGTCTTTTAATATTTTTCCGTGCGTTCAGTGCACACCAGCACTAAACTTTAAAATCGAAAAAAACTGTTAATTTGTGTTATCAAAATTATCACTTTGGACCATTGCTTAATTTACCTATATGTGCCAAATTTTGTAAATATTCTCCACTCAAATGTGATATCCGGCCACAAAGTTACTCCATTTTATCCCATGTACACATGTCTGTATAATGCTGAAGAGTTGTGTTGTTTCTTGACTGTAACCTGAGTTCTCTTAAAAATTTCTATGAAGAAACTAAAAACCAGTTCATTTTACGTTTTCCGAAGTCATCTTTTCCTTTTAGTTATTTTTTTTTCGAATAATTTCTTAGGATTACAATGAGCTCAACTGTCATTATCGGTGTAATAGATGGTAGGTTGTTTCTATCCTCTTATTTTATATTTGTATTTTTTTCTTATATTTCATTCTCAATAAGTACATATATTAATATGTGTGTGTACGTATATAGGTATATATATCTACATAAATAGATATACATGTTTCTATTTCATTTCTTTACACAAAAACCATCCGGTTAATAAATTTTATTGCACTAGCGAAATGATTCAAAAATAGATCTCCCACTTACTCCAGAGGACGTCTCTGTGAATCGGATTAATGACAAATACAATTAATGAAATTAATCGTAATTTGAGCGTATGAATCGTGGTAAAATTATCTTTCTGTCCGTATGTTGTACAAGCAAATTTTGATGTTGAGTATATGTTTGTTTGCGCATTTCTGCCAAAATTTTGTAGATATTTGTCAATCATGAGTGGTAACTGGCCTACACTGTATCTCCATTTTATCCCATGTACCCATGTCCGCATGATGTTGCAGAGAATATCGAGAAGATATGATATATGATATGATATATTGAAGATATATGTTTTTTTTTTTTTTTTTTTTTTGTTCCTCAGCGGTAACTTGAGTTTTCTTAAAATTTCCTTTAGGAAATTAAAAAACCATTCCATTTATACGTTTTTCGAAGTCCTTTTCTATTCCTTATCTTTCCTCAGGTTATTTCTTACGATTCATCAGAGCTTGGGCTGTCATTTTAAATATTGAAAGAGTAAGATTATTTTTCATGTCTATTAGCATTTTTCTTATATTCGTTTTCAATACGTATATATATGAATATGTGTGTTGGTGTGTGCGTGAGTATGTACGTGTGCGCACGCAAACATAAATTTTTATGTATCAGTGTAAACATGCACACGTTTCGTACACATATATGCGCACATGTACATATATCGGCTTCTATTTCTACTTTTTGCATAAAAAAGCAAAACCTCAAGACACATTACATTTTACCTAAAGCTCTGCGATCAGTTAACACTGCACCAAATTTCAGAAATAAACAAATTGATTGCGCTTGCTTTATGATTTATAAATCGATCTATCACGACCCCGAAGGGCATTTCTGTGAACAGAAGAAATTAAAAAGTATAAACAGACAAAGGAAATAAAGCACTCGTGCAAAAATTATCTCTATATTTGTATGCCGAACAAGCCATGCATTTCAATTTTGAGTGTAAGTATGTTTACGCATTCCTAGATGTGCGTGCTGTGTTGCGCGATGTTCTTTACAAATTATTTCGAGACTATCTTTTCTCAATACTTGATTGTCATTTACGGTGTTGTTTCAATCTAGTACGGTGTAGCGTTTTTTTTGTATTTTTCCTACTTCGATGATCTTATAAATAATTCGAAAAATACTAAAGAATTCTTCGAAACTGCCAAGTTCTTAGTTGAAATTATCGAAGTAGGAAAAAGGCAAGAAGCGCTGTACCGGAATCTCTTGGAATATAAAATATCCAAGAGATAATATTTCTCATTTCTCATTCAACTACCCTTGACAGAGTTAAACTATTAGCACGACCCGTATGGTTTGTCTATTAGTACGCCTCGTATATTTTTTCTATTAATATGCCTCGTATGGTCTATCTATCTGTACACCTATGATAGTATTGTCTAATATTACATCTCGTATAGTTTGTCTATTATTATGCCTCGTACGGCTTATCTATTTGTACACCTCGTATGGTTTGTCAATTAGTATTCCTCGTATGGAACTTTGTTAGACTATTAGCACACCACGTGTGGTTTGTCTATTATAGTACGCCTCGTATATTATGTCTATTAATATGCCTCGTATGGTCTATCTATTTGTACACCTCTGATAGTTTATCTATTAGCACACCTCATATAGTTTGTCGATTATTATGCCTCGTATGGCTTATCTATTTTTACACCTCGGATGGTTTGTCAATTAATACTCCTCGTATGGATCTTTTGTTTTAGGACGTCTTATATTAAGGAACTTTTAAAAGCCAATATGTTGGCATATGTATCTCATGTGACAACTTGGAAATAAACGGTTTTTTTTTTTTTTGTTTTTGTTTTGTTTGACATATTTATCACTTAATACTTTTGTGCTGTATTCGTTCTTTCAATCGAAAGAATTTCTGCTTTTTTTTGTAATGTTAGCGATGTTTCAGAACATTCTTCTTACATTTCTGATAAAGATATTCGCATAAGAAATAAATAATCATTTGGTGATGAAGTTGGAGAAAAACATGGGAAATGTTAAATTTTACAGTTGTTTGAGCATTATGAAATTCCCTGTTATAATCATCTCAAATGAATCTCATCAAATAACGAAACAGAAGCAATGCATCTGATTTCACAGGTTTGAATTTGTGTGGTATCGAGGCTAAGTAAGATTACCTTTCACGTAACGTTGAGATGTCTTATTTTCTATTGTACCGAACAAAGCAGTCCATCGTCTGAAGTAAATTGGAACACGGCGTCAGTCAATGTAATTAAGGCTACAAGGTATCAAATGAAGCAATAAATGCACACCTGTAAAAATAATTGAAATGCCTATAACTACTCGACTGCACCATGACGCTAAAGTCTGCATGTTAACTGATATTCCGAGTTCAGGCTGCAATTATTGTAGTCCCGAATGGTCAATCTTTTAACTTGCATTAGTTTCCATTTGACTTAAAAACAAAAAGTTGCACTTTTCTATGTCCTAAAAAACATAATGAATGTGCATCGGTATTGTAACACATGCTGCGAAATACTCGTATGTAGGTAGAGGTAACTCGAATTTACCAAAACGGAGGTAGATTGTTCTAATGGATGGAATATTTCTGTGTTTCCTCTCAATTTGATAACATGAGAGTGTCCTAACCTCTGCACAAATCAAAATGAAATCCAGCCTAGGGAAAGCATGATGAAATTTTGAAGCGGTTGTCTTTCATATTGAAAAGCAATGTTCACTTTATAAAAGTATATACATAAATGACCGACAGCAATGCAATGCGCTAACGTGCGAATGTAATGAATTTTGTGATTAGTAAATGTGTCGAAGCATGCGTCTTTTCGCTCTTTTGACCTGTCAGTCGTTTATCACAGAAATTTCTATGAAACATGTGTTGGTTTGTGCCCTGTAATATCACACGGCCATAATTAAGTTCTTTTAGCGCAAAGTTTAAATTTTTAGGATAATGATCCTATACACATTATCGAAAAATTTGAATAATTCACACCAAGTATTTACATTGCGACAAGTAAGACATAAAATATACATAAAATTCAGCACACAAAACTATTCTCATTGTTACCCAAAGAAGCTGCGAGGCTTTTATAGTAAAGATATCTTAAATCAAGAGGAAAGGTAATACAATTTTACATTCTGGTTGACATTTTTATGCGACCAATATTTTTTTTATGGTAACTTTATAGTTAGAGGTTATCCTGTCTATTATTCATGGTGAAGATAGGCGCTGGGATACGATATTTTGTTTAACTTTTTACAGTACTCAAGTAAATTATTCTGTCCATTTTTATTTTAACTTGTCAGTTTAGTTTGAAATAATGCCGTTTCAAGCCTACTGGTGAAGGGTCGACTAAGAGGAAGGGTATCTCAAATCTCAAGTGGTATGAAATTCAAGAATTTGGTACCAGCGAGAAGAAAATTATTTTGATATCTTACTTCTGAGTGAAAAAGTAGCTCGGGCTAATTTTAATTTTTTGTCAATTTGTCGTGGTCGTCGGTTAGAGCGTAAATTTGATACAGAAGGTTAGAATTTTAGAACGATAATATTTTCGTGAAATATTAATCCCACAAATTTGCAACAGAAAATTTTTCGTTTTTTTCATCGCTAACCATGATGATAGGGAGTGTTGCTTTTTGTAGGAGAATAGTGTACCCTAATTCTAATAAACGTTTGTACAGGATTTATTTACTTCGAGCTTGATCTAGCCGCAATTTAATTTTAAAATTTATTTGTTTTGCGATATTTACCGTATTTCCAGAAAAGATACTAGATGATCATGTGCTGCCATCTGCAAATGATTTAAATTTTAAAAAGATGCTGATTATATGATACTTTTTATAAAATAAGAAATGTCATGGGCAAAAGAATAGATAACTGAAGAACTTCGTGAGGTATATTGCGCAGCTCTTGAATGGAAATGCTAATAACAGCAAACTGTTTACAGCTTGAGCAGTAAAATTTAAAGCTTTATTGAGGAAGACCTTGTTTAGGCAAAAGTAAGTTGCGATCTACAGAATCAAACGTTTTTGAAACAAGAAAAATAATTGAGAGGACTAAATTTCCCTCATCAATATTTGAATACAGAAATTGCACATGATTTAAATTAGTTTAAGTTGTTGATTTTTGGGATCGAAAGCCGAAATCCTTGCCACAGAGAATGCAATAAAGCTCTAAATAAGAGTATACATGTGTATTTTATTTTACGGTATTTTTTAAAGATCGTATAAAAGATCGGTGGTGTAGAATTCGGTTTATAGCTATTGATGCAAGTTTTTAGGTTGCTCTGAAAGATCGGAGTTACTCACGAACTTTTAATGATTTAGGAAAGATGCTCAGTGAAAAGAATTTCTTTGTAGTGTCGGCAAGAATAGGTGAAACTAGATGAGCTACGCTGTTAAGAACTTTGGTTAAAGATACATTTTGCCGGCATGATTTGTATGAAAGTGTTTTAGTGCAGTACGATTCCTTTTAATAGTTCGCTGGAGCAAGGCACACAAAGTCGTTTGAGTTTGGGTCTGCAACGTAGCGTCAGTGACGGATTGGAATAATTTTTTCTACACATTCAGCAATGGTTTGTCTTCATCAATAAAATAATTATTACTAAATTTGCCAGATGTTTAGCATAAAGATAGGACAGAGCATTGTGTACAATAGTTTTTGTGGGTTGGGTATTGAGAGATTTTGAATGCATCATAGTTAAAAGTATGTGGTTGCTTCGCAATTTTTCACATCAATAAGTCAAACCTGAAACTCCGCAGATTTATACCGTCATATTTTGGTTTGTTTAAAGACTAGGTAAGTTAGTTAGTTCGTCAGTGAAGGCCTTTGAAATTCCTGAAGAGGGCCTATAGATAACGCTAATAAGGAAATATTTATTGGTGGTGCTTTTTGGCTTTCATGAAAAGGACTCCGACGCAGTCGGAGCTAAGCGCCTTTTCAAGAATGATTTTAGGACTAAGGTTATTTGATATTAATGTTTACCAAATCACTATTTTTCTTTTTCACTAAGTTTAGAATACTCTGTAATTTAGCATTTTCTCATGTTGGAGGTTGCACTATTCAGCCAGTTCGTGAAGCAGAGAATATCGTAATTGCAATTAAACTCAGTATCTGTGCAGCTTATTCGGTCTATTTTAAGATGAATTACTATGCTGTTCCAGCATGGCGGAGCCATGTCTTTTTCCGGCTCTATTGAAGATTATTTTCAATATTTTGAATTGCTTGGTACGAGCAGTGTTCAGATTTTCAGGCCAGGATCCCATTAATAAAGGGATTTATGTCTTGGTCAATATTTGATCAAATTTCGCTTTGGTAAAACATCGTTTTACTCTGTTCAAATGAGAAACAAAGACGACAGTAATAACAATGACGCTAGTAGTAACTGAGACCAAAAACTGAGAGCCAAAATACGAGCAAAATACGATAAAATACTTAGATTATGACAATGATAATCTTCGCGGCTGTTCACTCAGGTGTTCAGTGACAGTTTTCTTTCATGGGATGCCGGAAGAGGCGTATAGTTTTAACAATGGTTATTAAATTTTCTATTCTATTGCAGCTACGTTTCTGAAACTTTCTACACGCATATAAAACGTGATTCTAAAACTTTTTTGCTCGTTTTTTTTTTATTTGACGCTTAAAAAACGAGTTATACAAAGAAACCTCTCATTCGGTATTTCAAAACGTATCACCTCCCTCAATTTTGAAGCTAAATTGATGTGATTATTTGTATTCGTTTTTAAATTTTATGTTCTAAAAATGTAAAGAATTAGAATTTTGGATTTCACTTTTGTTTTGAGTTATCCAACTGTTTTTGAAAAAACTTTCAATTTTTTTTCTCGAAAATAGTTGGATAACTCAAAAACAAAAGCATTAT
Organism: Morinoia aosen; assembly: GCA_030386875.1. Lineage (NCBI taxonomy): Eukaryota > Metazoa > Arthropoda > Malacostraca > Amphipoda > Talitridae > Morinoia > Morinoia aosen. The sequence continues at coordinate 3,390,934 of CM059556.1, read as the reverse complement.
TAATAATTATAATTCTAAATTTTTATACAGCAGAACTTAAAATGTAGAATCGAATGCAAAAAAATCACATCACTCTAGCTTCAAAATTGAGGGAGGAGATACAACAAGAAGTGCCTTTTTTCTCTCTATAGACGGTCGCAACCCAAGTGAACATTGTCGCACTGTCAGATACAGCTCGCAGCTACTTGCTAGATGAAACAACACCTGAGATTGGCTAACAGGCGCGAGCTTCCTGCTGCCATCTCCCACTTACGCACCACACCTCTCTGGATGAAGTCTTGGCAGTTGATGGCACTCGGTGGCAAGGGTTTTTCCTTAATACCTAAAATTTTGGGCAATGGTTTCACTACTCAAATATCTGCCGAGTAGAGAAGTGAAGAGGCTCCCTCTTGTTTGTTACCAACTATTCGCTACTTCCACGGAGCATTCTCTTCGGCAATTTATTTTTGTGTTCATGAGAATAAATTCACCTTAGCTGTCGCTGGAGTCTTAATTTATTGCTCTTATCCGTCGGGTATCTTGTTGTCGATTAGCCAACGGTTCTGGATTTGAGATCTTCTCAATGCCATAATATGAAGTCGACCATCGGTTTGGTGCAGTGAAGTTTAAAGAATTTTAAAGTTTGCGAAATTTGATGTCTTAGCCGTTCTTTATTCCATTTTTTCAGTAGAAAAAATTGGGAATGAATTTGGGCAGTGCTTTTTGTTTTTTATCTTATCGTAAAGAGTTTGTGTGGTCACCGTGGACGAGTGATGAAGAACGCGCCCTACACAAAAAGGTGTCGGCAGTTCGAATCCCGGAGCCGCGCGGTGATTTCTTTCAGTTGGGAAAAGAGAGAACTCAGGTACAATTCCCCGCTTTACCCAGGGGTGGAAATGGATACCAGTTTGATCGAGGGTAACCGTCATGACATCCTGATGTTAGTTATAAGGCATTTGAAAAACTAATGTACAAGATGATATGTATTAGGCTTGATTGGTTGGAATAAAGCATCCTGTGCGGGGATTCCAGTCCGTTGGGGGAATTTCGCTTTAAGGGAGAAATTTTTCTTTATGCCGGGGTGTACGTTTGTTTGGAAATACTTGTCTAAATTTCTCATTGTATTTGGTTGATGTGGACTGCTCTGTGTAGATATTCTTTCTGTCGATGTAGATTTCGATAACTTCTTGATGTGTTCTTCCATGTCCTTTAAGTTGTTGTTCGTGCGATTTATGTTAATTCCTTGACTGGTCAAGATATTTTTTTCCTTTTCGAATTTACATCTGAGTTCATTTTTGTCTTCATTTAGCATTTCAGGAAAGTTTTAATCCTTTGTCATTTCAATTAACTGTTACCAACTCCTCTTTTGTGATGAATGCTGAGAGCACGTCTGTCAACATCACAGTTCATACAGATTCTAAACAATCTCTCATATCCAGTGCTTGCTTATTCCGTTCTTGCACTGAATAGTGTTTGTCTGAATAGACCGTCAAAAGCGTTTTCCATCAATGTGTCAATGCTTTTTTTACTACTCCCTCCGGTCAGAAATATGTAGTTGGTCTATATCAATGATGAAATTGTTGAAGATTGTAGGACATATTTGTTCCAAAACAATTATAAATTTTTTATTTTGAAAGGATACTTTCAAAACTACTGGTTGTAACAAAAAGGTAAACTTTATTTTGTAATTCAGTACATGAAATTGATAATGCGTAAACATCAATGAACAATATTTTTAATAAGATAAAAATCAAAAGACAAACTTTACATTGTAATTAAATACATGAAATTGACTATGAATCAGCAGAAGAAACATAAACTTCTGCATTTACTCAATACTTATTAACTTATTCTTCAGTTTTTCTGAGATCTGAATTGAATTTGGAAGAATTCCTTTCCTTTCTTGTTGTATTTTCGACAGATGTTGACGCCTTTAATTGTAGCCACCGTCAGCCTAATTCATCTGCTCCATTGACTGCTGCAGAGTAAGGAAAATGTAATTTCCTCAGCAGAAAATTTAATTTCTCGGTAATTCCTCAAAGCTGTCACTGCTTCAGTTAATTCATCAACGTTACGTGGTGCTTTTTGATGTTGAGAGATTGGATTGAATTGAAATAGCCAAGGGGCTGTAGATTTCTCAAAAAGTGTCTGCAATACAGGTCTTCTCTCAGAATCTGTCAATTCATCTCTGTCGGTTATATGTGCACTTTCTATTAGTCTTTATTTGCCTTATCCTGCAGATAATTTGATAAGCTTTCAATATTATCTAAAAAGCAAAGAGACAAAATAATATTGAATTTTACCCTGTTATTTACTGAAGGGTCAAATTTGTGTTCAGCACACTGTGCACAATCGTCTACTCTACTCACAATTCAGAAGTTCGTTGAAATACACTAAAAAGAGAAGAGTTTTTTCCTTGCGTAGCTAATATTTACGACAGGAGGGAGTGGTATTTGAAAGCAATATCAAACCTAGATCAACACAACTAAGAGAATACATTCTCATATTTTTTCTCTCAATCTTTTGTTCAATGATTAATATGGTTACTATGATAACCGTGGGTGTTGACCTACAAAGGGCCTTCCTGTTGTGACAGTTTAAAAATCCATGTTGATTTTTTATCAATTTCAGGGAAATAATGTTTTTCAGTTTTTCCCAACATTACTGTGAACATCATTATTGCGTTTTTCTTGTGTTGCCTAAAACGATGTTAGATTAAACGAAATATTGTCAAGTATGACCCAGACGTATAACTCTTTAACTCACTGCATCCTGAACTAAAAGACATTGAGCCCTGTCCGTACCTAACAATCCAAAATTAAAAAAAATTTCGGCAGCAAAGAGATAAGACGTGGTGCTCCTATTCTAGGACAGCGGGTCAATTTACCCTGAAGTAGGCGAAATAAACGTCACAGTTACTGAGTTGAATTGCAATTTTGATATGCTCTGTTCTACTGAGAACTAGCTGAATTGTACAGAGTGTCCTCTGAAAAGCAACCGATTTAAAAATGCTGTTGTTAGTGAAAAATTTGTGGTAGATGGCTGAAAAAGGTTTCATTTAAAAAAACAGGATTTAAAGTTGTATTTTATTTCGATAATTTTGTCTATTTTGGAATACCAGAGGGACAGAAACAAGAATTAAGATGGTAAGGATTTTAATTAAAGATGATAAAATGAAATCAGTGAGTAAATTCCCTCCTGAGACACAAGTAAAAAACTACTTTTAATTTTATTTTTAAAATATAACTTTATTTAAAACCATATAAAATTCAATGTCATTAAGAAATCTCACCACAGGATGAAGATCGGAGGTTATTATTTCGCCGCAGAATAAAAAAATGAGCAGTTCTGATCAAATATTGTTGAATAACAGAATTTTTAGTGTTGAATGTCGTATTTATTCGAAATGTATACCAAATAAACAAAATTATCGAAATAAAATATAACTTTAACTGCATGCAATCTTCAATAAAATCTATTTCAACTTTTTAGCACTGATATTTTACTATCTGCAGTATTTTCAAATCAGCTACTTTTTTAGCGGACACTCTGTACATTTATTTACATGGTGAACATGCAAAATTAAAAAGCACTTCATTCACTGCAAAAACAAGACAAACACGTACGGTGGTGGTGGTGCGTATTTACCTCAAGCAGTCTCGATACCTAAATCATGCCTGGAAAGAGGGTTTACCTCGACTGCATTGACGCCCTCTTTTTGAAGCAAAACAAGCAATAAATGTTTTTTCTTCTCATTGGAACAATCTACAAACCACCTTTTTAAAATCTGGGGGCCTTCATTAACGAGCTTACTAACATGCCCCAGTCTAAGATAAATGCACTGAAGGTATAATAATGTGAAGAGACTTGAATCTAGACTTGTTAACTACGGAAAATTATCAAACATCCGTTATCTTTAACTTGAAGCAGTTAAAATTTGCTCTCTTCGTAAGAGGTACACCAACGATTCAAAATTTTATCTGACACTAAGTTTCTAGCAGCTAATATATTCGCAAAACATTCAACTGTTATTTTTAACAGAATCTTGACTTCTGGCGTATCAGATTATTATTTTTTATTTCCAACATGAAAAAATGTCTACCATAAATAAAGTTCAAACTCTATCGGAGACCTTCTTGTACGGTGTAACGTCGCGTTGGCTCACTAATCAGTGATGACATGTGTGAAACTTTGTAGGTAATCAAATTATGCCACATTATATGAAATGAAGATTTACAAGGTCATTGGTGCCGTGAAAAATCCTTTAAACGACACATATAAAAAATGTTGACCAATCTAACGCGGACAGTCAATCCAAAAGACACGCAAAAGATTTGCATAACCAGAGGAGTTATTTTTAAAAAGGAAACATGACAGGCTCACGCGATTTTACACCATGTTGTGAAATTCCTTTCGAAATTCATGAGAGTCAAAAATTGTGTTACTGGTCATATTAGAACTTTAAGAAACGCTATTTCATTGATGATACGAAAAAGATGTTCAGCTCTTCAATTCTGTTTTCAGACCGAGAAAAATCCCTTAAACTCAATAAGTACTATTCTACGTTTCGTTGTATCTTCCACAATGCGAATGACATTGGAGGTATTTTCAACAATTACTTCATTTATCTGAGTACAAAGAAAAATATCGCTTAAAGAGAAGAAACTTCATACCACTTGTCATTCACGCCACATTACATGTTTTAACTCAAATGCTTCTTAAAATGCTTTAAATGTTTCTACTGCTCTGAAGCACTATAATAACAAATTATACATGGAAAATCAATTTCAACTCAAGTTATAAAATACGTTGTTCCTTCAGTTTTACCTATTATTGCCGACTTTGTAAGAAAATCCTTTTTTTGCCACCTATCCTAATTCATTAAAAGCTGCACGAATAACTCCGATCTTGAAGAACGGCAAAAAATTTGCATTATTAACTTTAGGTCAATATATACATTTGCCGATTTTTAGTACGACATATTGAAATGCATATAATACAGTATACTCTTCTCTATACAGTAATTCCTTTCTCTGACATGTAATTCGGCATTCGATCACAAAAATCAAGGACTCGAGCAATCTTAAACAACTATTTTCCTACGTAAATATTGATGGAGAAAATCTATCACTCTTCATTTTCCCAAACTTTAAAAAACATTTGATAGTGTAGATCACAACCTACCGTTGTCTAAGCTATACAACTATGACATAAGAGATCTTCCTTACGAATGGTTCGAATCCCACATCTCAAATTGCAAACAATACGATTTGATCGAGAGTTTTAATTCGGAGCTGATAAACATAATCCAAGGAGTCCCTCGAGGATCTATTCTTTGGCCTCCACTATTTCATATTATTATAAACGAAATCGTGAAATTAATATTTTTTCTTCAAATTTATACTATTGGCACATGAGATCACTCTATCATCAAGTTTCTCCCCTGATGAAATCATGGACATCATAAATTTAGTAAATCAATTATTAAGAAGCGTTTTACCCAAGCTCGTAACAAACCAAATCTGCATAAACGCCGCATGCAACTCTATTCTCCTGGAAGGAAAACGTTGCTCTCAATAATTATGATTATGATCATTCACAGTGAAAACTTCAAGAAACTGAAAGCTGAAAATTTATGGGGGTTATACTCGACAAAAATGTGTATTTCAAGAATTATATCAATCAACACTCCTTAGTCGGACTTTCATTAAGAATTTAAAGACGAAGACTACAGCACGGATAGGTATCATATTTAATAGAATTTAACGAAGCTAAATTTAAAATATCTGAATTAGTCAATTTTAAACGTTTCGGAGACTAGCTCCATCTTCAGTTAGTCTAAATGAATAAAAACCAAAATTGGTTAGTTTTTCAGAAAAGTGACAAAAGTGATCAGTAAGAAAAAAAATCTACACAAAAATTTCTAAAGGATATGAACTATTAGCATCATTTAAAAGCGGCTTCTCTTTTGCAATGTGAAGGGATTCTTAAATGCGCAAATCTAACTCGTTAGGTGCAGAGCATAAAATAGAAAAATTGTCCTCGGAAATACGGCTGCTACACTGTTCGGTATGAAGGCGGATAGATGAATGAGGAGGTTGAGCTAAAGGCCTCCCGGTACGAAAGCTAACTCCGCGGTGCTGGGCGATCCTGACGTAAAAAGGCAGCGTCGTCATGCCGACGTAGCCAGACGAACACTGTACGCAACTAAATTTATATACCAGGGATGCCCGCATCCGCTTAGGAATCCTATCTTTGTACCGAAAGAAAGAACCAACTCGCAGCAGATTCACAGTAATTACATTTAATTTTACCGCAGGAAAGTGGTGTTTAAAATTGTTTTTAATATCCCGGGACATCTTGCTCATAAAATCACCAAAATAATGGTTGAGAATAATGCTAATAATGATTCGTTTTCTTTTTTGGACTCAAAAATTACTCGAGTAGGTAAAGCTTTCACTTCTTCAGTTTTTCGTAAAGCTACTTTTACTGGATTGGGCATAAGTTTCTACAGCAACTGTAACTATAGATTTAAAATTAATGCGATTAAAACCTTATTAAATCGTGCCTACAACATTTGTTCTAGTTTTGTTTATCTGCATGTTGAATTTAATTTTTAGTCTCATTTTTTTATAGAAACGGATTCCCTTCCTCAATTGTTCATACTCATTAAAAAAATTTCAGCCAAGAAATATTCAGGTATTAACGATGTCGCCGATTCGGTGCAACAGCTCTAGAGAGTATTTCCATATTTTGGTGATTTTACGAGCAAGATGTGCCGGGATATTGAAAACCTTTTTAAACGCCACTTTCCTTCGGGAAAATTAAATGTGATTACTCTGAATCTGCTGCCAGTTGGTTCTTTCTTTCGGTACAAAGATAGGGTTCCTAAGCGGATGCGGGCATCCCTGGTATATAAATTTAGTTGCGTACAGTGTACGTCTGGCAACGTCGGCATGACGACGCTGCCTTTTTACGTCAGGATCGCCCAGCACTGCGGAGTTAGCTTTCGTACCGGGAGACCTTTAGCTCAACCTCCTCATTCATGTATCCGCCTTCATACCGAACAGTGTAGCAGCCGTATTTCCGAGGACAATTTTTCTATTTTATTCTCTGCACCTAACGAGTTAGATCTGCGCATTTAAGAATCCCTTCACATTTTAAAAGAGAAGCCGCTTTTAAATGATGCTAATAATTCATATCCTTCAGAAATTTTTGTGTAGATTTTTTTTCTTACTGATCACTTTTGTCACTTTTGTCAAGAACTAACCAATTTTGGTTTTTATTCTTTCAGACTTACTGAAGATGGAGCTGGTCTCCGAAACGTTTAAAATTGACTTATACAGATATTTTAAATTTAGCTTCGTTAAATTCTATTAAATATAATACCTATCCGTGCTGTAGTCTTCGTCTTTAAATTCTTATATCAATCAGATACGTAAGAAGCTAACGAAATCCACCAGATTTTCCCAGGAAGTCCAACACATTTTACTTAAAGTAGTACAAAATATTTGCAGTTCACTTGTTCATCCAAATATGCATTCCGGCATTGAAGCCTGGCGTGACCGAGACAAAAATACAACTAACGGAGTATTCAAAAAGCTGAAAAATGCCGCCCACTTATGATTCATTCAAGAACTAAAAAATTCTTCAACGGCCAGAATACGGCCAAATCTCTCATGTAGGTATTATGTACAGTATCCTTGAAATAAATGAAAATTCTGATTTCGATATCAAATTTAATCACAAACTGACTAAAGCTCACAGTCCCTTAGTACCTGAATGGCAAAGTTCTAAGAATTTTGGTTTTCGCTCGCTAATAATTCTGGTCCTCCCTACCTTTTGATACTAGAGAAACTCCCTCTTATTTGACCTTCAAAACGCGGCTTGAAACTTGCATGCTCTCTGATTACTAAGCAAATTAAACGTAAATACCGATGTAATAAGGGTTTAAAATAAACTAAAAAGTAAAACAAGACCTCATTTTTAAACTCTCTTCTCCACTGCGAAATATTGGCAGGCTATGCCGCTATACTACAGAGCTATAATTCAAACAAATGACCAACTGACAAAAATCCACTGATCAAATCAATATTCAAACGTATCAAATGTACCCTCAAATTCTAATTTTTCTCAAGTTGATATTAGCATATGTATTTCTATGTGCTTGACTAGTTCAAAGTACAAATATTAGTACACCCAATTATTTCTGTGGGTAACTGCAAAATGTGTTCATTTCTAAATAGGTCATAGAATTAATCCTCGTATAGCTTATTCGACCCGCAACACTAGTTTAGTCGACTGTAAGATATCAAGTTAATTTTTATGTTTCACTTGTGATAATGTACAAAAATGTGGTAAATAAGTCCCTAAAAATCTTTCCCGTTACTATTATTCACTTTCACATCTTCTACGCTAGTATTTTGAAAACTTGGTCATTTGTGTTTCTTCTCTCAGCAATTAAATTTTTAAAATCAATAAAAATGTCAGTATTTAGCGTTTTACATTCACAGCATCCTAACTGAAATTCAAAATAATTTATTGTTTATTAGTGATGTGGTACGATCTACTGTGTGAAGTTAGGAGAAAAGGAGTATTTACCTATTTTTTCTGGGTTGTTGGTGTGAAAAAATAAAAAATAAAAAATGTGTATTTCCAAGTTGTCACATGAGATACATGCCAACATATTGGCTTTTAAAAGTTTCTTAATATAGGACATCCTAAAACAAATGTTCCATACGAGGAGTAGTAATTGACAAACCATCCGAGGTGTACAAGTAGATAAGCCATACGAGGCATAATAATAGACAAAATATACAAGGCGTACTAATAGACAAACCATTCGTGGTGTGCTAGTAGTCTAACAAAAGTTCTATCCTAGGAGTACTAATTGACAAACCATCCGAGGTGTACAAATAGATAAGCCATACGAGGCATAATAATAGGCAAACTATACGAGGTGTACTAATAGTCAAGCTATCAGAGGTGTGCAAATACATAGACCATACGAGCCAGATTAATAGACAAAATATACGAGGCGTACTAATAGACAAACCATACGTGGCGTGCCAATAGTCTATCTCTGTCAAGGGTAGTTGAATGAGAAATGAAAAATATGCCCTAAAAATATGCAAAGCCCTATCACCACCAAAAACATATTTCATATCTTCTCGATATTCACCACATCATGCGGACATGGGTATATGGGATAAAATAGAGATACAGTGTAAGCCGGTTACCACTCATGATTTACAAATATCTACAAAATATTGGTAGAAATGGGTAAACATATATATACTCAATATCAAAATTCATAGCTTGTACAACATACGGACAGAAAGATAATTTTACTACGATTCATATGCTCAAATTGCACTTTATTTCATTAATTATATTTAACATTAATCCGATTCACAGAAACGCCCTCTGGGGAAGTGATAGATCTATTTTTGAATCATTTCGCTAGTGCAATAAAATTTATTAACCGGATGGTTTTTGCGTAAAGAAATGAAATAGAAACATGTATATCTATATATGTAGATACATATATATACCTACACACGTACACACACATATTAATATATATACTTATTGAAAATGAAATATTAGAAAAAATACATATATAAAATAAAAGATAAAAGCAACCTACCATCTACTACACAGAAAATGACAGTTGAGCTCACTGTAATCCTAAGAAATTTTTCGCCAAAAAAATAACTAAAAGGAAAAGAAGACTTCGAAAAACATAAAAATGAACTGGTTTTTAATTTCTTCACAGAAATTTTTTAAGAAAAATCAGTTTATAGTCAAGAAGAAACACAACTCTTCAGCATTATACGGACATGTGTACGTGGGATAAAATGGAGTAACATTGAGGCCGGATATCACATCTGAGTGGAGAATATTCACAAATTTGGCACATATAGGTAGGTTAGGCTTTGATCTAAAGTGATAATTTTAATTACAGAAATTTAGAGTTTTTTCCGATTGAAAGTTCAGTGCTATTGTGCGCTGAACGCACGAAAAAAAACATAAAAAAATAAAAAGACTAAATGCAATGCTTAAATTACCCCCTTCCCCCACCTCAGCCGAAAATCGATTGAAAACATCTTCGAGAATGATTTTGAAATCGCGAGACAACGTTAGCCAAAATTTAATTTATTATAAACTTTACACAACCCTCACATCTATAAACCTGTTTATTGGTGTACACACAAAGTGTATTTCATGGTATATTTGTCATACAGACGTTAAATATTAATACAGAAAAGAGAAAGAAATGACCAAATAAAGATGAGGAAATATTCCTAATTATGGAAAGAACGTTCGTTCTGCTGCATTGAACTGACGGCTGTGGTGCTCATTGTTGTCGACAGAAATAAGTAAGATGAATATACGAATCGCTTAGCAAACGTAAAATGAAATAGTTTCTAAATTTCTAACAGAAATTTCAGGAAAAATTAAAATTTCTGATAGATGGGAAGTTCACACCGAGATGCTGCAGGCCCTATGACAGAGATGCAAAATGACGTGACACATTTACTCTAAATTCTTTTCCAGTTTTAGAGTTTTTGATATGCTGGGGAAGCTTGTTCCACAAAAAAGCTCCAGAAACTGAGAGTGATTTTTGTCCCACGTTAGATGAACGGTAACTGAATAAAACATCGTTCCTCCGGTTTGGTCTTTCGTTTGGGATTTTAGATGGAAAAAAATTTACCACCTCTGCATTACTTTGGGGGAGGTACAGAGAGGAGAATACTCGTCGAGCTTTCTGGATCATAAATCTGTTCGGTATTGGGATCCAGTCGAGTTTTCTTAAAACAGGGGTGACATGATCGTATTTTATTGAAATTTCTTTTGCATACCACTTTGGCGGCGAAGTTTACACATTTTTGCAACTCTTCCTGACGACATTGAGGTAAATCTCCCCACACAAGACTGCAGTAGTCCAGACGCGATAAAACTAAAGACTGAATCACTAATAATCTAGATTTTTCGTCAAGTGTGTTCTTTATACGATGAAAGAACATTAAGGTTCCGTTAATTTTGTTGCACATTGTTTCTACGTGTGAATTGAAAGTCATATTTTTGTCAAACCAAACACCCAGATTTTTAACCTTATCTACTGGTTTAATTGTATCGTCTCCAAATGTTAGCTTGAATGGTGGTAAATTTTCAGTCGCATTCTGTGATCCAAAAATAATGCATTGCGTTTTACTTGCGTTAAGTTTGAGGCCATTATGGTCATACCACAATTTCAGATTTCTCAGAAGGTTTTCAGCGTTGGCTTGTGTTTCTTTTAAATCCGCTGTTGAGCTTGTCATGGCAATTTGCACGTCATCAGCATACATTGAGATTTTTGTGTTTGCCGGCATGGTGGGGAAATCATTGATGAAAATTGAAAATAGGAGTGGGCCGATGATTGAACCTTGAGGAACGCCAAAATTATTTGGTATGAATGATGACATTTTGTTATTGTGACTATTATTACTGTTACGATTATTTTGCTATTAATTTCATTTGAATTATAACAACCTCCAGTGCATAGAAGTAGAGAAATATTTGCGAGAACTATTAACTGTATGAATCTCATTCCATTACAAATAGGAATTTCAACATTAATCGGAATCCGCACGAAAATATTTGTTTGCATAAGAGTAATAACGGCTTTAATTTAGCTTCCGGTTGGTAACAAGGAATAATTATATTGCGATTTCTAATTATTGTCTCGTAATGATTGCTAACTTTGTGAAATGCTATAGAACAGGGAGCCCAAAGCAAATAGATCAAAGTTTTCTGCTTGCATGTCCAGTTATTTAGCGTAACCAAGTCCCGAGAGAAAAGTCAATGAGAATTTTTACAAATATTGTGATTTAAGTAGAGCTTGCAGGGATGCTGCAGATGATTAAAAAATAATTTTTCACCTGCATTCGAGTCAGTGAAGGTGTTATCTTTTTTGAAATTCTTTCTTCAAATAGAATCATAAATTCACTGGTTAATGTGCACAACTCGAAAAGTTAAGCACGGCTATTCATTAGAAATCCCGGAACTATAAGCATCGTAAAAGCATTTTTTTCACCGTGAACGCAAGGCCACACACACACTGCTTAGGTTACTCGGGTGAAGTTGCAGCAACTTGGATGGGAGCTTTTGCTTCACTCTCCATATTCCCCAAATTTGATTCCCTCTGATTTTCATCTGTTTCGGTTACTGCGAAATGCATTGAATGGGTAAAGGTTTGATTCTAATGAAGACGTGAAAAGTTTCTTGGAAATATTCTTCACGCATAAATAGCCTAAATTCTTCGAACAGAGAATTAAAAATCTACCAATCCAATCAGATGACAAATGATAATTTTAATAGTAGCAAATGGTAACTATTGTATCAATCAAACACATTCTTCAAAATGATTTATTCGGTTCAATTTCTACTTAAAAAAAACTTTATAACCAACCCAATATTAAACTGATTAAAAACAATTACTATATTTCTGTATTAAAAATGTGAACACATAATCTTGATGTGCGATAGAGCATGATTAAAAAATTATTATTATCATTGCTTCCCTCTTTAGCACGGCTATTAGGCAAAATGGTAGCCTTGAGTACAATTTACTCAACCATATTTGACAAAGATAAATAAATTTCATCCTCTTTTACTCATTTAATTTCTTTTCTTTTTTTCAGTGACGTTCCCCCCCGAGATCGTGCGTCGGACGCGGGCTGCTTTACAGGGTATCAAGTTGGTCACCACTCACATGAAGAATTTCATCGAAAATCCACCTCTGAATGAGACAACTTCTGCTCCTGGTAACACAACTGCTGCTCCTGGTAACACAACTGTGCTCCCTAATCCCACAGAGTCAGCAGGACCAAATACTACACTGAATGTACCAGATACTGATGCAACAACAACAACAACAACGATAAGTGAAGAATCTACTACAACTACTACTCCCCAGGCAACTCCACCTCCTTCGGTTAATGCGACTCCCCCATCTACAACAACCCTGACGACCACAACAGTTGCACCTTCAACGCCTAATACTGTGGCACCTTCGACAAGGGATCCTGCTACGAATTCGTCAGGAAACCGAAGCTCAGGAATCGTCCCTGCGGGAAGGGGCCTCTTCTTGAGTCACGTTATTATGGCCATTCCAGAGCAAAGGAAAGCAAGCGAGCTGCCTGGCGGAGGAATGAGATTCTCAGTTTCTGAAACCATAGTTTCCTTACAGATTGCGTTGAACGCATCTGAAAGAGTAATGATGGATAAACTCAGCGCTGAGACAGTGATTGTGCTCGAAGAAAGCCTTGCAAATTTAATTGTGATAAATAAATCATTGCCAATTATTAATTTGGACGAAGAAAAGGAAAAGCTTCTATTTTGGGCTAAATTCCTTCTGCTGTCAGTAAAGCATTCCCTCCAACGGATGAGAGACGAGGAAAATGCTAACTATTTACTCAGCAAAGCAGACGATATAACGATCGTGATAACAGCCGGATTCTGTGTACTAGCTATCATTTTTGTTGGGGCTCTGCTCGCTTACAGCTTAAAATCACGGAAAGAAAACAGAGGGAATTACAAGATTGATATGTCTTCTAAGAAGAGCAATCTCAGGAACAATCCAAGCAAGAATCCAGACTCAAGTACCGACCAAAACCCAGATGATCCGAATTCTTTTTTCAGCATTCCTAGTGGAGTGACGGTTCAGACGCGCTCCAACCCCATGTACTCCTCTCACCGCAGCGTGGACGTGGAGCGTCTTCCTACAGTGTCAACTCATGACAAGTATCGCAATGACGACACCAGAAGTGATGACAACTCGAGAACTGGTACCGAGAGCAACGCCAATGGACGTGATCGCAGGGCAGTTTCTCCGAGCGCCGACTCCTCCGTCACAAGCTTCAGAGAACCAGGCCGGAACAAAGACAGAAAGTATGATGCCGCCAAAGACAATGAAGGTTTCCTAGACGACGATGCTGTTGAAGCTCGTAGAAATTCCGAATCTGTGTTGTAAGTGAAACTTTTTGAGCATTGAAGAGTGTATAAAACAATCCCTTAAAATCCGCAGTTTTGAAAAATGGCTTGCGAATGTGCTCAGAGCACGTACGGAGAGATAGAAATGATAAACGATAGGTTCTAGTCAATGATACTTTATCATGTAGTGGATAAAATATGCAATGGACACAAGAACCACGAAAACGATTTGTTCTCATTTCAATAAGATGAGCAGGAATGCACGACTGTACGAGTTGTATTATGTAATTCAATTTTTGACATTAGGCAACTCATAGGTGAGGTGAAGTCTCTCAATTAAGTTTCATTGTGTCTCTGAAGTAATGTCTCCCTAAGCTAATGCCTCAAGTTTATCGGCATAGAGATTACTTTCAGCTGAATATTAAATTTTATTAGGAACTCAGACTTAACATAGAGCACTCTAAGCCGAAGGCGTTCTTTGACATAACGAGAGATGCTCTGCTGTTCACACGTCAAGATGTCAATTTAGCGAGTGTTTTCTTACAACTGGTTATGTTGGCTGTCATTTAATGGGTAAACTTGAATATCTCTACATCAACTACAAGCTCAAGAATGTCATTTGCACTGACACTCGGATACAACACTTTAGCATAACGATAACGACTGGATCCCTCAATTTAATTAACTTGTGCATATGAATTAGAATTATTTTTCGTATGAGATTGGACGTTGAATGGAATGAAAAACTTTGTCTCATCATTGGAACAGCGACTTTGCCAACTTTTTGACCTACGTGTGGACAGGTTCATCCATGTTTTAGGTGTCTGGATTCTTCGAAGCCAAATATGAAATAGCTTTTACTCCTGTTAGGGGTTTACTTTACCCTCTTCGAATGGCCGTTGTTTATTTTCACTTGTTTCTCAAGAAAATACCCAATATATATTTTTTCACCTTAGAAACATATTTGAGCTAGCTTACTGCATACAAAAATATGGAAATTTGTGTCTTCAACTAAAGTTAAGATCATCTTGTCAAGACATCAGACCTGAAACATAGCGCACTCGAACACCAAAGCGTCAGTCGGGTGTGGGACATGAAGCTTCTGTGTGAAAACTACCGATTTATGTACTGTAATTTCATTGTTTTTATATGAACAAATCTATAATAATTTGTTATGAATAGGATTTAATAAAAATTTATTTCACAAATGAGCTCATGAAATGAGGCATAGTATAAAAGTCTTGAAACTACTAGTCTTGAGCTGAAAACTGGACAGAGTGAGTTCTGAAGAGTGAATAAAATGCATTTAAATATGTTTGACCGATTTCATTGCGGCATATATTTTACGATATGTCTGAAAACTCCTAGCGGCCGTTGGGAAATCATCGCTGGTAAAGTTTTATAACTAAGTTTCACTATTGTCAGTTATTTTCAGCGAAATGATGTGAACATTGCTTTGCTCGTTATTAAGTCAAAACCTTCAGATAAATAGCAAGCTAACAAAAGTCAATGCCCCTACTAAAGCCAATACCTTGTTGTACTTTTCGAATAAGGAAAAAATTGTACCGACGTTACATATTCACGGCCAGCAAAACACTTATTTGGCTCTAGCGTAAAAACACGGTACATTAGTATGTCTGGAAGGCATTTGTATTCTCTACCTCCAAGTCCTACTTACCAGCAAGGGCTTTAGTCTATTCAGTGATTAGACTTTATTATATGAATGCATTGACTTGAGGGTTAACATACAACAGTACGCATCGCCCCATCAGTATTGACTAGCCCTACTAAGGTTCCTGAAAATAACATCGGGTCAGTCACAGCCCGAATGCCTCGAGGGTGAATAATATTGTTGCTTAGGAGCTCAGGATTTGGAGTGTTGTTACAATAGCTTAGGGGTAGTAGGACATGGATCACCCTTCATTTTAAGATTATGAGTGTTACCTCACCTAGCTAATGGAAGTATGGATTCAACATAGAGCACTCTAAGCCGAAGCTCTGCTGTTCACACCTCAAGATGTAAAAAGTAAAATAGCTGGAGATAAGTCTTGCAGTAATTTTCTAAGAAAAATAAAATACTGTAGGTCACGGATATTTTAAGGTAATTTAAAAATGTTGAGAAAAAATTACTCATTGTTGGGTAGAAGTGCAAAGCAAACACAGTCTCTGAGAACAGCCCTCAGAAAACTGTTGTCCGAAACCAAAACTACACGAGTGCAGTTTCAAATTCTTATCGCAGCATATAACGGTTGATGAATACAGCTATTCAATATTTGTCAACTAGGGTAGCAGCTCGGAAGTGAAGGATTTCATTAAAGTCGGAAGAAGAGCGAGGTTTGAGCGAGAGAAATGGTAATCTGAGAATAAAAATCCAAAGGAATAACGTGAATTATTCTAGAAATGATTTGCTCAAATCTCGAACACATATAAATTTTTGAAGTATTTTGTCAACTCCACAATGTGTAATACTATTCGAAGTTTGAATAAATGTGAGCGTTTGCTCAACTATAGGTACAATATCATGGAATTACGACTTGACCATTTCATGTTTACTACTTCATTTTACCGTATTGAAATTTAACGTAATTATCAACAACCACAATATTCCAGGGCGAACTTTTCAGAATGTTAATTTCCCCAACGCAAACGTGCAGCAGCTTCCTGCTCGTGATTACAGCTGGTCAGATTGTAGTTCCTAATTTTTCGTATCATTTTAATTCTAAAATTATCTCAACAATGACCGGTACGTATTTATAATGTAAATACTCTTGAACTCTTGCGTACAAGATTCTAGGAAGCATCGTGTGCTCAGAGTTAACTCGGAAATGAGAATATTTTGAGTTTCATAACCCTACGGCTAAGTTGTAATGAGTTCGCCATAGGTGCTATCTTAGTTGGGACTTCTAAACTATGTTGGTATGGTTCATTTATGGCAAGGGGCTGGTCTCAGCAGCTGTAAGAACACTTCTTTATATGAACATATTCTACCTTCGAGGGAAGACCCTCTTTACAATAGAAAAATGCGAGGGTATAATATTTCAAAAGAAAATACGTGGAAAGCTCAAAAATTGCATTATTGTCTTTTGTCACTGTAGTGTTAGGAGACCTGAAAAAAAACTGTACTGCAGCCCTTTCTCTGATTTGAGCTGAGCATTAAATTACGGAGGCAGGCAAAATTTAACTGGAAAGAAGTTATCATTGCTCATTACGGAAAATATACTCTGGCTTGCGCACAGAATGGAATCAAAGCACGAGTCTTTTAACACTTTAGGATGACTTTCTTTACGTATAAATAATCAGGAAGCATTTATTAATCTTAAGTTTCATAATATCAGAATTATTGCGTACTTGTACACTATAGGCAATTTTCTTGTTCGGGGAAAAAATTGTTTTATGTGTTACTGGTAGCTGGAGTGTTAATTGTTTGTAATTCCAAAATTTAGATATGTAAAAAATGTCGTTTCTTTTCCCAAGAAGTTTTCTTTGTTCAGGTTTCAAACTCAATTCATCAAACAAGTAACTTGAAACTGGGATAAGATTTCCTAAATAATTTTCATTAAAATCGATGACGATTTTAGTGGTCCTATGCTCATTGTAAACTATCACTGCAGGCAGCTCGCTAACTGAAGTCTGTAATACTTCCTTGACATGTGATCGAACGATGGCGCACTAAGTATGCGGTAATTTGCATATGCTGATTCACCAGCATTTGAAGTTCTGAAAGTTTCACCATACATCAAAACGTTGGGGGAAGCAAAATCTGTGGATATGGCAGCTTCTGGAATTTATTGCAGATTTCACTAGTGGGCAATATTTTTCGTAGAACAGAAAATAAACAGAACTTTAGGAAAATCAAATTATATAACATGCAATGTACCAATGTTTTTCATAATTGATGTTCAGTTCTTAATCACTCTCTCGAAACTATTAAAATTGGTAATTAAATGATTCTTTACATGAAAGATGCCGATAAGGACAAAATTGATTCAGAGAAAACGAACAGGTTCTCTATCAGAATACCAAGAAATAGAAATTTTTGAAGCAATTAGAAATGTTAAGATGGAAGAACCCATAATCAAAACGGGTGGTAATTTCAAGTCACAATTTAGGGAAAAAAGTAAACCAGGTATCTAAGTATGTCATCATGAAAACAAACGTTTCGGACCATGAGAAATTTATCTTCAGGGCTTTAAAAAACAATAATTCGAAGGGTTAAAAAATTGTTAACTCTATTTCTTCTAAACAAACTGAAAGTAAAACATTGACGTTAAAAAGGCAACATAAAAAAACTAAAGAACATTTCAACAAACATGGGAAAATTTCTCCGACGTATCGCATTCATTTATTGACGGGTAGTTTGTTAAATGTACAATTATAAATCTATTCTAAAATTCGGCGATCAAATATTACGCTGCATTATTTCTATTCTCCATGTGTTACTGAGAACGTTACACTTAAAGCACAAAATTTATGGACTACGTAGGCAATCCATAATAAAGGAATTCTAACACCCCATTACATATGAGGAAATACTCTAATTTCAATTCACGTGCATCGATGAGAAGGCTAATTTGCACTGAACTCGTAAGCGTGGTTTTAAGACTGAGTACATAGAAATGTAAATTATATAAAATCAAGGAATTAAGCGAATTAACATTACTGAAACAGTAGTTTCTTGAATTTATCGCATATTTATTCACCAAAGGGCTCCTCACCGAAGAACTAACATATTCAAAGACACAGTAGCGCAATGCATGCAAATACTCTAAAGAACTCCGCGCAAAAACGACAAATAAAAAAATAATTGGAGGGCAAATATGTAGAATGTCCTAACCCACAAATCACAGGTCAAAACTGGCAGAGTGGATTTTGTGTGAACCTCATAGCGACGTAGACGTCTTTCAGGCAGAGTGGCCTAGTTCCTACTTCAGTTCCTAATTAGTAACTTGGCTAGGAAAAGCCAGTTTGGCAACCCTGCGATAAACACCAAGCCTCTAACTTAAGTGTCCTAAAATTCCGTGTTTTGTGGGTTCGGACACTCAGCATATTTGCCCTCCAATTGTTGGCCACGAAATTGCGACTCACTACCGGAATTCAAGAAGAACTTAGGTTCAAATTATGTATTTATTGATTCACTAATGGAATAAACGTAGACAGTCAATAATATGATGCGATAATTAGGGATCGCATTTTAGACGTTGCGTACGCACCAACACACATCAACCACAACACACACACACACTCACACACCTGTACTAGCGCCGCAACTTGAAGGCTGGCACCGAGAGCTGCAGCATCAGCAGCAACCTGAGCGTCCGTCCACCAGCCAAATTCTTTGTCTGACCTAATAACGTCGGGAGCAGGTGGGCGTTACAGGAGCTAAGTGACGTTTGCATGGCGATATCATGAGTAATTAATTAGCTTCGAGCCTGTAAGGTAATGTAGTCTCGCTCTAACTATTTACTTCAGCCACAGATTGACCTTATTTTGTTGATTTTTCCATCGAATTTCCCCAATATACTTTCGGTCACATCTTGCTCTTCGTAATGAGTCCTCGCAGAAGTCAGAAGAAATAAGGCTGAGTTTGCCTAATAGATCATTAAGTACATGCAGTACATGTATTTTAATTAAGTATGCATTGGTCGCGAAATAGTTTGTGATGCTCGTCAATGAAGTCTTCATGTTGCCGCAACGAAGAGTTCTATTAAGCTCCGACCACCAAAGTGCGAAAATGCTTTATTGATGACCTCAGGATGACAAAAAAAAAGAGTGAAATTGAAAGCATATACTTTACATATATAGTATTTGTAGCCAAACTAGAAAATTATATTTGTGAAAATATACTTTTTCAACTTCACACCAATAACAACCAGAAAATAATAAGAGCGGCTCTAATTCAAAATACTTCAACATCAGACAATTAGTGCTAGGCACGTAGGAGGCAACGGACAATGACGGACTCTTCCGTTCTACCATCCTTGCCGCAGCTGGGCATTTCTCACCCACTGCCAGAGGCTCCTCACCCACTGCCAAAGGCTTCTCACCCATAACCAGAGACTTCTTCCCCCACAACCAGAGGCTTCCACCCCCACTGCCAGAGGTTTCCTCACCCACTGCCAGAGGCTTCCTTACCCACTGCCAGAGGCCTCCTCACCCACTGCCAGAGGCTCCTCACCCACTGTCAGAGGCTTCCTTACCCACTGCCAGAGGCCTCCTCACCCACTGCCAGAGGCCTCCTCACCCACTGCCAGAGGCTCCTCACCCACTGCCAGAGGCCTCCTCACCCACTGCCAGAGGCTCCTCACCCACTGCCAGAGGCTCCTCACCCACAGCCAGAGGCCTCCTCACCCACTGCCAGAGGCTCCTCACCCACTGCCAGAGGCTTCCTTACCCACTGCCAGAGGCCTCCTCACCCACTGCCAGAGGCCTCCTCACCCACTGCCAGAGGCTCCTCACCCACTGTCAGAAGCTCCACACCCACTGCCAAAAGGTCAACACGTGGTAAGGCTAAAGGAATAATAACCTATGCCGTGAAAAGTCCGGCCACATGATGTCACGTGAACTCGTATGCTCGCCAATCTTTCACTAAATGTTTCGTGCAAACTTCGGATCAAATTGTTTTGAAGAAGATATGTTATAACCCAGTTGGAAAACAGCGTTATAATGAAAAAGATTATAGCGCATTTAAGAACCTCACTACATTACTTCGTTTAAAACTCTTTAGCCAGGTGGGCTATTTCAACATTGCGGAGAGAAGAAACCATATTAAGTATAGACTGTAGGAAATGGGGAATTTATGCAAACGGTTTGTTCTCACACAAAATACCCATCACGTAGAAAAAATAAATTGGGAATGGAGAGATAGACAAAAACCAGTCAGGAAGGAAGAGCTAGAAAAAACAACGAAAAGATGGTCATGAAGGCATGAACACCAAGAAAATTAAACTATAGGGATGATAGACGGAAGTTTTGAAGGCTTTCGTAGCTAAGGTATGAAAAACTCATTCGAGAAAAATTAAAACGGAAAAATACTGCAGAACGCCCATGTTCGAAAAGGTGTTCGATGAAATTATGCAGTCATTTCACGTGAAAAATGAAAAATTAAAAATACCGTTTGTATTACGCAACATTTTGAACTAAAATCCTATTAGATTGTCACACACAAATATACTACAACGATAACCAGTTTCACGATAATCGTTTACTGAATTTCCATCCAAATAAAACGAAATGTCATTGCTAGCCTTCCAACTACTTTACATCCATGAAGAGCGACTAAACACTCCCGGAAATAAACTTTCGAAAACTTTTCAATCCAACTAAAGCCTGTTTAGAAAATAAGCCAATTTTTCGCGTTTTGAAACAAATGACTAGTGAATACGTCTAGCAAGAAATCGATTGTAATAACTAATTAAAGTTTGATCACAACCAACCACAAACAGAAAAAAATATTCCATTCTAAAGATCTTTCTTCAAGCGTGATATGTTGGAAGCATCACAACTGCAAGAATTTGTCGGTTGTGTATGAGAGGGCACCATCATGAAAATCCCAGTCTAAAGGTATGTGCAGTTCAAGCTCTCATAGAAAAGTTAAATAGCTGAAGGTAAAAGAAATGTGGCTCAGTTCCAATGTGCGTTCCAATATAATCAAAGACATAGCAGAAAAATCCTTACTAAAAATCAAGCGAACGTCTTACAAAAATACAGAAATGAGCAAAGTATCCTGACCTTAAAATATAAACTGGATTCATCCAGGTATACAAATTAATCTGAAAGAAAAAGAAAATGAGAACGGATGCGAACACTCAAGAGATCGTCCACACAAATAGGTAGACCCGGTCACCAGTTCCACATTGCAGTCTAAAAATCATTAAGTTTGCTCATTAAAATTTCACATTAAAAATTATAAAGTTAATTTCGAACAATAGGCTGGCGGCATTCAGGAATTCTTAGGATGTCTCAAATCATACTAAGTAGTTAACAAAGCAACATTTTTTGCAAAGTTCTTGCCTTGATGTTAATGTGCATGTCATAGAATTTATCCTCGAATTATGCTTTCGAAAACAATTTTTGAGCCTACATACCCGGATATGTTGATAAAGGGAAAGTAGAGGTTGACTTTTTCGGTGATAAATGCGGACGACGATGAAGATCAGCAGAAAAAGTACAAGTATACATAACGTATATATTTGAAATTAATCGCCTCGTCTAATGAATGCAATGGTACATCTTATCATCTAAAGTAGAAAATGTAAACATTTAGAGCCGTTTAGAAAATAAGATGAACATAATCCCATTGAAAATGCTACTGCATATGAAAAAAATATAGGAGGGAAGGTTTCATTCACCCAGACATTAGATAGCGTACATATTCTTATTTGTCAAGTCTAGGAACGTATTCTGAGAGAGACTCGGCAACGCTGAAGATCTTACTTCTAGAGTAAACTACAAACTCTCTTTAAAATTTCCAAAATTATCACGTTTACCAGCTCATTCCAATAAGGACGGGTTCTAGGACGTAGTACATGTTCTAGGACGTAGTTCTCGGACGTAGTTCAACATGCGTGCCATAAAAGCCCTAGGCACACCTCTTCCTTCGGATGACGAGGTAGGCGACGAGGAGCGGGAGTGGTGTGAGGGAAGCAACAACAATCGGCACTAATATCGCGATATCGCCCAGCGGGGAGAACGAAGACAGGGCGATCTGAAACCATGAGGTATATGAGCGAGAACATTAAGTATGAAGTATCTCGGCATTGCTAATATCGGCACACGTGTATCGATTCTTTGAGTTCCCACAGCAACTCTGATAGACGCGTTTGAAACATCACTAACCATTGATGGTAACAGTCTGATTACCCATTTGACAGGGTACTTGTCTACATATTACATGTCCTACTTAAGAATGGATCATACATGTATTGCTTGATTGATGATTGATAATAAAAGTTGGTTTCAGCCTCCGTTTCTTCAACAAAGATATTCAAGGAGAGGAAGGATGAAGGCACCATTTAGTATGGAGTTGAGGGAACGCAGAATCTATGCACAAAGCGTGCTCTCGCTCAAGATCCCGTGCGCATAGAAACAATAAATGGAAAAAGAAAGTTAGGAAACAAGATAAAAGTTAAAAAGAAAGTCAGAAGTACGGAAAAACAGGACAGCAATGAACCGAAGAAAGATGGTCTCTAAAGGCCGCGACTCACTAGCAAAATTTCGCTAGCATACTCGCGAGCATGCTGGCAAGCGCGCTGAGTTAGGTGCTCCGTTGGAGACACCTTCGAGTGCGGTGGTACCGTGGTAGACCGCTGATCAAGCTTCAGTTCGTGGAGGGAGCTCCATGCTTCAGTTGATGATCAACTGTCTTGAGGGAAGGTGTGCGCTACTCGAAAGATGAAGCACACATCACGAGAGAAAATCCTTCTTCGAAGCACTCTTGCGCATTTAGTTATTAAAAACCTACATGCCATCAAACGTAGGAAAAAAGGATGGACAAAGCTTCGTTGGAATTTTTCAAGAATTAAGACTTGGTGTTAACAATGAAGACTTCAATTTTTTCATGAATAATGACATATATATGGATTGATGAATTATTTCATTCATCCTATTCTTCCCAACATTACCAATAACGGTGGCAATATTATGAAAATTGGAATGAATAAATAAATCATTATTATCTCAGATGTTAAAATAAATAGACGGCAAAAAGAAAAAATAGAAATAAATAGACAAAATAGACAAGATATCTGACTCTTCAAACTAGAAAGCGTCTACTCGCACTGATCCCTTCAATGCATCCGGCACTTTATGATGTATTTATTAAAGGAGAAATGAAAGACTATATCGTGTGAGAGGACGTGTGGTTTTGATTTTTGAATATAGGTGAGCGGTACAAAATGTAAAATAATAAATTAATAGGGTTTTCAAGTTCAATGTTTCCAACTTCTAAACAACAAGTGAACATCAGTTTAAAAATTTAAAGTTAAAATTTTTTGTAATATTAATCTATTTTCATTTTTAAAATTCAATTTCTTATTATTATTCACTTCTCGTTTGTGCTCGCATGAAGTATATTATCGTAATAATAAGAGGCAATAAAGTAAAATGAAATTTTCGAAAATATATATTACACGGAAATAGTCATAAAATGAAAGTATGAACTCCCTAATACCATGTTACATTGAATCCCTTGATTTAATAATTAACTACTAAATTACTAAACCATCGGTAATATTGAATCACTACGAAGATCGACCCAGTAAACTATTTGACGCGCACAAAATAAATTGTCTTCGGTACTACGCATGAAGTGTTTGTAATTTATTTGCAATGTCATTAAAGAAATGGTTCATGACCATTACTTCTTGGGCAGTTTTTGTACCACGTTTCCTCGGTACTTCATTCCTGTACGAAGCAGTTTTCCCTTTCCAAAAACTCTCGTGTTCTGGAGAAGCGTCTATGAAGTGCAATGTTTGCGCTCTTGACCATTCTACATACATTGGAGCCAGGGTTGCGGAGTCGGAGGAATAAATTTGCGACTCCAACTCCGACTCCGACTCCACCTTTTCAAAATTTGGCGACTCCGACTCCGACTCCGACTCCACCTTTCCAAAATTTGGCGACTCCGACTCCGACTCCGACTCCACCTTTTCCAGAATTTGGCGACTCCGACTCCGACTCCGCCTATTCACAATTTTGTGACTCCAACTCCACCTACTCATAATTTATAAGATGAATATTGACGGGATTCAATACCTCTCTTCAACAAATTTTTGTTCGAGTGGAGTTTCCATGCTTTTAGCTTATTCAAAACGTAACCTAATTTTCTTATTAAAGTAATAAACACTCCGAACACAGTATTTTTGAGCCGCAGGAGAAGCAGTTATAGTCATTCGTATCGTATCCTAGATACAGCAGTTCAGCATTACTGAAAGCAACTGCGAGCTTGTGTATGTATATTGTAACATGCAATACAGTACATTGTAATAGAGTATATTGTAATATACAATGCAGCATATTGTAACATGCAATACGCTACATTGTAATATACAATATCCCGCCAAACTCGGTATTCACGATTCGAACTCGAGTACATAAGGCTCTGGATCTCTTTAATTGTTTTGAAAGGTACTTATTATTTTTGCTCGCGATAGCCGTGTGCTACAGGTTCCGCCGCCGTGCGGCCGGGACCCGGGTTCGAAACTCGGCGCTGGCAGTGGCGATTTTCTCTGTTGGGTATAGGAGAAAAATTCCAAGCACAATACCCCACTCTACCCAGGTGTCTGAAATGGGTACCGGTCTTGACCGGGGGGAAGCGTAATGGCGTCCTCGCGTTAGTTATAAGGCATTTGAAAATCCAATGTACAAGGTGATATGTATCAGGCTTGATTGGAAATAAAGCATCCGTAGATGCCTTCATTATTATTATAGAGCACTGGTACAGCGAAAATGAGTGTATTAATTGACCGTGAATTGAAACCAAGACAGCCAGTGCTAATTTCTTCCTATCAATTATTCTTAACAGCGTGACACAAAACGCATACATAAACACACGACGTTCATTCTTAATAGTAAACGGTTGCAGGTGTTGAAACCTGTGCATTTGTTCATTATATTCTTTATTAAAGAACAACTTTTAAACTGACTACAGAATGTTAATAATCAAGTTACTAGTGTACATGATTGGTCAAAAATGACGGGATTCAATGGTATCGTTTTAAAAAATCTCATGATAAAGATGGCAAACAAATATATCCATCCCAATAGTACGCGGTATTAAAATACAGTGTTCTCGTACTTGTGCACTGGTAAAACTCGTATCACAGATACGGTCATTAAGCATCTGTAAGCACTTCACAAACGCACACACCAACCAAGCAAGCAACAACCGTGTACTATACTTTAAATTATTGTTCGCCAAGAAGTTTTTGAAAGCTTTTCCATACCTTTTTACTGCGATAAGTCGCATTTTCTTGACCGTTGATTCGATTTTCACGCAACGTTTCTTACTTATAAACATAAGTGAGCAGATGCAAGGTTTTTCATAATGTTTTAATGGTATTTATGATACTTTCTAAGCAAGCAGATTTCCATTGTAATAACATTGAGGAAATTACGTACGAGAACATATACTCATTTATATATTGACGGACACCTGGCTTTTTATTATCCCGGGTGTCCCACAAAAAGTCCCCGATTTTTTTAAATTATATATCCACATTAAATTAACATATTTGAATTGCCTTTTTTCCCGAAGTAGTAAATTTTGTTTCCTTTTCATATAATTTAAGTTTTTGAAAATCGGTTGAATACCCACTTTACAATAATTTTGATATACTGAAAGGGGTAGAATAACTAATTGTTCAGAGGAAAATATTTTTAAACAATATTGATATTCTTCCTTATTTTGTACTCTTCAGAAAACCGAACAAACAAAAATTTAAAAGAGTAACAAATAAGAGTAACCTTTAATAACGATGAAATAAATAGAGTAATTTAGTATCCTTCGACACACCCTCTATTCCTCTCAAGGCAAGTATTACTTCTAGCCACCATTGAACGAAGAGTTTTACCCATTATTTCACTGTTTTCTTTCAGTTCCTGGAACACAATTTTTGAAAACACTTGAAACTTGAAACCTCTCAGAGGGTTTAAATACTTGGTGGTATGTAGGATACATCATTATGAAATTATTATAAACAGTAGGTATTGAGGAATGAAGAAGAACACCAGTGTTGCTTTTAAAATTTTCCCTTTGAACAATTAGTTTTTCTCCCCCCTTTCAGTAAATCGATCATCGTAAAGTGGTTATTCACTTGAGTTTCAAAAACTTAAATTATTTGAAAAGGAAACAAAATTTACTACATTGTTAATAAAAGACAATTAAAATATGTTAATTTAAAGCGGAGATATTATCAATTAAAAAGTCTGGGACATTTTTGTGGGGCACCAGGTATTGTGTTGATTGTTCTTATAAAATAAAAGGGCAAGTGTCTCCTTTAAACATATTAATAAATAGGTTTATGTATTTCGTGAGCGTAATCTCTCCTATGTTATTACAATGGAATTTTAGGATTTAAAAGTTGAGGGCAACTATTCGAACATTTATTTCAAATACAGAAGAAATTCACGGGAACAACAGCAAGTCGTTTCCCGAGATGCGCAAAAAAATAAACAGTCCCCAAGTTAGGCGTATCTTGAGGATTCCAACAGTACGCACAGCAGCGTCCTCTGTAGTATTTTTATTATTAAATTCCTTTGAAATGGAGACCAAAGATCTTCTTTAACGCAAGGTTAGTTTTCAAAACGAAACTCCCGAACAATAGAAGACAACCAATGGACGCGGCCGGTCATCAGCACGGTACTCCGGTAGGAAATTTTAGAGGCGTTCCGAGTGGAGAGACAGAGTTTTAAGATGTCTGGTTGCCGAATAGCTGAATATCGGATCTTATTGCAAGATTGCATGTAACACTAAGATTTTACCAATTAATGGACAATTAATTACCCTGAATAATAAGTGCCTATTCAAGAGGCTGCAAGAGCCAGGTCGAGGAGTTCAAGTCGCAGAAAAAGACTGCTTTTTACGCAACAGAAATAAGTTAGAGGTAGCAGACCCACTTTTATTAAAAGGGCGACATGCTTCCCAAGCAGAGCAAGCTCAGAGATAATTTAATGAGTGAACGCCAAAGCGTCACAAGTATTGTTAATTAAAGCAATTTAAGGTTAATGCAGGTCTGCTAGAAGCGCAAACATGCTTAATTATAGAAAGTTAAATTTAAACACAAAAAACGAAGAGAAAAGATGCAGCTGCGAAACAAAAAAACGAAGAACAGAAAGAACTAATTTCAACAGTTTCAAATTTTTGTCTGTGAACTAAGAGAGGCCAACTGAAGAAATATTTTTCTTCCACAAAGCTGCCATCAGAAATACGGAAGATATTCAACAAGAAATTTCATTGAACGATTAAAATTGGCTGTCCGTCTTTGTTGGTTGGTCTCTCTCCCTTTCACGCTCTTAAAGATGCCTAATGACTGTAACTGTGATGCGAGTTTCACCAGTGCACAAGTACTAGAATATTTTATTCGAGGGTACTATTAGGATGGATATATTTCTTTGTCATCCACATCTGGAAGATTTGTATAAAGACAATATTGAATCCCGTCATTTATGACGGGTCGTGTGCGCAATTCTGTATACTGAGTGTTTCAGAACACGAGGTACAAAATTGCTCATCAGGTAGAAAATGGCCAAATAAACACTTTGTTCCATGAAATTTTCCCCCAAAAATCTGGGTTGTGAGGTATTAGCTGTTTATTGTTTTAAAGGATGAAATTTAATGGTACAATTACTCTCAATATTTGTTTTTAATTTACTTTACAAAAGTTGTTCAAAATGTGTTCCACCTACATCAATGCACTTTTCGAATGTTAGCCTTAACGGCTGCCGGATATTAGGAAACACGTCTGGTATTAAGGTATCTCACCTGCAGCCACTGCAATTCTGGCCACAAGATCTTCCCCAGACTCAATGGGTGTAGCATAAACAAGGCTCTTCACGTGTCCCCAAAAATGAAATCGAGTAGAGTCATGTCAGGAGATCTAGGAGGTCAAGCAACTAGAACATTTCGCCCGATCAACGTAAATTCAAAATAAATATTGCGAGTAATTCAGTCATTAAATTTCATCCTTCAAAACAATAAACGCCTAATATCTCAATGTATCTTTCTTCAGAAAATTTCATAACAGAAAAAGGTTTTATTTGGACATCGTCTACTTGGTGTTCAATTGTTTGCCTCTTATTCTGAAGCACCCTGTATATTACTGACAAATGATTTCTGAGTAGATAAAGTAGGCCCCGCCTACACTGAGAATTATAGATAGAAAACAATAGTTTTTCTATTACTAAGTATGCACTAAGTCAGTGAAATTATAAAAGTTAATTCAATGACTATGCTTCAAATCCCAAAAATTATGATTTACATGTAGATAAGGTAGGCCAAATTGGCACACTGCCTTTTCTTTTCTGTATCTACTCAATGCAGGGTAACAATGCAGAAAAGGTGTCATATCATTGCTCAACACTATGTCACATTTCGGCTACAATAGGCAAAAGTTGTTCTGCTTTCGTCGCAAGGGCCTGACGTTTTCGGAACGTTTTGCGTACGAATAAATGTCACTTTTAGCTTCTTTGCGTGCAATATGATACCATCTCTTATTCTTGTCTAACTTTTTACTTTGTATTTGTCACTTTCTTATTTTAGTAAACGCCCATTTTCTTCTCATTTCATGTTTTTTGGTGCGATTTGAAACGTTTCTAGTAAGAAAATTTGTACTATCGCATAAACATTGCAGCTAAAATAGTGCATTGCTTTCAGTTAGAAAATGTGTGTGACCGTAAGTGAAGTTTTTGCTAGTGTGTGTAATTATTTTCATTACAGCTCGTTTATATTGTATTTTAATTTTTTCAAGTGTCTCGATGCCGATATTGATTACCATACAAAATTTCCAAATCTCCCTTAAGAAGAAATAATTAGTTATATAATGCTACTAAACGGATTCTATTTCAGTTTTTAAAATTGTATAAACATAATTATAAAATTCTCCATTTCAGCGTATGCTTACTTAGAAACTGGGGAGTGATACGAAGATAAATATTAAACATGATAATGATACAATGAAATACAATAAAACTCTGAAGGAACCAAACAACATTCAAGGAATAACTTTAGGAATGAGCAGAAATTTTTATTATTAATACATGTTAACTTGACCTAAAGACAAGGAAGTCATATCAATTTTGATAACATAACCTGAAAATTAGAAGTCTTTATGTACCAGACCATAGCTTCAGGTTTTGGCGAAGACTACTCATTGGTAATGAATCATAACCTAAAGACTAGAAATATTTATGATCACAACATAACTTCAAGTTTATGCAAATACTAGTCATTATCAATCAATGCATCATTAAGAGCGTACAGAGTTACCACTCCTTAAGTGAGTAGAATATATTGCATCAGCTGAAATGTTCTACAAGTAACTTGCCCCACATTTGCTACTATTTTTTACTTTCTATGTATTATTTGAAGGGGAAATGAACAAAACAGAAATATACAGAACGAATTTGCAATGCTTTCAATTACTAATTCTTGCTTTTTACCTGCAAAATATGCATTATTACTTCAGTACAATATTTCTTTCTCGTATGTATCATATATATATATAGGTATGCAAACCCACAATGACTAGATCACATGACGGTATTAGGTGATAGGTATAAATGCGCTGTTTCAAACTTGAAACAAAATAATCAACAAAAACATTGCGTATTTTATAAATTTTCAGCAAAGTATTCTAACCCTATTTTGTTTACTTCCGGTTTTAAACAATTGTAAATAATTTTTAGCAAAAATAGGAATCGAAAGCACCAAAAAATAGCGACTCCAACCACGACTCCACCACATCCGAATGAACGACTCCGACTCCGACTCCACCACATTCGGAGAAGCGACTCCGACTCCGACTCCACCACACTTCAGAGAAGCGACTCCGACTCCGACTCCACCCTAAAACATCCGACTCCGACTCCGACTCCGCAACCCTGATTGGAGCTCGACAAGACAGTATTCCTCTACCTTCAAAATGCTATGCGGCACTGAAAACGAGCACGCTGGCCAGCGTACTGTCGGACAACCTCCCAACACGAAAACGTCTGCGCACTGGCGAAATTCGGTCATTTCGTGAGCACGTTTGTCAACGCGCTGAGAAAATTTGGCCAGTGAGTCGCGGCTTTAACAAGGCAAAAAAAAAATTATTTTCACTATAAGAACGCCTACCTAAGAAAGCCTATAGCACGGAGCCTCAAATTTTCCCTATGAAGTGCTAATTCTTACAGATATAATAGTTCTATTCTCCTTAGGGGTCACACATGTTTTAATTATTGATCATTATTATTTTACCGACGCAACAATCCTTACAATTAAAGGAATCCATTCCTACCGAAGACACTGTTAACCAAGAAATCCATTTCCAACGTGTTTTAACTCCATGACGGTCTTTTAAATTGATAATATGTTCGATGACTTTGGATGCACTTCGAAGATTTTCCCGATCAGGGGAAAACATTCATTTCATATTTTTCGCTCGTTAACAAAATCAACTAGTAAGCCGTCGACCCACATCTGAAATGTACAGAGTTTGAAATCCCAGTCCGTGAGTATTTGCATCAATATACAAGTATTCCCGTGAACTAGCGAATTGAATAATAATAGTGATGGTAGAAAGTGGCTCTTTCTTTTGACAAGAAGGAAAAATGTGCTACAACCAATATCTTGTTTAAACACGCGTAGGACAAATGTTTTAGGGACTAAAAATGTAGCCGAAACATAATAGTACATAGTAGTTTAATTAACATACGTACAGTAGGGAGATGAAATTGTTCGCACATGAAATTTACGGTTATTATACTTTTAGAAGGCTAACATCCATGAAAAATCTAGTATTTTATTTTAAATCTTTATTTAAATTATTAGAAGAAATTATCAGGTAGTTTAAACCTCCTTAATCATAACAAAGGCGTTCCCAAGAGAGGAAGAAGGCAAGCACCATCTAGGAATGAATTAATTAAGAGAACGGGGGATTTATTCACGAGGTATGCCTCAAATGAAACAATTGGAACAGTTTATGAAACAAGATACACATTAAAAATGAATGAATTGAGTGATGAAAGAGCACAGTTGTTGACCGAATAAAAAAATGGTGCTTAACACACCAAAAAAAACTTACTCGAGTTCAACATAAGTGAAGCCAACCTAACCTACAATTCAGGAACTCACATTTTCTCTCTAGGACCGGTAATTCTTACACTGGAGGTCCACAGTTTACGAACGAGTTCCGTTCTTACGGACGTTCGTAAACCGGTTTGATACGTAAGTTGGAACTTAGGCCTATACATCACAGAAATATACCCTATCATACGTAAATTATATTATCTAATGATAAGAACATGTACATATACCATGATAAAATCATGGGAACCATGATTAAAGTTCAAACAAGGGTAAAAACGGGAAAAACTACGGACCACAGAGAAAACAACGCAAGCTATACAATCCAATAAGGCGTACGGAATGAGCATCTTTTTAGCATCTTTCTCGTTTGAGCACCGCATTACTACGTATTCAGCCACCCAAGAAAAAAACAGTACTCCACTCGGTTCATAGTTACCAACGGATCACCGTAAAGCAGAACACGAATTAAAAGGATTTATAGGCGCTCGTTCGTAACGGCGAGTTGCCGTAAGTCGAAATGCCATAAACCGAGGAATCTCTGTAGATACAGAAGTAGTATCCCTCTGCTGAGTGATTTTCTGCAAATGCCCAAACCACTTCAAGAACTATGGCAAAATGGGCTTAAACAATATGGACTTCATTACTATTTTACACAAGTTCATAATGACGAGTTCAGCGCAAGGAAACCCAAAATTTAATTGTTGTCTAGTTTGACGGTTAGATAAGTTAGTTTAAGCCTCCCTAACTACAACACTGGTGTTTCAAAGACGGAAGGATGAAGATACCATTTAGTATGAAATTAAGGGAACTTGGAATCTAAGCACAAGGTATGTTCTTGTTCAAGTTCCTGTGCGCATAGAAACAGTAAATTAGAAGAAAGTTTATGAATCCAGATAAAAACTGAAGGAGAAAGTGATAAGCGTTGAAAAACAGAACAGCGGTAAATAGAAAAAGACCATCCTCAACATAATAAACAATTTCTTATACTTCAACAAAAGACAATGCCTAATTAACTCCATTCCCTGGTCCTTGCATTTTCCCTTAGCAACGCAAATTTCCATAGGTACAATAGTTTTGCCCCTCTTAATAATATCTCCATAATATTTTCCCATTTCTCATACTTTCAAACCAAAATGTCCACACCACTCAGAAGCAGCCGAACACTCATAAAATTGGTCTTTTTCTTCCAATTCAGTTCCCCTATCTGCCCACCTTATAATACAATCATTTGGATGTTCGGAACAACAATTTCCGATTAATTATTTACCTTTCATTCTCGAGCTTTGAATGCCATAATTCAAGGTTTCTACAGACACTCCCCGCTTCGTTTCATATTCGTACTGTGTGCCTCCGTACACTTTTATCATTTCGCGTACAGCGTACATTGCTTCTAGAACAGCTCACTCCCTCAGACAGAGATCGCTACCTTCAGTGTAAGCTCGTCAATTTAATTTCACGTAAATTGTTCATGAAAACTGACAATTTCTTTAAATTTCATTCGAATGCAACCATCAATATAAATTTCTTCATAATTTGTTTCAGTGGTGTTGTATTATACAGAAAAACAATCAACTTAAATGAAATTTTCGGTCATCTCTAATAGGGTTAACACCATCACTGAAATTCTAGCACTGTCATCTGTAGAAATATCATACATTTAAACAATTTAAACAAATTATTACCACCAGCGATACTGAAGTAGATTATTACTTAGTTACAATACAATGATAAAGTTTGAGTTTAGCTACCTGTGGGTACGAACAAGTTCAGCGAGTTTTAGGGTATCGTATAGTATAATATATCTAGTTTAGGATATAGTATATTACGTACAGTATAACCTGCCTCACGCAACGAAAGAAATATATTGATCCTAAATCCAGCTGAATTTATTAGAAAAAAGTTCTTCACAGCATTCTATATTCTTCCACACTCCTAGTATGACACGCGAACACTTGTAAGGCAGCCACAGTGAAATAACGTCTCACCTTGAGAAGACCAATGGCGAGGCTTGTGTTCTGCAGCCCGGTCTCCACGCTGATGGCAATCACCTGCGACAAGTCGCGGCGTGACGCCACCGCAGCCACCGCTCCTGCCATGAAACCCAGGAAGGGCAACGAGAACCCACACAGCATCACCTGAGGATAACGGTGAACGCTCGGTGAATGCTCGTAAATACGTCAGGGTACAATTCCTTCCACCCGTCCTCGGGAGCCTAGAGACGATTAACGAGATAAATTCATAACAAGACCCCATACTCCGCCACACTTCGGAGGTCGAGAAGTTTGCACTCAGGGAGACAAGTATGTTAGTGAACAGCTTCTTGAAAGTATTCATAACCTTTATTACTTCTATAATTTATCTTAAAGCTAATCATTTCTAAAAGAAAATGACTGTGGTTCTCCTTTTGAAAAAAGTGACTTTTCAGACAATTTTCGTCATTGATTGGTTTCGCATTTTTACTTTTAAATTGTAAATGTTAACGAAATCGTTGACGAAATCAGGGAAAAGTAAACTCACTAATTTTCCTAAATAATAACTACCGGCGAAACTTGCAAAAGACACACAACACATTACAACCCGGCAGGTAACTAGGTTACTAGCCAGTTTAACTTTTCAACTACATCGTCGATTAAAAAGCATCCGTTTCACCGCCTCGGACTTATATTTACAGTATATGCGTTTATCTTCAACGTGGCGACGATGTACAGATTTCTTAACCGTAGTCACACTCTCTGCGGCGTTGACGAGGGATAGAATTATCGCTGCCCCAAAAAGATGATAACTAAGCATGATTATGCATGAATGGAGGGTATAAAAATATTAAATTACGTTTTGCAAATTTGCATAAACTTCTAAATTTTCGTGGTTCAGTACACACCCTCATGAATTCATTTACGTGTATAAATTATACACATTATATTTAAAATATACTTGTTCAATGTAAATGCATACGAGTGTATGAATATTAGATTAGATCATATGCTAGTTTAAGCTCCCTAACCGTTCAAAAAAGGGCGTTTCGAAGAGAGGAAGGAGGAAGGCACCATTAAGTATGGAGATAAAGTAATGCGAAATCTATGCAGAAGGAGCATGGAAACAGTAAGTTGAGAAAGTTCACGAAACAAGATAAAAGTTGAATGATAAAGTAGTAGGTGCTGAAAAACAGAACAGCAAGGAACCGAACAAAGGTAGTCCTTAACATAACAAAAAAAAATTTTGCTTCAAGAAAAAGAAGGCCTACCTAACTCTCAGCTTGGGCCCTCACACTTTTCCCCCCTGGTAGTGCTAATTCCCATCAATTCAATAGTTGTATCCCCTTTAGGCGCACAAGTGTATGAAGTGTGTATGTATTGAGATATTTTTGAAAGTGTGTGCTGAACACAAAATGTGATAATTTACACAAAGTTTTCAACTATGATCAGGCCTTTTGATACCCACCCACCATGCCTGCTCACAATTAGTTATCTCTAGCGATAATTTTATCCCTCGTCAGCGTCGTAAAAAGTGTTTTTGGTGACGGTTAAGCATTTATACATCGCAGCCCCGTAGACAATAGTCGCACATAATTATGCATGTGAGGCGGCGAAACAGATGCATGATAATCGATGATGGGGTAGAAAAGTTAAGCTTGATATAGTCAAGTGTTACAGCTGCTATCTAGAAGTGGTCCTGGTTGATCTTATAATTGCGAAGAGAAGGGACCATGTAGGATGGACTGTAGAATATGGGGAACCTGTATGCTCAAGGTATGTTCCCACGCAGGAGACCCTGTGCATAGAAACATAGAAACAGCCAGTTCACAGAAAAGATATAGAAAACTAAGCAAAAAAACTAAATGGAGCTACGTGGGCACGGAAGATAAAAGTCCCAAAGGCCTGTTTATAGCGGAGGTAACCTTATAGTAATGTGGTGTTCTCCCTCAGGCTACTTTACGCTCAGAACAGGCTATGAATATCTAAGGACTTTGAATACCAATGCCCGAAGCGAGTGCCTGAGGTACTAACGAACCCGACAGGGTAAGAAAACACAACTGGATAATGTGCCGTTCTGATGCGTACATCGCCGACAATGATGGCACACGAGGGAAAAGACTGCTGTCACGCACTAACACACCAAAGGACGCCTTGAAGGACCCCCCAGATGACGTGGAGTTGCAGCGCGGATGGCGGTTGAGTGATTATTGAGTTCGAGGCGGCTGTAGAGACAGTAGAGACTACTGCTGACAGAGCGTCTTTGGCGTGACGTGAATATCGGAGCCGCTGTGAGAAGACTTGCTAATCTTCTTCTTCCGATACCCATGAGGAAAAGAGAGTGAAAAAAACAAGAGTTTGGCACTTAGTGCGCCGAAGAAAGGAAAGAAACGAAAAGGAAAAGGATAGTAGAAGGATATAAAGGCACAGCTCGAGTGCATAACTAGCTGTTCTGTGACTTGTTATGTCTTTTATGGTGATACTACAGTTGAAAAATCAATTACCTGTCAAGGCTTGACATGCATTGATTGGATGTCTGCAGCGTATAGCAGTCGGTTGAAATGTTTCAATAAACAATTGTCTTACTCAGAATGGGATATTGACTGATGTATCAAGATATTTCTTGTTCTATAGAAAGATGGGAAGAAATTCTTTTTAGGGGTGCTTGCAATTTTCAACTTCTGAATTGTGGATGTTGGTAGCGTAGTGTTTCCGGTTTTAAAGTAAGGGAATCATGCATTTGGGGTTCTAGCTGTTGGAGTTGTGACCATATTTTATTGGCTTGGCGGTGTAATACTAAGTTGATGGGTGGAATGTTACATTGTCAGTGGAGTGATTCAGATGTTTTGTAGTCTGAATACGGATCCAGTTATGAATCTCAAAGCTTGGTTCTGTATTTTTTGTAATCTGGACATTTCAGTTTTTGATATGGTGTGCAGTGGAATGATTGGATATACTAGTGTTGCTCTCACTATTGCTAAATAAAGTTTGTTCTTGTTTGCATTAGATAGATGATAGAATCTGGATAGACTTTGTAAATGCCTTCTCGCCATATGTTGCGTTGCTTCTATGTGAGACTTGTACCCTGTTGTGCTTATGTTCTGTCCCAAAACCTTTCCTTTATTGCTGTAATGGTAGTATGTATCTTCCACTATTATATCACCTTCCTTAAGTCTGCTGATGGGAACTATTGTAAAATTTCTAATATTTGTCCAGATTTTTCAGTTGTTTTCGAATGCGTTGATCTGCTCTATATTGCCAGTCCAGTGGTGCGGGCTAAACAATAACAATTGTTGGGCACTGCTATTATTTGAGTAATGTCATCTACGTAACGTATAAAATCGCTGTTCAGGATGGGATTCAAGATATCATGCGTATAGAATGCGAACAGCGCCGGGAAGAGACATGAATCTTGGAGAACTCCAGTTTCTAGCTCAAACTGTGGTCCAATGTGGTTGCCAATGGGGATTTTTGCTGCTCTGTGTGTCAGGAAATCACATAATGTTTAGGTGAATATTGAAAAAAAGTTTAGTTGCATAATTTTGTATTTTAGGCCCACTGTCCAGACTTTGTCAAATGCTTTAGAAATGTCCCTCATAACTATGTCTACCTTGATTTTGTTTGCCAGTTGTATTGCTAATGTTTCTTGTAGTGTTGCTAATGCTTTATGTGTTCCTCGTCCCCTTCGGAATCCGTGTTGTTTTGGGTGCAATTTGTCTTGTACTAGCAGTTCCTCATTAAGTCTATCGTTTCGTGCTTTGTCGAGTATTTTTCGTTGTACGTCTAGTAATGATATTGGTTTGTAATTTTGTACGTGGTGCTGAGATGAGTTTGGTTTTAGCAGAAAGATCATGATTGCTATTTTTAGTTTGTCCAGAAAATATCCAGCTGAAATAGTTTGATTGAAGATGTGGATTAAGTATTGCTTCTTGCTTTCTGGGAGATTTTTTATTTGAACAATTGTTATTCCTTTGGGTCCTGGAGCTCGTTGCTTGAATGTTCTCACTGTTCTGTTGAATTCTTCTAATGTTGTTGGCGGAAATCGCAGGTGGTGAAATCTGCTCATGTCGACTGTATTGTATGGAACTATTTCGGTATGGTTCGTTGAAACGTGTGATTCGATATGGACAATGTGGTCGTGATTTAAGTTTTCATTTTCCTCGTCTGTGAATATCTGTTGCCAGTGTTGTCTGAAGTGTGATTCTTTTTCTTCCGGGGTATCCAGCTGAGTGCCTTCGTGTAGTACGTATGGAGTAAACTTTTTCGTGTTCTTTCCTCTCATTCTTTTGATTTTCGATCAGAATTTTTCGGGATCTTTTTCTATATTTTGCTTCTTGATGTTTTGGTTCCAGGTTTGGTTGCATGCAACTCTGTAACTTAGGTTTATTTGCTTTCGGAGCTGAAGGCTCGCGTGTATAGCTATTAGACAGATGGAGTGAATTTCAAGGCATGGAAAACACCGATGATGTCAATCTACAAGTTTCGCTTTTCAACGAAAATTTCGTATCAGCTCTTAACGAATGCGCACCTTTCACTACGAAGAAAGTTAAGCCAAGAATTTCTAAATGGATAACAGATGAGATAAAACATTTGAGCAGAGCTAAAAGAAATTTGCAGCGTGAGTACAAACTGAATAAATCAGACAGTACGCGTCGAAAATTATATAAAGATCATGAGAAGATCCTACGAAGAAAAGTTAAGGAAGCAAAACGGGACTACTTCCACAAAGAACTCTTGGCGGCAAAACAAAACCCTAAAAGAACTTGGGAAATCATTAGAGAAGCTGCTCAGTATAAAAATTCAGACTGCAAAAGCACTTTTGACAACCCCTCAGAAATGGCGAATGACTTTAACACTTTCTTCTCAAAAGTTGGCGAAGATGTTTTCAATGAAGTATCCAGGACAGTTTCAGACACATCTACAGAGGCAAATCTGAGCGATGTTTCATCCCCAAATAGTAGCAACAAGTGGAGACCAAAGCCAGTTAGCGTCATAGAGATACGAAAAATCTTATACTCACTAAAGAATACTAAAGCGACTGGACATGATGGCATAAGCCTCCAACATATTAAAGACAGCTTCCCTGTCACAGCACCCTTTATTCGCTTGATAATAAATACATCTATAGTCACAAACAAGTTTCCCGATCAATGGAAACTATCCATAATTAAGCCATTACATAAATCTGGTGATATCGACATAGCGTCAAACTACAGACCAATCAGTCTCCTGCCTGTTATGTCCAAAATATTAGAAAAAGTAATAACAAACCAGCTCTCGTCTCACATAGACGAGTCACATCTACTGCATCGCAATCAATATGCTTACAGGAGGAATACCAGTACTCAGGACGCCCTGTTAAACATAACAGAAAAAATTTACAAAGATATTGACCAAAAAAAATTAACTCTCTTACTATTGCTTGATCTCTCCAAAGCTTTCGACAGTGTTGAGCATAAGAAACTTCTAAAAAAAATTTCAAGCCTCAGAATAGACACTCAGTGGTTTGAAAGCTACCTACGAAACCGCTCTCATGCAGTGTGCTTGAATAACAAAATGTCATCATTCATACCAAATAACTTTGGCGTTCCTCAAGGTTCAATCATCGGCCCACTCCTATTTTCAATTTTCATCAACGATTTCCCCACCATGCCGGCAAACACAAAAATCTCAATGTATGCTGATGACGTACAAATTGCCATGACAAGCTCAACAGCGGATTTAACAGAAACACAAGCCAACGCTGAAAACCTTCTGAGAAATCTGAAATTGTGGTATGACCATAATGGCCTCAAACTTAACGCAAGTAAAACGCAATGCATTATTTTTGGATCACAGAATGCGACTGAAAATTTACCACCATTCCAGCTAACATTTGGAGACGATACAATTAAACCAGTCGATAAGGTTAAAAATCTGGGTGTTTGGTTTGACAAAAATATGACTTTCAATTCACACGTCGAAACAATGTGCAACAAAATTAACGGAACCTTAATGTTCTTTCATCGTATAAAGAACACACTTGACGAAAAATCTAGATTATTAGTGATTCAGTCTTTAGTTTTATCGCGTCTGGACTACTGCAGTCTTGTGTGGGGAGACTTACCTAAATGTCGTCAGGAAGAGTTGCAAAAATGTGTAAACTTCGCCGCCAAGGTGGTATGCAAAGGAAATTTTAATAAATACGATCATGTCACCCCTCTTTTAAGAAAACTCGACTGGATCCCAATACCGAACAGATTCATGATCCAGAAAGCTCGACGAGTATTCTCCTCTCTGTACCTCCCCCAAAGTAATGCAGAGGTGGTAAAATTTTTTCCATCTAATATCCCAAACGAAAGACCAAACCGGAGGAACGATGTTTTAGTCAGTTACCGTTCATCTAACGTGGGACAAAAAGCTCTCTCAGTTTCTGGAGCTTTTTTGTGGAACAAGCTTCCCCAGCATATCAAAAACTCTAAAACTGGAAAAGAATTTAGAGTAAATGTGTCACGTCATTTTACATCTCTGTCATAGGGCCTGCAGCATCTCGGTGTGAACTTCCCATCTATCAGAAATTTTAATTTTTCCTGAAATTTCTGTTAGAAATTTAGAACCTATTTCATTTTACGTTTGCTAAGCGATTCGTATATTCATCTTACTTATTTCTGTCGACAACAATGAGCACCACAGCCGTCAGTTCAGTGCAGCAGAACGAACGTTCTTTCCATAATTAGGAGTATTTCCTCATCTTTATTTTGTTATTTCTTTCTCTTTTCTGTATTAATATTTAACGTCCGTATGACAAATATACCATGAAATACATTTTGTGTGTACACCAATAAACAGGTTAAAAACCATTCGGTTAATAAATTTTATTGCAATTGCGAAATGATTCAAAAATAGATCTAGCACTTCCCCAGAGGGCGTTTCTGTGAATCGGATTAATGTCATATATAATTAATGAAATAAAGTGCAATTTGAGCATATGAATCGTAGTAAAATTATCTTTTTGTCCGTGTTTTGTACAAGCTATGAATTTTGATATTGAATATATGTTTGTTTACCCATTTCTACCAATATTTTGTAGATATTTGTCAATCATGAGTGGTAACCGGCTTACACTGTATCTCTATTTTATCCCATGTACCCATGTCCGCATGATGTGGTGAATATCGAGAAGATACGAAATATGTTTTGGTGGTGATAGGGCTTTGCATATTTTTTAGAGCATATTTTTCATTTCTCATTCAACTACCCTTGACAGAGATAGACTATTGGCAAGCCACGTGTGGTTTGTCTATTAGTACGCCTCGTATATTTTGTCTATTAATATGCCTCGTATGGTCTATCTATTTTGTACACCTCTGATAGCTTGTCTATTAGTACACCTCGTATAGTTTGCCTATTATTATTATGCCTCGTATGGCTTATCTATTTGTACACCTCGGATGGTTTGTCAATTAGTACTCCTTGTATAGAACTTTTGTTAGACTACTAGCACACCACGAATGGGTCTGTCTATTAGTACGCCTCGTATATTTTGTCAATTAATATGCCTCGTATGGTCTATCTACTTGTACACCTCTGACAGTTTGTCTATTAGTACACCTCGTATAGTTTGTCTATTATTATGCCTCGTATGGCTCATCTACTTGTACACCTCGGATGGTTTGTCAATTAGTACTCCTCGTATGGAAAATTTGTTTTACGATGCCCTATATTTAAGAAACTTTTAAAAGCCAATATGTTGGCATGTATCTCATGTGACAATTTGGAAATAAACATTTTTTCTTATAGGTGGGGGTTAGGACCAACTGTCTGAATATATTTTATCGTGCCTTCCAGACAGGGCTGCCACTGAGGTTTTTCTCTTTCCCCCAGATTTGCGGTAGAAATTCCCCCATATTCGGCAAAAATCCCCCAAAATTGAAAAAAAACACGTATTATGGTATATATATTGAATAGAAACTGATAATACTCAATGTATTATAAATCCAAATGTAATTTCGTCCTTTTCATTGCTAGCTTGTGAGCTATTTTGCTGCATGAGTGAATTGTTTTACCTGCAGGTAAGAAATTATACACACTTGAGGAAAGGTCGTGTTGGTCAAAATTTTTACAAGAATAAGCTCACTTATGGTAATTCCACTGGATTTCATGGACGGCTCTCCTACGATATCAGCGATGATACCTGCAACATTTTTGTTTTTCTTATTTTGCACTGAGCATAGTTTTGTTTTAATTTTTCAAAAAAATATAGCTGCACTTACAATACCTACAGTTGAAATTACTATTTCATTTCAGACGAGTTTTTAATTCGGGTGCACCGAGCCAACTACTACTAAATGACTGCGTACAGAACTTTTGTTTCTTAGAAGTTGATTCGGTTCGGTATGCCATTGGGAAAAAATAATAAGCATTCTAAAACAACATAATAACTATAAAATAATGAACTCCTTATATAAATAGCATTAATAATTAAAATGAACCTATTTGTCATCTGTGTAAAGTTTTGCTTGTTGAAACGTTAAGTTGACATTCTAAGTTGAACCAATTGCTGAAGAGCATGCATTAGAGTTAGCCTCTGTAACGCATATAAGTTATGACAAGACAGACAAATAAAAACATTAATATTGAAAGTTACTGATTGTAAACTAGGCCTGCTGCACATTTTTAATATCTGTTAATTTTGAACACACACGTATTTAATCTTTAAGAACTTCTGCGTTCCGCCTTCTTTGCCGAAGAAAATACGATAAAAATATCTGAATTCAAAAATTAATCTATAAGAATAGTTATCACATAATTCAAGTTAATGAGGGGAATATTGATCAAAAAGTATTCGCTCAGAGGAAGGAAGCTAGCAACCGTAACGTTCACTAGCTGCCTTTTTATTCCTCTTACAAAGCGAACTATCGAGAATTAGCTCAGTGAGCTGTGAGAATAAGACTGTTCGCTGTTCCGATGTGATCATGTGAATCTCTATGCCAGTCTGAGTTCCATCCGCGTTCAAACTTCGTTATATTGCCTTTTATTCATCGTTAAAAGGGGGCATTTCCTGTTCTGCATCATAATATCTTCATCCGAATGAGCTTACGTCCACTTGTAATTTTAAATTATTCAAGGTATACATTTTTTGCATAAGAAATAATTCCTGGCCAAATTACCCCATATATAGTAGCTTTTGCGTAAGTTTCCCCCCATTCCGTTAGACTACAAGCGTTTCCCCCAGATCTAGGGGAAATCCCCCATCAGTGGCAGCCCTGCTTCCAGATGAATTTGAAGGAGTCGAATTTCAGGGTTTTGCCTCGTGCCTGGTACGGTACTAGATCTAATGGTGGATATGATCCTATTCGAAACTCTTTGTACTTCTGCAGTCCATTCGTCCAGATAGTTGTCTATTTCCTCTTGTGAAGGCCAAAGGGTAGAGATACGCCTGTGAACTGCGACGTTTATTGGTAGTGATGTTGGTACAGAACGGGGTGCGGACCAAATGCGCGGGCCCTAATGAGCTCACCGCTTATATGACCTCTGAGGTGAACGGGGGAAGAGGGGCATGAGGCATGGCGCATGGCGCACATACCTCCCCCCTTACCCAATTTATTCATTGGGTAAGAAATAATTGGGTTCTTTTTTCAAAACACTACCAGTAAACGGTACCTGAGGGTAGGGTTTTTTCCTCAGGTACTGTAATGTCACGGTCGAGGGGTTAGTGAAAGGCGGTGAAGAACTTCCGTTGTACTTGGTATAGGGAATACAGTAGACCAAATGCGACTCCACGAGCTGCGCACGCTATTATATACTACCTCGAAACTGCTGACCAAGCGTCCGCATTGCGGTACCCGCAACAGGGCTTTGAACTCGCCTACGTACGAACATATGTACGCCCAACTACGCAACTGCGCAGATACACACCTCCC
This sequence comes from Morinoia aosen, assembly GCA_030386875.1. Lineage (NCBI taxonomy): Eukaryota > Metazoa > Arthropoda > Malacostraca > Amphipoda > Talitridae > Morinoia > Morinoia aosen. Next base: position 3,347,321 of record CM059556.1, on the reverse strand, counting down.
CCCTTTACATGATTGAACAACACCCACAACTGAAATGAAACAAAAAGGAGAATCGTAAACTAAAAATCGGCATAGTAAGCTAAAGGCATCCTAGTTAGGAAAACCAAAAAAAATAAAAATAACCCTTTCGTGGCAAAAACAAAAACATCAAATGTATTTCGACTAGGCATCGCAAAGTGAAAAGTAACAACATATCCCCACCAATAAAAAGTATGTTCAGAGCCGCAGTTCGACTACACATATGCAAAGCAAAAAAAATTTTTTTTTTTTTTAGCAACATTTCCATACTAAAAGCGTAATAGTAAAACAACAACAAAAAAATTTTATTTCGCCTAACAGAAAATCATCCTTAAAGAATATAAAACGCGTCGAAGTAGAGTCGACAATAAACGCAACAGAATAATACCGGCTCATTGTAAAAACGAGCAGGAATATCCAGAACATTAAACAAAAATCCACGGTTCTAGGAACCAGCATTCAACTATCTTTCCACCGATTAACACGTAAAGAACAAACCGAACCCAAAACGCGAAACATCAACGGAATAAATGAACTATATAGTCAAACCGCGCTGTCATGAGTGAAATAATAAAACAACAATCAATATTATTTTTAAAATACAAATGCAAGTTTGAAAATTCTCTAAAAGAATTGATATTCACTACTCAACAAAATTAAATGAAATACCGCAATTATATACCTCGTACACTAAACTCGACACTTTGTCATGAAAGTTAGATAAAACAATATCTCGATAAAATTATATTACACACACATGAAAAATGAAATAACGCAATGCTTCTGAAATTAAGTTAACAAAATATTCGCATAAATTTACTTATTTGAAAAAGAAAAACGAAATAGTTCATAATCATATGCTTGAACCTTGAATTCTTCTCGAACATGTTCCTAAACAAAGTAAAATTACATACTACAATCATAAAAGTTATAAAGGACTTAATATTAGTTCCTGAGTAATATGAGAACGTCCGTTTACATTACCTATGTGTGATTAACGCCCCATAGGCGACACACAAATTTTTTGAAATACCGTCACATTTGAAATCACACACCGCACTGTCTCATTAAACTTCGCTATTTGCCTGCAGGTGGCGCAACTGCGGGTCAGCATTGCTGGACCTCAGCTGCTGTCGTCGGAGTATCGCATCTTCGGATCGCAGACGATCCGCTAACAGAGTAATTTCTCGGCGCAGGTAGAAGAAAGAAACCCCTAGTGCCAGGGTGGCAGGGAAAATGAGCAAAAGTCCGAGGTCCGACACCCTATCTGGAAGGATGTCGACGAGTGCATTTGCTCGCACCCAATCTTCCGAAACTCTACCTTGGTGGTTCTCCAAGGCGTTCGTAAGCGCCTCCACAGAGACATGGGTCAAACGATTACCCATCGTGAATGACGTTAGTCGGGTCGTCCTGAAATTGAAACAGATACAGTTCAATTAGCATGGCCGCATAATTTAAATAATAGGAAAAATAGGAAATCAAAATTAGGGAAGCAAGTAATGAAAGGGACAGCCGCAAGGGAAGAAGCAAACAGCATCTCCCCACGGCGCAGGTCCAACACAGTCTCGACCACTCCACACCTATTGCAATAACAAATCGAGCGCTAGCACTCCGCTCCCACGGCAAGGGACTGCCGCGTTTGTAAACACATGGTTGTTATCGAGCCACGCGAAGCTCTGAGCAGATGCAAGCCTGGGCTGTAGAATAACGTGCGTTACATCCTCAATCACGGACGTAGAAACTACGGTACATCAACAACTAAAAATTAAACCAAATACATATGGTTATATGAAGAGAATGTCAATTAAACGCTACGTAAAACTAAACATCGAATCAAAAATCACACAATATTAATATGTGAACATAGTAACGCAGTCAGTCCTAAGTCGTACATTTTGTTATTCAACACTTTTTACGTAAGGGTAAGACATGATTCTTATTACTTCCATGTGTTTTATTACCAATTTTCAATTCTACGTAATTTCGGTTAATTTTTGTAATGATTCCCGGACCTCTCCATGATATATCTAATTTATGTTTTCTCAAATGATTGCGCAGTAATACTCTTTCACCGATTTCAAAATTTTTATTTCTACGGCGAAGGTTGTGGTACATTGTTCTTTCACTGGTGTTATTAGTTATCACAGCTCGAACGTTTTCAACAATGCGGGCTGCTTCTTGAGCTCGAAATTTGATGATATCGACGTCTGTGTCATAACTGTAATTTGTTTCGAAATTTACAGCGCTAAAAATCGGACATGTGTCACGATTGAAAATGATATACGAGGGTGTATCCCCCAACGTAGTATTCAACGCATTGTTTATAGCGTTCTCTGTTATGTTGAGACACTGGTCCCATTTGGTGTGTACTAAAGAATTAATATATAATTTTAATAAATTCGTAATTTTACGATTGTTTCGCTCCACAATAGCATTACTATGAGGGCTCCAAGGTAGGACTTCTTTTTTCGCAATTGAATGGATTTGGGTAAATTTTTTAACTGCCGCAGATTTAAATTCTAAAGCTTGGGCGCTAAGAAGCGTTTTAGGATACCCGAAGGTCGAGAAGCAGTCATCTAGACAAGAGACAACTGTTTCTGCTAAACGATCTGCTGTGGCGTAAAGCTTACAATATCGAGAAAATAGGTCGATTACGATTAAAATATACTTATTCTGCTGACCCGTAACTGGCAAAGGTCCTAGGAAATCCATCGAAACTACCTCGAAAGGTTCTTTAGCGATAGGTGCGTCCAAAATCTTAATAGGTACGGTACTACTAGCTTTAAGAATTTTACAAACATCACACATTTTCACAAATTTACGTATGATACTTTTCTCTAACAAATGGAAGTAACGTAATTTAAATTTAAACAATGTATGCGTGGCATCAGTATGATACAAGGAGTGTATACTGAGCACAGCCTTGTTCATTAAAGATGTCGGCATCACTGAAGTTAGAATGGTGCTCTCCCTAGAGTCTATCTGTCTTCGTCTGTAAAGTATGTCGTTCAAAATTAAATATTTTGTTAAGTCAGGGATCGTAGATGCACTTTTATTTAGTAAGGCGTCCTTTACTTCAGAACAGAATGGGTCTAGCTGTTGTTCAGTTCGAAATTCGTCAAGAGTCCAAGATACATCTTTCAACTGAGGAACGTAGTCAGTCAGCTGAGCGGGTGCAGCCGCCGCTGGCGCCACTTGATTAGAGTGCGTCGCGTCTGTTTTGTCTACGTCTGAGTGCAGTGCTCCACTTCGTGTAGTCACTGGGAAAGCGTCGACCTCATTGAACTCAGAACACTCTTCAAGATCAGAAATCGATAATTGCTCAGGTAATCGGCTTAGACAATCCGCAATGATATTTTGCTTCCCGGGGAAATATTTTACTACCGGTTCGAAAGATTGAACTGTTAGACACCATCGTGCCATAGCTGAGTCGTCAGGTAGCTTTTTGAAAAACAAAGGCTGTAACGGTTTATGATCCGTGTACAGATAGATCGGATATCCAAGAATGAGGTATTTAAATGCTTTCAGCGCGCTCACAATGGCGGAGAACTCTTTTTTCGTCGTCGAATAGCGCTTTTGTGTGGAATTTAAGCTTTTACGTAGTAAGCAATAGCCTTCATTGATTTATTGGAGTCATTGTCGTGCTGTAAAAGCACTGCTCCAATGCCAAAGTTAGAAGCATCAGTAAATACATGGAAAGGCTTGCTAAAATCAGGGTGCCGCAACACGGTGTCTGATGTTAAGACAGATTTGATTTTTTCAAAAGCTTGCTGACATTCAGGCTTCCAGATAAACTCAACATCTTTTCGTAACAACTGATAAAGAGGATATGAAATCGAGCCGAACATCGGGATATGATTCCTAAAGTAGTTTGCTACACCTAAAAAACTTTGCAATTCCTTCACATTTCGAGGAATGGGAAATTTTTGTAGTTTCTCTGATTCCTTGCAGCGAATACCGTCTTCAGACACAATGTGTCCTAGATACTCAACCGAGTTCTTTAGGAATTTACATTTCTCAAGTTTAAGGGAAAGATTTCCACTACGCAGTTTCTCAAAGACGCTAGTTAAATCCTTCAGATGTTGGTTCATGGATTTTGAAAATACTAGGATATCATCGAGAAATACAAAACATAGTTTACCGATGATATTTGCAAGAACAGAAGAAATTATACGTTGAAAAACTGAGGGACTCGAGGACAGCCCAAATGGCAGCCTTTTAAACTGAAATTTCTCGTAACCGATGCTGAACGCGGTATATTTACGGCTACTTTCTTCTAATTCGACCTGATGAAAGGCCGAACGTAAATCAAGACTTGAAAAAATACTGTTCCCTCCGAGGGTATAAAGAATGTCGTCTATGCGTGGAATTGGATAACTTTCTTTGATAACTATTTTATTAAGTTCTCGGAAGTCAATAACTGGGCGGATCTCGCCCGACTTCTTTTTAACAACAATTAAAGGAAAATTGAATTCCGAGCTGGAAGGTTCAATAATGCCTTGATCCAACATCTGTTTATTAGCTTGCAACAATTCGTTTTGATATTTATGAGGAATTCGGTAGGGTGGGATATTAAGTATTCGTGCATTAGGCTTCAATTCAATATTATGTTTCATAACATTCGTAACGGCAATGGTTTCGCCTTCTAGAGTTATGACGTCTCTAAAGTCGTTTAATAAATTTAACAGTAATGGTTTAGCATCTTCATCGTCACAATTCACATCGTCACCAGTCAGAGGGCGTCTCTCGTTACTACCCCCCTCTGGTACATCATCTTTCTGTGCATTAATTCCAAGTTCGTTAACACGAATATCGTTACAACAATGTCCCGATTCGTCAGATCGCAGCCCAACGTCTTTATCAGCGGTGGCATTGAAACTTCCACCACAAACACCGTCGACTTTGAGTAGATCCGCTTTACCGTGGACATCGCACACATTTGCATCTCGCACAGCTTCGTGCACGGTAGACATATATATCTCTTGTTCAATTTCCATATCGTCTATTTCCTCAATATTACTTAACATGCTATTTTCGCTTAGATATACCACGTCTTCTGAGACGTTTAAGAGCATCACAGGGACAAAACCATTCGACCCTATCTTCACTACTGATTCGGCCACATAAATGCCATTACCAAGAATTTTCTTATTCATGATATACTTCCCGGGCTTAGCCTTCTTGACATACCCATTAATTACTCGTAAACAATTACTTGGCAATTCCACTGCTCCACAGTGAACAACTATCGCTCGTTGCTTACTTTTTCTCACTTTTCTCGCTGGTTGCTCAGATTTTTTAACCTTTTTCCTTGGGATACCCCACTGATCTGCAGCATTTATCTCTAGGCCATTTCGTTGCCTATCGCCATATTCTTTCCCCTTTTCATCGCCATTTTCTTGACCTGCATTTCTTGATTCCCTCTGCTTCAGCAGATATTTCTTTATACGCCTCCTATTGGCAAGCATGTCAGCCATCAGACATTCTGGATTATTTATAGTGTTAAAAAATACCTCTTTCTTACTTTGCCCGTGCAATTCTTGCACATCATGAAACGGCACTTTCATTCCGTCAAGAACTATGAATCCTTCTTTAAAATTAATCACGGCATCTTGTAGAATATCCCTACCGAGGATTACATCATATTTAAATTCGCCATCTTTCAAAATTAAAGCGCTAGTATTTATTTCTTTATTATTAGGCAGGGTAATACAAAGATCAAGTGCGCCAGTTACCTGGCTTTTCGAATTTACACCCCTGATACTCAAGGCACTAGGCTTAATTCGCTCGTTTAGGCCTTTTAAATTCCGGTAACTCACCAGACACCGGTCACTACCGCTGTCAATGAGAGCGCTCATCAATCGTGTATCATGACGTAGAATAATGGTAGGCTTCTTAGAACGCCTCAAAGAGAATAAACCGTCGCTTTCTTTCCGCAAACGACCCTCTTTCATAATCGTCGCTGACAAACAAACTTCTACAGGTAATTCAGAATTTGCACCTATATCAAGTTCTTGCTCACCTAGTAATTCGAACTTATTTTTACACGGAAATAGCGGATCTACCATTTCGGTCGACTTAGTCATAGTATCTGGCTTCAATACCACCACATCATTGGTAACGGCGACTGTGGCTGTATCCTCGGGCACTGGTAACTCCCCTCTCTCAACACCAACACTCTTCAATTTGTCTGATTCTACTCTAAAAAATCTTCACTCTCAGGAGATGCAGCGTAGTACGCTTCTCCCTTCCCCCGACCTCTACCACGTGAATTACACTCACGTGCAAAATGTCCAACCCTGCCACACCTATAGCAAGCATGACCACGGAAATTCGATTTATTTTGACCTCTCTGTTTCATACACATACTTTGCACATGACCTGTAGCATTACAGAAAGAACAGAAAGATTTATGTTTTGTCCGTTCACTACTAATCTCTTCCACGGACGCTTCGTTACATTCCAACGAACCAAGAGGTCGATCGCCAAAATAGGCATGCTGTCTTCCCCGTGCAAATCTAGCAGGTCTCCAACCTTGTCGGAAAAATGCTCTTCGTCCCTGAAAACTTCGGCTGTTGTGTTGCGAGGCATAGAATACGTCAGGGAACGATTCCTTCCCGTCACACACACTCTCGTCAGGTACGTCCACCAAATAAGTCTCTCTTGTCGGGTACGAGTACTGGACACTAGGCTTGCGCGCAAGCATTTCTCTGCTCTCAGGGTTATTCCACACAGCGGAGACAAGACGAGCTAAAAGCTCTTCAGAGGTGATGAATGGTCTCGAAAATATTTTCTTGCAAAAGTTCTCTTCCAATAATGGCGCAAGTATTGCTGTAGCCAGGCTAAAAACTACCAAATCGCCCGCGAATTTTTTCAAGTCGTTCGCGTTTGTACTAGCAACTACAAAGGGATGTCGTTGCAATGCTACTTCTTGACTATTTATAATGTGATCACTCAAATTTCTTATCTTAGCCATGGCCGTGACCAACTGGGCAGCCAATCCTTCATTACGTAACAGCCGTAGCTGATTTAGATCACAAGCTAAAGCGTGTACAGACCGTTCACCTTTCGATACATAAATATCATCGAGAATATCGATAACCTGGTCAAAGGAATAGTTAATGTCTGGGTTCACAAGCTTCGTAACTACACCATTGAAGTCACCTACACTCTTGTGTGCGCTACGCACAAGCAATTCTTTTCTGGCATCATCTGACGTCACGTCGGGCAGTAAACTTAGATAAGCCTTTAGGTTTGCAACGTGTGTTCTGAAAGTCTTAGTCTCACAAAAGACTGGATCTGTCGTTCTCTGTCTACCTCGAAAAAGTGGAAGCTCGGCACTGGATAGTATGGTACTACCCCTTTGTAAACTCGTGGTCACACTTCCACTCGTCGTATGACCACTAGTGGTCGTCATGATAGACACACTTGGAGTACTGAACGTTACTGTCTGAGTCGTCGCAACGCTCGTCACTACTGTCGTAGGCACTGGTCCAGACATAATCGTCGTAGGCACTGGTCCTGACATAACTGATGTTCCAGGTAACGCACCACTATATGTCGGCACAGACACTCGTCCACTACTAGTCGTAGTTGCAGTCGAACGAATAAATTCAGGGTCGGAATCAGAATCTGACCACATATCCCATAACAAAAAAATGGTATACCGCCAAAATCATACTTCACAAAAATAAAAATAAAGACAAGTCAGATATCCACATCAAAAAATTGTAGTAAGAAATTTGAATACCGCTACTGTCCCTAATGACTCAGAAATCAACACGAGTCAAATCGATCAATAATTAAACTCTTTACAAGAATACAACTCTACCGTCATCAAAAAATTTAAAATGACACAGAGCACTATTACAGAGGATCCGACCTGTATACCTAAAATAACCAATTCCTAAAAATACAGTTCACTCAACTGGTATCTCGGCAGCACGCCGCGGCAGGACAGCAGTCGGCCCAGCTGTTGCCAAGGTCGAGAGGTAGAGAGCTCAGCCAGAGCAGGACAAGGTACGACGCAGCTGATCTCAAGGTCGTGTGCGATGCACAGCACAGACGAGGCAGCTGATGCGTGCACTAGCACGTCTCTGTAGGGCTGATGTCTTCGCACGGCTTTACACTGAGCGTAACAGCACAGCACACAGTTTTTATATACCGTATTATTAACACTGTTCGGTATGGAAAGTGGTATCACATACAATCAACACGATTGTTCTCGTAGAATATAATCACTACCGACGTTTGTAGAAAAGTCTATAACACATGCACTGATGAAGCCAACTGGTAGTCATCCACGTCACTCCGTGCGGCGGTAGTTCACGCAGAGCCTCACGTCGAAGTTGTCGCCGTCCTTTTCCAATCCAAAATACACGGTGTATGTTTTATCAAGAGGAACTTTGAACTTCAATTCGTAACTATTTTCCAGACTCGCTTCCGGAACACGTTTCACAACAATTTTAAACACGTTGTTGTATTCTTCCGGTGCTTCTTCTACTTCTCTTCCTGTGACTGAGGTGTTCTCCATATTAATTTCGTCGTTAGTACCAAACAGATTCTCCTCCCACGAAGCGAAGCGTAGACTCCCACACGGAGAAAACACGCGAAGTTCCGTAGAAGCACGATACACACAGAATCACCGTCGAACCTCCAAACTTCACGTATGCCTTTTTATTTCACGGAAGTCACTGAACCTTCGTCACTTCACAAGTATCAAGTAGTAAACGTCGTGGTTCCGATACGTACTGCGCCACCAGTGTCACGGTCGAGGGGTTAGTGAAAGGCGGTGAAGAGCTTCCGTTGTACTTGGTATAGGGAATACAGTAGACCAAATGCGACTCCACGAGCTGCGCACGCTATTATATACTACCTCGAAACTGCTGACCAAGCGTCCGCATTGCGGTACCCGCAACAGGGCTTTGAACTCGCCTACGTACGAACATATGTACGCCCAACTACGCAACTGCGCAGATCCAGTAATATTTGCGAAGCTTTCTCTGTAATTTTCCCAATTTACCGAATGGGAAGATTTTCTGGACGTAATTGGAATTTGGAGGTGCTAACGGAAATGGTGGCTATCCCTGGTAGCACAGGGTCCAATCTCGCGAATTTCTACACCGCCCAACCCTCTTCCTCCACCTCCAAGCAGCTACAGCACCACCTCCGAGCAGCTACAGAAATGTTAGGTTAAATTAATTTAGGTTAGGTTAAGTTAAAGTTAAGTTAGGTTAAGAGGTTAGGTTAGGTTAGGTTGGGTTAGCTTAGGCCAAGTTCAGTTAGTTTAAGGTTAACTTAAAAAAGTTTAAAAATGCCTGTTTTTGCGGGCCGAGATGGAGGATCGAATGGCCAAACACCAGCGGTTGTTGTCAAAACTTATGATTTCATACAGGTTAACTTTGGTATTCCGTTGAAGTATCTACTAACTAAGTACTTGTAGTGTTTATAATGCAGTGATTAATAATAAATGTATAACGAACAGATGGGTTAATAAACCTCAGTAGTACTGTATAGTTCAATAATTGGCGCGAATGGCAATTTTATGTAGCTGCTTGGAGGTGGAGGGAGAGGGTTGGGCGGTGTAAAAATTCGCGAGATTGGACCCTGTGCTCCCTGGTATATGGTCTGATGAGGTATTTGTACCTGGTTTGAGAACTATGTTATGGTATGCGTAGCGATTCATTAGAACTATATCTGGTGTTGTGCTGAAGTTTGTTGTAATGAAGGTTGGGAAATTAGGTCCGATGTGCACCCTGTTAAGCCTATTTAGTGCAGTACCTCTAGTGTTAGATTTATTGTTTCCCAGGTTTGCATGTTTGGAATTTAGATCGCCGATCAGAAAGACAGGGTGGTTCCTATTTAATATCGTATTGAAATCTGTGTAGTTAATGTAATTTATTCTCGGGGTAATGTAAGATATTGCTATTGTCATGGGTCCTTGTGCTGCTTCTATTGTGATTGCAATCATATCTTATTCGAACTTATTAACACATCGGGATACTATAGTTTTCTGCTCCAGCATTTTGTTCCGCTCTTACGTTTGTTGTGAAAGTGTTGTAATTAAACATTTTAAATTTCTGTCCGGCACTGAGTGTTCATTGGTTAGAATGATATCCGGGTAAATTTTATTGTAGATGTTGGATAGTGCTATTTTGTTTGCATTCCAATTCATAACATCATGCTGTACAATCGTTAGTGTATTGATTTGTCTCGTCCACCTCTTTGAATCTTTTCTTTGCTGGTCTTGAAACTGTTCCATTGGCTACGGTTTCGATTTCCTTGCTGTACTAGTAGCGGAGAGCTTGGGAAGGCTGGTGAATTTATAGTGATTTAGATTGTGAAATTTTATTCCTGATAATTTCAGTCTTTCAGTTTTTATCATGTCCATTATTTTCTTAGAATCAGGATCCTGAACCGTGAATTTAAGTCCAAATTCCTTTTTGTTTAGTTCATTAATGTTCCATCTCTGGGTAGGATTCGAAGGGATTGGTTGTTTGTCAATGACACTTCTTTAAATTTGCATAGGAATGAGTCTTAACTACGAGTGTTCTCTCTCCCTATCTATAGGTCCACATTGATCACTGATTTTCTTTTTTATCCGAGGATCCGATGATGGTTCAAATTTTTGTAATTCTTGAGTAGTGTGAAAGGGCAGCCTCGAAACGCGCATTTGCGTGAGGGGGCGCCTACGTTGTTGCGCGGGGTGGCGCCTCGAAACTTGTGCGGTGGTGCAGAAGTGAACGGCTTGTTGCAATCACAACAGCATCTTCCTGAAGGCGCTTATTCCCATAACATCGTATAGATAAATCAAACTAGCCTAAGCCATTTTGCCTATCCTATGCCTCCTGAGGGGCCTTGTTTTGTGGTTACAGTTGTTTAACGTCGGGAGAAACAAGGCCAGCATAATGAGATGTTGCAAAAATCCGTCTAAGGTTTATTTTCTGAAACAAATAAAGGGAACAACGAACTCAGCCATTTGGAGCTTGATGGGTGTCATTGAGCAAAATATATTGAGAGACGAATACCAAAAATATGAAATTGACAAGAACAATTAAGGAGTGTGCTAGCATTATATTTTATGGCCACACTAATACGAAGAAAAGAAGCATAAAGTACGCGCACCAGTTTAATCAGAAAGAACTTAATTTCTTTCACCGTAGAAAATATTCTTGAACTTTACGCCACGAGGTCAACTGCGGCGAACGCTCGGGGCCAGTCAAAATTAAAGTAAGCACAAAACGTTAACAAAAAGACTCCATCATTCGATAATTTGCATATGCTTTTCACGCTCCACAGCACCACTTTTTTCACATGTTGACGTCGACACCAAGTTTGACGATATCAACTTACTGAATATATTATAAGTTTAAAATGGTTACTGAGAGATTTTTAATATTAAAAATATCATGTCAGTATCGTAAAATATCATTGTTAGCACATTGATTTATTCTAATTTTATGGAATTAGTACATGGGAAAAAATTGTAATACGCACCTGCCAGGAGAAGAACTTGATGATGTTACAATAAGCGTAGACGCAGAAAGTCGTGACGAAGATGATGAAGAAGAGCGAGAGCGGCTTGAGCAGCATACGTAGCACCGCGGCGGCTCTTGGACACTTCGCCTTGATCAGCAGCCCTATGGACATGGGCACCACCAGCCCCAGCGCAAGCATGGCGATGTTGCGGTACGGGGGAGAGTCGAACTTGCCATCTAGTGGTTCAAAAATAGAGTTCAATATTATTTCTAACTAACGGGCGATGACTTTAACGCCTTCATCTTAAAAATTTAAGGATTAACAAATACTTATTTAAATTTTCGGGAGGGTAAAGAAACGTAGATTTCCTAGAAGAAAAAGATTATGTGACACAGATGTACAAAATACGTTCTGATTCAATGCGCAACCAACGATTACTACGCACCACCGAACGCATTCAGCGTTCAATGGTAATTCAATTATTTACTGGAGGATTCAAAAAAGAATGCGGCTTCCCTAGTAAAAAGAAAGATAAAAACAAATTGGAAATTACAGGACACTTAGCACAAAATATCAAGTAGCAGTATGGCAAACAATGAGGTATAAGAAAATGTTCATATTGAAACTGCGGCATGAGATTGGAGAGGGTGAAGTTTACAAGGAGTACATTTTCTATGAACAATTCCACCGCAAATGAGAAAACTTGTTAAAAGAATCGGAACAAAACAGTGAAGAATTGCAATGAAATTAAAGTTTAAGTTTCTAGTTACGAGATTAAAAATAGATAAACGTCTTCAAAGTACTTTACCGTCTGAGACAAATACCGTCAAAAATAACAATGATTTTTTCATTCACCGTATAATTAAAATATATAAATTTTCCTTGAACAAACGGTACCACAATTTGGGCAAGCGCACAATACACAAGCACAAACCAAATATGGGAAGAATATTTTCAACAAGAAGTTTGATCTACTTCTAGTCAATTGTTGCAGATTTTTCTTATCCTCTAGAAATCTGCGGATAGTGTATGCATTCCTTCTCAAAAGAGACCTAACGAGAGTGAAATGTATGAATTCCCCACCTGGACTATCACTGATAAAGAAATAGGAAGATAACATTGAAACGAACTTCTGCCGATAATTTAGGGTAGCAAACTATCAGCAAACGTTTTTGCGTATTTTCCTCAAGGCACTACACACCAATTCCAGAAATTAGGCAATACTCCAAAATTAAACACTGAAAAATGTCACTGTAAAAAAGTACATGCTAAACGCCAGCAAGGAAATGGTTCAATTCAAACATCGCTCAAAAGGCAGACGCAGTTCCATTTTTGTGCTGCGCGTCCGGAAGCCCAAGTTAGAACAGAAAGCATCGACTGCATACACGCTACCGCACTACATTCCAACTCAGCAGCTCATACACAAATACACTGCAGTGCGGTAACGTGGCAACCGAGCGAACAACTCGTGAAAACCTGTACAATTCTGTACTATACCAGACTTATAACGAATCTCTTTTATTGGCATTTATTAGCATGATACACCTAATTAACTTCAATGCAGATCATTTTGCTCTGAAGAAATGAATTCGCTCACCTAAAGCAAACGTATGTTTAACCCAACATCAGAATTACACTATTCACCAAAATAAGTAGCCGTCACAGATACTCATCAACGGTAGCTTTTCACTTAAACAAACAAAAGAAGCAGATGTGCAGTAAACATACACATACAGCTTCTGGTTTATAGTAGGATTACGTTTGGTTTTCTTTAAATATATCCTACCTAAAAAAATATTTTTAGGTAGGATATGTGACACAGGTTTTTAGGTTTCCTCCAGAAACCTAAAAAAATAATTAGACATATAGCCCTGGAGTACAGGATAGTTTATTTCAACAAAATTGATTTAAATCCTCTGTCATAGCAGCATTTCAAATGCTTTGTTTGATATCAGGATGCAATGAAAGTTATCAAGTATCTGGATTAGGTGGAAATTATGGTTAACATTTTATTTTTCCACTGAGAACAAACACTAGGTTCAAACTGCATGATTTTTAACCCTCACGCTGGATGAGAATTCTTAACTATTAGACTACAAATACGAGTACATTAGGAGTCCTGATTAAGAAAACTTCTGGTCGATGGAAAAATATAGTAATCACACAATTAATTTACATGTAAGAAAGTGCATGAATGGGCATGCAAGTTTACCATGGGCCTCGTGTCGCACAAACAAAACAGAAATTACGGTCCTCTAAAAGTTCTACACAAGTCCGAAAAACTGCGCAAGAGAACACTTAAATAGCCAAGGCTCAAATATCCCACGCTTCAATGACATGAAATCCAACACAGGTATCGGATAAGACTGCTCAGAATAATAATATCCCTGCTCTTCTTACAGTCAAGTAAATGAGAATTCAACTCGTGGTAGATTAAAAATATGGAACACAGAAACCATTTCTCACCTGTGAGGTAACTTCCGTATTGCTGATCAATATAACGAATTGGAGTGCATATTCTCGACCACCTATCCAGGAGAAGTCTTTCAATACAGCAGAAACAAAAACTACTAGACACTCAACCTACTCTATTACTTAATTCTGAAACACATTCAGAAACCTCCTCTTACGGAACACGCAACTAGTACAAATCCTTCACAAAACATTTAAACAATTTAAACAATTTAAAAAAATTTATTTACCACAGGTGATACAGAGGTAGAATGTTTCTCAAGTCTAGTACAATGGTCAAATTTGAGTATAGCTACGTGTGGGGCCGAACAAGTTCAGCGATCTAGGGCATCCTACCATCACGTTATTCTAGGGTGTACAAAATGTTTAACCTAGTTCACTTAACCTAGTTTCGCATTAGACTGATCATTGAGATTATTAACTCGATATTTTATGCTGTATTTTACAATATAGGTCAAATCGGCTATATTTAACAGTATGTTCGATAAAACGATTCAAGAGGAGACAGAAGATCGGTCATGGTACCCAAGGCAAGTTACATTATGACATTATCATTAGTTACATGTAGGAGGCAAGATTTTTACACGGTGATTTTACACGACTAGTATTCTGATAGGAAGTGAGACTCAAGTTGTCTTTTGAATACTTTGTACGAATTACATTCACGGATCTCTGCAGGTATAGAGTTCCAAGTTTTGGTTCCAACGAAGAGGATACTGTGTTGCGACCGGGCCTTTGAATAAATGTGCTCGCGATAGCCATGTGCTAGAGGTTCTGCCGCCGTGCGGCAGAGACCCGGGTTCGAAACTCGGCGCTGGCGGTGGAGATTTTCTCTGTTGGGTATAGGAGAAAAATTCCAAGCTCAATACCCCACTCTACCCAGGTGTCTGAAATGGGACCGGTCTTGACCGGGGGAAAAAGTCATGGCGTCCTGGCGTTAGTTATAAGGCATTTGAAAATCCAATGTACAAGGTGATATGTATCAGGCTTGATTGGAATCAAAGCATCCGTAGATGCCTTCTGATTATTATTATAATTATTATTATTATTATAGTAAGGAAGCATGAATTTACATCTATTTCGGGTTAAATGGTCGTGATGACCAGTTTGCGCAGTTAATAATTGTCTTAGGCTATTGTCGCCATCATTTATTAATGTTTTGTAAATGAAATTACAAATGGAGTTTTTGTAGAGATCCGAAAGTTCAAGTATTTGTAAATTTTTGAAAGAATCATTTGTGTGAGCATTATATTTTAGGTTCTTTACCGCTCTGATAGCTCTTTTCTGCAGAGTAAAAATTTTGTTGGTTTTATTTTTATTAGTTCCGTGCCATGCTTCTATTCCGTATTGCGAGTATGGAGAAATTAGCGTTCGGTAGAGCATTTGTAAAGCTGTTTCAGGCAGAAAATTTCTAACTTTATTTAGGATTCCGATGGATTTTGATAATTTAGAACTAATATGAGTGATGTGCTCTTTGAAGGTCAGATGTTCATCTATTATGATGCCCAGAAACTTACATGAGTTGGTTTCTTCGATTGCACCTTCGCCATTTTAATGCATGGGAGAGATACATTTTTCTTGTATGAGAATGTAATATAATTTGTTTTATCAATATTAAGGCTTATTTTATTAGCTTTGAGCCACGATTAAACCTTTATAAAGTTCATTACTTATACTCTCCACAATCATAGCGGGATTTTGGTTCGGAAGGACCGCAGAAAGCGTTCTGTCTTCGGCAAAAAGTATGAATTTGAAGAATGATGTAGATTTTACAAAATCATTGATAAAAATCAGAAACAGAAGAGGCCCAAGAACAGATCCTTGTGGAACTCCATGGCTAATTGTCTGTGGGTCTGATTTTGCGTCGTCAATGACAACGTATTGCTTCCGATTTGTTAGGTATGATCTGAACCAATCATGGGCAATCCCTCGAATGCCATAACAGTGTAGTTTCATGAGTGGTATTTTATGGTCCACACAATCGAATGCTTTTCGAAAGTCAAGAAATACAGAGAAGACAGGCTTTCCTTCATCTATATTAGAATAGAGGAATTTTAAATGATTTAATATAGCCTGTGTTGTTGATTTTCTAGAGCGAAAGCCGTATTGTTTATCGTAAAGAAATGATTTTTGTTCAAAATAAGAGTACGCTTTTTTAAACACAATCTTTTCGAATACTTTGCTAATAATTGGTAGTACGGAGATAGGTCGATAATTGTTTACACAGTTTTTTTCACCACTTTTAAAGGGAGGGGTTACTCTAGCAACTTTAAGGGAGTTCGGGAAAGTGCCTAGGATGAGAGATTGGTCAATAAGATTGGATATCAGCGGGGATACAATATCAGCAATAATTTTAAGTACTTTTGTCGGAAACGTTTGTAACCCACTCGATTTATTTTTCAGGTGGCTTATGCACGCAATTACATTGGAAGAGTTGGTAGGCGTAAAGAAAAAGAGTTGTGTTCTCGAATATGATCCATGTATTTCAGGTGATCAGCAGGTTCACTTGGAATACCATCAGCTATAGTTTTCCCTACGTTTACGAAGAAATTGTTAAAGAGATTAGCAATTTCATTCTTCTCATGGTATTTTACATTATCTTGAACAATATGTTTAATTTTCTTTTTATCAGCGTTATTCGGTTTACAGCAGGAGTCAAGGAGGCACCAAGTCTTTTTAATGTCAGCTTTAAATTGGTCAACTTGGGCGTGAAGTAGTTCTTTTTCGATGTCCTTATCTGATTTGTCACATAGTTTCTGAACCGGTTATATGTTTCTCTAGCTATTCGCCCTTCACAAAGGAGGGCTAGGTACGCTTGACGTTTCTTTATGTTTATCACGATGTCACCAGTAACCCAGGGCTTTTGTTTATTTTTCGGGGTAACTGTACGAGTTACAATTGGGCAACATTGATTGTATGCGGTCATTATAGTTTCAGTCAATTTTACTACTGCTTCATCAATGCACGTTGCATTGTTGCATTGAGAGATGTGCAATGTTGGTATTGATTCTTCTAGAATAGTGCGCATTTCCTCTAAATTTGATTCGTTTACTTTACGATATGAGTAAGTTTCACCCGGGGCTTGGTGCAAGCAATATAGACATTTTGCTTAACAAGACAAATTGGAAAATGATCTGATAAGCCAGAGGTAATGATTCCAGAAAGAAAATCACTTGGGTCTGTCATAAAGATATTGTCAAGCAGCGTAGTAGATTCAGAGGTTATTCGCGTAGGCTTTGTAATGGTCGGAAGGAAGGATTGAGACTGAAAGGTTGTTAGGAAATTAGAGATTGGTTCATAGCTTTCATGTTTCAGTAGATCATAATTGAAGTCACCGCATATTATTATGTCATTGTATAAGGGCCTGTTGAACTGAGAAATAATACGATTCAGCTCATTCAGGAAGGATATAGAAAGGCTGTAGGAGGCCTATACACCGTTCCAAACACAATGCGTTTACCATCTCTAGACAGTTCTACGAAGAGTGATTCTATATGATCCTGATTCATTGTTGCACTTGCTATGATTCTCGAGTCTATGTGGTTAGATATATATGTGCTGATGCCTCCGCCCCGCTGGTTTTTTCGTAGCGAATGGTAACTATGATAATGGTAACATTGAAATCGATTTTACTCATTCCGTTTGAAAGCTTTCCAAATTGAACGTGTCTCTAGTTATGATAAATAAAAGACATTTCGATACATGCACTAATGAAGAGGTTTAAATTTTGTAAAGAATTATACTTGCTCTGAACCTGTTCATGAGTGACGATGGCTATCCCGTCAGTTACGAGTACTTTCAACTCTATACCTTAAATTTCATCAGGCGACTCTCATTTGTGCTACAGTTAGCCCGGCCGCACTGGGTCCAAGCTCGCAGGATTTCTACACCGCCCACCCCTCTCCCTCCACCTCCGAGCAGCTACTGAGGTTGCCATTCGCACCAATTCCATCGCGCGCAAAAACAGGCATTTTTTTAACTTTTTTAAGTTAACCTTAAACTAACTGAACTTGGCCTAACCTTACCCAACCTAACCTAACTTAACCTTACCTCTTAACCTAACTTAACTTAACTTAACCTAACCTAAATTAATTTAACCTAACATTTCTGTAGCTGCTTGGAGGTGGTGCTGTAGCTGGTTGGAGGTGGAGGGAGAGGGCTGGGCGGTGTAGAAATCCTGCGAGATTAGACCCTGTGCAGCCCGGCCCCGTTGGATGGGCTCGGGAAGGTTGCGCGACAGCAGTTACTCTTACTGGTAGTTACACTTCAAGTGAGAACTTAGAGAACTCTCCTCAACTCAGTCGGGAGATTTTAGCTGATCTGACTACGTCTGGAGTGATTATTTACAGGTGATTACTATTATATCTTTTAAAATATTAATTAGAATGTATGTAAATCGAATGCGAAATTAAATTTAAGCTCAGTCTCGGTTATTGCTGAACGTTTAAGCGGACCAAGGTGTGAACCAATTGACTTTTTTGACAAGATTTCAAGAGTTGAATATTTGAATATTGCCCTTTCAAACTACCAAAATTTAGAGACCCCATGATTTCCATAGCTTAAACTTATCTTTGATGTAATTTACCATTGCAACTTTTGCTTTCGAACTCGATTCGATCAGGTAATTTTCGATGCCCTATTCTAACCTAATTTCTTCACATTTTCAGGATTTATGGGTTGGGCGTAAGCTGAGCGGGTGGAGGCTCCCGCGCCGCCTTCTTCAAGTCGTCTACGCTGGAGGGAGGACTCGCTTCCTAATTTTAAGTGGAGGGCGGCACTGAGCACTGCCTAGCTTTTTAAACTTAGATCCTATTTTCCCATTAATTTTAAAACTGAAGAAACTTTTTCATTCAACAATTAGAACGTTTTCCTTTCTTCTTATCTTCCTCTTGTTAACAAGAACCGTTCTTAGATTTTGGTCTAGATGACATTCCTCTTTCCGCAACTAAGCATCTCCCAAAACAGATGCAAAATAGACGACGAGGATGCGAGGATGCAGGTGTGATCAGGTATAATTGCTTGTCTTCGTGGGTGTCTTGGTATTTTAACAAAGAAACATAGCAAAATTCTTCTATGTTATTTTCAAATGTTAATACTATTTTAAAAGGGAGCTGGACAAACAACAAGCTTTATTTTAAATAAAGTAAATACAAATTAAATCCAAACAGAATCTTATTGAATAAAAATTTCATTAATATCGCTAACTTTTAGTATACTGCGTTAGTCTCGAATATCTAATACTATTCCTAATGTGATTTGAGACGCATCTTCGTTCAGCCCCCCCAAAAAAGGCATACCAATCAATCGAAAAATAGCGCTATTGGCTCCCAACCTTGGACGATGGTAGGAGCGAGGGCCCATAACCAGCACGGCATTGCGACAAAGGCAGCCAAAGTGCTGATGAGTGTCATCGTCACTGACAGGTCTAAGGAGCCTCCCAGCAGGTACGTCCACATGTTGCTGCTGCCTCTGCTGGAGGAACATCCTGTCACGAACAGACCCAGCCAAAGCGCCGGTGTAGTCGATAAGAACGCGTAGCCGAGCCCGTACGCACACTGCAGGGCAAAAGTGATTGAGACGCTTCAACGGTACGGTGTCCGTTATGTTCGGCATGAAATGACAGCCGTAATTATAGAGATTATCACCGGCAAGCTTAAGTAAATCGTACATCAACAGGAAACAGTTGAGAAAGTCTATGATGAAACTTTGAGAATTCATAAAACTTACTTGTGTTGTGAGATGGACTGCTATATTTCTAAGAGCAAAGACTATAAAACCTAATTTCCAAAAGTGGCAACAATTCTAATTCGTAGCAGTGGTTGCAAAATTGAATTGACAACATTCACAGCACAACATAATTCAGAGAAGTTACTAAGCAACCTAATTCACACCCGTAAGATGAGGTTAGTGCAGACACTGAACGACAGTGAGGGCAAGTAGAGCTTTATTTTTCACACACCTAATAAGTCGCAGTTATTAAAAGTCATGCAGTTCCTCAGTTCGCCGAGTTTGAGTTTACAACAGTTCATGGTCAAACAAAAACAACCTGAAAAAGATGCCGTAACGAAAGGCATCAAGTTATACTGGAATCATAGGAACAGAGCAATGATAAATTTAAAGCGACCAATATTAGAGAAAAATTTATATCCTTTGTTATTTCAAGAAAAGTCATCTAAGAGGGACGACACATCTTATCATTGACCAGTCATTCTCTCTGGTTGCGAAGTAGCTCACCAGCGGCATGAAGATGTACCGCGACAGGAGCCCTATGAGAGGAGCCACGGGCCTCCTGAGCGTGCTTTTGATTACGTCCAGCTCGATGGCGCACCCCATGTTGATGTACACCACGATGACCAGTAGCACCACCACGTGCACGAAAACTTTGTCGAGGATGTGATAGCCACGATAAATCTAAACGTACGAACGAAAGAATTTAGTCTCTGCATAAAAATCTATATCAATTCTGTAGCACTGTTATTTTTAAAAATATAGTAATAACTCTTACGGGAATACTTGATCACGTTCATCTTTATCGCGGCAAAAAAAAATGAATCCGCATTTAAAAAATTATTTGAAAACTCTCATCCCGTAACATGTGAAGGGATTAACCAACAGTTTCCAGAATCAGAATTACTCCCTCCGGTCGGAAATATTTGCCACGCAAGGAGATAACTCTTTGCGTTTTAGTATCGTTTAACGAACTTCTGTTTTGAGTTCCGTAGACGATTGTGCACATTGTGTTGAACACAAATTTTAACTTTTGATAAATATGGTAGAAATTAGTATAGTTTTGTCTTTTTCGTTTTTCAAATAATATTTAATAGCAATTGGCAACAGAAACAGGCTTCAACATGTGTCGAATGAAAACTGGAAAGAAAAGGAAATCTTGTAAATTGTATTCAGATCGCAGAAAAATTGAAGAAGATATTGACAAATATTGAGTAAATACGTTGTCAAATATGTTTTTTCTGTTGATACATTATCAATTTCATGTATTCAATTACAATGTAGAATTTGTCTCTTGTTATTAATCTTATTTAAAATATTATTCTTGATGTTTATACATTATTATTTGCATGTTCTGAATTACAGAATAAAGTTTATCTTGTTTTACAACCAGTAGTTTGGCATCCTTTCTAAAATGTTTACAATTGTTTAGGGGCAAAAATTTCCGACCAACTTCAACATTGGCACACTGATATGGACCAACTATTTCCGGACGGATGGAGTAATGATCATCGGGTTTTGAAAAGTAGATCTTATCACACCATCGCAGGGAAGTGGGCGTGGTAGATGCATCAGTCACTAATTGAAACGCCAACAATGATTTTAAATAACCCACCAAGTTTATTCAATGTTTTGCACGCAAGTGCACGAGGCGGAAGTATCACTATGTGACATGGGAGCCGAGTTTGTTGTGCCGGGATTCTCCAGACTTTAGCGAGTAAGTTTTACCATAACAGCGCGCTAGGTTTGTGCGTGTTCAGCTTCTTTTCAAGTACCCTTTCCGTTTCATGGTGACAATAAATGTTTTAATATAGCGACGTTTCTTTCGTTGAGAGACCGGGTTATGTAGAAAGTGGAAAATGGTAACTTCGTATAGAGTAGCAAAAGTTTTTAACTCTTCAATAAACTGTCGCTATTTTACGATCCAAAAATATTCGACCATATGATGGCTTTAGCCCGAAACTTTCTAATAAAAACGCTCTATGAACAGCATTTGATTAAAAACCAATTTGATTTGATTAAAAAACACAAATCCATTTACCTTGACAAGGATCTCTTCACTTTGAATGAGCTCTTGATAATTGCTTTCGCTGCTCAACACAAATTTGAGTCTGGAGAAGCCTCGAAATTCGCCCGACGCTTCGAAGTGGCCGTTGAAAAAGCGGCCATCGTAGACTTCCTTTGTCATATTTAACGCTGGCTGCAGGGGAAAGTCAGGAGGCAGTTCTGCTGAAGTGGAGGTTTGACTCACTTCGTACACGTCCGGCTTCACTGACATGTGCTGGATTCCGTCAGGAGTGAGTACCTGTGCCATATTACTGCTACTTAAAATATAAAATACGCACAGATTCATTCCAGTGTCTTTCAAAACAATTTTAAAATGTGGCATTTGTTTTCTGTAATTTAACTTCGTTATCAACTAAGCTAAACATCAAAGCTTCGCAATTTAGGATTTTTTTACTGTAAAGCAGTTTTAATGCAATAGTTCTACCATTACAGCGCAGTTTATTTAACCCCAAATAACCAAGGTAATTCCGAAGACAACGAAGCAATGCTAGAGAAACCATAGCTGCTCTTATTTATATACAACAGTTGGGATTGTAACATTTCATATACTTAGCTCTAACATGAAGAATATGACTCATTACCTTTCAATGAATACGCACCTTACATCACCAAAAAACTAAGCTAAAACGCTGTGTGGGGATTACTAACGAAATTAAAGAACTGAGCAGAATAGAGAAATCTTACTTGCAAGAGTATAAAGAAAATAGATCGAACAGTACTTTATACAAAAGATATAAAGAATATGAAAATTTTCATCTGAAGAAAATTACACAATTTACAATTACACACTTACACAACACATCAAAGACAGTTTTCCAGTAACAGCACTATTGATTCGATTTGTTATCAACACATCAATAGCAACCAATAAATTTCCAACCCAATGGAAACACTCCATAATTAGAACTTCGCATAAAACTGATGACAAAAATACAGCGCCAAATTACAGGCCCATTAGTCTTTTACCGGTCCTGTCCAAAATATTGAAAAAAGCGGTAACGAATCTACTGACGTCTCACTTGGACGAGTCAAATTTACTTCATCGAAATCAATGTGCCTACTGGAGGAACACTAGCACTCAAGACTGAGAAATCAAAATCACTGAAAAAGTTTACAGCGATATCGATCAAAAATGTGACACTCTTGCTGCTACTCGATTTCTTCGAAACATTCGAGAGCGTCGAACATGATCAACCCCATACGGAAAATATTGAACTTAGGAGTTGATACGCATCGGTTTAAAAGCTACTGATCAAATCGGTCTCATGCAGTCCTCTTAGAAAACAAGTTGTCCCCATTCCTTCAAAATAACTTCGGTGTTCCTCAAGGATCAATTCTTGGCCCGCTATTGTTTTCCGTTTCCATAAACGATTTCCATCCAATGTCTTCTAACAACCGAATCTCTATGTTTGAAGATTATGTTCAAATTGCAATGACAAGCCCTGTATCCGAAATACCACAGACGCAAATTGGAGCTGAAGCCCTATTGATCAGCCTTAAGTCATGCTATGACCAAAATGGTCTCGAAATCACACAATTCATTAGTTTTAGTCAAAAGATGCAATAAGAAAAATAAAAACCTAACTCTTACAGTCGGGAATGATGAAATTCAAACATCAGAAAAAATAAAAAATTTAGGTATTTGGTTCGATAGAAACATGTCCTTCAAATCCCACGTTGAGAAAACTTGCCATAAAATTTTGTCATCATTAAAAAGTATACTTGACGAAAAGTCTAGATAATTTGCCATTCAATCTTTAGTTTTATCGAGTATAGACCATTGTAGCCGGGTATGGGAGATATACCTCAATATTTTAAAAAAGATTTACAAAAAGGCATGAATTTCCCAGCGAAGGAAGTATGCAAAAGCAAATTCAAAATGAGTAATCCTATTCAGTCCAGCAGCCCCCAACCACCTTCAGATTTGTTTAATTTTGTTCATATCCTGACATATAGCTAATTATATGTCTCTTCATGTCTTTATGAAGTATCATTAGCCTAGTTTTATTCTCAGTATGTTTTTATTGTTTTAATGCATGACTACATATGTAGTCATTGGGCGTTGGACAGTAAAATAAGCATCACTGACTCCATCATTTATTCTTCTTTATTTCTTTCTGAAAAGTTGTTATAAACGCGAACACAAGGTTAATAAATGAGAGTAAAAATAATATATAAAATAAACTTTGTCAAAAACTATGAAAGCAGTGAAAGTTAATAAATTATAATTCTACCAAAATAAAAGAAAACACTAACAAAGCATGATACTCATTTCTCATGATATTTTTGGAAGCAAATAGATATATGAAGGGCCTTGCAGCATTTTGCACATTGTATGCGGCAGTTTTTCTTGCAAAGAACGCATCTTCGCTCCGGGCCTAACACAGGGTAGTGACCTTTATTGTCATACTTTACTTCGCTTACTACTGCAGAGCTTTGGCCTGGGCGTGAGTGTATACTAGCTCTCGGTGTCTCTATTTTCAATAATACTGCTACTATGGTACGCCTGAAATCTTTTTGTGGCATTGAAGAATTGGAAATGAGCTGAAACAATCTCCAACTGAATACAGCTGCAATATTTAGAGCATTGACGAGAAGCGCCAAGTACCACTTTTTTCCTCCTATGCTTGGGTGCATTTCCGAAAGAGCGCGATCGACGAGGTCGACACCACCCATACTTCGGTTGTAGTTCTTCACTACTGCAGGTTGCGTAACACTCACTTCACCCTTTCCTTTGACCCAGTGTTTTGCTTGACCAACAGGTTCACTGCCAACGGCATTACTACAAAATGTAACTACGCTGTTATCGTTTCACCTGACAAGCTCAATATTCCCGTCTGATTTATACTCATACGATCCTCTCTCTTTCTTCTTCATTTTATCAACGGAAGTCAGTGGACAAGCGCTGAGACGATTGTTTCTAATAGCTCCCGTTGCTTTACATCTCTTCTTTCCTAGACGAAGAATCAAGTCATACGATGAGAAAAAGTTATCGAAGAAAATGTGATGGTTTGTTACTGTACAAACATGTTGCAGTTACGCATTCTTCAAATACGCGCGTTCCAAGCGGATCTAAGGACTCGCTCTTACCTTTACCCTCATAAATGCTAACATAGTAAGGCATTCTACTCGAACTGCTCATTACCCATAGCTTGTACCCGAATCTGATGGGCTTACCGCATATAAATTATTTACAAGAATGGTGCCCAAAGTATAGTAACATGGACTCGTCAATTGAAAGATTTTCATGGGCCACTCCAAACATACGCAGGCTCTCATTCAAAACAGCAAATGAAGGAGAAAATTTTGCCATTTTATTATCCCCAAGGGCTTGATTATTAGCAGCATGAAACATGGATTTTATTTGTGTATCTATTGCAACTAATACATTCCGAAAACGCTTTGCATTCAAGATCAAAAGATTTACTCCAGTAGTCGCGAAAATTTAGCCTAATATTGTATGCAGATAAAAAGAGCAGTCCAATAAAATTTCTCATCTCACTTTCCTCAATTTTGAAAGCATGGTCATTTTTCTGTTGAGCATATCTGTTTGTGTCAACAACCAGGTGATCAAGGATATTTTTGAATACCTTTTCAAATATCTGCCATGCCGACGCCCCAATAATTTCAGGATGATTATTCACTAGAATTTTCTTTGCGTCTTCCTTATCTGCAGAAGAACTTTTATTACTTTTAGGAGGGATATGAGAGGTCTTCCAATTAGGGGTGACTAATTTCCTTTTCTTAGAATAAGATTGTGCCTGTTCTGGAACTTCATCTTCAGCTTCAGTGTATTGCATAGTCTCCAGCTCTCCTGCAACTTCATTCGGCATTGCACCAGCTTGTGAATTATCTTCATCAATGTCTTCTACGTCACTTCCATCACCGCCACCATGCAGGAGGACTAGTTATCACTGTATCAACAGGGCCATCAACTTCAACAGCTTCTTCTATTGCCTCTTGGAGAAATGTGTGGCGAACACTTGTCCCGTAAAAAATGGATGTGTGAAGAGGCATCCTGAAAAAAATTCAACTGATTTTTAGAAACAAATTATTATTATTGCTCGTACAGTATAAAATGTATATTTCACTTTAGAAAGTTGTTAGAGCAAATCAAACTAGATATTTTATCTCGATATCAATAAATAAGAAAAGGGTGTTTCATATGAGAATCGACCCCTCAAATACCCACTGACTACAAATGTATTTCATCCAAGTTTCAACTCACCTGAAAGCCAAATTTGTGACTGGAGGGATCTTTGGATACAATCTTCCTGCTCTTTAGACATGTGACAGCTTACCTAAGTGTCTACCAAAACAGTTCTGGCCTAGCGTAGCCAGCAGCAACAAAATTACTTAACACACCTAGCAACTCTCGAAAATCTGGAAAGACGGTAACTTCATTAGTGAATATAATTTTAAATTATCAAGAAATGGGATTAATATTGATTCTAGACACACTTCGTAGCTATTTCTATGCAATAAAACCGATAACTTATTTGTACAACATATTCGAGGCTTGTGGATATAAATTTAATTTCCAACTACAAATGTAGTCAATGGGCTCTGCTGGGTTAGGAAACATTTCTGATGCAAAAAGCCAGATACGTATTCTCTTCTTTATAGCTTGGTCAGAACAATGCTAAAATGGTGCAATTTTAGTTGTTGGCATCTTATTGGTATCACTGCGGAAGGCAACACTTGCATACACTTCCCCTCAAGACTTAGTACCGTCAATAGTAAAATGTCGCCAATTGTGTATCTAAGGTAGGATGAAGGCTAAGTACTCATTCTGACTACTTCTGCTAATTCCTATCATCTGTACTTCTGTGTTTCCATTGCTCATATTCCGCTCTTCTCTTACTTGGTCATTATCTAGTTAAGAGGTTCAGAGCAAAGAAGAAATCTCAGAAGTGAATGGACTTTTAATCTATGTGGGTTGTTGCTATGCTTTGTTATGTCTATTGGTGTTATGCTTTGTCCCATGTTTATCGATGTTTATTGTTGGGATTATTGATATGTTCATTGGATAGGCAATTGAATTCGGAACTATTAACTTTTCTGCTTGGCTAGGCAGAGAATATTACAATCATCACTGTTTCATGTTCTTAATCCAGTCTTAAATTTTTCTTGTTAGTCTTGTGGGACAATTTTTAATTTTTTACGCTCGTAAGTAGTTATGACAACACTATTTTATGTAGTTAACTATTTTACTGTTCCAGCTATGCTGAAAATTTTACGGCTAGCATTGTACAACAATACTTCTCATGTCTTTGACTCCGGTGAACTCTTTTGCGCCAGTATTATCGACGTAGGTAGTAAATATCAGGTACAAGTGTTATGGTACAATATTTAATCTTCTCCGAGCTTATTATTCTGGTATACTAAATGATACGTAACAATGAAAAATTGTCCCCGAGTCCCGAACGTCGACCTCATAGTCATGGACGCAAAATAATTTAAATCTACCCATTTTACTTTTAACATCATATCACTAGTTCCTACATTGATATGTTCAAATTTCAATATAAGTGCGGTCTAATGAGAGTGTTTTCAACAATGCATCGTATGGATTATGTTTTCTTAGTCACTTGTACTTAAATGCATACCCAAAATCCGACTTCAGCAACGAACGGATTCCATTTTTTTCGTGCTTCTCTCCCAATCATTTATTCTGAAAATTAACCAATTAATGGGATCTACTACCCTGGAATTGACCATCTTGTTCAGAAGTCACTGTACACGCTTCTATTGCACCTAGGGGAACAAAAATGCATACAGATATGTAAAATAGAATTCCGAACACATTTGCTTCCATAAAATATTTCGATTTTTACGAAAAAAGTCAATTTTTAAACACAAGAAAAAAAAATAATTTCGCCAAACCTATCTCACTCTACAATTTTCAACGTAGAAGCGTAATTTTGGTCTCATTCGAAGCGGAAGGACTGTACAAACGTCGTAACGCAGGATTATTCTGAATTTCAAATTAGAAAAAATGTATGGGGACATATGTCCGATAAATTTCTTCCCAAGAAAAATCCTAGATTACTTTTTCTAATATCAGATTGCAACATGCTACTTCAACTAGGTGAACAAAAATGAATAAAAATATGTAATGTTTAATTCTGAACAAATATGATTCCATAAACATTTTCGATTTTTGCCATAGAAAAAAGTTAACTTTTGAACACGCAGAAAAAAAATTTCGCCAAATTTTTCTCACTCTACAATTTTCAACGTAAAAGCGTGATTTTGGTTTCATTCGATGCGGTTCGACGTTGGGAACAGCGTAACGAAGCGAAACTCTATTTGATTTCCAAGTTGAATTTTTATTGGTAAATAACGCATTTTTTTAATTTTTGTTCATGTTGGAAATATGCAACCACAAATTTTTTTCTAATTCAAAATTCAAAAAATCCTACTTTATGATGTTTGTACAGTCCTTCCGCTTCGAATGAGACCAAAATCACGCTTCCTCGTTAAAAATTGTAGAGTGAGGTAGGTTTGGGGAAACTTTTTCATTTTTTATTTTTCGCACAATAATTCTTTTTGTTGCGAAAATCGAAAAATTTTATACAAGCAAGTGTGTTCGAAATTCAATTTTACATATCTGTATGCATTTTGGTTCCCCTAGGTGCAAAAGAAATGGGAAAAAAGACATTTATGAAATTTGGTGGATCAGGTTAAGCCCAGGGTAGTAGAACCCCTTAAATAAAATTAAATAGGGTTTATGCTAATCATGTATGAATAGTAATTAAGAATCCCTATGCTAAGGTATTCGATTGCGTTTATCGCTTTTATTCAAATATAAGTGAGCACTAATGAGAGTGTTTTCAACTATGCGTTTCGTGGATTATGTTTTCTTAGTTACCCATATATAAATGCGCTGTCAAAATCTGGTTACGCAACGAAGGGAACTCATTTTTGTTGTGCGTTTCTGTCAATAATTTTTTGTTTCGACATTTGACATGGGTATTACGATACCAATGCGTGATTATCTACTAAGGATGTTAATGTTAAGATATTTTATAAGCAATGATAAACATTTCATGTGTCAACTTCATTGGAAATAATTATTTTTTTCCCCAAAGAAAACTTTGTACGGAAAACCGTAATCCTTCTTTCACTTGCACTTTCATCTCAACCCTGCCCCTGAATAGACGATGATGTCCGAGCAGGGTCATTGGAACGCGATAAAATAGAAAAGCAAATGAGTTTAAGTATGTTATTGTAAATTTAAAGCCATTTTAAAATTATTCAGCGGCCCAATATTCGAAAATCGATTTTACAAAAGTAATTCGGATGCTTACTCATTATATCTGTTATGCAATAAAAGAAGAACTTAAATGTTGAAATTATTTAAGAAATCTGAAAAAATCAAATTTTACATTCATTTTGTATTTTAACCGTTTTTCCGTCGACATCTTTCAAGCGCTAATCTTCATTGCTCTTTAGTGCACCTTCTGTAATTCATACATCTATGATTAATGGTTGAACTCGCCAGATGCATGTTCAGTACAAAAAATAAAATTGATCAGATCCGTTACCTCCCATATTAAAGTTGAATGTTAGCACATGGCAAACTAGAGAGCTCAATCCCAGAAATTACTCGCCACATACACATAGCATTAAAGGCGCACTTTTATTCATACGCGTGACGAGATCAAAACCTTAAAATCGCTCATTTGATCAATGTCTAGCCGTTGCGGTTATTTTGAACAATTGAATAACCATTTCATTTTAAGAACCATAGTATTTTTGCTGCCATGGATGAAATGTCGCCACAGCTAAAGCGAAAAATAATACATTACATTAAATTCTCATGGGGCCGCTGTAGTCATCAGGGATGTTACCGACGAGAAAGGAGATATTAAGGCGCTCTCCCTCAACAAATTCGATCTCCGAAATGGCCGACCCGTTGACGGCCAGACGAGCGTTTAGCGTCAACGCTTTTACCACAGCACCGCCTGCAGAACAACCTTCATTTCAACCTTCATTTCATTTCAATTGAACAATCTTCAATTTGTTACCACGCCCAGGAGTGTCACGTGCTCGCATAGCCCTCCTCACTCACCGGTAAGATTTATTGAAGTATCAACGGAATTTCAACGTAAAAAATTTTCTTGATCCAATTCGTTTGCTAAATGCTTCAGGTAGGGTAACACGGGGCAACGAGCCCACTGTAGGTAATGGACCCATAGCGTGTTTCTCGTTAAGTATGGCAGATATTGGCGCATGCATGGGCTCTAGCGTCGTTCAACCGCTTCACTGAGACTCTGCGTTCTGATTAACGTTGAGCTGAAAGGTTGTTCTGATGAGTTCTGTAGCGATAACTGTTTTAGCCCAACTACAAGTTTTTTACTGCAGAGTAAAATTATTTTTAAGCATTGTACCTGAAGCTATTTAAAATACTGTGAACTATATTATTAAAGTATTGTTTACTAGGATAATTTTGAGACTAAGTTGAGACTATTAGCTATTGAAATAAAATTTTGACACAAGGTAACTTAAAATGGTACCTAGTGGGGCAATGAGCCCAGGGTGTCATGGGGTTAAGCGTCCATTGCGGGCTCATTGCCCCTCTGTGACGTTTTGTGTATGTTCTAATATATTGATGTCACCTTATCTTTTTTACAAGTGAAATATGGTGCGCAATAATGAAAGGAGAATGAATATAGTCAAATATTCTCGAATTGAACTCCATAATGACTTGGAGAAAATTCAAAGTGGCAAATCACTGAACTCCACAAGTGCAAAGTTCAAAATACAGAGAAAACGTTGCGAAGGCACAGAGATGGTAAGGTTAGACAACCTGGAGTCCCTCGTATATAAAGGTACGACAAATCCCTCCCTAAAGATACTGAAGTAGCAATTGCTGAGCACATTAAAGATATGCAAAAAAGAATGTTCGGATTAACAAGCACAGATGCGATGAGAATTGCGTTCAACGTTGCTGATCGACAAAATATAAATGACCCATTTCACAAAGAAACCAAATTGGCTGGTAGTGATTGGATGAATAATTTTATGAATTGACATGATTTAAGCATTCGTATTTAGTTTGAGACGAGTTGTTGGCCTTAATAAGTTAAAAGTTGATAAGTTTTACGGTCTTGGCTGAAATCATGAGCAAATAAAAACTCCCTGCAGGGCCTTTTGCAAATAGCCGGTGCCTAGAGAAATGGAACCAATGCATGGATTGCTCAAAATTGGCTCATCAAGACTGTACAGATGGTGATCGAAGGTATATTTTCCAAAGCTGCGATAGCGAAAAGAATTATTGATAAATATAATCTTCGTTGTTTTTTCATTGCACTAGCAACTGGATGAATTATATGCTTTTCGTGGTTTAGTTTATTTTTGCACTCTCAGAGATATTTTTTCTGGTCAAGGATATATTTTTTTTAGTCAAGGATATGTTTTTTCTAGTCATTAATAATTTGATGAATTAAACGTTTCTTTAATAAACTTCTAATATGTTTAACTGTCAAATGTAGTTTTATTATCATTAAAATATAAGAAAAACACAATTCGGGCGAAGGGCCCGGAGGGGGGGGGGCCTTGCCCCAAGCCCATGGGCCCATTGCCCCATGGCTGAGGCAATGGGCCCATTTTGACACTTTTTCGAAAATAATTTTTCACGATAATTTGAACTAATCTACAGGCATATATTTCATACAATATATTCCGCAATAGTAGTAGAATTTCAAAAAAATAAGAGCTACCTAATATCAATGGTAACTTTCTTAAAAATTCACTTTGAAAAAAGGGGGGGGCCCGCTGCCTTGTGTTACCCTACCAGGCTTAAGGAGGCCAACCCAGACCCCGGTCGGTCCGATGAGCCATTTTTGTGTTGTTGTTGAAAAAGGACCCTTAGGTGGTGGGCTATTCGGCCCTAAAATTTTATGGCACTACGGACAGTAGAACCGTACGGACACAGCAGGGTGGAAGGAGACCAATAATCCTGAATTTTGAACCACATATAAAAAGAAAATAAAACGGGAAATGGAAAATTTGATACCATCACTTTAATTACAATGCATCAAGGATTCTAAACCTATCTTTGGTTTTGTTCTAGCATAAAAACTCAATGACTTCTATTCTTTCGAAATATCAATGAAAATGAACTAAAAAACCAGTATGTCCATTTTTTTCAAAAAACTAAGGCCTGAATCGAAAAAATGATTAGACTCAATTGTGTTTCATTCTAAAAAACCTATAGTAGTCAAATTTCATAAGAATCAGACTAAAAATATAAAAGTTCCTAATTTTAATAAAAAAAGCAAGAAAAAATTTTTTCTTGTAAATTACAATTCACAGTATAAATATGAAGTTATGTGTGGAATTTATCGAAATAAAAATGGAAGCATCACTCAATAACATAAATTGTCCATTGTATTTACAGTTCAGATAAAAATTTATTTATGCCTAATTTTAATTTAATTAATTTAAATTAAAATTTTAATTAACTTATTTAGTTTTAATTTAATTAATTTATTTATGCATTTTGGCTTCGCAGTGGCCGAGTGTACAGAGCGCTTGCGTACTGTGCTTCCTGCACGGGTTCGACCCTGTACGCAGCAGTTGGCATGAAAAATGCTGACGCGGCAAATTAGGGTCGTTGCCTGCAGTGTGGTCACTGTCCTCAAGGAATGTTACCTGAGCACTAAACGAGAGGAAAATGAGGCCTAAAGCTCGGGCGTAACTAGGGGCCTGGGGAGCCCCTATCATGTACATCCCCTGTAAAGTATCATGCCAATGATGCTAGCCACCCTCTACTAAAAGAGGAAATGGCTTGGTATATACTATATACCTATACTAACAACCCTTATTTTCAACATTTAAAAGAATAGAAGTCAGTGAATTTTTATGCTAGGAAAAAACGAAGACAGTTTTAGAATCTTTGGAACATTTCTAACAAAAGTATGATTCTTTTCTTCCCATTTGTACAAATAATTTTTTTTATCAAGCTCAAAACCCAAAATTAGTGTACATGCTAATTAGTGATCATATATCGCAGATAAAAAAACGAAAAGTTTCAAATGGATAATTTGAAATCATACTTTTGTTTGCAATGCTTCAAGGATTCTATGTCTGTCTTTGGTTTTTTCTAGCATTAAACTCAATGACTTCTATTCTTTTGACATATTAATAAAGATGTACCAAAAAACAAATATTTCGTATTTAAAAAATATAAGGCCTAAATTGAAAAATGTACACGAGTAAAATATGTTCATTTCCGAAAAATACATGTACTGGCCAAATTTCAAACGAATCGGATCAAAATTTAAAAATAACTGGGCTGACCCCCTTAATTCATGTCAGGGTATGAAGTTCTAGTGATCGAGTTATGATGGGAATAATTAGACAAGTTGTTAAAAATCACACATGTGGTCTGAAAACACGAATCAAAGATAAAATGAACATTTTTACTGGTAAACGTTTTGAAATATGTTCTTATTCCATGAACGTGCAGCCCAAAAAAGTCATATTATATCAGTTAATTTAAGACCCCCTTAGTCGCTACAAAAGCGATCTCAAGAGAGTGATGATGAGGAGCCATTTAGTTCGAACTGTAAATAAGGAAATTATGCGAAAAGTGTGTTCTCATGCAGGATACCTGGCGCACAGAAATAGTACGTTAGAGAGGAAAAGGAAGAAAAGACAACGATGATACAACGATAAGGCCTAAAAACTGGGAGAAGCAAAAGGGACAAGTAAGAGAGACGTACCGGAAGCATATATATTGTTGAGGTAACCTAATGGCATTCTTATGAGGGCCCAAAAAATACAAACAGTCAAAATAAAAACACCGGAAAATGAGTGATGAGGTAAAGGAAATAAAATTACAAATCGAAAAATCTAACACTTCCCACACAGTAACTTCTCTATTAAGTAACATTTAACCCTTTAACGTCCGAATTTTTGTACTCATATTACCGTTAACATAACCACCGTCACTAAACTGGCGCTGGCATCAGGCAGTCACCAATATCAGGATGGGATAGGAACTGCCATCCAGCAGAGAACTTCAAAGAACACATTAGGGAACTAATTGAACAAGAAATACAATATATTGAGGGTATTTTTGAAAGAGGACACTGGTGTTCTCAGGGGCGTTAAAGGGTTGAGCTTCCTTCCACGCTAAAGCCCTCATTCATACGACTACAAGCCTGTGGAGCTTGCTTTTAATATATTTCACTAAAACAAATAACTCATTTCAAGCCCATCCAACTTTTAGATTAGAATCAACGTGTTTTATACTTGAACCCATTAACATCAGCATTTATGAACTCATATTACCGTTATAACAAGCATCATCGTTAGACTGCCACTGGCATAAAGTTGTCCCCAAAATCAGAATGAGAAAGGAACTGATACTCTGCAGTGAACATCAAAAAACACATTGGGAACAAATTTAACAAAGAATACAATACAAGGCAACTTCCAAAGAAAACCGTTTTGATTGTTTTTTTATGGATCAATTAGTTGTTTAGATTACACCTTAGGGATTACAGTTTCGTTAGCTCATTATACGTTCTTCTCAAGTGATAACTATTACGGTGGTTCCAGTGCTATCAGGAATAAAACTAAACTCATCTGAAAATGCTCTTACTACCTGTTTTTCATCCCCTCCATAAGCTTAAAGCGCAAGTGAAGTGCATCCTTCATAGTTCTGAAGAACGTGACAAAGGAAGTAGCCTCACCTGTGACACTCCAGAGCACGGAGAACACGGCACCGTACATGAGCAGCAAGTGGACGGGGTAGAGCGGACACATGGTGGCTGCACCGCTGCTCTGCTCCACACACACTACAGGACGGCACAGGCAGCCACTCGAGTTTTGCATCCAACTCAGCATCATGTCATTGCTAGCCATGAGCACCGTAGGATCACTGGACTCAAGCCCAAATGGACGCTGTCGTGTAGAAATACCAAACATGAAATACACATTGCTAACAGTTACCATGCGACATTTGGCATAGAGTACAAATCTATGCGTATCTAAATCAAGAAACGTTGATTCACAGCTTAATGTCAATGTTGCTTGGTGTTCAGTGAAACTTCCTAATCGTAAAAGTAAAATTCTTCACAAAAAGTAAGTCATTAGCCTGATAGAGAACAATTTAAAAACAATGAACACTTGATCTTGATGCGCGACTAACGAGCTACCCATGAAATTTCTGGTTTATTCATTTACCTTTCTATTGATTCGTTCGATTATTTAATTTTTAAAGGCTTGACTAGAGTTTTATCCAGTTAAGGCAATCATGACAGTGAAACTCAATAAGTTTGGGTTCGAGTGACATTATAGAGAACAGACACCATTAGTATACTCAGTTGAATGTAAATCAGGAGACAATGGTGGCAGTAAATATCAGATACTTGGTTAGTAGTTTATTTACCATAGTTAATTAGCAATAGAGTAATTGAAAATTGAATATCTTATGTATTTTGCACGTCGGATACAAATTTGACATAAGAATTCACGAATAAGAATACAGCACATTAATATAACTGTAACAAAAGGGTGAAAATAAAGCCTCACAAACATCCAAAACATCCATAAAGTTAGCGTTAAAGCAAAAATAAATATTTTTTAAGTATTCCAATTACCTAAAAAAATACTCAAGTAACTTTACGCAAAGCAGCGGACCTTAGTTTGTCTCACAGTTGCATGAGACAGATGTCATCAGTTAACTCCAATTCTAAGTGGCGGAGATTGAAGAATTCTCAAACAAAACCATAAAACTAATAATTTAGTTACGTAAAAGAGTTTTAGGTCATGAAAAAACATATATGTTAAATACCAATCTCAACACTAGGTTACGTTATTCACCGGTTCACGTAATAGCAATTGACTGCAAGGCTGCCACGTTCAGGAAGTCATCCAAAAATTTCAAATCGATCTCAACTCCAAAATAATTTGGAAGCTACCGGAACAATCTCATGAAAAAGCAATTAGAACAGCTCTTCGAAACATGGGACTCGGTTCTCGCTCACCAAACAAAAGGCAAATCTATTGAAATAAATTTTTGTGAAACGTGTTTTTAATTTTCTAAACGAACATTTAGAGAAGCCTGTAAGATTTTATGACACAGTTCAATGGTCTGACGAGGTTAAAATTGACTAGTTTAGGTGGGATTGTGTTGGTCACGTTTGGCGACAGGAAGACTCAGCGCAGGACCCTCATGATACAACTTTCCCATTGAAGTTTGGTGGAGGCAACACAACGGTAAGCGAATGCTTCTCCTCAGGAGGTCCTGGCAAACTCCATATTATTGAAGGAAAAATGAACGTTCAGATTTATCCCAGCAATTACGAGCGAAAATAGAGCGCAGTCTACAGACAACACAAAATTGCCCAGAGGTAGGACACAACAGCAAAAAATTAATCCCAAAAATTATAGCCTCAGACGCTACAGCATGGTTTCATCGGCAGAAAATCAAGGTTATGGGATGGCAAAGTTAATCGCCTAAGCCCTATCGTGAACCTGTGACGAGAATTAAAACCGATTCCGAAAATGGATCTCCGAAATCTAACAAAATTTAGAATAATATGTCAAGCAGAATGGGCAAAGACACCAACAGATACTTGCTAAAACTTTGTTAATAAGTATACTAAACGGTTAGAAACTGTACCAGCGATGAAAAGCCATATCAGTAAATACAGACTGCTCGCTATGGAAGCATTGGACACTTTTTGATATATTCATTCAAAATTTTTGCCGCAATCATGATAATGTTTTACAATTCGTGCATTCTAAAACCAAATCCACTGTAAGCGAACAAAAATACTCAGTATCTTTGATTCACGATTACCTGGCTGTTCTAGAACTATGGTAAATTAACTTTCGATTATATATCGGATATTTATTGCACTCACTGAATCACCGATAGCAGATATAAATATCTGCAATATGCTGAAAGATGCCCTTCAGCGCTACTTCTCTGCATCGGGAACATTAGAGTCCTAAAAATACATAGACAAAATACATAGTTCCTGCGAATCAGAAGATAATAACCAGTAATTTGGCAGTCGCAAATGAAAATCAAGAAAATTAGAGATAGAAACACTGAACATCTACTTATTACAGAACTTTCAGCATGTATAGCTACAATTACTAGTGTATTCAGTCATCTTCTCCGCATAATGGAAATACAGAGCAATCGTCGGAAACATCCCAAAGATGGACGTCATAGCAATTTTATTTACCACAAGTGATACAGAAAAAGATTGTTTCTGAAGTCTAGAACAATGGTCAAATTTCAGTATATATAGCTACCTGTGGGCCCGAATAAGTTCAGCGACTTTTAGGGCATCCTATCACCAACGCTATTCTAAGGTGTATAATAATGTCTGACCTAATTCACTTTACCTAGTTACGCATTAGACTTATCAAGGTATTAATAAACTTGCTATTCGATGTGTCATGTTGCAATATAGTTTATATTTGGGCTAGATGTTAACAGTATATTCTTGAAACGATTCAAGAACAAACTAAAGATCAACAGACTGAAGATCAACATGACAAATTACCCTATCAGGACCACTCATGTAGGAGAAAAGATTTGACTTGGTTATCTTACATGACTTATATTCTGATAGGAAATGAAATTCAAGATTTATTTTGAATACTTTGTAAGAATTATTTGCACGGATCTCAGCAGGGATTGAGTTCCGAGTTTTGGTTCCAACAAAGAGGGTACTGTGCTGTGACCGAGCTTTTGAATAATAAGGAAGCACGAAGTTACTTCTATTACGGGTTGAATGGTCTTGGTGACCAGTTATTGAAGTTAATAATTGTTTGAGGCTATTGTTGCCATCATTGGTCTATGTTTTATACATGAAATTACAAATGGGAATGAAGAGTTTGTAGAGATCCGAATGTTTGAGTGTTTGTAAATTTTTGAATGAATCATTTGTGTGAGCATAATATTCTAGTTTCTTCGCCGCTCTGATGGCTCTTTTTTGCAGAGTAAAAAGTTTATTGGTCTTATTTTTACCAGTTCCATGCCATGCTTCTATTCCGTATCGTATGTATGATGAAATGAAGGTTCGGTAAAGTATTTGCAAAACTTCTTCAGGCAGGAAATTCTTCACTTTATGGAGGATTCCAACGGATTTTGATAACTTAACACTGAAATGAGCGATGTACTCTTTGAAAATCAGATGTTTATCTACCATGATGGCCAGTAACTTACATAAGTTGGTTTCTTTGATTTCACCTTCGACAATTTTAATGTGTGGAAGAGCATTATATTTCTAGTATGAGAACGTAATAGATTTTGTTTTATCGATATAAAGGCTTATTTTATTAGCTTTAAGCCACAATGAAACCTTATGGAGTTCGTTATTTATACTCTCCGCAATTAGAGCGGGATTTGGGTTTAGAAGAACAGTAGAAAGCGTGCTTTCATCGGCAAAAGTATAAATTTGAAAGAGGATGTAGATTTAACAATTTCATTGGTAAAAATGAGAAATAAGAGAGGCCCAAGAACAGATCCTTGTGGAACTTCATGGCTAATTGTCTGTAGGTCTATTTTTGCATCGTTGATGATAACGTATTGCTTCCGATTTGTCGCGTATGATGTGAACCAATCATGAGCAACTCCCATAACAGTGGATTTTCGAGAGTAATTCGTTATAGTCCACACATCCGAATGCTTTTCGAAAGTCAAGACATTTAGAGAAAACCAGCTTTTATTCATCTATACTAGAATATAAGTAATGTAAATGATTTCATGTAACCTGTGTTGTTGATTTTTTAGAGCGAAAACCGAATTGTTTATCCTAGGGAAATGATTTTTGTTCAAAATAAGAATATACTTTTTATAGAAAGTTTTCTCGGTTACTTTGGTAATAATTACAGCGTAGAGATAAGTCTATAATTGTCTGGGCAGGATATTTCACCATTTTTAAAAATAGGGGTTACTCGAGCAACATTGAGGGAGTTTGGGAAAGTGTCTAGGCAGAGAGACTGGTTAAGACATTGAATATGGGCGGGTCTACAATATCAGCAATAACTCTAGGTACTTTAGTCGCAAACATGTGTAATCCACTCAATTTATTTTTCAGGTTGTTCATACGCGCTATTACATCGGAGGAGTTGGTAGGCGTAAAGAAAAAAGAGTTGTGTTACCGAATATGATCTATGTACTCCAAGTGATCAGTAGATTCACTTGGAATGCTTTCAGGTATTTTTTTCCCTGCACTTACGAAGAAATTATTAAAAAGAATAACAGTATCTTTCCTCCCTTGGTTTTTTATATAATCTTGATTCTTGAACGAAATACTCAATCGGTTTCTTATCGGCATTATTCGGTTTATCGCAAGAAACAAGCCTGCACCAAGTTTATTAATATCAGTTTAAATTGAGTAAATTTGTGCGTAAAGTAGTTTTCCAATGTCCGTATCCTATTTGTCACATAGCTCTTGAATCTGATATACAATTCTCTAGATATTCAGCTATTCACCTTTCGTAAATGACGACTACTAACGCTTGACGTTTCTTTACGTTCATCACGATGTCTTCAGTAATCCAAGGCATTTGTCTATTTTTCGGTGTAATCGTGCGAGGTTCAATTTGATGACACTGAGTGTTTACGGTTATTACAATGTTAATCAAGCTTAGTATTGTTTCGTTAATTTTCGTTGCATTATTGTTCTCTTGAGAGAATGTTCTATGTTGGCATTAGTTCTTTTAGAACGGTGCGCATTCTCTCAAAATTGATTTGTTTCCGTTACGATATGAGTAAGTTTCAACCTGAAGCTTGGTGCAGTGACATGGAAAATTTCCTAAATTGAAAAAATTGGAAAATGGTTAGTTAATTCAGAAGTAATTATTCCAGGAAAAAAAATCATTTGGTCTATCATAAGGATATTGTCGAGCAGCGTAGCAGACTTTGAGGTTGTCCGTGTAGGCTTTGTGACAATCGGAAGGAAAGATTTGGACTGAAAAACATTTAGGAAATTTGAGATTAGTTCGCAGCTGTCATGTTTCAGCAGATCATAAATGAAATCACAGCAGATTATTACGTCATTATATAAAGACCTGCTAAACTGTGATATAATACGATGAACTCATTACGGAAACATGCAGGACAAACTGTTGGAGGCCTACACACCGTTCCAAGCATAATCAGTTTACCATTTTTAGTCAGTTCTATGAACTGTGACTCCATATGATTCTGATTCATAGTTGCACTTTCTATGAGTCTCGAGTCTATGTGCTTATAGATATGTGCGTACTGATGTCACAGCCACGCATATTGTTGCGTAATGAGCGTTGGCTATGATAGTTTTTCATTCGAATCATGTCTTTCGTTGAGTCATCTAGCCAGCTTTCGGTGAAGCTAATGACGTCAAAGTTACATTTTTGTTTATTAATAGTACATTTTCTCTCTTTTAATTTTGGATAGAGTAACCTACAGTTACAGCACTGTAGCAAAAAATCATTGCGAGCTGTTCGCATAGTTCCGTTGAATTTTTATGTATTAGTATATTCGCAGTTTCTAGTTTCGTTTAGGTTTGGATATGGTCTGTTCAAATGATAGAGATCTGGGTAAATTTCATCAACTTGTCAGCAGGGTCAGTCATTAAGAATTATGTAATGAACAGTAAGTAATATACAACTCAGAAAAATGAAAACACTAACTTAAGAAGTACGACAGATAAAAAAGCTATCGTGATTTCGTAAAGAGCACACGCACTCAGTCCATGAGCGACAATATTGTAGTTTATAAATTGCTCTTAACAAGAACAAATCGCTGAAGGCGTTGTTGCAGAGTTCTAT
Organism: Morinoia aosen; assembly: GCA_030386875.1. Lineage (NCBI taxonomy): Eukaryota > Metazoa > Arthropoda > Malacostraca > Amphipoda > Talitridae > Morinoia > Morinoia aosen. The sequence goes on along the minus strand of CM059556.1, from coordinate 3,306,761 downwards.
CACATCAGGTAGTATCCGTAAAAATCTAGCTAAATATTCGATGGTATCAAATTATCGAACGTGAGATTGTAGTATATTGTTTAAAAGTTTAGGCGACACTGCCATATCTAATCAGTGACAGTTTCATGTTATGAAGGAGGCATGATATCTGATTGAAGTGACAGTGATATATCTAATCTCAAAAAGATCGAAATATATTTTTTGAAGTTACTCGAAATAATAATCTGATCGGCAAAGTAACATTAACCTACGGTGGGAGAGTGAACAAGGTGGAAATTGAAGGGATATCTGACACAAGTATCTTGGGAAATACAGCATAGAGGGGCGATTCTGGCATTTCTGAATCATTTCTGTGGTAGTATAAGTGATATAACAGCTAACAGTGAGCAAAATAATAAACGCCCAAGACCTTTTTCGATGACATGTCCAGTTGCTGCATCAGATATTGGTGGAAGTCATCTGGCAGGTTAATTTGATGATGTTTTTCATCCGGTTTTAGGAATTAGGTGTATCTAATAGGAATTACGTGTGTATGATGGACACTGGAAACATTTGTTCTTGGCGGAGCAGATGCACGTAGCCAGGAAGATGATAGACCGAATTTTACGATGTGGCCAAAAAGCAGAAACCGCAGGCTCGGCCCTCTGCTTTGGACAGACTGCACAAAAACTACGGCATAGACGATCGTCAATCATAAATATATTTTAGAGAAAACCAACTTTCTTTCCTTGCCGACGTTTTTGATGAACTACGTTACACCGGACAGAACCGGAGCGACAGCTCAATGATGTCCCACCCCTGCTCGTGCTCTTTCTTTCTCCACCCCTTCCCCACCCCTTCCCTCTGGGTCGTGACCCCATTCAGTCTCTGAGTCTCTGCGGAAAAGAACATTGAGGAGTCACTTAGGACCGAGAGGCGAGGGAGATCGGACGGCGCGAGCAAGCGCGAACGCATTTAGGTTCTGGTCGCGAGTCGGTGGGGATTTAAGTCAATGACAGACAGGTGTCACTTCACGCTGTTAGGTCGAAATTCTGATTCAAGGGCGATCTTTAGAGGGCTTAGCTTTCAAGGTTCCATATTTAAGGGTTTTATGTTCCAATTCTGTTGTTGAGGGTTTTGATTTCAGTTCTGTTATCGAAGGTTAATTTTACAGGGGTCGGGTTTCAACATTGAAGTGGTCATACGCGAGTCAGATAGCGGGTTGTCAATACCGTAATGTGTTTCTAAAGTCGCTGTCTCATGTTAAGATTGTTCCTGAATTGTGTCCGGTGCTCCACAAGTGCTCTCTCCCCTTTTCCATGTTTGCCTCACACCAGTAAACTCAAATGGTTATTTTATGCGTCATTATCCTCACAACTCGCACGAACCACACAGAAACACGTGCCTGGAAAACGCACTCGGTCAGCGCAACCGAATCGTTGTTTACTTTAAGGTGATTATCCCAGGCCCCTGCCTGGCCCCTGTCGGTCCGGTGAGCTTTTTTTGTTTTTTTATTCGAAAAGGACCCTTAGGCGATGGACGCTACGGACAATAGATACCCTCCTCCCAAGAGGGGAGGGGGGGGGGGGGAAGGGGTCAAATATCTTGAATTTTCGACCCAATTTCAACTCCATATAAAAAGAAAACTAAACAGGAAATGGATAATTTAAAAATTTACTTTGGTTAGAAATGTTTCAAGGATTAAAAAACTGTCTTTATTTTTGTTCTAGCATAAAAAACTCAGTGAGGAGATACGGTTTGGAATATCCATAAAAATGAACTAAAAACCAATATGTCTAACTTTTTTCAAAAACTAAGGCCTCAATAAAAAAAATTAATAGAAAAAATTGTGTTTCTTTCCAAAAGTTACATATAAGAGTCAAATTTCATAATAATCAGACTGAAAATAAATAAATTCACAATATAATATAAACAAAAAAATTCTTCTTTTTTTGTTTGGAAATCACAATTCACAGTGTGAATATGAAGTTATGTATGGAAATTGTCAAAATAAAAATTAAAACTGCATTCACTTACATAAAATGTCCATTATATTACACTGCAACAAAAAATTTTGTTATGGCTTATACCCTAAACAAATAACTTTCAACATTCAAACCGTATCTTCTCATTGAGTTTTGATGCTAGAACAAAACCAAAGACAGTTTTAGAATCCTTGAAACATTTGTAACAGAAAATGAAGGCTTTTTTCAAATTTGAGTGAAAAGAAGTACAATAGCTTAAACCCAAAAATAATTTTTCGTGATGTAATTATGAAATATCGCTTATCACAAAAAAATTGCAAATTGGTTAAATTTTCCTTCATTTTCTTGTTAGATATGCTTCAAGGATTCTAAAACTGTCTTTGGTTTTGTTCTAGCATCAAAAATCATTCAGCAGATACGTCTTGAAGTATACATAAAAATGTACCAAAAAAAACTAATTTTTCGTAAAAAAACTAAGGCGTAAATTGAAAAAGTAACAGTGGTAAAAAAGTTTACTCCCAAAAAATACATATACTGGCCAGTTTTCAAAAGAATCGGACGAAAAAAGTTGAACAACTGGGATGATCACCGTAACGAAGTAGAAGCCGGATGTAGGCTATCGTAGAGGCTAACTTTATCCAGCCGGAAATACCTCAACTCTCTTACTCAGAAAATTCGAGACGAAAGTCTCTGGTAGCAGCGGCCCTTTTTAATTAATTTAAATTCATAAATTCTCATCAACGAAAAGTGCACATAACATACAATGGTATAACAAAAAATACTCCAATGCAACATTTCAGAAGTTAGCTTCAGCATTCGTAAACGGTTTATCTATCGGAAAAAATTTCCGTCTCTCATCTGCTGCATCAGTTTTTAAGCAATCATACGTATCGGAGAAGCGGCTCAAGTATAGTCTGATTGTCTGATTATTTACGTCAGTAATCTACTGCGCAATTGAAAGATAATTTCTCATTATCTACGCTAGTTGTCTGATTACGTAAGAGATTAGGTTAGATTATAAAATAGCTCACGTCTCTCTTACCAGAACTAAGAGAACTTGAAGTTTATGAGGGGAAGGATTAAGACGCAATTTAGTGGGGAAGTGAAGGAACACGGCGCACGAGGCGAATTTGCGCGTAGACGCACCAGAAGTGAAGAAAGTTGATGAAACAGAATAATAGTTAAAAAATGTAATAGGAGCAGAAGAGAACATGAAAAATCTTGACACAATAGGAAAACAATTCACTTCAACAACAAGGAGGCCTCCCTAACCTTCGGTTAGAGATCTCACGTTTTTCTGCTTGGAACGCTAATTCCCATAGACATGAAATTTTTATCGTCGTAAGGGGAAAAGCATCACGAAATGAAATAGTTGCACTATTTTCTTTTCACAAATTGAACTAATAGTTCTATACCCCTGAGGGGAACAAGAACAGTAAACCTCGGCAAATAAGAACCCTGAATCGTAATGTAAAGAACCTCTGGTCTTAAACTGGGTATTCGAGTTTTTCAACCGCACACGAGAGTACTACAACATACAGAGGGTCATAGTGAAGGCGAGTATTTATGCATATTTGCGTATAATAGGTAGTCAAAATTGCACAAAGCGAGAAGAAACTGGCACTCGCACAACAATATTTTTAATTTAGCTCATTTGAAACTAAACAAGTTATCCATTTGATAATTTAACATATCTGTGTAATAACATATACTTCAGACGCTATGGAATTTCTGATATAAATAGGCCTCTGGCCTTAAGGAGGAACGTCTACCCAGAATCCAGAAAATTCGTGATTTTTTGTTTGATTACTTTAATCATCAGCTTACTTCACCAGCTGTTAAATTTGCAGAACGATCTGAGCATTGTAAGTGGGTAAAATTGAGTTGAGATGGGGGGAGGGGTCCAATCAGCAGCAAGCGCCGACCAGTGAGGGCATGTGCCACGCCCCTGAAAATTATTTTTTGTTGTTTTTATCGCTCTATTCAATACAGAAGTCCTTATTTTTTCAAGCTGGCAAAGTTTCAGAACGTTCTATGCTTCGTGAGAGGGGGAAATGAGCGGGGAAGAGGGTTGATTCGAATGTAGCTGGTTGTGCCAGACAGTCACCGCTTTAGACATGAACCAGAAATATCTGGATTATGTTGTGTTGGTCTATTCGACACAGAACTCCTTAGTTTACAATCTAGCAAAGCTATACAACGTTCTTTGCTCCGTATGGGGGGGAACTAGAGGCGGGAAGAGGAGAATTAAGCGCGTCAAGGAGGACGCGGTAGCGTGCGCTTCTGGAGAGGTAAACGTATCTATGATACCCGTTCCAAACGTCTCTTGATACTTGTGGTACAAATTTTTTCAAGGAACAACAAAAAACTTACAAGAAAATATATTCATATGTTCAGATAGCTGTCAGAACATCAACCGCGTCAATTTTTCTAAGCAATATAGCTTGCAAATGAAAAAATGAAAAATTTTGGAAAAATGTTCTCCCTGAACAGCTGACAATGGAAAAATGGGGTATTTTCAACATCTATTTTCTCCAAAAGTTATCATTGTAAAGCAATGATTTAGACCTCATTGAATGCGCAAAAAGTGGCTGCATGGCTTGACGGAGGATATATATGAAATTCACAGTACTTTTTTAGTTACATTGAAAAATCTTCGGAAAAACCCTAATCTGGCAAAAAATTATTTGAAATATCGTAAAAACTGAACTTTCACGAATTTCAAATCCATTCTCCGTCCAGCTATGTAGCAATTCTTTACGCATTCAATGAAACCTGAATCATTGCTCTACAATAATAACCCTCGGAGATGATAGCATTTGAAATTTCCCTATTTTTTCACCAATTTTCCCTTTTATCCCAGTAATTAGTTCAAAAATTGAAAAAGTTTTGAAACGAATTCGTAGCCCTATCAAAAATACATACGTATGCCAAATTTCATCGATTTAGTTCCCATACAACAAACGTGACAGCCATTTATTCAATTCTGGGTAGACGTACCCTTAATAAATACTCGAGTTTTCCAAACGGGCACAGGAAAGTGCTACAACTTTCTGAGGGTCAAAATGAAAGCGAGTATTTATGCATATTTGCCCATAATATGTAGTCAAAATTGTACAAAGCGAGAAGAAACTGGTACTCGCACAACAAAATTTTCAATTTAGCTCATTTGAAACTAAACAAGCTATTCATGTGATAAGTTAATATATCTGTATAGCAACATATGCGTAAGACGGTATGAAATTTCTGATATAAATTAGACGGAAAATTTTTTAAAATCTTTTAGAATGAGAAATATTTTACCAAAGCACAGGATAACACATGATTTTCGTGCAATAACATCATTACTTCGAGAAATGAGAAATGTAGAAAAGAAATAAAGTGCAAACCCTGAAGGAGAATAAATTGGCAGCTAAGCAAAAGAGATTGAAAGAATATTTTTGGATAATGGAGAAAAAAGATCAAATTAGTCCCCGCATGGCGAATATTTCATCACTATCGAGATAGCATAATTGGACTGCATATGATCTAGCAATCTCACGATTCGCCATGAAAAGTTCTCATAAAAAGCCTAGTTGATCAAAAAATTGTCCCATTGCTTAACTTTTGAAACTCTTTAATCCTCTCTTCCCCTAATGCTAGACATGTTCTTCACGTGCATCGAAAACTCAAAAAATTAGTGAAACTACATTGCTAACTTTTTCACGTCACATTTTACTTACTGCTTCTTAATTTCAATGACTGACCATGTTGATATACTCGATAATATTGATCCTGATCTCAATTATTTGAATAGACTGCATCTAAACCTAAATGAAACTGAAAATAGTAAGTACCTAAGTATTTAAAAATTAAATGAATCGACGAGAGAAACCTGCAATGATTTTTCCCCATTATGTTGGAACTGTAGGTCCATTTATCCGAAAATAGATGAAAAATCTTGTGCTATCACTGAGCTGAACAGTAATTTTGATATTCTTAGTTTCACCGAAATTTGGCTAAATGACTCATCTAAAGACCTGATTCAAATTCAAAACTATTTTAGCCATCATTCACTTCGTAGTAACAATCATCAAGTAACATCAGTATAACATCATCAATCATAAGTAACACCATTGCGTAAATATCTAAACACATATCTTCGAAAAAAATTTTAAGTGCAACTATGAATCGTGAACATACACTCCTGATCGAAAGCTTAAGACTACTTGAAAATTTAGAAAAATGCCAACTTTTCAGTGATAATTACTTAACATTCAACTAGAAACCGGTAGTTGAATGCATTTAATTATTTATCACTGAAAAGTTGGCATTTTTCTAAAATTTTTGGCATTTTTCTAACATTGATGAAGCAATACTAAATTTAACTGAAATTATAACGACCGCATACAACCAGTGTTGTCCAATAATCACCCGCACAATTACGTCAAAAAATAGACAAAAGCCTTGGATTACTGAAGATATCGTGATCAATATGAAGAAACGTCAAGCGTACCTAGCCTTACTATACGAAGGACGAATATCCAAAGTAACGTATTACAGATGTGACAAATCAAATACGAACATCGAAACAAAACTACTTTACGCCCAAATTTACTGAATACAAAACTAATATTAAAAAACTTGGCGCCTGCTTTTAAGAGGGTCAACCAAGCAATTTTTAAATTTTGATCCGATTCGTTTGAAATTCGGTCAGTAGGCCTATATGTATTTGTTGTAAATAAACATATTTTACTCGTGTAATTTTTTCAGTTTTAGAATCCATGAAGCATTGCAAACAAAAGTATGACTTTAAATCATCTATTTGAAATTTTTCGTTTTTTTATATGCGATAATTGATCACTAACTAGCTTATACACTAATTTCGGTTTTTGAGCTTGATAAAAAAAATTATCTGTACAATTGGGAAAAAAAGAATCATCCTTTTGTTAGAAATGTACTAAGGATTCTGAAAATGTCTTTGTTTTATCCTAGCATAAAAACTCACTGACTTCTATTCTTTTGAATGTTGAAAATAAAGGTTGTTAGTAATGATGCATAAATAAACTTTTATCTGAACTGTAATATAATGGACAATTTATGTCATTGAATGCTGTTTCATTTTGTTTCGATAATCTTCATTCATAACTTCATATCCACACTGTGAATTGTAATTAAAAGAAAAAAATTATTTTTTTTATGAAAATTATAAACTTTTATACCTCAGTCTGATTCATATGAAATTTGACTATTGTATGTAATTTTTAAAAAGAAATACAATTTCTTTCATATGTTTTCGATTCATGCTTTAGTTTTTTGAAAAAATTGGACATAGTTTTTTAATTCCTTTTTATTGATATTTCAAAAGAATAGAAGTCATTGAGTTTTTATGCTAGCACAAAACCAAATACAGTTTTAGAGTCCTTGAAGCATTGCAAACAAAGTGATGGTAGCAAATTTTCCATTTCCCGTTTTGTATTCTTTTTTTTTAACGAAAATTCAGGATTTTTGGTTTCCTTGCAACCCCCTGGGGGGTTGCAGTGTCCGTAGCGCCATAAAATTTTAGGACCGAATAATCCACCACCTAGGACTCCTTTTTTAACAACAAAAAATGGCTCATCGGACCGACAGGGACCTGGTTTGACATGCTTAATTCATGCTATAAACCGAATAATAATGCTACAAAAACAATTGAGTCCATCGTTCACGAAAATGTAAAACCTATCGATAAAAAAGATATTGCAACAGTGTTTAACAACTTTTTGTAAACATAGGGAAAATATCGCTGATAGTGTCTTTAGTGAACCGACAGACCACTTGCAATGCATGGACCATGTCCGTGAACACAACTCTTTCTTCTTCTCGCCAACAAATCCCTCCGATGTAATTACGTGCATAAACAACTTGAAAAATAAATCAAGTGGATTAAAAACATTCTCCGCTAAAGTTCTTAAGGCTATAGCTGATATAATAGCACCATGCATGTCTAATACTATCAACCAATCACTTTTTCAAGGTATCTTCCCCAACTCTCTCAAAATTGCCAGAGTCACCCCTATTTTTAAAAATATTGATAAAAATTGCATTAATAAGTATAGACCCATTTTTGTACTACCAATTACTAGCAAAATATTCGAAAAAATTTTGCATACTAAAGTGTATTCTTATTTTGAACTAAAATATTTTCTCTACGACAAACAATACGGTCTTCGTTCTAGAAAATCGACGACACTTGCTGTTTTAAATCATTTATAATACCTTTATTCTAAAATAGATGAAGGAAAGCTCGTTTTCTCCGTATTTCTTGACTTTCGAAAAGCATTCGATTGCGTGGACAATAACATTTTACTCTCGAAACTACACTGATATGGAATCAGAGAAGTTGCACATGATTGGTTCAAATCATATTTAACAAATCGAAAGCAATATGTTGCCATTGACGATGCACAATCGGAACTGCTGACAATCAGCCAGTACCGCAAGGGTCGGTCCTTGGGCCTCTTCTCTTTTTGATCTGTATCAACGATATTGTTAAATATACTTCAGTCTTCAAATTCCTACTTTTTGCCGACGACAGCATGCTCTCTGCAGCTCTTCCGAATGAAAATCCAATTTTAATTGCGGAGAGGATAAATAATGAGCGGCAAAATGTTTCAATGGGTCTTAAAGCCAATAAAATAAGCCTCAATATCGATAAGACAAAATACATTATCTTCTCATACAAGAGAAATATGTCTCTTCCACACATTAAAATTGGTGATGGTGAAATTGAAGAAACCAGATCTTGTAAATTTATGGGCATTATATTAGATAAACATCTGACATTCAAAGAGCATATTGCACATATCAGTGCTAAATTATCAAAATCCGTTGGAATCTTTCATAAAGTAAAAAATATACTGCCTGAAGAAGCCTTAAAAATACTTTATCGAACGATCATTTCACCCTATCTAAAATACGGGATAGTAGCATGGCACGGAACTGATATAAATAAAACCAATCTGCTCTTCGGATTGCAAAAAAGAGCCATTCGAGCGGTAATGAAATTAGAATTTAATGCTCACACAAATGATTCATTCATAAGCTTAAAAATACTCAAGCTTTTTCATTTCTAGAACCTCTCCATATGTAATTTCATGTACAAAACACTAACGGACGATGGTGACAGAGAATTCAAACAATTATTCACTGCTCAAAATGGTCATCATAATCATTTAACACGAAACAGAAATAACTTCATACTTCCTCATTATTCAAAATCTCGGTCATAACGCAGTATCCTCTTTATTGGAACTAAGAATTGGAATGCAATCCCTACTGAGATCCGTGAAAAAAACTCTTACAAAGCTTTCAAAACTAATCTTGAATCCCTCTTCCTATCGAAATATTAATCATATAAGGTAATTCAAGTAAATTTCTTTTTTTTTTTGAGACGCCTTATTTCGATTAGGTAATCTACTATGATGATAATAATATAGGTCTTATGCTACTAATAATTTTTATTGAATAGCCTATACTGTTTTCATCTAGTTCATATTAACTATTTCTTTCTTTGTTATAAAATTAAGCATCGAAACATCACTAGTCTTGTTAAATTGCTTGATGTTAGGATGTTCTAGAAGTCGCTCAACTTATTCGGGCCCACAAGTAGCTATACTCATATATGTCCATTGTACTAGACTTAAGATACAATCCATTGCATTATCATTTGTGTAAATAAATGTTTAAATTGTTAACAAAAATAATTGCTGATTTAACATGTTCCATAATATCGCAAATTCAAGCACTCGCGTTAATCTGACAAGGAAGAAAGGTATTTTTGAAGGAGAGGACAATAATCGATTTTCTAATTTTTGTTCCTTGATTATGGGTAATTAGATCGAAAATAAACGATGTTTATTATATGCACTTTCCGTCGCAAATGAGTATTTGACGAGCTATTGCAGTACGTTACCTACCGCAATTCTTTTCTTTCAAGTGCAGGGAAAATCGTTTTGAGGGGAGGACCCTTAATAGACTCTCTTTTCCGACGACTGTAATGCACTCGAATGATCGTTATGTTAGGTTACTTTAGCCTACGTTAGGTTACGTTAGGGTAGATTAGTTTAGTTACGTTCCATTACGTAACCGCTATAACTCGTTAAATACTCATTTGCGACAGAAAGTGCGTGGACTAAAAATTGTTTATTTCGATCTAATTACCAACAGTCAAGCACCAAAAATTTGAAAATCGATTTTTGTCCTCTCCTTCACAATTACAGGAAAAAATGTTGTTAATGAAAAACATTAAAAGATAAATATCAATAAAAACCAATAAAAATTGTGTCATAAAAACATAGTGTTGAGCAGGTATTGAACAAGTTATCTGTTGACCAATTGCAAGAGATTTCAGCTGTCGGTATGGTTCAGGTCAGGTTTTCACACTTAGACTGCGGCAGGTAAAACTAAAGTTTAATATTCAATTCGAATTTAAAGCCAATTGTAGAAAGCAACGTTGAAAATACCTAACATTATCTGGATTGTATTTTGATCACGTATTTTTGAAAACAGAGTTTGTAACTACTGGCTGGTCGAGAATTCCCTCAGGGACCACATACGGCTCACGTCGTAGTCAAAGTGCTCAAGATATTTAACATCTCTAAATCTTGTGGTTATTCGGACTTGAAGTTAAATCTAAAATATCGAAATCAGTAGCAAATATGAGAGCATTGTTGTTTTCAGCTTGATTGCGCACCGCATAATGTGATGGGTGGGCCATCTGAATTCCAGTGCAGAATCTGGTACCCCGATGCTCCGCCTCAGTGATTGAAAAATTTTGCGGCGTCACGTCAGAAATGTGATGATCCTTTACTTGACCTGATGAAGAAGCAGGACAACGAAACGATTTCTGGTTGAACATGATCAATATTTGAGAATTTTTTTAGGGATTTGCTACGTTTTTAACGAGGTTGTGATACAAGCAAAGCCCTGATTTACTCAAATATAAGAAATTTAAACTCGTCATGCGCTTCCTGCATTTCAAACAAGTTTTCCGGGTGTCAAGGAACTCTAACCATGACGAAACTACTCAGACTTGTCGGGCTTAAAAAGCTCCCTAAGTCTCATGCAGCTAAGCCAGGCTACAGTTACAAGGCGCTGCGGCAAACCTGAGATCTCAATGAGAGGAGCTGCAATACTTAATGACGAAGATTATTTCCGTAACTCATTGGACGAGTTATTTCACCAAGAGATTCATAAATTAACATAATTTTAATGAAAAAGTTTTCACAATAGATGGTGCCGCGGGATACGAGGGTAAAAAATGGGGCTTACATCACTTTAGAAAAATGAATTCGCAGTTTAGAAAATTTATCTATGTTACTGGTTTCTGTTTTCAGATATAAGCATGAACTTTTTTCTCTAAGCCCTGGTACTATAGCTTGGTAAAGTTTTGAAGCTAGTTCCGATCGTTCTTTAAATTTTCCCTTTTATCAATAGTTTTTACTTCATGCAGAAGTGTGTGTTAAACATATTTGAATGAACAATTTGTTTCAGTGTAAAGCTATGCATGATCTTCTGAGTAGAGTCAGTTTGTAAAGCCGCATACTAACATTAACACGTTCACTGCGTATTGGGCCACATGTGTACCAACAGGTAAATTGCCCATTTACGTGCCGGTTTAAGGAGATCGTCCCAGGCCCCTGCCACTCAGGTGGTCATTTTTCATGTTTTTGTTGGAAAAGGACCCTTAGGTGGTGGACTATTCGGTTCTAAAATTTTATGGCACTACGGACAATAGATTCCCCCCCCTCCCATGGGGGGAGGAAGGGGACCAAAATCTTTAATTTTGAGCCCATTTCAACCCCATATAAAAAGAAAAAAATGGGAAATGGAAAAAAGCCCGTGAGAGTTTGTTAGAAATGTTCCAAGGATTCTAAAACTGTCTCTGTTTTTGTTCTAGCATCAAAACCCGATGACGAGTCCCATATTGAAATATTAATATCAGTGAAATATCAATACCTAAAAACTTTTATGTCAATTTTTTCAAAAACTAAGGCCTAAATAAAAAAATTGACTGTACAAATTGTGTTTATTTTCAAATGTTACATATCATAGTCAAATTTCATGAGATTCAGACTGAAAATAAAAAATTTCATATTTTTGAAAAAAGAAATTTTTTTTTTTGGTTTGGAAATCACAATTCACACTGTGAATATGAAGTTATGTATGGAAATTATCGAAATAAAAATAAAACTGCATTCAATTACATAAATTGTTTATTATATTACACTTCAACAAAAAATTTCGTTTTTTGCTTATACCCAACACTTCTAACTTTAAACATTCAAAATGGGACTAGTCCTCGAGTTTTGATGCTAGAACAAAACCAAAGACAGTTTTAGAATCCTTGGAACATTTTCAACAAACTCTCATGGGCCTTTTTCAAATTCAAATTTTTTGAAAAAATATATAGCTCTAAACCCCAAAAATTACTGTTGTTTTTAGAAATTTTAAAAAACTTGAAAAAAATAGAAAAAATTTGAATTTGAAAAAAACCAGTGAGATTGTTAGAAATGTTCCGAGGATTCTAAAACTGTCTTGGGTTTTGTTCTAGCATCAAAACTCGAGGACTAGTCCCATTTTGAAATATCCATAAAATATACGAAAAAACTAATTTTTCTTGAAAAAAAAACTAGGGCCTAAATCGAAAAAATGACACGAGTAAAAAAGATTTACTTTCACAAAATAAATATACTGTCCAATTTTCAAACGAATCAGACGAAAAAAGTTTTAAAATTATATGCACGAAATTTTATGTTTCGCGACGTTTTTGCAAAATAATTTTTATCATACGAGTGGAAATGTTTTCGTACAATTGTATTCTTCATATTCATTAGGAAGAAATCAAATTTAACCGATTTCCCTTTTCTACTATTTACAACCTAAACCAAACTAACTGTTTACAATAGCAGATTCGCAGTGAACGTGTTAAAAAACAATTTATTTGGTTTAGGTCGTCATTGCACGTAAAAATTTATTTTATCTAAGGAGTGAATGCTTCTATCCCTAAATTCATGGTGAATGAAATGATGATTCAAACAATTCACATTTGTTAAAATGTTTCGAGATTGCATTGGCTGAAAGCTTGTAGTTAACAAAGATAAGCATGTGACAATGATGTCTTTTGACATGCTACCACGATGAATTATTTTCTGACAAAGCACTTGCACAAGAAGAGGAAGTGAGTAATCAAAAAGTACGGCATCCATGGAAAACTCAAAACCAAGTAGACATTATATAAGATGTTTGTTTCAGCCTCCTTAACCGCAACGAATTTAGGCATTCCAAAAGAGATGAAGGACGAAAGCACCATTTAGTATGAAGTTAAGGGAACGTGGAATCTATGCTGGCGCAAGGTGCATAGAAACCGTTGGTTTCAGAAGAAGTTTATGAAACAAGATAGAAGTTAAAGAAGTAGTAGGTGCTGAAAAACAGGACAGCAGTGAACCGAAAAAAAAGATGGTTCGTTACATAATAAAAAAACCAATGCTTTTTTATCAAAAGGAAAGCTCACCTAACCTTTACGTCGGGACCTCATGTATTCCTCGTGGGAGACTAAGTTTACAATCAAATGAGCTAAGTAGAGCAGGAACATGACACTCAAGGGGGCGAAATAACCTGAGCTGCGAGCCCGCCCTCGTACGTCGAGTCGACATAGTGGACGGAAATCCATACACACATTGTGTAGTAGCAAACGAATAGATGATTCACTTAATCGTATTAGAAAAACATTGTATGTAACTGTATCTACACTCAACCTTAAGAGTTCGAGGATGCAATTCATGTTCTCTAATGCATTCTTTCAATACCATGTCATTGGCAATTAGGTATGAAAATCAGTTAAGTTTTAACAAGACAGGATTAAATTTCTACCAATCGGTGCACCTCATCCATAAATTAGTATTGATTAACGCACCGTAATGTCAATATATTCCTTGTCAGCGTATTCAACTACTTAATATTCCCCTAAGAGAGGTAAGAGGAAGGCGTTATTCAGTATGGAATTAAGAGAACGGGTATTCTACGCACAACGTGTTTCCCCACACCCTGTGTATAAAAACAACATTATGATTGAAAATTTTTATCAATCAAACAAATGAATAAGCGTTAGATGCTGAGAAAAAGACTGTAGTGAACCGTAAAAGCATCATCCGAAACAAAACAAAAAAACTTTGTCTAAATCCACAAAAGGAAAATCGATCCATAAACCTCCCTCGGGACCTCGCATCTACCCCTTGAAAAGCTAATTCACCATTTGTTTTATGATACAGGTTTTTGAAAGTATAGATTACCACAACACAGTCAGTCGTAAGGTCACACCTTGACACCTATGGTAACCATTTTGTTACTTTTAAGATTTTTTTATGTTGATATATATTTGATACCGACGCAGTAAAGTCGTGCTAAAATAAGCAATGCGTGGCGCAGTGAAATGCCTGAGAATTGCTCAAGAACTCGTTATCTGCCTGGTTTACCTCCGAGCACTCTAGACTGCGAAATAAATAGAATCGTTGGAAAATAGTTCATGTAAATTGCACTTATTCATGGCTACCAACGCCATTACTGAATTGTGTTTTTGACCTGTTAAAATGTGATTGTCTTAAGTAAAATGTTTATTTAGGATTATTCCGTTTTTCAAATGACGGAGCACTGAGGTTTGTCTTGGCGTAGCGAATATTAAAAAGTGGTAAAAATTTAACTCGGGTTTCATTCAAAGGAATTCAGACTCACCATACCAGTTGTCTTAGAGATGAATGAGAACAGCTGAACAAAGCAGTATGCAAGAATCCTTGGCTTGGAAAAATATAAAATAGTAAATGAGGTAAATAAAATATACAAATGATTGTCAAGGATTATGAAATGTGGTGCTCTTGTGAAATCTACAAGGATCAAGTAATATTTATCTATCAGAGCAATTAATATTGAATCAATGTGGTAAAAAAATCACATGAGCCCAAAGGAATCAATTCCTTTTGATCCTATTTTCCTTTTCATAGATATAAATTGTGAAAAGTCTTGCATTACGTCATTCATGCGCTTCCGTGATGAAATGAAGACCATATCAACACTGCAAGGAAATAGCATGTACAAAGTCTCCTCCGCTTAAATTATCTAACCTCAAGCGCACGCTAAAGCTGAACACACTGAAGCTTGCTTACACTATCGTTTTCTCTCATATCTGAAATTATGACGGTTAAATGAACTTCTTTATCCCCTGAATTAGCAGAAAAATTACCACTATATAACTTTTCTACTAATCGATATCTGGAATAAGGTTTGGATAAATTAATCATTTAAGCCTCCCTTACCACAGCAACGGTGTTCTTAAGAGAGGAAAGGACCATCAAGTGTGGAATTTAGGGAACGCGCACAAGTTTTATTTCAACAGAAGACTCCCTTTGCATAGAAATCGTAAATTGAGAATGAAGGGTAAGAAATAAGAAAAAAAGATTTTCCGTAACAAAACCTACTATATTAAAAAAATGGAAAGCCTACCTACCCTTCACCTCGGGACCTTAAATTTTCCCCCGGGAGTTCTAATTCCCTTAGATACAATAGTTGTATCCACTTGAGGAAACGATGTTCAGGAACTAACCGAATTTTCCCCTTTCGATTCTTCACAATTGACGTGAAATCTTCAATCACTCACGTGACGCAACGAAAAGATTTCTACCAGCAGGCCTAGAGATGTAGGAGGAATTGACAATTCTCAGTTGGGAACAAATGTGATTGTAGATGACATCGCCAAATAAGAAGGGGTGACTCCAACATTTATCT
Organism: Morinoia aosen; assembly: GCA_030386875.1. Lineage (NCBI taxonomy): Eukaryota > Metazoa > Arthropoda > Malacostraca > Amphipoda > Talitridae > Morinoia > Morinoia aosen. Next base: position 3,291,000 of record CM059556.1, on the reverse strand, counting down.
TAAATTAACGTCATGTAAATTAAGCGTCAAATCGAGAGGAGGGAACTATTAGCTAACGCGTAGGTGTGTACGTACGTTGCATGCTAACAACGCAACATCAAAGCACAAAGCGTGACCTTCATTCAGCAGCTGACCGTCAGTTAGCCCTGCACCGGGCATATCAAGCACACTCGAACGTGATGAACACGTCCTGCTAGCGAAAACATTAAGAGGGCGTCGCTCGCGCTGCGCATCATGATCATGGGCCAATGCCGCATCAGAGAACGCGGACCTCAGACTTCGAGTATAGTGCATCTCAATGTCTACTTCCTCGACCATACATACTCTAGCAGAGGTGACCACGGAATACATTTAAAAGAGCTTGCCTAAATATTTAGGAAAATGCACGTGATAAGTATTTCCTAGTTTGCTGTTCTGAAATGAAGTAACGTCGAGTATTCACTTCAGATACCCAGTATACAGCTGTCTGCTCAAAAAGTGTCGGATCTACACCTACCATAGCAGAGCAACTGTACAAAGCCTTGAGAACTGGTTTTACAACCTTGTATCAATGTTTTCAGCAAGCCAACCCTAAACACATATCTGAGAGTTACCATGTTTTACCCTAAATCATGTTAACTCACTGAATGCAATCAATATTTTAATGTTGCATTACTTCGAGATGTATAAAGCGAATATGAGAATGACCTGGCCATTTACCCCATCGCTAGGATTCCTTCCTAAATATTAAATTATACTTCTTGGTCGCGTTCGCTCGTCTCTGGATCTTTCTAATGATGCATAACATAATTCTACCTCGTCGTCAATTGATCTTGCATAGTTTTCCTTTACAAGCGAACGCAACTTTCATTTCGATAGGGGCCGGTCCACACCCCTTTGGCAGAAGGCCGAACATCATATCCCTGTTACGGCAAGCAGTCAAACCTAATCTGTACCCTGAAGTAGCCCATCCACTGGTATGTTATCCGCTATGCTTCGTAGAAACAAAGTGGATATTCTACTACGATATTCTCTCCCTTCAATAGTTTTACAAATAGTTGTAGGATCCTATCGAGTGTCTTCGAAAGGACCCTGAACCCGAAGTTGAGAATGTTACATACAAACCCCTGCAACACAACTGACTAACATAGAAATCTTCTGAGATTCGATAAAAGGCTTGTTGCTGACCGGTATTTCTTCTCTACATTGGATGGGAAACCATTGGCAGAAGTGTCTTTCCATCTACGGAAGAGCTACAAGTTTCCATCTCACTGATCCCCACCATCCCATGGCATACTGCAGTTCACGACGAATAGTAAATAGTCGCCAGTAAAACATCTGCCTCCCCTTACCTGGATTTCAACTCTGGACCACTCGCACAGAGGTCTCTTTTCATGCAAATAACCTGCCAATTAAATTAATATATCGTTTTTATTGCTCAACAGAAGTCTATTCATAAAATTCGAAACGTTTATTAGTTACTCAGATGAATTATTTTACTGTGCGTTGAAACTTCAGAGACACGTGTTCATTACTACAAAATAAGGAAAAACAATTCAACAATTTTTTCAATTCAACTATTAATCAGATGTTATTTTCGTCTGTTGAATTTTAATATTCATTAAAATTCATGTTCACTGCATTAAACGCAACCTTTCCTGTTACCTTGCGAAGGCCAATTACTTTGACATTACTGCCACTAAATGTAATGAGAATGTAAACCATATCACATGAATAATGTAACTGTAATCGGGAATTAGTTTAATAACTAGGACATCGTTTTTGAAAATGAAGCTAATTTCGGACAATTCAAAAACAACGATTTTTGCTGGTGTTAGCTTGCTGGAAGACATCACAAACTCGGCAAGTAAATGAGGACTTCATTTGTACATTTAAACTTTTCCGCTGAAAGTGACATTTTAAGATTCAATTGCAGAAATATTGTACGCAATTAATCCTCACTTATAATATAATAGTTTCACACATTGACACAGAAACAAGGGCGGGAGACGTTTTAGATTAGGTTAGCCAGTTTAAGCCTTCCTAACCACAACAAAGGTGTTCCAAAGAGTGAAAGGAAAAAAGCACCATGCAGTGTGGAGTTCAGGGACCGAAAAATCTACGCACAAGGTGTGGTCCCACACAAGATTCCTCGCGCATAGAAACAGCAAGTCGGGAAAGAAGTTTATGAAACGATAAAAGTTGAAGAAGAAAGTAGTAGGTGCTAAAAAACAGGACAGCAGTGAAACAAAAAATGTTACGGGACTTAGCGTCTCTCCTACGATAATAGAGAGAGTCCAGTCTCGAAGGGGGAAATTAAACCTCCCAAGAAAGGATAGAGGAACAGCGAAGAGGAAATGAAACGGGTAGACAGAGGAAGGCAAACTGATACAGTAGTACGTAGGTGTGACCGAAATAGTTCAACAACGACAACGGATAGAGATTAAAAATCATTCTGAAAACAACACATATAAATGCTAAGAAAACAAATATCATTTCAATCATGGAAGCTCATATTCACTGGTAGGCTGTTCTAGTCTTGTTAATTTTCCGGTGTACTTTCGTTGAGACTAAGGCTGGTAGAAGAAATCGTGTTCTAATTCTCTCGCAAGCCTTACCAGCAGAACACCTACCACCGAGGAGCTGCCTCGTGCCTCTATTTGTTACCTCTATTCACGTAACTTCGAGGCGTTCCCCTGAGCCATTCTGACCGCTCTCCCAAGGCTTCGATGAGCGTGAGCATTGACTGTGCGAATGCGACTTAACTTCGTGGGGGGAACCATGAGGGACTAAAGCCCAGTACAGACCTTGCATTACGTTAGTGCCTCTGGTCATCGTAGCGATGTCTCAAAACAACCGCTGTTGAAAAGCAGGCAGTGGCCAGTGCTTTCACTCATAGGGTAGTTACCCTAGTCTAGGGTAATCAGACTCCTCCTAGGGTACAGTCTAGGGTAAGGGGAAAATATGCAAAATCTAGGGTAAAATCTATATTTCAAATCTGGTTAATAAAAATCATGAGAAAATGTTGTGTCGCAGTTTCAGCACGACACGAGGATTATTGAACAGAACCTGTAGCTTCTGTTCGCCTAGCCGTATACCAGGCAGAAGGATAGCGAAACGCACTGTAGGACTTCTAGTATTGTACTGACTCATCGATACACAGCTCCTCCTTAAGAGCAGCCGAGCCCGGAGGGTAAACAAAGGCAATCCGGTGTTTGTAAATGCAAGGAGCCCATCGGCTCTTCCGGCGGAGGCCATATCAAGACATGTGACCCTAACGCTATAAGGTATCCGGGCCAAGCGCATAAAGATCTTCCTCCTGAAGTCTTATTAACACAACCAGTACTTCACTATATAACAGAAAACATGAAGATTATCAATAACTAATGTACAGTTGAATAACCCAAATAAGAATTAAATGACCAGAATACATTAATTCAAAGATCGATCGCATGAATCGTAAATATATCGCAAGTTAACGTGTTCCATTGAACAAGTTGCGATTATTTTCGCAATGTGTTGCGCGCAGTTTCTTAACAAGCTTGTGTACGACGATTGCTGGAGCAGTGTGGGATGCACTCACATTCTGTTGAGTTGTCGTTTAACGATCCAACTCAAATAATTGAAATGATAGCCAATGCTTTTAAACAACAAGCTATCCCGCACTTATTTGAAGTTCTTAGATTATAATTTGGGGAAATTAAACGCATTGAATACCTTGTTTCAATCTGACTTGCCAAATATTTTCAATTTGGGATAAAAAATTTGTGGCCTTATTAGGAGCTTTTGTTCGGATTTTGTTCGTGTTGCTTTTGTGAAAAATGTGACCATTTCTTTGCTTAATCCATTCCATCCAGCATTCAATAGTGCTTTAGTGTCAGTAGGTGAAAAACGTACACACAACGTTGGAATGACAGCAACTGAAGCGATGTCAGAGATAACTGGCATTACTTCACAAGAGAAAGAGCTTTTTAATTGAAGACGCTTCTTGGTTGAAGCAGTTTCACAAATCCATAAACGGTTTTCTATCGAGGAACTTGAACATGACCTCGTACGCTGTCTAAATCCACTTAATGCTCAACACTAATTGCCAAATCTTTGTTTAATATGTCAGATGAAATTTCCCTAATGGAAAAGTTTCTCGATAAGAAATTTCTTGATGAAAAGTGGCGAAAACATTACTTGAATGATCAATCGACACCAGTCATGTAAGCCGTTGATCACTGGGAAACAGCGCTTAGCCGTGAAAATGCTTGTGGACTACCATGCTATCCAAATCTTCGAACTGTAATTTGAACTTTGTTGCCCCTCCAATATTTAAAAGCATTCGTTGATTAAGGGGGTCATCTGAGCGATTTTGGTCTTAATTGTCATTTATTTTAAAAGGTTTCTTAGGCAGTGGGCTATTGTGTCCTAAAATTTCATGGGACTACCGGCACAATAAACCCCCCCCCCCAAAAGGAGTCTATAGGGGGGTCAAAAATCATGAATTTTTAATCTCAGAATCAAAAGAAAATAGAAATGAAAATCTGGCTTCGCTAGTTTGTTAGAAATTTTTCAAGCATTCCGAAACTGTCTATAAATATGTAAACGAATTTTTCTCATTTTCTAAAAACTAAGGCCAAAATCAGAAAAGGTACACGAGTAAAAATGTATTTCTTTTAAAAAATACATATATCTGAAAATTTTCAAAACAATCAGTCTGTTAGGAAATATAACATTTTGCGTATATAACATTTTGCGAAGCTGCGACATATTTAGGAATGTCAAAAAAAAACGTTGGTTTGAGCGTGAGAACACCGATATGTGCGTTAAGGGCGATTTTTCTCTGTTCTAAGTAAACCGTTACAAGCCTCGCTTCGAACAAGTGAAGGAGAAATTTAGAAAAAGGGCAAAAGGACAGCATTGTTCTCATACTTCGAAGGGACATGAGGTTGGCCATAAACTTCTGTCGAGCTCAAGTGGTCAGCGTTTCGACCAGACTTGCTGGCTCAAGGCAAGCTGGTACACAACACAACACACACACACACAACACAAAAACGCACAACACATATACGTAGGCGTGGGAACGCCCGTACCTCGGGCAAGCGAGAGGCAGCTTCGAAGGGGAAAAGGATCAAACAGAGAGCCGCATCCCTTCCGCCAATCAGTGCTCTGGAAGGCATCGCGCGTGTGGGTGTGTCAGAGCACGCACCAATTACATTTCAGAGCCCCGAAACAAGCAGGGCTCCACCAACCATGAGTGAAACACGTGATTTTTGCAATGAACAGTCTCGAACGTTCTGGAAAAGAAAACAAGCGACAGGATATAAGCGGCTGAAAAGTACATTCGAGAGGTTTTTCTTGAGTTACGCAATGAGGAGGTGCACGTGAACCGAATGCCTACAAAGGTGGCATACCGGCTCACTACCGGTATTCATTCCATATAAGCAGCAGAAGGTTAACATCGAATTAAAGTGAACACATCGAAGTTCAAGGAAACATCGGAAACCAGCGATCATTGAAGTGCTAAGCTGCTCATCGAAGTGCTAAGCTGCAACAGAAACCCGCTCGGAGCAAACTCATCAGTGACTCAACCGTGAAATTCCCTCGACCATCAAAGGCTCCCAAATTCATGCTGTGTTAACCGTACATCGAAGATTCCGAAACTACAACGAGCAACGGGGAACGAAGAGGCAGTAAGTTAAATGCATCGCAAGAAGTTACCTACACAACGAGGATGGCATAACCAAAGTTCGGGAACCGTCTGAGTGAGGCCGGCAAAATGGAGATGCAGCAATCCGCGGCAGCAATGGCTCGAGAGCCGGAGATTCTGCACACCAGCAACGGCTACAGCGAATCGGTAGTGAATGAATAGCGAATTGACAGAAAATATCGAGTCGTGGATCTGTTTTGTGATAGTAAAAGCTCTAAAATGGTGATGGTGGTTCAGGTTAAATACAGGAAGCAAATGAAACAGTGCGTTCATATTGGCGCGCTATATTTAAAATGCAATTGGTGTCATGTAATAAATTTATCAGGGTGTTGGATTCATGTTGTGCGTAATGCGAAAGGTTCTACTCATTTTTGAATACCTTGTGGTGAGCAAGGATTTGATGTTATATATTACATTTTACCCCGTTTATTTCATGCTCATGTTGGCCCATTCATTACGACACGAAGAGTACGCAAAGTGCGATTTGTGTCAGTTGTCTGTCTATACAGACAAGGGTTGGATTTCTCATTGTGCCGGATGAAATTTTCATGTCGTTACGATCATGAGCATCTTGCATTAGTGCACTGGTGCGCATTTTCATTATTTCGTTCAAATATTTCCCTGTGCTTTTTGTCCACGCGTTCTTTATTAAAAATAAAACCCATTTTAATCTTTCAATTCTTTTATTTTCCATGTCTGTTATATAGGCGTACGCAAATACAAATGTGTAATATTATTTATTTGCAGAGGTTGAGAGTCCTCCATGCGTGCGAGAGGTAAGGCGAAAGCCGACCCTTTTTTCGTATCGCGACAGGAAGCCGTCCCTATTTTCGTATCGCGACAGTCTACAAATAAAAAATTTACCGTCCCTGCACAAAAACAATGAATTAAAGGTATTTCATTCGTGTAATTTATAAATGTAATATGTTTTTCACCATATAAATATGGAATTACGCATGCATAGTACTTGTAGATGGTAATACAGCGTGAACAAAGGATTCAAGTAAAAAATAAGCGTTATATCACATTTCAACACAAAATTCATGTTTTTCGCCTATTTCGCGAAGTCAAATTTTCCACCTAAAAATAAATAAAACACAATGAGTTTTCAAGCAAGAAAAAACATAGACAGTTTTGCAATTCTTTTAACATTAACAACATGCTAACAGATTGATTTTTTAAATTATTACATTGTAAGGAAATCACACACTGCAAGGTTTTCGAAGTTTTCAATTTGGCAACGCAACAGATAGCAAAAAAACGTTGAAGTTCAACAAAGGCTGAGGCAAGAACGGAATTTTATTCCGTTCTGAAATCGGTTGGTAAGCCCTCGCTTCCTCCTAGTTTGTGGGTGTTCAGAGAGACTGGAGTTACCGTTTTCAAGTATTGAATGGTACCTCCAGAAGGGTAGGACCTTCGGGCAAAAATTAGGAGTCAGATGGGCTCTCAACAAGAATTTAGCGAGGCCGAAATGACGCCCTCATCTGCTGTCGGGTTGGAAGCAGACCGGACCCGGCCATAGTGGCGGTATACTGCGCAAAAGAAAACGGTAGTGAGCTTGCGAAATACACAAAACTAGCAAGTTTCTTCCAGTTACTTCAATAAAAGTGGAATGTAGCACAAATCTAAGTTCAAGATAAGTGAAGTCCTGATAACCCTCACCTAAGGAATTACTTCCCGAGTGAAGCCATTGGAGCTTCTTTTAGAAAGAGGTTAGGCGAGAGATGGAAAAATAACGAAAAGACGATAGTGGAAGAATGCCATTCAGAGCAAGTATCAATAAGAGTTAACGTTTTAAGGATGGCCCAACGGGCTCTGAATACACGAGAGTAGCTTGACAGCTAAGTAAGTACGGCTCAACAGAATCGGTAAGTAAGTAAGTACGGCTCAACAGAACCGATAAGTAAGTAAGTACGGCTCGACAGAACCGGTAAGTAAGTAAGTACGGCTCAACAGAACCGATAAGTAAGTAAGTACGGCTCGACAGAACCGGTAAGTAAGTAAGTACGGCTCAACAGAACCGGTAAGTAAGTAAGTACGGCTCAACAGAACTGGTAAGTAAGTAAGTACGGCTCAACAGAACCGGTAAGTAAGTATGTACGGCTCAACAGAACCGGTAAGTAAGTATGTACGGCTCAACAGAACCGGTAAGTAAGTAAGTACGGCTCAACAGAACCGGTAAGTAAGTAAGTAAGTAAGTAAGTACGGCTCAACAGAACCGGTAAGTAAGTAAGTAAGTACGGCTCAACAGAACCGGTAAGTAAGTAAGTACGGCTCGACAGAACCGGTAAGTAAGTAAGTACGGCTCGACAGAACCGGTAAGTAAGTAAGTACGGTTCGACTGAACCGATAAGTAAGTAAGTACGGTTCGACTGAACCGATAAGTAAGTAAGTACGGCTCGACTGAACCGATAAGTAAGTAAGTACGGCTCGAAAGAACCGATAAGTAACTAAGTACGGCTCGACAGAACCGATAAGTAAGTAAGTACGGCTCGACAGAACCGATAAGTAAGTAATTAATGGAAGAGGCGGCTAGAAAGTCTAGTAATTAGTAATACCGCTCTGAATGGCTAGTTTAAACAAAAATAAACATGAAACACACACATTCACACAAACCAAATCAGGAGTACGGTCAAAGAAAACAACCAAGATGGCGAGAAGGTTGGAAAATGCACAGGCGATGTGCAGCACTCGGTAGATTCACTTTACACTGTAAAGTAACACAGGACGAGTTGCGAGTCCAGTAGAGCGTCGCGTAGTAGTAACAAAAGTAATGCCTCTTAAATGAATATAAAAAGGTCTCACCGACATTGCTTCCTCCTCCGCCCCCGGTCAGCTGAAAGCCTTTAAAGTGCAAACTGACAAGTACCTGAGAGGCGCACACGGAAATTCTCAACAACATTCAATATTTTTTGTCATTTAACATAACCGAAATTTTTTATATATTTTAGATACTGATATAAAATCGCATATAAAAATAAAATAAAAAAGAAAATGGAAAATTCGACTCTTTTACTTTGTCAAAAATATTTCAAGGATTCTAAAATTGCCCTCAATTTTGTTCTTGCATGAAAACTCATTGACTTCCATTCCTTTAAAATTTCCAATAATATAACACAAAAAACTAATATTGCCCATTTCCTAAAAAACTAAGGCTAAAATTGAAAAAGTTACATTGGTGAAATGTGTTTCTTTTTAAAAATTATATATTTAGGCCAAACTTTGGAACAATTGGTTCATAAACAAAAAATCGCTCAGATGACTCCCTTAACTTAATTTGACCAAAACTTTTCAAAGAACCAGTTTAAAGAATGAAACCGTGTGTTGTTTGATGCATGCAGTGTATTCATTGCATCTAATGTCTCAATTAATACTAAGTTAATTAGGGCTATTGATGAAGTAAAAAGAAATGTCATCTGCACAGATTCTTCAGCAATGCAAATACATAAGAAACATAAAATGCGAAAAGTGTGATAACGTTTTTATTATGTTGTAGATTGTTATTTGTACTAGTTATTTTCAGAACTTTATTTTTTTATGTGAGTAATATAGTTTCGTAGAGATTAAAAATTATTTGCATAAAGAACTAAGGCTATACTTAACAACGTACGAACTAAGGCTATACTTAACAACGTACGACTCAATACAAGAAGCAAGAAAAATATTACACAGGTCTGCATTTTTATCCAGACGTTTTACTTGTTTTTTAACAATTATTATTTACTGTATGTATTGTGAACACTCGTTATGTAAATCTAAACTTCAATTTTGTCGGCCACAGCGTTATGTGTGTTTGTTTGAGTTGTTTATCGATCTACATTTGAAATATATTAGGTTTTTAATGGAAAGATGCGATTTTACACTCATTTCCATAATAAAGGTGTTCAGATAAATCATTCAATAATTAACAAAACCCCAGGAACTTTAAAAACGCTGTCAATGTGACTTAATTAGAAGTAAAACCAGTACTATGATTAAAGACTACACGAGAATTATTAAATTGCTCTCTGTCGATACCGTCGTGCGGTCGACGTGAAGGTTCGTGGAAAAGGGGCTGTCTTCTGTGCAGCTACCTTTTCCGGGGCGCTAGCTTTTCTGTGCAGCTGCCCTTCCTGAGGTTCGTGGGGGTATCACCTACGCCGTATTTAGTCCACTAGGGCAACAAAAGTAGTTTCTGTTTGTGCGGAACTACGGCGGTACCGTTAGGTGAGATTTGTGTGGGTACCACCTGCGCCGTAATTAGTCCGCTAGGGCAACAGAGGTAGATTCTATTTGTGCCGAACTACGGTGGTACCGCTAGAGTGAGGTGTGTGTGGATACCACCTACGCCGTATTTAGTCCACTAGGGCAACAGAAGTAAATTCTGTTTACGCCGAACTACGGCAGTACCGGTAGGAAGGCGAGCAACTGTCTGCGCCGTCATCAGTCCGTTAGGGCAACAGAAGTAAATTCTGTTAGTGCCGAACTGCGACAGCGTCTTCCTTTGCGACAATCTATGCGGAATAGTTTCTCCTCCCAAGGGGGTTTCTTTAAGCCCCTTTTTAATCGAGAGTGTCGTATTAGACTAAAGCTTATGTCAAAAAGGAGAAAGGAGAACTTTTTCAACCTCAGGATATGAACAATTTCTTTTTGCAGAATCTCGTTACAATGCCTGTTAAATAGACAGATACATATCAGCAAAGAACATGATTTTATTTACTCTCTGTGAAAATATCGTACATAGACATGAGTTACTGCATAACACAACACAACACGCAAAATTACATTTTAGATGTTTGTGCCATTCAGCTAAGTAATCAAAATAGTATAAAAATATTAAAATACAATACAAATGAAACTTACGGGCTAACTAAAGTAAATGCACAGACGCATCGTCAGCGCAGAGAAACAGACCTAGGGCTCGTACACCGGGAACTGAACACATAAAGAAAATACTTAAGATTATGGGTAACTATAACAAAAGACACGACAACACTTGCGCGGCCTGACACGCCCGGGGAGGGGGGTGTCTCTGCTACGATAGCCGAGGCAAAAAATCCGCAAGGTGGTTGTCGACTCCCGAAAGGTGTTCTGCTCGAAACCTAAAAAGGCTGAAATACAAGGCCCAGCGTTTCAATCGGGGGTTCAACTTGTCTGCCTGTTGCAAATAAAGGAGCGGTCGATGGTCGGTCTGTAACACAAATTTTCGTCCATACAGGTAGACCTCAAACTTCTGTAGAGCCCAGTAGATGCTTAACGCTTCCTTTTCGATGGTAGAATGGTTTATTTCTGCTCCTCTCAGTCGACGTGACGCATATGCTACCGGCGCGTAGTGACGGAAGTCTCGTTTGCTTGGCTGGAGGAGAGCTGCTCCAAGTCCAGTCTGGGAGGCATCTGTCCTTAGAATGAAAGGACATCTGGGGTCTGGTAACTGTAAAACCGGTCTCTTGACTAACGCTGTCATCAAACTTTCGAACAGATCTTCTGTTGTATCGGTCCAAGGTATTTGTTCTGGGGAGTTCTTTTTTAAGAAATCATGGAGCGTAGAAGTCAGTTGAGAGTAATTAGGAATATTCTGTTGGTAGTACCCAACTGTACCGAGAAAACTTCGGAGCTCCCGATTTGTTTTTGGGAGCGGAGCTGATTTTAAGGCTTCGACTCGGTTCTCCAGAGGCTGGATCTGGTTACTGCTGAGTTGATGATCCAAATACTGGAGGCTGTCAAATCCAAATTCGCATTTGGACGGCTTCGCTTTAAGGCCATGTCGAGAAAGAGCTTCGAACAGTTTAGCTAATGCTGCGCAATGGTCTTCCCAGGTAGTCGACGCAACTAAGATGTCGTCCATGTAGACCTCTGTATCTTGCAGTCCTGCAGTGACATGACGTATAAGGCGGGAAAAAGTGGCTGGAGCATTAGCTAGTCCGAAAGGCATGACGTTGAATTCGTAAAGTCCGGACCTAGTTTTGAAGGCGGTGTATTGGCGGGACTCATGGTGTAGAGGTACCTGCCAATATCCACTGGTCACATCCATTTTGCTGAAGATTGTTTTGCCGGCTAAATTGGTGAAAATAGCAGTGGTGTCTGCTATCGGCTCGGCATCGAATACTGTCTGGCTGTTGAGGTGCCTGCAGTCCAGACAGAATCGATGGGTACCGTCTTTCTTCCGGACGGCAAGGAGCGGTGAATAGTAAGGTGATGTGGATGGCGTCAAGATTCCCATCCTCATCCACTTCTCTAAACTTGACTGCAGTTTAGGCTCCAGTGCTAGGGGAAGTGGATACGAATGTTGAAGTCGAAAACTGGAAGGATCCTTCACTTTTATTTCATGGACTGCCGTGCTGGTTCTTCCGGGAGTGTCTGTGAAAAGATCGCGATATTCTCCAAGTAGTTCTTGGAGTTCTGAGCGTTGTGTTGTAGTTAACGTAGAAAAGGTGAGGCAGTCTTCAATGGTTTCTCCGATGGGTGACGGTAGCTACTAATGACCTTTCCAAGTCATTAGTAGCTATTTTCGAGAGTCGGGCAGAAATACGAGGACTTAATCTCCTTGCTTTAGAGTTCGCATCTTGGTACGTGTGTTGAAGAACTTGGAGTTTTTCTCTTGGCTCCTGTTTAAATTCTCGCGAGCGATTTTGCACGTATCTTTCAATCGGTGCTCCATTTCCATTAGATACTGGGCAGTGCTTGTGTCGTCTTGCACACTTCCATCTGTCCAGCATTCTTTGAGCACGGTTAAAGGCCCACGGACGCGATGGCCGTAGATGAGTTCGAAGGGAGAATACCCGGTTGAGGCATGAGGAGCGTCTCGATAAGCAAAAAGGAGGGAAGGCAGATTCAGGTCCCAGTCTCGTGGTTGTTCTACAGCTAGTTTCCGCAACATTACTTTGAGTGTACCATTGAAGCGTTCGACTATGCCGTTCGATTGGGCATGGTATAATGGCATCAATCGGTGTTGGATACCTACGATTTTCAGGAAAGCTTCGAAGGTTGCGACTGTGAACTGAGTGCCGTTGTCGCTTGTTAGCGTGTGAGGGAAACCAACTCTGCTGCAGATTTCGAGTAGCTCCTGGGCAACCGTTTCTGCATTTATATGTCTGAGCGGGGCTGCGTCTGCGTACCGAGTTCCTTGGTCCACCACGGTGAGAATATATCGGTGGCCACGTGCCGAAGCTGGTTGCAATGGGCCTACCAAATCAACACTGAGCGCGGAGAATGGAGTGGTGATCGGTGGAGTTGAGATTGGTGCCTTTCTTGGTCGAGAAGGAGCGTGCGTCTGGCAGGTGTGACAGGAGTGGCAGTATTGGACCCCATCTTTTGCTAGGGACGGCCAGTAGAAATCTCGTTCTAGTCGAGCCTGAGTCTTCTTTTGGGAATAATTGCAAGCAAGTGGATTTTCGTGAGCCATTTCCAAGATTTGTGGGCGTACGCTTGCAGGAGCCACAAGTTTATGGGTTTCCTGAGCGTCTCGTAACGTTTTCCGATGCAGAATGCCGTCATGGAGTTCATAGTAACTGGGACCGTAGATCGAAGAAACATTACATTTGAACTAAAACACTATAACAAAAAACGTGAAATTCTCAACGCCGGCCGAGAAAAGAAACCAAAGTTCTTCATAAATGAATACCTCATACCTTCACGAGCTAACGCCATGTACATTCTGAGGATGGCCAAAAGGAAATTCCCGGAGAAAATTGGATTCCCGAGAACACAGGATGGAAACCTCTTCGTATTAAACCCCGGAAACCCAGATTCAAGACGCCGCGAGATCAAGATGCCAGATGACCTCGAGCAATACCTGATGCAACAACTAAATATGTCAACGAAACAGGTCATGGGTGACTAGACTAGGTGATCCCCTAAATTAGATGTGTCAATTTCGTGTCAGTTTCACCTCAATTAGGTATCATGTCAGTTTTAACCTCAACTTGATATCAGTTTAACCTCAATCTAGACAAATGTATAACAGATGTGTTTGTAAACATTTATGACAGCTGTGTGTGAACTTTTGAAACAACGCAATCAGCAATTTTTTACCAACAAATGTTACTGTGAATTTTTTCTTTTTTTACCACTAAAGTTATCATTACGCGTAAACAATTTTAGCTGATTATATCATTGTCGTTATAATCTTTAGAACGTATTACCTGTTGTATGTGAACTTGTGAAAACGCCCTCATGCAGCAATCTGTTTACCCCCAATGTTGTGATATTGAACTCCAATATTATTCGCTCATGGACTGAGTTTGTGTGTACTCATGAAATCGCACTAGATTTTTTTTACTATATTCTCTCGTACTTCATAAGTTAGTTTTTTAAGACAGGAATTTCCCTTGAAGCTTGACTCTGTATTTAATTTTTAAGCTCTGTAGTACCTACTTCTTACTGTATACTAATTTTAAATGACTGATCACCCTGAGATATTCGAGGAAATCAGCCCAGATCTCAATCATTTGAACAGAATATATCCATACCTAAATGACTCTCAAGAGTGTTGGTATACTAATAAATCAAAACTCAACGAAACTATACGAATAACTGACCGAGATTTCTCACTTCTTTGTTGGAACTGTAGGTCACTCTATCTAAAATTGGAAGAGATGCAATGTACTATTACTGAACTTAAATATAACCTAGACGTGATTAGCTTCACCAAAAGCTGGCTAGATGACTCGACTAAAGACATGATTCGATTTGAAAATTATCATAGGTACCATTCGCTACGAAAAAACCAGCGGGGCGGAGGCATCAGCACATATATATCTAACCACATAGACTCGAGAACCATAGCAAGTGCAACAATGAATCAGGATCATATAGAATCACTCTTCGTAGAACTGTCTAGAGATGGTGAACGCATTGTGCTTGGAACGGTGTATAGGCCTCCTACAGCTTGTCCTATATCCTTCCTGAATGAGCTGAACCGTATTATTTCTCAGTTCAACAGGCCCTGATACAATGGAATAAAAATATGCGGTGACTTCAATTATGATCTACTGAAACATGAAAGGTATGAACCAATCTCTGATTTCCTAACAACCTTTCAGTCTCAATCCTTCCTTCCGATCATTACAAAGCCTACGCGAATAACCTCTGAATCTACTACGCTGCTTGACAATATCTTTATGACAGACCCAAGTGATTTTCTTTCTGGAATCATTACCTCTGACTTATCAGATCATTTTCCAATTTTTCTTGTTAAGCAAAATGTCTATATTGCTTGCACCAAGCCCCGGGTGAAACTTACTCATATCGTAAAGTAAACGAATCAAATTTAGAGGAAATGCGCACCGTTCTAGAAGAATCAATACCAACATTGCACATCTCTCAATACAATAATGCAACGAGCATTGATGAAGCAGTAGTAAAATTGACTGAAACTATAATGGCCGCTTATAATCAATGTTGCCCAATAGTAACTCGTACAGCTACCCCGAAAAATAAACAAAAGCCCTGGATTACTGGTGACATCGTGATAAACATAAAGAAACGTCAAGCGTACCTAGCCCTCCTTTGCGAAAGGCGAATATCTAGAGAAACATATAACCGATTCGGAAACTTTATGACAAATCAGATAAGGACATCAAAAAAGAACTACTTCACGCGCAAGTTTACTCAATTTAAAGCTGACGTTAAAAAGACTTAACGCCTCCTTAACTCTTGCTGTAAACTGAATAACGCTGATAAAAAGAACATTAAACATATTGTTTAAGATAATGTAAAATACCATGAGAAGAAAGAAATTGCTAATCTCTTTAACAATTTCTTCGTAAACGTAGGGAAATCTATAGCTGATGGTATTCCAAGTGAACCTGCTGATTACCTGGAATACATGGATCATATTCGAGAACACAACTCCTTTTTCTTTACGCCTACCAACTCTTCCGTTGTAATTGCGTGCATAAACAACCTGAAAAATAAATCGAGTGGGTTATAAACGTTTCCGACAAAAGTACTTAAAATTATTGCTGATATTGTATCCCCGCTGATATCCAATCTTATCAACCAATCTCTCTTCTTAGGCACTTTCCCGAACTTCCTCAAAGTTGCTAGAGTAACCCCTATCTTTAAAAGTATTGAAAAAACCTGTGTAAACAATTATCGACCTATATCCGTACTACCAATTATTAGCAAAGTATTCGAAAAGATCGTGTATAAAAAAGAGTACTCTTATTTTGAACATAAATCATTTCTTTACTATAAACAATACGGCTTTCGCTCTAAAAAATCAACAACACAGGCTATATTAAATCATTTACAAATCCTTTATTCTAATATAGATGGAGGAAAGCCTGTTTTCTCTGTATTTCTTGACTTTCGAAAAGCATTCGATTGTGTGGTCCATAAAATATTACTCTCGAAACTACACTGTTATGGCATTCGAGGGATTGCTCATGATTGGTTCAGATCATACCTAACAAATCGGAAGCAATACGTTGTCATTGACGACGCAAAATCAGACCCACAGACAATTAGCCATGGAGTTCCACAAGGATCTGTTCTTGGGCCTATCCTGTTTCTGATTTTTATCAATGATATTATAAAATCTACATCATTCTTCAAATTCATACTTTTTGCCGATGACAGTACGCTTTCTGCGGTCTTTCCGAACCAAAATCCCGCTATGATTGTTGAGAGTACAAATAATGAACTTCATAAGGTTTCATCGTAGCTCAAAGCTAATAAAATAGGCCTTAATATTGATAAAACAAATTATATTACATTCTCATATAAGAAAAATGTATCTCTCCCATGCATTAAAATTGGCGAAGGTGAAATCGAAGAAACCAACTCATGTAAGTTTCTGGGCATCATAATAGATAAACATCTGACCTTGAAAAAGCACATCACTCACATTAGTACTAAATTATCAAAATCCGTCGGAATCCTAAATAAAGTTAAAAATTTTCTGCCTGAAACAACTTTACAAATGCTCTACCGAACGCTCATTTCTCCATACTTGCAATACGGAATAGAAGCATGGCACGGAACTGATAAAAACAAAACAAACAAAATTTTTACTCTGCAGAAAAGAGCTATCAGAGCGGTAAAGAACCTAAAATATAATGCTCACACAAATGATTCTTTCAGAAATTTACAAATCCTTAAAATTTCGGATCTCTACAAAATCTCCATTTGTAATTTCATTTATAAAACATTAACAAATGATGGCGACAATAGCCTAAGACAATTATTAACTGCGCAAACTGGTCATCACGACTATTTAACCCGAAATAGAAGTAAATTCATGCTTCCTTATTATTCAAAGGCCCGGTCGCAACACAGTATCCACTTCGTTGGAACCAAAACTTGGAACTCTATGCCTGCGGAGATCCGTGAATGTAATTTGTATAAAGTATTCAAAAGACATCTTGAGTCTCACTTCCTATCAGAATACTAGTCGTTTAAAATTACCATGTCAAATCTTGCCTCCTACATGTAACTAATGATAATGTAATAATGTAACCTGCCTTGGGTAACATAACCGATCTTCAGTCTGCTCTTAAATCGTTTTATCGAACCTACTGCTAAACATAGCCGATTTGACCTATATTGTAAAATACAGCATAAAATATCGAGTTAATTATCTCAATGACCAGTCTAATGCGAAACTAGGTTAAGTGAACTAGGTTAAACATTTTTGTACACCCTAGAATAACGTGATGGTAGGATGCCCTAGAAGTCGCTGAACTTGTTCGGTCCCACAGGTAGCAATACTCAAATTTGACCATTGTACTAGACTTAAGAAAGATTCTACCTCTGTATCACCTGTGGTAAATAAATTGTTTAAATTGTTTAAAATTGTTTAAATAGGTAATTACTCTGCCATCCTTGTGCGTTTCTTCTTTGCCGGCGTCAACTTTCTTGAATAAAAACTGCAATGTTTTACAGTCCCGCTGTAATTTCTTGAAGTCTTCTTTGTTGTGTTGCAAGATATCGACATTGCTTGGTACTGCAGGGGGATTTTCGATCGCTTTTGCCGCTGCTCTTGTGACAACGTGAGAGACTTCTGCATTACCTGGCTGCTCTTCATGGTCGGTCATCTGTTCTTCGAAGGAGGTGGTTCCGGGAACTCGGCCGAGGATGACATCATGGGAGAGCTTTTCCATGACTACGGCTGTCACCTCTCCATAGTAGTATGGACAAACGAGAGAGACCCGGGCAAGAGGCACCTCGAAAGAATGATTGTTGGCCAATCGAACGGTAATTTCCTTCTTCAATATGGCGTTAGCTGGGACGAGAGCCTTCTTGACGAAGACCGCTGTTGCTCCTCCATCGAGTAGTACTTGAACGGGTTTTTGGTTCACGGTGCCAGAGCATGTTTTCAGCTGTCCTAATTCGATCAGCTTGTTCGAGGCGATGTGATTGCATGCGACTGGGGGAATATCGTCGTATTCATCTGCTTCTTTTTTCGTTGTTAGATTGTTTACTCGAGCTGTAGTACTGGAGATAGGTGGGCTTGCATGGGCTGCTCCATTACTGGGGCTGTCACCTTGCCTCCTTTGTAATTGGCGGCACTCATCACTGGAATGTGATCGATTGAGGCCATGGAAAGTGCAGTAAAATCCAGTGTAAGGCCCTCGTTGTTCCTCGCGCTGCGGGGTGTTGACCGATCTTGAGCTGGTGGGAACATCACGAGTGTACGAAGTTCTTGGTGGCGTTCCTCGAGAGTTGTTGCTGGAGTTGGGTGTTCTTGCTGGAGTGCTCGGGGTTCGGACAGGAAATGTCGAGCGTCGCTCTGGTGCTGCTGATGCTTTGAGTGCCGGAGGGCCCGCATCCGTCGTTGAAGTCAGTGTGCGACCCGGACACAGCTGATAGAGCGATGTATAAGGTCTTGCTTGTAAGAAGCTATCACCCTGCTCTCCTAGGCTTGCGACTGTGTTACCATCCCTGTCACGCAATTGAGTAGCGAGGAAGGGAGGCAAGCTTGAATAAGCTCGGTCAACAAGAAGGAAGTCACGAAGAGTTTCGTAGTTGGCTTCAATGTTGCATCCTTTTAGCCAAACGTCGAAGGCTCGTTCTAGTCGCCGTAGGTAACGTGACATATTGTCGCCCTCTTCTGGCTTCAAATCGTAGTAGTTAGCGCGTAGTTTTGCTGGAGTGACTTTATGAGCTTCTAGTAGAAGCAATTTGATTTCAGGAAGCTTGAAGCGATCTGTTGTGGGCAGGATATCGATGAGTCGACGTTCCTTCGGTGTGATCAAATTATGGAGCATGAAAACAGCATCGACTTCAGTAAATCCCATTGCTGTTTTGTGACTGCAGAAGCGTTACAAAAATTCGACCATCTTTTCTTTCGTGGGATCGAATGGAGCCGGTGGAGGTATCTTCACTCTAGCATTTTGAGGAGCGATTTGAGGAGCGATTTGAGCATCGCGTTGTCTGAGTCTGAGCTCGTGGTCTCGTTGTGCTACTTCTCGTTCAGCTTCTCGTTCTGCTGCTCGTTCTGCGGCTTCTCGTTCCGCTGCTCGTTCTGCGGCTTCTCGTTCCGCTGCTTCTCGTTCCGCTGCTCGTTCTGCGGCTTCTCGTTCCGCTGCTTCTCGTTCCGCTGCTAGTTCTGCGGCTTCTCGTGCCGCGGCTTCTCGTGCCGCGGCTTCTCGTTGTGCTGTGGCTTCTGCTTCTTCCAAATGCCTCAGGCGGCTGGTAAATTCTTCCCGGTACTCCGCATCGGTAGGAGTGAGGCCGAGGGCTTCGACGTATTCTCGAGCTTTAGCGACGAGGTTCATCTTGTTTTAATGGTGCGGTGTCCGCGTAGTTGAGTAGAACCCAGAAATCACAGGCAACGTTGGTAGTTGCGCAAAGCTTCCAGGTCCCTGTTCGGGCGCCAGAATATGTTGATACCGTCGTGCGGTCGACGTGAGGGTTCGTGGAAAAGGGGCTGTCTTCTTTGCAGCTGTCCTTCTTGAGGTTCGTGGGGGTACCGCCTACGCCGTATTTAGTCCGGTAGGGCAACAGAAGTAGATTCTGTTTGTGCCGAACTACATCGGTGCCGTTAAGTGAGATTTGTGTGGGTACCACCTGCGCCGTAATTAGTCCGCTAGGGCAACAGAAGTAGATTCTGTTTGTGCCGAACTACGGTGGTACCGCTAGAGTGAGGTGTGTGTGGATACCGCCTACGCCGTATTTAGTCCGCTAAGGCAACAGAAGTAAATTCTGCTTATGCCGAAATACGGCGGTACCGGTAGGAAGACGAGCAACTGTCTGCGCCGTAATCAGTCTGTTAGGGCAACAGAAGTGAATTCCGTTAGTGCTGAACTGCGACAGCATCTTCCTTTGCGGCAAACTATGCGGAATAGTTTCTCATCACAAGGTGGTTTCCTTAAGCCCCTTTTTAGTCGAGAGCGTCGTATCAGACTAAAGCCTGTTTCAAAACGGAGAAAGGAGAATTCTTTTAACCTCAGGATATGCTCAACTATTTCTTGCAGAATTTCGTTACAATGCCTCTTAAATAGACAGATACATTTCAGCAAAGAACATGATTTCATTTACTTTCTGTGAAAATATCGTACATAGACATGAGTTACTGCATAACACAACACAACACCCAAAATTACATTTCAGATGTTTGTACCATTCAGCTAAGTAATCAAAATAGTAAAAAAATATTAAAATTCAATACAAATGCAACTTGAGGGCTAACTAAAGTAAATGCACAGACGCATCATCAGCGCAGAGGAACAGACCTAGGGCTCGTACCGGGAACTGAGCACACAAAAAAATACTTAAGATAATGGGTAACTATAACAAAAGACTCGACAACACTTGCGCGGCCTGACACCCTCATTTACATTTTCTAAGATAATCAAGGAGCATTCTAGGGTAAAATCCATGCTAGCCTAGGGTACAAAGATTGACGAGCGTGGAAGGCCGGCAGTGGGCCAGTGTCCGCAGTGCAGTCGCGACAAGTTGCCCTCCCCAGGGGAGGATGTCAAACAACGATGCGCTGTGCGAAACAGCTTCGCTTCGCGCAATAAATAGCAATACCGCCAAATAAAAATAGTGGGAGATCTGTAAATGCATGCATCATTTCTTTCGAATACAATACGCACACTTAACGTGTTTGTATGATACTTTTTTCGTCATCATTATAGAGAAATATGAAATCTTGTTGCTGTAATGACTATGAATTGACGTCGCAAGCCATGAACTATTGCTAGTTATATTGAAAATTTTACAAATGATGATACATGCACATTAATAGGCACCAAATTTCACTATTAGTTGCTCTTTAAAGGGTGTAAGAATTCAATTTTTTCACATTTAAATTGGTGAACCTTAACGAACCCCCTAACGTCTACCGCACGGCGGTATCGACAGTGGTAAATTACTCTACTACCATAATTAAGACAAGAAAATTTTTGCCATTCGCTCGCAGTTACTCTCCTCAATTTTTTTCTATGGCGGAAAGAATCCGTTTTCTACAGCGGAAATTCTGTGTGTTCTGGTTCAGCGGCAGCTGGGCTGAGCATAACCATACTCAATGCCTTCTGCTCTCACACTGACTGACTCAGTGAGCAGTGTTGCCCAATCATTTCGGCATCAAAGTACCAGATTTCACATAAAAATGTGCTAAAAAGAGCTAAAAATGTTTTGGTTGGTGCTAAAAAAAGGAGCTAAAAATATTTATTAATATATATTACAGTAATTGACCCTTAAAAGTTGGGTTGGATTGTCACTGATAGCTTTTTAAAAGCTGACATATTAAGCAGCCTGTCTAGTATGGAAGTAGGCTAACCATTTATATATTTCTGCAATTGGAAATTCCCAATTTCCAGGCAGAACCTCAGGTGAGGCGTGGGATATTGCTAATTGCAGTGAATGACAGACACATCTCACAAGAATCAATGATGAAAGTTCTTTTTCCAACTTCTTAAACACACCTTTGTTCACTCCTACCATAACGCTGGCATTGTAAGTACCTATGGCAATTAATAAGGTTGACTATGTTCATTTTGCAAGCTCATTTTTCAATACCTCAACAATGCCATCTGCATCACTAGACAATGCAACCATACTTAAGAAGGTGTAAACTATTTTTTTGATTTAACTAAAATAAATAATAATAATACGTTACATTTCATGGATAGATATATTATTTTTCTCATCCAGCAGCAAACTAAATTTTTCATCTCCGATATCAGTAACCAATTGTCTTTAATGTGTGCCTCTAGAACATTCTTTATCACAGCATTGTATTTGCTTCTGTGCATTCTTACCCTTGAAACGACTTCGCAGTCTTACACGATATGCTTGCACAGATCTATAAAATAATCACATGTGTTAATGGACGCGTGACAACAGAAATAGCGTGCAAGCTTTTCTTCAATATTTGCAACAACATTAGATTTTTGTTCCATGAATTGAGTAAGCGGTCACTTTCAGAAGGCACAAATGTAACGCGTTCCGTTTCAGCATTTTTTGTTAGTAAACTTTATTTTTCAACTGTTTCACATCCACAATATAAAAAGTAAGCGTATGTACTATCTCCTGGTACCTCCCGTTACCACTTGTCAAACTGTTTCATTTGCAACCATACTTTTCTAATCATTTGGGAATAACTTTTCTTCGCGATTTGACTCATTGTGAAGGGTTGTTTTGTATTAGTTCAAGAAGAATTGAATCAACGTTATACACCCAACACCAGCCTAACTGATTTCTCAGCAACACGAACGAACACCGACGAAGGAACAACTCTTCAGGACGACACTGGCGGTAAAACTGCAGAACACCGACAGACATTCGTTAAACCGACTTTAAACCGTTAAAACACCGTTGTAAGGCGTGTCAACTCTTCCAAACCTGGCCGGCACTACAAGTATTCAAACGAACATTCAACGGAACCTTATGAAGTTATTCAAGCATGTAAATTTTTACTTAATATTACCATTATAAAATTACTCTATATAATGGAAAAACTTGGAACCAGATTTAGTGCCAGATGCCAGATGATGAAAACTAGGAGCTAAACACAATGAAAAGGTGCCAGATCTGGCTCCAAAAGAGCTAAATTGGCAACACTGTCGGTGAGCCGTGCACGCAGGCCTTCCACGCTCATCAATCTTTGTACCCTAGGCTAGTACATAATTTACCCCAGAATGCTCCTTGGTTACCCTAGAAATTGTAAATGAGGGCAATGTAATAATTACCGTATAGTCTTTAATAATACTATTGGCTTAGCCCTTAATTACGCCACTTCACAGCTTTTTAAAGTTTTTGGGCATTCGTTTATCAATAAATGAATGATCTGAAGACCATTATGGAAATGTGTATAAAATGCCGTCCGTCTATTAAGACAACAAAAAATATTTCCATGTATGGACAGATAAACAACGCAACAAACACACAAGCACTGTGGTCCACAAAATTGAAGTTCAGGTTTACATAACCAGTGTTCACCGTACGTAAATCATAAATACAAAAACAAAAACAAAAATTGCTTGAAAATGCGGACATATGTTACATTTTTTCCCGCTCGTTGTTTCAGTCATTTGGCCAATCTAAAATTAATAAAAAATGAATAAACTCTTCGTGCGTTGTTAAGTATAGCCTTAGATCAATCTGGTCAAAATAAGAGAAAGCCTAACTTGATATAAATAATTTTTAATCTCCAGGAAGCTATGCAACTCTCAAAATGAAGTTCTGTTAATACATAGTACATAACTACAGTCTACAACATAATAAAAACGTTATCAAGCTTACCGTATTTTATATGTCTAAGGTATTGGCATTGCCGAAGGTTCTGCATGCGTAGCATTTCTTTTGTTTCATTAATAGCCTTAATTAGACTAGTATTAATTATAAAATTAGATGGAGTGAAGCCAAATTCTTTAAGCCTGCAGGGTCTCCAAACTATGGTCTGCGGGCCACAACCGGCCCTCCACATAATTTTATCCCGCCAGCCAAACAAGTGCATGTGGTTTCCTTGAAAAAAAATGATATATGAGAAAATTAAATTACAGGTACTGCCCTTTTCATTTTTCATTCTTTTGGCCCATATGAATGTAGGGAATATGAAATGTGGTGGTTACATTGAAAAGTTTGGAGACCCTGCTCTAAGGTGATACATTGCATGCATCGAACAACGAATGTACGGTGTAGGCTCTCTTTCTGGCCTACCAGGTAATTGAGGAATAGACTTCCCTTTACCATGCGTTTCAATAAATTGACACTAGCCCGTTGTGTGTTCTCTTGATTTATTTCAGGGAACATGAACAAAACATGATTACAGTCTTTTAACGGTAGCAATATCTTTGGTATTAGCACAAAAAATAGCAATGGCAATGGCAAGTTTCAAAATATTGAATTGCGAGGTGTCTGGAAAGGTAAAGAATAAAGCTAAGTAAATCGTTAATACACAAAATGAATGAATATGCACATGTCATCAATGTATGTCTCAGTAAGATCAAACAAAATATACCTAGAAACAAACAAGACAATTGAGTAGCGAACTATACGCTGGCCGATTGTCACGCTTCTGGCGCCTAGAGAATCGACCTAGCACTGCTACGCTGGGTTAATTCTTCTAACTAGCTTTTAAGAAGCATGGACGGCGCCAACATACGGTTTCATTCATCATATTGGTTCTTTGGAAGCTGTTAGTCAAACTTAATTGGCTAAAGACACGTTCAACGAAAGCATTTGAAAATGGGAGGGAAAACAACGTTGAAACTTTAATTTTAAGATTTGGATAACATGGTAGCCCACTGGTATTTGCACGGCTAAACACTGTTTCCTAGTAATTAATGGCTCACATGTCTGGTGTTAATTGTTCATCCAAGTAATGTTTATGCCACTCTTCCTCAAGACAGTTCTTTTCGACATACTATTCTTCTAAGGAATTTCGTATAATATACGGAGAGTTTCAGAACAAGAGGTACAAAATTGCACACCAAGTAGAAAATGACTAAAAAACAGTTTCCCTTTAATGAAATTTTTCCAAAAAAAGTTCGAGCTTTCGACATATATTAACTGTTTATTGTTCTAAAGAATGAAATGTAATGACAGAGTTGCTCGCAGTATTTATTTGACTTTACTTTACGAAAATTTTTCAAAATATGTTCCACCTACGTCAATGCACTTATCAAATCTAAGCCTTGACGACTGCTGGATACTAGAAAACACGTCTGGTATTTCAGGTATCACACCAGCAGCCACTGCAATTCTTGCCACGTGTTCTTCCCTCAGTGTTATTGGGTGTAGTATGAACAACGCATTGCATGTGGCCTTCTTGCAAAAACTTTTTTACCAAATATCACTAAAACTAGATTTTATTATTGTAAACTCTCATAGAATAGAAGTGATTTTAACGTTAATTGAAAATAAATACTGCGCGCCATTGTGTAATTATATTTCATCCTTTAAAACAATAACGAGCTAACATCCTTCAAGCCCGATTAAAAGAAATAGTGTTTATTTGGCCATTTTCTACTAACAAAGATTTTGGAGTCAATATTGAAGTAATACATAAATTTAGACAGCGTGTGAGGTCATGTTAAGGATTGTAGAAGGAAAACCTTTCATGGATTAGTAAAAATACTTCAACTAAGATGCATCTACAGTTAGAAAACTAATCTCTTTTTCTTGTGCATTAATAAATGCGTTAAATTTCCCCAAGTTATCAAAAAACTTAAAATAGTCCCAGGTTAGCTGGTTGTTTAAAGCAGTGGTCTCCAAACTACGGCCCGCGGGCCAAATCCTGCCAGCGACATTTTACAATTGTATTTGAACGCGCGAATTTAGCGAGCGTATACTCGTTGGGGGTGCATACTCGTAGACTTCTGTAGAAATGATAAATAATGTCAGAATATTAAAACGGTTTTGGACTTGGAAACTTAACTAAAGTAATCAGTACTGCCCTTAAGCTGGTAAGTTTGGAGACCCCTGGTTCAAATCATTGGCAATCATATTTAACCTGAGTTGGATAGCTAAACGACCACTCAGAGCAAAAAGTGTGAGTGCGTCTCACTACTCCAGCAATCGTCAAACACAAAGTTTGTAAAGAAACTGCACGCCGCTCATTGCGAAAAGAACCACAACTTGTTCAGTACCGGTATGTAGCACGTTAACTTGTGCTATATTTACAAAGCAAATGTTGATACGTCTCGTCCTTGAATAAATGGCTTTTGCTTAATTAATTCTAATTTGAGTTATTCAACTATAGGTGATGAGAATCTCCCATATTTCTTCACCATTTTTATAAGATTGATTTGAAATACAGATTTTACCCTAGATTTTGCATACTTTCTCCTTACCCTAGACAGTACCCTAGGATGGGTCTGATTACCCTAGACTAGGGTAATTACCCTAGGAGTGGAAGCACTGCGTGCACGGTGTACCTGCGACAGCGATCGAGCAATGCTCAACTTCGTGTTCATGATGAAAAAACCTGCTCTCTAGCGATTAGAGAGCCCTCGGCAACTCGTCAAAGTGGCATCAAGCACTAACGTAATGCAAGGTCTGTACTGGGCTTAAGCACCTCTCACCGCACTGCACTGCCCCGCCTTCCTCTTCTAGGCACCTATGACTGAGTGGGAATCCGTGCCTGGACGGGAGTCTTCGGATCTCCTTTGCGTCGTTTATGGAATTCCCTACTTGATGACAGCTGAGGTTAGTTCACGTAGACTTGGCGCATGTGTACCAGTGATTTAGCTGTCATTGAGCTTCCATAAGATTCGCTCCCATAAATTGACCGGGCGAAATAATTATCACATAAAACTTGCATGGGCTACGACCCGACTCTATAACTACAACTTAACTTTATAACCGTTTACTTACAGCTATCACAAAACGGAATAACTCCGGTAATATTAAACTTGCGTATTTTTCTTTCATTATCACCAGGGCACGATTAACCGAAGTGGGAAGAGAAGATGGCGCCAATTCATCTTCACTACCTGGTGGCCGTAAGCAGTGCCGTCAAAACGAGCTGCTGACAATTTCTGAATTGTCCACCTATTCGATCGCCATTAACTTTTATTTGTTGCGAATAAATTCTCCCGGCCATCAAAGTTTGTTTTCCCCCGCTTCGCCTAGTTTTTCGTAAAAGCAACATATGGTTCGAGGTAAAGAAATAGCATGAAGACGAAGTATCAGGTTGGTGTAAAAGTAATGTTCGATTTTTATTACATTCTGTTTTCGTAATTGTAATATATTTCTGTGACTAAACCAAATTATTTTCTTTCAGATTATCTCTCTTACTTTACATGTTTCACAAATATTTGCATCTTTGTTTGTTCCATCTGAAGAAATGTTCTACTGTACGAGATTCATAAACGTGTTAATGCATGTGCGGCAGCAAAACCTGTTCAGAACACTTGTGGGGATGATATAGTGAATGAAAGAAATTGCAGGAAGAAATTTTCTCGTTTTCGAAGAGGCGATTCCACTTTAAAAAATGAGCCAAGGAAAGGTCATCCTAGAACACTTGATTCCGATCAGTCGAAAGTTCTTCTGTCTGAGAATCCTACTGTTGCCACAAAAGAAATTACCAGTCAGTTAAACATTGCTCATACAACCTGTTTTTGATTTTCATTTTTTCCGCCGACTACAGAACCATTTTGGAGGACTTGGGTTAAAAATAAAAGAAGGGATTGAAGAAAAAGAGTTGAATTTATATTTTGAGTTTACAAGCGAGGAATGTATAAGCTTGTTATCATTGCTCATTACGGGATATATACTCAGATTTACGCATTGAATAGAATCAAAGCACGAGTCGTTCAACAATTTAGGATGATTTTCTTAACGTATAAATAATCAGGAAGTAATTATTATTCTTAATTTTCATAATATCAGAATTATTGCGTATTGTACACTATACACAATTTTCTTAGTGGGGAAAACAATTGTTTCATGTGTTACTGGTAGCTGGAGTGTTCATTCCATGTAATTCCCAAAATTTCAAAATATAAAAAAATAGCGTTTTTATGCGAAGAAGTTTTCTTTGTTCAGGTTTCGTACTCAATTCACCAAGCAAGTAACTTGGAACTGAGATAACATTTCCTTAATAATTTCCATTAAGTCGACAATGACTTTAGTAGCAATCGTTTAAAGGGATCATCCCGGGTTTTCAACTTTTTTTGTCCGATTCGTTTGAAAATTGGTCAGTATATGTATTTTTTGAAAATTAACACTTTTTACTCGTGTCACTTTTTCGATTTAGGCCTGATTTTTTTTTACAAAAAATTTGTTTTTTGGTAAATTTTTAGGTATATTTCAAAATGCTACTCCTCATTGAGTTTTGATGCTAGAACAAAACCAAGGACAGTTTGAGAATCCTTAGGGCATTTCTAACAAGCAAATGAAGCGAAATTTTAACCTCTTGAAACTTTTTTGCGATGAGCGATTTTTATGATTACATCACGAAGAAATTATTTTTGGGTTTAGAGCTATATAACTTTTTTTTCTCAAATTTGAAAAAAGGCTTCATTTCCTTGTTAGAAATGTGCCAAGGATTCCAAAACTGTTTTTGGTTTTTGTTCTAACATGAAAACTCAATGAGGAGTAACGTTTTGAATGTTTAAAGTTATTTTTTTTGGGTATAAGCCATAACAAAATTTTTTGTTGAAGTGTAATATAACGGACAATGTATGTAATTGAATGCAGTTTTGATTACATTTCGATAATTTCCATACATAACTTCATATTCACACTGGAAATTGTGATTTCCAAACCCACAAACAAATTTTTTTTTCACATATGTGAATTTTTTTCAGTCTGATTCTTATGAAATTTGACTATGATATGTAATTTTTGAAAAGAAACACAATTTCCTCTATTCATTTTTTTTAATTTAGGCCTTATTTTTTGGAAAAATTTGACATATTGGTTTTTAGGTATTGATATTTCACTGGTATTGATATTTCATGACGTATCTCCTCATTCAGTTTAGGTGCCAGAACAAAAACAAAGACAGTTTTAGAATCTTTGAAACATTTCTAACAAGAAAATGAAGCGAAATTTTCTATTTCCCGTTTTTTTTTACATGGGGTCGAAATGGGGTCGAGAATTAAATATTTTGGTCCCTTTACCCCCCCCCCCTGGGGGGGGGATTCTATTGTCCGTAGCGACATAAAATTTTAGGACCGAATAGTCCACCACCTTTTCCAACAAAAATGATAAATGATCATCGGAGCGACAGGGGCCTGGGATGATCTCCTTAACCGATTGGCTTTAAACCATCACTGCAGGCAGCTCGCTAACAGAAGTCTGTAATTTTCCCTTGACATCTAATCGAACGATGGCGCACTAAATATGTGGTAATTTGTAAATGCAGATTTCAAAATTCAGACACCAGCATTTGAAGTTCTGAAAATTTCATCTTACTTCAAGACGTTGGGGGAAGCAAAAACTGTGGATATGGCAGCTTCTGGAATTTATTGCAGAATTCACTAGAGGACAATATTTTTCGTAGAATAGAACATAAACAAAAGTTTAGAAAAATAAAATTACATCATTTGCAATGTACCGATGGTTTTTCATAAATTATGTTTAGTCGTTATTCACTCTCTCAAAATTAACTATTAAATTTTGCAATTAAATGATCCCTTTCATGGAAGCTTCCGATAATGAAAATATTGATTTGGAGAAAACAAACAGGTTCTTTACCAGGATGCTATGAAATAGAAATTTTTGAAACAATTAAAAATGTTAAGGTAGAAGTACCCATAAAGAAAATGGGGGTAATTGCACGACGAAAATTTACGAAAAAAAGAAAAACAGTGTAGCTAAGTACATCATCATGAAAACAAAAGTTTCGGATCATGAGAAATCTAGCTTAAGTGCTCTAAAAACAATGATTCAGTGTCGAAAAATTGTTAACAATAATTCTTCTACATTAGCAGAAAGTAAAAAGTTGACACTTAAAAGGCAACGATAAAACAAAAAACAAAAACTATACAAAATTTCAACAAACAATGGAAAGTTTCACTGCCGTATCGCACTCAATTATTGACGGACGGTGTTTCAAATGTACATCGACACTAAAATGCGGCGATCAGACGAATTTGGGACTGAATCCAAAATTTCGAAATTTGTGTTTTTTAAAAATATGGTCTTCATTTAAACAATGTTCTCTCATAGATGAGTTGGATGGCTTGGTCAGGTTTTTGTCAGTGCGTAAGAAGACTCTCTTGTGTTATGCACACCTCACGAATAATTGGAGTCCTCTGCTTCAAAAAAAAGATCACTCGCAGCCGTCCCACGTACATTGATATACAACTGAAGTACGAACATCACATCCGGAGTATCCCTTCGTTTAATGTATGAACCGATTTTATCATGTTTGAAATACACACAAGGATATATTTGAGGTAGAAAACTTAAAATTGTTGACCACACTTCCATATGCACTTTTTTCGGCAAGAATTCCTGTTAAATGTAGCTGAAAATCCAAGTTTTATCTTGGCACGGTAACAATTTTTCTCTTCGCAGTGAACTTTCCACCACAAAATTTCAGTAATTCCCTAGTAAAAATAGTCTTCGGGTAATTATTTGAACAAAAATAATTTTGTAAATAATTCATTTCGAAATGGAACGATTTGTACGATTGTATGATTTCGAAATGGAATAGCAAAAGCTTTATGAAAAAATATTACTATCCCTGATATTCTAAACTATGAAAAAATATTACTAAATAATTCGTACCCAATCCTGTAAAAGTTGTTAAAAAGATGCTTTTCGAAACCCTGAAGTCGTGAATTAGTTTTCAGCTCTTGAAACTTTCACATGTTAAAAAGACAATTTATTATTCATTTCTAGTTCTCGCGTCAATTTAACATTCCTATTTCATTGATGAGAATATCGAAAGAGCTTCATCGACTCTCGGAAGTTTTTTGAGAAAGTAACACTTTTTCAAAGTCGTAACGTAACATCAAAGTCTCTTCGATAAACACGGGTTTAAAATTATCAGGAAATGGTTTTGAACACCTCTCTTCAACGTTGTTTTGGGAAGATTTTAGTCTCAATCTGGGATAAAGTAGATCCCATTGCCAGACCATCACCTTGTTTATCAATTTTACTTTCAAACTGGAAGAAAGCGTCGCTAATGTATGCTCGAACAATTTTTTCCAAATTTTTTGGATAAACCTTCATGGTCTATTGAGGTTTTTGTAAAAATTTTAGCTAGAATAATGGATGAAGCCTCGTTACCTGGTACATTGGTTAACAAAGAATCAACATCCAAACTTCACAAACAAGCGAATTTGCTTCAGAAATAGAATTCAAAGATTTAAAAAATTCAAACGAATTATTTTAAAGCTTTTCGTTTGGTACTAAATGGAACAGGTACGAAATTGAAGCTTTACTAAAAAAGCAGAAGTTATGCATACTGCACGCAGAAAGGACTGGACGTAACGGGTGCGCCAGAGAAACTTACTTATTTGAAAAAATTCCCGCGCGGTGAGTTGAGCGGGTAGAGGGGCGAGAGGGGGCGCATCTGGAGATGGAAGTTCCCAAGTTTGTTTCTCCCGCCAGTCAGTTGCCATCATGCTCTGGTCTAGAGAGCAGCGGGCCTTCGCAGTCGAGAGCTTCTTTTCTAACGGTCGCTTAATTGTTGCTACGCAACGTGCCTTCCGCGCTCGCTTTGAAATTCCTCCTCACAGACTCGTTCCTGGGCGTAATTCCATTCTGTCGTGGGTTAACTCATTTCGGGAGTGTGGAAGTGTCGCTAAACCCAGAAATGGACTTCAACGGATCATCAGAACTCCGGAAAATATCGAAAGAGTGAGGCAGTCAGTTGTGCGTTCTCCCCGGCGTTCGGCTCGCAAACACGCAGCTGCTATGGGAATTTCTGACACCACTGTTCGACGAATTCTCCATGAAGACCTTCAATTTCATCCCTATAAATTGGCTGTTGAGCAAGAATTAAGTGAACGCGATTTTGTTGCCCGTCAAAATGCGTGTGAAATGCTGATTGAAAACCTGCCTGAAGACGCGGTGGTTTTTTTCAGTGACGAGGCTCACTTCCACATTTCCGGGTGCGTCAACAGGCAAAACATGCGTTATTGGTGTGGTGTAAATCCACGTGAGCTTCACCAGAAGCCACTTAATTGTGACTGTCTGGTGTGCGATGTCGGTAATGGGAATAATTGGTCCTTATTTTTTTGAAGAAAACGAACGCGCAGTTACCGTGAATGGAGCTCGTTACAGGAACATGATCGAGGAATTTTTTCTTCCAAGACTCGAAGAAATGAACGTTAGGAACGTGTGGTTTCAGCAAGATGGAGCCACAGCACACACAGCACGAGGCTCAATGAATTTGTTGCGACAACATTTCCCCGACCGCCTCATCTCTCTCAGAGGCGATCTCCAATGGCCGGCACGCTCTCCAGATTTGACTCCATGCGATTTCTTTTTATGGGGTTATTTGAAATCCCTGGTTTATGTCGATCGACCACGGACCATAGCACACCTCAAGAACAACATTCGCGACGCCATTGCCAACATACCGATTAATATGCTGCAAAGAGTGTATACGAATTTCAAAAATCGACTTCATCAGTGTATGCGCAATGGGGGTCGCCATTTATCCGATGTCATTTTCAAGACAACATGAAAAAAAATTCGGATATTGTGTTCTCATATAAAAAATAATTTAAAACAATAACTGAAGTACTTTTGTTTTTATTGACCTTTCAAATAAGTAAGTTTCTCTGGATGTGTTTTGCTCGCGGATTTTTGGAAGCCCATATAAAAACCCTGGAGTGAACCCGTTGTATGGGAATCATCATACAGTTGGTCAGATGTTTGGTGAGTATTTTTCAGTTTTTCAGGGTATTCTTCAGCCTATCTTCCAAATGGTTTAGACGCCGTTTTGCGTCTTCATTCATAGCTACAAATTTTGAAGTATCTTTTAAAACTTTCGAACTTGCTCACATCATCTGTTCTATCTAAACTAACGACATTTTATCCATTTCTAAGTTGGTGGCATACATAGACTTATCATCGGAAAGGGTTCTTATTGTTTTAAAGTTATTTTGCGCACTTCAGTGGTATATGAATTTTCGTGTGACTGCTGCGAGCTATCTTACATTGGCAGCACTGGGCTCCATTTATTTGTGAGGTGTGCTTGTAACAGGGGAGTCTCCTTTCGCACGAGCAACATATTGACCAAGCCCTCCAACTTGTAGATAAGAGAACAATGTTAAAATAAAGACTATATTTTTAAAAGCATACATTTCAAAATTTCGGATTCAGTCCCAAATTTGTCTGATCACTGCATTTTGGATTCGATTTATACTTTAAAAACCATCTGTCAAACAAATAAATGCGATACAGAGGTGAAAATTTCCCTAATTTCTTGAAATTTTCTTTAGTTTTTTGTTTTATGCTTTATTCTTGTCCATTCAATGTCAATGTTTTATTTTTGATTTATTTAGGAAACTTATCTAATTCTAATCCAATATCCAATTCAATTTTCTACCCAGGGGTCGGAAATGGGTACTGGCTTTGAATTATTGTTTTTCAGTGCAATGAAGGTAGATTTTTTATGATCCGAAACGTCAGTTTATATAATGACGATCGAATTCAACATTTTCCTTTAATAAATTTTCCGGATGTGAATGGTAAACAAATATATCCATCCTAATACAGTTGATAAATACAGTGACGATAAATTTGCAAATGCAGTTAAAGAGTTAAGCATTTTTTGATACGATTAACAAACTGGCTTCAGCTGAACAGACTTGTGCCCCATGAGAAAAAAACAAAGCTCATGCTAATCACAACCTGAGACAGCCCAATCCTTCCCGACATTTTTTCAATAATGTTAAACTAGAGTTTAAATATCTTGGCGTATTCCTCGATTCGAAGTTAACTTTTGGCCATCACATATCGCATGTCTGTGGTAAGTTGAGCCGTGCAATGCCTCAACTGTAATGGACCACATAGAACATTAGCATCTAGTTGCCCGTACAGAAAAAATGTAGTCAAACAAAAAATCGAAAATGAAAAACAAGAGCATCATCAACAAACTCAAAAAACCTATGCTGAAATTGCAAAGCACGCAATTCTACAAACAAACTCCCCAGAACATACCCTCACACTAACATCACAAACACATATTAAACTTACAGCAATCATCTTCGAAGCACATATAGCAGCTCTCAATAGAACACAGCAATTTGGCGACCTTCTTTCACAATCCTTAAAAATGAACTTCAATATCGATACCACTTTTCCAGACCGTGACTCAGCCGCAATTTTCAATTTCTACTATAAATCAGAAACAGCACCACAAAAAGCGGAAACTGACTAGGAAAAAACGGTGGATGTGTCTCTGGAATGTGAGCAGGAGCATACGGAGGAGGCCATGGAAACGGTGGCGAGAACAAAACGTAGGATCAGTGATGACATTGGAAATTCATGCATAGTACTGGACAATAAGCACAACTTTCATATCAAACTCTACAAAAATTTCATCGATAACTCACCAATCACAGAAAATCCCCCGACAGAATGGTACATCCAGGAACTCAATAGAAAAGAAAATAACAGAGGATTAAAATTTACTGTTCAGGACATGAGATCACAAACATTACTGGATTACATTAGGAGCAACAGGGTCCAATTCACATGAACCAAAATAAACATAATCCCCCACGAGGACTTCATAAATCTTCCAAGACACCAATCACTAATAGCAGCCACCAAAAAACAAAAAAAAAATAATTGCTCAAAAATGAATCTAAAGAAAATAACAATAATTCAACACAACGTGCAATCTTGGAATACCAATAGAATCACACTATCCAACATATACAACACGCTAGACCCAGACATAATACTCATCAATAGTCACTACCTCACGAATAACAAACCCCTAAGATCTTTAATTACAATACATTTTATTCAAATAAGTTAAACGAAAATCACGCAAGCACTACAATAGCACTCAGGAAAAGTATTTCGTACAGATTTCACGATGATTTCCACACAGGTATGATTGCAGTAACAATAGATACGCTTCACGGACCAATCACCATCGGTACTACATATACACCCCCAAGGACAGACTACCTGCATTTCATAGACTTCCACATGCTTTTCAATAGACCGCACCCAACCTATTTTCTAGGTGACATAAACGCCGCATATAGCATAACAGGATACTCACATAGGAACAATAGAGGAAACCATCTTTACTACCTAATTTCAAAACAAAAATGCACACTCATTTGACCCTTTTTTCCCACCCTAATAACTCACGATAGCACCACCTCACCCGATGTAGTTTGACAAAACAAGCATGCATTTCATAATATTTTCTTAAAGCCCGGCCCCATCACACCATCGGATCACATTCCAATAATCGCTACCATCACAGCCAACCCAATACAAATTCCCATCAAACCGCGAAGACACTTTCATAAAGCAAATTGGAAATTATACCAGCAGTTACTATCACCTGTCACACCCCCTTCACAACCGGATCCAACAATAAACGAAATAAACAAGTACCTAGACACATGGACCAAACACGTGCAGGATGCCATAAATACAGCAGTCCCACTCATAACTCATGGAATAATCCCGGGGATCAAACCAACTCACGAAACTTTGACATTACAAGCACAATACCGACAGACAACCCAATACATCTTCAAATATGGGCCATCTATGGATTTGAACCGACATTTGAACACAATAAGAATCCGATTACAAGATATATACAAAGGCAAATGTCAGCAAACCTGGGAGGATTTAATTCATAGTCTTAAACTGCAGGAAGATCCTAAAATGTTTTGGTCCTCCTGCAAGAGGATGATGGGCGGCAACACTAAACAACAAATACCATACATAGAACATAATAAAGAACAGTTACATACTCCTCAAGAAAAAGAACCTATCTTCAGAGCACACTGGAAGGAAATATTTACAGAACAGGACGAACCCCACTTCGACCGAGAACACATTGCAATAGTACAAGAACAAATGAACAACATAGCAAATACAATCAAACCATACCGAACTGGAAATATCAACAGACTGGACCCTATACATTTTCCCCCTATTACAATTGAAGAACTGTTACAAGCGCTGAGAGCGTTTAAATAAAAAGCACCAGTGACAACGGAAATAACCACTTTAAAACTTAAAAACTTACCAAAAAACATGATCCAATTTCTGATTTATATTTTCAATATGTCCATATCAGCTGGTTACTTCCCGGACAATCTAAAACATGCCATAATGATTTTCCTCCCAAAACCAAACACATCCCTGTGCGCCCGCCGAGTATATAAATAGAACCGGCAAGAGACATCGCAGTTCATTAGCGGTGGCCTGCCGTAGAGGTAGCATTAAAAAGAGTCGTCGCTGTTCATTAGCGGAAGCGTGACTGTCGAGGAAGCACCTGTACAGATCTCAGATGCGTTATAGAAGTAACACCACTTCGTATCAGCCCCTACCGTCCGATCTAACAGATTCTTTGCCAATACCGAAGCCTGTGCCAATTCCTAAGTACCAATAAAGGATAACCACGTTACTGCATTTGAGTCACTCCCGAACCTCATTCGCGTTAGTTTCGACCTGTACACGGAAAGGGCCGGAACATTTATGGTGGCCAGTATGGGGAAGCCACATTAAAGATATCCACATTGCAGCATTGCCACATTGCCCATTGAAGAAGAAAGATATCAAGAATTGATCTTCGGTTCTGCTGATCCGTGATTTTAAGTGTGAGGAGTGTCACCCTGTTTGGAGTAACGTCGCATAGTTATCACATTACTTCAGAGCATCGAGAAAAGGAAGAAGGACGTCAGCGCAGAAAATCGAAGTTCTTGGAAAGAACTTCGAGGGAGAAAAAATCGAAAATCTACACGCTACTCAGTCTTCACCAGTCTGGATCACCGCTACTCAAAGGAGAAGAAGAAGTGAAGGGGTCCAGATCAACAACCTGATCTGTCGACGAGATCTACGCATTTACGCACCGTCATCTGCAACGAGAAGATCGACGAGATCTACGCATCGCCAAAATATTGTTCAACGTCACCAACTAGCTTCGCATAGCAAGTTGAGTATACGCCGATAATGTTTGCTTGCGAATTAAATAAGCATGCGCTCAATTTAATGATTATACATAAATCATTATAAAATTAATAAATAAGAAGTTCTCTATGTAAAACTTTTTGAGCAGCATAGGCATTGCAAGCGCAGTGAGCACGCTGACTCTTGGTGAGTGGGAGAGCCTGAACGCGGAAGCATTTGTGAGGCGGTAGTCCATTGTGAGTGAACAATTGAATGAAGTTGTAGCCATTGTTCTCTAGCACATAAGAGTAAGCTGAAGCAGCCTGCCTCTGTCCAGTGTGGTGCCAGACCTTGTGGTGCTGAAATAGCCTGTTTTAAGTCCACTGAAAATGTGAGTTATCATTTTATTGTATGCAGAATATTTTCATTAAATGTGTGTAGAACATTTTTCTCTTAATGGTAATTAGAGGTCTAAGAATATAAGAGTATTGTGTGTTTATGTCGGACAGTGACTCTGACGGATATGAGTACATAAGAACTATTCCGTATGTGACTGGCTTTGGAAGATTATCAATTCCTATTTTTTCCGCGAAGTCGACTTCAATACCTGTCACCATGACGACCACCACCACAGTCACCCCTGTTACCAGTGCAGTCACTACCACAGTTATCCCTGTCACTAGTACGGTTACCACTGTGACGACTTCTATTGTCGGTCCGGTACCTAGTGTTGTAATTGCTGGGCAGGATCTGCCGCAGTTTCGGGGTAGAAGACGTAGGAATGATCCGGACTTCATAGAAAATAAGTCACTAGAAACGCATATAAAGAATGTGCGAGCATATTTCAATATGCTGTCAGATAATTCGGAAGAGGCAAAATTAAATTTATTGTTGCGAACTGCAGACAAGCGGGTAGGAGACTTCAATA
Source organism: Morinoia aosen (assembly GCA_030386875.1). Taxonomy (NCBI): domain Eukaryota; kingdom Metazoa; phylum Arthropoda; class Malacostraca; order Amphipoda; family Talitridae; genus Morinoia; species Morinoia aosen. The sequence continues at coordinate 3,253,462 of CM059556.1, read as the reverse complement.
CTGTTGTCGCTTCCATAATTAGTGAAGGTTATGATTTAAGTTTCGAAGAAGTCGTACACCTGTTGGAGAATATCTACGTTTCAAAAGGTGAAAAATCTCTGCACGCGGTCGCCTGTGATCTAAATAACGTACGCCTAAAACGTAATGATGCTTTAGCAAGTCAGTTTGTTGCTATCCTGTCCAAAATCCGTAAGCTAACTCACAGAATAATGAACAGCCCGGAGTGCTCGAACAGAGCCCACCCCTATGTAGTAAATTGTTCCGATCCTGTTGCTCTCGATAAGTATGTCGAGAATACTTTAATTGTTGCGTTAGCTATGGCCATCATCAACCCCCTAGTAACAGAAGATTTTTCCAAAAAACTATTTAACAAACCCTTTAACTCGTCGGAAGAGCTCCTTCAAAGAATTGTGACTGTCATTCGGAATTTTCCCGAGGATAAGCAAGTGTTAGCGACTCGAACTGAGAGATCTGTGGAAATCTATTGTGCAGAGGATGACCATTCGTCCGAATCAAACTTTGATGCAGCCTATGATGAGGCCGAAGTGCATACAATGACAAGAGGCGGATTTCAAGGTAGAGGTAGGACGCGTAGGCCCTACTCGAGACCAAATTTCCCAAGACCAACTTTCCGTGCTAGACCTCACGTAAAATCTTTTGTTGGAGATCGTGAATTAGGAACTCTAGAAGTCCAGGCATTAGAGACAGCTACTGAAGCAAGGCGTTGCTCGAATTGTAACAGTAATGTGTGTGTCTGCCAAGGACAAGGTGCGTCGGTAACCACTGTGGCTAGGAAACCGATTGATTGGTACAAACCAGGTTCATGTCAGACAGCCACCGAGCATTCACTGCGTGACGTAGCTTGTTTTCGTTGTAATAAGTTAGGACACTACGCAAGAGACTGTAGGTCCAGACGAGACTATTTCAACAGACCAGGTAGACCTGATCGTGTCCGTGCGCGAGGACAGCATAAAACTCGTGTACCAGAAAAAGGCCAGGTAGAAACTTACCAAACTAACAGTGGCGATAATTTTTTAGCGTAAACTGCAGAGACGATTTCATTTCCGATAGAAATAACGTCAATGGTAAAAATGAAATTGAAATAACTAAGTGTGACTCTACGTCAGTAGCTCCCTGTGAACCCGAGGAGAATTCTGGTTCTGAAGATTCCCTCGTTGAAAATGTCGAGAGAATTGATGTGTTAAACATGTCTGAAGATTCCCTCGTTAAAAATGTTGAGATAATCGATCCATTAATTAAGTGTCAAAATAGAAATGAATCGCTGGGAGAGGCGGATTTAAGCGATTTAAATGATTTAAATGCTCATGGCACTGAATGTGAAAGCCATTTGACGGCGAACGTTTGTAAATACGAAGAAGATGAAGAAGTTGAAGTTACAGGACAAAATGAATTATTTGTAATACGAAAAAGTCATAAGCCCATGATTGTGCTTAGAAAAGATGCAGACCTGTGGAATGCATTGATTGATTCAGGATCAGAAAAATGTCTAATCAGCTACCACAGAATTAGTGAGATAAGTAATGACGTGAAGCCAAGTTCTCTGACTATAAAAGGCGTTAACGCTAAGAGTAATGTTGTAGGCGAGGTGGAGCTTGTCCTAAAGATAAAAAACGGTGTAAGTTTAAAGACAAATGCTTTAATAATTAAAGATGGTATTTACAATTATGACGTCATTATTGGGCGTGATTTATTAGACAAGAACGCCGTTGTAGACTTAAAACGAAGATGTTTAATTATCAAAGACGAGAAAATTCCCTTTGCAGAGGTAAAACGACGAAAAAAGAGAAAGACAGAGTGTCTCGAGTATTTAATCAAGAATACTGAGTGTCTCATGGCGGACACGATTACGTCCAGAGCTAAGAAAAAAGTCCTAAATAAGCTAAGAGAGAAGAGAGAAATTCTCAGGACGTGTAATGCTGCGAGAGTAGGCGAGGAAGTAAAAAGGGATGGTAAGAGAGAAAATCAGCCTGTTCGAGGCGTAGCTGCAGTTACCAGTTCCCACACAGGGCCAAGGCCGTTAAGAGTTCATACACAAAGAGTGGAGATTGCTCCCAATGTAATTTTGAAACATGTTGGACATGTTGGAAAGTGTAAAAATGGAGAATACATAATAAAGAAAGCAACTTTAAAAGAAGGCATTTGTGTCGCAGAAGCAATTGTGAGAGTTAATAATAGGAGAAAGATTCCGTTGTTGTTAATTAATAGCTCCGACAGAGCGATTGTTTTACCAGAGAATGCAATTATAAGTACTTTAGAAAAAGTGGAGAAGGATCACGTTGAATTCGAAGTTTACTTGTCAGATGTACAAGGAGAATTAAAAGGAGGATTGAGTACCTTTGTGCAGGCAGCTAGTGTTGTTCAGGACAGTCATTTAGATGTCGAGAAGAAAGACACTAATAGTGAATCTGTCGGGATCACAGGAGTTGTCGACAAAGGGTACAATTCTGATTCCAAAGAAATAGCCCGTGGTCGGCGGAAATTAAATAATGATGATATCAAGTGTAACGATGACGAAATGAAGCCTGAATTGCTGAGTTTGTTGAATGAATTCAGAGACGTTATTACTATAGACAATGAATCGATCTCCGCTGCTGCGATTAAACCATACAAAATACGTTTGAAACCTAACGTGGATGTCGTAAATGTCCCTCCCTATCGTATTGCCCACCGTTACATGGAAGACTTGAAAGTCGTTAACGAAAAAATGTTAGACGACGGAATTATTAGACCATCGATTTCAGCTTATAATTCACCGATAATTGTAGTTCATAAGAAAGATGGAACCATACGTCCGGTAGTTGACTTTCGCAAAGTAAATGAGGTAATTTATGAAGAATCATTCCCTATACCGCGGATGGATGAGATCCTCTATAGTCTAAATGGTCAAAAATACTTTTCGAAATTAGATCTTAGGTCGGGATATCATAATATTACACTGACCGATGAGAGTAAGGAAATAACAGCATTTACCGTTGGTAGCAGAAAATACGAGTTCAATCGTTTACCTTTTGGTTTAAAAACCTCACCTGCATATTTCCAGTCAGTAATGACGCAAACGCTATCTCCTGTTCTAGGAAAACTATCTTTCGTCTTTATGGACGACGTACTCATTTTTTCAAAGGAAAAAGATCAGCATCTTGCCGATATAAAAGTTGTACTTGAACTATTAAGAAACGCTAGATTGTCAATAAAGACGGAAAAGTGCCAATTTTTTAGTGATGAGATTGAATATCTCGGACATTCCATTAGCGGAATGGGAACCAGAAGCACCGGTACTGACAAAGTGAAGAATTTAGAAATTCCTAAGAATGTGAAACAGTTACAGTCATTTCTAGGACTAGTAAATTTCTTTCGTAGGTACATAAAAAATTTTGCGAGTATCGCAAGCCCGCTCTATAATCTTCTGAAGAAAAATGTTGAATTCAATTGGTCTAGAGATTGTCAAAACGCTTTTGAAAAATTAAAGGATGAGCTGTGTGAAAATACAATCTTGAGTCACCCAAACTTCGATCAAAATTTTGATCTGTTTTGTGATGCATCAAACGTCGGCATAGGAGCTGTTTTGCTCCAGTCATCTACTGATAAAGTTCGAAACATGAGACCTGTCGCATTTTTTTCTAAAACGTTGAATTCCACCCAACGACGATACTCAACAACAAAAAAGGAAATGTTTGCTATAGTTGAAGCGTTGAAGTACTTTAAATATCTTGTTTTAGGATATGATCTGGTCATTTACACCGATCATAAGCCTCTGGTTCCTTTATTTTCAAAGAAATTGCCTGAAGACAACACGCTCGCTAGATGGAGTATTCATGTGCAAGCTTTTGATGCCAAATTAAAGTATTTTTCTGGGAAAGCGAATAGTGCCGCCGATGCATTAAGTAGATTAAATCATGACAAAAATCCTTTAACAGAAAGAGAACTATTAGAGTGTTCTGAATTAACCCCGGATGTAGAGACTTTTCCCGTTGTAACCAGGCTGCAAGCCGCTGCTGCGGGTAACAAATGTAACAAGCCGGTGACTGAGGGAGAGTTCGAGGAGACAATGCCAGGAAGTGAGGATGGAAGAAACAACAACAGTACTGCTGAACAGCAGACAGCCCCCAGACGTGAACCCAGTGACCTTAATAGCAGACAGAAAACGTGCTTATGCAGACTGGATAACGTTAACAAGACTACAGACCATTCAAGTATTAACGACAACTGGTCGTTAGACGAATTTAAACGTGAACAAGATAGTGATCCTTTTTGTTCTGAAATAAAGGATGCCCTAGAGAACGCAACAAAAGTTACTAATACTGACATGAATGAATTTCTGATTATGAATGCCATTTTTATAAAAGACGAAGAATTGACAACAGACCCAGCACCATTCTGACTATTATGGTGCCATATACTCTGCTACACAAGACAATTTTATTTATTCATAATTTGTCCCATACAGATTTGAATCATACATTGTTTAAGTTTAAATTAAAATATTTTCATCCGTACGAACGGACAATTACACGCAAAATTGTTGAATCTTGTGACATCTGTAAGATTCTAAAATCACGAATATCGACGCCGATTAAAATTCTAAATGCTCCAATTGGAACACGATGCTTTCAAACGGTCAGCATAGACTTCTACGGTCCATTAACAATGACAGACAATGGGAACAAATTTATTCTTGTCATTATCGACTTGTTCTCTCGTTTTGTTAAATTATATTCGACTAGTGACCGACGTACAGAGACTGTTACAGATTGTCTATGGAATTTTTGCTGTTTGTTCGGTACCCCGGACGTTTTATTGTCCGACAATGCTTTAGATTTTAAATCATCTAATGTGGGAAATTTCACAAAAGGACTTTCTATCTTGAGAAGGGAAGTTCTGGCTTTTTCCCCTTTTTCTAATGGCATTGTTGAGCGATGTAATGGAAAAATTCGACACCTGCTCAAGTTATATCTAAATTTTCTTACTCATAATGAGTGGGATAGATTATTGGATATTGTGGAGAATTCGATTAACAATAGCTTTAATGAAACATTAGGCGATACCCCCGCATACACGGTTTTCGGTAGAGATACGTGTGTGTATATTAGTTCTACTAATTTAGAAGACTTCAATGTTGCGACTACATATGAAGATGTTCAAAAACAAAAATTTAAAGAGTCATCTATTGTAGTGAACAATATTAGAAATGCAATCATTAACGCTACAATCGAAAGACCTACCTATAGAAACGTGAAACGTCGCGATAAAAATTTAAAGGTGACGGACCGTGTACTAGTGAAAAACCATGCCAAAAAACACAAGCTACAGCTAAATTTCTTAGGTCCCGGTATCATTGAAAGGCTAGGTAAAAATTATGCAGATATTAAGATCGGTAACAAGATTATCCGATCGAACTTAAACCATGTACTGCCTTTAGATAAGTTAAAAGGGTAAAATTGTCAACCTAGTTTGGAACTGTTCATTTTCATATATTCCGAAATTGCCATTCCATATATGTATTTAAATGGTATTTAGCTTGTAAGTGTGTTCTATGAGTTTTTAGCTTGTAAGTGCGTTCTATGAGTTTTTTTCTTAGGACTTTATGTATGTCTTGCGTTAGGAAATATTTTGTTGCGCAAACACCTTGTGACGAGATGTTGAACTTAGGATGTTGTCATACTGTTATTGCGACATCAAAGTTGTGTTCATCAAGTCGTAAGCTAGAGTTGATAAACTTAGGTGCAATCGTGGAAATGTCGACACGAGAGTGCGAGTGCGAAACCCGCGAGAACTGCATCGCATCTGCCGCAACTTGTTTGAAAACAATGCCAGGCATTGTAGTTGGAATGAATGTGTCTCAATGAGAAGGAAGCGTTGCCTTAGTATGAAACGACAATTGTTTACTTTAAACTTGTGGCCATGCTAATCAGCTGTGTCGTTTCCTTTCAGATTCCTTGGGCGACTCCTGAACAATTCCAGAACATTACACATTCCGATTTACAATATACACATACACTTTACACCTTCACTTACTACTTGGTTTGCGCACTTATCTAATTTCAATAATAATTAATAATCAATAATAACTACTTACTTAATTTCAATAAGCACCTCAAAGACTTCAACCATTTTACTTCCTGCTCTGTTAGTCGCTTTGTGGCCCGCTAACATGGGTAACAAAGTATCCAATGTTAACGTAGACGCCATTTTAACTGCAATTAAAGCCAATAATGGTCAGATATCGGATGAACTCATCCGCCATACAGAGGAAACGAGAGTCGACCTAATTCCTGATCAATTGAGCGACATACTGTTGCTCCTTTACACGTTAATCACGATTATAACTACTGCAATGATTATTTATATTAAAAGAGATCTAAACAAGGTTATTGGACGACTAAGTGGTGATGACGTAGCTTTGCGTCGAACCGCTTGGAAGGAAATCTGTAATAGTCCTAGGCAAATACTTGCAGTTCCACCTCAAGTTAGCGCATAACACTACAACGCTAGACTTCCACATTCACATTAACATGACAAAACACACGTGCCTCAACGCTGTGCTCTCATTCCCCGATGGTGTCCCTTGAAACTTCGAACAATGGGAACACACTCACGCACAGAGTCCACGTGCACGTCCCTACAAGATGGATCTTTACACATACAAGATGGAGACAACTGAATATCATATTACGCGTGATATACGTTTTTCAAATCTCCCGAGGAGTAGACACCTTCCATGTTTTAGAATATTTCTATTTTATACGGATTATTACTTGTTCTTGGTGTCGTTAATTATAACCCTTGATGTCGTTTTACTCGCCTTATGGAAATGTTTTGTTCATGTTTCACGCGAGAAAAGGAGACGAATTATTTATATTGCGAATAAAAACCAAATTGCACGCTTGTAGATTGGTTGAATTGAATTAGTTCATTTATTGGTTATTCTATTTAATTTACTTTTAATATTTAATTTAGTTGAATTGAAATAAGTTAATTTGAATCGTAGGACGATTTGAATCCTACGGAAAAGCAAATCAACTTTTACCTTGCCATTTGTAGTAATGTAATGTATTGTTTTGCGTATATAAACTTATATTCTATATCTTTATATAATATAGATTTATGATGGATTTTTCCTTCTAAATTTTTCATTTTCATTAAAATTTTTGTTTCTCGATTTGACGGTATGTGTCCAGTTTGTTCAAAAAAGTGTACCTTATGGAGATGATTTATTACGTACGTGATTTGATTTTTGATTTCGATAAGTTAATAAAATTGTGTGGTGTATCCAATATTGAATTAATTGAATTGAATTTGAATTGAATTAATAAGAATAAATTGATAAATAATTTGTTTGAAGCTAAGTGGGAAGAGTGATTAATTAGTTGATTTTGGATAATAAATCAAGTATTGAATTGAAACTAAAATTAATAATGTTTAACGAGATGTAGGATTACCGTTGAATTTTGTTGAATTTATGCTTTGCTAAAGACAGCAAAAGCCATACCTGCCTACCTCCGTTCATAATTCGGAAGCATTTTGTGTCATACGTTCTGATCTGTTCGAATTAACTTGACGGATTGTAAGATTAATTGATAGTCAAAGGAAAATCAAAGTTAATTGAATAACGTTTAAAAAAAAAAAATTTTTTATTGTAATAAAGAATTTTTACGTATGGGGGGAACAATTATGTGCGCCCGCCGAGTATATAAATAGAACCGGCAAGAGACATCGCCGTTCATTAGCGGTGGCCTGCCGTAGAGGTAGCATTAAAAAGAGTCGTCGCTGTTCATTAGCGGAAGCGTGACTGTCGAGGAAGCACCTGTACAGACCTCAGATGCGTTATAGAAGTAACACCACTTCGTATCAGCCCCTACCGTCCGATCTAACAGATTCTTTGCCAATACCGAAGCCTGTGCCAATTCCTAAGTACCAATAAAGGATAACCACGTTACTGCATTTGAGTCACTCCCGAACCTCATTCGCGTTAGTTTCGACCTGTACACGGAAAGGGCCGGAACATCCCCAAAATCAGTTCAAAATTACAGACCAATTTCCCTTCTGGATGTACACGGCAAACTACTAGATAAAATCTTAAATAATAGGTTGACAAATTTCCTTACAATTCATAATCATTTCAATAGCAGACAACACGGATTCAGATGTAATAGAGGCACACACACAGCATTAGCAACCCTGCACGAATCAATTTCCATCAAATTAGCACAAAAATTCACAATAGACATTTGCTTAAGAGATGTTAAAAAAGCATTCGACAAGGTATGGCATTCTGGTCTCATCTTCAAACTTTCACAAATCAATCTTCACCCTATATTTCTCCGGACCCTGAACAATTACCTCAATAGCAGGACAGCTTCAATAAGAATATCCAATTACATAGGGCCGCGATCCTCACTGTGCACAGGTGTACCCCAAGGAGCATGCCTATCCCCTACACTTTTCAGCTTTTGTACTCATGATTTACCACCGCCGCTACCTAAAACAGATTACATATGTTTTGCAGATGACATCACACAGATAGCAGCCGGAAAATATTCACCAAGATACGCAACAGCCAACACCAAAAGAGCAATAGAACAAATAAACACGTTCGAAAGGAAATGGAAAATATCAACCAACAGTAGTAAATTTGCCATAATCCCCATAAATAGAAGGAAAACATTTGAAGTTACCATAAACGACAAATCAATACCATACACAAATGAAGGAAAAGTCCTGGGTTTGAACATAACAACACATGGTATATCATCACAAGCCTCCATTAGACAAGCAATAGCTTACAAAAACCTAGAAAAAATTTACCGTTTTACTCACCTACCTACAGAAACCAAATTGAAATTATATATGGCCTTTGTAAGATCAGCATTATTATACCCAGTCATACCTTTACACACAGCATCAGCAACAGCAATATCCAAATTACAAAAAGTTCAAAACTAAGCACTTAGATTTATCACCGGCACAAGTTTAATAGAAGCAATGCCATCCAAATACATGCACAATCATCTAAATGTCCCTCCCATAAACATACTGCTACACGAGCATGCAAACAGGATCTGGCATAACATGCAGCAATTCGATCCTGACCTGTGTACAAAATTAAGTTTTCCTCCGGAGTTCATCCCCAAGCAACCCTCCCGATTTAAAAGCTCTAGACTACTTGCAATGGCCCCCCCTCCACCTCCAAAATATATATGAACCAACAACCTTGCCAGGCACACCTGATAAGACAATTTCTAGTCCTTTAAGGAGGACGGGGGGGAAGACCAAACTAATTTCATTAATATTTTTTATTTATTTTTTATTTTCTGGGGTTTTGGCGAGTGGTAGGACGGTCTTCCCCCCTATGGGTGGGAAGCCGAAACCCCAGACATTTAATTTCATTTTTAGCTGCTATAATATACAAACTTTTATCAATTAATTTTTCATTACTCAAAATAAGATCATAAAAGTTCTTGAATCCCTTTATATATATTGTATTGATACTGTAAATAGGTAGGGAACAATAAATAACTTAACCTGTAAATTATTAGGTACAAACGAAAAGTGTAAATTAGTGTTATACAGTGTGTTCGTGTGTTGACGAGAAGAGATAACACACGTAAATAAGATAGTGTGTAGGTGAAAATTTATTCTTTAATTATAGGCGCTAGGTGATGTACATGTGTAGATATTAGACTGTATATATATTAAGAACTAGATAGGCCTAAATCATAGTCTGGTAATGAAACAATGAAGTTTTAGGAATGCTTACTGTGTAGATAAGAAATGTGTATATGCTTAGATAGCTAGGATGTAATGTAGGTAATGTAGGAAAAACAAAAAACGGAAAAATATATAATAGTAATAAAAAAAATGTATATAAGAGAAAAAAAAGAAAAAAATGACAAAAAGAAAAAAAAGAAAAGTAATGAAACAAATAAATAAATAAGAAAAATTAAAAAATACAAAAACTGAATATATAAATAATAATTATATAATTGATGTAATGTATATATGCATATATGTGTGCATGTGTATCGTGTGCGTGTGTGTGTATATGTTTGTAGGTGTTTGGGTATCGAGGATGTACATATATACATATATGCGTGCATGTGTATCGTGCGTATGCGTAATCAAGGAAAAAAAAGTATTGGTGCACGTGGGTCGGGTGTGTGTGTGGGGGGGTTTCTGTGTGTAAAATGTATAAATATGCATATATACGGGTGAAAAAAAATGAAAAAAAATAAAATAGAACAAAAAAATGACTAAAAAAATAAATAAATAAAAATATTATATATGCATAGGTATGTACATAGTGTGTGTATATAGGGACTTGTAGATGAGCACAAATTTCCTTAAGCTAAAATTTAGGCTCACTCCGTGTACCGATGGCTCTTGTCGCCTCTACAGTAGAAAAATATTACAATAGAGCAGAGTAGTCGTGGCATAATATCAAACGACGAATCACTTTAGCAAAAAGCCCTGATGGGTACTTTTCCTGGATTTATTTTTAACTAATTTGTAGAACGAATAAAACAAGATGCACAAGATCAACTAATTATGCGTTAAGCGCCTTTTTCTTCTTCCACTATCCCTTTCCTTTTCTCTTCTCCCTTTTCTCCCCTGGCACACACTGTGCCAAATTCTAATTCTCTTCTCTTCGTTCCTATTGTCACCGCCCCCCCCCCTATTCGAACTTTACGTGTTTAACGCATATACTAGCCCCGTGCTACTACCTCATCAAAAGACCTGGTATTTCATGTCCTCTTGAAGGACTGACTAAATCCCATGCTCAAAAGGTCAGCTTGAAGCCTCCCGATACCACTGCTGTGCTGTCGCTACCTTTTCGATGAAGATCAAATGCTTCGCGTCAGCGAAACGTTCAACATAATGATGCACACATGGTGGGAAGATGATTTCAGCACACCGGGAATTTTAACCCACACAAATTTCTCGCGGACTGAAACCATACACACTGACCAAATCCGTGAACTTGCGGCGTCAAACTGAATGGTTCGAAAAAATAGGACCACCCGATGGAATGCAGCGCCCATCTGTTGTATTTTTATCATAAAAGACCTCTTGCTTTCCAGCGTTCAAGATGCTCCTATTACTAACTTCCACATGACATCACTAATTTTAATGTGCTTGGGCATCGGCACTGCCTTATAATTATTTCCGAGCTGCTATACGTTGTTCTCAGGGTGCCGCATTCTAGTAAAATTTTTTCTCTTGCCCATTGTCGTCTCTCACTGCAAAATTAACTCACTAGTAACTCTCCTTTTTCTGGCGATTGATGCATACAAGTTGACAGTCGGCAGCTTAAACTGCAGCTCTGAAATCAGTTCCAGACACTATTTTCATTTCACTTCCGGTTGTCGGAAAACACGGAAAGGCAGTGTTGCGGGTTTGAACGAAAATTTCACACTGAAAATGAAGCTCAAGTGGGCACGAAAAACAGTTCTCTATTTTCTTTCGAATTTGATTCCGTGAATTGCAACTAAGTATTTTGGTTTTCAGGGTAAAAATAAATTTTTGGCAGAACACTTTGGATTGATTTTTATGCTCACCAGCAAACATGAATGAGGCATTCATATCGCGCTTTAGAAGGAACAGCTTTCGTTCCAAAGGACTACAATTTTAGTTGATTTATGCGACGCATGTCGCTCGTATTTCGTATTCCAATGGAGGGCATGCAAAAAACAATGCCTGCAAGTTAGTTGACGGCTGCTGTAACGCTAGTGAAATTTTGATGCATTTTCTTTGAATGAAAAACGTGTTGTTTTGTAGCGTCACTAAATTTTTTATCTTTTTCGGAACTTCTCAACGGTGCTGCCTTAAAACGGCTGAAGTACTGATACCACATGCTTCCCAACCATCACGACCGAGCGATCAATCGATTCACGACCAGTTTGACGGCATTGTAGAGTGCGGTCAAAGCGAAAAAATCCAATTCCCGAACCGAACAGGATTTTTGAATTATACTTCAGTTATCCATAAACCAGCGACGTCCGAAAGACACAGAGCAAACCAACATTTATTCACAATCAATAACCCCAAACTTAAGCGCTCTTTTCTGCAAAAGAAAGGATGCATTCGAATATCACCTTGGATAAATGCTTCAAGAAACTGCAAACTCAAATCTCAGAATTGACCTGATTCACAAAGTAAATACAGTCATCTAAGTATAGCTCGCGATCCAACTACCACGAATTCGACCTTTATGTGATTAACGCGTATACTAGTCCCGTGCTACTACTTCTTCGAAAGACCTTGTATTTCATGTCCTTTTTAAGGACTGACTAAATCCCATGGTGAAAAGGTCGGCTTGAAGCCCTCGATACCACCGCTGTGCTATCGCTCCCTCTTCTATAATGATCAAATGCTTCGCGTCAGCGAAACGTTCAACATAATTATGCAAACATGGTGGGAGGATGATTGCAGCGCAACGGGGAATTTTAACCCACACAAATTTCTCACAAACTGAAACCATATACACTGACCAAATCCGTGAACTTGCGGCGTCAAACTGAATGGTTCAAAAAAATAGGACCACCTGATGGAATGCAGCGCCCATCTGTTGTATTTTTATCATGAAAGACCTCTTGCTTTCCAGCGTTCAAGATGCTCCTAGTACTAACTTTCACATGACATCACTAATTTCCTGGTGGTTGGGCATCGGCACTGCCTCATAATTATTTCCGAGCTGCTATACGTTGTGCTCAGGGTGCCGCATTCTAGTGAAATTTTTTTTCATACCCGTTGTCGTCTCTTAATGCAAAATCAACTCACTAGGAACTTTTCTTTTTCTGCCTATTGATGCTTACAAGTTGACAGACGGCAGCTTATGGTGCTGCTCTGAAATCAGTTCCAGGCACTTTTTTCATTTTTACTTCCCTCTGTCGGAAAACACGATAGGCAGTGTTGCGGGTTTGAACGAAAATTTCACACTGGAAATGAAGCTCAGGTGGCAACAAAAACAGTTCTCTATTTTCTTTCGAACTTGATTCCGTGAATTGCAACTAAGTATTTCGGTTTCCAGCGTGAAATGAAATCTTTGGCAGAACATTTTGGATTTTTTTTTATGCTCACGAGCAAACATGAATAAGGCAATCATATCACGCTTCAGCAGGAACAGATTTCGTTCCAGAGGAAAACAATTTAAGTTGACTTATGGGACGCTTATCACTCGTATTTCATATTCCAATGGAGGGCATGGGGATGCAAATAACTGCATGCAAGTTAGTTGACGGCTGCTGTATCGCGTGTAAAATTTCGATGCATTTTCTTTGAATAGAAACAGAATGTTTTGCAGGTTGCACTAAATCTTTTATGCTTTTTTAAAGATTCTCAACGATGCTGCCATTAAACAGCTGAAGTACTGATTCCACATGCTTCCCAACCATCACGACCGAGCGATCAATCGATTCACGACCAGTTGTTCAGAAATTTTGCATAAAATTTCTATGCATCCCTACCCAATCTTTTAATCTGTCCTTTAACAAATTTGCTCTTAAATAACTGGTTAGTTATTTAAATACTGATGCCAACGTGCCTTTCGTAACGAGTGATGAACCTTGGTTTTTCCCGCCTTTCTTCAAGCTTGAAGAAAGAGACAAAAATCTGTCTGCTTCAAGCACCGGTGGTCGTGCATCAACAGAAGCTTGAACTACATTAAAGGGCAATGCCCAGCCTACTCACTCCTAACTTGGTACATTTTGTTTCTGTACTAGGCTGTTGTCTAGTAATAAGAGTGCCTTGGAACCATCATCATTTTGATTAGTATAGCAGCTTCGCTATCGTGATGGAGTGAGCTAGCTCCGACCGGGGCCCCCGTCTCGTCTTCGCCACTCAACGCAGCCTGGAGATGGCAGCACACCGCACCACAGCACAGCTCTACTGCCCAGCTTTGTCTTAGGTACGTCGCCCTAAACGAAAGGCACTCGTTAAGGTGTTTGAGGCAAAGTAAAACTTCAGTTTTGAAGTACAGGCAATTCGCTCTAATTCATTAAAATATTAATCTCTTGACTTACGCCTCCAATAAGATCAAATTAGTTTGTACTCGTCCAAATTTTCCACTTCTTTATTCTATAAATTTCGCTAGGTTTTGTTTAGAACTTTTTAACGATTATTCTTTTGCAGAGTGGATAACTTCCAAAGTGCTCTGCAACATGCTCATGAAACTTTATTTTTGCTGGTGGTAGTCATGAGAAGAGCAGGCCCAGACGGGGGTGCACCCATGTGCCTATTTCTCCGCGTTTTACACGGGAGAAGTCGGGTCGCACGAACTTTCACCGGGCACCAGCAATCCAGCTTTGAGTTAAAAACTTTCGCAACCGTTAACCAGACCGTTTCTACGGTTAAATTTAAACCTAAAAGTTGGCTCCGCCCATATATTTATTCCCTGTCTGAAAGGTTTGCTCACTAGTTTGACCGCATTGAAGAGTGTGCCCAAAGCGAAAAAATCAAATTCCCGTACCGATTAGGTTTTCAGAAAAATACTTTACTTATCCATAAACCTGCGACCTGCGAAAGACACCGAGCAAACAAACATTCCTTCACAATCAATACCGCCAAACTAAACCGTACTGTGCTGCAAAAGACAGGATTCATTCGAATATCACCTTGGATGAATGCGTCAAGAAACTGCAAACTCAAATCACAGAAATTACCTGACTCACAAAGTAAATTCAGTCATCAAAGTATGGCTCGCGTACGAACTACCACTAATTAAAACTCTTCGTGTTTAACGCGTTTACTAGCTCCGTGCTACTATCTCATCGAATGACCTGGTATTTCATGTCCTCTTGAAGGACTGACTAATTCCCATGCTCAAAAAGTCGGCTTGAAGCCTCTCGATACCACTGCTGTGCTGTCGCTCCCTCTTCGATGAAGATCAAATGCTTCGCGTCAGCGAAACGTTCAACATACTTATGCACACATGATGGGAGGATGATTTCAGCACAACTGGGAATTTTAACCCACATAAATTTCTCGCGAACTGAAACCATACACATTGACCAAATCCTTGGACTTGCGGCGTCAAAGTGAATAGTTTGAAAAAGTTGGACCACCCGATGGAATGCAGAGCCTCGTAAATTCTTGTATTTCTATTATAAAAGACCTCTTGCTTTCCAACGTTCAAGATGCTCCTAGTACTAACTTTCACATGACACCACGAATTTACAAGTGGTGGGGCATCGGCACTGCCTCATAATTATTTCCGAGCTGATCTACGTTGAGCTCAGGGTGCCGCATTCTAGTAAAATTTTTCCTCATTCCCATTGTCGTCTCTCACTGCAAAATCAACTCACTAGGAACTCTTAATATGCTGCCGATTCATTCAAACAAGTTGACAGTCGGCAGATTATGGTGCAGCTCTGAAACCGGTCCAAGAAACAATTTCATTTAACTTCCGGTTGTCGGAAAACACGGAAAGGCAGTGTTGCGGGTTTGAACGAAAATTTATCACAGAAAATGAAGCTCAGGGGCATCAAAAACAGTTCTCTGGATTCTTTTAAACTTTATTCCGTGAATTGCGACTAAGTATTTCGGTTTCCAGCGTAAAAAGAAATCTTTGGTAGAAAATTTTGGATTTATTTTTCTGCTCGCGAGCAAACATGAATAAGGCACTCATATCGCGCTTCAGCAGGAACAGATTTTGCTCCAGAGGAACACAATTTGAGTGGATTTATGCGACGGTTGTCGCTCGTATTTCATATTCCAATGGAGGGCATGGAGATGCAACAAAATTGCCTGTAAGTTAGTTGACGGCTACTGTAACGCTCGTGAAATTTCGATGCATTTTCTTTGAATGAAAAACGGGATGGTTTGCAGGGTGCACTAAATTTTGTATGCTTTTTCAAATCGTCTCAACGGTGCTGCTTTAAGCTGCTACTGTAGGGTATCCATTGCAACATGAAGATTGGGTTGTTGGGTACGGAAATTGAGATCGCCAGCTCACTCAGAGGAGCCGATCCCTGCCATCCACCAGTCTATCATGCATCATGCAGTTAAAAAACAAAGGTGACAGCACACACCTCTGCGGCACGCCCACTCTTTGCTATCCCAATGACGAACATGTACCTTCAACGAACACTTTGAAGGATCTCTCCGTCAGATAAACTTGCAGCCATCGCAACATTGATCCCCAAACACCACATTGACTCAACTTATTTAGGACTCCCTTTGGCCATTCGGTATCAAATGCACTTGTGAAGTCAACAAAGAAACACTGCAAAATAGAATAGTTTTCCAGCGTGAATCGAATTGCAGCTTACAGTTGTGTACCTTAGTCAAAGCTGACAATATTCGTCGGTAGCCTACCAGCGATTTTTTGATGACGCCCTTCTGTTCGAGGAAAAATGTGAGACGGTCAACTATTAGACTTAAAATTAGTTTTGGATGACACGACAGCAAGGTGACGGGACGATATGAATCCACCAAAGTTAGTGGCTTATTTGATTTGGGAAGCAGAATTATGATGGCGGGCATCCACAATTTGTGAAGCACTCCAGATTGCAGGCTCTTATTGTAAAATTGGAGCCATGTTATGTAGGTGTATGCCATGTGCTTTAACTTTTTCGAGTCGGCTTTTCTGAAATTAAGTCATACAGGTAAAAATACATGCTTCAGCTTCATTATCCACAAGGAAACACATTAACCAAAAAATAATCTATTTTATACATATTATAAGAATTACAGCATTGACACTATGATCTCCGAGCAGACATATTAATTTATGTGTACTGGGATGATTATTAAACAAAAAGTCATAAGGATTTATAGGAGATTCAATTTTTCAGCATAAATTTTTCATTTTTTTCCACGGATAGTGTGCCGACGAAAAAATAAAAATATAGCGATCTAAATAAAAAGTTAGTTTCTTTCCCAAAATCACGAATTTGCTCTATTTAAGAGAAGACTTTAGATTCCGCTCTCCTTTCCCAAGCTGGGTTCTCATACAGGCACCTGCCCACAGGATACTGGAATTTGGAGTTCAGAAAGAAGCATTTAATGTTTTTGTTAAAATCAGTTTACGAATCTCAAAATTAATGAACAGGTGTTAGTACCGTCATGCGGTCGAGGTGAGGGTTCGTGGAAAAAAGGCTGTCTTCTGTGCAGCTACCTTCTTCTAGGGTGCTAGCTTTTCCACGCAGCAGCCCTTCCTGAGGTTCGTGTGGGTACCGCCAACGCCGTAATTAGTCCGCCAGAGCAACAGAAGTAATTCCTGTATGAGCCGAACTACGGCGGTACTGTTAGGGTGAGATTTCTGTGGGTACCACCTAAGCCGTAATTAGTCCGCTAGGGCAACAGAAGTAATTTCTGTTTGTGCCGAACTACGTCGGTACCGTTAGAATGAGGTTTTAGTGGGTACCGCCTACGCAGTAATTAGCCCGCTAGGGCAACATAAGTAATTTCTGTTTGTGCTGAACTACGGCGGTACCGTTAGGAAGACGAGCAACTGTCTGCGCCGTAATTGGTCCGTTAGGGCTCCTCAGGAAATTCCCTAATTCGCCGAACTGCGACAGCTGTTTCCTCTGCGACAAACCATGCGGAATAGTTCGTCGTCCTAAGGTGGTTCCTTAAGCTTCTTTATAGGCGGGATGTCGTAATGGACTTAAAGCCTGTATCAAAAAAGAGAAAGAAAACTCTTTTGACCTCAGGATGTGAATTGTTTATTACAGAATCTCATTGCAGTGCTCTTTAAATACACATATACGTTTTAGCAAAGACAATGATTTATTTGCTTTTTGCCAAAATAACGCGCATAAACATGAGTCAATACATAACACGGTACAGCACGCAAAATTACATGTAAAATATTTATTCTATTCAACTAGATAACCAGACTTATGCTGGAATTTCTGATATATAATACAAATGACACTTAAGGGCTAACTAAAGTAAATGCACAGATTCACCTAGGCGCAGGCACACAAAGCTTAGCCGGGTACAGGGAGCTGAACACATTAAGAAAATGTCTAAGATTATGGGTAACTAATAAAGACCGGCCCCACACCACTTGCGCTGTCTGACAACAGGCTAAAGCATTGAAGCTAGAAATATTTATGAGCATTAGAATTTTAAAAATAAGCCAGAATATTAATGCTAGAATAAGTATACGAGTATTAAAATTATTTTATGATTAAGGGGAAGCATTGATGCTAGAGCAATTAGGAAAATTAGAATTTAATGATAATTGAGAATATTAATTTAGAAACAAACTAGTATTAGTAAGTAAACGCACCTAACACTACGACACAAAACCTGGTGGGAAAGAGTTGAATAAACGGTTCTGTCATATGGGATCATCCACTTATCAAATCAAAAGTGACCAAGAGGCGAGGGAAGCATCTGGCTGGCAGCTAGTGAGCCTCACCTCGTGTCACAACACGGCGCTGCAGCAGCACAGGCACAAAGCCGCGAAGAATGACGTCGAGCTCCTCGGTATGGGAACCACTCATTGGCCCTTCTCGGGCTGGAACTCCAAATGGCGATGGAGGCGAAGATGCGTACACAACATGGGCTTTCTTGGTGCACAGAAAAGCTCGTACAAAGATTAGTGGTACGGTAGGGTATGTTGGCGAACTGTTGAACAAGGCCCAGCCTTGTTCAACAGTTCAACTCTCTACTCTATCTTCTGTGTGGCTCACTTCCAGCCAGAAAAGTGGATGGGTAAACAGTTTGGTCTTTTCCCACCAGAATTTTGTACAATTATGTCCAATTAGACAGTCACGAACAATAGGGTTTAAATAATCTTGAATGTATATTTCCTTCATTGTAAAACAAAAATAATTGTACTCCATAAAAAACTGAAAAAATCTGTAAAAACACCTAGAAAAAATGACATCATCAGCAGTAGCGGGTCAACTAGGCGCTATTGCTCTCTGATACTGTGTTACAGGTAGCAGAAAAATGACGCGGATAGTTGCTGCCCTATCACTGTCTGTTTTGATATAATAGAACACATTTCTGGGACATTGGGACATATATAGGCTTCTGGACACATATGTCGCAGCAGACTCAAAAGGGTTTGGTGTTCATTATGTATGTTGTCATAGCCGGGAGCTGTACTCTCAGGGTCGAAGAGGACGTTAAACCCAGTCAGAAATTTTTCGTCTGACCGACGAAAATTTACGTCCGAATTTACCAGTAATTATCATCTTCTTCTTCCTATAAACCGACGATATATCGTCAGAATTAGTGTCGCGAATGTCCCCTATTATCGTCCGATTTACGATAAATTACCGGTTTTTATCGTGAATTTTGGACGAAGACCGACGATATTAACCAGTCAATTACCGGCAGTTAAACGTTTATTATAGTCGGTCTTCGTTCAAAACTTTCGATAATTACCGTTGATTTAACCTTATAAATGGCTACTCTAACCACTATATTCCAGGAGATTCATAAGCAGTGCAACGATTTGTCCCAAAAATGGCGAATTGCTCCCAAAAACAATAGGCCACACCTCGTGAAATGCATCTGTCCAATTACCACGAATTTGAAGACTGCACAAAAATTCCGAAATTACTTATTTTAATTCAACAAATACGTTTAATACTGTCTATATATTTCGGCAAGTTTCTTGCAAATTGCGATAATTGAACAGATTAGTGTCACAGGGTGAGGCCTATTGTAACAAGTAACAATGCATTATTAGAAAAAATAGCTGCGATGCTGATGAATGCTACAGTAAGAAGGCTCAAATTGTCATCTTCATCGTAGAGCACGAGACAATTACGATAAGTCTCACAAAAAATATAGTCATTTTAAATTGCCAGTGATTCATAAATAGGTTAAAACATTCCAGATGTTCAACAAATATTTTTATTTCATTTTCAGCAGCCATCATTCAACTAATGAAATAAATTCTTACAAAAATATATTCGGCACGCAAAGAATTTTATCATAGGTTGTTTGTAAGATTCATCACTACAAACACTACGTATGTAACTTTCATTTAAAATTAACCACCACCACCACAAAAGGTCTCATCAAGCCACCGATAACTAAGAAAATTTTACCAATTTTAAATTAAATTTGCGCACTTCCATTCTTACACATCAAATATCTACTATGTCAAACTCTCATAACCACTACACATCTTAGTCTCTTAATTAATTGGGATGAGGAGACGACAGGGCCTGCACTAATGCACTCGAGTCGCAAGTAGCAGAGGGCGAGGTTATCCTCCACAGCTACACCTCTTCAGAAGTAGCCCTCCACCTCCCGCTTTTGTGCGGCTCTAACGTTTGTAATTTCTTTAGAATTATCAATTTACCAGATATTCACATCATAAGCAAATATACAACTCAAATATTTCAAATACAACTTTCCCATAAAAATGGTGCTACAACACAGAAATTTTTGTAATGCAAATACCTCCTGTTTGATTAAACGAAAATAAAAGATAAAATTAGATTAGTTGTTAGTGTCAGCCTCCCTACTCGCAGCAATAAATGAGATCCAAAGAGAGGAAGGAGGAAGGCATCATTTAGTATGAAGTTAAGGAAACGCGGAATCTACGCAGAGAGGGCATAACAACAGTAAGTTGTGAAAAAAGATTATGAAACGAGACCAAAGTTTAAGAAGAAAGCAGTAGGTGCTGAAAAACAGGACATCAGTGAACCAAAAAAAGTTAGTCTTTAACATAACAAAAACATTTTATTTCAACAAAAAGAAAGCCTACCAAAATCTTGAATTTTCGACCCCATATAAAAAAGAAAAAAACGAGAAAATAAAAAATTGCTACTATATTTTTGTTATATATGTTTCAAGGATTCTAAAACTGTCTTTGTTTTTGTTCTAGCATAAAACCTCAATGAGTTCTATTCATTTGAAACATCAATAACAATGGACTAAATACCAATATGTCAATTTTTTTCAAAAACTAAGGCCTGAATCAGAAAAATGTATGAAAGAAATTGTGTTTCTTTATGAAAGGTACCTATTCCACTCAAATTTCATATGAATCAGATTGAAAATAAAAAAATTCATAATTTTTTTATGAAAAATATGAATAAAATATTTTATGGAAATTACAATATATATAATATATTCACAGTGGGAAAATGAAGTTATGCATATAGATTATCGAAATACAAACAACATTCAATTACATAAATTTCCCATTAAATTACACATAAACAAAAAGTTTTGTTTTTGGCCTGTACTGTATAGTTACTTATTTTCAACATTCAAAAGAAAAGAAGTCATTGATTCTCTATGCTAGGAAGAAAACAAAGACAGTTTTAGAATCCTTGGAACATTTCTAACAAACTGATAGTCCTTTTTTATAATTTGTACATTTTAATTATTTTTATCATAGTCCAAAAACAAAAATTCGCTATATTTCATACATTGGTATCATAACGCATATATATATATATATAAACAAAATTCATATACAAAAAAGGACTATCACTTTCTTAGAAATGTTCCAAGGATTCCAAAACTGTCTTTGAATTTGTTCCACCATAAAAACATTTGAACTTCTACCTTTTTGAAATATGTATAAAAAACTGAAAAACTAATATTTCAAATTTTTCGAAAAAACTAAGGCCTTAATAAAAAAGTTACGCGAACAAAATGTTTTTCTTTCAAAAATACATATACTGGCCAAATTTCAGGCCAATCGGATCAAAACTCAGATTTGACGGGAGGGCCCCCTTAACCCTTCAGCGTCAGCATTTTACTCCTCAAATAATCGTAAAAATAACTACCATCAGAAGACCTACTCTGCCATCAGGGAGTGACAGGTTTCAGAACGAGGATGGAGCTACCCTTCGGCAGTGAATTCCATAGTACACATTAGAGAACAAAATTACAAGAAATATAATATATTGAGGCTATTCTTGAAGGAGGACCGAAAAGTCCTGATGGGCGTTAGAGGGTTGAGCCTCCCTTATCGATACGAAAAAGATCGTATCGAAGAGAGGAATGAGGAAGGTACCATGTAGTATGGTTATTAGGGACTGCATAATCTATGTAGATGGGGCATAGAAACAGCGAGTTGGAAAAAAAGTTTATGAAACAAGATAAAATTTAAAGAAGAAAGACAGAGATGCTAAAAAACAGGATAACAGTGAACCGGTAAGGAAAGAAAAAGAAAAAAGATGGACTTTCATAAAACTAATAACAGATCGTTTTAACAAAAAAGTAGGCCTACCTGACTCTCAGCTCGGGCCCTCTTATTTTCCCCCTGGGAGTGCTAATTCTCATAGATACAATATTTGTATCCCCTGCAGGGATTTTCAAAGGCACAACGTTCGCCAAGTTATACACCCCCACTCATATCACCCGTAGAAAAAAAATATTAGTAGGATTTTCATAGTCAACTTGAACTTTATTCACTCCTGGTAAGGGAGGAGCATGACCAGCTGATGCCGACGGAGCAAGCAAATGAAGCGTCTGAGAGGCGGTCAAAGCAAGAGATGGAGAAGCAAGTAGACTTCGTGGAAGTGTACTCGTTTCCGCCTGAGACACTTCTGACTCAATCCGTCGTCTCTTTGAGCCAGCCCAATCTTTGCAGCGACGCTGGACCTCTGGAATAGCTGACGCCTTTAGCCTCTGATCTTCATTATGCCCGACTGCAGCTAAAGAACCTGATAAATTGGAATACATCAGTAATATTAACTGCGCGAATAAAAACAAAATAAATTAAATTACCGTTTGCCCAATGACTGTTTTAGCTACCACTGTGTTTGGAGCAGGCCAGGCTAGCTCCACTAGTGATAGCAACATTGGGAACTTTGGCTGCTATCAAAGAATAAGTCAATTAATTTAACTCTGAATACAACACTTGATATCTGTACCCTATTGCTAATTTTTTCATAAGGTAATTTTGACTATATCTATAGGCGGTCAGATCTGAATCAAATTATTTTATACGGATAAAAAACCATTACATTGCTTATAAATTAGTCATAGCCTGCCTTACCACTCCAAAGATGTTCAAAAAGAGAAAGGATGAAGGCATCATTAAGTTTACCGGGTGTCCCAAAAAACCTATACCTAATTTTCCAGGGCTATAATTCAGAAACTATTGAACTTGAAAAAAATGGGAAGCCACATTTTGTTTCCTAACATTTGTTCCATTTCTGTACAAAATTTCAGATAAATTCTTTCAACCGTTTCATTAAGCAGTTTAGCGACCGATACTGAAAGCCTGTTCTAACACTTTTGGTAAACTTAGAATTTTATGACATTAAAACCATGTTATTATTAACTTTTACTCATTTATTAAATGGAAAATACCACTAAAAGAAAGAACACCAACGAAATGTTCCTCCAATTGTTCGTTTGCTGCAAGGAGATTTGGAACTTTTGCTGCAATCATCAATTTGCATCACCCGCCAATTTGCTGCAAGGAGATGCTCACTTTAGACGAGTGATGGCGAGAATGAGGAGGCGAATGCAACTGTATATTGAGAGAAACAGGACACACCGAAGAAACGAACAATAGGAGTAACATATCTTTTTTATTTTAGTGGCATTTTCCATTTAATAAAAGGTTTATACCTTTTAAAACATTGGTTTCAATATCATAACATTCAAAATTTGCCAGAAAAGTGTAAACAGGTTTTCAGCATCGGTCACTAAAGATACTGCTTACAAAGAACGGCTGGATCAATTCTCCCGGAATTTTGTACAGAGATGGAAAAAATGTTAAGAAACAAAATGTTACTTGCTAATTTCTTAATGGTTTTTGAATTACAGCCCGTGAAATTGGGTATCGTTTATTTGGGACACCCTCTAGAGACAAGGGAAAGTGAAATCTATGCACAAGAGGTGTTCCCGTATAGGATTCCGCACACACAGAAACAGAATGTCACGTAGGAAGGTTATGAAACAATGATAAAAGTTGAAGAAGAAAGTCTGAGATGCTGAAAAACAGGACGGAAGTGAGCCGAAAAAAGCTGGTCCTTGACCAAACAAAAATATCTTATTCAAGAAAAAGGCTCACTTATCTATCTGGTCCGGTTCTCAAATTTTCCCCTGGAAATGCCAATTCCCATAGATATAAAAGTTGTATTCCCCTGAGGGGAACTGGTATTACAACGCAACTTAGAGGACTGTTGTTTATTGCAATTACACTACGATCAAATACATTTAAGAATAAACAATGCTTTAAAGAAAAAACAGCGCATTTATTTCATTTATTACAGCATTAAATTACCGATTATACGTACTGTATTTGATCGTAGTGCAATTTCAATAGACAACAGTCTTCCATGTTGGTTCTCTATGAACCAAAAAAAGTATGAGCTTACACGAACCTAATATCAACTGGCAGGCTGGATGCTCCTTGAAAGATATTTTCGTCCGTTGGAGAGCCTGTCTTAATCCCGAGTAGAACATTTCTTTAGCTACATCAGCCGTCATGATGCGCTGCATCATTCGCCGCGTGGTGTCCCGCAAACTGACGCCAACGCATCGCTGGAGCTCAGTCCTCTAGTGATAGAAGATGCATTGTTATTGTGTGTAGTATCGAAATAAAATACGTACTCCATGTGAGGAATGGCCTAACTGTACGGATGAAACTCTAATCGCATTTAAATCTCTTATCAACACCGTATCATGCTGAATGACCAGGACGCATTCAGTTGAATTTGCCTTTATAATCAACGCTCACTTGAGAACAAGAAATGAAGAAGCCATACACATAAGCGTTCTTAAACTAACGACAGTTCATCAAAACGAAATTTCATTCACCTAACCGGATGTACAAACGAAGCGAATGAAACAATTGCGGAACTTCGATGATTGGATATTTAAACGACTAAGTAGAATCGAAATTCATACAGTTTCTACCTCCTTCGGAAGAGTTGCTATGGAGTGTTATTTCTCTAGAAATGATGAATAACTCTGTCAGTTCAGTTTGTTTGAGATAATTCACCACGTCTGCGAGCAGGTGTTGCAAAGACAGCAATCATAGCCTAAAACATGAATTACTTTCAAAAAATGATCAATTTAATGTGTGCGATCACTGACCAACTTCATGTTTTTTTCATGTCAAAATTATATACCTTGATACTTATGCATCTTAAGATCAGGAGGGCGGCTGTTGAACCCAATAATAATTTTCCGGAGATCATTTTCAGATTTGACTTAGCATGTCAGTAGAACATAACATCCGGAACTTAGAAGTATAATCATTGTACATGACAGGAATAAAACATCCATTAATCTGCACAGTCTGATAATTTATTATTAAATGCCATTCTACTCGAACAATATTTTATTTTGAACTGGCATCAAAAGTTAACGATCGTCATTAACGGATTCAAGAGTTGCTAAATCCCCAACCGAAAATAATATGTCTCAGACATTTTAGTCCTGAAGTCTTGTATACCAGTTATATTAGCTTCTATAAAATGATAGTTTAGATTAATCTTCCGCTTTGTACGGGATATTGAGCCCTACACTACGATAACTCCTAAAGCTTATGGGGCATCTATTAACGTAAGAGCAATCACTAGGTATGGATGTACGTATTGTGACAGCCTGGAGCATATGCATAATGAAGAATTAATCTTATCCACGTAAAAATTAGAATGCGTTACTCAACCTCAGGATTGTTTTTGTGGTATTGAATTATTAATAGCTATTGGGTTTCCTCACCACTGTTTGATTGGTCGCTATTTGGTCAAGCTCCTCCATTGACGTTGCTCGATGAAATGTTGAGACAGGCTGAACACAGGTGGCAGAAGGCTTCTGAGGTTCAAGAATGGCCAAAATTTTCTTGATGTCACGTCTGTTTGAGCGAGACGTGTTGAGCAGAACTTCAATCTTATTGTTGATCTTCTCAATCGCAGTACAGTCCTTCCTGAAATAAAAGTCAAAAAATAAACATAGGTCTATTATGGAGATTAGAATAAAATATAGTTAGACACAGGAGTAATAGAAAAATTTTTCAGCTAACATTTCAAAGTAGGGTAAACGTTAACTTGAGTAACCAAAGTTATTACAGGTAATTGAGTGCAACCAACCCAGGTAACATCCCTTTAAAGTTAAAGGTCTAAGTCACGATTTAAAAATGAAACTCATGAAACTCGAAGAAACATGAATGTTTATTTTTTCCATTTTTAAAATATGATATAGAGAAAAGAAGTACACATACATGTTACACATTTTTGCCTGATAGATGTTTCTGAAAATAAGTGAAAATGTGTAGGGAAAAAACAAATTCCAAGACGAAATTAAATAGAATAATTTGTACATTCCAAACATGTAGTTCATGCATTCTCTTGCCTATAAATGACCAATCATCAAGATATGTAACAATTCATGACAATATCTGTTATCAAGGATTCTATTACATAATAATTAACTGCTATATTTAACAGCATTACCTGCATGGGTTTGTAATTGAAACGGGTGTGGGAGCAATGTGCATGTGAACTTGAAAGCACTTTGTGAGGGTGCCCCACAGGTAGCTGCAGATGAAGCAACTGAGTCGAAGCAGCTGAGGAAGCAATAGACCGAGTTGCGGCAGGAGAAGAAGTAGTATACTGAGTTGAAGCTCCAGACGATGACACAAAAGATGAACACTCAGGTTGCTGAACTGAGTCAGTCTCATTGCCACCAGGAGTGTACAGCTTCAGTTCAGCACCTCTAAATGTACCTGAATGCAAGAATGAAAAAATGGCATCGTATTAATTACAGATGCAATTTTATTACTGAACATTTAGGTAAATTTACAGAAGTGTGTTTAGCATTTAAAAAGCTTAAGTGGAAAGAAAAATAAAAAATGCATAGAAGTAACACTACTTGAAATGAAGCTGTTGTGTTAGCCAACTAAACCTGACTCATGCATTTGTCATACCTTCATGAATTGAAACTGTTCACCTACTGTGGCATTTGCTGAGGGATGTGAGATGCAGTGCACCAGTCAAACAAGGGTTATCAGTGCCAAAGGAAGGGAGACAAAAGGTTTGATAGGGTCATAATCCCAGTCCGGAATTTCTCTCAGGCCCACAGCTATATCAAGTGAGCTTTTTGCTCATCTACACATAAAATCCATTGCTATACAATATAACATCCAAAGAAATGAAATACTTAGTGCATGCATAATAGAAGCAAATAGTTTGAGTCATTGCTTCTTAAATTGTTGATTGCAACAACTCATTCTTGATTTGCTATCAATTTAAATACTTTTCGTGTATAAATATCATTAGAAAATTCAAAAGATTAAACATTAGAGGAAGTGACACGTCCTCTAAAATCTGTGGATTTCTTTTGAAGATTTAAATTTTGTAAATTTTAGAACGATCAATGCACAAAAAATAAGTAAGGATATGTAAGAAAATACTTACTTGACTGTGCAAGAATTTTCTTCACTCGAGATGTAGCCCAGTTCTCTTCAGGTTGTGCATTATTTTCACTTTGAGTATCGACATCATCAGCATGCAAGGTGCATATAATCAAGAACAAAATGTGAAACCATTGGAAAATCTAATATTGACAGAAGAGGAGATGTCTTTTCTTTGAGATGATGATCACGGTCAGCGTTAGATTTGAATGAGTCGTTTGTTCTCACATCACATTCAGTTTCAAGGAGAGCAACACGCCCACCCCAATACTCTCCTTTTTGCACACATCGTTCACAACTATTGTAGCCGGAGTGTCCCATCATTTGCTTCAAATAGCTCCTCATCGGAGCATGTCATTGAGTCTTTGATGAACTGGTCAAGAAAAGTTTCAGGTGGTGGAAGCAACTTGTCAGGAGTGTTTGTGCAATACAAACCTGCACACACAAGCTTTTCAATGTGCATAAACTTTATTAAAATTGGATATGCACAATATTTTCGTGAATTTGTGTACAGAACATACTCTCCAAATTCACTCATTGTTTCAACGTTCACACCTTGATACGATTCTTTTAGAGCTTTGGCAGTCATCGGAATAGATGGGTGAATCACATTAATCGCATAACAGTCTACTTAAACAATCACTTGACAATTGTTTTTCAGAGGATTTTTTCAAGATTGTCCGATGTAGTTCGTGGAGTAACGCTAAAATTGCAATCTCGGACACAATTGCTTGAACAATCACTTGAGGAATCGCTATGAAATGAAGATATCACTATGCTCAGGAGTATCACTGATTGAGCTCTGACATTCTTCTGAAGGTTCTTTGATTGACCCTATGCGGTTAGGAACATCACCTATTGAATTTTGACTTTTCAATGGAGCAATGTCTTCAGTGAACATGTCTGATCTGTTATCAGGAAGAGTATCACTCGACAATTTTGAGCAGTTCGCTTCAATAGCATTTTTGGAGGATTCTGGGGATAAGTTCATCATAAAAACAAGATTTCGAATCACACCAATCTTCAACTGGGAAAGTATGAGAAACTGCTTCATCTGAATCATCTTCTGAAAAAATTCTTTCAACAATCCTTCGATGCTTCTGCCGCGTTGACAATTCAGAAAATAATTTGCGTTTCTGTGAAGGCATTTCCTGAAAGTGAATTTCAAGCTGAATGACTCTTGAGGGTTAAAAAAATATTCACATTGAATCATTTTACAGGCAATGATTCTGCTTGTGTTCATCAGTTTGATTCAAAAACTCTACATCTCATATCAAAATACACAGTTAAAGTAAATCACAATAGAACTTGTAGTGTTACCACATGTTTGAAAAAGTTCTTAATAACTTGAGGGGGACAACTGAGTGATTTGATCAAAAATTTTAAATTTGGCTGAGAAAGGTTCATTAAGTCGAAGGGGCTGTTGTGTCTTAAAATTTATTGGGGTTACGGGTACTACAGCCCCCGAAAGAGGGGTTTCAAGATAGATAGTGAGGGTAAAAAACCGTGAATTTATGACCAACATTTCATCAGAAAACGAAAGGAAAATGAAAAAAACAGTTTTGTAACTTTGCTAGCAATGTTACAAAGATTCTAAAACTGTGTTAGTTTTTGTTCTAGAATATAAAAACTCAGACTTCCATTCCTATGAAGTGTCCAAAAAAATCCCATATATTATGAAAAATGTTTCTCATTTTCTCAAAAACTATGGCCAAAATCACGAAATTTACATAGAGCAAAATGTTATTCTTTTAAAAAATTACATAAGCTGGGCATATTTCTGAGCAATCTGTCCACATATTAAAATTTAGTTTGTTGTCCCCCTTAATCCTTCTTATTGACCGTAGTTGGAACCTAAAATTTTTGATGTCATATCTATAATAAGTTTTATGTCTATCTTTATAATTGTAAGGAATTTGAACTTATATATTTCACAAACAAAAATATTCCTGGAAAGCAATTTCCTGTTTTGAACAATAATGATAATAATTTTAATCAGAAGAAAAATCATTTTGAAGTTTTTTTTTACACTGAGCCATCATAGCAATTCAAATACTAAAATTATTGGAATGAAAGGTTTGCCTAATGCGTATTGCATTAGCTTTCACTTAATAAGGTCTAAATACTTCACAATTCACCAAGATAGGTCGTGCAAACCTGAATTAATATTTAATATGAGGTACTAATAGAAGCATCATTGGAAGAATTGCTATGAAATGAACTTCTATCTTTAGGTTCAGAACTCAAGCAAATCTAGAGGGATATCTCTGACTAAGCTTTCATTTGCATTACTGGACGACTCTGAGATCAATTTATTGTACACACAAAGTTTGAAGTCAAACAAGTTTGCTTGGGCAAGTATGAAAAACTAATTCATGTCTGTTATCATTAGAGTGAGAACAATCTCCTACATGAACTCATTTTACAATCATCAAACTCAAGCTCTCCTTTGATATTGTAGATTTGTAGAGTCAAGATAGCAAAAGTTCAACAGAAAGTGTCTATCCGTACATATGAGTCATAATGTGAGAATATTTCATAACATTTTTCTCAAATAATATTTCTGGAGTCAATTAACATTTACCAATAGTTTTTTCATAAATACACAGTGCTTAAACGCAGTGATTAAATCAAAATAGGAATTATGTTACCACACGGTTAAAACCAGGTCCTATAAACTTAATCATTTTTTGTTTGGTAACTGGTTCCTCTCACATATCTGGAATAAATTTCAATGTCTATCTTTTCTTGCTGGAATAATTACTTCTGACTTATCAGATCATTTTCCAGTTTTTCTTATTAAGAAAAATGTCTATCTTGCGTGCACCAAAGCACGGGCTGAAACTTACTCATATCGTAAAATAAACGAATCAAATTTAGAAGAAATGCGCACCGTTCTAGAAGATTTAATGCCAACATTGCACATCACCCAACAAAAAAATAATGCAAGGAGCATTGATGAATCAGTAGTAAAGTTGACTGAAACTATAATGAACGCATACAACCAGTGTTGCCCAATTGTAACTCGTACAGTTACCCCGAAAAATAAACAAAAGCCCTGGATTACTAGAGACATCGTGATAAATATAAAGAAACGCCAAGCGTACCTAGCCCTCCTTTGCGAACTTGTTTATTTCGATCTAATTAACTATGCTAAGGCATCGAAATTTACAAAATCGATAACTGACATATCCTTCAGATTTACCGGAAATTGATCAACAAACTTTACTTTTGAACTGAAACCAATCAAAAAATTTCTATACCAACATTATACAAATAATAGGATCCAAAGAGAAACATTGCCATAGTATCCAATGTATGAGAGTTGAATGCTTCTCATTTCCTGGACAGCATCTTTCAGAGACAGATTGTAGATTGATATTTTGAAATGTTATACATACATATTTAAGTACATTTTCATCCCATAAACAATTTACTCTACTAAGTTGAAAGCAAACATTATTTAAATTGGTAAGGATAAGTTAACTAAATTTTCAGAAATTACCCCTCAACACAATTGAACATGAGTGTAAAATGATATTTTACTATAATTTTTGGTCAAACTGGGATTTTGTTAGCATCAGTCAGCTGTTATATTCAGAAATCCTTGTTCATGACTGTACACAGTTAAACATGGTACAGTCATGTCTTATTTGTAATGGATACATAAATCTTTATAACACCTATCCATTTCTCATGTGAATGCACAACGGTGAGCATTAAAACCGTTCAATCAATTTTTGAAATCTTACATCAGCAGTGAAGCAATTAAAAAATATTCAAATACCAACAATAGTATTCGGGAGTTAGATCTTAGTTCTGTCATGTATTGCATAAATTTGTAATTAATGAGAATCAAATCTTTCACAGTTCAAGATACTATTTTCAAACCTAGAGAATGAGTTATATGTTACACAACACTGCTCCAACTCGAGCAACTAAGTCAAATAGCATGCTACTTGTTAGTCATTCCTGTTACCAGCTGAGCTATTTCATGATTTCGACTTCATTTCTTGATGCAATAAAAATACTTTTCAATAATACGTATTTTATCTTAAAAACGAAGGTCATAAATCATGAAATATAAAATATAATCAAATAAAGAGCCTATTCATACCTAGTAAATTAGTAGCTAACTGTGGAATTACAGCGTTTAATCAGGCCCGTTAACTGAATTTACCAATTTGAATTCCCGATGAGTCACACACGGTCAGCAAGTGAAAGCTATGCAGCATGAATAGTTACGAAATTTCTATACTTTCACAGCTAAAACATACACAGTTTGATCAGATTTCCGTAGCTTAAATACTGTGACGGGCTAAATTTCATTATTTTCAAGGGAGTCACAGTATCACAAACGAGTATACACACAATTTGATAACTGAGAAACTGATCACTTATGTTTCCGAGTACCGACTCCCGACTAATCCCAAGTACAACTAACTTCTCGCGGAAACTGAATCTCTCACACAGACTCACGTGACTGAACTGAACGAGGAACAATCGACACTCAAACAACGCTTGAACGCCTTTCAAACATGGAATATATTGTCTCAACTGATGTCAAATTTAACGTATTTCAGCTCCGAACTCATTATTGATGTTTTTAGCTAGAAACTATCTAGGATATTTTTACGCTATCTAGATTTACAGCTAGTAGCAAGAATACCCAAGTCGATATCTAGATGGAACGAAACCTATCTGGATCTAGCTATTTTATAGCTAGAGTTGCAAATATATGCACAATTTTCGAACTCGAGCCTACATAAACGTTCGGAACTTCGTGTTCTGTACGCGAAGGTTCGAGTAATTTTTCTCGTATTTTTTCTCTGATTTGAGAAAGAAATATTTTCATTAGAAAAAATTAACAACTTTTAAAACATTCTCATTAATTGATGCTGTGAATGTATATAGGGTTATAGGTCGTTCATCTTTTGAACATGTAAAACTTAACAAATTCACATAAAATTGATGTATTTAAAAATAAGTCCTTTTGGTTTAAGATCGCGTTCTCTTCAACCGTATAAAAGAACTTAACACTGATATTCCAACTCATCGAAACGGTCACGTTTTAAAGAACTGGAACCTTTAATGTCCTTTGAAACGTTTTGAAGCGTGAGTTAAATATTGAATAAAGTCAGAAGTACATTTTGTCCGTTGACATCTAAATATAATTATGCATTTTATACATCCAGGATTTTTTCTTTAGATATAAATAATCTATTTAAATGAAATGCACCTATTCATTATTTTCACAATAATCGTGCTGTATTATTAAAATTCATCCTTTTATTTCCAAAGAAATTATCAAACGCTAAAATTCAGATATTTCATGTCAAATGCTCAACATTTGAAGCTTAAATTAGAAAAAATGAACTTCATATTCTAACGTCTTAAAAATTAGAACGTATAAAAATAGCGAAATATGTGAATTTGCTCCTGCAATATCTTAATTTTGAACTTAAGATTTTGACTCTCATGTTGGAAGAATTGAGGGTCAGACTGTTGCATGTAAAGGATAAGTTAAATAATATTTGACTTAAAAATACATCACATAATATTGTGTAACTTTTCATCAATTAAACTTAGGCTTGTGCCATCCAGCATTACCGTTAATTTAAAATTATAAAATATAGCGTAAAAACGATCGTATTTTTACCAGCGTTTTTCTATGGTCGAAATGACCGTCAAAAATCGACGGTAGATAACGGTCATCATTGTCGGTGGGCATTTATATCGTCTTAAATTACCGGTGATCACCAGTAATTTACTTACTGTCGGAAATCTTACGATAAACGATGGAAATCGATAATAAATACCGGTTCGCCGACGGAAAAATTCGGATTGGGAAAAACAGTCACTTAATTTTTTTGAGGGCGGGGGGGATTTATTGAGTTATATTAGATTTAGTTGGGTTGTATAGTATTATTTGTTTTTCAATGGATTACGGTATCCTACATTCTAGTCACAAGTAAGTTTTTAATGCATGCATTAATCATCTGGGGGTGCAGTGTGGACACAGGTTTAGCCACTCCAGTCAAAAGCTGTAGCTACCAACCTATCAGGAGTTTGATTTGATAACCTATAAATTTCTGATTTTCAGGCTCTCTGTCTAGCTGTCAGTGTAACATGATACCGCAGGCTCGGCATCTGCATTAACTTTTTAGGCCTACTAGTTTTCTGTTTACAATATAAGATAGCTGGGTCTGCACCTGCCCTAACTCGTTAGGCCTACTCGCTTCCTGTTTACAAGAGATCGTGACTCTTGGAATGAAGTGCAGTTAGATCTATTCTACATTTCACAGTGTAGAACGTGTGTGTGTGTGTGAATGCGAGAGTTTGCTGATCAGTTTCTTTTTAGGGCATTAATAATTCTTATTATTAAATAACTCCTCTGAGCTGTAATTTGTGCATTTAGCTTATTAAAGTTTGATGAACGTAGACCTACATCTAAATAACCTCAAACTGATGGGTTTCGCGGCCTAAAGATCTTACACTTCGTGATTAATTAATACAGCAGCAATGCCTTTGGTAGCGACAGGCAAAAGGAGTGCACTGAAATCATGTAACTGAAATAGAAGGAGAAACGCCTGAAGTTAGTTGGGACTTTTTCGGTGACAAAATAAGTAACAAGATTGAGAGGGTTCGAAATCACTCGTAAAAATGCAAAGAGAAAAAAACAAGAACAAACAACAGAGCAAGAAGAAGGCACAGCAGAGCTAACATTAGTCACAGTTAGCCTAACTGACTCAAGATGTGGCTCTGCAATGAACGACGTTAGTGACATCAGTTAGCCGTCAATTTCCTTTTCTTTTACTACAGGGACATCAACTGCACTATCACCAGTAAAACGAAGTAGGACTTTTGAGTTCCTTTACACATCTCAGTGAGACGAAAAAATAGATGTTCAACGGGAAAAATTTTCTTCAGTTCATATATTAATTTTGTTGGAACAGAAAATGAAGTGTTCCACGTGTTCTGTTTTGTGACCTGAATACATACCGCCAGACCATACCACCAGTCGTCATTGTCTGCGACAACGTTTGGCGTTGATTTGAGGCAGGGAAAGCTCAAGTGCTCCTTAAAATATTCAGATATTTGAGGCTAAATGCTGATCTCTAAGATGATGCAATTAAGACCACCACTACCAGAAAAGACTTCTACATGATGTTACAAATTGTGTTGTATAACCCATAAAAAGTAATTAAGGTTCAAATTAGATTCAATATATTAAAGGAAGTGACAAAAAATATGCCGGGACAACTATAGCAGGGATAAAAAATAGAAGAGAACGAAAGATCTTTAAATGGCACTAGTGTTGAAGAAACGCTGGGAAGATCGATAGGTTCATGAAGTCCCAACTATGGACCGAAGGGATGGAGACTAGACCGGTTGGGCATCGTCTCAGGTAGCTCTCCCCCGATGCCAGAATTGCCACGACTACTGTCGAAGGAGAGGAGAGACTGATCAGCAATTGAACAGGGCACAAGGCCGCAATACGTGAATTAAGGGCTCAAGACCGCAATAAGAGAATTATGGGAATTAAGGTCACAAGACCGCAATAGGTAAATTACGTTACACAGGGCACAAGGCCGCAATAAGTGAATTACGTTACACATGGCACAAGGCCGCAAAAAGTGAATTACGCTACACGTGGCACAGGGCCGCAATAATTCAAGTTCAAAGTTACGCCTCTACAGATTTATTTTAGGATTCGATAGGCAGGCCACTGAACTGCTACAACACACCACTCCGCGACGTTACCTATGGACGGCGTCTCGCCATTGCAAGCGGTCGAGCTCGTGCACTGTCCACCCGACGAGGCCACGGGCGCATCGGATGTCAGTACAGAGGTTTCACTCCATCTTCCCCGCAGAGGATCCCGAGACGTGCGACATCATCGGTAGATTTACAGTCGTGCGAGTGAAGATCTGGCTCCCAAGTACTAGATCTTGAGGTAAGAGATGAAGCAGCAGCGGAATTTTACGAAGGCAGAGGCCGCAGCGGTAGATGCACAGATTTGCGAAAGGAAAGGATTTCAGATCCACTACATACTTTGCAGATAAACACGTTGGTTGCACAAGAAACCGGGCGCCGCCGCCTGACGAGAGAGATCTGTGTCGTCCGCACATAGAATCGGAAAGAGCTGCTGCAGCAACGCGTGCCAGCCTGAGGAAACTGCTCCTGTTGCCATTTAGTTGAAGTTCCTGAGATGGCATCCGAGGAAAAATCAGAGCACCTACCACAAGCAAAATCGAGATAGTGTACGAGAACAGTGGTGGCCAGCAAATAAAAGATTAGTTTAACGTTTTACTTTCCACTAGAGATTTTAATGTAACGTTTTGTTTAGGGAGACACATCCCAGAAATTGAAAATTTTATGAGATTTTGGTTTTAGCTGCTATATGAAGTGTAAGATGTTAGGTACATCATGTAAAATAATAAGTTTCTTACGTTCGCTCGTTCACCCGCTACGGGGGTTTGAAGTTTGGGAAGGAGGGGGTAGGTGGTATTTAATCTTGTTACAGGCTTCCATATGTTATTTCTTCACGGTTTGAAGTTGCTATGTAAGCTCCTATGGCTCTTTATTACCGTGAAAAGATTGCGAGGGTCCTAGCTGATCCCACAGTTTTTGAGCTACAGTGATGAAAACTGATCACCTAGTCACATCTTGCCTCCTACATGTCTGGTCCTAATAATGTACCTTGTCATGGGTAATATAACCGATCTTCAGTCAGCTCTTAAATCGTTTTATTGAATATATGGTTAAATATAGCAGATTTGACCTGTACTGTAAAATTCAGCATCAAATATCGAATTAATTATCTCTTTGATAAGTCTCATGCGAAATTAGGTTAAGTGGATTAGGTTAAACATTATTGTACACCTTAGAATAACGTGATGGTAGGATGCCCTAGAAGTCGCTGAACTTGTTCGGGCCCACAGGTAGCTACAGTATACTCTAGTTTGACCATTGTACTAGACTTAAGAAACATTCTACCTCTGTATCACCTGTGGTAAATAAATTATTTAAATTGTTTGTTTAAATGATATGCATATCATTGATGGAGAAAGATGCAGGAATTACAATAATCTATATTGCAATTCCTATTTCGTTGTCGATCAAAAGTTATGATGTCACAAGTGTGAAATTTTACGGAAAAAGTATGCTTCGGATTTTTCCCATTTTTTCATTTCAAATGAGAATTTGGAGAAAGCCATTTAGGTGATGGTAATTCCTAAGTCTTTTTTTTCCGCACCCTATGATACCCATACCATCACTGTAGCTCAAAAACAGTAGGAGAAGAAGCATTTTGAAACCCCCCACACAAACTCCGTTTGTATTAATATCTCGTTTTCTTTGACTATCTCGTTTTCAATGGAAAAATTGCGTTTTTTCATTAACAAAAAGCTTTTTATTTGCATATTCTATCTGTATGCCAAATTTCATTGTCTAGATTCAATACCAAAAAATAATTTAAAAATGGGGGTATCTCTCCTTAAGCTTTAAAATGGAGCCAATAAAATGAATACAATAAAACCTGTATTGTATTTTTCTTACAGGTTTGTGCATTTGCATGTGACTTTAAATTTAAATAAGAACGCTAGGTGGGTGTTTTTTATTTTTTAGGTATTTTTCGTATTTTTTTAGGTGGGGTTTTTGGTGTTTTTTTTAATCTCAACACTGTGTACTCTTCAAGGGAATCAGAACTCTATTCAATTCATATTTACTAAACTTTTCATCGATTAAAAAGAGAGGATCATTATTTAAGTCTACAGCAAGATATTATTTAAGGGGAGAATACTCCCCCAAAAATTGAAACTGTTCGGAATTCGTTTTTATTCATTAAAATGTACGTATATATTTAGCGGACACATTGGTGAAGTTTTACACTCAGAGGGGGGCGGGAAGTGGGTCAAAAGGGGGGAGGGGCGAGAGCGGTGGGGTGCGGAGCACGGTGGTTGCCATACACCATTTAAGCTTTTCTCTCTATGAAATCTTTTTATCTGGAGATGTTTGGCAATCTGTCCATGAGTGTGTGCTTGAGTTTATAGTTGAGGAATATGGTCAGTCGCCTGCCTGAATTGCTGAGGGTAGGTTTGTCATGCCGAAGAGCGCGCCCCGTTCAGCACTTGAGCGCTCTTCAGCACGTGCGCCTGAACAATTGCAATTTACGATTTCTACACCTATGGTAGTTTTGAGTTTTTGAGCTACAGTAATCATTTTGGTATCAAAAGAACCGGAATTTAATCCTCTACAAGACTATGTCGACTTGCATTCATTTTCGAAATAGAAAATTAGCTACATTTTTTTGTGGGGAAAAGTGTGAAAATGGGTTCAATTTTTGCATTTTTCATTTTTTTCAAAAAGCTTTTCGAAAATTCTGAAAGAACTCTCCACTGTTTTTTTAGAGAATGCAATTCTGCTTCTTTTGATACCAATATTATCTCTGTATCTCAAAATCTGATTGAGTCCATGGATTTTCCCCAGACCCCCCATTTTTTCGTTTTCTTTGAATAACTCGTTTTCTATGGGGAAAATGGGAAAAACACATAAGTCCAATCTTAATCCTTGTTCAATTTTACATACCTATACAAAGTTTCACGAAGATCGGTCGAATAGTATAGGACTTTTAAAAATGGGAGTATTCTCCCCTTAAGTCAAGCAAAGTGTACTGAGAAAAAGGTGATGGAAATGGGAAAACATTCTTTTTTCATAGTGCTCAGCCAAGGCATTTCCTTTAGAAGCTGAGTTAGCTACTATTGAACCTCTTGTTGAAATAGGCTGGTCTTTCCTACAGAATGGGGTTGGCAGATTTTTTATCCCTATTCAATTTAATGAAACAGAGGTGTCTGTTATCATATTGCAGAAGGAAATCCAAGATTCCTTGTTTGAATTTTTAACTTCAAATTTGACTCTAGCCTGAGAACGTTTGTATGCAATTGAATTTACTTGTGATGGTTGATAAATTAAAATAAATTTTACATCTTGTTTTGCTTTCACTGCTGCTGCACATTTTGAATTTCACGATGACTTATTATATCTGACCTGATATATTCTTTTGTTTCTCTGAAGATTTTATGGCTGACACCACTTAAATTGTTTGTGAAGTCTTTAAATTCCTGCTCAAGATCTGCCACCCCAGAAGCTGAGGCTGTTGTAAATCAGCAGTCCAGTCATCCCACGACCCACTTCCAAACTTCCATGTTGGCCATTTTCTGAACCTTCCTGTTGATAGAGGCACTCCAATGCGGATAACAATAGGATAGTGGACACTTCCCATGTCTTCTTCTGTTGTAACGGCTACTGTGGGCTGATGGTTTGCAGAGAAAGGCCAAATCCAGCTTAGAAAACGAGTGCTGATAAACATTATAGTAAGTAGGCAGGGAGGGAGGAGTTATCTTTGCTATTGAAGGATCATCTAGGAACCGTTGAGCTATGTTTCGATCAGTAGTGTTGGCTGGCTTTGTAAATTCCCATACTTGATGGTGCGCATTAAAATCTCCCACCACAATACGAACAAGTTCTAATTGATGCATATAATGTAATTACTCCCGTGTAGTTACAATTTTATTAGGATTGCAAACGCAGAGAACTGAAAAAGGAGTCTTATTTTGCAAATCAATGTTAATACCTAGTACTTCACGATAACTGGGGAAAACTTAGTCAATTGAAGCTCAGTGTAGGTGACACCATTTCTAGCAAGAATTAACGCTTCCATCAGCATGCATTTCAATTCTAAATTTTAACAGTGCTGTAAACGCAACAAAACGAAGTTCAAAATTTGGTGCAAGCCATGTCTCATACAGACACACAATGTGTGGCTTAAGGTTGTACAATGTTTTTTTTTAAGTTGCTCAATTTATTAAAAACATTTCTACAGTTCTACTGAAATATTTTTAGTTCATTTTTGTTGACATTTTGTAGTTTGTTAGCATCCCCAGTGCCAGTGAGATTTTGAGGCTTTTCCAGGGTCAGAGAGAAACTTTTCTGATGGATATTTTGATTGCGTCTCAATGCTGTGTTTGGTTTCTTTGAGTGGGCTGGTTCAAGAGAGAATGTAATTTCCGGTACGGCAAGATTTTCGCAATTTCTTAAACAGTTCTTTGAGAAATTGTGTCAGAACACTGCGATTAGCCCAGCGATTGCTGAGAGTTTGTGAATGGAGCACGTAGAGGCAGGAGTTAAAAATTTTCTGCAGCAATTTTGTGTATCCTCCCAGGTGCATTTATTTGAACGTCCTTTTGACCAGCAGTTGTGAATTTCTAAATCAGGAGACCGCCAGCTGGTTAATGGTGACATGTTTTTGGGTGGGCATATAAAGTTCATCATTAGTTTTGGTACCAACAGTCCTGGTGGCTTCTGGTGTTTATGTGTTCAGGAAAACAGAATCTGGTTGAGGTCTTGGCAGAGTAGTGATGGCAGGCAACACTATTTGAGATTCAGTTGGTGGTGTTGCAGTTTGTCTAAGAACTTCCTTTACTCCATCTCTAAAATAGCGTTTGGAGTTGGCGTGTTTTTTCACTTTTTTGCTTGCTGTATTTTTGGACATCCTCTATAATAAGCTAATTGGTTGCCACGACAGTTGCAACAATTTTTCCCTTTATTGTGGTACAATCATTACTGTTGTGGGGGCCGCTGCATACAACGCAGCAAGAAGTCGATCTGCGGTATGTAGCACTGTGCCCAAATCGTGGACACTTGAAGCAATGCTATGGCTTCCCAATGCATGAAAATTATGCATTTACCCTGTATTGTCGATAAACATTTTAAACATATGGGGGTAAATTTTTTCTTTCAAAAATTACTTTGAACATTGATGTTTTGATTTTTCTTGTCATTGTATATCTGTTCAGCCGCAGCTCCATCGAAACATACGTCTTTGAATGCCTATGTCAGTTCTTCTTGAATAATGTCTTCTCCGAAGGGTACTATGCCTCCCCCAAAAGTAGTCTGGTAGCCGGCAGCCAACATTTAACTGTCCAGGGGCCTATCTCAGTAATGTTCAACAGCTCTGAATGGTTTTGATAGTGTCTACTCATTGTGACAACAAGATGGCTCCTTTCAAGATTCTAGGAGATCTTGTCAATGCCCCTGTCCCCAGAAGTAGAAGCTGCCATGGCCTTAGAGGGTTTAATTTCATTTGAGAAGAAAATTTTGTTAATAGGATTATCTACTGCAGGTTGGATTAAGATCACTGTTGGCTGCACGGGTGTTATGTCATTTTTGACAGCTTCTTTTGATTTTTGCCCTACTGTTATTGGGTTATTTTCTTCAGAACTAATATGAAATGTTGAAACGTTAAAACCCTATAAATGTTAAAACGTTAATATAAATAGGTTAAAACCCTAAAAATTTGTTTTTTCAAATTCATTTCTACGGTAAAATGAGCAATTTCTGTTGGCGGAGAATATTTTTGCCTGTTGAAGATCATCTGAGCTCACTATTGCTGTTCCAAATTAAATTTCTCTCCCTCTTCCTGCAAACTCTGATCATCTTCAGGTGTTATAGATGAAGATATTAGAGGGGGCTGAGAGAAAATGTTGAGAGGAGGCCATGCTTCAGATTCTCCTCCTGAGGAGGAGATAGAGCCATTTTCCCTCCCATGCCATTTCTTTGGCTTACGAGTTTTTTCGATGGCTTATTATTCAATTGGTATTCCATTTGTTCAAAGCCGACTCCACACACCCGAGACATGTCTTCTTGCAGCGAAATCCGAAATCAAAGTCTCTTCCTGGATAAGTTGTCTCATCTTGTTCGTGTGGATTATTGGAGTTAAGTCGCCCCTATTTGTTCTGGGCACCGTATCGAATTCAGAAAGGGGATGCTTTGATGGAGTTGTTTCTGAATGTAACAAACAGTCAAATATTTCATTAATAATTGCAGAATTCATAGTGCTCATAAATTTCACTCGTTATAGATCACGAGATATTTAAGCGCATAAGTTTATTTTCATTGACACGTATTATATTTATGTTGGCTGTATGTCCTTAAACCAGCCTCACATGAGTTTCCCAAGTTACGGGAAGGTCTAGCCTGCGTGGCACAGCGTGGAGCTTCACCTGTCCATGTCAGCAAGATAAAATTAAATGCCCATAATAACGGTCATCTACATGGAATTCCTGTGGGCGATTCACTGAGGAAGTAAAGGTAGGTTTATGTCAAGGAATGGAAAACTGTAGGGATTAAAAGGTTTTCGGGTTAGACTTTTCTTATTTTATGTCGCCCGGTATTGTTCTTCTGCTTGAATTTTTATTAAATCATCGTCGTCATTACTTTAGTCTTGCGTTTAAAGAAAGGGTCTGCTGAACACCGCTTCTTGTCTTTTATAGTCCGCGATATCAAGGAATTTAT
This sequence comes from Morinoia aosen, assembly GCA_030386875.1. Classification (NCBI taxonomy): domain Eukaryota; kingdom Metazoa; phylum Arthropoda; class Malacostraca; order Amphipoda; family Talitridae; genus Morinoia; species Morinoia aosen. Next base: position 3,211,785 of record CM059556.1, on the reverse strand, counting down.
TCATAGCTTCAGCAGTCACCGTTCGCGGCGGAGGTGCGTTTTGTTAGGATACTTCTGTGCTTTATTTGTCCGTTATAGCCCTGACAATATTTTCATGATTTCGTGTTTTAGTGTGTTTCACTTTTGTTTTGGTATATTCTTCAGTGAGGTCATCAGTCGACCCCCAGACTGGGATACTCGAGGCAAGCCCAGCCACAACCTGACCGGTTCCTATATGTTAAGAAGATTATATATTTGTCCAACGTAACTTCGAGCTAAAAGCCGAAGAGTGACAGAGGCAGCGGCTGGTAGCGGTTTCAGTAATACCGATAATTTACCGGCTTCTATGCTTGCGACTTTTCGTGGACTTGACTTCACGTATCTTCCGGCACTCGTTCGACCTACAACTTTACGTTCGACACTTGAAGCTGCGATCTGGCCGGCTCGAAGCAGTGTTTAGGGAGTTCTTTATTTACTTGTTTCGTTGCTACGGCATTACTATGGTCAGGCTTGCGCTAAGTGCATATTGTTTAAATTCGTCAACTATAGCTATCTAGGTGTTCGTATTTATTATTCAAGTGTATCTTGTGTTCTATTCTAATTTCGTTTATTCAAGTGTCCTGCTCTAAATTTCATTTCATTTAAAATGTTGAACTCCAGTAAATTATAAAACCTTATTCTTATTTTTCCACCGGTTCACCCAGTCGTATATCTGTAACCTGAACAGTTAAGTTTATGAGTGATAAATGGCAACATTCCTTGTACAATGGTCGGTACAAAGATCCCAGAACTTAAGCGTACGCAGTACATCACCACTGTGCCTCAATGAAGCGTTCTCATGGTGCGGGAGAGATAAGAAAGCTCGTGAACACTGGTGTTAGTATACCCACAGTCGTCCGATTTGCTCTGACATAGGCTATCAATAAGGTAACTAGGATTAGATATACAGAGTATGGATTTACCTCAGTCAGTCAAATATCTGAGAATTGCTTTTTGGGCCTGCACTGGGCTTGGTAAGGGGCCTTCTCCAAATAAGTTTTTCAGTGAAATAGGAACGTTTAACGAGATTAATGTGATATTCAAATTATTGCAGTGAACTACACGATCGGGACAATGTAAGAGAAATTGATCCATTCTCTCAACAGCACAGATTCACAATTGGGGCTATCTGCTAACTCAAACCGGGTCAAGTGAGATTTGACACCAGCATGGCCTACTCCTAGCCTTGCCCGGGCAAATTCAGCTGTGCGAGATTTATTTCGGGCTCAAAACCAGTTCTCAATGTCATTTCTCATTTATGTAAAAAACTGACCTTTTCTAGACACCATGAATGTAGTCAGTCAGGAGTAATTCCAATGCCTGTGAAGGGTTTTATGGAAAATACAGTTTCGTCTTTTGATGCAGGGGTGACAGTGCGATATCGGAGCAAATGAGTTTCCTTAGCTGAAAAGTCCGCTGCCTCGTTACCTACTTCAGTCAGGGGTAAAATAATACAACACGTTAAATAATTCACCAGATTCCACATTGGACTACCTATAAACAATAGTATAAAAAGGTTATTAATATATCTAAAACCCACAAATACTTAACATAAAAAATATACAGAAACGTGTGCAATAAACACTTGAACAAAAATTTACAATACCCGACTTTTTTCCTTATTTTTTACATTAAAATTATTATAGGATTATTCCAGAAAGCTCCAATGCATTCTACTATTTGGTAACCGAACTTTCGTCAGCATTTATCTCCAATAATGTGTCATTGATACAGCAGCTCAAGTTCGGAAAGATCGTAAGCACGGGTAAGAAAAAGGCATCAGCCAAGATCTTCGTGAACATATTGTAGAGCTCCATAATGGAGATTTAGGATATCGAAAAATGTGTGCACAGCGGCATGTTTCCATAGCCTAGTTTGGAACCATAAAACGTAAATTGAAAGCCGGAATACACGTCTCGGCAAGCCTCGAACTGACCATCCACGGAAGATTAACGACCGTACTGTTCGAAAATTGGTCCGAACAATAGTGCAGAGGCATCAAACTACGCGTTAAGAATTGAATGGATGATCTCAAGGCATCTGGGATTGAAGCCAGCAAACACACGCCGTGAAGGTCTTCGCTGCCGCACCCCTCGTAGAACACCTCCAGAAATGTCACTTCAAGGCCAGACTGAAGTATGCAATCGACCATTTCAACAAGCCATCAGTGTTTTGGAACTCAGTACTGTTTTCAGATGATACCAAAATTGAACTCTTTGAGAGGAAGAGTACAAACCATGTTGGAGACAACAAAACGAAGAGTTTAAACCAAAGTGCATCATACCCACTGTTAAGTTTGGAGGTGGCTCAATCCAATCAAGGTGTTGCGATGTTTCGGCTCATCAGTTGTAGGTAAACTTGACATCATTGCAGCAACAATGAATGACAGGAAATATCGTGAAATATTGGAAGAGCAACTCCTACCTTCTGTTCGTTTGTTAAAATTGAAACGTGGATGGACCTTCCAACAAGATACCGATGCAAAGCATACTGCAAACGAAACCAAGGAATGGTTGAGGATGAGGAAGAAAAACATTTTAGAATGGCCAAGTCAATCCCCTGACATTAACCCGATCAAAAACTTGTGGACGCAATTGAAAATGAGAATTCAGAAAGAGGGCACAATTACATCACTGAACTCAAAGAAATTTACATTGAAGAATGCGATAAGATCACACCCTAAACTTATAATAGGCTGGTAGTGGACTACTCTAAACGTCTCAAAGCCATAACTAATACAGGTGTGTAACGAAGTATTAATATATGTTTTCTTTCTTTAAATGTGGTGAAAACTTTTGCTCATGTATTCTACACATGTTCCTATATATTTTTCTATTAATATATGTGGGTTTTGAGATACATTATTAACCTTTTTATACTATTGTTTAATGTTTATATATGATCAAATTTTCGTAATTGTACGTGGTCTACCAATGTGTAATCTGGCGATTTAATTAACGTGTTGTATTATGTTGCTCCCTCCCACTGTAAATTCCCATGACCAGGAATAAACTAAAATTTACTGTCATGAGAACTGGAGAGAAAAGTAAGTTTTTCTTAAATATTAAATGCAATAAAAATATATTGTTTTGGTTTGAAGTCTCGAATTGGGTATAGTGAATTTAAGGAGTCTGAAGAGATCACCATCTTTTCATGGTCAAATGAGTTATTAAGGACCCGCATAAGTGCCTCATTGATAGCGAAATGTTCTGTTTTAGTACTTAGATCTATGGTCTCGGCTTCAATTTAAGGATAGAGGGGATCACAACTGCTGCTGATACAGAGGCATTTAGCTCAGTTACACGAGCGACATTAGTAGATATTGGGATAAATTGTGAAAATTTTGTTTGCTTGTTCTTCTATATTCCGACATTTATAATCAACTGCATCATCCTACAATAATATGAGTAGGTATTTCGCTCTCAATGGAGCTGAAGTGGTGGTATATTTGTTTTCCTCTTCTAGAGAGGATTCAGGTGTGGTTTTTCTGCTGTCTGTTGCTATTCGCAACTTAGAATTTTGAATGGAGTTTAGCTTTGCCAAATTCGAGGCGGCTGCCACTCCATAGAAAGTGGCAGCATAATCGAGTCTACTACAAATCAATTGCGTGTACAGTAATTAGCAGTATTTCTCTATCTGTACCCTAATGTCTGTGGGATATTGACTGCAAAAGGTTTACAGTTGGCAAGAAAGTATGTCAAAAATTATAAATGTGCGGTCCCCAACAAAGAGGAGGGAAGCATCCAAGCTTACTCTAAGATATCGGAACAGTTTAACATACTCCGGTTCCAGTTCATAGATTTGATTTTTTGAAGATTTAACGTAAGGCCCCACTGCTTAGTCCATTTATAAAAGGAGTTCAATTGAGCTTGGAGTCTGGTAGCAGCAAGTTCAAACAATTTTCAACAATTTAAGTAATTTATTTACCACAGGCGATGCAGAAGTATTATTACTGAGGTCTAATACAGTAATCAAATTTGAGTATAGCCACTTGTGGGCCCAAATAAGTTCAGCGACTTCTAGGGCATCCTACCATCAACGCTATTCTAAGGTGTACAATAATGGTAAACTTAATTCACTTAACCTAGTTACGCATTAGACTGATCAATGGATTACGAGTATTTAACTCGGTATGCGATGTTTCATTTTACAAAACAGTTTATACGGGCTAGATGTTAACAGCATATTCTAGAAATGATTTAAGAACAGAGTGAAGGTCAACGATTTTACCCATGGCAAATAACCCTATCAGGATCAGTAATGAAGGAGAACAGATATGACTTGGCTATCCCACATGACTGCTACTCCGATAGGAAATAAGATTCAAGATTTCTTTTGAATGCTTTGTTAGAATTACTTTCATGGATACCCGCAAGGACTGAGTTCCACGTCTTAGTTCCAACGAAGAGGATTCTGTGCTGTGACCGAGCTTTTGAATAATAAAGAGGCATGAAGTTTCTTCTATTACGGGTTAAATGCTCGTGTTGACCAGTTTGTGCAGTTAATAATTGTTTGAGGTTTTTGTCGCCATCATTGGTGAGTATTTTAAACATGGAATTCCATATGGAGAGTTTATAGAAATCCGTAAGTTTAAGAATTTGTAAATTTTTGAATGAATTATTTTTGTGAGCATTAAGTCTAATTTTTACCACTCTGATGGTTTTTTTGCAAGGTTCTATTTTATTGATTCCATATATCAGTCCCTTGCCATGCTTCTATTCCGTATTGTAAGTATGGTGAAATGAGCGTTTGGTTTGTAAGTACTTGCAATGCATCTTCAGGAAGGAAATTTTTTACTTATGGAGAATTTCGACGGATTTTGATAACTTAAAACTAAAATGAGCAATGTGCTTTTTGAAAGTCAGATGCTTATCAATTATGAGGCCCAGGAACTTACATGAGTTGGTTTCTTCGATTTCACCTTCTCCAATTTTAATGCGTGGAAGAGATATATTTTTCGTGCATGAGAATGTAATATATTTATTTTTATCTGCATTAAGGCTTATTTTGTTAGCTTTAAGCCACAATGAAAACTTATGGAGTTCGTTATTTGTACTCTCCGCAATGAGAGCGGGATTTTGATTTGGAATAACCGTAGATAGCGTGCTGTCCTCGACAAAAAGTATGTACTTGAAATATAATGTAGTTTTAATAATATCATTGATAAGATTAGAAATAGGAGAGGCCCAAAGATAGATCCTTGTGGGACTTCATCGCTGATTGTCTGTAGGTTCGATTTGGCGACGTCAATGACTAGGTATTGTTTCCGATATCTTAGGTATAATCTGAACTAATCATGAGCAACTCCTCGAATGCCATAACGGTGAAGTTTTGAGAGTAAGATGCTATTGTCCACAAAATCAAAGAAAATCGAAAGTACGGAGAAAATAAGCCTTTCTTCATTTATATTAGAGTAAAGGTATTGTAAATGATTTATTATAGCCTGCGCTGTAGATTTTTAGAGCGAAAACCAAATTGTTTATCGTAGAGAAATAACTTCTATTCGAAATACGAGTACACATTTTTATATACAATTTTCTCGCCTATTTTGCTAAAAATAGGTAGTACAGAGATAGGTCTATAATTGTTCATACAGGTTTTTTCACCACCTTTTAAAATAGGAGTTACTCTAGCAACTCTGAGGGAGTTCGGGAAAGGGCCTAGTATCAGGCAGCTCAAGTGGTGTCGAGTCTATTCTGTTATAGTTACCCATAATCTTACGTATTTTCTTAAACTGTTCAGTTTCTTGTACCCGGCCTAAGTCTGTTCCTCTGCACCGATGGTGCACCTGTGTATTCACTTTAGATAGCCCTTAAGTTTTATTTGTATTATATTTAAAATTCCATCATTTGTCTGATTACCTAGCTGAATGGCAAACATTTCAAATGTAATTTTGCGTGATGTACCGTGTTATGAAGTAACTCATGTTTATGCGCGCTATTTTGGCAAAAAGCAAATAAATCATTGTCTTTGCTAAATTGTATCTGTGTATTTAAGAGGTACTGCAAAGCGATTCTGCAACAAACAATTCACATCCTGAGGTCAAAAGAGTTTCCTATATCCTTTTTGATACAGGCTTTAGTCTATTACGACACCTCGCCTAAACAGGCCTTAAGGAACCATCTTGAAAGGACAATCTATTCTGCATAGTGTGTCGCAAAGGAAGGCGCTGTCATAGTTCCGCGAATCAGGATTATCCTGAAGAGCCCCAAAGAACTGATGACTAATTACGGCGTAGGAGGTACCTACACAAAACTCACTCTATCGGTACCGCCGTAGTTCAACGCAAACGGAAATTATTTCTTTTGCCCCAACGGACTAATTACGGCGTAGGCGGTACCCACATGAACCTCAGGAAGGACAGCTGCGCAGAAAAGCTAGCGCCCCAGAAAAGGTAGATGCACAGAAGACGGCCCTTTTTCCACGAACCCTCACGTCGACCGCACAGCGGTATCGACACCTAGGAAAAGAGATTCGTTAATAATATTGGTTATGAGCGGAGCTATAACATCAGCAATAGCTTCAACTACTTTAGTTCAGAACGTTTGTAATCCTCTCGATTTATTTTTCAGGTTGTTTATCATGCAATTATATCGGAAGAGTTGCTAGACGTAAAAAAAAGAGTTGCGTTCGGGAACATGATCCATATATTCCAAGTGATCAATAGGTTCACTTGGAATGCTATCAGCTATATTTTTCCCTACGTTTACGAAGAAATTGTTGAAAATATTAACAATATATGTCTCCTCGTGGTAATTTATATTGTCTTGAACAATGAACTCAAACTTCATTTCTTCCGCTTTATTCGGTTTCTAACAGGAATTAAGTAGACACCAAGTTCTTTTTAATTTCAGTTTTGAATTGAGTAAATTTGTGCATAAAATAGTTTTTTCGATGTCTATATCTGGTTTCTCTCATAGTTCCTGAATCTGTCATACATTTCTCTAGATATTCGCCCTTCGCAAAGGAGGGCTAGGTACGCTTGCCAATTCTTTATATTTATCACGATGTCTTCAGTGATCTAAGGCTTTATCTATTTTCGGTGTAATGTGCGATTTACGATTGGACCACATTGATTGTATACGGCCGTTATAATTCAAGTGAAGTTCAATATTGCTTCATCAGTGTTTGTTGTATTATTGCTCTGTTGAGAGTTGTGCAATGCTGGTATTAGTTCTTCTAGAATGGTACGAATTTCTCCCAAATTTGATTCGTGTACGGTACGATATGACTAAGTTTCAACCTGTAGCTAGGTGAGTGACATAGCCGTTGTTCTTAATAAGAAAAACTGGAAAATGATCTGATAAGTCGGAAGTAATTATTCCAGGAAGAAAATCAGTTAGATCTGTCATAAAGATGTTGTCGAGCAGCTTAGCAGATTCTGAGGATATCCGTGTGGGCTTTGTGATAATCGAAATGAAAGATTTGGACTGAAAAACATTAAGGAAATTTGAGATTGGTTAACAGCTTTCACTTTTCAGCAGATTATAATTCAAGTCACCGCAGATTATTATGTCAATATATAAACACCTGTTGAAGTGCGACATAATACGAGAGCCAATACAAGAAATGTACAGTACAAGCTGTTGGAGGCCTATACACCGTTCCAAGCATAACACAATCCGTTTACTATTTTTAGTCAGTTCTATGAATAGTAACAAAAATAGTCATGACGAACTGCAGAAGGGGAATGAACCACACTGCTATAGATAATTTATTGACGAAAATAATAGCTACAAGTCGCAAGATGCGACGGCCCTCACCGGACACGCCGCTCTGCAGCGTAAGGTTTCCTCCTCTGACCCGCCCTGAAGCGAGTTCAGACAGGACTCGCCAAGCACCAGTGCTTGCCCACCCGCATATTCCAGTCCGACTGTGTCACGACATTTTGCTAAAAGTGAAAAACAGGAAAACTATCAATTGTGAAATAACAAATGAACACGTAAAATACGAAAGTAAACTATCAATTGCGGAAGTAAATAAAGTAAACTATCAATTTGCAAATAAAGAAAGTAGAGTAAACTATCAATTATTTTTTATAGATGAAAAGACTGGCTCCACTAATTTATATTGAAGTCTCGAGAAACGAGCAAATTGACAGGGGGAACGGTCATGACACAGTACGGGGAACTACCGACCCACCTCGGCCCCGCGTCTCGCGTCTGCACTGAGAGAAATTTTAGCCTCTCTAAGTGTCTCAAAGCTGTTCAGGTGTCTCATAGATAGCCAGAACATCGCAAAGAGAAAGCAGATGGCTCATCGGAAGTGCGACTATTCGATGAGTGTTATGTGTCTCAAAGCAGAGGGTTGTTCGTCCGTTCGTACGCAAACACAATGTGATAAGTACGATAACAAAAAATTTGCTAAATAGTGTAAAAGTATACTGTTGGTACTTAAGCACAATATTTAATGACAATTTATTTGATAATTATTCAAAAATACAATCGATGCAGAGAATTAGATTGCTTTGTGGAAAGCTCCGAGCTTTGTTACTGTGTTGTGTTGTGTTGTATTGTTACGCATCAGTCCCGCGGAAAAAATGGTGCATTGATGCACGCGGCAATTGAGTTGTATTTGTGATATGTGTTGAATAATAACATGTGGATTTTTTAAATGTAGTTCATTTTTATGAAGGCAGAATATGAATTTCTGTGCAATACTGGAGTTTGTTTATGTATACTGCAAGACTGCTAAAGATTTTGTTCTTTTTATCGAAAAGTGAGCTTGTAATCTGCGTTACACTTGTTTGCTTCTGGAACAAGCAGTAATCGTCAAAATCTTGATGGAGCATTTTAATGAATCGTTCAATGAATATTGTTGATTTGGTGGTCTGAAACATTGGTTAATGTTAAGGAGATGCAACTAATCGATTTTAGAAATTTTGTTGCCTGTATCATGGTAATTAAATCGAAATAAGCAACTTTTCTTCTATGCACTTTTTGGGGCAAACGAGTTATAGCGGTAGGTTTAGTTTGGGTAGAGTATGTTTGGGTACTTTGTAATTTATTATTTGCCGGCCCCGCGGAGCCTGCGGAGCCTGAACCCATTTCTATGATCTTTTAGTTAATAACACAATTATCACCGAAAAATTACGAATTATAGCGGTATGTTCATTTTCGTCTTAGATGGTGGGAATGCGCGCGACCATTCGAGCGCGTCGGAAGGGAGAGTCCATTGCAGTGTTGCCATACGACGCGCTCGACGAATTACTTGCCGCTTCAAGCACTAAAGTTACGGCCAGTAATTTATCGCTATAACTCGTTAAAAACTCATTGGCCCCAAGAAGTGCACAGATGAAAATTTGTTTATTTCGATGTAATTACCATGATACAGGCAACAAAGTTTCGAAAATCGATTAGTTGCATCTCCTTAACATTAACCGAAACATTTTATTAGAAACTTGCTAATTTTAGCTCAGGTCGTTAATTCGGTAAATCTGAAGGAGATGACAGTTGTCGATTTTGTAAATTTTGATGCCTTAGCATAGTTAATTAGATCGAAATAAACAAGTTTTCTTCTATGCACTTTTTGTCTCAAATGAGTATTTTATTAGTTATAGCGGTAAATGACTTACCGCAACTCCAGTCTTTGAAGCGGAAAGAAATTCTTGGATCGAGCTGTATGGCAATACTGCAATGGCGTCTCGCTTCCAGCGCTCTGTCTTGAAAGACGAAACCAAACCTACCGCTATACCTCGTTAAATACTCATTTGACGAAAAAAGTGTATAGAATAAAAGTTGTTTATTTCGATGTTATTACCATGTTTCAAGCAACAAGAATTCGAAAATCGATGAGTAGCTGTTTATTCGAGCGCATTCGTCATCAATGACGAAACTAAACTTACCGCTATAAATCGTAAAATACTCATTTGAGACGATAAAAGAATAGAAGAAAACTTGTTTATTTTGATTCAATTAATTAGGTTCAGGCACCAAAAAGTGGAAAATCGACAACTGTCATCTCCTTCAGATTTACCGTTAATTCCTCTGAAAATTTTAGATGCAGAAGTGAATATATCTGATACTCTAATGCCAAAGCAAACGCAATGGATTACTAAGCTAACGCATTAAACACGTTCCCTGCGTTTCCGCGGCTGTTAACGGCTGGTTTGGTTAGGTTGTAAGTAGCAGAATAGGGAAATATTTGTTCCATCTTGAATAAATTTTAATTCTTCCCAATGAATGAGAAAAATACAATTGTAGGATAACATTTCACCATGTATGATAACGATTATATTTAAAAATATCGCGAAACAGGTCAAATGTCGTGCATTTATACCAGTACGTTAATGGGTAATTTACCCGTTGGTACACATGTGACTCAATACGCATGAAACGTGTTAGGATCATGTATCGAATAAGATTACAACGAAAAGAAGCATCCAGTTATTTTATTTCAGAGACTTCAGATAATATACAGCAATAATAATGCAGGCAATAGCAGCATGCCTCTAGGAGCAAAATTGTACCTTGAGAAGAGGTTAAGTATATTAATATGCCAAGTTTCAATATATTAAATTTCTCATAATATTCTTGCCTTTTTAACAATTAAGTAGTTGAACTTGTTGAATAATCTACCCTATTTTAGGGCCAACCTTCCTTAAAAGAATGAGTTATATTCATTCAACTAGGTCATGTTAAAAATAATAAAATAGTAGATTTCTCAGCATGTTTTCAATTATCTAATAACTCTCTTACCTGTATGCAGAATAAACTAATTAATACGTAATATTTTGATCAGAATGCTTCTCAATCATGAATCAATTTCAACTAGATCTGTTGATCGTGCCTCATGTTGCCTAAGTCACATTACCATGAGACAGTATTATATTTGCAGGTACTTGTAGGTTATCTGTCACCACTTACCTAGGAAAAATAGTTTTGCTAGGAGAAAAAGTGGAAAATGATCTTGTTTTATGTATATCGAATTGATGGTCTGGACAGTGTGAATGGATTATTCATGTGGGAAGGTATCTTTGTTGATTTATATTTATTTCTAATGCAATTTATTTACTTGATATAATATCTGGGACCTTCCATTTCAGTTCTTGGAAGGTCCCAAAGATTCATTTTGACCTGAAACAAAACAAAAATTTAAAATATTAAAATTAATGACAATTTAATTAGCTACTTTGGGTAAAATTTATGAATGTTCTGTATATTTATGAGAGTTTAATAATTGCTGTGATTGAGAATGCAGTTTGTGTGTATCCTGATCAATGTTTCATGCTGCCTATGTTTTATTAGCAATAAAAATAATGTTTTTGAGAATTGTATTTCATTCAAAATTTTTGAACAAAAAACTTCTATCAAAACTTGCTTCCAAATTGGCCCCAAGATATTTCCTAAAACAAAATGGATTGCTTAAGTTGCTGCCTTTGTGCATATGAAACACGATTCATGTCTGTTGTTCAGGCATTCAGTGAACATGCTCACTTTCCTATCTTCAATGTCAGATGTGGCATTGACCTCTGTCCGAACACCTCTGATGTTTCATCGTTGAGAAAACATGTATTCAGGAAGCATGCCCTAAATGTTAGAAACAGGGCTCAAGCTACCCAAACTATGGCCACGAATTATATTCCTACTACTAGTGGCAATGAGTCGCCCAGTGGATCGGACAGTGTTCCTGATAATGATGTAGAAGAAAATTCTGACATTTTATCACATCACAAAATTTTTTCTGCATATCAAAGAAAAACAAGGGGTCAGGGAAAAAAAAAAGTTATTGTTCAAGAATTAAAAACAATTGTGAACTGCATAAAAATGACTATTGATATCATGTATCCTAGTAATATCCCTGCTGATGAGAAAGTGAACATACTTAAGCCCTTATTGCAAATGAAAGTAAACCTCAAAGCAAACAATAGTGCACACAAGCAGAGAAAAATGTTCATAATAAAAGCAGTGTACTACTTCTTTTTTTATGGATATGGTATGCCTCTATTTAGACATCGTTTTCGGAGGGCTAGCCATTTTGAATACTAGTGCAGCTAAAATATGAAAATTAAATATCTATAATAAATTTTTAGACATTCACTTTAAAAGAATACACAACCAGATTTACGATCAAAATGCACGTCACTTCATTGCAACAAGCCAAGCAAATCGAAGCAACACAACTTACACAAGCTCACCATGAACTCCTCCTATCCCAGGCTTAGTCGGGCTTGCAAGTTCGTAAGATACTCGTTCGTTACGCGTTGTTAAGGGCGAGAAACAGATTAAATACCTTCTACCCCATCCGTTAGGCGTAGTTTTGTATCTAATATGCATTTTCACATGGTTTAGACCCATAAATTCTCAACTGCAATATTCAATTTACTCCAGGAAATGATGAATTTACTTTCTGACTTAAAAAAAACACAGATTTAGCGATATTTCAAAAAACAAACCTAGAAACCCAGAAGGGATCGAAAAAACTAAGATCTGGGTGGAAAACCCACGAGTGGGAGCCCCGCAATGGTTTCCGCGGTGCTTCATTTTGCGCGCTGAATTTATCATGTCGCCAGTTCTCACCTCAGGTACGGATCCACTGCCGCAATTTCTCGAGTCATGAACGCCAGTGTATCGGGGCCTTCAGTTACCACTCTTGACCGAAGGGAACAAACTATTGTTAAGTTTCAGATTTTCATATTTTACACATGTGATATTGACTTCGGGAAAATTAACTTCTAGTAATTTTGTCGGCAGAACGGATGGTCTGCAGTGCCCTTCATTAAGTGCTCAGTCTAATGAAGGAATCTGTAAGCTTTACCTCTATTCCAGAAGTAAGTTACAATGAATTCTTAATGTGATGTCTCAGTGCTTGCTGTTTTGATATAAGGAAAACTGAGGTGTAAAATGCAAAGTTATCTATTTAAACATCACTGTAATTTTTGGGTTTGTTTTCTTTGATAAATTTTGTTTCATCATGGAACTGAATCTATTTATTCTTATATAAAAGTAGTTTTTTCAAAATTCTACGGGTAAATGTATCAATTTAAACGGTTTTTAATTTTCATTACATTTTGGTCAGTTGTCTGAAGCTTATATTTCTAAATTACGAGTGTAGAAACTTATGACAGTTAGGTCATTAATATTGGTTTACTAATTAGTGTCTACTGAACACTAATGTCGTTGCATGTATTCTGCATGTCAGGGGGATGCGATTCTCCATGCTTATAGACCCCATGCAATTTTTTGTACGCAAACCTTCATCAACTACGTTTTTTTTCATTGCTATATGTACTTCTTGCCTACAACTAATGTTTACGCAACTTATTTATACATGCAAAAATTGCTTTGACTGTATCTGTTGATAATTGTGAAGCATATAAGTAGTAAGGGGAAAGAGCTTGCCGGCACGATTTATGATTTTTGGAGGGTTACAGCAATTAAAGAACGATCTTGTGAAGCCTCAAAATCCATGACTTTACGCATTAACTGGAAGAGTAAAAAAAATATTCTTATTATGCACAATTATTTCAATACTTAAAATGTTACGATCAAGAAAAAAATGATTTGCTACTGAAATTTTTTAAGAAGTATATAATTTCAATAAAACGTTTAAAATATGTAATAAACTATTTACAATACTTGAATCCCTGTGTGTGTATAGGCTGGTGTTTCAAATCTAGGTATTTACAAAGTCTTTAAAATACTTTTTCGGGATATAAACTTGGTTCAAATTCCTAAAGTATTTTCCCTTTAATGGGTGAACGTCTTTGTTTATCATTATGTAGCTATAAGGAATTTTGAAAGTATCACTGAAAAATTCAATAAATTCTTCTGAGGACATGTCTCCTGAGACAATGTCCATATGAATATTTCTTAAATCGTTAGTTGGTAATTCAAATAGAATCAATAGGTTTGCATTCGTTCGTATCGACTGACGAGGTAATAAATAATAATTTTGAGTCAAGTAAATCGAGCTGCAATTATTATGCCTCCCTCGGGTGTAAAAATTATCAGCTGGTGTCTGATTCTTTTCAGTTGCTATGTCATCGAATATAAACCAATTTTTTTTCTTGGCATCCACTTCACTAGGATCAGGAATAGAAGTGATATCTTCAAAATATTTAACGATTACCTTTGCGCTGCGTTTTACAGGTAAGCCTTCGAGAAATGTATCAATATTTCCACTACCAATTTTAAAAAGCTCAATTATTTCAGACTGTTTATAACCTTTTGAAAAAGCATTTTTAAGTAGTTTATATTCTGCTTGTTTTGTCGATTTACCATAAAGAAACAGGTTGGTAAAATCGATATATTCCTCAAGAAGAAGTCTGATCAATAAACAGGTTTTACCTCAATTCGATCTACCGACTATTACACACCGTAAAGAAGGTGAAGGAAAAATAAAATGATTCTTTTGATTATTTCTTTTACTGTCTTTCCACATATACACCATTTTATATAACTAATAAACTACAACTCATTTTCCAAAATTTATTTTCTGTTTGTAGCAATTGTAAACATTGTCTTTTTAAATTTGCTACGTCATTAAGTTCAATTCTTCAATGTTTTTTCTTCCTTATTGGTTGTCTCGTTGGGCAATAACGAGAGAAAAAGCTACCTTTGGAGTCATTAGAAACGTTACTGATTAATGTTTCAAGATGAATGATATTTGACTCTAATTGAGTAATAAATTCCTTATTTAATTCGACATCATTTTGAATTTGATTAACATTTAATTGCAATTGATTTATGTTTGCAGTATTGCGAACAACTTCTCTTTGAATGTCTGTAATAATATCTTCCATTTTATTAAGTTTAATTCTTCAACGTGTTTTTCTTTATTATTAAGTTCATCTATTAAAAAACATGTTTTTTTAGTTCAACATTTCAACGGTTTCTCGTCTCAAAGTATTCTCTTACGATATTAATCTATTTTTAATATCAGCACTGTCATCCTCCAATTTCTGCGATGACTGTTTCAATTTTTCTATTTCATTTGTATTTATGATTGTTTCTCTATCCTGTTCATGGAGATTATTTCTAAAAGTTTCAAGGTATGAACTCATGTCGTTGAATACTCTCTCGAGATTTGCGTAGTCTAATTTCATACTTTGTATTTCTTCTTCTTCCAACCTCTTTATCTCATTTTTCAAAAAGTCTGTATGTTCTAAAGTACCTGTTCGAATCACCTCTATTTTTTCCTCAGATATTCTACTATGTTCATCGAGATTTGTCATAATTTCACTGAGTTTTTCTTGAAAACCTGTAGTATTCTCATCTATAGATGCTTGGATAGAATCACTTCTGAACTGATAATTTTCATTGATAAGATTTTCTCGTACCTCTATATATTTTCTGAGATGAAGCCTCAAATTTTCCAAAACTTCGTCAACATATTTTTTGTTCGTAGCGTCAAATTCTTCGATTGGAAAAGAAATATTTGCAAGTCTTCTATTATTTAGATCGAAATTTTGATCTTCATCAAGATATTTAAAACCTATTCCAGGAGGTCCTGGTTGTAAAGATAAAAATGATTTTTTTCCTTGTTGTCCAAAAATATTTACGCCTATCATTTTTTATACATAGAATTTTCAATTCTCTAAATTTTCTCTAACTCTCATAGATATCAAATTGTTTACTCGGTCACTCAAACTTTCCACTTCCTGGTTTAATTTTACATTTTTATCAGTTTCATTCTGAAGCATTAATTTGAACTGACTGATTTCATTCTGATTTGAAATAATGTCTCTTGAAAACTCCTGGAAAAGACTTTCTACATCACTCAAGTTCTTGGCCAGTTCTTCCATTTTTCTTAATGGGACTGACTCTGCTCGTAATTCCATTATAATTTTGTTAAGATCATTGAATTTTTCTTCGCTGGATGAGGTTATGGTTGACTCTAAATTTTTCAGCTTATTGTCAACTTCAACAAACGAAGGTGCTAATGCTACAGTTCTTTCCATAACAAAAAGGTTTCTATCACTTAATTCAGTTAGATAAGCTTTTACTTTTTTCTTCAACAGTATTGTTCAGTGTTGATTCTAAATTATTCAGCTTTTCTTCAATTTGATCATTAAGTGATGTCTGCAAGCTCATTTCTTTTTCATTCACAACGTTAATTATACTAATTTCTTGTTCTTCAACTTTATTACTTATTAATAAGTTCTTTGAATCAATTTGATCATTAATTTTAGTTTCTAAAGTCTTCAGTTTTTCATCCATTTGATTTTGTATAACTGACTCTTGATTCTTAAAATTCTCTTGAATCTCAGGAATTTTAACATCAATCAAATTGGTTATCTTAGAGTCCACAACCTCAAATTTAGCTTCAACTCCTTTAATCTGATCGGTTAATGCTGACTCTTTAACTAACAGCTTTTCATCAATTCTAGTTTCAAAACCTGACTCTAGACTCTTCAATTTGTCCCCAATCTCTGGAATTTTTACGCCTGTTAGGTTGATTATGTTTGAATCAATGTTTTCAAATTTAGCATCAATTTCATCAATTTTCTTCATCAATGTTGAGTCTATGCTTGATAGTCGTTCATCATTTGAAACAATTTTTGGTTCAAGAGCAACGAAATTTTCAGATAAATCAGAAATTAACGTTTCTAAGAATTTAACGATTGAGTCTACATCAGAAAATTTCACTTGTAAATCTGTTTTCAGAGTCACATATTTCTCATCATACTCGTTTATAATTGATTCCAATTCAGTTCTTTCATTTTTGAGAGCTTCAATAGTGTCTTTCAATGACTCTATATTAGAATCTTCAAGTAAACTTTTTATTTGCTCTACATTCTGCAAAAGTCCTTCAGAATTATTTTCACTATTTTCATGTTCATGATTTTCTTTACAGGAAGGTAAAAAGACCAACTTTGCTGCATAAATATTTCCACAAGACATTTTTTAAAGAAAAAAAATTAACTGTAGTTTATTTTCTAAAAACTAGTTGGGGTTTTATACAGATCTAAAAGAATTGCATGAAAGCTTTCATTTTCTAAACGCTTCAGCATTTCTAGACATAAATGTCCACAAATTACATCACCTATTTTCTGAATTTTGTAAGTAGAGAAAATTATATCAACACAATCTGTTAAGTAGTCTTTAAATTCAACTGGATAAATCAAACCATAACTGTCATAGTAATAACATATGTTATCTTTCTTATACCAACAAGTCCAATGCGTTCCTAATCCTTTTTCAGTGTCTAAATTTAGGATTCCGCATTCCGTTTCTAAAGGGTGTTTAGGTAAAGTATCTCTAATGTAAATACCTCGAAAATTCGGAATTTTCAATATATTTACGTAGTATTCTAAATCATGTTTAGATAATGGTTGGTTAAGTATTATTTCTTTGGTGGTTTCAAGTAGAGACCCTTTCCACAAGGTTTTTTTTTCTCGGAGTTATCCGTATACCTGAACCTTTTTTACTTTCCATTGCTTCATTGTGCCTTTTAGTTTCTGACAAGAGTTTATCGTCAGCTTTTTTCTTATTAACTGCGGATGCTATTGCAGCAGCACCTCCAGCCAAAGAGCCAGCAGCCCCAAGGCCAGCTAATAAAGCTGGAATTGTAAATATAAAACCCCCTTTCGTCGCAGTATCTTTAGAAACAAAAGAAGTCTTTGTCTTTTTACAAATAATACACATACCTTTGACAAGTATCTTATTGTTCTTTGTAATTAAATATTGAGGATTATCAGTATCAGTTTTCTTCTTACACTTTACACAATACATTTTTTAAACATTATTATGTGAATATATTTTAATTTTTAGTAGTTTAAACTCATTTTATCACCGTCATATTGCAATCGAATTACTCTGTCAGATAGAATCAGTGCATATGCATGTGTATCATCAGGAATATTGGTTTTAAATTCTGCTTTAATTTTAATATCAATTGTAGTTTCCTTGATACGTTCATTTTGTCTGCTGATATCAAACACATAGATGGGATACAAATATTTAAAGTGTCTGTATTCGATAGCACAATTTTCATTAGATACATAATCTATTAACATCTTATAAGCTGTAGCATAATTATTAGAATCGAAATCAATCTGTAAATTGTGATCAGGGTATCGTTCATTATTCAGCTGAACATATGCATTCGTCAAGTTACAATGATCGAAAATTGCATTGTTTACAGCTTGTGAATTAGCTTTCTTAGTTGGGAATGCTAAAATTATTTATCGAGGTCTTTGAGATCCTGAATTTGGAGTTAAAGTCCAATCTAAGAATTTCTGTTGAGAGTTTACAATGGTTTGTTCCAACTGTCTATTCAAATAAGGAATAGGTAATGTTATTTTATCCTTAATTTGACGATATAGCTTTATTTTATACTCATCAGACAGTTTGTAAGCTGGCATTTTCCAAATTAATTTTGTAATATTAATTTTACCATCAACTACTTTATCTTGCTGGTTTGCATCTTTCTCATCCGATTTGAATATAGCATTAGAATTATCACCTCTTCTTAAAGTCAGAGCATGTTTCACTCCATAAATAACCTTCTTATAATTTTCACAAAATCCAAACACATGTTCAAGTGGGATAGCAGCGCTGAATTTCCCATTAGCTGAACTTAAGTAGTCATTTCGATCGCTAAATCCTTCGTTTGACTTTTCATTCTTCTTAGTATCGACGCTCCAGAAAAATATCATGTTTTCTTTAACATTTCGGGGATAGCTAACTAATCCTTTTAGAGTTGTTGTAATTCCAGGGTAACTATAACCTTCAATTTCTTCATCTCCAATTCTGTAAGAAACTCTATCAAACAAATGCATTAATCCATTGTTGATTATTGTTATTTTTTCATCTTTAAGATTATAATCACTTCCAACTTCTTTATTCAAAGCTCCTTCTATATAAATAAAACTTTTACTAGGTAATACGAACTGATCTTGATTCTGGATAATGATCTTGATATCGTTATGTTCACGATTCAGATCAGTACCTATTTGTGGTTCATAGTTATGCGTTTCATTTTTTTCAATTGATTCATCAACTTTAATGTTTTCATTCCATCTTAAAGAATCCATTTTTTAAAGATAATTTTATCAAGTTATCTTAATTTCTAGATCTTAGGTGTACTCGAACAGTTACTTCTTCACCTCTAGTATTCAGAGCATGTCCATTTTGATCAGTAAGCCAAATTCTCAAATCATAGAGTAAAGGTTGATATATCGGTAGATAAATTGGTTTATTTGGATTTTCTACAATTTTATATCCCGGTGGGACGTTTGGGAAACAGGAATATAAAATATTATGCAAAGAACCGTTAAGGTATGAGCCGTTAATTGCATTACAATGAACGAGTATTGAGTTAACAGACATTATGTTCACTATATTTATACTTTCATGTTCTCCAACACCTTCTAAGATAATTTCTCCAAATCCCAACGTTGTATTTAAAGATTTTTCTTTATTGAAAAATACTTTTAACGTAGATGAATGGAGAACTATGACGCATTTCAAAGTATTAGTATTTGCTTTGATTTCAATAAAGCCTGCCAATGTTTTTTGAATGAATTCGTTTATACTTTCTATTTCATAACATCCTATTGGAAGTGTAATTACATTTTCAACACCATTTAATTCATAATGAAATTTATTATTATTTTCATCAATGTTAGGAATAGAATGATACATGTCTAACCCAACCAGTGCCATTTCGTGAAATAAATTTTTGTTCAATTCTCTCTATTGCTAAAGTTTATAAGTTTATAAGTATAAACTAAAGTTTATACTTATGTCACTTTTTCTTTCACTAATTACAATGCTTTGAGATTCCATTTTTTAAACAATAAATCATCAAACACCTTTACTTCAGCAGTATTTAATAGACCTTGCTTTAAAAGTTCATGCGTAAGTATTTGCAGTTCATTAAAAACTCCTGTATTTCCAGCGGTAAACGAACCGAACAATAACTGGTGTCTTTTTACAAGATCATTGATGTTAGATGGTAATACAATAATACCTGATCCTGAAACGTCTGAATCCTCTCTGTGAGGATGACGAGGAGGTATAGGAGAAGATGTAGGAGAAGGTATAGGAGTAGGAGTTGGTCTAAAAGTAGACCTTAGTGACGGGTCGAAAATTGGTCTCAGACTTGTAGAAGGAATTTTGTGTCGACTCAAAATTGACGATTCTACTACTCTTGAGCTGAAAGGACTTGGTTCAGGGCTTGATTCACGACTTGATTCACGACTTGATGGACTTGCTGATCTAATTGTTTCAACTGCATCTTGAGCTTTCTTTCGTTGAACTATTCGATAGAAGGGTTTGATAAATTTAGAATATTTCTCACCCCTATTTGCTTTTATGGTACCGTCTTCCTTCAAATAAGCATCAGTTGAATACAACATTTCATAATAATTATTTTTATCTTCGTCCCTAAAATCAATAGGATTTTGCTTTGTTAATAATTCCCATAATCCAGTTGTGCCTTCGTATACTCTATCTCCAATTTTCAAATCATTACCCAAAGTATCTACCTTTTTATTTCCTAGCATAACTTTACTTCCATCCCAACGAATGCCATAAGCTTTGTCATACTCATTTCCCGGTTTCCATGCAAAACGCAAGAAATTCAATGCGATAGGCCCAACTATGGTGTTGGATTCAGAATTTGGCAAAGCTATTTCTTGGATAGATTCAAGTTTTTCATGAGGTAGATCTTTTATTGCCAACCTAGTTTGTTTAGTTTCGTCAACAATTTTAGATAAAGGTTCAATCAATGGTTTGTAAACTTTTTTAACATCATTGTATAAATCTTGTTCGATTATTCTATCATTTTTGAATTGCTTTTTCAAACTCTTTGCTAAGTTTAGTAAATCTGATTTAGTTTTGATATCAATCAACGCCATTTTTTAAAGAGAAAAATTCAAAAAGACTTTAACTTAATATAAGTTCACTCTGAACTGACATTAAGTTCAGTTGCTGAGATCCATGAAGGTTCATCATAACCTTTCCACTTGACCAGAAGTTTTCCTTTACTCTTCTTGAGAATTTTCTCAATTGCATAAACATCACTAGTATATTTTGATAGTTCTTGTTCATAAAAACTTCCTTTTATTTCTTCACCATCCAAATCTTTTAATCTATAAGTAATTGGTTCAGTAGACAGTATTTCGGATACAATGAATAACTCATTAGTGAAATTTGGCAAATAACCCTTCCGAAAGTCTTTCCGTTTCTTGCTTATTCTTACTCTATCCCCAATTTTGAGTTTCGGTGATGTGAAAGTTGGTTCTGTTGGAGGGAATAAGTTATCATAAACCTTTTTACTGTTCTTTTCCAATGATGCTTGGTTAGGTGTCATTTTTATTGTTCTATGATAGCTATTATTGTAATTTTGCATTAAATCTTGTAAAACATTCACCCATTTTTTAGTTTTCATGTGTGTAAAATATTTCCACATTTTAGTTTTTAACGTCCTGTTGAAGCGTTCCACAACTTGAGCTTTGGTTTCATTTTCTGAACTAAACCACTAAATGTTATGTTTCTTGAATAGTTCTTGAGTGGATTTATTTGTAAACTCTAAGCCTTTATCTGTCTGAACTTTAGAAGGAATTCGTATTTTAAATAGTTTTTGAAAAGAAGTTTTGATTTCTTCACCTGTATTCTTACTTATTGAAATCGCCCATGCATATTTACTGAAAATTTCAATTACTGTTAAAATGTAATTTTTTCCTTGATCTTTATAGTTTTGCATGTCAACCAAATCAGCTTGCCATTGATCATCAATTTTTGATACCTTCACCCTTCTCGTTTTGAAATTATGTTTTATTGGTTTATGTAGAGTGTGAGTTTTTTGAGTTTCTAACCAATTTCGTACGAGAGTTGAAGATAAGCTGGATTTTTTAACAAGTTGATTCATTCCAGTATAACCAGTCTTTGGATTATTATATAAGTCATTCAAGATTTTATCGCTCACTGATGTGAGCGTGTTTGAAAGTTTTTTGTCGACGAGAGGCCCATTCCTGCCCAGCTCTTACCTGCCATAATTGCGTTAACTAATTTAGCATCTTGTCGAACGTATTCTGATTCATTTGGATCAGTTGCAATTTCAGCGGCTCTTTTTGCTAGAATATCATCAGCATAATTTCTGTCTTTCGTTGTTGGATGTTGTGAATAAAATATGTCATGATTCTTACAAGCCTGATCGAGTGAGTTAACTCCTCGATAACCTTCTTGAATTCGCTTCTGCACCTTAGTTCCTGGACCGCAAAATGAGTAGGTATGTTTATTGTTGAATGAACCGTTCGGGACTTGTTCAGATTGAACATTAGATGGTAATTTCAAATGCATTTCAGGTAATGGAAGTTTTCTAAGTAATGTATTTACAATACCCTTCCCAGTTTTTTCTTCATTAACTATTGATTTCAAATCACTCAAATACTGTTCATTTTCAACAGATAATAAATCTTGGTTATAGAAGTCATTATTGTTGTAGATAATCATTTTTTATACTTTATTTATTGAATATATTTTATAGTGATTTAATGCTAGTGTGTTGATACCATCTGGTAATATATATCGCTTGTCATCATTACCATTTAATGCAACCTTATTTATTTCTTTAGTATATAATTCGTGGTTAACACTTTGGATATTATACATCGTTTTGTATATTGTTTCATTATCCAATGCTCTTTTATATTCATCCATTGTGATATTGTGCTCAGTTATGTTCTTACTTACACCTTTTGCTTGCTTACTCACGGAATTTTTCATCTTGTAACAATATAGTTTTGCTCTGAGACCGACGAATTCTTCAATTGGTATTCCACACGTTTCGTCTTTCATTTTCCCAATCACTTTTATATTTTTAGTTGAATATAGGAAGTGTTCTTTAGAATAGTTTGATGTATCATACAAGTCTTTATTTCTTTCCATATCTTTGTCCAAATCTTTTGTTTCGATATCATAACATAATGAATCTGTATCTGTGAACAACTTTGCCTTATTACCATATTTCTTTTTAATATGATTATAATGGAAATCATACATTAATGTTTTACTTATATCTAATACAGATAACCCTACGTAGATTGGTTTATCAAATTTCAGTCTTTGTTTTTGCATATGACATGCTATCAAATTTTCTGAGAATATTTTAAAACTGGTAAAGTTTGGTTTATTTGCTAATTTAATTAATTCTTTCTCTGACTTTACCAAACACACATCTACTCTATTTCTAATATTTTCCATTGTTTTACCAAATACTGAATTGTTCATCAGCTTGTAGAAGTCTTTTTCAAATTCAGATTTAGCTTGCTGACGCATTTTTGTGTTGATATCAATATATGATTTCATCCATGGACTTTCATCAAACTCTAATATTCTATGAATTTTCTCTAACTTCAATCCTAGATCTAGATATTGTGTTAGAGATTTAAGATGTACAACATATTTTTCTCGTTTTCCAAGATGTGGAACTAATTTATTTACATCGTTTACTTTGATATTTTCTGGAGCTAATGGTAAATCATTATGTAGAGCATGTATGTCTTTTGGATAACTTAAATCCACTTCTAATATATAACCTTTATCTGCTTTGAGTTTCGACTTTGGATCTTTCCATTTAAAGTTACCAGTAGGTAATGATCGACACATAGCCCAGCCGTAAAGATTATTTGCATCAATATATGTGATAAAACTATTTGGTTTTCCTTTATCGAATGTTTCTGGAATATATGGATTGTTTGCCTTTGCATATCGTGTTGATATTGTAGAAATCCCACCTCTTATTCCTTTTTCGATCAATAGTAGCATATCAGGATCTTCAAACAAGTCCAATTCTATTTTTGTATGTTTCAGTAGAGCATCGAAAGACAATCCTGGAGCTGTAAAATAATGTGCTGGATCTATAGAATAAGTTTTCATGCATGTTAGTCTAAATTGTTCAAATACTTCTTCTAATAATAATGTATCCACTTTTAGATATAAATTATGGTAATCTTTGAATGTTCTACAATTAAAAGCTCTCCACACTTTGAGTGCATGCTGATATTCATCTTCTGAAATATTTTTATTATTTAATCTACTGTAGAATTCACTTTTAGCTGGTAAACTATTAACGTTCATTTTTTCATGTCTATTTACATATTCATACGGATAAATACCGTTTTTGTTGATCAACTCTAATTGTTCTTCATTGAGAAAGAACTTCGACAATTCTTTGTGCTCAGATAAATTCTTTGATAGTTTATCCAGAGACGAAGGTAAAAACCTGTAGCTGTCTAAAAACCGTAAGTCTCTGGTGATATCTTTAATTTTTCCTGTATGTTTACATACATAAAAATCAACTTTTATGGTTTGTGTAAAACTAATATATTCTTCATCTGTTAGTGGAATAACGTTCAACTTTCCGGATATTTTCCCCAAGTCTTTCACGAACAAATGAGCATCGTAATTAGACAGATTATGTAAAAACACCGGTATAAAATTTGGATTTCTAATTTTTAAATTACATTTTAAATGAGCTGGACCTCTGTAATGACCTGTCAAATGATTGTGGTCTCTAACTTTATAATTATCTTCCGTAAATTCTCCGCCACATACATAACATCCTGTGGCTTCTTTATATTCTTCGAATTTATCTGATGGTAAATACATTTTCTTATTCATTTTCAACAGACTATAAATTCTCTTGGTCTCTTTTTCTAAATATTCTACAAACTTTTGGGAAGCATCTTCACCATTATATATTTCTAAACGGGAATATTCATCTGCTTCACATTTTGTATAGCAACAGAATGAATTAGTATTGTGCTTCTGAATGTTCATGGTGTAACTTGAGTTTTGATTTGGTTGACACGTATCTATTTTTGTCAATGTTGATTCGAAGTCAGCATAAATTGCAAAAGGATGTCTAATTGTTTTTTGGTAATGTTTAAATTTCAATTTACCTCCTTCAAGCACATACTTTGTTGGAGTGTGAACTGAGCAATCATCTTTATGTTTATCTAGAATATCTGATCTTCTAAAAACTGATAAACAATACGGACATACATGTTTCGTGTAATGATTACTGGTTTTACAAAAAGGACTTAATGATTTCATGAGAACATAGTGAGTCGTGTTTGTATCTCTAATCAATAGTAATGATACCACATCTTTATTCTTTGATGTTGATATTCTAAGTGGACACAATTCATTATTATAATTAAAACTATAAACGTTAACGGAAATGTTATTATTTTTTTCGAATTTGGTTATACTTTTTAGTTCTACGGGGAACCTTATATCAGAAAAATTAAGTTTTTCGGCTTCAGCTTTTAGTCTTTTAGAAATTCGATGACCGTTTTTTTCATCTAGACAGAAATATCTCGCGATACACCATTTGAAGCATTCGTTGTCGGTGTTTTGTATATTTATTAATTTATAATTGGGATTTCGAAACTTCTCAGGTAATTCAATATAGCTTGACCCTGTAATCAGTTTGTATTCAACGATTTTCAAACTGAACTCAAATAATTATTCAACTATCCAACCAGATGAATTTCTTGTGAATTCATCGATTTTATTAACAACCTCTTTGTGTAAATTTGCAATTTCTATGTATCCTTTTGATGCTGTCACAAATTTACCAGAGTTGAAATACGCTTGGCAGCGTTGCTTCTCATTTTCTAACTTTGATTTATAAAATTGCACTTTTAAATTAAGCTGTAACTTGAGATTGTCAAATGCTTGATTTTTTATTACTTTTTCAATTTCAGGTGTGAAATTTCTAAGAAATACCTCATAATCCTTGATTGAAATATCTCTGTAATCATACTGTGAGCTCATTCCATTTATTGCCTTTGTAACTTTTCTAAATTTACATCCATACACATTCCGGAAATGTTTCAATGATTTTCTATGACTATAGATATTTGTCAGGTGTTTTTTACATATGTCACAATATTTTTTTGACTTATTTTTACGTAGAGTGAAGAATTTATTAGATATTAACATATTATTAGTGTTTTTCATATGTGTCAGTGTCTTCTCATGTTTGTTAAAGTTTTTAATAGATACATTACAGATATTACAGAATACATTGAATGGTTTATTCATTTTTATAAGATTCTTATCTGAGGGTATTTTTTTTTCAGGATCAAATGAAGTCAATACTTTCTTTGAGTGTATTTTCGAGTTTTTATGTTGAGTGACGAATTTATTAGATATTAACATATTATTAATGTTTTTCACATGTGTCAGTGTCTTCTCATGTTTGTTAAAGTTTTTAATAGATACATTACAGATGTTACAGAATACATTGAATGGTTTATTCATTTTTATAAGATTCTTATCTGAGGGTATTTTATTTTTTTTCAGGATCAAATGAAGTCAATACTTTCTTTGAGTGTATTTTCGAGTTTTTATGTTGTCGTGTTTTTTCATTGTTATATAATGTATATACATCTGATGATTTATCATATACCATTTTTAATACAATAAAAGTTCAACTAATTTGAAAAGCGTGAGTTCAGTAGTAGCACCTCCTTTAAGTACTCAGGTGAGAAAGCATCTGAAGTGAACCCGGAAATTTTTGCTCCTTATCACAAAAATTTCATCATGACGAGCAATTGGGGGTGTTAAATCTTGCATCATGTTTTGCAACCGGAAAGTATTTAGGAAGATTGCATCATGTTGTACAACCGGAAAGTATTTAAAGGGGATTGCATCATGTTTTACAATCGAAAAGTTTTCAAGAAGATTGCATCATGTTTTACAGCTGGAAAGTATCTAAGAAGATTGCATCATGTTTTACAACCGGAAAGTATTTAAGAAGATTGCATCATGTTTTACAACCGGAAAGTATTCAAGAAGGTTGCATCATGTTTTACAATCAGAAAGGAGATTGCGTTATGATGTACGGCACAAATGTGAAACTTGATAAGAATTCATAACTATATTTTAAAGATTATTTGACATGCTTAAAAGCATACACTCATTATACCCTTGATAATCTTTTTGACCTAAATATTCAGCGAAAGATTCCCATCCTATATTTGTATACATTAGTTTCTTCTAATAAATTTTCTATAGTTGTGAAGAAAACGAGAAGATTTTGAGGGGATACCTAAACGTTTTATTGAAATTATATACTTCTTAAAAAATTTCAGTAGCAAATCATTTTTTTCTTGATCGTAACATTTTAAGTATTGAAATAATTGTGCATAATAAGAATATTTTTTTTACTCTTCCAGTTAATGCGTAAAGTCATGGATTTTGAGGCTTCACAAGATCGTTCTTTAATTGCTGTAACCCTCCAAAAATCATGAATGAGGCTTTGTGGCTTTTCAAGGTCGGTCTTTAATAGCTGAAATCCTCCAAAAATCCTAAATTGTGCCGGCAAGCTCTTTCCCCTTACTACTCATATATAATTTATTTGGATTTTCTCAATCGAATTATCGTTCTAACCATCTACTAAATGCGTTCCACTAGACCAGTGGTATTAAGTGCGCGGCTCGAGAGGACTCAATTTACGGCTCTCGAAAAATAAGCAAATTATTTAAGGGGACCGACCCTCCTACGGACCTTTTCTTTATTATTAAACCTAGAGCAATGAAATTTGGTATACTGATAGTAAATGCAATTGGGAATTCGTAAAAAAATGCGATTTTTTCCATAGAAAACGAGATATTCAAGGAAAACGAAATTTTAGGGGGTTCAAAATGCTTCTTGTCCGACAGTTTATGAGCTACAGTGATGATTTTGGTATCATTGAATGCGGACAGACGTGGAAATTCCTATAAATCAAATGGTTTTTCCCAATTTTCCAATTTAACACGTGAACTGCGATGGGTCAAACTAAAGTTCAATATTCAATTCAAATTTAAAGTCAATTGTGGTAACCAACTTTGAAAATAGCAAACATTTACTGGATCGGGGCTTCATTTAGTTTTCATTAATTATTAATAAAAAATGAGTTAGTGACTGCCGGTGGGCCAGCAGCACTATGAAAATCACCTAAGTGACCACCGGTGGGTCCCTTCGCCGGAAATTTCTTAAAAAAAATTTAAAAATTCGAAAACAAACTCTGTCATCGCAAAACGTCGGATTTATGACGTCATAACTTTTGAGCATAAATTTATTGTGAAAAACCATTTGATTTAATGAAAATCCCTTGTTTTCCCCCATCCAATGATACCAAAATCCCCACTGTAGCTGAAAAACTGTCATAGAAGAAGCATTTTGAAACCCCAAAGTCCATTGTTTGCATTATAAGCAAAACAAAGAAACATAAACAATAGTAATTAAATTTTTATTAAATTTTTGGTTAAGGTTAGACCTCTGAAATCATTATAGAATAATCCAGAGACATAGGAAATGACATAGCAACGTCAAGCCGTGAAGAAAGTGCCAAAGGGGAGCTGTAACATGGTAAAATATCCCCTTCCCACTTCCCTCCCCCCCCTCATTCTTCAAACCTCCGTAACGGGCGAAAGAGTGAACGTACGAGTCTCATTTTTCACAGGCTGTACCTAACCATTTGCACTTCTTATAGCAGCAAAAATCCCAGTTTCTCAAGAAATCTCAAAAACAAGGATTCCTATGGGGGACGGTGTCCTTAATATATAATATATATATACGTTAAATTGCAGTAGCTACGGTTCTCTGAATAAATGCGTTTAACTGAAGTGGCTGTCTTGTAAAAATTAGTGAATAACACTGCACTAGACTATATATTCCCAGAATTGTGCTGACTGTCTACTGTATTCGAAGGTTTTCCATTCTTGAATAGAACGCATGAAAGCCTAAAGTTTTGAGGCATGATGATAATTGTTATCAATTTGCCTTGATGAATTTTTCTTCATATGCAGTTACCTTCATATCAAAAGTATAACAAACACGTCATGCTACAAGATTTTATAAAATTCAGTTCATGTTCTAAAGAAGATTTTTAATTACATTCTAATTCAAGTTGCTGGTCAAGACATACTTCCCAGGTAGCAAGAAATTATTAGACCAATATTGGGTTGATAATTATTTATTGACCAGATATTGGAATCTTGGATTACAATAATAGGCTATTAACAAAACAATACCGAAAAAAGATATATATATTTATGATATCAACTTGTTATTGGGACAATGTAGTAAATAGTTTTATTTCGAATATTAAACCAACAGTGAATATATATATGTACGATATTCATATAAGTGGAAACTATCTCTTAATAATTAAAAATCCCGCAATTTAATAAAATTTGTTAAAACATAAATTATTATTTTCCAAACATTGGGTTGATATCGTACACCAATAAATGTACCAATAAAGTTAATGAATAGTTATTTCCGTCATTAATGAGTGCAGATATATTTGACCGATATCAAGAAATGTGAATACGTTACAATAACATGTATATTCAGAATTACTGTAATCACAGGTTCACAGTTCTTGTTTTTTTAGTCGTCCAATGAGTTTCGAAGGTCTAGTTTTTTCAAAAATATATGCTAAAATCGTTTGCCATATGTTACTAAAGCAATAAATGTCTATATTTTGAATTAAGATGATATAAAGTCATTTATATAGATGATATAAATGATTTAATATCGTAACGATGGCATTGAGTAGGCCTATTCCTAACATATAACCCATTTGGCATGCATAATTCATTCAGTAAAGCGCTTACGTGGAATTTTTCAACCACGCATATATATGCTGCTTAGGTTAACGTAGCGTATGTGGTTGTTGAGTCTGATTACATAATCCGGTATTGACGTCATTCGACTGAAAAAAATCACAAAGTATGGTTATATTTACCGAAACTAATTCAGTTCTATGAAAAAAGCTATCTAAAAATGTCAAAAACACAAATATATATATTTTAGAGGGGTAATTTTAACGACTAATCGGTTTATTGCTAATGCAGCCCTGAAGTCGGACGTCTTGTGTGCGATATGTTAAGCTCAACCGCAGCATGACTCAGGAGTGAATCGCGGTAATTTGAATTTAGTGACTGTGTAATGTGGAGTAGAGGCTGTGCCTTCATGGTTAGGACATTCATTGCTTAGCTATCAGCAGCAAGAGTGCAGTTTACGTGATTTTAAATTCATTTAAGTAACTGAAGCAAACGTGTTACCTTTTTTCGTTTTATTAGGGTTTCAACAACTATATTTTTGAAAAGAAAACATTCCCTGCGCTTCAAATTTATTCGAACTACGCGTAGATAAACGGCTTTCATAAGCCTCGTCCAGACCTTGCGTTATCATATTGCCTGTGATCGTCGCAGTGGCGTTGCAAAAGAACCGCTCCTGACCAGACTGGCTTGACTGACTGCATTAGCAGTCAGTTTTCAGTTATCATTATCAGCAGTCTAAAAAATGATTTAGATCCTTAATTTCTATTCATACATGGTTATCGTAGTACATGAGAGGGGAAGGATGTTTAATAACGACGATGCGCTGTGCGAAGCCGCAGAGACTATAGCCGCGGAGAGATCGGGAGCGCTACAACCTTCCTCAATGCCTTCCGCTATCACACTGACCATGGAGCTAGGATATATGGAGGGAGCATAGCGCACTCCGATCGGGCTCAAATTGGCTGCAAAAGCTGAAAGACTCGGGCACTGTCAAGGCCTGTGACGTCACAATTCTGAGCCAACCACAGACGCTTGGCTGAAGTTGGCTCCACCCACCTTCCCTACAACCCCTCCTCTCATTTTCCAAAGCAAGATTAGTACCACACCACATGTCAACGGGTGAGGTGTGCGTGCAAGTCGCTCTAATTTGTTATAATCAAGGGCCTGTAATCTCTATGGTTTTCAACTCTTAATGTATCTTTGCTAGTAATTTTGATATTAAGTGTCCTCAAGTGAGGAAACACATTTTATTATCTTTCGGAGTCTTAGAATCTCAAATTAATGATTAACTATGATTCGATTAACTCTACAGCTGGAAGAGCATTCAGCTCGCGTGTGCGCACTCTAGCGTAGTCAGTAGGTAACTGTCTCCCATGCTGACGTCACACTTGCGAGACGGCTATTGGTTACCACAGAAATAGGAGAAATCTCAAAAACTGGTTCTTTTCACAGACGGCTATGCTCCCTCCATATATACTCCCTCCACGACACTGACTGGCCACGCAAACGACAAGAATCGTGTACGTTCAACTTCGTGGTGAGCTTGAAAAATCTTCTTTCCGAGCGGTCGGAGAGCTATCTGCAGTTCGTCTAAGCGGCATCAAGCAACATTGTAACGCAAGGTCTGGACGGGGCTTTACTCTCATCACAAACAGAGTAGACATAATTTGTGGTACAACTCATTGTAATTCAGTTGTTCATGAATTAATGGTCCATAGAAATCTATATTCAGCATTCGTCATATTCGAGTTACTGTGCAGTGAAGGGCATGAATAATAGGCGTGACAAACCTTGTTCTGAACGCATTGATGACAATGGCGACCTCACACGATTGGTACAATTGAAAGTGTGGGAAGCATTGAAGAATTTTTTTCCAATTATTGATCTTGTAAATGAAGTTATAAATATCGTTTATCAAGACATGGAAAATATTTGTGGAACGATTTTTTTTAACATGGCAAAAAGTTTTACAAGGGTGACAAAAACATATGTAGTATTTGCTTGGAAGGCTTCTCATTTAAAGTGTATTTTATTGAAAGTTTGTAATTTTACTATGTGTGTAAATATCCACAAATGTGATAGCTTTCAAATGTGATAACTTCAATATTATTTCTTTAATTTTCTTGTTTCATTAATTGATTCAAGTTTTCCAATTCTTACAAATTTTTTGATGTAATAGCTCTATGTATTGTACATATGTATTCTTAATTGTTGATAAGTGATATTAATGTTTTTAACTATTGTTCTCTATATTTGTAATAGTACTTCTATTTTTCTTTTTTATTGTCCAGACCAGCTAATTAACGGTTTATTCATTAAAATTCTGTGCAAATACTACAAAAATGAAAAAGAATTATTATTATTTCATTCACATAAGTGTGAAGGAAAGCGCTATTTGTGAAGCGAAGACAATCATCGATTTCCAATTTTCGCTGCTTAAATATTGTTAATTAGATCGAAATAAGCAATTTTTCTTCACTGCACTTTCGGGGCAAATGAGTTTTTAACGAGTTATAGCGGTAGGTTTAGTTTCGTCTATGATGACAAATGCGCTCAAAAAACAGCTTCTCATCGATTTTCGAATTTTTGTTGCTTGAACATGGTAATAACATCGAAATAAAGTACTTTTCTTCTATACACTTTTTGCGGCATATGAGTATTTTACGAGTTGGAGCGGTAGGTTTTATTTTTTGCGCGATTGAGCTGTTAAAGTACGTTTAAGTACTTTGTAATTTATTATTTGGCGGCCCTGTGGAGCCTGCGGAGCCTGAACCCACTTCTAGGATCCTTTAGTTAATAACACAATAGAAATTATCACTCAAAAATAACGAGTTATAGCTGTATGTTAACTTTCGTCTTAGATGCCGGGAACGGGCTCGATGATTCGAGGGCGTTCGATGGCAGCGTCCATTGCAGTGTTGCCAGACGCCGTGCTCGATGAATTACTTCCCGTTTCAAACACTGGAGTTGCGGTAACTTATTTACCGCTATGACTTGTTGAATACTCATTTGCCCCCTAAAGTGCATTAAAAAAATTGTTTATTTCGATCTAATTAACTATGTTTAGGCACCGAATATTAGAAACTCGATGATTGTCCTACCCTTCACATTTACCAGGAAAGATGTACATCCAAGCTAGCAGAAACTCTACTCAATGACTCGCAAGATTGCCAACATTCCTCCCTTTGGAACGTTTTTGCTGTGTGGTTAGGGTTGCCTAAGCTCACTTATAATCTAATTTTTTTTCCGGCATTTTGGTAAGTATCAATGTTAGTGCCTGTTAGTGAATGACATGTATGGTACCATATTAAATTTTGAACCACACGTTATTCATTAAAGAAGTCAGCCACAATGAGTGGGCTATGGCACCCATGATACCCTTTCGTAATGCTCATTTGCAAGTGACGAAACTTTATTTGCTTACGTTCAATAAATTATATTTGCATGAACATTTTGCTCTTTATAACACTTTTCAATGTAAAAATTAAATTCTTGCAAATGGGGGGAATGACGTTCAGAAATCTACCCAAGAGATCCCAGTGAGAGTCAGAAAACATATACTGATCTACGAGGAGCTCAACTTCTGCTCTTTCTATGAGGTTACCCAGTCAAACTTTTTTGCCAGGGCATGCATAATTTTCGCTGCCCAAGCAATTCAATTACTTGGGCGGCGAAAAACATGCATGCAGGCTGCAAAAGTGTTAGACTGGATATACAAGTACGAGTTCAAACAGTGATGTGGATTGGCGCAAATGACAAGGATGGTAACTTGAACGTTTTTAAATTAACTTATTTTATCATACCAAGTGAATGAATACTGCTTGCATTATGTTGTTCCAATGCTGTGCTTGCTCACTTTTAATGACTAATCAATTTTGTGAGGGATTATCTGAATTAGTTGGCCTATCTTGTCAAAGGGACCAGAAAAGGCCAAAATGTTTAATTTCTAGAGATTTATGTTGTCTTAAATTAATGTAATGAAAAGAACCATATAGTTTTTTCACTTCAATTCTTTCCACCTCTTAAAGATGCATGTGTATAGAGACGCAGGTAGATTGCAGCTAAACTTTTCCTGTGACCATCAATAAATCACGTTTTTATATTCCTCTTCACTTTGAAAAGCATAAATCTACAGTAATACTACCATCTATCGTACATTGTGCAACAAATGTGAAAAGGTATAATTATTTTTCAGTTATATCATATGGACCCCATGTCAATCCCACATCTGTGTCTACTTGGGTATTGTTCGATTGTGCTGATATTTTGCAAACCATGTTTTTATGTTATTTCCTAAGTTTTTTATGTCCTGCTCATCATTTCACGAATCAAAACTGGATTGACCATTTTCACCTCCCTATTAGGTATGTATATCTAGGTAGTATTTAGCTACTAGTAAGCTAGGCTAATATGCAAGTATCCACACATTAAGAGTTATAATGGTGATGTAAAAATAATGGTGACATAAAAGTACTGGACTTATATACATATATATACCTAGAATATTATACAAACCTGAATGGTAAGTATCCCTTTTAAAGGAGACCAATTCAAATTTTTTTTTAGTTTGAACTTAATCTGAAGCTACACTGACAGCATTTTTATTTTGTTTGTTGTACAAACTGTATTTGTATTTTTTTTAGTTCGAATGTTATAGTTTTAATTCAAATTGTAATTGAAATCATGTATTTGTTCAAATCAGTAATGAATATATTTTCACGCACATTGGATTTAGTATGACCTTAAGAAATTTTGAAACAAGCTCGCTAATATTCTTGAAGGAGTCATAATTTTTGTATATTTTTCAGCTGTAACAGTCACCTTTAATCCAGTATGTACCTCAGTTTTTTATTACTTGAACTTAATGTAATTAATAACTAAATTGGCTGCTCTTGAACATTAGCATTCGTGCCACAATGAAGGATTTGGGCTGTCCTGAAACCCTCATGAATACCAAGATGTACCGTACTGACTATTAGTCGTGAGCAAAACCGGTCCCTCACTCTTTTATAATACAAGAACGCAGTTTCATTCAAGAACAAAATACTGGGAACTCGATTAGCTACATGTTTTCAATTTAATGTAAACTATGTAACCGCGTTCTTATTTTTACTTGCAATGAACCGAATTACTGTCGCCACAAAACGAGCGGCTATCACTTTTGTAATTTTTTCAGTACGTATTAATATAATTATAGCTAGGTAACTAATTTGAAATACATCACTTATGCGCATTTTTGAACTAAAATGATACATCTTGGAGAGACACAATTTTTTTTTCAGGTGAAACGGGATCAAACCGCATGTACAGGTTTCCCGACCACTGGTACGTGCAACACAAAATTTGGACTTCTGTAGTCTACGATGCCAAAAAGATTTGTAATCATGGATTTTAGATATATTTGGATTGCAGTTTTATTCATGGTCTTGTAGGTATGTACATCAGATAACATAGTTATCAGAATTATATATATTTCTCGTCTTTGAACACTTTTGAATATTGATGTGATATTAGAAATTAATTATTAAGCCAAAGTGTTGTTTGAGGAAACACCTCAGTATCAAGTCAATAGTGACACAGTAATTAGCTGATACTGGGTTGAAAATAAATTATTATTGGGGCAAATATTTCACCAATATCCACTTGATATCAGAAAATAAGTATTGGGCCAATATTTTTCTAAGGAACACCTCAATATCAAGTCCATAGTGACACAATAATTAGCTGATATTGGGTTAGTGAAAATATGATTATCGGGGCAATATGTTTTACCAATTTCAACCTGATATCAGAAATTGAGTATTAAGCCAGTGTTATTGTAGGGCACACCTCATTATCAAGTCAATATTGACATAATAATTAATTGATATTGGGTTGATGATAATATTGTTATTGGGCCAATATGTTTTTCCAATATCAACCGAATTTTCAAAAATAAGATATTGCCCCAATGTTCATTTTGAATATCCAGTCAATATTGAGACTGTACATTGGCTCAATATTAGGTCAAAAAATTTTGCTACCTAGGTTGTTAGAAGGCAAAAATTGTATACTCGTATGTATGTTTTCAAACCCATGTTGAGAAATTTGCGGCAATTTTTTGATGATTGGTTTGGGAAGCAGCTCCTGGACTACGCGAAGCACCGAACACTAAGGAGTAAGTGGATTAAATTGCACACTATATTCTACACATGACGTATATTTCTTTGGCGTGAAGGTACTAATTTTGTTAACTTGGGTTGGCTCTGGATCGTTATTATGAAAGCATTCTTAAGACTTTCGTTATTTCCCGGAAGAGAGTGGACCTGCTCCTATGCATCACTTCAGAAACACTGCCACCCAGATGCAGAGGGTATACGTCTTGCTGAAGGTGTTGAGGTATGCCGCGTAAAGGGTTTATTGCAAGGTGTTACTGTGGGGCTAGCGTGTTACAATATATTTAATGTGAGCTACCCCCAATTCATGTAGAAAAACGCTGCTATTTATACAAAGAGGACTTCTTGGGTTGAAGGACAAGTGCAAGACTCCTCTAACCATCCTCAACGCTGTCCAGAGCTTAAAAATGCTCAAAAGTTCGAACTAAATTTCAGTATTCAATTTTAACCCCATTTTTAGGTCAATGAAGTTATGGTAAGCTTTCGTTTCAGTAGGATAGTTTTTTTAAAAGCTAGGGACAATTTCCTCTTCGGTTAACTGCTACTCTTTTTTTCAGCTCAAACCGCTGTCTCCAACTTTTTTATTCTTTCATTTTCGCATTCTCCTCAGGAGGATACAACTATTGTATCTATGAGAATTAGCACTCCCACGTGGAAATGTGTGAGGCCCGAGCTGAGAGTTATATAGGTAGGCCTGCTTTTTGTTAAATTAAATAATCTTTTTTGTTGTGTTAAGGACCACTTTTTTCCAGTTCACTGCTTTCCTGTTTTTCAGAACCTACTACTTTCTTCTTTAACTTTTATCTAGCTTCATGGACTTCTTTTTCAACTTATTGTTTTTATGCTCCTTCAGCATAGATTACGCGTTCCCTTATCTCCATACTAAATGGGGCCTACCTCTTTTCGAATTTTTTTTAGCAGTTAGAAGTCCTTAAACTAACATATGATCTAATCTAATTCTTTCTTTATTCAACTTTCTGTTGTTTTCTTTGTGTAGCCTAAACGGGAACACGCTCTTTGTAGAGATACCCTTTCCCCACATTATCATGCTGAATGGGATCTTGTTCTTCGCTCTTTTGATACAACTTAAACGTTGTTCATGCAAGCCTTAAATTAATAACCTTTTAACTTAACATTCACTGTCAACTCAAAAATATTGTAGCTAACGGTAGGTACCTCTGAAGAATACTGAGCCTCATCATTATACGGATGTACATCGCTCGAATGAAAATGTAGATAGAAAATAAGAAGTTCTTCACGAACACAAGAAAGCATTCAACAAATGGAAATATTTAAATTCAAATTGAAGATTAGATTATTCATTGGTTTATGGCTTGCATGAACATGTGACCGAGACATTTTGCACTTGAGTCACCTTACTGAGTAGTAAAGTAGTAGTAAAATCGGGTTTCTGAGCTCGCTAGCAGAAGAAGTAGTCAGACTGCAGCGGCAGCCAAGGTTGAGCCGATGCAGGCAGGAGTCAGTCAGAGAGAGAGAGCGAAACAAAGTGCAGATATAAGTGTGTACCGCCCAGGTAGTGAACTAGTGCGTGGATTGCAACACCTAAACGCTCTGCTCGTACGCCGTGTTTTGTGTGTAATGGTGCGTTTACATTAACACTCTTTTCAACACTCTGAGCGTCACTTCGACGGGCACATACACTGTTGCCGGGCTAGCAGGCGGGTACCGTGAGGTTTACTTGGACATTCTCCCTAGCCATTATTTGCCGCAGTCTGCCCGTCAATCACTCCATCTTCAGTCCGTGTCTGGATGTGGTGGAGCGAGGTAGATGAGCCGTGGCCTGCAGCATGTCATCAGAATACGTTTGGTCTCGCCCAGGTATTGAGCAGGGCGGCCGAAATTGGTACGTTCGTACAAATTTGGTACGATCTACTCCAAATATCACTCTGTTGTACATTTGGTACGACGGTAGCCTAAAGCGCCAAACTTTGGTACGTTTTAAGGATTTTTATAGTTTATTCAAAAAATTATGCTCTAACAAAAAAAAACTCCCTTATTTTTGGCAGTTTTAAAACTTTTCATATAAACGCGAGCTAAATTAAACAGAATTTGTTTGAGTTTATCAGCAAATCTACAAGATTCCCTGACAAAAATGTATTTTGCCTTTACCGGAGTGAAAATTATTACGGACAACTTCATAAAAAAGAATCTGTTGATTTCGAATGACAATTGCAAAATCAATGTTGGTAACCCCTCAAACTATGTCAATGTAAATAAGTTATATTTAGGTGCAGCTGTAGAAAACATTCTCCTGAGAAATGTCAACACAATATGTCCTAAAAAACTCCAAGAGTTTGAGTAGAAAGGTCTTAACTTTTACGTGTGCTTAACAAAACAAATGATGCAGCGTTTTCTATCTCACGGTATGTTGAGCAAGTTTATGCTATTGGAAGCTTTAGAACCAGTAGATGTTAATCAATTTGAAGGTAAATGTAATTCAATAATACCAAATTCAATGCATATCTCCCATCTTGGTAAAGAAGAGCATTATGAAAAGATAAATATGAAGTTGCGAGAACTGTTTGTTCAAGATCCTCCTCTCAAGACAGAAACAGGGCCTGAAAAAATTTGGTAGGCAGTATCTCTAGAAACGTACGGCGATCAATCCAGTTATCCGCTGCTTCCCGAGTTCAGCTGCATTCTGCATTCTGCTTCCCGAATGCAGCTTTTGCCAATGCTGCATTCTTCTTCTGCAGCAAGAGGATTTTTTCGACCCTTAACTACATAAAAACACAAACAGGATTTCGTTCAAGAGAGCAACACTAAATGCATGAATGCGATCAAAATCATCTACGTTAGAGAACATAGATTGCACAAAATGGAAGCCACCACGGTAGCTTAGTCAACAATTGAATAAAAAACATTGGTAGAAGAAGGAAGAAGAGGAGGAGGAAGCTTCATTCTAACTGGAAAAGTAGGTAAAACCTTTGAATTTTACGTTTTATTGATACTTAAATAGATTTGGCACATTTTAATATTTTTTTGTGCTTTTTCATTGAGGTTTTGGTACGATCAGCAGAAAAATTTCGCCAGCCCTGGTATTGAGAGACTCATAGAGTTTTACCGCAACCATGAATGTTTGTGGCGAACCTCGAGTAAAACGTACAAAAACAGGAACATTAAAGACAGAGCTATCAATGAAATCCGAAATAAATTATTAGAACTTCAACCGGGAATTGATGGCGACAAAATTAAAAATAAAATTTAAACAATTAGGAACCAGCATCGCAGGGAGCGAAATAAAGTGAAAATCTGGAAGAAATCTGGGTCAGGCACTGAGGACATCAACGTGTCATCACTTTGGTGTTACTATCTATTGCAGTTTTTGGACGAAATAGAAGAAAAAAGATCATCTGTTTCTTCTTTAGTACTAAAGCGAGCACTTTCAGTACCAGAGCGCGTAGAAGTACAAGAGCGCGGAGCGCGGTATTGCCGCCATAGCGTCTGGATGGCGACTGAGCACTTGTCTGCACGCCTGTACTCAGGGCTTCCACGAGTGCGAAAGTTCCTACCCTAAAACTTTGCTCAAGATTACCCTACAAATACATAAATTACCCTAAAATATGATATATGCCCATTGCTGGTATTACATGAACATATTCAATGTTTCCATGTTTATATGTGTAGAAATAACACAACATCAGGGTCATGCAGGTATTTGAAAATGAAATTCTCTGACTTTACGGAGTCATATTAATTTTGTCAAGTTACGTGCAACATTCTATATTGCTTTCATTATAGTTTATCATCTCTGTATGGTTACCTAGTTACAAGCTCTGTTCCATGAGCGTAAATTGTGAGGCCAGGTGATCTATTCCTGACTGGCAGAAAGAAGCAAAGACATAGTAAGAAGAAATGAACGACAAAGTAATACTCGAAACATTTATTTATGGAACACAACACAAACAGAGTTTCACAATTTTTGCGCAAAAAACTTAGAGGAATGTAGATGTGAATAAGTTCATGTACACCCTAATTCTCGGTGCAATTGCAAAGAACGGGGAAATGAATGTAATGCACTGAATGAAGATTTATTACTTTCCCAAAATTTTCGTAATCATTATACTCAATTGGCTCGAATTTAACTGCGTATAGAGATAATTTACGTTGAGTAAGGCGAAGCAGATGTTACTCAAGGCTCAATGTTAGCCCCATTGAATTACAAATAAGAGCCTCGTTACAATTAAGAATCTCGGCCCATGGCCGGATTATTTTTCGATAGATGCCTACATGTCAAAAAAGCCAAAAGCGTATCGTTGAATACTTGTAGCACCTCCAAGAATCGGAGTCTTACGTTAATAAGCCCTAGTGCTAAGAATAATGGACTAGAACCTAGATTTCTATCTCACAAGCTTTTTTATTCACTCTCGATATATGTATTTCCACCAAGCCAACATTTCTTCTATGAAGACGACAATTTTTTTTAACAAAGAAGCCACAGAATGTTTGGATCCCACCATAACATTAGTCGTAACAAAACATAATCTTATAATGTCGCTCAATTTAATATTTTTATCACTGAAATCTTTTTTATGTGTAGTAAACAATCCATTGGCTATGCTATCCTCTTTTTCAACATGATAAACAGAGGAGCTCTTAATTGCACTCTCACTCCATTATTGGGCGATGACGCCGAGCTGTTTAGCTTTACTGCGATCAGTAACTGCTGTTTCACTAATGATTACAGAATATAAATGTTCAGTAAGGACCACGACAAGATCACTTAGTAGATGTTCACCGCAACATTGTCTAATAATGTTTGAAGCTCTTTGTTTCCCTAAGCGAACTTTCTTTTATGAAACATTTGTTTCAGTAGTTTTATTAATGAGTCACTTAACGAAATAGGCAAATTATGCTCAGAAAGGTAAGCAAATATCCGTAATTCAGTTTTTATACCTGACTTGTCAATTGGATCGTGTGATAAAATGAACAAAGTTATAGTTTCTGTTTTCCTTCGCTGCACTGAGAGATTTTTATGGCGTTGACTCTTAGCATGAAGAATAATCTCAGATTTACCTAACGTAATAGTAGTTGAGCATATAGTACAGTATGCCATATCCTTAGTTGAGGTAGAAGACTGAGATCTCTCTAACCTTTCTTTTTCTAGCCTCGAAACAGTTGTTCGCATCTCCATCCTTCCTTTCATTTTCATGAAAAAAGGTTATCAGACATTAAAATTTTGCTTTCCTTCATAGGTGCTGTAGCAGCTTCATTGGACACAGAATCTATTTAATAGTAGCAATTTTACTGAGACGCAAGTAACCAAATATTTTGTCACAATGCAGTACTGTACGTGATTGCACCTTTCACATTTAATTGCACTCGACTGAAACAAAACTATCTGCCCTCGGCTCTGATAGTGTCGTTTTGTACACGTTATGTAGCTGTTCAATTCCAGTAAACGACGATGACCGATGTTTTGGTGTAAATCGTGATACATTTACGAGTTAGTTATGTAAGGCAAGAAACTATGAAATTCCAAACATTACACTCGTATCAAGTTCCCTATCATTTTAATTATTGTCATTACTATTAATTAACCAAGGTATTATTCAGGCAGCAAATCTCGCAACATTATACTGAAGAGAGATCTGAGGGAGATGCAGCGATGAGCACATCTATTTGCGACTTTTCGTCGTGTGCAATAAAGACTAAATTAATAGCGAGTTCGGGAAAGATTTGCGCTTGTTCCAAACATCTCTCAAATTGAACATTTTCATCAATGCTTTGTTCTGCAATGTACCTTGTACAAAGCATATTGTAGTACATGAAAGCAAACTTGAAATCAGTTTTGAAAACAAGCAATTGCCCCACAATTTTGCTGCGCTACCCCGTCAAAAGTCAAATTACCCTAAAAACCATGGAAATTTGCTTTACCCTAAGCTCTACCCTAGACAACCCCTGATTACCCTAAAATGGGGTATTTTACCCTAAAGTGGAAGCACTGCCTGTACTGGCAGTACTGCCTGCATAGCGTTTTACTAATGTAAACGATCGCTACTCTTTCGCCACGTGCACTTGCCCGCGCTTCAGGGATGTGAGCTTCCAATGCGAGTGTCAATGTAAACGCAGCTTAACACGCGCGGTTGCCAGTGTCTTGGCAGTGCTGTCAGCGATTGCGGGTTGCCTCTGTATCCGTAAATTTGCTGTAGTCTCGTGTGCTCAAGTTACCTGAGTGATAAGGCGTTTTATCGTGTCATTGCGTCAACCATTTAAAGTGCGGATTTACCTGTTTCCCCCTTTTAATCAATTTTTAACCGTTCCTAATAAACGTGAGCTTTTAAACGTATTTAAGAGTTCTACGAGTATTTGATAAAGTGCAATTCCTTCGATTAATTTAACCACGTTTTAATAAATTATTGAAAACTACCAAAACTGTTCATATGTAGACCCCACTTCTACTGCATTGGAAAGCATAATTTCCGTGAAACAGGAAAAGAAAAGATTAAAAACTTTGCAAGATTGTATTAAACTGAATCGCAGTCGAATCGTCTGTCGGCAATGTAAAAATGTGGCTAGTTGTCGTGGTGGAGTAGTTTTTCGTAAACAAAAAGAAAAGTTTAACCGGTCACAAAACTTGGTGACTGAGGTAAAAGTTACCGGCCACAAACAACATTCAAGTCGTATCAGGAGAAGAAATAACAAGATCCTGTTTAGGATATGTTGGAAAAGGGTATCTCTGCAGAGGGTGGGTTCCCGTATAGCCTACACAGTGCGAAAAAACAAAAAGGTAAAATGAAGAAAGAAATATACAGAGAATCTATTAATGATGTCACTTTTCATTTTATTTTCAATAGTTAACATGTTTCTTGCACTGTTGCATACGATTGTTAATGGAGGTTTTTATAGTACTTTATGCTTGAAATTATTTATTGTCATTCACCCTTCTATCATCTTAGCAACAACGAGTCCCTTGGTCAGGATGATACCATCTGCTTAACCCACTTTTAACCCTTTGAGTACGAAAATTCAAATGGTTTAGAGAAAATTTCCTAGGAAAAAGCTGTCAGTACCTTAAAATATCCGTAAAATTACCCTAGTGTGGGGGTTTTTCGCTTACGCAAGCTCCTAATTTTTTTGATTAAAAATCATGAATGTTATTTTAGCTTGGCGAGAGAAATTTTCGACATTGAAAATAAAGCTTTTGAATTTAAGAACATATCATTAATAATTTATAATTTTTTGCCCGAACTTTTCGGAAAAGGAACCAAGGTTAGAAAAAACTTGAGCAAGATAAATAAAAAGGTTATTGAATATGTTGCCCGCACCCTGTAGCATGAACTTAAGAAGTAATCAATGGTAATTCATGCAAGCAGGCCTCTGGAATGTCTAACAAATAATTTCATGAATGTGAGGACCAAGGTCAGGGATACGCTGGAGAACTGCAACGTTTATTGGTAGTGATGTTGATACAGGACGGGGTGCGGACCAAATGCGCGGGCCCTAATAAGCTCACCGCTTATATGACCTCTGAGGTGAACGGGGGAAGAGGGGCATGGCGCTTGGCGCACATACCTCCCCCCTTACCCAATTTAGGTACTTAGCTATAAACAATATTCGGGCAACGAACAATAAAAAACACAAACTCTAAATTTAAAAACCAAATCCACCTTACATGTGTGTACTGCTCAAAGGTAATTCTATTAACTCGGAAATACACTGTACATAATTGAATCGTTTTTCTTCACCCTTAAAAGATCAATACGAATAAATTTGGTCAAATTTAGTAACAGTACTTAGCCCAAGAAGTATCAACACAAGCCGCAACACAAGCTGGGAGTATAAAGGCGCTGAAGCGATATAACAGAATGCCTTTATCCTCAACGCTGGAAAGAAATAAAAATCTAGCTGCTACAAAAAAACAACAGCACAACTATTCAACTTACAATATACTTACTTACGTCAACAAGACACAGCAAAGGGAAGTAAATGAAACGCTAAATATTCTCATCAATACACGATAAAGGGAAGTAAATGAAACGCCAAATATTCTCATCAATAAGCATCAATGGTCAAAAGGAATAATTTTGACGAATAATTTCGCTTCTCTCGCAATTAAAAGTGTAATGTCGCAACAATTTTTCAATGTCGCAACAATTTCGTAAATGACAAACAATTTAGACCTCAGGTAATCACATGGATAATTTCAGAAAAGTGACCACCGTAAACACCTCTACAGAAAACATTACCAAATTGTTTGAACCTCGTTGCTTGACTTTTGCAAAATCGCGCATAAACACCAGTATTATAACTAAACAAAGCAAACAAAATAAACCTAGGGATTATAAGATTATATTAACGTTTAAAAAGGTTAACTGCAATGTAATATACGAGTTCCTCGGCAAGGTAATTTCGGAAAATTTTATAAGAATCAAAACTATTGCCTCGTAGGTAACGAAAAATTATTAAGTAAAAAAATGAAATTAGAAAATTAAAAAATCGTTAGAGTTTTCACCAAAAAGAAAATATTAACGTTAGTTAAAGTTATTGTTATCATACGCGTATGTTATTGTTATTGATTGTTATAATGTTAAAGCCAAACATCGCACCAATTAGAACAGAAATTTTCCACTATTGGTTAAAACAATAATCGGAATAAACAGAGTGCCGTAGACTCGTAAGACTTAATTCTATGGGTAACATAATGATATAGAACGTGGAGTAAGATATGAGAAAATACGTAACAAAATCGAACACACGCTAGTTTAGAACATCAAGTATGAATATGAAAATCGGGTTTCACACCCTGCAAAAATAAAGGAATAATCACTAATCCGTTTCAAATAATCGTA
Organism: Morinoia aosen; assembly: GCA_030386875.1. Lineage (NCBI taxonomy): Eukaryota > Metazoa > Arthropoda > Malacostraca > Amphipoda > Talitridae > Morinoia > Morinoia aosen. Next base: position 3,167,281 of record CM059556.1, on the reverse strand, counting down.
ACTCAATCGTAATGAAATGTGAACAAAGTCCATAACTCTTGAACGACTCTGAATTTATAATTACCACATTTCAAGTTACTAAATGTATTAAACCACGTTTTCAACACTATGTCCATGGTAAAGTATCACTGTAAAGTATTAAGACCACATTAAATCTTCAAAGTAAGTTACTCTTTTGAAACCACTGCGCGCGAAAGTGAATTTCAGTAATCTCTTGACTGCGCGCAAAGCTTAGCTGCCGTCAAGGCCGCCTCAGTTGTTGACAGGCGCTCTGGCGCCAGGCCATGCACACCCACAGTACAGTGCGTGAACCCATCATCCGTACTCGCTGTGCTTCCATGCTCGTACACCCACGCGAAGCTGAAATCGGAACGGAAACAAGAAGATTAGCATAGCTAAAGCGCAAAATTTAGTACATGAATGCTTGAATAAAGTAAAATGAGAAACACCTTTAGTGTCAGAGTGATCCTTTACCGAATCTTACTATTTAGTTAATGACGAGTAAACATTCTTGAAACTTTGAGTCAATGAATTAAATGTCCAACAAGAACAGGTCTCTCATTGTCATTTAAGATTTCTCAGAAAATGAATGCTGACTCAATAAAGATCAGCTGAATTCCGAATAGGCATTTAATTTCTTGAGAGATCGAAAACACTCAGTTTCCTCGTTAAAATCTTGGCATCAGCAGCCGGATGTCGCTAGAATTTTCCAATCTATATTTAAAGTGTGAATTCAGCATATTAATTCTCATCGAGACATGAGAGTGCGCACTTGAAACGTTCCCAGACAATGCACGGCAAAAAAAGATTTAAATATGTGCCAAGTCGTCAATCCTTGCATCACATGCCAACAATCACGTGCGGCTTTTACACAAGAACATACGAAAAATGTTATTCTGTGATTGTTAAACCTTTATACTGTAAACGATTACTTTAAATTTCACGTATCGCGTTACGTTAATGCCTTAATCAAAAAATTTAAATACTAAAGCATATACGAGGTTAACACGAAGCATAAGCAAATACAACAGAAAGACACAATTGAATACATATGAGCATACTTTTTACGGTACGTACACGAAAAGTTGTCAATGTAAAAATCAATATTGACGTTAAACACTCTAAATTTTAATCGTTCAATCAGTTGTTACTTAGCCCGTAGAGACTTTGGGAGACTTGACGATAAATTTTACATTCTTTTACGTTTGATTAATTTCAAATTACACAACATAAAACTTTACTGATTATGAAATTCGAGTAGGCTTGCAAAATGACTGTATGACGCACTAGGTCGTAAACGTGCTCAAAAAAAAACATTAAAATCAGCCACTCTCGTTTAACAAACAACTAAGAAATACATCAAATTTTGTTCTTACTTTTAATTAGTTTGCACTACAGCAATTATTTGTCAATTATCCAAAAAACATCTTATTTATGACTATTCACCAGTCATACTCATGAATATTCACCTAGTCATATTCATGATCACGCTGTTGTCTATCACCTGTCAACTGTTACCAACCAGAGCCACCGGAAATACGGCGCCTCACTGTCTGGCGTATGTATCGCCTTGGTAGAGTTCATTGCCTGGTGCAGCCTAAGCTGCGCCCTGCTCTGCACACTCTACCTTTCTATTACTCGTTACTCTTAACTAATTACCAGACCACCACGTGTGGTTAATTAATGGGCATCTATCGCCTCTCATTATTACTCTCGTATGGTACTTCAGTTCGCCAGCACAATGAAAACCGCAATCTACAATGCTAAACTCTGACCGTCATGGTATCAATGGTATTATTTCCACCACATGAAATTATGAACTAAAGTCAGAGTCCCATCAAAAATCAACGGCAACAGCTTCTCTCAAAGCTTATTCACTTGTCTGCGCGCATTACTTTAATACTATTCCTCAACAGTATTACTCGACCTCGCTGGTAAATTTACCTGGTAACCTTAACCATTTACCAGATATATCCACAGCCTTGTCGGTATCATTTACCTCTCAGGGTTTACCATTTACACACACTAGGAGAGTCTACTCTTCTTTATTTTTATTATCTCACGGACACTAACTCTGCCGCGGTCTCTGCTCTCTCGTACTGCAAACGCTACAACGCCACAGCATATTTCATCATTATTTCATCATTTCACTGCATTGTACTACTTGTACATCATCTTTCAATCAATTCCTGTCCTCATAATACAGCGAATTGTTCTCTTAATAATTGATCCCTTGATCCGTAGTACTCTCTCGAACTCTACTTATACTCTAACGCTAGAATGTTGAGTTTTACAATGTTGTGATTCTACCCACGACGCATATAAAAAAAACGATCATTCGAAGGGGGACGCTCCGCACTCGAATTGATCCAAAGCAGCCAGAGAGGTGTCGTGAACCGCTGAAGGTTATCAACGCTCTCTTTATCAACTCTCTCTATCTACCAGCTTCAACCCATCTTCGAAGAGGACACGAAAGGAGAAGAGTGTCAACCGACCGACTGAGGATTGCAAGACATCGATTCTAGAAAGATTTACTATAAATATTGTTTGCATTGTTCGGTAGCTAACTTTTCTTAGGTCATTATTACAATTATCGTAAATTGATATTTCATATTGCGAAATAATTAAATACGCTAGAGTTATTTGTAGCGCTCAATTATAAATCAATCCATCTTAAACATAGCAGCAACATTATCGTACAAACCAACGACTTGAAGTGCACAGCACGCACAGCTACCGAGCGTTAGCAAGGCAGTAAGTCTGCGGCAGCCATAGAGTACAGAGCTCTGATTTGTTCCTTGCCTGCGGGCAACCCTTTGGGGTTCCCGGCTTCGGTGTCTCTTACCATGTGTGTAACTGTGAATTAATCATACTTCTCGAGTAACGTAATGTAAATGGCTGTCCGCGGAGCATATAGCAACACCACCTCGGAATCCGAAATTAAGATGAGTCTCATTCAATACTTATTCCCAGAAGCATCCCCATTTGACTTCTTTCGTGCGTAGGCTTAACTAGATAATATTTTCAACATGCATCAATGTAATATTTCTTGTAACGTAAATTAGAGGCGCAATGATTCTTTCTTTATAAATATAATATTTCTTGTAATGTAAATTAGATGCGCAATGATTATTTCCATGTCGTTAAATTTGTAACAAGATAGGAATATTAAATAACCGTGTATCCTCATAGTATTATTTCCTGTTTACTTAGAGAGAAAGAGGTTATTAATCATGTTCTGTTAAGTCTTGATAACTTACGCTACCAAATTAATAATAATAATAAATTACCTACCAATAATCTAATTAATTACAAATGATGACATTGAAAAGTCTCGGTCTAATTTTGATCTTTGTCAACTAAAATAAAAGACAGTGGCCTTCTGTCACGACGATTATCAAAAGAAAGGACATCAACTGAAAGATACAACGATAAATTACTACAGAAAAGAAACGCCTCACGACGAATTGCTAAAAGAAAAAAGAGAGGCTCGTAACAATGGTACCAGCGGTGATGGATTTTGATTCCTATTCTTTGTAATAAGAGTTAAATTTCCCTTATCCACTCTTCCGAAAAAGCTCGAGCCTTACAAAAATAATTAACCTTAACAGAATTTATGATTTAATCTCTATCTCAAATTAAACCCATTTCTTATGATGTTATAACAATGTGTTTAACCTAATGTCTCGGATCCATTAGCATTTATAATTTTACATAAGTACCTAGCCTCAATAGCTAATTAAAAATTAATGTATGTATCCACCATTAATAGATGTGTATTGATCATAACCTTTGACATGTGAAGCCGTTTGAACTAAATAGAATCCGATAATTCGAACATTTTATCTAAAACCATTTAATTACTTAATGTGAATTTAATATTGTGAATCATTTAATTTAGTATATTATTCGTTTAGACTGTGCTTCAAGGATTTATGTGAAAATTATGATAGTATGCTATATAAATTCACATCATTCTGCCGTGTAATTCCAACTCAGGACGGACGCTATTTTCGCCATTTTGTTCCTGATTGTTTTTGAAAGGAGCCAAGGCAGCTTCGATAATAACAGACACATCGAGTCCAATTTGCTGATTTACGTTGAACAAATTAACGTGCTATTCACTTCTAAATTCTGAATCTCCGTATCGCAAAATTATACTTATGAAATAAATAATAATTTGAAAACTTTCCTTTAATTCGACTTATAAATGACATTCAGTAAATTATCTACTTAAAATTCAATCATGTTTATACGCAAAAGAAAATTCATTTTAGAAGTAAACTTCATTTATTCAGAAAATATTTACGCGATTAAAATTCATATTCATATAATTATCGTAGATGTTATAATGCTAAATCTATGGCAACTTATTTCATTCAGACGTCCGTGTCTAAATTAAAATTTCAATGCATTAACCATGTAATCATCATGAATGTTGCTTGAATGTATACGTGTTGAGATGAGAGAAAATTCTAAGACCAGCTAGTGGTGTGGCAGAAGGTAGTGCTCGAGTGCCTAGGCTCATTTTGTTTGGAAACAAACCCACCATAACATCGCCCAATTCTCAGGAAGCCAGCAGGCTCTCCCTAGCTCCCTCCCTCATTCGCTCTATTCTCTCTCTCATTCTCTCGAATACGCTCTACTCTCTTGCATTCCTACTTCAACGGTCGCTTCACGAACTCTACATTGCTCGACAGTTACATTGCGTCACATTGAGAAAGTTAGATGATGAACTATGTACTTAGTATAAATGAATGTTTATTGCTTAGGTGATATTGTAAATGTAGTGCGTCGTAACATAAATAATGATAGTTTGATTTAATATTTTGAATTTACATATACAAATCTTAATTAATTTTCTCGAACATTATTTAAATAATTGAATCATTTATGTTCCTCAAAATTATTTCTCAAATAAAGAGAACGTCGTAAGAATTTAAAGTTTTCTTCACAATATGATACTGGAATTTACGATGAAACAAAATTATGATCTTTACTGATGTGTGCTTCACAATAAATTTAAATTGCTGGAACACTTTGTTAATGACTTACTCAACATGAATGCACTATTTAAAATTTTTTTCTTGCTTCGCATCGTATTAGGTTATAATGTCCCTTCGAAACAAAAGAATGTTAGTATAAGTTTATTATGTCCAATTGTGAGCACGAAGAATAGAATGGGCCGAGATGCGGAATTTGTATGACGAATGAATGAGAATTTGTCTGGAAATAATGAAATTCACAAGAATGCTGAATAACAGTAAAGGTACTTTCAGTTGCTGGTGCCACTGAGAAGCTGCCACTCCTTCACTGCTGAGGCAACGCCATTTCGTGTTCAAGTCCACAGTGCGTTGCCGCCTGCTCCACTACCGGCGTAGCGCCACACCATCGACTTCATTCACCACCACGGATTCAACCCACACGCTCCACACAGGCAGCACCCACACCATCGATCCACCCACCACCTCGGTGCCTGAGCCACCACACTCGACGACAACAACGACAACGACCACGACAACAACCACAACAACAACGACAACAACAACGACGCCAACAACATCAGGACTACGGCGGACGAGGAGGCCAGAGCAGACGATCGCTCTGGGAGGCCAAGCGTCACGTCCGCACAGCCTGCTTCACAGTCTACATCACGCCGACATAGCTCCGGCCCGGACACGATAACAGAACGCTGCACGGCAACGCTTCAGCAACGAGAGCTGTCTGAGCTCGACACACGAACTCGAAGAAAACGACAAAGAAAACTGCCCGCCAGCTGACTGGGTCAAATGCTTCAGTATTTCTACGGAGGTACTTAGAACAGCGGAACCTTAGTCCAGACAACATCGGGCGAGAAGAGGAAGGAACTCGACTACAACAAAGCTACAGGACCTACCAGCGTACGGACAATGAAGAAAACTGCATCTGCAAAGACTTTGATTTCTTCCGGAGACATTCGACACGACCTCATGGCTGAATTCAAACCCCATCACGAAGAAAATCGTGTATGATAAGGCACGATTGAAATGACATTCTTGAACACAGGTAGTGCGAAGATTTTTATCTTTCCTAAATAATTGGATGCGGCTGAAGTATGACCACGGCGACCGAGACTTTAATTGTCCCGTGTCATTTAATGGGATCTTAATCTCATTGAATATCTTCTAGAGATATTCCGCGTGCTGGAGAAGCCTTCGCCTTGTTTCTGCGGTGACCATCGTTTGCCGAAAACGTACGTGGGACATGGCCGTGCAGGAAGACTTCGTATCAGAGTTCGTCACATGAACAAATCTAGTTAATCGCTGCCTTCAGATCGTCTCAGCTGGACTACGTGGATATATAAAAAAAGGATCTGACTTATCAACGTTTTCCTTTACTATTGCACGCAAAAGCTGTAGAGTGTCAACGATCAGGAGATCGTTTTCTTCGCCCAATGAAGGGGAGATGTTGTGATTCTACCCACGACGCATATAAAAAAAACGATCATTCGAAAGGGACGCTCCGCACTCGAATTGATCCAAAGCAGCCTGAGAGGTGCCGTGAACCGCTGACGGTTATCAACGCTCTCTTTATCAACTCTCTCTATCTACCAGCTTCACCCCATCTTCGAAGAGGACACGAAAGGAGAAGAGTGTCAACCGACCGACTGAGGATTGCAAGACATTGATACTAGAAAGATTTACTAAATAAATTGTTTGTATTGTTCAGTAGCTAACTTTTCTTATGTCATTAATAAAATTATCATAAATTGATATTTCATATTGCGAAATAATTAAATACGCTAGAGTTATTCGTAGCGCTCAATTATAAATCAATCCATCTTAAACATAGCAGCAACATTATCGTACAAAGCCAACGACTTGAAGTGCACAGCACGCACAGCTACCGAGCGTGAGCAAGGCAGTAAGTCTGCGGCAGCCATAGAGAACAGAGCTCTGATTTGTTCCTTGCCTGCGGGCAACCCTTTGGGGTTCCCGGCTTCGGTGTCGCTTACCATGTGTGTAACTGTGAATTAATCATACTTCTCGAGTAACGTAATGTAAATGGCTGTCCGCGGAGCATATAGCAACACCACCTCGGAATCCGAAATTAAGATGAGTCTCACTCAATACTTATTCCCAGAAGCATCCCCATTTGACATCTTTCGTGCGTAGGCTTAACTAGATAATATTTTCAACATACATCAATGTAATATTTCTTGTAACGTAAATTAGAGGCGCAACGATTCTTTCTTTATAAATGTAATATTTCTTGTAATGTAAATTAGATGCGCAATGATTATTTCCATGTCGTTAAATTTGTAACAAGATAGGAATATTACATAACCGTGTATCCTCATAGTATTATTTCCTGTTTACTTAGAGAGAAAAAGGTTATTAATCATGTTCTGTTAAGTCATAATAACATACGCTACCAAATTGATAATAATAATAAATTCGCTACCAATAATCTAATTAATTACAACTGATGACATTGAAAAGTCTCGGTCTAATTTTGATCTTTGTCAACTAAAATAAAAGACAGTGGCCTTCTGTCACGACGATTATCAAATGAAATGACATCAACTGAAAGAAACAACGATAAATTACTACAGAAAAGAAACGCCTCACGACGAATTGCAAAAAGAAAAGAGAGGCTCGTAACACAAAGGTCTTCAGCATTACCTTTGGGAAAATAGGAACGCACTTCCTCCCTGCAACATCCTACCAGACGCATCCAGCGAAAACACTCATATATGATTTTTTAAAACTGACAAAATAAATGTCTGAAATATAGTCGACCCAAAAATTTCCTTCCTACCCACAAGCAAGTAGGGATTACTTGTAAGGAGCATGGTTTGCAACTGACCTCTTCGCTCAAATTACAGGTAGCATTACATGACCTACATGTTGCACAGGCTACAAAAGGCATTTAAGGATACTTATCTCTCTGTCGCCAATATATCCATGCTAGAAAAAAAACGGTGGTAGTCATTGTACTCGTTCTAGGCACGCTGGTTACTGAAATTTCAGGCATATTTACGTTACAAGTTCGTTGTCTAGGTATTACACATATTACATTACTGCTCAACACAGTTTAAACAGTAGCTCAAACACAAATTTATAGAGCAGTGACTAAAACTCCAATATGAATTCAAGAAAATAGCGCCACTTACTTTAAAAAACAGCTCTCTTAACATCTTAAAAACAGCTCATGTCTAGGGGCATTGAATACACTTCTTGCACTCACTGCAAGTACAGCCTTTGTTTGACCTTGACGCATGCACGCACTGGCTAATGCAAAAAACACTGCCTGACAAAAACTCTACCCCTGCTGCTGCACGCTGTCTATCTCACGCGCAATGAATCTCTAGGCTGCAACGGAACTGTAACAATTATAACAATTAATTGTTGCTGCTTTACTTATCTTAAATTGTAGTTTTAGTTGTCGCACGATGTCGTGAACTCAGCAGTCGTTGTAGGCGATGCACCGTTACTGCTTCGTCCGCAGCACGAAGATAACGGAGCTGTAGTCGGCTGAATCACCAAGTAGATGTATTTTTTGGGTCTGTAGCCTCCCTTTCCGTAGATCTCTGAAGCTCTCTGTCTGTTGATGCTGTCCTTATAATCGATTTCTCGTTGCTCTGACTGTCTCTGCAGATCCTCTTCATAGACGTTACAATAATTCTCGTCACCAGACGATCTTCACGGTAGTTCTCTTGATTTCTCTGTAGTTATCAGTTATCTTCTCCGCCGTGTAGATTTGCTGAAGTCACTGGTTCTTCTTCTCAAACTTCTGTAGGTATCTCGTCGAATACTATATCTTCTTGACTTCTCAATTATATCCTCTTAACTTCGTGGGTCCGTCAACTCTCTGGCCACCAATGTGAGGACCAAGGTCAGGGATACGCTGGAGAACTGCAACGTTTATTGGTAGTGATGTTGATACAGGACGGGGTGCGGACCAAATGCGCGGGCCCTAATGAGCTCACCGCTTATATGACCTCTGAGGTGAACGGGGGAAGAGGGGCATGGCGCTTGGCGCACATGAATGCTTATAATTTCCCTAATTTTGTCATTTATTTCAAAATATTCCCTCACTAGTTAAATTACTTTAAAATTGTGTTCGATACCCTAAACTGGACGCACTAGCCATCCCGGACACTAGAGACCCGTCAGTACTCGAAGGGTTAAAACATGAGTTAAGTTAGTAATACTATTATTTATTTGTACTTCAATTAATTTTTCCCTATTTTATAAGGTATGTTTCCTATCCTCATTTGAAAATTTGCTTGTATCCATTAGAATAAAACAAAGAAATAATGGTGGGACTGAGAGCCATTCTAAGTTTATTCTCTTTCTAAAATATATCTACATAATATGTTCTTGTTTTACAGCTTTTCATTCCTCCCAATTTCTAGAACATTTCCAATTAACACTAAAACTGCTGGCTATGCGAGCGTCACCCATGCAAGGTGATGCAATGTTACCCCTAATATCCGTGGAGTTTTATGTGAGACACCAGTTAAAATGCATCAAGCTGAAACCTAAGTGTCTCATCAATGAGACACTTGAGCGTTTTTAATGAGACTCTGGAGCGTCTCTAAATCGTGTCTGGAGAGACTGGTATGCATCCAAATCATAAGTGTCTCATTGATGATGCATCTGCGTGTCTCGGTTTTGGGATAAACTTCAGATGCACCTGTGTGTTTCAAAATAGGACTATTATTTCTTTCAGTACGCCAATGAGCTGGCGCGATGATCCCGTCGGAGAGTACGTGTCCTCCTGGTGCTCACCGGTTTCCTCCCCCAAGTAAGGGGATTAGTGGTCACCCATCGTTACTCTCGGCCGTTTAAAACCGAATAGAGAGAACATCCGTTGTGTAATAGAGAAATCCGCAAGCCCGGTGAAGAGAAGTGCAGTGGTTGAATGTTGGGTTCACACTGTCAATCCAAAGGCGCTGACTGAGGAAGTTGTGTTCGGAGGTTGCATTCAGAGGCTGCCGACAAAAATAAGACGGCAGAAAAGACCAGGCAGAAGTCCCTAAAAATGCCCATAACACATTCCGCAATGCCAGGTACCGAGGACAATACAAATTAGCTGGAAACCATGCCATTTTCATCACTGAGAGGGGCGGGATTTGATTTCGGCAAATTGGGTCGTCGAAATCTAATTAGGAATTATTCAACAAAATCAAAATCAACGCTTTAGTTAGAAAAGAGCCTAAGCAATCAAAAATTGTGCTACACGAGCAATTTTTATATTTTAACTTCAGATAATTTTCACAAATTCAAACACCACAGCTGATAAGAGCTAGCAGAAATACAAGAGCTTACCATTCTCGGTACAATATTATGGTTCTACGTAACTCTAAACGTAGTTCTATAAGAAGACTTGGTGCTATCTAAAGCATTCTTCAAGGAAACAGCTGCTTACAATCTTGTACACAAACCTGCGTACAAACAGTATAAACAGCCACGTCGCTCGTGTAACGGCAAGACGAGCGTCGGGCTGTTTCAGCTTTTAGGCTATAACTACTTAAACCTACTTTTACCCGATTTCGGCGATCTGCGCAACTGGGCAATGTCGAGGCAAGCCCCCGTTCCCTCGGAACTCTCAGGAAATTCCTGCTGAGCAGGGCTCTACAGCCGAATGACCGATGTAGCGTGACGTTTTACGGTCTCTCTCGTTTTTCCCTTCAAACCTACGACTACCGTTACTTCCCCTTTTCTTTTCGTGACCACCTTATGAACTATCGCCATCGAGTACTGCATTCGTTTCAGGTGTGGTTCCTTCAATAGGATTATGTCACCTACTCGAATTTTCGTGTGCGTCTACGGTCAGAACCGGTCAGTCGAGTCAATTGCTTGGTCGATTAAGGTTTCAATAAACTCTTCATTATACAATTGTACAGGTCTGGCGCGCACCTCGTTCAGCTTTTGGAAATCTTTCCGCAAGTTACTCACCGTTTTCTGGGCTTACACCCAATCAGGGTCGTCAGCGGTATCCGACGGCAAGGCCGGGATCAGATTAAGCACAACCAACTCTCAGCTCTTGGTCAGAAGCTCAGGAGTGATAGGAGCAGGTACGTCGTCGGCGGTATTGTCACGCAACGGTTCTTTGAACGCTACCCGACGCACATGTATCAAATAAATAGTCAGGGAAATCAATAAAGCAAAATCTAGAAGGTCAAGTGCTACAATGCGGGTTGATCCAAATATCAACCGTTTAGTAAACTTAACACAGACCTCCACTAGTGATCCCACAGAGCTGTTACCTTTGAAGCATTGCTGAAATCCTTCAAATTTGACAGAATTTTTCAAGAGGTAGCTTTGGGTCTCAACATCTTTAATGAAATCGGTAATTATATTCCCGCCGGCAACAATTTGAGTAACTAGATCAGAGAATACTCTACTCGGCAGGCCGTGCTCAAATACATGCATCTGCAACGTGCGCAAGAAACTTTTGACAGTCAAATCATGACAAATCTTCAAGTTAACTGCACGACTCCAGAGACAAGTGACGCAAAGGATCCATACTTTGACCCTTTTTTTGTGGAGATAAATGTTTAATGGTCCTGAATGATCTGAGAAAACGAATCCGAAAGGGACATTAGGCGGATCAGCTCTGAAATCCCGGTAAGGGCTTTGATTTAGTTAACCCTCATGTCATTCATGCGTCTACAATGGACGCAAGTTTTCAGTACTTTTTTCACCGTGGTGAAGACATTTTCGATCCAAAATTATTTCCTCAAGTAATATAGTACACAATAGTAACCTGAATGTGCCATTTTCCGATAAACATCACGAATTATCATGGTCATGAGTTTGCTCTTTTTTGAAAGGCTAGTTTGGAAACAGTATCGCAGGTCGGTGCGTCAGCGATCAAATTTACTTTTCAGTTTGATCAGCCAATCATCCAAGAACAAACTAAACTTTTTGAAAAGGATAGGGTAATCTTTAGAGGTCTTTGCACCATTGGTCAAGAATTCAAATTCCTCAGGGAAATTGATTAGTTGATCTACTGCTAGAATGTGTCTTTACGGATTCTCCGCGCAGGTGCACATCATCTGGACTAACGAAAGACTCAAACATTCCGGTCCTCATTTTAACTAGAAACTTTAATTTATAGACGAAATTTTTGACGCACACATGAACTCTCACGAGTTTGTCGAAAGACGAGAAGCGATCGAGAGGCACCAAATAAGTCACCTAAGCGTCTGCGGCTGCACATTTGGAAGCGAGGGAAACTTCTACTTGTAAATCAGGTAGGTGTGCAGCTTCTGGGTTAGGAACCTGAACATCCAGCTGTCAGGCAGCGCAAGTGGTTTTGACCCCTGTCATTATTAGTTACCCATAAACTTAGACATTTTCTTTATGTGTTCAGCTCCCTGTACCCCTCCTAGGTCTGTTTCTCGACACTGATGATGCTTTTGTATATTTACCTCACTTAGCCCTTAAGTGCTATTCGTATTGTATTTCAACATTCCATTATTAATTCGATTACCTACCTAAATAGCACTAATATTTTAAATGTAATTATGCGTGTTGTACCGTGTTATGCAGTAACTCATGTTTATGCGCGTTATCTTGGCAAAAAGCGAATAAATTATTGCCTTTGCTGAAATGTATTTGTGTATTTAAGAGTCACTGCGAAGAGATTCTGCGACCAAAAATTCACATCCTCAGTTCAAAAGTGTTTCTTTGCTCCTTTTTGATACAGGCTTTGGTCTGTTACGACACCTCGCCTAAATAGGGGCTTAAGGAACCACCTTGGGAGGACAAACTATTCCGCACAGTTCGTCGCAAAGGAAGGCGCTGTCGTAATTCGGCGAATCAGGATTATCCTGAGGAGCCCTAGCGAACTGATTACGGCGCAGACAGATGCTCGTCTTCCTAACGGACCGCCTTAGTTCGGCACAAACTGAAATTACTTCTGTTGCCCTAGCTGACTAATTACGGCGTAGGCGGTACCCACATGAACCTCAGGAAGGGCAGCTGCGCGGAAAAGCTAGCGCCCCGGAAAAAGGTAGGTGCACAGAAAACAGCCCCTTTTCCACGAACCCTCACATCGACCGCACGACGGTATCGACGCCAGCAAAGTTGGAGCTTCCTCCATCAAAGTTTTAGGACAAGATAGTACTCTGTCTTTTATAGCTACTTATAGCTAACTGGTCTAGATAAACAGTCTTCCTGATTTACGTCTGTTCCGATGAAACGGAACAAAATTGGGAAGTTCAAGCACTGGGGTTCAATGTACTGCAATCGATTCAAGACAAAAACGAGCTTTCGTTGCATTTTGTCCAACTTGTGGACATACGAATTCAACCACTGCAAAGTTATCATGTTATCTGTGTATAATTGCAAACTGCAAATATCAATGGGCAACAAGCACTTGTCCTCGGAAAAATCCGAGTAATTGTTGATAAGCATCTCAACGCCCAGGGTCATAGCCTGCAGTTCAAGTGAGGGCACGCTCTTCGCTTCTAGCTGCTTGTTTACTATTAGGTTTTTGGAAGCGACAAACTTCACCTCGTTTTTAGATAAATTTTGAATATGCAGTACAGAGGCATACACGGACTTGCTGGCAACGTAAAACGAGACCAGTTTGTATTGGTCTTCTCTATTGCCGACAAATCTATCCATTACTGCAACAGGAGTAGTGTTAGCTTGAGCGAAAATGTTTTTCCATCCTCTTTGAGAACTACGTTCTAGGGGTGAGTCCCACGAAAGTGAAGAGCTGTTTGACTTCAATGAGTGCATAAACAACCTCGCCCGGTTTAATTTAGCACAGTCGCTGAACATAGAAGACGTCGTACTGAATAGCCATTACATTCAAAATGAGACGCTTAGTATTAGCAAGAGGATTCAAGGTAATTTTTTTCGTGGACAAAGAGTCGTTAGCACGGCCCAGACCATGCCCAACAAATTCACTTCCGTAGGGGCTACTTCCCCAGTTTCCTCCTCTATCTGTGCCTGCAGTTCTGCTTCATTCGTCACCTTTTGCTGCAGCTCGAACCCGTTAGGCCGCCGCCAGACAAACAGCAGTGAAGCGGGGCTGAGCAGAGCAGTGTCGGCTCGCTGGTAGCTGCTAGCTTATGCTCGCAAGTTAGGCGGCCAAACAAACAGCAGTGGCAGTCCTGAGTCCGCAGCAGTTGCAATCTTGGCGCTAAGAAGAGCAGTGCTTTGTGACTGTAGCTCCCTCAAATTTAATTTATTAAATAGCTGTATAACTGGCAATATTTCATCTAATTATGTTTATTTATATATATTTCTATGCTACGCATTATGCTGTTAGCATTACAAGTACATCCGTTATTACTTTTGATCTCCCTACAATATTGCTATACTCAATAAATTAAATAGCTTTAATAGTGTTTTACAATTGCTCCAGAAAATTCCTCAAGAAATTAATTACATGACATGCAAGTTATGATTGCTGAGAGATTAATAATGCAAATAATTCACTGAATGACTTGAAACCTTTTAGATACTTGAATCTGAATTATTTTGCAGTGCCTTACGTGTAGATACCGTACAGAACAAGGAACTTATTCGTTCAAGCGTATAAAGATATACATTTTGTGGATATAACAACACGAATTTCGAATTAATAAATTAATAAACAATTTCAAAGTGTAAAAGGATCTTTTGTATTTGGCTTGCGGCACTACGTTTCAATTTAATTGCTATTTTCCCACATAACTCGAACATCACAATCGTTTTTTGCAGAAACTAATAGTTTTTTACTTTTGCATGCTTTCAAAGTTATTTTTACCAATGTAATACTGATGAAACGTAAACTTGAAAATTTCTGTCTCTGCCGTGTGCAGCGCTTCGGGCTAAACTATTAGTAAAAAACTATTAGTTGATACAAAAAAAAAGTATGTTTGAAGTCAATTTTAGTGCCATGCGCCAAACACGGAAAACCTAATATAAAATGTTAGGCAGTAGTACGCTTTAAAGTGTAGGTATTGACAAAGAAAATACTTGGTATACGTTTAGTTTTCGATTTATGAGGTGGAAAGTACCTATACACGTATAAATAACAATACGGGCCCACTTAACACTAACTTCCATGGCGTCTTCTATAAATGGCCATTGTTCATTAACATAGTTATGATCGAAATATTATGAAATGCATCCCCGATCGAAGGAATAGCTCGCACCGAGGAGATCTGAAGTTCGACATCCTCCCCTTACGAACGCTAGGGTGCAATTGACCCATGGAGCTAGGATATACTGGAGGGAGCATAGCCGATTCCAATCGGGTTCAAATTAGCTGCAAAAGTTGGGAGACTGGGGCATTGGCAAGGCCCCACACGTGAGCCAACCACAGACGCTTGGCTTAAGTTGGCTCCTCCTCGCCTCTTCACCTCCTCTTCGATTCGCCCTCCCATTTTCCAAAGCAAGATTAGTACCGCTCCACAAATCGAAGGATGAGGTGCGCGTGCAATTCGCTCTCTAATTTGTTATATTCAAGGGCCTGTAATCTTTATAGTTTTCAACTCTAAATGTATCTTTACTAGTAATTTTGATATTATTAAGTGTCCTCAAGTGAGGAAACACAATTTATTATCTTTCGGAGTCTTAGAATCCCAAATTAATGATTGACGATTAACTCAACAGCTGGAAGAGCATTCAGCGAGCGTGTGCGCATCCCAGCATAGTCAGGAGGCAACTGGCTTCCGTGCTGACGTCACACTTGCGAGACGGCTATTGGTTACCACAAACATGGGAGAAATCTCAAAAACTGGTTCTCTTCACAGACGGCTATGCTCCCTCCATATATCCTAGCTCCATGAACTGACCGCTAGCTCCCGAGCGGTGTTTTATCCATGGTAGACTAAAGGAGGTAAAATCACTTCTATGGGGACGTCAGCACAGTACAGAGAAGAGAAGTAACTTCATGTCCAAAACCGGCTATTGTGACGTCATAACAATTGTGACGTCACAGCGACAATCATCCACTCAGAGCACGGATGTGAATGTGCCGCCATAGCCATTTGGTATGGGTTCTGCCGCCGTGCGGCAAGGACCCGGGATCGAATCTCGGCGCAGGCAGTGGCGATTTTCTCTGTTGGGTATAGGAGAAAAATTCCAAGCACAATACCCCACTCCACCCAGGTGTCTGAAATGGGTACCGGTATTGACAGGGGGAAAGCGTCATGGCGTCCTGGCGTTAGTTATAAGACATTTGAAAATTCAATGTAAAAGGTGATATGTATCAGGCTTGATTGGAAATAAAGCATCCGTAGATGCCTTCATTATTAAAGAATGACGTGACTGTCTGTATGAATCGTGAGGGCTTTCGCCACAGTTGTTTAACAATAATCGTGATGGCTACTCGTAAGAAAAGTGTTCTCACCAGAATTGTTCAAGTAACAGCAAAGACGACTCAGAGCTTAGGTTTTTCAACTTCCCTAAAAAATTATACCTAGAATGGATTGCTGCATCTGGAAATGTAAAGTTGGAAAGTTTATCTCTGAGTTGTTTGAGAACACATTGATACATTTGTGCTAAGCACTTCCACCGGTCTGATTTCGCAAGAACATTATCACCTTTAAAGGCTAAGAGTTGGCTGAATGAGGGTGCAATACCACAAAAATATGTTGACATTCTTAAGTCTGATGAAGGTAAGTGTTTATTTGGGTACATTAGCCTGACCGAAAAAGTTTGTTACCGTTATGGTCATACTAAAATCTTCTCATTTTTAATTTATTGTACTTTGAAATTCGTCTACATTTTGGTGGGTTTTACTTATTCTTTTTGTGGATTATTTGTTGGCTTTCATAACATATCAGTCACTTTATAGTACAGTTTCATGCTTATTTCCCAATGAGTTGCACTTTTATAACACTTTTATTTATAGTTTGCATTCCTTTGATATTCTCCAAAGTTTTTAATGTATGTGCTAATGTATTGGTCACCACGTAAGTGTTAAGTAGTTGGTTTTCAGTTCTTATCAATTGAAAATAAAAATTTATTCCATTTAGAAAGAGTACACTACTTCACTATTATAAGTTCTGGAAATTTCAGTTCTCAAATATCACACTTCTTAATCAATGAAGAAGGACAGTTCAAGATCTTGAGTTTGATTCTTAATTTCAGTGTAGAAAGTCCAACATTGTTAGTGAACCTTTGTTTCCTTGCACTTACATTTGTATAATAAATGTACTTCTGCCTGAAATTGTGCTGATACTTTGATTTAACATTTTTTCTGATAATATGTGTTCTTGAATTTCCTGCTATTTTTTGAAAACAGTCATGAACTTATTAATTTGCTGTGCAACTACCAATTTTGTAGATATTGACCTCAGAAATACCTATACCTAGCTATGATTCTTAAATCAAGGGTCATTGAAGTAAAAATCACAAGTGCTAATATAACATAAAGAATTGTAAACCCATTGTTAGCTGTATTTCATGTTTAAGTTCATAGAAACAAAGTTCATTTTTCAATAAGGAGGATGAGACTTTGTCAGTTATATAAACTAACACACAGTTGCTATAGTTGGTCAGAGCTTTGGGTTTTTGTCCAAACCTCACACTTGTGCCCCAAAAAATATAGTCCAAAAACTGCAAACTTTTTTGAGCTTTTATCAAGGACAAGGTCAGTATTAAAAACTCACAAGACAGAGTTAAAAAATGAAAATATCCCTGTGAACTTTATCCTAGATCTGAACTCATACTTTTGCAACCAATAAAGTAATATAACCATGTAAATACACGCCATTGTGGCTTCAAATATGCTGGATACAAATATTTACAACTCAATCACAAATTTGCATTTTGTTCAGTGATATATGAGATGAAGAATAATACCCCTAAATGAATTTTGAAAACAGTTATTTCTTGAACAACAAAAGTTATAATAAATATGCAATATGAGCTTACATTGTTGTATTAGTCCATTTTTCATCATTTTCCCATATTTTGTAAAATATCACTGAGTTGCTCAACATGTGAGGATGACTAATTACCTAATGGTTCTTTTAGTGTAAAAGGCAAGGGATATGAGAAGCTAAAAATATTCTAGCTCTGTTTTTATTATCTGCACTCATATATGTTTGTATTAAAGTAGCAGTATATTTATACAACTGTCATATTGGTTACAATGTTTTGAAAAGTTTTCATGTTAGCTAAGCTTAGAAGGCACTGTGTAACAGTGTTGGATGTATTTTGTTCTTGAAGTATTCAGGCTCAAATTTGTTACCCTGATTCCTTACAACTCCTATTAAATGATAAAATTGCAAATATTTATATATTAATTGTCAGTCCTGTAAGAAAAAATGGAAATAATTCTCAACGAATAAAATACTGGAATGAAATAAAAACCACTCAAAGAAATAAATATTACTGGAAAAACATGATAACCTCTAAATGAAATTGGATTTTAAAGAAATGAATTTTGGCCAACCTGATTGAAAGAGTTGTGTATATCATTTATTTCTCATTGATTGTTATTTAAATATATTCGTTGTTCATACTTTTTTTTTAATTCTGAACAATGGGGTATTTAGGTTTTAATTTTGCCAAACAATATTCAATTAGGGCAAAAGAGATTTTAGCCAACCCTGTGACAACCTCTGAGGTTTTAAAGAAGGAGAATGATTTCGCTGCAAAGAGCTAACTATGGGTTCTTTCTTCCTCACAGCTAATGCTCAGCTCATGTTCCCTGCAAAGAGAGTTTCTCCATCAACCTCTGACGAGTCTCCGTTAAAAAAGTGAGGACTACAATCGGAACACCTCCCAGAGCCCCAGCAAGAACGCCTGTTAGGAACCTTATCTGAAGCCTGCCCCACAACCCAAATCAGCTTCCAATCAGCACCCCTGGACTCCCAGCCAGCACTTCAGGAGCAGTCCCTGTGATTACCCCAACAAAGATTTCAGTTAGAAGTCCCATGAGGACTCCCATCAGAATCCCCCTCAGATCTTCTGTGGCAACCCAAGTCAAAGCCAGAGTCACAAGTCCTGCCACAGTTTTGTCAAAGGCCTCCATCAATGCTGTAAGTAGTAGCACTCCAGTGATGGCTGTTGGTGTCACGAGTGGCAATTAACCTTGCCTAATAAGTGAGCCTTTAGTGAAGGAGTATGTATTTATGTATCGGAATTGTTTTATTATTTAAATTTTTAAAGTGGTCTTAAACTTTTGATCAGCAGTGTATATGTTTCCAATGTAGTTTCAAAAGATTGTAGTTCGAATAATGACTGCCCAAGGACAATTCTAACAATTGTGTTACATTTAAAAAGTTTTTTTTATGCTCGGATGGCTCTTGTCTTAATAGTAGCTCAAACTTGTTCATAACATAAAATCAGGACCTTTGTTTTTCATAATGATTTATTCTTCATGTGCTGAGCCTTCAACAACTGTTGTGTGGTTTGTGTGATCATGATTGTTGATGTGTTCTAGCATTCTGGAGGTGACAATATAATTGAATCACAGAAGATGTGAGGAAAAAAGGTTGTTGGGTCTCATAATGTGCAACGTATGATACTTACGAGTTATGCCAATTATCAGCTCTACTTATATATTCTGTATTACATTTCGTTCCTGTTAAAATAAAAGTACACCGCTGTAAGCTTTTCCATGGGCATTACGTTTTAGAAAGTTCTTTGTTGCTTAAGCTCAGCAAGCACCAGGGTCCTACTGGCGTGTTTAGTGTTCGTGAAGTATTTATGCTCTGTGTATATATATGCCTTAATGCATGGTTTTATCTTATAATTTAGGTTCCAATCATCTATGTGTGAAAGGATCTTACATATAACCAGTCATTTAGCTGATTCTCAGCTCAAGAAATGAAGAGGTCTAATAAAACTCAAGAAATACCTAGGACAGCTGGTTATTGTTATTTTTGAATTATAGAAAGCGATTTTTTACTCCCTTGGTTTCTAATTATTAAATTATTCTATGAAGATTCTGTTCGATTTTCTATTAATTTCATGTCATTTCAAAGTAGATTACATAACTAATGAATTTCGCAATACACATTTATTCCTGTGCATGTGGTTTAATAGAGTGTGTATGTTTCATTTCAGGTCCCTAACCCAACTTGTGTATCACAGACTCAACAAATTGCTACTCCTTCAAATTTGGATTCAACTGAGAAAGTTGAAAAAGATTCCTTCAACTGGACAGTGAGTGTTGCTTGTTTTATACTGTCTTCATTGCCATTTAAATTCTTTATATTCATGTAGAACATTTATTAAAATCACACATTAACTTTCCTCATTCTCCTACCTCTCTTCCTTCTCTTTCCCTCTCTTTTATCCCTAACTCACCTTGCCATTCTCCTCAACTTTCCCATTCCTCTCGCTCAGGGATGGAAAAAACTATGTTTTTTTGAAAAAAAACCCGCATTGGATTTTTTGGGTTAAATTTTTTTTGGGGGTTTTATTTTTTTTGGCTTTATTGTTTTTTATGTAATACCTGTTTTTGTTTAAAAGAGTTATTCACACAGCTCCAGTTGCCTCTTTTCCAGATATATATATATACATATATACACTTTTTGAGTGAATATTATTTGATTACTTTATTTCCAACATTATATTACATTATTATATGAATTATTACATATATGAACGATATATGAATTAAGTTTGTCCATCATAATTACCATTTACCAATTACCATATGCATAGGGACATAGCTCTGCAGTCTGTAAAGATATAAGATGTGTAAAGAGAATTGCTGTGCTTGTCAATTCATAGTGAGTTGTTTTAACAGCAGACAGACGCAAGTCATGTGAGAGGGTAGCACCATGCAGATCATAAGTAACCACCACAAGCAACTTGAAGCAAGACAGCTGCACATCACTTAACAGGCATGCTGTTAACAACTTAACATGTGTATTGTGTGAGCTGGAGTGCTTAGCAACGCAAGCCAAGTCAGTCAACCACACTGTTACATGTTACAACATGTAGTGACAGGCCAAAAATTTTTTGCCAAAAAAATCACTTTTTGCAGTTCAGGATAGCAACAAACACTAAAATGATAAGAAATAAATGCTCTAACAGATTCCATCGTCAAGTTTGCTCCAGTGCAGCTTGAATGCTTACCATAGGCCAGTCGTTTCTTTACTTTCTTACCCCATGATGGCTGCGGTCGTGTCTTACACCATCTGACTATAATTGTTAAGACTTATTTCAGGCAAAGCTCTCACAGGAGACAGATATTGAAGAGTGGTTGGCTGAATACAATCCGGAGTTCATCAGCGCGCTTTATTTGTATAAATTGAAGGGCTCAAAAATCTTCCCAAAACACTTGTTCAACAAGAATATCACTAAGACAATGACTCCTCGTTGATGGGGGGATATTCAAGACATGAAACAGCAGAAAATGCAGATTCCTGAAAAAACACTGACAGAGAGTTTCTGCAAGTTTATAAGCAATCTTCATTCTTGCCCGCAAGTTCAGGATCCATTGAGAGAATTTTCTCAACATTTGGAATTGTGTGGAATAAATTGAGAAATAGATTAGGATCGGAACGTGCACAGAAATTGGTCTCATTATATCGCCACCTCACAAATGATCATGATGTGGATGACTATGATGAATGGCAGTGGATGTAGAAAGAGAAACACAGTAGTACTGTAGTAGCAGTCTAGTCTAGAAGACAGAGGAAGAATTCAGAAGTTTCTATACTCTCAAATAGTCAAACTGCATTTGTTTCTTAGTTTTTGTTTTTTACCATGGAAATGGAACTCGTGGAAGTATACTAGTCCCTCGAGTTTTGTTCTGTGATTCGGGTTTTTCTTATTTTATTTTTATAGTGGTGTATTTTGTTTTTCAATATTTATTGTCATGGTCATGCAAATGTCTTGGACAAATTTTTGACAATATAAATATTTAGCTCATTTTGATTCTATAAGCTTGAAGACAAGTGAAATTTAAATAGCACTAATAAACCCAAAAAGCTCAAAAAAAAACATTATTTAATGTTTTTCTACATGTTTTTTTTGGCCTTTTTTGGGTGGGTTTTTTTGTTTTTTTTATGTGCCAACCCTGCTCTCGCTCCACCTCCATTTGATTTGTGTATTTTCAAATTATCAAATCCCTAATATTTCTTCTTCCCTTCATATTCCTACAGTCCTACTTTCCTTCCCTGTCGTGTACAAATAACGTATCACATTCTTCGTTTATTTGTTCGTTTCTTCCAGGAAAAGGCCTGTATGACGAAAGATGAAGCAACTCTGACCTGTAAGAAGAAATTGTTTGATCAGCCGTCTGCACTAGTAACGACCAATCGTTCGTCTACATTTTTAAAACCCAAAAGCAAGGGGGCTTCTCTCATGAGAAAGAGAGTTAGGGGACCTATCATCAATCGTCGGTATAACCTGCAGAACATAGTACAACAGTTTCATCCATCATTTGGTCCGTACATCACGGAATTTGTCAAATTTAAACTGAAAGGAAAGCGACGCTACACATCGTTTCATAAGTGGATGGCAGTTAACATGCTAGTGAGTTGCAGCATATCCGGGTACAACTTGTTGAGGAGAATGCTACGACTACCATCGCCTTCTACAATTCTTCGTGTCCTGAAGGCTCACAAAATGAACCCCGGTTGCAATGAGCAGAACATATCAATGTTAAAACTCAAAGTTAATTCCCAAAGTGAACACGATAAGCTAATTTTCATCCTTATGGATGAAATGTCATTAAGAAGAGGCCTGTCGTACAGTCCCGACAAGAAGAAAATATTTGGGTCCGCAGACGATTGTTTTAAGAGAAAAAAGAACTTGGTGTCATCAGCATTGTGCGTTATGGCGTGTGGGGTGAAGAAACACTGGCAATTTCCAATTGGATATTATTTAACATCGGGTGCTGTTCAATCTACCAGTCTTATTGAAATTCTTCAGACCTTTATAAAAATCCCTTGAAACTGAGGGCTTTGTAGTGCTTGGAATAACTTCTGACCAAGGTTCAAATTTTGAAAAAGCTTTCAAATCCCTGGGTTGCTCACATACAAACCCAACTATTGAGCTAGGAACGAAGTCCTACTTTGTCTACAAAGACCCTCCCCATCTACTGAAAAACTCTAGAAATCTCTTGCTCAGAAGTGACGTTCCTGTGCCAGGCTTTAAGCACGCTGCAAGCTGGGATCACATCTTCACACTGTTTGAAAAAGAGAAAATGCACAGCTTGAAAATGGTTCCAAAGCTGTCTGATAGGCATGTGCACAGTTTGAGGTTTTCATCATAAATTAAAGTGAAACTTGCAGCTCAGGTGCTGTCGAATTCCACTGCTGCAGCTCTAGATGCCGGTATTGCGCGAACAGTGAATAATGTGTCAGTTGCAGCTACTAGTTCTTACTGCAAGAAGATGAACGACATATTTGACGTCTTAAATTCCGTCACATCGAGATGTTCAGTACCTTTACGAAGATCCATATGTACTAATTCGGACCAGTTCAAGTTTCTTCGTGAGTCTGTGCTTTGGTTGCACGAGTTACAAGATCTCAATGCTAGGAAACGATGTCGCTTTATCAATGGATGGATTCAGTCCATTAATGTGAGCCTGCAGCTACGGCAACGCTTGGACGAGTATAAACTACCCTACTTGTCTGCGAGGAATATATGTCAAGACGGGCTCGAGTGTTTCTTTGGCAAGATTCGATTCCTTTAGAAATTTCCGGACGCCAGAACATTTGCCGACAGCTACTCAAAAATCGCTACTGCGTCATTCATGCGAGCGCCATTGTCTGCTAATTGCAAGACTGTGGATGACCAGCTGGACGCGACTTTAGTTCACTTTTCGAAGGTAAGTGGTGATATTCATATAACCCTTGAAGTGATATTCAACATAAAGATCAAATACGCGTCGTGACGTCACGGTTGTAAAGTGTTGAGAAACTTTAATTGTTCGCGTTGGAAGAATATATTTTGAGTTATGAAATTCGATTCAAATGTTCCGTT
Source organism: Morinoia aosen (assembly GCA_030386875.1). Classification (NCBI taxonomy): domain Eukaryota; kingdom Metazoa; phylum Arthropoda; class Malacostraca; order Amphipoda; family Talitridae; genus Morinoia; species Morinoia aosen. Next base: position 3,143,384 of record CM059556.1, on the reverse strand, counting down.
TGATAATTGTTTTTTATTCTCGAAGGGAAAAAATAGTACATGGTCACTTTAGATGAATGGTCACAGAAAGTGACCATGGTCACCTTATAATCCCTATACTAAGAATGACCGTCGTGTGTTTATATATTGATTTCTTTATATGTTTCGTGTTTGCCTCTTAAGAATAGATAGAAAGAAATTAGGACTGGCGGTCTTGGTTTTAGTTCACTGGTAAATTAATGCACTCATTTTCGCTGTACAAGTGCACTATAATATAAGTCACTTTCAAAACATTGTAGAGATCCAGAGCCTTATATACTCGAGTCCGTATCCTGTATACTGAGGTCGGCGGGGTTTTGCATATAACGCTACAATTTACATACTGAAGCTCACAGTTGCTTTCATTAATGCTGAATTTCTGTATCTAGGATATGACTCGAATGGCTAAAACTACTTCCGTTGCAATATATAAATCACGAGGATTATTTGAGAAATTCGATGTTTTGTCTTTCCATCTGAGGGATTAAAATAGGGGGAGTTAGATAGCCCGTGCAGCCTGTATCACAGAAACGCGCATCACTTAGTTTTTCAAGTATTACTCCTACTACTACTCCTACAGTCGTACTACTACTCCTACTCCTAGGAACTAGTACTAGTACCACTACTAGTACTAGTACCACTACCACCACCACCACCACCACCACCACCACCACCACCACCACCACCACCACCACCACCACCACCACCACCACCACCACCACAACTACCACCACCACTACCACCACCACCACCACTACTACCACCACTTCTACTACTTTTTACTATTTAAATATGGAAGTTGGCATGTGTAAATATTAAACTGTTTTCCTCCTCTGATTCAGCGACCAGAAGATGAGGATTTGTCTCTGCCGCCGGTTGTACTCAACGACGAAGACATGACTACCGCGAAGCACTTCGATGGCAACGAATCGGTTGGAACTCTGTTTGAGCCGGCCGAGGTCAACAATGCAGCAGCTTACTTGAGTGGGTATGTTGCTATGAAAGTTGATAGATATCACCGAAGTAAGAAAGGTTCAATGTTAAAAGACTGTTCTGCGTGTTCGTTAATTCTTGCGCCTGAAGACCTAAACACGCACCTCTTCGTGTCATTCAAAGAATATGTACAAAACAATGATCCGCAACGAAGCCTCCATTTCTGTAGCAAATCTTTCATTGAAACAATCATGAACTACGAGAGAGTATTTTTGTTCTGTTTTGATAAGTTCAGTCATGTTCAAGGTTTCTGTGAACTTACTCAGAAGGTCATTGATGAAGCGTGCTCTCCGCCTGTATTGTGCGCTGCTGATGTGAAGGAGTTCTTCATCAAATTTTATGTGACTTGCAGGACTTATCAAACCATTAAGCACATCAATAAAGCCTTAGAGAGCAGTAATCCTAGTGATAAAATAAAGAAAATTACACATCAATGAAATGTTACAATAAGACTTGGTTTTGGAAAAATATAGCTTCATTTATTTTCGTTGCTCGTTATTTATTTCTTTGTAATGAACAGCATTGGTGCACGATTGTATACATGTTCGTATTGCTCTTTCTTAAGAATTGTGTATTAAATTTCTCTTAATTTGTCAGCTAATTCCGTAATTCCTTTTCGCTTTACTTTCGTTCCACCGTATTGTATGGAATTGAGCTCAGCGATATTCATGTTACAAAGTATCTATAGTGCTCGTCGTGCCGTGAGACTAGCGAACTTGCCTCCGTCCAGGCAGACCCTGGTTCGAGTCCCGGCGCTGGTGGCGATTTTCTCTGTTGGGTATAGGAGAAAAATTCCAAGCACAATACCCCACTCTACCCAGGTGTCTGAAATGGGTACCGGTCTTGACTGGGGGAAAGCGTAATGGCGTCCTGGCGTTAGTTATAAGGCATTTGAAAATCCAATGTACAAGGTGATATGTATCAGGCTTGATTGGAAATAAAGCATCCGTAGATGCCTTCATTCATTAATATCTGCGGTCGTGTAAAAGCCTGTCAATTTGTTGCATATGATGCTGAATAGTGTCAATGATAAGATTGTCACGCATGGATGGAAGGAGGAAACTCAATCAGAATTAAATACAAGTATGTAAATTTGCTTAGAGGAAGGACGGAATAATTTACCGCACACTTATGGTATTTCTCATAATTGTAGAAGTCTGATTGACTAAGAAAGAAACAAGCAGGTTAACATTGAAATTATTGCTGGTGTTATTATTAGTTCTTTCTATTATTGGCAGTTCATTTATTCTTAATCTTTTCGCTGACTTATTACAATTCTCGTGCAATGTCTGTGTTTGAACAAATAGTAATTTCATATTAGTGATCATAATATATATTTTTGATTCATTATTTACGATCTGCTGAACATATTATCGTTGTATATGTTGCCCCAGAAGTAACCGATCTTATTAATTTGCCGATAAAAAAATACTATGAATGCTAGGATTTTGAAACTAATTTTCTTCTAAGGATAAACAACATATGGTTTATGAAAGCTACGTTTTGAAAACAGGACTCTTCAAGTGATAGCCATGGCCGTTTTTACAATTTGAACTTTGTTCTTTATCGTTTCAATAACGCTCCATCGCGCATTACACGAGAGTTCAGCTATTTCATGAAAAGTTCATTTAGTTAGTGTACATTTGTTGATTTTGTTACATAACTCATGACGAGTCCCACAAGAAAACCTCGCTTAGGGAACAAATTTGGAGAACGAGGGGTCAAGTGAATCATGATAAATTGTGGGTTTGAAACCGAAGCAAAGCGAGAGTAGCTTTTTAGTTGCTGAGTTAATTAAGTGCCACGTTATATGTAAGCATGAACATATTTTTTAGTCGAATAAATGAGTATTAACATCATAGTGTTCATAGCTCTACTTTCATCAACCAATTAAAAGGTCAATTAATTATGGGCTGCCCTCATTTTACTTTCTCTCGCCATGGACAATGTTTCATTTAATTTTCTGGTGTCAATTTTCGTCACAGAATCCCCGTTAGCTCTCATCGAAGACCGACGCCTTTATTTTCTGGTGTAAGTAGCCAACTATTGAATCTGTGGGAATTAGCTCTGACATAGGGATAGATGTAAATATATGTTTGATTTTGTTACGGACCATCTTTTTTTCGGTTCACTGGTGTCTTTTTTCAGCATCTGTTCCTTTCTTTGTCCACTTTTATCATATTTCAATAAAATTTTTCAATCTTGCTGTTTCTGTGCGTGATGTGTGTGGACGTATCTCGTCCTTTGATTTCCCATTCCCTTAATTGCACACTAAATGGCTTCTTCTGCTGTCCTTTCTTGGGACCACCTTTCACGTGGTGTGAGAGGCTTAAACTAACTCAGTATGTAATCGTCGTGGTGTAATATATTACGCACTCTTCAAAGATGCGTATTATATGAGAATTATGTTGACTACTCATGTTACATGGAGATGTTTGTTTACTTTTGTCTAGTTTTACTATTTGTTTTCGATGAGTTGCGGAACGTAGCTTGTTATAGGAAATAATAAGTACTTACTGTTGAGTACTTTCTTTTAGGAGCAATCAACTAAGTTGAACTGGTGTTCTTCTATTGGAGAAAGAATAGTATTTATTAGTTAACTAAGCTTGAATTATGTCCATGTATTTAGTTTCATGATAAAGCGTTACTGCCATCCATTAGTAGAAAATATAGAGTGCACTTTTACCATCCTAAATGTAAATATTTCATTTAATCTGCGTCGGAATTTTGTTACCGAAAATATATGTCATGTCGATGACCCTAACTCACCAGTCTCTAATTCACCAAAGCTCGTGTTGACGAATATTGTTGGTTTGGAATCATGGACATTAATTCACGAATTTGTGGATCAAAACATTGAAATACTATACCCTCAAACAACACGTGAATGATAGCTTTTGTAAATTATGCAGGTACGGGTGTAAAAATGTCTTTTTGAATGCTCGTTAAAATATGATCCAGAGCAAACAAACTTATTACGATGAAGTATTCATTGAATGAATAATACAGCCCCAGCGTTTTAGTTTTACTTACGTTTCTATTCCAATCGTATTTGACTAGGTAAAAGTTATGAGCAAACAAAGAACAGCTGGGAACGCTAGAAGCAACGCAGTCGAGGTATTGTACGTCTGGCAGAGAGTGTACACGAAATAGACCAATCAGCGGCCGGCTATTGTGACGTCACGCTTAGCCAAAGCATGACGTCACACGCTGCCAAAAGCGGTCGTGCCAACCCCGCTATTTGAAACTACTTCTCTTCTCTGTACTGTGACGTCAGTGCACATTCGCAAACTCGACTAGCCAATAGAAAGGCTTCATTTCACACAAGCCGGATGACGTCACTAGGGTTACGTGACGTCAGCAGCGGCAGCGTACTACGATGCAGCGTACTCTGCCCTTCCAGACGTACGATCAGAAACAGAAGCGACAGCCGGTGTCGCTTCCGCACGACGGATTTTAGAAAAATAGAATTCCGTCCGCCTCCGAGCTTTTTCACCAGTACTCAAAGGTTATCGATCTCCGAGTTTATCATAGGGACAGCTTCATATATTAAAACGTCAGTTGAAACAATAGGAAAATTAGTTTAATTTAGTGGTACAGGGTGTTTTGATACTTTCCTATACTGATGAAGCAGGCGATTGCGCGCCGTGTTCAATGGTAAAAAGGGTCATATAAAATTCCACATCAAGATATCATTTATTTGTGATAAAAAGTGCAACATCAGTATTCTCCTTCCAAGTTCATGAAATATACGTCGGGAGAATTGATTTTCAAATGTATGTACGTTTCCAGCATTCAAATTTTTCGAGTAATGTCAACACCAAAAAATTTACAAAATTTTCTTTCAAGCGCCATTCCAGCTTCAATACCAAAGAAACTCGAACACATTGAGTACAAGAGCACACACCCGTTATGAACTACCGCATTTGTTAAGGTTACATAACAAACAGAGGGCAGAATAGATTTGATTAGGTATTAGTTTAAGCCTCCTTATCCTCCCCATAGACGATGCAAAGAGAAGAAGGATTAGATCAGATAATAGTTCAAGCCTCCCAAACCGCTAAAAGATTGCGTTCCGAAGAACGGAAGGCACCATTTAGTATGTAGTTGAGGGAACGCGGTATCTATTCAGAATATGCGTAGAAACAGTGAGTTTAGTAAGAAGTTTATGAAACACGATGAAAGTTGAAGAATGTAGTAGGTGATGAAAAGCAGGACAGCAATGAACCGAAAAAAAGATGGCCCGTAACAAAAGAGAAAAAAATAACACGGTTCTGTTTCACCGAAAGAAAGGCTTACCTAACCTTTCGCTCAAGACCTCCTACATTCACAACAGGAGCGCTAAGAACTAACAGAGATTACATTATTGTTATGAGGGAAAGTTAAAATTACCCGCATTTATGATACACTGTTGAAAGGATCATATAAAGAAACGATAAGAGGCAGAAAATATAGAAGAATATGACATCGTTTACCACCTCTCGTCCAAAAAAAAAAGAGTTCTACAAACAGTAAGGAAGAAGGCACCATTTGGTGGAGCAATAAGAGATCAAGGAATCTATGCACAAGGCGTGTTCCCGTATAAGATATTTTACATGAAAGCTGCAAGGTAGGATGTTTATGATAAAAATCATATGTTGAATATGTGAGGTTTCAAAGAACAGGATAGCAATGAACCAAAAAATAGTCAGTTCACACTTAACAACAAACATTTAGTTAGATCATTAGCAGTACAAGACACTGTAACCACAACAAAGTTCTATCAAATAAGTTAAGGAATCGTTCAATATGGACTTGAAAGAACGGCGAATGAATGCACAAGGTTGGTTTCCATACAAGACTCCATGCACGTAATTAATAGCAAATGAAGAGGGCAGTTCCTGAAACCAGGCAATAGGTGAAGGAAAACGTCAGAAATGGTGAAAAATTGACTGCAGTGAATGGAAATAGGATGGCCCCATAACAAAAGAAAAACCTACGCTCTTTCGTAAAAAAGGTAATTTCCTGATTAGAACTCAAAGACAGGAATCCCAATTATATAATTTGAAACCGATTCGTTGGAAGCGCTGCACGCGGGAATACCACAGTTGAGAACAGCAAGTCAGGAAATGACGGAGGAGCAGTACTAGAATGCCATTAAACATACCACTTAGAGAGGATATAAAGGATATAAAAATAGAGACACAGAAAATGCGGCTGTAACACCCAGCTAAAGAAACGTACCGCGTAATTTTGTGGAGTGGGAGGGCTCCCTTGAGCATGGAGTGGATCAGCTGATAGAAGTAAATCAAAGCCCATTATTATTATGATTAAATAAGAAAGTTTTAGCCTCCTTTTACCACGGCAAAGATGTTCAAAGAGAAGGATGAAAGCACCAATTAGTATGGAGTTGAAGGAATGCAGACTCTATGCACAAGGTGCATAGAAACAGTAAGCGAAGATAGAAGTTAAAGTAGATTATAGATTATCAGTTAGTTTGAGCCTCCCTATTGTACGGTGTTCGCCTAGGAGTTACTTTTGTTGGTCATGTTTTATGTGAAGATAGTTTAGCTTAACGGTCAACCCCGCATGAGGTTCAGTTGTAACGAGGCTCTCTTAATAAACAGACCTATCATATCGTGCTCTGTATTGTCGTTATTGCCGACCTCCAATACCTGTACATGGTGCCCCGGAATGAGCATGTCTAATTACTATCGCACGCCTGCTCCATTAAACTTCCTTGAGCCCCGTTGGGATGCTTGGAAAGCATCGTTTCTAACGTTCAGACTTGAAACTAAGCTACACAAAGAAGACGGCGAGGTGCAAATAGCCAGTCTCAAGTATGTGATGGGTCCCGAAGCCGAAGAAATTTTTAGCACGTTCTCATTCAACGAGGGTGAGCTAACGGATTTTAAATGTAGTGCTGACAAAATTCGATAAGTATTTTAAGCCCAAAGTAAATATTATCAGGCACCGAAGGAATTTCCAGCGTAGAATGCAGGGAGCTGACGAAAACGAAGAATGTTTTTTGCGAGCCTTGTACACTGCTGCTCAAGACTGTGAATTTGGAAATCTACTGAAAGAGAGAATAAGGGATCAGTTCATCACGGGAATTCGGAATGAAGAATTAGCCGAGAGGTTAGAGCACCTCTATCTGTCTAATAGAGAAAATTTTACGCTGGACAGAGTGCTCGAGTTTTCACGGACCTATTGTGATGTTAGAGATGGAAGGAAGAAGGAAAGAGCCATGGAGCCCTCGTCGGACGTTTTTAGGGTAAAGGAAGAAAAGAAATTTACCTCGTCATTTGCAGCACTAAAAAGGAGTCAGCGATGTGGATATTGTGGTACATTTCATGAAAAGGGGACATGTCCTGCATATGGAAAGAAATGCAATAACTGCAATGCGAAGAATCATTTCTCCAAAGTTTGCAAGCGCGCCAATTCGTCGGAGGTCACTTCGAGAGCTGCTATTGGTCAAATCGAGGCTTCCTGCTGCAGACAGCGCGAGGCTGATCCCAGCGACAACTACCCTGCATATTTAGGTGAATGTATAGATAGGGAATCTTTGAATTGGGCTGTTGAAGTTTCTTTAGCTTTCGTGTCTAATATTTCTTTTAAGGTGGATACAGGAGCCGACGTAAACGTAGTTAACTACAACACGTATAAAATTATATCTCGCGAATGTCAAATTTCGAGATCAGATAGGAAACTTTTTACTCCATATGGAGAATTAAAATTATTTGGAATGTTCTCTTGTGCTTTGAAATATAAAAATTTGAGTAAATGGGTGACGTGTTACGTGCTTCAACCGGGAAACTACTCCGCTAATTTGCTGTGTAGAAATTTAGCAGTTAGGTTGGGAATAGTTAAATTTGTGAATGATGTCGAATCTGTTTTTGGATTCGGAAAGTGGGACACTGAGCCAGTAAAGTTCATATTGAAACCAAATGCTGTCCCATGCGCTATCAATGTCAGTAGACGTGTACCAGTCCCCCTAAGATTATCTGTTAAAATCGAGCTGGATAAAATGGTAAAAGAGGGAATCATTGAACCTGTCACTGTTCCAACCGAATGGGTAAGTCCCATTGTTCCAGTTATTTAAGGTTCTGACGTGAACGGTCAAAATAAAGTTAGAATCTGCGTGGATTTTAGAAAACTCAACCAGAGTTTAAAACGCGAAAATTTTCAAATTCCTACGTTTGAAGAATTGTCATATAAATTGTCTGGCTCCAAAGTATTTACAAAGCTTGAGGCTGCATCAGGATTTTATCAAATTCCAATTTCAAAGGATTCGCCACTTTTAACAACTTTCATTACCCCGTTTGGTAGATATAAATTTAAAAGGTTGCCCATGGGGATTAATCTTGCACCAGAAGTATACCAACGCAAAATGAACGAGCTTCTACGTGATGTTGAAGGCGTAAGTATGTATATGGATGATCTCCTAGTGTTCGCTGGGACTGAAGCGGAGCATGATAAAATTTTGTCGGTTGTAATGCAAAGATTAAAATTGTCGGGCTTGAAATTGAACAAATCTAAATGCGTTTTTAAAACTAATGATGTTGAATTTCTGGGACATGAAGTTAATGAGAAGGGAATTCAGGTATCCTCGGCAAAAACAGACGCTATTCAGAATATGGAAGCTCCCAGGAATGTCGAAGGGTTAAGAAGGTTTTTGGGAATGGTAAATTTTTTAGCAAAATTTGTTCCTCACGCTCAAACTATTTTGAAACCTCTTAATGATCTTTTGTCCTAGGATACGGAGTATATTTGGGATGAAAATCAGAAAAACGCATTCAAAAATATTAAGAATCTTTTAATGAAGGCACCTGTCCTTGCATATTTTGATCCATCTAAAGAAACAATCGTATCAGCAGACGCTAGCTCTTATGGGTTAGGGGGGGTGTTGCTTCAAAAAGAAAAAGATATTTGGCGTCCAGTTAGCTATTGTTCACGCAGCCTCACAAAAACGGAAATCAACTATGCGCAATAGAGAAGGAATGTTCAGTTTGGGCCTGTGAGAAATTTCATGTTTATATATGCGGATTGGAGTTTAGGCTACAAACTGACCATAAACCTTTAGTTTCACTTATAAATAAAAAAGATCTACCGGATGTTCCTCTCCGGTGTCAAAGATTGTTGATGAGATTAGCTCGGTATAACCCTATAGCTGAATACGTGCCTGGTAAAAATTTAGTTGTCACAGACACTCTTTCCAGATGCACGGAAAATTCAGGAGAACTCCATATTTCTGATTTAATATGCGAAGTTTCGTCTTATGTGAACGATGTAATAAGTAATCTTCCTGCTACTAATCAGAGAATTGAAGCTATTGAAATAGGACAGGTATTGGACGATACTTTAGAAAAAGTTATTAAATATACAAGAGAGGGTTGGCCAACTTCGACGAAGGTTCCAGTAGAGCTGAAAGAATTTTTTAAAGTAAGAATTTTTTTATCGATCGCCAATAACTCGCTACTACTTTTTAAAAATAGACTTGTCATTCCATCTAGTATGAGATGTGATATTTTAAATCGCATTCATTCAGAAGGTCATCTTAGTTTGAATAAATGTATTGAGCGGATAAATGATTCAGTCTGGTGGCCATCTATTACCGTTCAACTGAGAAATTTTATTAGTCACTGCTCGCATTGTCAAATGTATGCACAAAATAACAGGGCGCTACCGATGAAATCTTCAGAGTTGCCCACTTTACCATGGAATAATTGGGGGCAGATTTGTTCGAATTTAGAGGAATTGTTTATCTCATTGTTGTAGGTTATTTTACATACATACATATACATATACCGGGCTTTTCCTCCCCATGGGAGGGTAGCCGACAGCAGGCCACAATCACCATACTTAGTCACTAGGAGGCGAGAGAAGCAGCACTGGCCGCACCTGAACTGCCAGGATCAGCAGCAGCCCAGCACAACCACCTTCCACAGTCAGGCCCGACAGCAACAGCTGGTTTACCCCGACCGCTTCATTGAGTGCAGCCCCTCCCCCGCACATGACAGGTCAACCCCATCACACGCAGGCAGCTTCCAGTAACGCGTCAAAAATAAAATTACCTCCTTATACACTGCCCCCACTCACTTCTGTCCGCAGCCATCCCTCTCGCCACGTCCACAGTCAGACCCCTCTCATACAAAGCACGTCGCACCCCATCCATCCAACTCATCCGTGGTCTACCTCGCGCTCGAAGACCACTCACTTCCGACATATATATCTTTTTCACCAGCCGCTCAACATTCATTCTTTCTACATGCCCAAACCATCCAAGCACTCTTTCATCCACTCGCCTGCTCAACTTTTTGATAACACCCGTCTGCTCCCTAACCAACTCATTCCTGATCCTATCTCTTCTAGTTACCCCATACATGCTCCTCAAACACTTCATCTCAAACACATCCAACTTCCTCCTCTCAGCTGCTCTCAACCCCCAGGACTCCGCTCCATACAACAAAACTGGCACAATCAAACTTTCATACAGTCCCCTCTTAGCATTCATACTCAAACTCCTGCATTCAAAAACTTTCCTCATTGCACCCAATGTCTTACAACCTTCACTCACTCGATGCTTCACTTCTACTTCCATACTACCCTTAACAGTCACATCCGACCCGAGGTACCTAAAATGCTCTACCTCCTCTAAAACTTCCCCATTCAACCTCACATCCAAAGTTCCAAACACTCCACCTCTTGAACATCTCATCACCTTACTTTTATTCACATTTACCCTCAATTTCCGCCTTTCGCACACTCTACCAAACTCTGTAACCAGTCTCCTCAGTTTTTCCTCTGAATCAGCCACAAGCGCTGTATCATCTGCAAACAACAGCTGACACACTTCCCAATACATACCATTTCGTCCACCAACTGCGCACCTTTTCCCAACACTCTGGCATTCACTTCTCTCACCACACCATCCATAAACAAATTAAACAACCACGGCGACATCACACATCCCTGTCTCACACCAGTCACAATTGGGAACCATTCACTCACCTCATTCCCTACTCTCACACATGCTCTGCTATCAATGTAGAAACTCTTGATCGCATTCAACAGTCTCCCACCCACTCCATACAAACTTACCACTTGCCATAAAGCCTAGCGATCCACACATACGCCTTCTCTAGATCCATAAATGCCCAATATACATCCTTCCCCTTTAATAAGTATTTTTCATTCACCTTCCTCACAGCAAACATTTGATCCACACAACCTCTACCACACCTAAAACCACACTGTTCTTCAGCAAGCACACGATCCGTCAACACTCTCACTCTTCCAATTAAAACTCTTCCATACAGCTTCCCAACGACACTCAGTAGACTTATACGCCTAGAATTACTGCACTTATACCTGTCACCTTTCCCCTTGTACAACGGAACTACGCACGCGCTACTCCAATCAACCGGCACTTTACTAGCCTCGAAACACACATTTAAAACGCACCAACCATTCTATAACCACATTTCCTCCTTTCTTTAGACATTCAACCGTGCAGCCATCCAAACCTGGAGCTTTCCCATTTTTCATTTCATCCCACGCACATCTCACCCCTGCACTTCTTATTCGACTTCTATTCACTTCACCAAACACAGGCATTCTAACATCACTTCCAACAGCTACTACTCTCGCAATCCTATTATCCCTCACGTTCAGCAGTTCCTCAAAATACTCCGCCCATCTCTTTCTCACATCACAACTCTCCACTAGCAGCCTACCATTTGTATCCTTCACTCTTGCCTCATTCTCCACCTGACCCTTCCTAATTCTCTTCACTTCCTTCCAGAAAACCTTCCTTCTCTCCATGAAATCCCCTCCCAACTTCCTCCCCCATTCCTCATCCGCCGCCCTCTTCGCTCTCCTTACCATTCTTTGTACCTCTTTCTTCCTCTCCTTATACTCTTCAAAATTTTGCTGGTTGCCTCGTTGCAACCACCTTTCGAACGCCCCCCGCTTTCTTTTCACAGCCGCTCCTACTTCTCCGTTCCACCATTCACTCCCCTTTCTAATCCCCCCTCCAACCTTCCTTACCCCACACACTTCCCTTGCACATTTTTCCACCGCATCTTTGAACAACTTCCATTCCCCTTCCACTCCACCCACCTCACTTTCCTTCACCCTCCCATACTCCACTTTCATCTTCTCCTGATACTCACACTCACGCTCAGAATCATGTAACTTGCTTACATTTAACACCTCCCTTCCACTCCTCCTTTTTACACCTCCCCATATTCCACTAACTCTCAGCTTTCCTTCCACCAAATAATGATCCGAAATCCCATTCATCTCACCACGGAACACATGCACATCGAGCAAACGACCCATCACTCCCCTGCTAACCAAAATATAATCCATCAATGCTCTCTCCTCTATCACACCTCCATTCGTCCTCACATATGTATACTTGTTTATACTTTTTTTCTGAAACAAACTATTCCCAACCACTAACTCACTCTCCACACATAACCCCACCAAGAAATCCCCACTCTCATTCACCCCAGCTACTCCGTACTTACCAACAACACCATCCACCACCTCATCACCCACTCTTGCATTCAGGTCCCCCATCACCACAACTCTACAACCACTCCCCACTCTAGCCACACACTCGGACAATTTCTCCCAAAACTCCTCTCTCTCTTCCCCACTCCTCTCCGTTCCCGGTCCGTACGCGCTCACAAACACCCATGACTCTTCCCCCCATTTCACTCGCACCCACATTATTCTTGATCACACCTCACCCCATTCAACTACTTTCTCTCTGATTCTTACACTCAATAATATAGCCACTCCCTCTCTTGCATGTCCCCCACGTACTCCAGACACTCTCCCTCCCACACTCCCAAACATCAACTCACCACTACCCTTCAATTTCGTCTCACTCAAGGCCAATACATCCATCTTCCGGTTTAACATCATTCTTCCGATCTCCTCCTTCTGACTCTCAGTTGCTCTACTTCCACACCCCCTTACATTCAAAGATCCTAGTACTAGGGTTTGAGTGGTCTTTCGACCTCTCTCACCCCCTTCATTGGCCTGCTGCCTCTCGGGAAAATCATTACAGAGAAGGGGATCCCCAGTCCCCTCGTTCTGTCCACTATAGTCGCCTCTTACGACACGCAGCGGACCACGGTGGGAGAATTCTAACCCCCCCCCACAGGGGGGGGGGGTTAGATGGATTTTAGTAGATGGATAGAATTTTGTCCTTTGGAGCGTGCCGACAGTGAAACTGTAATATTAAATTTGAAAAGAATGTTTGCAACCTTCGGCATACCTGACTATTTACGATCAGATGGAGGACCTCAATTTACTAGTTGTTTATTTAAGAAATTTGCCCGTGAATGTGATTTTATCCATGAATATTCTACCCCGTATCACCCCCAGGGTAATGGATGTGCTGAGAGAGCTGTGCGGGTGGCGAAGGGATTCTTGAGGTGCGTGGACCCGTGGGCAGCTCTGTTGGCTTAAGGCCCCGATACACTGGGCTAAAATCGCGGTGATAAACGCCGGCACGCCTCTCAATGTGCCTCCCATCCCTGCACACCAGCCAGTTGGCAGAGTGGCCACCGAGCTTTCAGCGATCCGAGCATGTCTGGATTAGGACGGTCGTCACTGCGACGAGCAGTACCGATTTGAACGTTGACGGGAGAGGTGCACAGCCATGTCTTGCTCCGCAACTGAGTAGACAAAGCTCGAACGCTGAATTCTATAGACGCATTTAAAAAATTCGACTGCTTGCAGAATGTGATCAGCAGCGCTTACAGAAGGCTAAAGCACGACGCAACGTGCGCTTTGGTTCAATCCTGCGCTCCATACGGCTGGTCGCAATCGCGCACCTACCCGTACGACACGCTGAGGCAGACTGACGCCTTGCATTGCAGTCCGCGGTGCTTCATCTTGCGTGCTGAGTGTATCATGTAGCCAGTTCTCACTTCAACTGGCGGACGGATCCACTGCCGCAATTTCTCGAGTCATGAACGCCAGTGATCGGGGCCTTTACCGTACCACGGCACTGGACGTCACTGGCTGCTCCCCCGCTCAATTGCTCATGGGCAGAAAACTAAGCACTAAACTTCCCCAGCTGCCTGCCAATCTTGTTCCCCAGTGGCCAGAGATTACAACAGTACAACACAGAGATCATGTAAAGAAGAAAATATCGGAAGAAACCTTCAATAAAAGACATGGCGTACGGGAGTTACCTGCGATCGAGCCTGGACAGAAAATAAGAGTAAAGCTTCCGAAAGATAAACATTGGAGCTATACAACGGAGACGCCCCTGGCTAAATTGGGGGATAATTCGTATGCAGTGAGACATCGCAGGCACCTCAAAGTTGTTCCCGATGAGTACAAGGAGGGGGAGAGACAGATGGCGGTGGTGCGTGTGGGGGGAGCCCTGGCTGTGTCCGCGGGCCACAGGACACTCGGAGTCCTACGTCAGACTCTGGTCACGCTCGAGATCAGGAATGTCAGGATGCAAGACCTCTTGTAACTACTAGGTTCGGTAGAGTAGTTGAACCTGTTAAAAAAATACAAGTTGGGATGTAATAGAAATTCATTTTCATTAAATTTCGAAAATTTCCTTTTAAAATACGTTGCATTTTAACTTTTAAGAATTTTGATTGAAGCTAGTTGCGTAGATAATTATATTTCATTTACTTATCAAGATTGATGTACTGAATAACATGTATTGATACAGTTCAATCGTTGGGCTTCTTTTAATAAAGATACTCGGGCTTCTTTTAAAAAAGAGGAAAGATGTACGGTGTTCGCCTAGGAGTTACTTTTATTGGTCATGTTTTATGTGAAGATAGGTCAGCTTAACGCTTAACCCTGCATGAGGTTCAGTTGTAACGAGGCTCTCTTATTAAACAGACCTATCATATCGTGCTCTGTATTGTCGTTATTGCCGACCTCCAATACCTGTACACCTATGCGCAACAAAGGCGATCCAAAGAGAGGAAGGAAGAAGGCACCATTTAGTATGGAGTTAAGGGAACGTGGAATCTATGCAGAAAGGGCACAGAAACAGTAAGATGAGAAAGAAGTTAATGAAACAAGATCAAAGTTGAAGAAGAAAGTAGTAGGTGCTGAAAAACAGGACAGCAGTGAACCGAAAAAAGATGGTCCGTAACAAATTAAAAACCTATTCTATTTCAACAAAAAGAAAGCCTACCTAACCTTTAGCTCAGTCCCTTACATAGTCCCCCTGGGAGTGCTAATTCCTATAGAAACAATAGTTCTATCCCCCTGAGAGAAATCGAAGTCCATTAATTTCGTTCATTCCATGGTGCGTTTCCCTAAAAAAGCTACCGCATTCAATATCTCGCTGAAGTTACTATACAACATTTTTATGTATAAAAAAACTAATAAATTGTAAATTAAATACAAATGAAAGCAATGAAGCAAAAGGTGGTGAGCAATGGAATAAAAAACGCAGTCTATTTTCAACATATGAATTGCTTAAGTATGTTACTTACAGGATTTTACATGTTCTCCTTTAGAACAACAAGTTTTCAATGTAAATACTAACAATTTCTGCAGATTAGCTTAGAGTATGACTTGGAATCAGCCTCTCTTACCACAACATAGCTTTTCAAAGAGAGGAAGACACACCTTCAAGTACGGAGTACAGGGAATGAGGAATTAATACACAAGGTGTGTTTACACAAAAGATACGCAACGCGTAGAAACAGAAAATTGAAGATAAAGGTTATGAAAAAAAATTAAAGCGGAGTAGGAAAGCCATAGGTGATGTAAAAACAGCATGGCAGAGCGCCGTAAAACGATGGGCCATAACAAAAGAAAACTAAGCATTTTAATTGCAACAAAAGAAAGGCCTAGCAAACTCTCAGCTCGTTACTTTACATCACTAAATTTATAAGAGTGGGGATCAAAATATAAGCCAACAGCTCATCCCTGCATAAATGAATAAATATTTTCAACACCTAAAAATGTATTTCGCTTCTTAAATCTCGACACAACGTAACTTTCGAACGATAATGAATTAAATAAACTATTTTCCTATCAAAAACAATAATTAGAAAACCATCGCTCAAGGCTCGTTTCAACATTTTCCGGCTAATAAGTTCTAAAATATACACACAAGACACAACATGAAACTGAATATTCAAATCTACGAAAGAACTAGCCGTAAATAATGAGTTAGAAAACATCACAGAGCGCAAAAATTGAAGCACTCTCAATACATTAAGGCATCTTCAAACATCAGTATCAGTGCTCTGCGCACCAGTAAGTTAGGAAATACAAAAGTAGAATGAACACTTTAAATTCTAGAAGGAAAAAATAAACATAATAGACTATAAAGACAAACCATAGAAAGATCAGTTAAAGTTAAAATTACTTTGTGTATGCCAATTCTTCTAACTCCCTGCAATTCTGAAGCCTATGACCTATTTTAAACCAACTATGGGAATGATGCTCTAAATTAATTGTTCATAACCGTATCATATTCTTCACAAACAATCGTACGATCATCGATTAGCAGAAGTAAAACCAGAGGGACGTTTAGATGAGAAGAGCATTGATGAATAACAAAACATTACTGTACTACAGGTAACTTTTCAGAGAGAACATAAATTCAGTACAGACTGCTGGGAAGTCTATTCTAGCATAAACTTCAGAATGTCAAAACCGGGGAGGTGAGCATAACCCAAGCTACAAGAGTATTTTCAAAGCCAGTGTAAAGCTTTACACAGAATTCATTTCGAAACCAAAACAATGAATTTACCATAGGATTGTAAAGATTTCCACGAGTAAGTTACAAGTAAATTTTCTGCCGAGTTTCATTTACGAGAAAAAACAAGGATTACAAATTGGTGTGGCACTTAAATACCAAGGAATGCTAATTTATAACGCTTCAATCTAACACTGCACTCGGCCGTATCAATAAATTAACCTTGCACTACTGTCCGTTATTGTGTTATGCAATGGCCAACACCGTACCACATAATAGTTCACAGCCTTAAATAATGAACAGACCAATAAAAAAAGTTTATCACTAGTTCGATACCATAGACCACCTCACAACCCCATTTCTATCATTTTTTGCTTTTGGTTTGGCTAACAGCTGAGTACAGTGAGTAACACAAAAACTAAAATTAAGCTTTCTTATATTTTATCGGAATGTATGAAGTGCTGCTGTATAGCAGCAGCAACATGAAGTTATAGGTTTTAAAGAAGGAAACAGCAATTCACCCCAACTTGTTCCAAATGAAATACCGGGACACATGGCATAAAATGATTTTGCACACACAAGTGCATTCAAGTAGCAGCTCAAGAAACCATTTAAAATTAACTGAATAATTTGATCTGACACAATTTATCATATTTCACTTTAGAGCATCATGTTGACAAGGGGTCAGGAGAAATGTGCAGTGGAATCCCTTGTGCACCATTTTATTTAAACAATTTAAACAATTTAAACAATTTAAACAATTTATTTACCACAGGAGATACAGAGATAAAATGTTTGTTAAGTCTAGTACAATGGTCAAATTTGAGTATAGCTACCTGTGGGCCCGAATAAGTTCAGTGACTTCTAGGGCATCCTACCATCAAGGTTAGTCTTAGGAGTACAATAATGTTTAACCTAATTCACTTAAACTAGAGACGCATTAGACTGATCAATGAGATAAGTAACTCGAAATCAGACACTTTATTTCACAATATAGTTCTTATGGACTAGATTTAACAGTATATTCGACAAACGATTCAAGAACAGACTGAAGATCGGCGAAATCAATCAAGGCGAATTACATTATTAGGACCAGTTATGTAGGGGACAAGGTTTGACTCTGTGATCTTACACGACTAGTAATCTGATAGGAAGTGAGATTCAAGACTTTTTTTGAATACCTTATAAGAATTACTTTCACGGATCTCCGCAGGTATTGAGTTCCAAGTTTTAGTTCCAACGAAGAGGATACTGTGTTGTGACCGAGCCTTTGAGTAATAAGGAAGCATGAATTTACTTCTATTTCGGGTTAAATGGTCGTGATGACCAGTTTGCGTAGTTAATAGTTGTTTTAGGCTATGGTCGCCATCATTTGTTAATGTTTTGTAAATGAAATTGCAAATGGAGATTTTGTAGAGATCCGAGAGCTTAAGTATTCGTAAATTTTTGAATGAGTCATTTGTGTGAGCATTATATTCTAGATTCTTTATCGCTCTTATGGCTCTTTTTTGCAGGGTAAAAATTTTGTTGGTTTTATTTTTATCAGTTCCGTGCCATGCTTCTATTCCGTATTGCAAGTATGGTGAAATGAGCGTTCGGTAGAGCATTTGTAAGGCTGTTCCAGGCAGGAAATTCTTAACTTTATTTAGGATTCCGATAGATTTTGATAATTTAGAACTAATATGAGCGATGTGCTCTTTAAAGGTTAGATTTTTGTCTATTATGATGCCGAGGAATTTACTTGAGTTGGTTTCTTCGATTTCACCTTCGCCAATTTGAATGCGTGGGAGAGATATATTTTTCTTGTATGAGATCAAGTTTACCTGTAAAACATGTACTCTGCAGAGGTCTATTGTAAGCTCTGACTGACTGTAATGTCCTACATCTGAAGAAAAACTAGATTAAGTACATTATTATTTAAGAACAGCAGGTGAGAGATTTAGGTCAGTTCTCATGAAATAATTCACTAATACTTTTGCAGAAGCCTGGTGAGTGACTAATTTTATTGAAAAGATAGATGAAAACCCTCTCACAACAAGGAATAGCATTTATGAAAGATTTATTGCTATATTTCAGTCTCTTGCACTGATCATCAGATTGAAGATACTTTTTAAAAGACCCAAACAGAAGGAAATTGAAATATTTTACACTAAGAATGGAGCAACATATAGTATAGTCAGACAAAGATTTTTTCTTCAGTTGTTGCTGATACACGTCTGTATTCATGGCAATGTAACCGGAGATATAAGTGGCAGCATCTTCCACGTTCACTGAAGCCAAAATTCCTCCAATATCGGTGGGTCCGTTGAATACCACGACAGCCTTTTGCGCCCCTTCATCCAGTTCAATGATGGGTGGAATTATTTCACTTTCTTCATGTACTTGGAAGGCACAAATAAATGTTAGTGAACTTGTCACACCAACAGTTCCTGAATTAGATTTTGGCTCAATAAGCATGCATTTCAGTTGCATTAGTGAGGGTACAGATTAAAATATGTTAGAGATAACAAAAGGCAGAGTTAATATAATAAATTGAGGTGCAGCTGGGAGTATTTAATCAATAGGGTCAGTTATACAGAGTGAAAACACTAAATATAAAGCTGTATTAAGATGCACGCATAAGGAAATGGAGACAATGACAAACTAGAGTGTAATACAGACTTCAAAAATATCAGTCGCACTGGGAGAAAAGGAAAGAAAAAAGCCAGAGAAAAATCATTAGTGAAAAAATAAGGGGAAAAAGAGAAAATTACACTACAATGGGATAATAGATCGGAAAGTGTGAGATACATAGCTTCAGGTACAACCAAATAAGTTAATTAATACACTCAAGCTAGTTTTCACACTTTTTCTTCAACAGTTAATGTTGTCTATAATATAAATAGATTTGTTCATGATATTTAACAATACAACTAAAATCAACTAATCTAAACTATGAAAGAAAAAGTCTTAAACACTCAAGCATCAATTTTACATGACATAAAAAGGCATCCGTAGAGGAGAGAACCAAAATCGATTTTCCGATTTTTGCTGCCTAAACATAGTTCATTAGATCAAAATAAACAATTTTGATGAATTGTTGCAAATGAGTATTTAATGAGTTATAGCGGTATGTTAATTTTCGTCTTTGATGGCTGGAATGCGCTCGATCATTCGAGCGCATCAAAAGGGAGTCCATTGTAGTCTTTCTGTCCGAACCATTTCCTTCCCCTTCAAGCACGAGAGTTGCGGTCAGTAATTTCCCGCTATAACTTGTTAAATACTCATTTGGGACGTAAAGTGCGTATAAGAAAAATTGTTTATTTAGATCTAATTAACTACGTCTAGGCACCAAAAAGTGGAAAATCGATTATGGTCCTTTCCTTAACATTTACCCATAAAAAATAAATAAAGATATGCTCTCAATTTCATTTTTGCACAGATTTTTTTTTCCTGCTAAGAAACAGAGAAAAGGAGACTAAGATAGAAACAGAACCATAAACATAAACAGAAAAATCTGCATTTTTAATTATATATGGCTTTGTAGCTTCAGATGAGATTTTTGAAGCACTCACAATAAAATTATGATCAACAGCAAGAATTTGCACCTTATATATAGGAATTATTTAGCAGCTAATGGAACACCATGCCTAGAAGAAGTCAGGTACCTTTAAAAATGCATTTCCAGGTATGCTTAGAACAGGGTCAGTTTCAAGAAGGTAATTGCCATAAAAAGTAGCACTTACAATGAAAAATCATAGACAAGATTTTCCACCTTGCTTGTAAACACTTGACATTTAGCTATAAGGCAGAAAGTTATCACAAGTTAATCTGAAAATTTCAGATAAGATTGGCTACACAAGAAAAATAGGAGCTATTCTGAAGTTGCATCTAACATACTGTAAACAAGTTTTACCATGTGGCATTCCAAACTAGCTTTAATGTCTGAGCACTGTAGGTTCTAAACTTACTTCTTGCTAATGTCAATATAATGCATAGATCAAATTATTTGAATAGCCAGTGAAATTTTTTACTATAAATCTGGTAAAATTTGACAGCACATCCTACTTCCAGATTAATTCACACAGAAATTCAAATACCATGAGTGCTGATAGCACCCTACCACAAGATTTAGGATTTTAGGTTACCTTTTTGGAATGAAAAACTCATGAACAGTATGTCATTAATCAGAATTTAATTGTAGCATATCCTATTCCGATTTTCTCATTTCCTTTAAATTAAAAATTTCAAGCAATTCAACATATCAAATTTGAACTGTACTACTGTATCTCGTGGGAAAGATTTGGTTAAGAGATGCCTCTTCATCAAATGCAAAAATCAGTTATCAGCCATTATTTTTAAATTATTTTCGAATGATGTTCAAAATTCTATTTCTCACCTTCTAGTTCCAAACTCCTGTGATCATAGAACAACAGCACAACACCTCTTTCCAATAAAATGTGCGTCTTAAATGCAGAGAGGATTCTTCGGTAGTCGGTCTTTTTAAAAATGGTTGCCAGCAAGCATAACTTACATAAGTTCGACTCAAGATTATTTAACCAAACCTTTCCACTGGACAAAATCCATTCTTCAAAATTAAAACCAGACCTTTGAAATACCATGGGTAGATTTTTAGAATTATTCCGACACCAAATAAAGGAACACTTTTTTAATTTAACTTGAGGCGCCGACATTGCGATTCACTCGACTCGTTAACACTTCACTTGAACGGAAATGCAACATTGTCGTACGCGTAACGCTAACAGTGATGCCAGATTTCGGGTTAGCAGTGTTGCCAAATGCAATTTAAGCGCTGCAATTGGTCGGATGCCTTGACGTCACTGAGATTAGACTCGATTTCATAATAGACTGGTTTGCAGCTACCTTGTTTCGTCTACCATGGTTTTATCATCCAAGATAAAACGCCGCTGGCGCTTGCTTCAGACAGCAGTGGAGCAGGGCAGAGCCACAGACCATATACAAGAAGATCCGCCATTTATCATTAAGCGAATTTGTCCGCCGGCCGCGATGACGTAGGTGCCAATTGGCCAATGAGGAGCCAAGAAATTGTGACGTCACGAAAAATCGGCAGGAGACTGTTTGAATCTGAAAGCAGCTGTGACAGAGGTGTAACAAAGAAAGGTGTTCGTACGCTTTAAAAAGTGCTTGATGGAAAATTGTGGAAATGATAACCTTCAATGTCCTGATTTGTCGTTTTTCCTATTTCCTAAAGGAAATTACGACGAGTGGATGGCATCATGTGGGTACTGTAACGTTGAAGATGGATAAGAGATCCAAAAGGCCGGAGAGGGCTTATGTGTGTGTCAGCACTTCTCTCGTTCAGACTATAACTTCATTTAATCTCCATTCAGAAATGCGAGAAAGTTATTGTAATCTTCAGCAGTTCCAAGAAGAGCTGTGCAAGACCAAGGTAATGTAATATTTTTAGTTGTTTCATTTATTTCAAGTTCATCCAGTACATCAAAGTTTCACTAATTATGATTTTCCTCATACCCTCGATTTTGAATAATGAATGGCTGTTGGATTGACGTATAATAACAGTGTGTTAATCAAGAGAAAAAATTTTATGGGCTTCAAATTTTTATCAAAAATATAATAAGAAATGTTGTTGGTAGCTTTAGCTGAAATAAATAAATAATGCAGTAGATTATTCCAAAATTTAATTTACATTAAGAAAAATGAATGCTATGCTTTTCATGCAAGATTTAGTTGCAAATGCTATTCTAAAAGTAATGTTTCAATAGATAAATAAATGCTGATTTGAATTGTCTGAAATTGGCTATAATTTTGTATTGCCAGTAAGGCAGAAACTGCTTGTATTGTATTAAAATTTAACACAACAAAAGCTATCATTAGTAGTTTTTTTGAACAAGTGATGGTTAAACACTTTGAATCATCCTATGTTTTTTATCCAAGTTCTTTCAATTTGCTTGCAACTTATAAGATACTCTAAAATAATTTAAATATGGCTATTGTGTGAAGTAATCATTGTGATATCATGATTGCACTCAATGAGCATGAATGATCCATTTCAAATAATTTTGTTTGTTTTTTAAAATTTACAGTTATTCTCTCAAGGCTCATTGCCTTTATTATAATGAAAAGAAACATCATGCAGGCTTCTTTACTTTAGTTGGAAAATAGTAGCATACTTATTCCGACTTTACACAGCTTTAAAATAAATGATTAGTTTTGAATAAGTCAGCTTTTGATCTTATATCTAGTCATGTTCAAAGATAACCTTTAATACTATGAACAGTGATCAGAAAGTGATATTCATGAAGGTGGCCCTGTAGAGTTGGCCACCAAAGATGACCATACAAAGTTTACATGGTTTACATGTGGTTCCTCTTGGTTAATTCAAGGTCCAGAAACATGATCAATGGATCTTTCTTTAAAAAAAATGTTCAGAGTAGGCTACATGGAATCTCAATTATTATGAACTTCAATTTCAAATAGAAATTTTACTAAAATTGAATGAATAAAAATCTAGTTAAAAGGAATAAAACTTATTGAGACCAAAAGCATTCACATTGAGATTGGGGAATTTACATAATAATAATAATAAATTGAAATTTCATAAGGATCAGTACAACAGTTTACAAGATAAAGGGGCTAGAAGCTGGGTAGTGGGTTGATTTACATGAATAAAAGGTCTAAATTCATATGATTAATCTTATCCTGAAGGACTGAAAAGAACCTATTTATTGCATCTCAAAGGCTGTGTTTTGAAAATGGTATGGGTACTCCAGAAGCCAACATACCCCTTAATGACTTTGGTTTGTGGGGATTAATATTCAATGGTACTTGGCTCTATGAGTATATTACTCATTCACTTTTATTTTCTCTGTGAAACTATGTTATGGTGGTGGAGCCTTAAAATGACTTATTTTCTCCTAAAGTATTAATAGGCGATGCCATGACGTAGAAGTCCAGAAAAAATTAAGGTTGTTGGAAATATCTTTCATTGTGCAGTGTGCTTCAATTTCATGCAAGATGCCATATCACTGTTCCCAATTTATTCCCTTATTTCTCCATAAGCTGCTGGCACTGAACCTCCTGCTCTTGGTGCTACAAGCCTTGGCACTCCTGGTGCAAGGCCTGCCCTACTTCTTGCTACAATGCCTGGTGCTGCAACGCCTGACACTCCTAACAAAAGTAAGTTTACATTTTAAATGATGATTCCCCAATCCAATTGAGGAATATTGAAATGAAAGAAATGAATGTTAACATTGAGTTTAATGTATTGAAATTTTTGAAAAAGTCATGGCCACTTGAAGAAATATTCATCCCATGTGAAAATTGAAGCCAATAAGCTTAATTTACACTTATTTAGAGAGTGCATGGCTGTCACTTATGAAACCTTAGTGTACACAAAGAAAGGGTAGTACATTTCCAAATACTTTTGAGAATGGTATTCACACATGTTTTACAGTGTGTAACATTTATTCAGGAAATAGATGCTACACAATTCATTATTACACTAAATGAAACATAGCAAAGAAAGTTTTTTGTGGGGAAACAAACTTCAGCATTGAATTGAAAATTATTTCATACATAATACAGGGGTCAAAATGTTACTAGCAATCTTTTTCCATGTAAATTTAGTGTTGAATTAAGAAAGATAATTGAAATGTTCAAAAATGTTGTTACGAACACCAAAGTTAATTAATATAATCTGAATTACAATCCTGAGATAACTCAGAAGCTCCATGAATGAGAAATACCTAGTACAGTGTTTGTGTTGACATGTTAGTCTTGGTTGTTAAAAATAAGTTTTGTATTCATTTAAAGATGAGCTCTTTTAGTTTTTGATGAGCCTCCTCTGTAACCCAGTGTTTAATTCCTTATGTACCCTCACAGTGCAGCAGAACTTTAATTTACTAATAGGCCTTGCCTATTTTACATTATGAACGATTACTTACATTTGATGATTTCCCAATAAGTGGGATAAAACTTTTGTTTCCATTGGAAGTAGTATTCTATGAGAGAGAATGTCAGGGCCTGAGCTGATTCGGCTTTCTTTTTTGTTTGTACCTAAATGTTTTCCTTGCATACTATATGCTTCCTTCCACTTCCTCTGTGAAATTATTTTAAGGGGTGGAGCCTTAAGCCGCCTTCTCTAGTAATGAGTAAGAATTGAATGACATGAAATAGAGCTTCTAGAAGAATTAAATTTGTTGAAAATACCACTCATTTTTTAGTGTGCTTCAATTTCATTTGAGATGCCATATCACTGTTCCTAATTTATTCCCTTATTTCTCCATCAGCTGCTGGTACTGTACCTCCTGCCCTTGGTGCTACGAGACCTGCCACTCCTGGCACCTCGAGACCTGCCACTCCTGGCACCTCGAGAGCTGCCACTCCTGGTGCTTCATGGGCTGCCACTCCTGGCACTTCAAGGCCTGCCACTCCTGATGCCTCGAGACCTGCCACTCTTGGCACCTCAAGGCTTGCCACTCCTGGCACCTTGAAGCTTGCCTCTCCTGGCACCTCAAAGCCTGCCACTCCTAGCACCTCAAGGCCTGCCACTCCTGGCACCTCAAGGCCTGCCACCAGTGCTTCCAGCAAACAATGCTGCTCATCTTCGTGAAGGGAAACGACGCTGGTTAGTCGTGTTGAAATAACCAGAGTTCGTACTTCATTGAAGTGTCTTTGAATTGTAGCGAGATAGATTTTTCAAGTTACAAGCCAGAATTGGACAGCGTTGAATGAGTGCTAGCAGCAAAAGCTCGAAAGATTGCTGAAAAGTTATCACATACGCATTATTCTAAAACACAGCAGCATTTGTAAAATTCTTGTGAGAACTACCTGCTGACATTTCCATCAGTGTCAATACCATATTCACTGTCACTCATTTACCTCTCTGATCATTCCACTTCTCGATTTAATACATCTATCATGAAATTATATAATTATCTTTGGGTAAAAAATATAATTAAAATGTGATTCTCGTAGCATATTTCTGAACTATACTTTATTTCTTGTGTCCTTGGAATTGAATTAATGCAAACATTTAGGTAATGCTTCTTTGCACAATGCATCCAATTATAATGCTTGATTCATTAGAAGGGTGGGCTCGCGGTACTCGCTGACTTTCTTGGGTACTGAACAGGGCTATCCTGTCTCAGTGGTACTCACTTTATACCGTTCGGTATGTTCGAACTCATTCATAGTTTAATACTAGAAACCTTGGAAAAGAATACTGACCAGAGCTGTGGTTTCACTCCTTGTAGATTAAATGTGGCATATTTTTTAATTAGATGTGTTGTGTTCAAAACCTAAACTTTCAATCACTTTAAAGTTTGATTTATGTGTACAATTAATACTTTCTTCAAGTTAGGGAATTAAATATAATATACAATCTAATTTTCGTCAATTTATTTCAGAATTCATGTGGCAAAAGCAGCAGTTCTTTGTTGGAAGATACAGGTCCTCCAGTGGTACCTTGTAAGCGACGGTTGTTCGCTTCTCATTCTGGAACGACAATTGCCCTTGAAAACAGCAGACCAGCTCCCGAGAGAAAACTTAGGAAAAGGCTCAGGAGAAAATCAAAGGTACTTTACAAGCAGTTGAACACAGATAATTTCCTGAGAAGTGTAAGTGGCAGACTTGGTCCTTATCTCAGTGCATTTGTCAAGCCCAAATTAAGGGGCAAGAGATCATACACCATGTATCACAAGTGGCTCGCTTTGAGCATTCTTGTAAGCTCATCAGAGACCCACTATCAACTGATGAGGAACTTGATACCATTACCCTCACTTTGGACTGTGCGTGCATTGATGAAACAATTCGAAGTACGTCCTGGTACACGTGCTGAAAACGTGTCCATGTTGAAAATGAAGGTAAAACCCGTCAATGCTAGAGATAAACTTTGTTTCCTTCTAGTGGATGAGATGTCGCTCCGGAAAGGGCTATCGTACAACCGAGAGAACGATGCCATAACTGGATTTGAGACTATTTATTGACCTGATGATTTTGTACGAGAGAGTATTTTTGTATTGCTTTCACAACTATCGGCCCGTATCAGGATTTCGTAAACTAGTCTGTAAGTTCTTAGATTTGTGTCAGCATCACTGTAATTTCTGCTGTGTCCAGGTCACCGACAAGTTGCAACAATTTTTTGCCGTGTGTAGAACGCTTCAATGCACAAGACACGTGAACAGACTTATGTCCTCCAAAAGTTGTACTGAAAAACTCAAGAAAATTGTCCATGAGCAATATTACCATCTGGTAGCAAGTTAGGTATATTTTTTGATTGACCTAAGTATATTTTATTGTTAATGTATTAATTTTGTTCATAAGCTTATATCGCTACAATATTTCTGCAGTGCGTCATGGTAGGAAGCTCATTTACTGTTACTAGCTCGTAATTTATCCAAATGATTGCTCTTCTTGCTCTGCAATGTCAACCGTGACAGTGCAAGCTTTCAACAGACACAGAGATTGGATTTAATGTCCCATATTTATATTTTTGTTTCTTAGCACACGCTTGTGCACATACTGAGAGTTTTAATTGCACTAAATCTTCATGCGTAGTTCATTGCTTTGTATACATAAGCATTTTTACCCCGCTATTATTTAGCGTATACGCTCACTACTGATATGTTGTAACTGGAAAATGTAATGATAAACCATGCCGACGGCTCCGCTTAGGCTTCAGTAATTATATATAATTAGCTCACCTAGCCACCTTAGTACTGTAGTTCACTTCTGATACTAGTTAATACTGTGTGTTGAGCCCCGTCCAAAAACTAGATGCTTGTAAACCCTTGTCCAAAGTGTGTGCGTGGCGGTCTTGTGGACTCTCCTTCCTCAATATTCTCCATTATTGTTACGAAACAACGTTCGCGCCCCTCAGGTGGTTACAACTATTATATCTATGGGAATTAGCGCTCCCAAGGGAAAAATATGAGGTACTGTGCTGATAGTTAGGTTAGCCTTCTTTCTGTTGAAATAAAATGTTCGTAGTTTTGTGTAGGACCATCTTTTTTCGGTCTACTACTGTCCTGTTTTTCAATAACTCTAACTTTCTTCATCAACTTTTATCATGTTTCATAACCTTCCTTCTTAACTGACTTTCCATGCGCACGGGATCCTGTGCCGGAACTCATCTTTTACATAGATTCAGCGTTCCCGCAACTCCCTACGATATGGTGCCTTCATCCTTCCTGTCTTTGAACCTCTTTGTTGTGGTATGTGGTAAAAGGAGGCTAAAACTATTCTATAACCAATCAAGCAACGTACGCACGAATCATTCGTCAATGAACGTAACCTAAAAAACATAACGTTAACGTAAACTTCTTCCCATTTCTCGTATGTAACTATTTGGGTAATCTTTACGTATAATAAATATAAATAACATCGCTACATATTATTAGCAGGTTTTTTATCGCTCAAACTAACTTAATTTCATCATTATTATATTGTTTCGACTAGTATGAGAATCTGATATTGAATGGTTTATAAAGACAATGAACCCTTTCCGAAAACTATTAATATACGGCACCAACGTTTCATCACATTCAGCACCTTAGTCTAATTTAAATGCGCCTTAGTCTTTATATATGAATTGCAAATATGTACATGAATGCGCATTCACGTGTATGTATAGAGAATGAAATAATAAAAAGTGTTTTCAATGTAACCGCAATTCACTATTTCGGCTTTCACTATCCTTACTACGCCCATAAACGTTTATAACTTGAGCATGAAAATTAGACTTACAATCCAAACGGGTATCACAGTAAAGCCTGGATACGCAGCCAATTGGAAGCTTTGGCCGTGATGACGTCAGCGGCCAGTCATGACTGCTGGCTGCTGATTGGTTAGCAAGCGTGCGTATGTATGTCTAGAGCGGGCTTGGGGTCCACCGTAGTTTTGATGTTCTTCTTATGTAAATGCAGAGCACAGCAGACCCGGCGCGATGTTTTATGTTAGTGGTATTCCTATTAGCGGCGTTTTATCTTGGATTATAAAACACCCAGTGCTTCCACTTTAGGGTAAAGTACCCCATTTTAGGGTAATCAGGTGTTGTCTAGGGTAGAGTTTAGGGTAAAGCAAAATTCCATGATTTTTAGGGTAATTCGACTTCTGTGGAGGTAGCGCAGCAAAATTGTAGGGTAATGGCCAGTTTTCATTACCAATATCAAGTTTGCTCTCAAGTACTACAAAATACCTCGTGTAAGGTACATTGCGGAAGAAACGCTACCGAAGCATTAATGAAAATGTTCAATAAGAGTCATATTTGGAACAGACTTGCCCGAACTCGCTATGAATTTAGTTTTTATTGCACACTACGATAAGGCGCAAATTGCTGTGCACATCGCTGCAGATCTCCCAGAACTCAGATCTCTCTTCAGTATAATGCTGTCAGATTTGCTGCATAGATAACACCTTGGTTAATTAAAAGTAATTACAATAATTAAAGTGATATGCAACTTGATATAATGCTGGGAATTTTATATTTTTTTAGCTTTACCTAACTAACACGTAACTGTATCAAGATTTACACCAATACATCGATCATCGTCGTTTACTGGAATTGAACAGCTACATAACGTGTACAGAACGACACTGCCAGAGCAGAGGGTAGGTAGTTTTGTTTCATTCAGGTGCAATTAACTGTGCCAGGTGCAATATTGCATCGTGACAAAATATTTGGTTACTTGCGTTTCAGTAAAATTGGTACTACTGAATAGATTCGGTGTACGATGGAGCTGCTACACCACCCATGAAGGACAGCCAAATTTTATCGTCTGTTAAGCCCTTTTCAAGAAAAGGGAAGGAAGGATAGAGACAACTGTTTCGAGGCTAGTTAGAAAAGTCTAAGTCTTATACTTCAACTAAGGATATGGCAAACTGTTATATATATAGACGGAGATATAATATTAGTACACCCCATCAAGACACAAATAACACATCAATAGACAAATGCAATGACACATCACATTAGGTAAATAATTCACTCACCTCTTAGATATCTTACAACTTGAACACTCAATTACCAGACATGTGGCTAGCAAGCGTAGAGCGGAGATAGGTGGGAATATATAGAAAAGAGTCGAGTAGAATTAAGTACATTAGTTTAGAAATTAGAAAGTTAGATACTTAGCCACAGTAGGTAATTATATACACACTCGGCCAACATTTACTAGTTGTTGGGCCCGAGACCAGTAGGAGACTGACTGAGAGTGTTGCTCTCACGAGCGTTGCCAACTTTAGGTCTCTCTAACTATAACTTACACTACTCGCTATATTACACAAACTGTACTATATGCTCAACTATCATTACGTTTGGTAAATCTGAGATTATTCTTCATGCTAACACGCAACGCCATAAAATCTCTCAGTGCAGAGAAGGAAAACACAAGCTATAACTTTGCTCATTTTATCACACGATCCAATTGACAAGTCAGGTAAGAAAATTGAACTGCCGATAAGTGCAAATCTTTCTGAGCATGATTTGCCAATTTCGTTACTACTGAAACAAATTTTTCTGAAAAAAGTAAGCTTAGGGAAACAAAGAGCTTCAAATATTATTAGACAATGTTTGGGTAAACATCTGCTAAGTAATCTTGTCGTTGTCCTTAATGAAGTTTATATTATGTAATAATTGATGATACAACTGATCCCAGTAAAGCTAAACAGCTCGGAGTCATCGTCCAATAATGAAGTGGGAGTGAAATTAAGAGCTCCTCTGTTCATCTTGTTGAAAAAAAGGATAGCACAGCTAATGGATTGTTTACTACAAAAAAGATTTCAGCGATAGAAATAGATTAGATTAGTTGCAACAAATGCGATCCAAAGAGATGAAGGAGGAAGGCACCATTTAGTATGGAGTTAAGGAAACATGGAATCTACTCAGAAAAGGCAAAGAACCAGTAAGTTGTGAAAGAAGATTATGAAACAAGACCAAAGTTGAAGGAGAAAGTAGTAGATGCTGAAAAACAGGGCAGTAGTGAACCTAAAAAAGGGTGGTCTTTAACATAACAAAAACATCTTATTTCAACAAAGATGAAAGCCTACCTAACTCTCAGCTCGGGCCCTCACCATGTCCCCCTTTGAGCGCTAATTCCCAAAGATACCATAATTGTATCCCCCTTGAGGCGAGTGATAGAAATATTAAATTGAGCGACATTGTAGGGTTCTGTTCTGACACGACTAACGTTATGATGGGATCCAAACATTCTGTGGCTTCTTTGCTAAAAAAAATGAAATGTTTGACTTCATGGAAGTGTAGGAGTCGGAGGAATAGGGATTTCTTTTATTGCTATTCTTGTATTGTTATCAGTATGAGGAGAGCCCGACTTAGATACTGCTACCTATATAACGCGCTGTAATGTTAGAGCGAGAGACATTCAGACTGTGGCAATCAGACAGTCACGCGCAGCCTCGCTGAGCCACGGCGTGTGCGCGTCGCACAGCGGTGCTGGGGCGCTGCCTGCCCCGCCCGTCCATTGTGTTCACTGTATTGTGTATCCGTATTGTATCAGCACATCACTCCAGTAAAAGGACTTCGCAGCTGTGTGTAATTGCCCCCTTCACATAAGAAACTGAAACGATTGCTTGAACCTTGGCCCCTCAGGTCAGTGATGATCTGAAACGCATCGGGACGGCGGAACCCCTGAAACCGTCAAAATCTACAGTGGCGCCCGAACAGGGACCCATTTAAGGGACGTCACCGACAAAGACATCGCTAACAGACATGTCGTTAGAGTGATCGTCAGAAGGAACGTCGCCGTGATAACCAGTGAAGGGGAGAGTGAAGTGGAGTGCTTATTAAGTGTTCATCAGCACCCCGGAGAAGATGGAGACCACGGAAGCTGTTCCGCAACGCAACTAGAAGATAATCCTGCGTGATGGCGGCACCGTGACGAAGAAATTATTTCCGTGAAGAAGAAATCCCACAAAGGCGGGGAAATTACTTCATTATTTGCGTAACGACCTTCGACGCACTCAACTGCAACCAACGATTCAGGTGTAGAAGATGCGGACCTTTTCGACGACGAGACACCAGAAGTATCACAGACGCGTGATCATTAGTGATCTCGTGGCACGACAGAAAACACGACTTCGGAATGAAGAAAGTTCTCGAGCGGAGGAAAGCCACATACGGTTTCTGGAATTGCGGGAATGGTACCTTCAAGTAGTACGTGTCGTCCGTGTGTTTTTTCAACGGTGACAAACATTTTTTTTTTCTCGTCGTAAGTGACCTGTTCTAGTGTCCAGTATTTCTTTTATTTTTCATTGTGAGCAAGATGGTGAGAGCCTTGTTTTTTTTACTGACAATGATGATTTGAGTTTTAAAGTGTCCGACCGTGGATACAAAGTTTTGTTTTGATAAGTTTTGTTTTTTCTCGTTCACGGTTGATGGGCGAATTTTTTTGTGAGTTTTTGCGTGATTTTTCAGGGCAGAAGCTCGATTTTTACGTGAGTTTATAGTAATCTTTCACGATCAGTATTTGTGCTAAAGAAATTCATTTTCGTGAAGATAGAAGCAGTAGTGATTAACTAATTTTTTTTTATTATGCATGGAAGAGTTTTGTACAGTGTTTTTGCAGTATAGGTTGTATACTGTCACATATTTTTGTCAGTGTAGCCAGCGGTGCGCTCTGTAGAGATGTCTGCTTGCAGATATCAGTTTTGCTTGCGGTTTCCGGCGATAGTGAGCCGACAATAGAGCTGTGAAGCTCGCGAGCGTTACGTTACTTTATGTTACGGTAACTGCGGTGTTACTGTTAATTCCCGGTTACGTTGCGAATTCTGTACTGAGTTCTGTGTTTTATTTCTGGGTTTTAAAGGGTTTCTGAGATGTTTTATTCGCAATTATGGTGATGTCATGTTTTTAACATGTGCAGATGATTTCCGTTGTGTTAATTTTCGACGGACAATTTTTTTTGCCGTGTCGTTTTAATTTTTTTTCAGGTTGTGTAACACGTGCATATTGTTCGTGTTTCTTTTCGACGCACATAATTTTTTGAGATGTTTTTGAGATGTTTTTTGAAGTGTTTTCATGTTGAGTAACAGGTGCAGAGTTTTGCTATTGTAATTGTACTTTCCCGAAATTATTTTGTTTTTTCCACGTGTATCGTAACGCGTGCGTCTTAAGATTGCGGGAGCAATCTTCGTAAATGAAAGTGATGGTGTTCCGTATAATGGTATTTAGGCATGTATAATTCGATTCGATTCATTTATTTATGCGATTTATGGATTACGGTAAATGCGATTTTTATATGGGTTATATGATTTATTTTGATGCATTCGTGATATTGCATTTTTATTGTATTAGAAAGTTGTTAAGATATGCGGAGCGGACGTGCTCTGGTGTTTCCCCACGTTGGAAAAACCTAATGATAGAGAGAGCCTGTCACAACAGATTGGAACAACAGTTTAAAATTAGATCGTTCATGGAGAAACCCGCAAGGAGCTCAACGAAGTAAACAGGATGTACTAAGCCGTCATGTTTATGACAAATAGCGGATGTAGAGTCGATAGAGTCGAGACCGAGCCAGCAACGACTGGGCGTTCGGTGGATGAAAACTTGAAAACTTTCAATTACCTTTAAGGCTCGGCCTTCACCAACTTCAAACTCTAACTTCAATCCAACTTGTCAAAAGTGCACCAGTGCCACCGAAGTTAAAAGTCATTCTGGTCTGGTCATATTAATTTCATTTATCGGTAATTAAATCCAATCTTGTTGTAATCATTTCCTTAAAGTATTTGAAAATAAGAATTCCCCTCGAATAACTTATTTATTTATTGATAACATCTTCGAAGTATAACATTGGGACTTGTTAAGTTTCTGGTTTATATTTTGGTTATCCTTGACCTGATTCAATTTGATTTCATTTGATTTATTTTTGTTTTGTATGTGTTTATTCTTATCTGTGTTCATTCTTTAAGAATGTTGCGATACGTAAGTGGTTTACAAATTATTTATATATTACAAATTATTTATATATTTTTCCATGTACTTGATATTTATAATCAGCTGTCAGCTGTCGCGCTGCAGACGTGCAGTTTGCTGCTGACCTTTCGTTTCCGGTACTTGCGATAGAATGTCGTGAGACTCTCAACTTTATTTTATTTTTGTGTACTGTGCGACTTTATTCTTTATGCATTATTATTCAAGCTTCCATTTATTCTGCTTTGATACGCTTTTGTTAAATGTAGGCGTTCGTTTCATCATGCACATCATTCACGACTCTATTAAGTTTCATTCTCTGTTCGGAAATACTAACTTTTCTCTTCTTTTATTCTTCAGTGAAAATGTCACTCCATCATCATGTAAACAATGTTAAACAAAAGAGTATACCTCTTAACATAACGAAACATGTAAGACATCGTTCAGTAAGACTGAAAAAAAGGGATAATGGCCAATAATTACGTAGGCAGTTAGGTGAATGTTAAAATAATAGGCGTGAAGAATGAAAAGGGAATGTCAGCCTGATGAAGTGAGTGAGGAACGAGTCGTAGCGAAAGTAATGTGTGATGTCGTGTGTTTGCGTTAGTCACATGATCTTTCGTCGTTCGATGGATGTTGTCCGTCAAGAAATGAATAAATACATACTGCGCTTTGTTTTATTTTGCTGTCTGTTAAATTGTTTTGCTTTGTTCATCACTATTTTATGATGTGATGTATTTTAGGTTTGCCGTTTATGCTTTTATAGTATTGTGTGCTTTGCTTCAGAAAAAGCGATGATGATCTTCCATATTATCCAAATTCCATTTGTAATGAGGCCATTCGTAATGTATATTCCCATCGGCTCTACCTTCATTTAACGTAATTGATTTAACGTATATTATCCACATCAACATCATGAACCTTTTGTAATTTTTGATATGGGTTATGAAGTGGGAGGACCCACTTCCTCGAGGAGGGGAGCCATGTAGGAGTCGGAGGAATAGGGATTTCTTGTATTGCTATTCTTGTATTGTTATCAGTATGAGGAGAGCCCGACTTAGATACTGCTACCTATATAACGCGCTGTAATGTTAGAGCGAGAGACATTCAGACTGTGGCAATCAGACAGTCACGCGCAGCCTCGCTGAGCCACGGCGTGTGCGCGTCGCACAGCGGTGCTGGGGCGCTGCCTGCCCCGCCCGTCCATTGTGTTCACTGTATTGTGTATCCGTATTGTATCAGCACATCACTCCAGTAAAAGGACTTCGCAGCTGTGTGTAATTGCCCCCTTCACATAAGAAACTGAAACGATTGCTTGAACCTTGGCCCCTCAGGTCAGTGATGATCTGAAACGCATCGGGACGGCGGAACCCCTGAAACCGTCAAAATCTACAGAAGAAATGTTGGCTTGGTGGAAATACAGATATTGGGAGTGAATAAAAAAGGTTGTGAGATAGAAATCGAGGTTCTTCTTCTATTATTCTTGGCACAAGGGCTGACTAACGTAGGACTCCGATTCTTGGAGGAGCTACATGTATTCGACTGTAGGATTTTGAATTTTTCGGCATGGGGGCTTTTGTCGAAAAATAATCTGACCCTAGGCCGAGAATTTTAATTGTAAGGAGGTTCGTATTTGTAATTCAATTGGGCTAACCTTAAGCCTTGAGCAACATCTGTTTCGTTTAACTCAACGTAAATTATCTCTATGCGTAGTTTAATTCGAGCCAATTAAGTATACTGATCGCGAAAATTTTGGTGAAGTCGAAATTCTTCATTCAGTGCATTAGATTCTTTGCCCCGTTCTTTGCAATTGCACCGAGAACTAGTGTTTTTATGAACTTATGTCACAACTAAATTCCTCCTAATCTTTCTGCGCGAAAATTTTGAAACTGTGTTTGTGTTGTGTTCCATAAATAAATGTTTTGAGTATTACTTCGTCGTTCATTTCCTCCTACTATGTCTTTGCTTCTCTCTGATAGTCAGGAATGGATCGCCTGGCCCCAAACTTTACGCTCATTAAACAAAGTTGCAACTAGGTACCTATACAAAGAAGATAATCTATTGTGAAAGCAATATTAAATGTTGCACGTATCGTGACACATATGGCTCCGTAAAGTCAGAGAATTTCATTTTCTTATATCCTCATGACCCTGATGTATCATTTCTACACATATAAACATGGAAACATTGAATATTTTTATGTAATACCAGCAATGGGCTTATTTGACATTTTAGGGTAATTTATGCATGTTAAGAAATAATTGATATTAGACATATATAAGCAGCACAGGCACGACGCAGCCGGCAACCGGAAGGACGCTGTGCGGGCCGAGGGAGCTTGGAAAGGCAGGATAGGAGGAGAAGTGAGGAGTACGTAGGGGATAGCGTCTGTGAAAAAGCTAGCGCGAAAACTATACATAGTATCACTCGAGGACAACTTGATTGTGTAGTATAGGAAAACAATAGGTTAAAAGTAATTACCAACGAGAAGAGGAACTATGGAAACTATGCATCTCAGAAGAATATGTTAGAGGGAAATGCGCGTAGCAATACCAAGTTTTATGACGCAGGGAACACGTCATGGGTGACGCGTGAGAACCATCCAATAGGGAGAAGCCACGCACTTTCAAAGGCCTGCACTCTGCCGGGACGTAGCCATAGTGCGGCGGAGTATATAAACTTAGGAAGGCGGGTAACCGGTCTATTTTGCCTAGTGCTGTGGAAGATGTAGGCTGCTTGAGAGGAGAGGAGAGGTGAGAAACTTTGTTGATTTAGCTTGATAATTCATGTGCAGTCATCGAAGCGTAGTACGTCTAACTTGTGGACGCAGTGATTTGCAGAATGCTAATTAGTCCTGTTTTTCATTTTCGACTACATTGATTCTCTCAAACAGGATGCTTTACATTGGGCTTTTAGTATGAGGGTAAAATGATCATTTCTCAAAATGGAATTGTATTGAGATGGCAGAAAATGGGGAACCAGAATATTCGAGGGCTTATTGGAGGGTTTGCATTGGTAGAGTGTTCTCAAACAGGGTGTGCTTAGAGTCTAACTGTAATATTTGTGTAAAATTTCAAAGAGGGTTATTATCTCGCAAAAGGGGATTCTTATTGAATGGGAGAAAGTGAATTCATCATGTCGGGAATAGTCACAGTCTCAGTGGAAGCTTCGAGTAAAATCTTAAAGGGGAATTAATAACGATCACATCTCAGGGAATAGATAATATAACACTGTGCATTGTTCACAGGCGGGTGGGTCGTAGCACCGCGGCCGGGGTTGCTCCACACAACCGTGGGGCAGTGGCTGGTGCCGGGCGTTCTCAATCTCACAGCGGTTCCACACCAGCCCGGTATTCAGCAGTAGATAAATTCACATGGATGCTATGCTTCGGGCCGCCACAGGCCGCCGTCAGTGAATCAACTAGGGAGCGCTCGCAGCAGTGATTGTGGAGAAGGCAAAGATAAAAGGCACGCTGAAATAGTGCAAATCCATTTTGGCGCGCAATGTGTAATATGAATTAGGCGGCTCGTGAAGTCTGATGGCAGAAGGAAATTCGAAACATTTATGTATGCGCTAACTAGAATATTCATTTCATGAGTCCAATTTTTTTTATTGTGCGAAATTCGTTGTTTGCCAGGGGCCAAGCAATTCTGTTCGCACCGGATTTCAGAGTCATAAAAGTGGCGTCTCATCGCTAACGCTAGACCTTTCTGAGTAGCTCGTTGGAGTGAATATAACTTAGTATGCAGTATCAGTTTTGTATATTCCATAGCATGGAACTTTCTAAAGACGAGGAACAATTCAATGATCAATATTGCTTACTGTACTTTATTTTTCATGACCTTGAGTTGCTTAAGTTAAAATTTTCCTTCTCATTGAATTTTTCACCCCAAATTTAGAGTAACAATCTGAGATTCAACATTCGAAATTTATACATGAGAAGCTAACATAAAAGTTTCGAGTTCTGAAGTGCTGAACTCGGGACTAATTTTCTTTAACTCCTTTATTCTGCAGTTGGAAGGATCATGTTGAGTGCTATAGTGATGAGAATATGATCAACATACCTTGAACCCATAAGATCAGCTGCGGCTCGCTAAATGGTACTCGTTCTGAGCCTTGTCTTGAATATGTATTTGATATAAAAATTTTCAGTATGCTGCATTTAATTTAATGTTTCCAGGATTCTTTGATTTCTTAATATTCATTGACTTTTATACCTGGAACGATGGCCCGGAAATTAATGCCGTAATTTAGTGGAAACCGCCTTACATCGGTCTAAATTTGAAACAAATTGGTACGTCGTATGGTGCTCAGAAATATCGAATAACTGAACAAGTTCAATTGTATTATGACCCATCAAAAAAAAATAATAATAATTTGAGAATTTTTCGTGAAATCTGGAGTGAATTTCATCTATGTAATCTCTAACAAGCTTAGCTACATAAATAATTTTCACTTGTTAATTCACTCATTAATGTGTGAGTATTTGAATTACAATGATTGATATTTTCTGATAAATAATGATGGAATTTTTGGAAAATTAATTTTTCTTGCTATTATATACAGGGTAAATTTTTTTACTTTTCTCAATCATCGGAGTACCTTGAATTAGGTGGCGGTGTCAAGAATTATAGAATTAAACATAGTGGATATTTTTAGAGTGAGTGAGAATCTACTAAGAGGCTGCGTATTCAGTTCTCGTGCTAGTTTTAATGATCGACTTAAGATATTGGAATAAAGCCTACACGTGTGACCATTAAAGTAAATTCATGTGTTAAAATTTTCTAAATTCCCAACCTCATGCTAAACTCCAGTGTTCTAGAGTGAGAAGTGAATTTTGTTTTGATCTGTTGCTGAATTCCATTATTTCAAAATGATTTGTTTTTTTACTTTTCTCAAATTTCTTTGGCATAAAATCTTTATTGAATCACACAGCTATTCAGATAAAGTGCTGGGAAAATATCAATTTTTTTGCAAAATGCCAACCGTGTTAGGCGTAGTAATTAAGCGTGATTAAATCCCAGTTCCTCTAGTTGAAAAAAAAAATAATTTTACATTAAGTATACTTAGGATTATCGAGAACACGTGGATAAAACAACACAATTTTTAAGGAGGTGCATATCCCCGAGGAATAAGCTTTTATCAACGGAATCGTGCATTGAGTTCAAGATTCTATTTTTCTACGTCTGCAAGTGGGTTGTTTAATGAAGCTTTCATATTATTTCGAGTGTGAAACAGGATTCCTTTTTGACGTTACTGATGTGAAAATCTACGAACCCCTAGGTGCGTTTATTCACTCCGCCTCAGTAAAACTCCTGAGTTACGAAGTTAAACTGATGATTTTATGCATTCGCCAGCAATGCTCTATGTGTGAATTCATGTTCAGTAGGGAGCATTATATGAATCTTCATATTTTTTTAAATAAAATGATGGTAACAATTTCGTCCGTAATTCCAAGCGAATTACGAGGTTGTAGCGAGAATGTGCTAGAGATAGAGGATGCGAAGCAGAGGAGACGTGTGTAAGTTTTATTACTGTTCTGATCCCAGGGCAATAAAAATTCTCGTTCGTCGAGTCTCATCTTTTAAGTGCTCGAGTGTGGTATTACGTGAGTGTGAGAAAGTAGGAAGTAACAAAAGGAAATATATATCTGGAAATATTATGATTGATATTTAAAGGTACGTTGTACTGCAAATGGCAGGGAATTTTTCTTCAAAATAGTATAGCTCGTTTTCTGTGCTCTGTCTTTACGAGTTGTACAGTTATAGAAAAGTCCCATGTGCCATTCCTTCATCAGCTTAATGAAAGTAGCGGAGCCAATAAAGCAATCGTTTCCTATGTCAGTGTTGAATAGAAAATCAGACTCTAGGCAGGCTTGACAAGGAATACGTAGGATGATTAATATATTAACTAAGGGTTCATTGCAGACGTTGTAAATTGATAACACATGAGACGAAACTGTAGTATGTTAAGTTGTATAAAAGAAATGTAACTCATTCCTGGGTAGCGAGATTTCATGAAGGTATGTTCGCTCGGTGTGTCTTTGCGTTTTCTTACTTAAGCGTAATTCCCGTGAATTTTGATGTACTGGGAACGTTACATTTTTTTTTATTTTTAAGTGTTATAGAATAAGAACTGTTCCTTAATTCTGAATCTCTTATGAGCGTTGCTGGGAACTTTGGCTCTCTTACGCCAGGTGAACGTTGAGTGAGGGAACGAGAATGGGAACTGCAATTTTGACATACATTTGCAGTGGCGCAACTGAAGAGATAAAGCATATCCTATTTTCTGAATTGCGTGATTGCGATGTTCAACGAATTTGACACATGGATTGGAAACTAACTTATGAGGCAAGCAGGTGTGAGTTGTCGCAGCGTTCATGTGTGGAAGTTTTGATTGTTTCTCTTCCCATAGGGATGCTGATGGCACTCGCACTGTTTGTACTCCAACATCGACGGATATGCAAATTAATTTATGTAATAGAAATAGTTTTTTAAGCGACACAACACAGAATCCGTATTTTACGGCACATATATGTACTGCAGGTTCCCGAGCTGTGTAAATACATAATAAAAATCATAAATGTGATCGACGGTTCTTCGAGTGGAAGGAAACAGTTGGAAAATGATGGCAAGGTCTCAAAGGCTGAGAATAAGGTGAATAATCATGTCCTTTTTTTGCATTTTTCTTATGTGTGTTTTCAGGATGTCAGATCATCAGAACGGCTGTTCTCAGCAAAAGTATGATGTAAAGTCTGACAGAGTGATGACACATTATGTATACATTTTATTATATTAAGTGCGTTAGGGATTTCAGCCTAATTGGTAAATCTCCCGATTGCGTACAATGTTTCTGTGAATGTTTATATAAACTTGTGGCAGGGTGATCAACGCCGCCTGCGAATAAAAACGGGGCGAGGCGTAAGTTCAGAACCACAATGTCTTATTTCTTTATGTAGAAGGAAATTTTGCACGAGATCACTTCCGCCACAATCAGGGCAGGCTTGATAGATTTGCAAAAGAGGAATTCTACTTGTATTAGGAAAAATAATGCGCTGTCTCTCGATCAATTAATGACCAGGTTAGACATCCTATTACGCATTAATGAAGACGATAACGAGCGATTTGACGCGAACCTCAGGGGTTAATCTTTACTAGTCGACGATTAAATGGGGAACCTAACCTGGCGGTCTTCGTAGATGAATATGCTTCATTTTCTGGAATAATAATAAAGGGCGGACGAGCCTCAACGATGACATCTGCTGAATTTTCCGCGAAAGGTACGCGACGCAAAGGATGGATATACCACTCATTTTCCGCGAAATATACGCGACGCAAAAGGATGGATATACGACAAATTTTCCACGAGATATACGCGACGCAGGATGGATTCAGTTGAAATAGCTTATGTATTTTGAAAAGAAAACCTATTCTCAGCAGGGCCCACTTTGATGACTATGTGCACGTAAACTGAACTGAAAATGAGTTGAAGATATATTTGAGGTTTGAAAATCACCTCCATCTTTGATAGTTTGTCATGTGGATTGCAAACGAGGATGCGGAAATGATGTCCCTGTGTAACACATCCGTCTACTGAACAACCTCTTTTTTGAATGATCAGCCATTTCGTTGGGTTGCCGGAGGCAAGCCGAAAATCATATATGTCATGTGTGTGTTTCAATATTCTTGTGTCTAGGTGTCCGATATATGTGTTATGTTTGCTGTGTTCTTTTCTTTGCGTCGTATAATAATGTGTGTGAGAAATCTGGTTTAAACCAATGGTTAGTGTGTCAGGTATTAATAAATGAAAACTTTGTAGGAATAAACGCATAACCCTCAGCGTATCGCAGTAGGCAGATCACAACGAGATATATGTAAGGGAATTTTGATGTTAAAATGAAATTGAAGGTATTGAATCATAAAGGAACATTTTAAAAAATTTTTATAATGTGGGGAGTTACCTGATGGCACGAAATTGATATCACGATAGAAAATTTGAACCAAATTTGCAGTTTGGCTCAAATTTTTCTGGGACGAGCGGGGTATGTAGTGAAATATCTTATATCTTATATAATACGATGTGTTGCGAGGCAATTTGAGGTGAAAGCGCGAAAAGCTGCGATAGACGTTGGAATGTCCAAACCGTTAAGCCGGCCGTCGCTTGGGCATGGGAACAGGCCTCGCACGAAGGCGCGATACGAGGGTTGGCCTTAGCAAAAGCCGCAACATCTGGGCCAATGAACAGGCCGCGCGTCGAAGGTGTGGCACAAGAAAGCGGGCACCTAGCCAATGAAATTTCGAGACGTCAGGACAAGGAAGAATTCCTCCAATCAGCTGTAAAATGCTGTCATTGTAACTGCGAACATTCGTGAACATTCGAGAAGGATCCGAGCCACGCACATATAAGGATACGAGAAGAGGATAATCGAGGTTCTCTTACGTGGAAGCGAGTGCGGAAGAGGTGCACGTATCTAAGGGGCGCACAAGCGGGCGCGCCGGCACACTGCTGGTGTGCCTTCAACATAATCTGCAAATCAAATGTTTGAGCATAATGAGCACATCGAAATTTTCAAGAAAGGAAACCTCGTCCATCATAAATCGTCGATGCTTCAATTTTGCAGCAACGGCTACACAAAGCACCTCAGCTTCGCGAAGCGTCAATATTACGGGAACGGCTACACTAGCGCCTCAGCCTCACGGAGGAAGCCGCCCTGTACCCGTGCATCATGAAAGCATTCGAAACGCTTCTACATCAATCCTGGGCTCACAAGTAACTTCAGCACAAAATATTGAAGCGGCACGGACGCCGGAGTCTGCAACGATGCTACGCACTACGAGTCATGCAGTGGTCAAGCAGACTCGGAATTCAGAGCTTGAGATCCTGGGCTGAGTATATTAATTCATCGTCTGATCTGCACTACGTGAATTCTCAAGCAGCATTGGGAGTGTATTAATTCATCGTCTGATCTGCACTACGTGAATTCTCAAGCAGCATTGGAAGTGTATTGAGTCATCGCGATCTACAATAGCAAGAAAGTTTGATCCCTAGTTACTGTTTGAAAAACTCAGAAAGGTGATTTTTAGGTGAGAAAGTTCTAGCACAGCCAGCACATAGAATAGTGCGTTCCGAGCGGCGCGCAATCAAATGTGATTTGCGTCATGCGGGCGATTGGCTCATGTTCGTAGTCTGTGTTGTATAAGATGCGAAGTATATTGTATTTGACACCTTGGTTCTATTCAAGGTTCTATTCTTATTGACATAACCATTTATTTCCTGTGTGCGCTAGCCAGGATGTTCATTTTTATGTTTCTAATTTCGTTTTTTTTGTGCGTTAACTCCCCTCTGACGATTGCCGGGAAATGCTGAGTCGCGTTAAATCATGTGATCGTTCGCTGGCATTCATTGATTTTTCTAGCATGAATCTCTCATTTCATGTGTCATATTTAAATCCACGTGTTTATAAAATAAATTCATGCTAATCTTTCAAATTCTTTTATTCTCCATGTCTGGTATGCAGGTGTGCGCAAGCATGAAAGTATAATATTCAAATTGTGCGGGGGTTGAAATTCCCTCAGCGTCTGGGAAGGAGGGGCCTAAACCACACCCTTTTCTCATATCGCGACATGCATTTTTAGGGTAATCTTGAACAAAGTTTTAGGGTAGGAACTTCTGCACTCGTGGAAGCCCTGAAAACACCGCTCGGAAGCTAGCAGTCAGTTGTACCCAGGGTTGCGGAGTCGGAGTCGCCGGAGTCGCATGTTTTAGGGTGGAGTCGGAGTCGGAGTCGGAGTCGCTTCTCTGAAGTGTGGTGGAGTCGGAGTCGGAGTCGGAGTCGCTTTTCCGAGTGTGGTGGAGTCGGAGTCGGAGTCGGAGTCGTTCATTCGGATGGGGTGGAGTCGAAGTTGGAGTCACTTTTTTTTGCTGTCTTCGATTCTATTTTTTACTAAAAATTATTTATAATTGTTTTAAACCGAGAGTAAACAAAACAGAGTTGGAATACTTTGCTGAAAATCTAAAAATACGCAATGTTTTTGTTGATTATTTTGTTTTAAGTTTGAAACAGCGTATTTATACCTATCACCTAATATCGTCATTGTTATCTAGTCGTTGTGGGTTTGTATTCCTATATATGATAAATACAAGAAAGAAATATTATTGTACTGGATTAATAATGAATATTTTGCAGTTATTTAAGCAAGAATTAGTAATTTGAAACATTGAAAATTTGTTCTGGATATTTCTGTTTCGTTCATTTCCCCTTCAATTAGGACACAGGAAGTAGCAAATAGTCATAAATGTGTTGCAAGTTACTTGTGGAACATTTCAGCTGATGCAATACATTGTACTCACGTAAGGAGTGGTCACTATGTACGCTCTTAATGATGCATTGATTGATAATGACTAGTCTTTGCAGAAACTTAAAATTATGTTGTGATCATAAATATTTTTAGTCTTTATGTTATGATTCCTTGCCTATGAGTAGTCTTTGCCAAAACCTGAAGCTATGGTCTGGTACATAAAGACTTCTAGTTCTCAGGT
Organism: Morinoia aosen; assembly: GCA_030386875.1. Classification (NCBI taxonomy): domain Eukaryota; kingdom Metazoa; phylum Arthropoda; class Malacostraca; order Amphipoda; family Talitridae; genus Morinoia; species Morinoia aosen. The sequence continues at coordinate 3,099,237 of CM059556.1, read as the reverse complement.
TATGTCATCAAAATTGATATGGCTTCCTTGTCTTTAGGTCAAGTTAACATGTATTATTAATAACAATTTTTGCTCATTTCTAAAGTTATTTCTTGAATGTTGTTTGGTTCTTTCAGAGTTATATTGTATTTCACTATATCATTATCATGTTGAATTTTTATCTTCGTATCACTCCCCAGTTTTTAAGTAAGCATACGCTGAAATGGAGAATTTTATATGATGCTTATACAATTTTAAACACTGAAATAGTATCAGTTTTGCAGCATTACATAATTAATTACTTCTTCTTATGGAAGAATTGGAAATGTTGTAAGGTAATCAATATCGGCATTGAGACACACGAAAAATTAATATACAATGTAAACGAGCTGCAATGAAAATAATACCACACTAGCAAAAACTTCACTTATAGTCACACACACATTGTAAATGAAAGCAATGCATTATCTCAGCTAAAATGGTTGTTAAATTTATGCGATAGTACAAATTTTCTTACTGGAAATGTTTCAAATCGCTCCAAAAAACATGAAATTAGAAGAAAATGGACGTTTATTAAAATAAGAAAGTGTCAAACATAAAGTAAAAAGTTAGACGAGAATAAGAGATGGTATCATATTACACGCAAAGACGCTAAAAGTGACTTTTATTCATAAACAAAACGTTCCGCAAAAATTCAGTCTCCTGCGACGAAAGCAATAAAACTTTTGCCTATAATAGCCGAGATATAAAATAGTGTTGAGCAATAATATGACACCTTTCCTGCATTGTTACTCTGCATAGTGTAGACACAGAGAATAAGAGGCAGTGTGCAAATGTTGCCTACTTTATCTATATGTATATCATTTTGTGGATTTTAACGCTAGTCATTGAATTAACTATTATAATTTCACTGAATGAGTGTTTACTTAGTAATAAAAAAAAACTGTGGATACATATCTATGCTTCTCAGTGTAGGCAGTGCCTACTTTACCTACTCAGAAGACACTTGTCAGTAATATACAGGGTGTTTCAGAATAAGAGGCAAAAAATTGCCCACCAAGTAGAAGATGTCCAAATAAAAACTTTTTCTTCTACGAAATTTTCTGAAGAAAGAGACATTGAGATAATGGCTGTTTATTGTTTTAAAGGATGAAATCTAATGACTAAATTACTTGCACTATTTATTTGAATTTACGTTGATAGGGCGAAATGTTCTAGTTGCATGACCTCCTAGATCTCCTGACATGACTCCACTCGATTTCATATTTTGGGGACACGTGAAGAGCCTTGTCTATGCTACACTCATTGAGTCTGAGGAAGATCTTGTGACCACAATTGCAGCAGCTGTCGGCCAGATACTTAAATGCCTGACGTGTTTCCTAATATCCGGCAGTCGTTAAGGCTAACATTCGAAAAGTGCATTGATGTAGGTGGAACACATTTTGAACAATTTTGGAAAGTAAATTTAAAATAAATATTGCGAGTAATTGGGCCATTAAATTTTGTCATTTAAAACAATAAACAGCTAATATCTCACGACCCCGATTTTTGGGGAAAAATTTCATGGAATTAAAAGTGTTTATTTAGCCAGTTTATACTTGGTGTGCAATTTTGTACCTCGTGTTCTGAAACACTCAGTATATAAAATTGTGTACTCGACCCGCTATAAATGATGGGATTTAATATTGTCTATATACGAATTCTCCATATGTGGATCACAAAGAAATATATCCAACCTAATAGCACCCGCGATTAAAATATTCTAGTACTTGTGCACTGGTGAAACTCGCATTACAGATACAGTCAATAAGCATCTTTAAGAGCGTGAAAAGGAGACAGACCAACCAACAAAGACGGACAGCCAATTTTATTTGTCCTATGAAATTTCCTGTTGAAAACCTTCCGTATTTCTGATGGCGGCTTTGTGGAAGGAAAAGTTTCCTTCAGATGGCCTGTCATAGTTGACAGACAAGAATTTGAAACTGTTGCAATTAGTTCTTTCTTTTCTTTGTCTTTTTGTTTTGCAGCTACATCTTTTCTTTTCGATTTTTGTTTAAATTTAACTTTCTATAATTAAGAATGTTTGAGCGTCTACCAGACCTGCTTTAACCTAAAATCGCTTAAATTAACATTACTCGTGACGCACTGGCGTTCACTAATTAAATTATCTTTGAGCTTACTCTGCTTGGGCAGCATGTCCCCCTTTTAATAAAAGTCGGTCTGGCACCTCTAACTTATTTCTCTTGCGTAAAAAGCAGTCTCTTTCTGCGACTTTAACTCCTCGACCCGGTAAACAGGCACTTATTATTCTAGGTAATTAATTGTCAATTAATTGTTAAAATCTTAGGGGCTATATGCAATCTTGCAATAAGATACGATATTCAGCTAGTCGGCGACCAGACATCTTAAAACTCTGTTTCAATCTACTCAGAACGCCACTAAAACTTCCTACCGGACTACCGTGCTGATGACCGGCCACGTCCATTGGTTGTTTTCTATTTTTAAGGAGTTTCGTTTTTAAAACTAACATTTCGTTAAAGAAAATCTTCGGTCTCCGTTTTAAAAGAATTTAATAATAAAATAGTACAGAGGACGCTGCTGTGCGTACTGTTGGAATCCTTAAGATATGCCTAACTTGGGCGCTGTTTCCATTTTTGCGCATCTCGGGAAACAACTTGCTATTGTTCCCTTGAAGTTCTTCTGTATCTAAAATAAATGTTCAAACAGTAGCCCTTAAGTTTTAAATCCTAAAATTCCATTGTAATAACATAGGAGAGATTACGCACAGGAAATATCTAAACCAATTTATTTATTTGTTTAAGGGGACACTTGCCCTTTTATTGTATGAGAACAATCAACGCTATACCGGGTGCCCCACAAAAATGTCCCCGACTTTTTAATTGATTATATCTCCGCTTTAAATTAACATATTTTAATTGTTTGTGTTTCACAATATAGTAAATTTCATTCCCTTTTCAAATTATTTAAGTTTTTGAAAATCAGTTGAATAACCACTTTACAATGATCAATTTACTGAAAAGGGTAGAAAAACTAATTGTTCAAAGGGAAAGTTATAAAAGCAACACTGGTGTCCTTCTTCACTTCTCAATACCTACTGTTAAGAATAATTTCATAATGATGTATTCTACATACCACCAAGTATTTAAACCCTCTGAGAGGTTTCGAGTGCTTTCAATAACAGTGTTTCAAGAACTGAAAGAAAACGGTGAAATAATCTGTAAAACTCTTCGTTCAATGGTGGCCAGAAGTAATACTTACCTTGAGAGATATGGTGGGTATGTCGAAGGATACTGAATTACTTTATTTGTTTAAACGTTATTTATGGTAATGATCTGTTACATTTTTATATTTTTGTTTGTTCACTTTTTTGGAAAGTACAAAATAAAGAAGAGTATCAATATTGCTTAAAAAACTTTTCCTTTGAACAATTAGTTTTTCTACCTCTTTCAGTAAATTGATCATGGTAAAGTGTTTATTCAACTGATTTTCAAAAACTTAAATTATTCGAAAAGGAAACAGAATTTATTACATTGTGAATAGAAGACAATTCAAATATTTTAATTTAAAGCGGGGATATAATTAATTGAAAAATCGGGAACATTTTTTGGGACACCCGGTATAATAAAAACCCAGGTGTCCGTCAATTTGTATATAAATATATTTTCTCATTCGTAATTTCTCCTATTTCATTACAATGGGAATCTGCTTGCTTGGACAGTATCATGAATACCGTTGAAATATTATGAAAAACCTGGCATCTCCTCAATTTTGTTTATAAATAAAAAACATTGCGTCAAAATCGAATCTATTGTCACGAAAATGCGGCTAATCGCAGTAAAAAGGTATGGCAATTTTTTTAAAAACTTTTTGCCGAATAATAATTCAAATTATAATACAGTGTTGTTGCTTGCTTGGTTGGTGTGTGCGTCTGCGACATTCTTGTAGATGCTTAATGACCGTAATTGTGATGAAAGTTTTACCAGTGCACGAGTACGAGAATACTGTATTTTAATCGCGGGTACTATTAGGATGGTATATCTGTTTATCATCTTTATCTTGATATTTTTTTCAAACGATACCATCGAATCCCGTCATTTTTCACCTATCATGTACTCTAGTAACTTGATTATTAACATTCTGCAGTCAATTTAAAAGTCGTTCGATAATAAAGAATATAGTGAACATATGTACAGGTTTCAACATCTGCAACCGTCTACTACTAAGAATGACAGTCGTGTGTTTATTTATACGTTTATACGTTTCGTGTCACGCTCTTAATAATCGATAGGAAAAAATTAGCACTGGTGGTCTTGGTTTCAGTTCACGGTCAATTAATACACTCATTTTCGTACAAGTGCGCTAGCTATTGTGCCACTTTCAAAACAATCGAGAGATCCAGAGCCTTATATACCAGAGTTCGAATCGTGGATACAGAGTTCGGCGGGGAATTGTATATTACAATGTAGTGTATTACAATACACTCTATTGCATATTACAATATACATACACAAGCTCGCAGTTGCTTTCAGTAATTCTGAATTTCTGTATCTAGGATACGACACGAATGGCTATAACTGCTTCTCTTGCGGCTCAAATATACTGTGTTCCAAGTGTTTATTACTCTAATAAGAAAAATAAGTTACTTTTGGAATGAGTTTAAGCATGGAAACTCCGCTCGAACGAAAATTTGTCGAAGAAAGGTATTGAATCCCGTCATTTTTGACGGACCGTGTACGCTAGTTAAGAAATAAAATATTCATCTTATAAATTACGAATAGGTGGAGTTGCAGTCCCAAATTGCGAATAGGCGGAGTCAGTGTTGGAGTCGCCAAATTTTGGACAGGTGGAGACGGAGTTGGAGTCGCCAAATTCTGAAAAGGTGGAGTCGGAGTCGGAGTCGCCAAATTCTGGAGAGGTGGAGTCGGAGTCGGAGTCGGAGTCGCAAATTTATTCCTCCGACTCCGCAACCCTGGTTGTACCCTAGCGTTCGTACGGGATGGATGTCGAACTTCATATCTCCTCGGTGCGAGCTATTCCTGCGATCGGGGATGCATCTCATAATATTTCGATCATAACTATGTTAATGAACAATGGTCATTTATAGAAGACGCCATGGAAGTTAGTGTTAAGTGGGCTTGTATTGTTATTTATACGTATATAGGTACTTTCCACCTCATAAATCGAAAACTAAACGTATACCAAGTATTTTCTTTGTCAATACCTACACTTTAAAGCGTTCCACTGCCTAACATTTTATATTAGTTTTTTCGCGTTAGGCGCACGGCACTAAAATTGACTTCAAACATTTTTTTTTATGAATCAACTAATAGTTTTTTAGTAATAGTTTAGCCCGAAGTGCTGCACACGGCCGATACAGAAATATTCAAGTTTACGTTTCATCAGTATTACATTGGTAAAAATAAATTTGAAAGCATGCAAGTAAAAAACTATAAGTTTTTCCAAAAAACGATTGTGATATTCGAGTTCTATGGGAAAATAGCAATTAAATTGAAACGTAGTGCCGCAAGCCAAATACAAAAGATCCTTTCACACTTTGAAGTTGTTTATCAATTTATTAATTCGAAATTCGTGTTGTTATATCCATAAATGTATATCTTTATACGCTTGAACGAATAAGTTCCTTGTTCTGTAAGGTATCTACACGTAAGGCACTGCAAAATAATTCAGATTCAAGTATCTAAAAGGTTTCAAGTCATTCGTCTGTGAATTATTAGCATTATTATTCTCTCAGCAATCATAATAACTTGCATGTCATGCAATTAATTTCTTGAGGAATTTTCTGGAGCAATTGTAAAACACTATTAAAGCCATTAAATTCGTTGAGATTAGCAATATTGTAGGGAGATCAAAAGTAAAATACGGATGTACGGATGTACTTGTAATGCTAACAGCATAATGCGTAGCATAGAAATATATATAAATAAACATAATTAGATGATATATTACCAGTTCTACAGCTATTTAATAAATTAAATTTGAGGTGACTACAGTCCCAAAGCACTGCTCTTCTTAGCGCCAAGATTACAACTGCTGCGGACTCAGGACTGCCACTGCTGTTTGTTTGGCCGCCTAACTTGCTAGCATAAGCTAGCAGCTACCAGCGAGCCGAAACTGCTCTGCTCAACCCTGCTTCACTGCTGTTTGTCTGGCCGCGGCCCAAGGGTTGAACACGCTGTCAAGCTTACTGTATGCCCACTGTAGTTGGGTCGAATTTCCTACAAATGCTCCATTATCAACATGCATCAGAGCATACAATAACAATTTGAGCTTTTTCAGCTCCTCGTCATCACTCATGGCATCGAGACACAGGATCTTGTACAAAGACAGCATGAGAAGAGTTGGACTACAGCGGAGTCCAAAGCTTAGACGAAGGTTCCGAAACGCGACTATTTGAAAGTTATTTTCAGTCACGTTCCTGAACCAGAGGAAGAGTTATCTATTAGAATCCACCTCATTGAGAGCTATCTGAAGGAAAGCCTTCTTCAAATCAAAACAGAGAAGCATTTCACCGAATCTCAGCTGTAACAGAGCACTGGTTATCTTTTAGTTCAAAGCGGGCCCAGAATGCATCGCTTGATTGTGGCTAATGGCCTTGCTACTGCTTGCCTCGCATAAATTGGAGAGAAAGACTACCATGCACTTTGTCGTGGCACTGTTTAATTTAAAAGCAGGCATATGAGCCAGAAAACTATGCGCTGGATGCTCCCTCATGAATTCTGTGAGGTCGTCGATTTTCTCGATAACACCTGACCGTTTTTGCTCAAGAAAAAACTCATCAATCATCTTTATGCAATCGGGAACAACTTTGTATTTGCTCAAATTAGACATCAAAAAATTGTGTGCAAGGTTAAAATTACTACCCAACAAGTGAGAAACCTCATACCTCCAGAGTAGAGGCATTTTTATTCGTTCATCAGAGTCACGTGAACAGTTGTTCAAGGTAAAATTTACAATTCGGTCGTTCACCTCAGTTAATTCTTCGGGGCAATACTTTGTATCGTAATTGAGATATCTATTAGACTGTTCCGCAAGAGAATCTTCAGCAAGCTGAATTAACTTGTCTTAAGCCCCGTACAGACCTTGCGTTCCCATAGTGCCTGTGATCGTCGCAGTGGCGTTGCAAACGAACCGCTCCTGACCAGACTGGCTTGACTGACTGCATTAGCAGTCAGTTATCAGTTATCATTATCAGCAGTCTAAAAAATGATTTAGATCCTTAATTGCTATTCATACATGGTTATCGTAGTACATGAGAGGGGAAGGATGTTTAATAACGACGATGCGCTGTGCGAAGCCGCTGAGACTATAGCCGCGGAGAGATCGCGGAGCGCTACAAACTTCCTCAATGCCTTCCGCAATCACACTGACTGGCCACGCATAGTCGCATACCGCGGTCCGCGGCATACGACAAGAATCGGGTACGCTCAACTTCGTGGTGAGCATGAAAAATCTTCTTCCGTAGTGGTCGGAGAGCCATCTGCAGTTCGTCTAAGCGGCATCAAGCACTATGCTAACGCAAGGTCTGGACGGGGCTTAAGATAGAGTCTTTAGTGGGACAGGTGATCGACACATTGGTTTCTTCCAGTAGGTCAGAAGTACGTCTGCGGTCTGATTTTTTGTCTTTTTCGTCAAGATCATTTCCAGCAGGAAGCAAATCTGAAGTAGCAACATTGCAACTGCAAACTGATGAATTTGTAGCATATGACAAATGTTCAAGATTATTTAGAACTTGATCAGTGTTTCCCACTAGCAACACCCCTGCTTCAGTCACCGAGAACACCGAGCGAGGCGGCAGACCAAAGGACTCCTGAGACTCAAGCAAAATATCTGGGTGACTAAAACTAAGCACAAAGCCTATACTGGATACCTCGTCAGTTCGGCATGACAAGAGGGAGTCGGCAAGTTCATGGCTATAGAGATTTCTGACATTCCCCGTTGCCCTGAGAGACACATTGCAGTTTAAACTTTAGTACCTATGCAGCGTGGCTCGGGGCAGGTGAGATGGGAGCTGCTTTACGGCGATTCAGTACCTACTTTTCGATCCTATTGATACTTAGGTTCGATCCCTTTGTTGCCGTTGTACCCTTTCGGTACCGCTTGCTTTTTCGTTCCTTTGTTTTATGTTGCGACCTCCAAGCTATGGTGGTAACCTATAGTGGCGATCTCAGCGGAAACTTATTCCGAGAGTGAAGGTGTCCTGCAGCCTTGAGTACTGACGCTCTGTGCTCAGCCGTGGCACGTCATCAAGCGTGCTTCCCGGTGGTTCGCTTCCTCACCTGTTCTCTCTAATTTCTCAAGTCATCTTTACCTCTATTTTCTAATGATATAATTACCTTGGTCTTACTACTCAATTAAATAACTTTGCTGTTGTAAATCGTGTGAATGTGGGTGTGCGTGAGCTTATTAAGCTATCTTAATTGACCAGGGTTGCGGAGTCGGATGAATAAATTTGCGACTCTGACTCCGACTCCGACTCCACTTTTCAAGAATTTAGCGACTCCGACTCCGACTCCACCTTTTCAGAATTTAGCGACTCCGACTCCGACTCCACCTTTTCAGAATTTGGCGACTCCGACTCCGACGTCACCTTTCCAGAATTTGGCGACTCCAACACCGACTCCACCTATTCACAATTTATAAGATGAATATTTTATTTCTTAATGGTTGCAGGTGTCGCAACCTGTACATATATTTAAATATTCTTTATTTACGAACGACTTTCAAATTGGCAACATAATGTTAAAAATAAAGTTCTACTATTTTATATATTTACTAGTGTACATGATCCGTCAAAAATTACGGGATTCTCTAGTTTAATTAAAAAAAGTCTCAAGATATAGATGAAAAACAAAAAGATCTATCCTAATAGTACCCGCGATTAAAATATTCTTGTACTTGTGCATTGGTGAAACTCGTACCCCAGATATGGTCATTAAGCATCCTTAACAACGTCACAGACGCACACACCAACCTAGAAAGCAACAAATGTGTATTTTAATTTTAATTATTATTAGCCTAGAAGTTTTTAGAAATTGACCGTACCTTTTTAGCGCGATAAACTGCATTTTCTCAGCAATAAATTTTATTGTCAAGCAAGATTTTTTACTTAAAACAAAAGAGACCAGATGCCAGGTTTTTCATATTATTTGAATGGTACTTATGATACCATCCAAGGAAGCAGATTCCTATTGTAATAACGGCGGAGAAATTACGCACAAAAACATATATGTATTTATAAAGTGATGGAGACACCTAGCGTTTTATTATATAGTGTTGATTATTCTTATACAATAAAAGTCCAAGTGTCTCCTTAAACAAATAAGTAGATAAATTTAGGTATTTCCTGTGGAAAATAGCTCCTACGTTATTACAATGAAAATTTCATTGACCTAATAAAATTGATTGATCCGTCTTGGTTGGTTGATCTGTCTCTTTTTCACGCTCCTAAAGGATTCTTAATGATGGTATCTGTGATACGAGTTTCACCAGTGCACAAGTACGAGAATATTTTAATCGCAGGGACTATTAGGGTGGATATATTTCTCTATGATCCATATCTGGAAGATTTGTTTCAAGACAATATCGAATTCCGTCATTTATGACGGGTCGTGTACACTAATATAAACAGGGTGTTGGATAATTCAGTAAAAATATTTTAACCACAAGCAGTACACTGTGATGTAATTTTTTTGGGCAAAACTCAGTTTTAAAAAAAGTTACAGCGTTTTTAATTTTCGTTCTCATAAACAATTTTCGCGGCAAAAAGTTCATTTTTCAACCGATTTGAATGAAAATTTGTCACAAAGTAAATCTTTAAATGCTCTATGCGTAGATGTTGTCAAAATTTCAAAAAATATAAAATAACTAGTAAAAAAGTTCAAATTCAAAATAGGCAACACAAATTGATAGTCACAATTGTAAAAAACGAGAAACCTACGATGAAAGCCTATTTCAAGACTTCTCAGGTGATTCAATGTATGCCAAAAAATATTCAGATTAAGTGCATTTGCCAAGAGAAAAATTGATATACTGTAAGCTCACCAGTATTGACGCGCACCCACATGTTGCCCTGTCACTGCACCAGATAGGCATGGCTAGACGAACGTGGGCGTTTTACTGCGTTTGAGGAGATTGTTTGGATAAAACACAAGTTGTACTATTTAGAGTTATTCAGAATCGTAAAATTTACCTACATTATCCTTGTAGATTGGAATAAAATGATTAGAAAACCAAAGCTTAAATCTTGTCTAAGTAGGTATTCTTTTATTTCGTCACTTCATTGAGTAATCACGGCTTTAAAACCCAAATAAGGCTCATTGCATTTGCAATCGTGTTGCTAATATTCAAAGAAATTAATGTTTGTAAGTAAATGACAAAAGTTTCTAGAAAAAAATTGTGGAAGTAATTTCACACCTTTAAACTTTTAAAATTCATAGACCGCAACAAATTATTTGGTTCGAGGAAAGTTTTTCCGCTTGACGATTGGTTGCTTATTATTTCGTTTCTGGACTTCATTGTGTTAAGAGTAACACTGCCAACAACCCAGTCATGCAACGATTCACAAATGAAGAAATGGCTGACCTTCATATGACTTACGGAGAAGCACAAGGAAACTCGAGGCAAGCAGCAATTTAGAACCGACAAAAGTTCCCGAACATGAATGTGTCAAATCTCTGGACCTTCACTGCTATTCACAGACCTGGTTCTTTTAAGGTTACGCGACCTGACGCTGGGAGAGAAAATTAAGTTTTGAACGGTAGCAAGAGGTTCTAGAGTACATCAAGGATCATCCTAATACACGTTGTCGTAGTGTTGCTTATGCACTGGGGATTAGAGATCATGCTAAAGTGTGGAACGTTATGCGTGCGAGCGATATTCATCCCTACAAATATGAAAGAGTTCAAGAATTGCTATCAGTAGGTTATTAACCGTGGGTTGTTTTTTTAAGATATTGTCTTAATAAGCTACGCTACAATTGGAATTTTCTTCATTCATTCTTTTTACAGATGATGCAAATTTTTCAAGAGAGGGTGTTGTTAACCATCAAAACCGTTACCACTGGGCAGATCAAAATCCCCACAACATTATTGAACACAAACACTGACATCGGTACAGTGTCAACGTTTGGGCTGGTATTGTAGGGAATCACTTGATCGGTCCATACATTTTCCCTGCTACACTCACAGGGGATACTTACAATGTTTTCCTGCAAAGGACTCTTCCCGTATTACTTGAAAATGTTCCTTTTGATATTCCCCGCAAAATTTTCTTTCAATAAGATGGTGCCCCGCCTAATTTTTCAAGAGTACCAAGAGACACCCTAAGCATTTAGTTCCCAGACAGATGGATAGGAGTTGGAGGACCAGTTAACTGTCCTTCTAGGTCTCCTGACCTGAACCCATTAGATTTTTTCCTTTGGGACATGAAGAGCCTCGTGCATAACACGCCCGTGGAATCAGAGGAAGATTTGATTGTCAGTATTGCGGTGACTGCTTGATACATAGCAGAAAAGAGAGGAGTGTTCGAAAGAGTACGGCAGTCTTCGAAGAATCGGTGCAGGTTGTGCATAGAAGAAACTGGGAAACATTTTGAACATCTGTTGTAACCTGAATCTTAAACCTGAATGATGATACATCGTGTACTAAAGTAGCATAATGTGCTGTGAGCGTCAGTAGCTAAATAATTTTGTGGTGTAAAATTAAACTTTAATTTTTTTCAAATCTACTTTCCTGGGAACCTGTTTTTCACTTGCTTTAAGTTAAAATAATGAAATTCACGATGTTTACAGTACCATAGTCAATGCCATATAACAGGTTAAAGCCGTCAAATTCAAATCTTTATCTCGGCATTCTCCTGGAACGTAGCAAAACCCACTTACCGCAGCACTCACCATCTGGTGCAGTAACAGGGCAACAAGTGGGGGCGCGTCAATACTGGTGAACTTATACCAGTTTTCCTCTTGGCAAATGCACTTAATGTGATTATTTTTTTGTCATGCATTACATCATCTAAAAGGTCTTGAAATAATCTTTCATCGTAGGTTTCTCGTAATTTTCAATTGTGACTGTTAATTTGTGTAGCCTATTTGAAATTTATACATAATTTTTCTAGTTATTTTACACTTTCTACAAATTTTGACAACATGTGCGCATAAAGCATTGAAAGATTTACTTTCTGACAAATTTTCATAAAAATTGGTTGGAAAATGTTTTTTTAGAGCGAAAATTGTTTTTCTGAATAAAAATTAGAAACGCTGTATATTCTTTAAAAAACTGAATTCTGACAAAAAAATTTACATCACAGTGTACTGCTACGATGGCTTAACTTGTAGTTAAAATATTTGCACTGAATTTTCCAACATTCTGTACATATTATTAACAGGTGTCTTCTGAGTAGGCAAAGTAGGCCGTGCCTATCCTGAGAAGCATAAAAAAGGATTAACAGTTTTTTCTATTACTGACTATGTACCAATTCAACGAAATTATAATTGTTGATTCAATTACTATGCTCAAAATCCCAAAAATTATGATTGACATGTAAATAAGGTAGGTAGATTTGCACACTGCCTTTTCTCCTCTGTATCTACACTATGCAAGTTAATACTGTGTTAAATCTCGGTTATAATACGCAAAAGTTGTTCTGCTTTCATCGTAGGCGCCTGAAGTTTTCGGAACGTTTTCTTTACGAATAAAAACCAGCTTCTTTGCGTGTAATGTGATGCTGTCTTTTATTATCATCTGACTTTTTACTATTTATTTGACACTTTCTTATTTTATTATACGCCCACGTTCTTTTCATTTTCTATTTTTGGGGAAATTTGGAACGTTTTCAGCAAAAAAAATTTGTACCATCGCGTAACTGCGACAATCATTGAAGCTAAGATAGTCCATTGTTTTCAGTTACAACATAAGTGAAGTTTTTTCTTGTGTTGTGTGATAATTTTCGCTGCAGCTCGTTTACGTTGTATTTTATTTTTTTTCATTTGTCCCAATACCGATATTGTTTACCTTACGACATTTCCAAATCTTTCTTAAGAAGAAGTAATTAATTATATAATGTCGAGGAACAGATACTATTTCAGTTCATAAAATTGTAAAAACATAAGTATGAAAATCTCCATTTCAGCGTATGCTTACTTAGAAACTGGGGAGTGATACGAAGATAAAAATTGGACATGATAATGATATAGTAAAATACAATATAAATCTTAAAGAATCAAACAATATTCAAGGAATAACTTTTGAAATGAGCATAAATTTTCATTATTAATACATGTTAACTTGACCTAAAGACAAGGAAGCAAACAAAACAAAGAGATCAATTTGAAGTACATAGGCACTACACTACACATTGCTGAAAAAATCAACTAATATTCCAGTTATTAACATCAGGATAAGCTAATTGAATTTTATTACTATGAATTTTGAATTATTATCAATAGTGATAACATAACCTGGAAACTAGAAGTCTTTATGTATAAGACCATAGCTTCAAATTTTGGCAAATACTAGTCATTATCAATGTATCATAACCCAAAGACTAGAAATATTTTGATCACAACATAACGTTAGGTTTCAGTAAAGATTAGTCACTATCAATCAATGTATGACAGCGTAACCAAAAGAATAGAAAAGATCGTTATAAGGAACCACTGATATAAAATATAGACACATTACGAGCGTACAGAGTTACCACTCTTTATCTTAGTACAATGTAATGCATCAGCTGAGGTGTTCTGCTACTTATTTCTACCACTAGTTTCTACTTCCTATGTATTAATTGAAGGGGAAATGAACGAAACACAAGTAAACAGAATGAATTTGCGATGCTTTCAATTACTAATTCCTTTTTTTAACCACAAAATATGTATTATTGCTCCAGTACGAAAATTTTATTTCGCACTCGTTGGTATCTCATATATATGTGTGTGTGCGAACCCACAATGACTAGATATCAATGACAGTGTAAAGGTAATAGGGTTAAATATGCTGTTCCAAACTTCGAATAAAATAATCAACAAAAACATTGCATATATTTTATTTATTCAGTAAAATATTTTAACTCTGTTCTGTTTACTTTTGATTTTAAACATTCGTAAATAATTTTTAGCAAAATTAGAATCGAAGACACCAAAAAATAGCGACGCCAAACTCGACTTTATCACATCCGAATGAACGAATCCGACTCCGACTCCACCACATTCAGAAAAGCGACTCCGACTCCCGACTCCGACTCCCGACTCCGACTCCGCAACCGTGCTTAATTCCTTAAATTCTTAAATTCTTGAATCCTTAAACCTTAATATCTTAATACCTTAAATTCTTTAATCCTTGAATCTATTCAGAGCTAGCTCGGAATGGAGACTTAACTATTCCCCTTAAACTAAATAAATTACCTTACCTGGGGCCTAACTGAAAGACTGCTTACCAGCGGTCCTACTCTCCGGGTAATTCTGTTAACTCTTACTCTAATTCTATTCCCTAAAACTTGCTCCTGCTCAATACTTGAGCCTCTTTTCTTTCAGATTTACCATCTATATCAACTCTACGGGTGGCTTCCACACTGACTCAGGTTAGCTTTTGAAGGTTAGCATTAAAGGTTAGCACATTAAACTCAGGTTAGCTTTTGAAGTCTTCCTGCAATAATGTTCTTGTTTGCAAATCTTTGTGAATAACTACGGGCTTTATTGTGGTTTCTTAACAATAATTCATTGTTTCATGTTTCTAGTATCTGCATCTTGAAGCTCCAATAGCCCAGCGTGAGGCTGCTTTACCGGGAATGATGCGGGACAGCTGGCTTTATTCTGCGCTGCGATATTTCGATGAGGCCATCCCAACAGTAGTGCGGTGCTGTGTACGCCAGCTTTTTTAATCGGCCTACTGAGCTGCGTTGTACTCAGAGGATTCTCAAGACCGTGCGGCAGACTGTGACTTTTGCCTGCTAGGCGAAACGGCCGGTGTCACCCGAGTGCTCCGACGCAAGCCGACTGGGATCGCCGCAGGAGGCTGCACAGTTTTGCTCCCTTGTAGCTGAGGCGGTGCTGCTGCTGTCTGTTACTATACCATGCAAAGTTGCCAATTTCATTTGTTTAAGTTAAAGGGATCGCCTTACTTTAATTTATCTAGGTTTAACCCTAGATTCCTTCATTCCTGAACTTTATTGGCGTTACTTACTATCAATAACGTTCTATAATCTTATACGTTGTGCCGGCATTAGTCTTATGATTTGTCTTTGCAGATAAATTATTGTTCCTGGCTCGTGGAGCTTTATCCTGATGTTCTGCGTTTTGAATTGTTTTGTTCCATCTGAATTTACTGCTACTTGCAGCTTTAAATAAACGTTTCTGCTGTCGTTAACCGTTTAACATTGAACCTATTTGCGTGGATTCTCCACATAGCCTTTTTGCTAAAAATGAGACAATTTGAGAAAGACCCGGCCAGTTTAATTTTACTTTTACACCGGGAACACAAATAACTTGCAGTGAATGAATTTTATCTTGTAATTTTAAAGCCAACTTTATGACTTTAGTCAAATAGGTTCGGGACTCGTTGAAACCGTTAACAGTAACGTTAAATTTATCCGTTATCACATTCAACTGTTGCTCATCAGCAAGGCGCGTCTCGATAAAGTTGGCCTGGTAACCCGAGTCCTTCAGCGCTCTGATACCATCAGCATTGCCAATGGAGCAAGTAAACATTGGCGAGATAGATTTATGGCCGGTTTGATTCTGTAGGGCTGATCCAGTCCACACGACTGATGCAGTTACGTTAGATTTTTCCTTCATTACTGTAGTTCAGCTCTGGTCTTTGCTTTATCTTTCTTATTGCGAGCTTAGTCAGAAACTGAGCTACGCTTCGCAGTCTCCTCGCTGGAGCACAGAAAAGTCATGAGCTTTCCACCACAATGAAGGCAAAATTTTTGAAACTTAAATTTACAACTTTGTTTTACACTGTTGCCATAACCACAAGTGGTAAAAGCGCCAAGGGACTCGAGTCTGTACTGTTTCGTGTCAGGAGTAGAGTACTCTGGACAATTCGTCGTGGAATGTGACGTTACTTTATCTTACACCACACAAACTGCAAAACATCGGATTATTCAGGGTTAATTTTTTCTAGATTAACACCCAACCTCTCAATTTTGGCTAAGCAAGTTAGGCGAGTCATTTGATTCAGCGAATCAAGCTCTG
Source organism: Morinoia aosen (assembly GCA_030386875.1). Lineage (NCBI taxonomy): Eukaryota > Metazoa > Arthropoda > Malacostraca > Amphipoda > Talitridae > Morinoia > Morinoia aosen. The sequence continues at coordinate 3,083,030 of CM059556.1, read as the reverse complement.
TTTGCACCTTATCGTGGAGCTAAGTAACCTGTGCCCGCCAGGTACCTCGCAACTTGTTTAAGAAACCTAGGGCCGACATTTTAGCGACTAGCTATGGAAACACTCAATATGTAACACCAATAAAGAGCACAAACACGTCAGGTACAGCCCTAATCAGAACTAGGCAAAACCAGTTTAGGCAAAACCAGTTTAGGCCAAACCAGTTTAGGCCAAACCAGTTTAGGCCAAACCAGTTTAGGCCAAACCAGTTTAGGCAAAACCAGTTTAGGCAAAACCAGTTTAGGCAAAACCAGTTTAGGCAAAATCAGTTTAGGCAAAACCAGTTTAGACAAAATCAGTTTAGGCAAAATCAGTTTAGGCAAAATCAATTGAATATATCTTACAAAGCAAACAACCAGAGCAAGAAGTACACCAGTAATAGGGTAGCGCACAGAAGGGAGCACAAGGATGACCAACGCGAGGGAGTCACCAATGAGCAACAAAGAACACGATCACGTGCTTCAAGTTCCTGTCTACATCGCCATAACAAATATAGTCATGACGTACTTCAGAAGGGGAATGAGCCACACTGCTATGGATAATTTATTCACGAAAATAATAGCCACATGGAGGTAAAAAGTGGCAAGAGGCGACGGCCCTCATAGGACCCGCCGCTCTGCAGCGTAAGGATTCCTCCTCTGACCTGGCCTGAAGCGAGTTCGGAGTTCGGACCGGACTAGCCAAGCACCAGTGCTTGGCCACCCGCATATTCCGGTCCGACTGTGTCACGACATTTTGCTAAAAGTGAAAAACTAGGAATACTATCAATTGTGAAATAAGAAAAGAACACGTGGAATACGAAAGTAAACTAACAATTACGAAAGTAAAGAAAGTAAACTATCAATTGCAAAAGTAAAGAGAGTAAACTATCAATTGCGAAAGTAAACTATCAGTTGCGAAAGTAAAGAAAGTAAACTATCAATTGCGAAAGTAAAGAAAGTAAACTATCAATTGCGAAAGTAAAGAAAGTAAACCCTCAATTTGCAAATGAAGAAAATAGCATAATATATCAATTATTTTTTACAGATGAAAAGACTGGCTCCACTAATTTATATTGAAGTCTCGAGAAGCGAGCAAAGTGAGAGGCGGAACGGTCAGGACACAGTACGGGGAACTACTGCCACCTCGGCCTCGCGTCTGCCAGTGCGCTGGCGCGATGATCCCGTCAGAGAGTACGTGTCCTCCAGGCACTCACCGGTTTCCTCCCCCAAGTAGGGGTATTAGTGGTCACCCATCGTTACTCGGCAGTTTAAAACCGAAAGAGAGAACATCCGTTGTGTAATAGAGAAATCCGCAAGCCCGGCGAAGAGAAGTGCAGTGGTTGAATGTTGGGTTCGGACTGTCGATCCGAAGCCGCTGACTGAGGAAGTTGTGTTTAGAGGTTGCATTCAGAGGCTGCCGATAGAAATAAGACGGCAGAAAAACCCAGGCAGAAGTCCCCAAAAATGCCTATAACACATCCCGCACTGCCAGGTACCGAAGACAATACAAATTAGTTGAAAACCATGCCATTCTCATCAAATAGTGACTCTATATCAGTGGTTCTTAACCTTTTTTGACAGTGACCCAAAATCTGTTCAAAATCGGTGCCGCGACCCAAGCCTCCATATTAATAAAAAAAAAATTTTCATGGTATGATTATTCTTTTGAAAACAGGTTTTTATAGTCTTGTACTCCAGAAATAAAAATGATTGTTGTCGTATTTATTAATATAAGCACCACATTAGAACAACAGTGACATCTGAAATCGACAAACATACATTTTCCATTATTAATGACACAAATTAGGTATATTTGACCTTCATGCTGTCAAAATATTAATAAAGAAAAAATTACTGTAATAAATTTTTCCAAAAATTACACTTACAAATAAACAAGTTTCATGCTTTCACTGCCGTAATAAGTGAGAACCTAGACTCTGAATTGTATTGGCCAGCTCCTCAAATCCGAATGATTTTGTTGTTATACTGCATCTTAGGTCATCCTAGGGTTGTGAGCGGTCTCTGTATTTTTTTTCAATGTCTGTCAGGGCAGAATACCCTGCGTCACACAAATATGTTGTGGCAAAGGGAAGTTGGGCTTTCATGGCTTCACCTCCAAGAATTGGTTTTTCTTCGCACACTTTTATCCAAAATGAGCCCAGTGATTCAAGTTACTTTTCAAAATTGTAAAGTGTTTCATCATTTTGAATTTCAAAAAGCTGCTCCTATGGGTTGATGATGTTTGATATCCTTGGGTGGTTCTTCAGCAGCAATCTTGAAAGGTTTTCTTAGCCAACTGTATTATGTGCATTTTCTGGAATATTATGGTCAAAATCAGTGATTAGCTTGGACATGGGTTGTTCAATGCCTTAGACTTCAAACCCAATGAGAAAATTATCGTTATTTTTCGGAGGTACATTTAGCGATGGAAATGATGCTGTTTTTCTTGCTTTTAGTTTATTGATCCACAACTTTAGTTTTGCTTTGAATGATGATAATTTTTCAGAGAGCCCAAACAATGTCTGATCGCGACCTTGCATCGAAATATTCAGGGAAATAATCTCAGCAAATATATCTGCAATGAATGCTACTTGCATCAGCCAATTTGAATCTGAAATCTGTCTGTAAGTTTATGTTTCTTTTCAGCCAGAAAAATATCTGTTTCGGTCCGTAATTCAAGCAACCGCTGAAGAACCTTTCTTCGTGACAGCCACTTAACTTCAGAGTGGTACAGCAGATACATATATTTAGTATCGATATCAGAACACATTTGAGAAAATAACCTGGAGTTGAGAGCCCTAGCTTTGTTGAAATTAATTGCTTGAATTACTTCCTTCATCACATTTTGCAGCCCTTTAGAATACTTCTGAGCAGCATGATTTTGGTGAAGAAGGCAGTGAACAATCATCACTGAAAGATTTTCCTTCTTAACTCGAGAGGAAAAACCGGAACGAGCTCCTAACATTGCTGGTGCACCATCACAACCAACACTACAACACTGTTTCAAATTAAGGCCTTCTTCTCTGGAGAAAGAATTCACTATTTGTAAAATATCCTATTTAGTTGTTGTGGTTTGCAGTGGTCGGCAAAACAAAAACTCTTCTTCCATATCACGTTGACCTTGATAACGTACATAAGTCATAAGGTGGGCATCATCACTCAAATCAGTTGACTCGTTTAGCTGGAGAAAGGACTGTTCACTTTTTTTAATAGCTTCCAACACCTGTATTTTAATATCGCAAGAAATGATCTCAATCATTTTTTTAACTGAGTCATTGGAAGAGGATCAAGTTCAATTTTTTTAACCAATTAATTTCCAATTGTTGTTCGCACCAAGTCCAAAGCAGCAGGTTTTATCAGTTCCTCACTTATCGTATGGGGCTTTTTTGCTTCTGCAATTTTCCAGCCTACTAAAAATGAAGCAAGTATTACTTGTGGCATTCCGATAACTGCTGGGTTAATAGTAGCATCCAGTCGCTGCGTTTTCAGTTCTTGTTTTATTATTTCAAACAAGCTGCGGTCTTTGTTGGCCAATCCACCGAGTTTGCTTTCTAAATTTCGTTGAAGTTTATTTTTCTTGAAGGATTTGTTATTTAAAACAAAACTACAAACAAACCAACAAACAACAGCATCTACGGATGCTCTATTTTCAATTTCAAGCCTGATAAATATTACCTTGTACATTGGATTTTCAAATGCCTAATAACTAGCACCAGGACGCCATGGCGCTTTCCCCCGGTCAAGACCGGTACCCATTTCTGACACCTGGGTAGAGTGGGGTATTGTGCTTAGAATTTTTCCCCTATACCCAACAGAGAAAATCGCCACCAGCGCCGGGACTCGAACCCTCGTTTGCCCGCACGGAGGCGGGTCCTAAAACAACACGGCTATGACGAGCACAAACGTTTCCACACGCACAAAACGTCTTCACAAACGACGCATTGTGGTTCAAGTACGCCTAAATGAGTATCATATGTGAAACCCAAGATTAAAAAATACAGCTGTGTGTTCTCTTACTAGCCATGGTGGTGGTACTTAACAGTCTGAAAATAACAGAAAAACACAATGGTTGTTCAAATTATTCCATATGCTGTTTAGATACGTAACATTATTATTATTATTATTATTATAATTATTATTATATAAGAAAGTTTTAGCCTCCCTTAACCACGACAAAGATGTTCCAAGAGAGGAAAAAGTAAGGCACCATTTAGTATGGAGTTGAGGGTACGTGGAATCTATGCACAAGGTGCACAGAAACAGTAAGCTAGGAAAGAAGTTCATGAAACAAGAAAAAAGTTGAAGAAGAAAGTAGTAGGTGCTGAAAAACAGGACAGCAGTGAACCGAAAAAAGATGGTCCGTAACCAAACAAAAACCTATGTTATTACAATAAAAAGGAAGCCTACCTAACCTTTAGCTCGGGCCCACACATGGTTCCCCTGGGAGCGCTAATTCCCATAGATACAATGGTTGTATCCCCCTGAGGGGTAGATACATAACATTGAATAACATATTAATATGGGAATACATTGCATTTTCAGAGAGTTTGGGTAGTCAGAACAGCTAAAAATTATTGTTTATTTATCAAAATTATGGTATTTTGATGTTATATAAAGGGTTTTATATTTATTTTACACAAACCCTCTGCGACCCAATGAAATGGCTTGGCGACCCAATTTTGGGTCGCGACCCAGGGGTTAAGAACCACTGCTCTATATGATCTTGATTCTTAGTTGCACTTGCTACGAGTCTCGAGTTATGCGTTTAGATATGTAAGTACTGATGCCTTATCCGCGCTTATTGCTATTGAGTTGTGAGTGGTGGCTGAGATAATTTTTCATTTGGATTATGTCGTTAGTTGAGTTATCTAGCCAGCTTTCGGTGAAGCTAATCACATCAAGTTACATTCAAGTTCAGTAATAGTACATTGTATCTCTTCTAATTTTGGATAGAGCGACCTGCAGTTCCAAGATAGTAGCGAAAAATCATTGCGAGTGCTTCGCATCGATTCATTGAATTTTGACATATTAGTATATTCGCAGTATCTGGTTTCGTTTAGGTTTGGATGTATAGACTGTTCAAATGATTGAGATCTGGGTCAATTTTATTGAATACATCAGCATGGCCAGTCATTTAAAATTAATAAACTGCAAGTAACATACAGTGTAGAAAAAAAAAATTGAATACAAAGCCAAGATAAAACTATAGATATTCCTAACTAAAACTAGCTTCAGAAGTGAGAGAGAAAAGGAAAAAAGAAGATAAATCTAGCGCAATTTCAAAGAAGTAAACGCACGCACTCAGCCCATGAGTGATAATAGTGAACTTAAGTTGCTCTTAATGTAGTTACAACATAAATGGTTTTCAACTTAGTGTAAAGTACAAATTGCTGAAAGGGTTGTTGTAAGTTCACATATATCAGGTAGTATCCGTATAAACGAAACTAGAGATGTAAAACTATAAAATTTCAGATAATGAAATTTCATTATAAAGTTGATAAGTTGAGGTGACATTGACATGATATATAAACAGTGATATGTTATGAAAGTGACATATTTAATCTTCTAAGGGTTGAAATTGATAGCAAAGATCACACGCAAAAAATAACCTGACTAGTAAAATAACATTAAAATGAGGTGGGAGAGTGAACAAGATGGAAAGAAAAGGAATATCTGACGCAAATGTCTTGGGAAAACGGATGGACAATTTTGGCATTTCTGAATCATTTCTGTGGTAGTATATATCGAGATTTTTCAATGAATGAACTTAATATCTAACTTTTTCAGGAAGGAAAAAACTGAGAAATACAAATTTAATTATTCATTTAACGCATATTATGATAGTTTCAAGGTCAACAACAGAAGTACCCGCTCAACGGGAAGCACCCGACTAGATGCGACCTACGGTCGGCGAATACGAATAGGCGGAAGCCCAATAAAGTTAGTTCTACGAAAATTTAATGGCAAGAGTTTTCACGCGATACAAGTGAAGTTTGGAAGTTCAAGAGTTTATTTCGAACGGCAACAAAGCTTGTGCTAAATTTGAAGTTGAAGAGTTTTTCGAACGGCAACAAAGCCTGAGTTAAATTTGAAGTTGAAAGAGTTTAAATGTTAAGGTTTCTCCAACAAGTTTTACTGTCTCTCTATACAAACAAAAAGTGCTAGGTTCCTTGAACTTGAGAGAACGTTACATTTAAAACAGACCGAAGTCTGTAAGGAACCCAGAAAACAGTGTAGCGTGATAACAGCGTTCAACGATAATTAATGTGGAGGGTGACAACAGATCTTCGGTTCCCGAATTATTCCAGGGTTCACAGTGACATCAAGCCTTGCTCCTTCTGCCAGTGAGATCAACGAAAGCAGCGCACGCTTCGAAGTGACCGTCGCTACAACGAACGTCATGGCAAGAACCCAACGCGGTAGAAGGAGTCATAATACAGAACCACGCCAGTGGGCTATACCAATGCTGCAGAACAAAAAACAAGCGGTGAAACTTTAAAAAAAACGCAAATAAGGAACTAAAATGTTGCCAAATAAATTCAGGATATTTTGAACATTAACCCACCTATGGGAAACGGGTGGCTTTTCAATGTAGAGGCCTCAACACGAAGCAAGATAGACTCGGAACAGAAACCGTTGCGACATAATACTGCACGAGTAAAGGCACAGTTGGGTAACTGAGAGAGATTGGACAAGAATGTACGACCAAACTATGGCAATAGTTCAATGCACGTTACAACTCAAACCCCCTTACACAGAGCTGAGGGCTTTCGAGAAGTAGCTGCCCCGAAGCGAGAAAACTGAACAGCAGTCTCAGGACGTTTGTACTGCCCGTGATTAGAAGGACAGTTTAGAGCGGGAAAAAGGGGGGAGGGCGAGAACTCAATATGCGATATGCGAACAGATCAACACTTCGATTTTTAGAGATTAGGCGACTAACTCACCTAAAGAATGATAGTCTTCAGTGGAATACGTTCAGGCATAAGAAAAGGTATTTTAAGGGAAATATAGCGAGTGGAAGCGCACTTCATTTTAGAAAAGAAAAAAGGAAAGAATAGTTCGAGGCTCACTCGCTGGAAATTAGATAAGACTTTGATCAGTGCTGCACTCTGATGAGAAGGTCACGGTCAACCTCCACTTTTAGTAGACCCAGGCACTTATGATATTATATTTTATTTGATTTAAACTCGAATTCATTCGATCTGATTTGATTCGAATTCATTCGAGTTCATTTGATTTACTTTGATCGATGGAGTACGCCAAGATGAAAATTGATGCGTAGAACACAACACAACAAGAATTAAAAGAAACGCTAATTAGTGTAACTTAAAAAATAGAAAGAATGAAACACAGGAGGTTAAGGTTACCAGAAGAAACTACGCCACTTAGCACGTTAACTTTGATCAAGACGTAGACAGCAGTCAACCGAACGATTGAAGAATAGAGGTGACACATTGGTTAGACCACTCACACCATGTTGAAAGTTACATTACCCGACGTCGCCGAAGTTGGTTCGAAGCACAACCACGTGTGCGGAACAAGCTCTATGGGGAACGGAAAGAATCTGCAGGTCGAGCAGCTGCCCAACCACAGGTCACTTAACTTAAGGAATAAAGGTTCAAATCAAATTTGATATGAGAGAAAGTCAAGGTAATACTTTCCAACTTTGATTTTAAGAGTTTTTATTTAAATTAATTTTGTTTATTTTAATCCCGGGATTTGCGTCGCCTCAATTGAGGCTGGTTAAGCCCACTGGGGGTACTCGTGGGATGGCCCTCTATATTCGGGAGGGTTGTCGCGCCTATAGCTTGCATTTGGAATGCGAGTGTCACGAGTATATGGTGGTAAGGGTTTGTGGCTCAATGTCTAATTTCTACTTGGTGGCCTTTTAACGTAATCCGGGGCACGATGGCTCTTTATATGATTGCCTGTTGGATTTTATGGCACGAGCTCAGTCCTCTGACCCAAAGGCAGTCTTTGTATTCATGGGTGTTGCAAATGCACACCACACTGAGTGGCTGGGTTCCGTTTCGCCCACGGATGTGCATGGTCATAATGCTTTGGACTTTTCCAACCTGTCTGGCTGCACGCAACTTGTTCAGGGTCTGACTCATGTTGCGGGGAACTGCCTGGACTTGGTGCTCACGGATGTTCCTGATGTTGTCATGGTTTCTGTTGCTCCCCCTTTGGGTACCTCTGACCACTGTGTGCTTGAGTGTTGTTTACTTGTTCGTCAAGCCGTGCCTGTTTTGAACACTCGCCGGGTGGTTATATTGAAGAACAGAACCAACTGGACTACTGTTAGGGGGGCTGTCCGGGGATTCCTTTGGGGTGAGATTTTACGCTCCAGGGCACCTTTGGACCTGCTGAGTCAGGTGGTTGCTGATGTGGTCGAACGTCATGCCCCGAAGGTGGTTCTCCGTGTCAAGTTTTCTGATAAACCTTGGTTCGATGGTCAGTACAGAGCTGCATTTGATGCAAAGCGGACAGCGTTCCGCGCTTGGGCTAGGTCTAAGACCCCACCTGGGTGGGAGGCTTACCTGTATGCGAACTCGTAATGAAGCCCAGGTAGTTTACACCGGGGCTCATGAGCGGCATGATCGGCGACTGCGGGATGCCCTCAATTCCTCCTCGTCTTCGCACAAATGGTGGGTTACGTTGAAGGGAGCTGTATTTGGTGCTAGGCCTGCTCTTCCTGCCCTCCTAGGCCCTGGAGCGGCACTTGTGGTTGACCCTGTAGAGAAAGCGCAGCTGCTCACCACTCAATTTGATGGTAAGCAGTGTAGGAAGAATTTTGTATTGCCTCCCACATGCTACCCAAGACCCTTGTGTTGTTCGCTGGCGTTTAGGTCTGGACAGGTTAGACGTTTACTCTCTGAACCTAATGTGGGTGGTAGGGTCGACCCGTTGGGTGTGTTTCCGCTGTTTTTCAGGGAGACGGCTGAGGTGCTAGCTCCCAAACTTAGTATCATTTTTAGGTTACTGATTAGGTCTGGTCAATTTCCGAGTTGCTGGAGATCAGCCAATGTGACGGCTGTCCCTAAGGGTCCTCCTTCTCCGCTGGTGGAGAATTATCGTCCCATTTCTATCACCCCAGTCCTAGCGAAAGTGTTCGAGCGGCTAATTGTGGGTAGACTGTCGCGATATTGTGAGAGCATGGGGTTCCTCCCTGCAGCTCAATTTGCTTACAGACGTGACTTAGGCTGTACAGACGCGCTATTATCCTTGTCCCACCTGCTTCAGACTGCTTTGGATACGGGTCGTGAGGCTATGGTTGTACAGTTGGATTTCAGCGCGGCCTTCGATCGAGTTAGCCACGTAGGCGTTTTGCACAGGTTGGCACTCGCAGGGGTTGGTGGCAAGTTGTTATCGATATGTGAAAAGTTTTTGGCTGGACGAAGGCAGAGAGTGGTGGGTGACGGAGTGGCGGGTGACTGGTGTGAGGTTGTCTCAGGTGTGCCCCAGGGGAGTGTACTTGGTCCTCTCTTGTTAGTTTTGTACACCAGTGAGATGTTTGATCTTGTGCGAAGTAATTTTATTGCTTATGCTGATGACTCGTCATTGGTCGCCGTTGTGCCCGGTCCCATGTTGCGTCCAGAGGTGGTGGAAGACATGAATGCTGATTTGTTACGCATCAACGAATGGTGCTTGAGGTGGAACATGATACTTAATCCTAGTAAGTCAAAGGCGCTCATAGTGAGTAGATCCAGGACCAGTGAGCCCCCGTTCGGTGAGCTAGTCATAGGTCGGGGAGTAATTGAGGTTTACCCTGAACTTGATTTTCTTGGTGTGCGGTTTGACGGGAGGCTCACATTTGAGGCTCATGTGCGGAGGGTAGCCTTACAGGTCTCCAAAAAGCTAGGGATCCTGAGGGTAATTGGTGGAATTTATCAGGACACTCAGTTGGTGCGGAGAGGCTTCTGTGCCTTTCTTCTTCCTCTGCTCGAGTATTGTTCGCCTGTTTGGGGCTCTGCGGCTGATTGCCACCTGCGTCTCTTGGATCGCATTGTAAGATCTGCATCAGCGCTATGTCCGGGTTTGGTGCTGCCGTCTCTGGCGCACAGAAGGCTAGTTACCCAACTTTGCGTTTTTTATAAGCTATTCAACAATAGAAGGCACTGGTTGTTCCATATGCTTCCCCCACGGGCCGAGCGCATTCGGGCTACCCGTGCTGCTGCTGCTGTTCATAGTTTTGAGCTGAGGGAAGTTAGATTTAGGACTTCCCAGGATAGGCGATGCTTTGTCCCTTGTTCCGTTGCCCGCTGGAACTCCCTTCCCTCTGCCGTGTTTGATTCGGGTTCGTTGGGTGGTTTCAGGGTGCTGTCAACTCCTGGTTGTTGCATGGTTGATGTCTCCTTCTCCTTCTCCTGCTGTCTTCCTTTAGTTTTTTTCTTTGCTATTTGTTTTTGTTTCACTGTTCGTGGAGTTGATGCTGGTGGGGTTTCCTATGTAAAATCTATGGATCCACGATCCGTCCAGTTGGGGTTGCTTTACTTGATTTAAAAATAATAATAATAAAAATAATCATCATTTGTTTATTTTAATTTATTTATTGGTTAATTTAATTTAATTATTTAACTCTTAGAAAGTGTCGAATAATTTTCGACATATAAGTGACATGAAATTTGGTTAACAGTCAGTAGGATACTAATCACCAATCACCGAAAACTTGTTTCGATGACATACCCAATTGCTGCATGAGATATAGGTCGAGCTGTTCATGCGTATTGATCGGATGACGTCTTGAATCCGGTTTTCCAGGGATGGAAGCGTAGATGCCGATGTTTCCGTCCAAACTTTTCGGGATTCCAATTTTCTCCGGGAATTTTTTCTTGCTACTCTTATTGTGTACTTGATGTTAGCTCTTGAAGGTATGAGATACTCATTTACGAAGAACTTGGGTTTTCTCTTTCGGCAGGCGGTCAAAATCACACATTTCTTGTTATAATGCTCAAGTTCGAAAGTAATGTCTCTTCGATACTCGTTTCTAGTTACAGGTTTTTTCCCATTCTGTTAGCTGACGTGATGTCGGTGACATCACGTCAGCTCAAAAGTTGACATCCGCTCAACTCAACTCAAACCTCTCAATAGTTGACAAACGGCGTTTAAAGCTTCCTAGGGACGTTTCGGAAGGTGTTTCTTTTTTCAAGTACATAATTGAGGCGCCCGTTTATGATGGATTCTAGTTTACTAACACAGGAAAGTGAACATATAGGACTGAAGGAGTTTATAACTGTCAGAGACTTATTCGCCTATGGTATAGGAATAATAATATCAGTCTCCCAGGATTCAGGTATGGTACCTGAAAGTAAGCTGTGATTAAAAATAACTACAAGCCAAAGTTTATAGCTCTCTGGAAGATGCGAAAGATGTGCATTATGGGTTTTATCAAGACCAGCGATATTATTCTTAAGAATACTAAGACTTGAGCTGAGTTCACTCACAGAAAATGGTTCATCAATGGGTGAAACCACGTAAGTACTTAGGGAGAGGGTGAGTGGAAGAGTAATGAAGGCAGAATAGGGGTTATGAGCAGGAGCGATAAGGGTCTTCTTCTAGTAATAGGTTCAGAGGAGTACTTTTGAAGAAGGTAGAATATTGATTTTTTATTCAGACTTATACAGTAGTTGCGTTACTTCCAGTTCTTTTACGATGTGGGGGTTGTGTGAAAATCTTGTAATATTTTCACATCATGAGGCACAGTACGAGTTGACAAGGAGAAATTAAAACCGGGCGAAAAACGAAAGAAAAATTAATAACGATACAAAAATAAACAGAATAATAAAAACCAATTTTGTTGTGATTCTTTACTCTGCGCGTCCAAGAAAATTTTTTTTTGTGCTATAAAATGTCGAGTATTGCGACTACGTCAATCATCATACTTGAGAAGATATTTCATCGCGAATTACCAATGGATCAACGTGCCAAACCATAGAGGAGAGTTCTAGACGAATCTACAACTCATCGTCTTGAACGTGTTACGTCGAGGTCTCCCAACGACCGCGCGGAGCTGCCATCTTCCGCTATTCCATATAACTTCAATTTGTGTTTCTTCTATTTCCTATTAATGTGTTTATTGTAGTTTATTATGTATTTCATAATAGGAACTCATAGGGATGTTATTGATTCAGTTAGGCATAATTCCATGCATGATAGAATGACTTTGTTATTCGATAGATCGACGTACAATCGGGCGCTTGGGTGGGGTTGTGGACTTCAGGTGTGCAAGCGACGGTAAGGGAAGCGGTAAAGCAGTAAGCCACCCGACACCATCTGAGTAACATCTGAGAGTGCGTTCGAGGCCGCAGCCCGCCTTCGGGCGCAGGCTTATTGTGAAAGACATTAAAAGCCATACTAATAACTTGCTCGAGTGCATACCCACGAGAATTGGAAATCATTGCCATAAACTTTCATCTATAATATCGAATACCTATTGAATATCGAGTATCCGGTGTCTCGGGCTCGCCTGGACGGTGTCTCGACCGCAACATCAGGCAGCGCACCTCCACATCTCCTCCTTTCTCTAAGATGAGTGTTCTTTCTTTATCGCGATCATTTGTGAAACTAGTCCTAATCCGTGTCTTAGTCGGCAACGTAGATCATCATTATGTTCTGATGTAGCAAGTGAAGTTTATTTAGTAAATTCTCTAGTTGATATTCGTGTTGCGCATCTAATTGATTCTTAGGAAGTAAATTTGTCATGTAGTTTACAAGTGTGTATCATTCTCCTGCGTTATGGAAATAAGAGACAAGGTATTCAAGGCATGTAACGTTACCTAAATCGATTTAACAAATGATTTCATATAAATAAGTCCCATACATTTGGGTGGTGGCAGAAGTTATAGACTATTGATTAATTTGAGTCAAGGCGAGGACATCAACGTCACGTCTTATTTAACAAAAATATATTAAAGTGACGTAATCAAACGTCGCGACAATAGGAAATGAATAAATTACATTTCGAGATATACATGCTCAACGGAGAAACAAGAAAATCACGACAATGATGTTGTAAAAGAACGAGCGACCACAACAAAATGGTGGCAGTGAGTGGGATCTTGATTTTATACAAGCATAAAATTCAAATTTTCGGACTTCATTGCTTCCGTAAATTTAATTATACTTATCATAAAAACCCGCTCGTGCTTTAAAAATCAGGCCAATCATGCCTAAAAGAAGAACAGTCTCAAATTTCCAAAACGCAGTCTTCTCATAAACTATAAGTATTGCAATGATTCTGCAACGTGCAACGTTAATTTGAACAGCCCTAGCCATGTGAAATTTTGAAATCCGCGGACCGCCAACTGGCTTAACCAAGAAGGTGACGCCCAAATTCAGCCAGCGTGCCCTACAAAAATGGCGTCATCGATACAGACTAACTGTTTCACTCTCACAAGCGAATAGATTTAAGAAAAGGAAATGTCGGTAGGTTAGGATTGATTAAATGTAAGAGATTAGTTCAAGATTCATGCCCAACGAAATTTTATTTTGCGTTTGATGTATTTTGATGTATTAGAAATTTGTATGCACTTTCAATTACGGTACTTCAAAAATTATGCAACGAATATGAATCAACATCCGCGTCGAGATTTGTTTTGTTTATTTAGATATTTAGGTATTTGTGTTCACCGCAACGTAAATATTTAAAAAGAAAATATACTGTGTAATTAATAGACGAATGTTAAACCCGACGTAAAATTCATTTAAAACCGAGTTATAATGTGTAATTTATGATGATCAAATTTTCACATATTCATTTCACGAATATTATTTGAATTAGATGATTGATTTTACTGTGTCATTGATTTTACTATGTCAGAAATTTTCATTTAGTTCGGATGTTTAGATTTAAGGTAATTCTAACGATTATCCCGTGCGATTTCCTGAGTTTTTGTGTCAGATGTGTCTTTAAAAATGTTCAATGTAAATTTAATTCATAAACATTTTAATTGTATTCAAATCATGTATCAATTATTAGTTAAATTGCGTTCATACACTGCATACGACTAAGACATCGATGGGATTGAGTTGTGATCATGATGGCTAAAGACACTCAGAGAAATATATCGGGAAACAATTAAGAAATCAAAAATAGATCCTCATGAATTCGGGTCTTTCAGAAAAATGCTGCCGTGGTCGCTTGCAACGGCGACGCGACGTTGGGCGAGGCCGAGCTATACACTCGTCATGGCGCCGACGACGTCAGAGACGTTGGACGACCACACCCGGGATATCCCAAGACGACGTAAAGTCAACGACGTGCCCAGCAGAAGCTTACGCAACTAACGCACACGAACAAACTCACACATACACATAATACACTCAACATATACACGACACACGACGTACGCACGCATTCGCGCACGCGTACCTGCATACACTCGTTGACGTGAACGCACTCACTTGTACGCACGAACACACGAACCCGCTCACGTACCCATCTACGAACACACGAACACACACTCAAATGCCAACTCTCGCAGGCAGCTACAGAGCTCTGTTACATCTCCCCCTACATTACACCTCCCCTCTACAATACCCCTCCTTCACGAACTCAGCCTCACCGACACCGGCAGTGCGCACCCACGCACGAACACTCGCGCCAGCTCACGTACCTACGCATGAACAAACTCGCACACGCGCTGCAGTGGAACCGAGCTTGAAAGAAAATTCTTCAGTCTACCCGAAATGATCCGCGCACGAAGAAAATGTGGCGCACACCGGGACGAAATAGAAAACCTACGAAGCAGAAACTACGAAGAACTGGATTGGCGAGTGATGGATATCGACGACAGTGATTATTCGACATAGCAGCACATCGACGCACAGAGGAGGGTCTGCAAGTTCTTCAAACGTCTGCGGATGAAATTCTGGACCTGTCTAGGGTTCCAAAAACCTCTCCAATAAGAAGCCTCGTGAAGTTTTAACTTTACATGCTGCAGTGAAGGAACTTGACATCTCCTGCAATTGCTGGGAGCTAGTAAGAGAGTTTTTTTTACTCTCTGAGGGGTCTTTACCTCTCATGGTTATTCCTAGGGTAACCTCACGACGAGGGATGAATTCGCGTATGATGTAGGGGATTAGATTCCGCCGATGGAATAACTGCATCGAATGCTGTACTTGGATTCATCGTTTCAGCGTCTGTCACAAAGACAAACCTCGTTCGTCGTCAGTTCACATCATCTAGCAAGTCACTCCCGAGTCTCGACTCCAGTGACCCGCACGCGAGAGCCCATGGGGAGGATGAATAAAAAAATGTTTCGTCGAACAGGAGTTCGAAACTCGTCCATTCGGCGCCCGGAGATTTGATGTGATTCTTTACTCTGCGCGTCCAAGAAAAATTTTTTTGTGCTATAAAATGTCGAGTATTGCGACTACGTCAATCATCATACTTGA
Source organism: Morinoia aosen (assembly GCA_030386875.1). Classification (NCBI taxonomy): domain Eukaryota; kingdom Metazoa; phylum Arthropoda; class Malacostraca; order Amphipoda; family Talitridae; genus Morinoia; species Morinoia aosen. Next base: position 3,067,614 of record CM059556.1, on the reverse strand, counting down.
GAAGATATTTCATCGCGAATTACCAATGGATCAACGTGCCAAACCATCGAGGAGAGTTCTAGACGAATCTACAACTCATCGTCTCGAACGTGTTACGTCGAGGTCTCCCAACGACCGCGCGGAGCTGCCATCTTCCGTTATTCCATATAACTTCAATTTGTGTTTCTTCTATTTCCTAGGAATGTGTATATTGTAGTTTATTATGTATTTCATAATAGGAACTCATAGAGATGTTATTGATTCAGTTAGGCATAATTCCATGTATGTTAGAATGACTTTGTTATTCGATAGATCGACATACAATCGGGCGTTTGGGTGGGGTTGTGGACTTCAGGCGTGCAAGCGACGGTAAAGCTGGGTTTACACGGAGGGTGTCTTCCCCAGGGTGACGCCCCTACCCTACCCCTCTCACCCGCTCAAGCTTCCCCACTTGCGTTTAGACGGAGGGTGAGATGCCCAGGGCTGCCGAAATTGGTGCGTTCAGCAAATATACGAGTTTCCCTTAGAAAAATGTATTTTAATTTCTCTGGAGTGAGAATTTTACTATGGGCAACTTCATAAAAAGGGATCTATTGATTTCGAATGACAATAATTGCAAAATAAATGTAGGCAACCCCTCACACTATGTCAATATAAATGAGATTTATTTTGGTGCTGCTGCAGAAAGCATTCTCCTGAGAAATGTCAACAAAATATGTACCAAAAAACTAGAAGAATTTGGATTGAAAGATCCTAATAAATGTAATTCAATAATACCATATTCAATGCATTTCTCCAATTTTGCGAAAAAGGAGTAGCATGAAAATATCAATATGAAGTGGCGAGAACTGTTTGGTCAAGATGCTCCTTTCAAGACAAAAATTGTGTCTGAAAAATACTAGTACGCAGCTTTGTTACTCGCTGCTTCCCGAGTTCATGATGCAGCTTTTGTCAATACCGCAATATTTTGCAGCAGCTAGAAAAATTTTTCGACCCTAACTACATAATAGCAAAAAACAGGATTTCGTTAAAAAGAGCAAGACTAAATGCATGAATGAGATCAAAATCTACGTTAGAGAACACAGACTGCAAAAATTGCAACCACCACGGTAGCTTAGTCAACAAATTGAATAAAAAACATTGGCAGATGAAGGAAGAAGAGGAGGAAAAAGTTTCATTCTAGCAGGAAAAGTAGGTAAAACCATAAAATTTTCGTTTTATTGCTAGTTAAATAGATTTGGTACGCTCTAACAATTTTTGGTACGTTTTCATGAAGGTTTTGTACGATCATCAGAAAAAAAATCGGCAACCCTGGCGATAACAGTAACTGAGTGAGGATGTCGAAATGTAATTCAAGGTACGTGCAGAAAAGAAGATACAATTTTTAACCTGTAAACTATTTCACAGAGGCCGGCATAAGATCAACGTATTCGTGAAGAATTCAAGAATTACTTTTAATTAAACGAAGGCCAAGTGCCTTGGCAGAAACGAATGTGTCAATTAGATTAATAAGGGATGGAAGCGAATCAATAAAACTTAGCGCGTATTTAGCTTCTTATAAGAACTTAATGCCCAAACTAAGGAATAATAAAATATAGCTTGCCCAGCAAATGTATATAGATATAAAAATGAATGAAATATGCGCGATAGAGTCTGATTACAGGATATAGAAATAAGTAACAAAAATAATATCAGTCTAAGTCCTATCACGAGCCATCTTGTGTTAATAATAGCATGATAGCGAACAATTTGTGCTACTATTGTTAGAGGTAAGAACTTTTGAATTAGATCGAAAATCATTTTAGTGATAGTACATGATAAAAAAATATATTTACAGCCGCAATAAATACAATCAGACTGACGCTATGCTCTCAATAAATCTAAGAATGTGAAAACTTTAGCCTTTAGCCACTTTTCCAGATCAGGAGAGACTTTTTGCATTAAGATTACGCATGAGAACATGACGACAGAGCAGCTAAGACATGCATCCTGCCTTCTAGACTGTCTGAAGCGCACTGTCGCTCTGGCGCTCTGACTCTGAGCAGGGCTTCCACGAGTGCAAAAGTTTCTACCCTAAAACTTCGTTCAAGATTACCCTAAAAATACTTAAATTACCCTAAAATATCAAATAAGCCCATTGTTGGTATTACATGAAAATATTCAATGTATCCATGTTTATATGTGTAAAAATTACACAACATCAGGGTCATGCGGATATAAGAAAATGCAATTCTCTGACTTTACGGAGTCATATGTGTCACGATACGTGCAACATTTTATACTGCTTTCAATATACTGTAGTTTATCTTCTTTGTATGGTTACCTAGTTACAAGCTCTGTTCAGTGAGCGCAAAGTATAAGGCCAGGCAATCTATTCCTGACTAGCAGATAGAAGCAAAGACATAGTAAGAGGAAATGAACGACGAAGTATTACTCGAAACATTTATTTACGGAACGCAACACAAACGCAGTTTCACAATTTTTTCGCAAAAAATTAGAGGTTTTTAGATGTGAAATAAGTTTATATACACCCTAATTCTCGGTACAATTGCGAAGAACGGGCCAAGAATGTTGTGCACTAAATGAAAAATTTCAACTTTCCAAAAATTTTCGCAATCAGTATACTCACTCAATTGGTTCGAATTTAACTGCGTATAGTGATAATTTACGTTGAGTAAGGCGAAGCATATGTTGCTCAAGGTTCAAAGTTAGCCCAATAAGAGTCTTTCAATTTCAAAAAAGTCTCGTTACAATTAAGAATCTCGGCCCATGGCCGGATTATTTTTCGACAGAAGCCTACATGTCAAAAAAGCCAAAAGAGTCGAATACTTGTGGCTCCTCCAAGAATCGGAGTCCAACGTTAGTAAACCCTAGTGACAAGAATAATGGAAGAAGAACTTCGATTGCTATCTCGCAAGCTTTTTGTTCACTCCCCAAATCTATTTCCACCAAGCCAAAATTTCTTCTATAAAGTCGAAAATACATTTTTTTTAACCAATAAGCCACAGAAAGTTTGGATTCCATCATAACATTGGTCGTGTCTGAACAGAACCCTACACTGTCGATCAATTTAATAGTTTTGTCACTGAAATCTTTTTTATGTGTAGTAAACAATCCATTGGCTGTGCTATCCTCTTTTTCAACAAGATCAACAGAGGAGCTCTTAATTGCACTCTCACTTCATTATTGGACGATGACTCCGAGCTGTTTAGCTTTACTACGATCAGTTGTTCCATCAATTATTACAGAATATAAAGTTCATTAAGGACAACGACAAGATCACTTAGTAGATGTTTACCAAATCATTGTTGAATAATGTTTGAAGCTCTTTGTTTCCCTAAGCTTACTTTCTTTAAGAAACATTTGTTTCAGTAGTAACGAAATAGGCAAATCATATCAGAAAGATTTGCACATATCGGCAATTCAATTTTTGTACCTGACTCGTCAATTGGATCGTGTGATAAAATGAACAGAAGTATAGTTTGTGTTTTCCTTCTCTGTACTGAGAGATTTTTATAGCGTTGAGAGTTAGTATGAAGAATAATCTCAGATTTACCAAACGTAATGATAGTTGAGCAGGTAGTGCTGTATGCCAAATCCTTACTTGAAGTATAAGACTGAGACTTTTCTAACCAGCCTCAAAACAGTTGTTCGCTTCTCTATCCTTCCTTCCCTTTTCGTGAAAAGGGCTTAACAGACGGTAAAATTTGGCTTTCCTTCATGAGTGGTGTAGCAGCTTCATCGTACACAGAATCTATTTAATAATACCAATTTTACTGAGATGCAAGTAACCAAATATTTTGTCACGATGCAATACTGCACGTGACAGCACCTGACACAGTTAATTGCACTCGAATGAAACAAAACTACCTACCCTCGACTCAGGGAGTGTCGTTTTGTACACGTTACATAGCTGTTCAATTCCATTAAACGACGATGACCGATGTATAGGTGTAAATCTTGATACATTTACGAGTTAGTTATGTAAGGCTAGAAAATATAAAATTCAAAACATTATATCAAGTTGCATTTCATTTTAATTATTGTCATTACTTTTAATTAACCGAGGTATTATTCATGTAGCAAATCTGGCCACATTATACTAAAGAGAGATCTGAGTACTGAGAGATCTGCAGCGATATGCACAGCAATTTGCGCCTTATCGTAGTGTGCAATAGAGACTAAATTGATAGCTAGTTCGGGCAAACTTGTTCCAAATATGACTCTTATTGAACATTTTCACAATTGCTTCGGTAGCGTACTTCCGCAATGTATCTTACACAAGGTATACTGTATGTGGTACTTGAGAGCAAACTTGATATTGGTAATGAAAACAGGCAATTACCCTACAATTTTGCTGCGCTACCCCGACAGAAGTCGAATTACCCTAAAAATCACGGAATTTTGCTTTACCCTAAGTTCTACCCTAGACCACATCTGATTACCCTAAAATGGGGTATTTTACCCTAAAGTGGAAGCACTGACTCTGAGGCAGTCCCAGCATGCGGGGCAGCAGCGTCGACACGCATGGTGTAGTAGTGGGAGACGCTAGACAGGGGATTGGGGTTTTTTTGAAGAGGCGGGGAGGGAGAGAGGGCGTTGCCCCGGGGAAGTCACACTCCGTGTAAACCCAGCTTAAGGGAAGCGGTAAAGCAGTAAGCCACCCGACACCATCTGAGTAACATCTGAGAGTGCGTTCGAGGCCGCAGCCCCGCCTTCGGGCGCAGGCTTATTGTGAAAGACATTAAAAGCCATACTAATAACTTGCTCGAGTGCATACCCACGAGAATTGGAAATCATTGCCATAAACTTTCATCTATAATATCGAATACCTATTGAACATCGAGTATCCGGTGTCTCGGGCTCGCCTGGACGGTGTCTCGACCGCAACATCAGGCAGCGCACCTCCACATCTCCTCCTTTCTCTAAGATGAGTGTTCTTTCTTTATCGCGATCATTTGTGAAACTAGTCCTAATCCGTGTCTTAGTCGGCAACGTAGATCATCATTATGTTCTTATGTAGCAAGTGAAGTTTATTTAGTAAATTCTCTAGTTGATATTCGTGTTGCGCATCTAATTGATTCTTAGGAAGTAAATTTGCCATGTAGTTTACAAGTGTGTATCATTCTCCTGCGTTATGGAAATAAGAGACAAGGCATCCAAGGCATGTAACGTTACCTAAATCGATTTAACAAATGATTTCATATAAATAAGTCCCATACATTTGGGTGGTGGCAGCAGTTATAGACTATTGATTAATTTGAGTCAACGCGAGGACATCAATGTCACGTCTTATTTAACAAAAATATATTAAAGTGACGTAATCAAACGTCACGACAATAGGAAATGAATAAATTACATTTCAAGATATACATGCTCAACGGAGAAACAAGAAAATCATGACAATGATGTGGTAAAAGAACGAACGACCACAACAATTTAAAAACAACACCAATTTATTATAAATTATGCCGCAAAAACTCATGAAAATATAAAAGGAATAACATTAATTTTATTCGATTCCAGATGATGAAACACTAGAAAAGAAAGAAGGAAAAAAGAAAAGCACTTTATTTTCAATAGAGATGGTACAAAACTGCCTTCATTAGTTTTTTAAAATTTCTTAAAGTTAATACACTTAGATGATACACACACATGAGTATTGTAATACTCATGTCACTAGTCGAAAAGAAATGATTGAGGGCAATGTACTCCTAATCTTGCTTAATCTACATTTGATGATACATATAATTATAATTATAAGAGATAACCCAATTTCATGGACGATGCATTTTCATTGTGAGGTGAAAACACTTCTGACAGCTTACATATATATGACATAAAACTTCGCAATTCAGGACGCCATGGAATAAATTATGAATCGCTTGTTTCCGCCGATATTCAAAAATGTCATTTTAAGGAAGCATGAGAAAAAAAGATATATATATATCAGCATGAGGACCAAGAAAATTTCAAGTTTTGCTATTCTAATTAAATAATTTTAACATAACGGTCATTAGCTGATAAGCATTTTATTTAAATATAAATGGATGATCGCCCAACAAATGTATAGTTTTTACATGAATGCTTTACTATAATAAAGTGATGACGAGTTAGGTAATGTTACAAGTTGAGAGTGAGCAGAAAAAACACCATTATCTCTTTTTAAAATGCTAGTTGACAGTCTAGTACACACATATATGTGCACATATACATGTAAATATATACACATACACATGCACATACATCCCTACGCACATACTTACACCTAACTCGTAAACCTACACTAATACATTTCTATGCATCGAGACAATTACAATACATACGCATTCTATAAAAATGTTGTGCGATGTTCTGAAATATAGGATAATGAAACATAGGATAATGAACAAAGGAAGTTCGTGACAACTTTTCAGTATGTGTTGCTGCTTACAATTTCTAATGAAATATTGTACCAATTTTTATTTAATATTGTATTGAAAAGATCAAAGGTTGATAAGTGTCTTATTTATCATATCTGGGTGATCTCGCAACAAATATGTACATATATTTTTTTATAAATGCTTTACAATAATGAAGCGAAATGAAGTATTACGTAGTGATACATTCACCCATCTACGCACGCATAGCGTGCACAGGCACACGTACACATGTATACAGGTAAGCATGTGCGCAAACATCAGCGTTAACTAGTCAGGATAAACTAGCATTCCAATCAAGGGACCAGGAGAAAATATCGTTTATTACGACATGAATTTTATGAAATTTCCGGACTAAAAATAGTGGCACAAAACAATCTATCTGAGTCAGAAACATGAAAGCGATTGTTCTACAACGGTTCCCAAGTACAGAATATTTCCAGTAATACGTGTGGCTTAGGTCCGGTTGTTACAGTATACTCTAAGAGTAAGCGATGATATGATAATTTGCATTACACTAGCATAACAAGAGCATAGATATGATAATTTGCACTACACTAGAATAACAAGAGCATTTTGGGACGTGAATAAGAATGAAAACATGAATGTCAAATGAGGGATTCATATTAGAAAAAGAAATCACATTATCTTTGAAATATGGCGCAAAATGTCTGCAATTGATTAACATACATAGGTATCATATTATTATTGGCATATTATTATAAGCATTATAAGCATATTTTTGAAATATAAATGGATGATCACACGACGAATTTATTGTTTTTTTACATGGATGCTTTACAATAATAAAGAGATGACGAGTTAGGTATTGTTAAAAGTTGAGAGTGAAACGGAAAAAAAGGACCAGTCTCTTTAGTTAAAATGCCAGTTGTCAGCCTAGTACACACTTATGTGCACATGTACATGTAAACATATACACATATGCATGCGCCTACATACCTACGCACACACATACATACGCCCAACACGCACACATTCACAAATACATACCTATTCATCTAGGCAATCACAATACTTGTGCGTTCTACAAAAATACTGTGCGATGTACTGAAATATAGGATAATGAGCACAGAAAGTTCGTGACAAACTTTTCAGTGGGTGTTGCTGCTTACAATTTTTACGGGAATATCGAAGCGATGTTTAATTAAATATTGTAGCGAAAAAATCATTGGTTGATAAGCGTCTTATTTATCATTTGTGGATGATCGCGCAACAAATTTACATATACATATCTTTTTTACAAATGCTTTACAATAATGAAGTGAAATGAAGTATTACGTAGTGACACATTCACCCATCTACGCACACATAGCGTGTACACGCACTCATATACACAAGTAAGCATGTGCGCAAATATCAGCGTAAACTAGTCAATATTAACCAGCATTCGAATCGAGGGACTCGAAGAAAATATCTTTTGTCACGGCATGAATTTTATGAAATTTCCGTACTAAAAGTATTGGCACAAAACAGTCTACCTGAGTCAGAAAAATGAAAACGATTGTTCTACAACGGTTCTCAAGTACAGAAAATTCTAGGTGAGGTTGTTGTAATATACTCTAGAGCGTAAGAGATGGTATGATGATATGCACTACACTAACTTAACAAGAGCATTTTTAGGCTTGAAATAAGAAAGAAGACATGAATGCCCTTTAAGGGTTTCATATTAGAAAAAATCACATTATTTTTGTACTATGGTGCAGAATGTCTGCAATTGATAAACACACACACACTTGAATACTGCGACGGTCTAGTTTGATGCTTGCACAAAACGGAGAGGAAAGACATAAAATGCATCCTACAGCTGGTTCATCTAGTCCAGTATACACAGGTGTACGTGCACATATGACAAATGCATACCCATATGCGCACATACCCCCAAAGACGTACACACATATACAAGTAAGAATGTTTGCAATTTGCAGCGTATGGGCGATCAAATCATAATACCTACGCTTCCCTAAAAACTGTTGTGTAATGTCTTGAATCATAAAACAATGAGCAAGATTGTTCAGCAATGGAAATACCAGGCAAATGAGATTCGTTAATACTTATTCAGTATGTTCTGTAACTAAGAATTATTTTTGAGACGCAAGATGATGAGTTATTTTGGCTTTAAATTCTCTCGGTCTTTGAGGGATTTTAATACTCAGGGGAAGTTTATTCCACAGTAAGGCACCAGATATGGACAGAGCCTTCTGCCCTAAGTGAGATGAACGGTAGTTGACTAAGACATTATTGTTTCTGTTCGGCTTTTGATTGGTTACAGTGGGTGGATGGAAACGCACTATCTCAGCATTGCTCTGAGGGAGATATAACGAGGAGAATACGTATTGGGCCCTGTGCATGAGAAGCCTTTCTTGGATAGGAATCCAGCCGAGTTTATTAAGGAGAGGGGTTACGTGACCACTTATTTTGAAATTTCCGTTGCATACCACCTCGGCTGCAAAGTTCATGCACTTTTGTAAGTCCCTTCGAAGGTATTGAGGTAAGTCTCCCCATACTAGGCTGCAGTAGTCAATGCGCGATAAGACCAGGGATTGAATGGCTAATAATCTAGAGTTTTCGTCTAGCATACTTTTTATACGATGAAAAAACATTAAAATTCCGTAAATTTTGTTGCAAGTATTCTCAACGTGAGATTTGAAGGACATGTTTCTATCGAACCAGATACCTAGATTTTTAACTTTTTCTGATGCACTAATCTTATCATTTCCAACTTCAAGAGAAAGATCTGAAGTTTTTTAATAGCATCTTTGGATCCGAAAATAATGCATTGGGTTTTATTAGCATTTAATTTGAGACCATTTTGGGCGTACCATGATTTCAGGCTAGTCAGTATAGTTTCGGCCTTAGTTTGCGTCTGTGGTATTTCCGATACAGAACTTGTTATTGCAATTTGAACATCATCTGCATGCATTGAGATCCGTGTGTTAGAAGGCATTGGAGGGAAATCATTAACAAAAATAGAAAACAGAAGTGGACCAAGAATGGATCCTTATGGAACACCAAAATTGCTTTGAATGAATGGGGACAATTTGTTTTCTATGCGGACTGCATGAGATCGATTTGACAAGTAACTTTCAAACCATTGTGTGTAAACTCCCAAGTTCCGTATTTTACGTAGAAGTCTACCATGTTCGACGCTATCGAACGCTCTAGCGAGATTGAGTAGCAGCAGGAGTGTTCCATTCTTCTGATCGATATCCCTGTATATTTTTTCAGAGATATTGAGCAGAGCATCTTGAGTGCTAGTGTTTCTTCTATAGGCGTATTAATTTCGGTGGATTAGATTTGACTCGTCCAGGTGAAATGACAGTTGATTTGTCACCACTTTCTCCAATATTTTGGATATTGCAGGTTAAAGACTGGTGGGCCTGTAGTATGATGCTGTATCTGGGTCACAACTTTTATGAAACGGTCTAATAATGGAGCGTTTCCATTGGTTTGGAAACGAGTTTGTTGCTATTGATGTATTAATTATCAGACAAATCCATGGTGCTGTCACTAGGAAACTGTCTTTGATATATTAAAGACTGATACTATCATGTCCAACTGCCTTTGTGTTTTTTAGTGAGTATAAGATATTTCATAACTCCGGTAAATCGACAGGACGTGGTCTCCACCTGACATCAACCTTCGAGGGTTCATTGGGGAATGAATTTTCAATTGACATTTCACCTGGACTGGTACACACCTCACTGAAAACTTGAGCCCCTACTTTTGAAAAAGATGTGTTGAAATCCGAGACTGTTGCCAAGGGATTTTCAAAATTACTTATACAGTCTAAATTTTCATATGGGGCTACCTCACTAATGATTTCCCAAGTGTGTTTCGGGTTATTTTTAGCCGTTATCAGTTCCTGGTGGAAGTGGGTTTGTCTCGCTTCAGTGATTTTCTTCCGAAGAATTTTTTCATGTTCTTTAAACAATTTAAACAATTTAAACAATTTAAACAATTTATTTACCACAGGAGATACAGAGGTAGAATGTTTCTTAAGTCTAGTACAATGGACAAGTTTGAATATAGCTACCTGTGGGCCCGAATAAGTTCAGCGACTTCTAGGGCATCCTACCATCACGCTATTCTAGGGTGTACAAAAGTTTAACCTAGTTCACTTAACCTAGTTTCGCATTAGACTGATCATTGAGATAATTAACTCGATATTTTACAAGTCGGCTATATTTAACAGTATGTTCGATAAAACGATTCAAGAGCAGAGAGAAGATTGGTTATGGTACACAAGGCAAGTTACATTATGACATTATCATTAGTTACATGTAGGAGGCAAGATTTCGACACGGTGATCTTACACTACTAGTATTCTGATAGGAAGTGAGACTCAAGATGTCTTTTGAATACTTTGTACGAATTACATTCACGGATCTCTGCAGGTATAGAGTTCCAAGTTTGGTTCCAACGAAGAGAATACTGTGTTGCGACCTGGCCTTTGAATAATAAGGAAGCATGAATTTACTTCTATTTCGGGTTAAATGGTCGTGATGACCAGTTTGCGCAGTCAATAATTGTCTTAGGCTATTGTCGCCATCATTTCTTAATGTTTTGTAAATGAAATTACAGATGGAGATTTTGTAGAGATCCGAAAGTTTAAGTATTTGTAAATTTTTGAAAGAATCATTTGTGTGAGCATTATATTCTAGGTTCTTTACCGCTCTGACAGCCCTTTTCTGCAGAGTAAAAATTTTGTTGGTTTTATTTTTATCAGTTCCGTGCCATGCTTCTATTCCGTATTGCAAGTATGGGGAAATGAGCGTACGGTAGAGCATTTGTAAAGCTGTTTCAGGCAGAAAATTTTTAACTTTATTTAGGATTCCGATGGATTTTGATAATTTAGAACTAATATGAGTGATGTGCTCTTTGAAGGTCAGATGTTTATCTATTATGATGCCCAGAAACTTACATGAGTTGGTTTCTTCGATTTCACCTTCGCCAATTTTAATGCATGGGAGAGATACATCTTTCTTGTATGAGAAAGTAATATAATTTGTTTTATCGATATTTAGGCTTATTTTATTAGCTTTGAGCCACGATGAAACCTTGTGAAGTTCAGTATTTATACTCTCCACAATCATAGCAGGATTTTGGTTCGGAAGGACCGCAGAAAGCGTACTGTCATCGGCAAAAAGTATGAATTTGAAGAATGATGTAGATTTTACAATATCATTGATAAATATCAGAAACAAGAGAGGCCCGAGAACAGATCCTTGTGGAACTCCATGGCTAATTGTCTGTGGGTCTGATTTTGCGTCGTCAATGACAACGTATTGCTTCCGATTTGTTAGGTATGATTTGAACCAATCATGGGCAATCCCTCGAATGCCATAACAGTGTAGTTTCGATAATAGTATTTTATGGTCCACACAATCAAATGCTTTTCGGAAGTCGAGAAATACAGAGAAGACAGGCTTTCCTTCATCTATATTAGAATAGAGGAATTGTAAATGATTTAATATAGCCTGTGTTGTTGATTTTTTAGAGCGAAAACCGTATTGTTTATCGTAAAGAAATGATTTTTGTTCAAAATAAGAGTACACTTTTTTATACACAATCTTTTCGAATACTTTGCTAATAATTGGTAGAATGGAGATAGGTCGATAATTGTTTACACAGGTTTTTTCACCACTTTTAAAGATAGGGGTTACTCTAGCAACTTTGAGGGAGTTCGGGAAAGTGCCTAGTAAGAGAGACTGGTTAATAATATTTGATATCAGTGGGGCTACAATGTCAGCAATAACTTTAAGTACTTTAGTCGGAAACGTTTGTAACCCACTCGATTTATTTTTCATGTTGTTTATGCACGTAATTACATCGGAGGAGTTTGTAGGCGTAAAGAAAAAGGAGTTGGGTTCTCGAATATGATCCATAAATTCCAGGTGATCAGTAGGTTCACTTGGAATACCATCAGCTATTGTTTTCCCTACGTTTACGAAGAAGTTGTTAAAGAGATTAGCAATTTCTTTCTTCTCATGATATTTTACATTATCTTGAACAACATATTCAATTTTCTTTTTATCGGCATTATTCGGTTTACAGCAGGAGTTAAGGAGATGCCAAATCTTTTTAACGTCAGTTTTGAATTGAGTAAACTTGAGCGTAAAGTAGTTCTTTTTTGATGTTCTTATCTGGTTTGTTACATAGTTTCTAAATCGGTTATATGTTTCTCTAGATATTCGTCCTTCGCAAAGGAGGGCTAGGTACGCTTGACGTTTCTTTATATTTATCACGATGTCTCTGGTAATCCAGGGCTTATGTTTATTTTTCGGGGTAACTGTACGAGTTACAATTGGGCAACACTGATTGTATGCGGTCATTATAGTTTCAGTCAACTTTACTACTGCTTCATCAATGCTCGTAGTATTATTGTTTTGTTGAGAGATGTGCAATGTAGGCATTGATTCTTCTAGAACGGTGCGCATTTCTTCAAGATTTGATTCGTTTATTTTACGATATGAGTAAGTTTCAGCCCGTGCCTTGGTGCAAGCAATATAGACATTTTTCTTAATAAGAAAAACTGAGAAGTGATCTGATAAGTCAGAAGTAATTATTCCAGCAAGAAAATCACTAGGGTCTGTCATAAAGATATTGTCAAGCAGCGTAGCACACTCTGAGGTTATTCGTGTAGGCTTTGTAATGATCGGAAGCAAGGATTGAGACTGAAAGGTAGTTAGGAAATTAGAGATTGGTTCATGGCTTTCTTGTTTCAGTAGATCATAATTGAAGTCACCGCATATTATTATGTCATTGTATAAGGGCCTGTTGAACTGAGAAATAATACGATTCAATTCATTCAGGAAGGATATAGGACAGGCTGTAGGAGGCCTATACACCGTTCCAAGCACAATGCGTTTACCATCTCTAAAAAGTTCTACGAAGAGTGATTCTATATGATCCTGATTCATGGTTGCACTTGCTATGGTTCTCGAGTCTATGTGGTTAGATATATATGTGCTGATGCCTCCGCCCCGCTGGTTTTTTCTTAGCGAATGGTAACTATGATAATTTTCAAATCGAATCATGTCTTTAGTCGAGTCATCTAGCCAGCTTTCGGTGAAGCTAATCACGTCTAGGTTATATTTAAGTTCAGTAATAGTACATTGTATCTCTTCCAATTTTGGATAGAGTGACCTACAGTTCCAACACAGGAGTGAGAAATCTCGGTCAGTTATTCGTATAGTTTCGTTGAATTCTGATATATTAGTATACCTACACTCTTGAGAGTCGTTTAGGTTTGGATATATTCTGTTCAAATGATTGAAATCTGGATCGATTTCCTCAAATATTACAGGGTGATCAGTCATTTAAAATAAGTAAAAGTAAGAATTAGGTACTATAGAGCTTAAGACGAAATACAGAGTCAAGCTTAAAGGGATATTTCAGTCTAAAAAGTAGCTTATTAAGTAAGAGAGAATAGAGTAAAAAAGAAAAATCTAGCGCGATTTCGTGAGTACACACAAACTCAGTCCATGAGCGAGTGATAATGGAGTTCAATATCACAACATTGGTGCAAACAGATTGCTAAGGGCGTTTTCGCAAGTTCACATACAACAGGTAATAAATTTCTAAAGATTATGACGACAATGATACAATCAGCTAATATGGTTTACGCGTAATAATAACTGTAGTGGTAAATAGAGAAGAATTCACAGTATCATTGGTTGGTGAAAAATTACTAATTGCGATGTTACAAAATGTGACACACAGTTGTCATAGATGTTTACACACACATCTATTATTTATTTGTTATAATATTGGAGTTCGATATCACTACATTGGTGCAAACAGATTGCTGAGGGCGTTTTCATAAGTTCACATACAAGAGGGAATAAGTTTTAAAGATTATGATGACAATGATACAATCAGCTAATATGGTTTACGCGTAATAATAACTGTAGTGGTAAATAAGGAAGAATTCACAGTAGTATTGGTAAGTGAAAAATTGCTGATAGATTATAATGACAATGATATAATCAGATTATAAGAAGATTACAACGACAATGATATAATCAGATTATAAGAAGATTACAACGACAATGATATAATCAGCTAATATGGTTGTACGATGGCAGTGGAGGGCAGAAGCGATTATCAGATTATAAGAAGATTACAACGACAATGATATAATCAGCTAATATGGTTTACGCGTAATAATACTTAAGTGGTTAAGAAGAGAAAAAATTCACAGTAACATTGGGAGGTAAAAAATTGCTGATTGCGTTGTTTCAAAAGTTCACACACAGCTGTCATAAATGTTTACAAGCACATCTGTTATACACTTGTATAGATTCAGGTCGAACGAGCATCAAGTTGAGGTTTACTGACATGATACCTAATTGAGGTTAAATTAATACGAAATTGACATATTTAGGGGATGAAAATGAAATTGACTAATTTAGGGGATCACCTAGTCTAGGGAATTTAGGGGATCACCTAATGACAATGATATAATCAGCTAATATGGTTTACGCGTAACAAAAAAAACTTTAGTGGTAAAAAATGAAAAAAATCACAGTAATATTGGGAGGTAAAAATTGCTGATTGCGTTGTTGCAAAAGTTCACATACACCTATCATAAATGTTTACAAACACATCTGTTAAACATTTGTATAGATTCAGGTTAAGCTAACATCAAGTTGAGGATAAGCTGATATGATATCTAATTGAGGTTAAACTAGCACGAAAACTGACAATCAAATTGAGGAGATCACCTAGTCTAGTCACCCATGACTTGTTTTGATGTCATATTGAGTTGTTGCATCAGGTATTGCTCGAGGTCATCTGGCGTGTTGATCTCGCGGCGTCTTGAATCTGAGTTTACGGGGTTAAATATGAAAATGTTTCCATCCTGTGTTTTTGGGGTTCCTACTTCATCCGGGAATTTCCTTTTGGCCATCCTCAGAATGTACATGGCGTTAGCTCGTGAAGGTATGAGGTATTCATTTATGAAGAAGAACTTTGGTTTCTTTTCTCGGCAGGCGTTGAGAATTTCACGTTTTTTGTTGTAATCTTTTAGTTCAAATGCAATGTTTCTTTGGTCTACGTTCCCAGTTACTGGTTTTTTCCCCATTCTTGTAGCTGACGTCATATCAGTGTCGGAGAGGTCATTGTTGATCTTGTCCTTCAGGAGTTTGCAGACTGTATCCTTACAGATTTCGTTTGCGTGAGATTGCGGTATTTCCCTTCCAGAAATGACGAGAGTACATTTTTTGTCTTCAATGTCTCGGCGTTGATTATTTTTTTCCAACTGGTCGAGGCGGGAGGTTAAGCTATCCATTTTCTTGTTCTGTTCATCGAGAATTTTTTTGTGTTCCGCTTCTTTTGTTCCAAATAGCGTTTTAAGGTGGCTTATTTCATTTTGCATTTTTTCAATATCGCTATTAAATTTTGTCATCACTGAATCGAAGTATTTTATTAAGACAGAGACCACTTCTTTACCGCCTTTCGTTAGGCTAGACACATCAGGGTATTGACCAAACTTCGGTTGAAATTCGGTGCTGTTGTTGCTGCTGTTGTTGGTGCTGTTGTTGGTGCTGTTGCTGGTATTGCGTCGTTTGTTAGTCATCTTGAAGATTGAGGGAGTGCGGTCGTTGTGTAAACGAGGGTTGAATACTCTCACGCTTTTGAGGGAATATTATGCTTTTAGTTTGATTATTTTTATATATGGGGTATTTAAATCACATTTGAATACTCAGGACGAGAGTGGGTACCCATTTAGGTTAGAGGTACATTCTTTCTAACAATAGGCACTTTGTTTCGGAGCGAGCGCCACACCCGTCCTCACACCACGGAGTCACTGAAGACACTTTTTATATCTCTTGTATAAGGTACTGTTTGATCTATTGTTTTTGTACTCTCGCAAGTTAGCTTTCTTTATTCTGCTCATCTCTTTAATTTCGTCAGTAATCTAAACAGTCCGTTTTGGCTTGGTTTCTTTGGTGACGTAAGGTGCGCATTCGTCGAGAGCTGCTGTGAAGTTCTCGTTGAAGATGGACACTCGAATGTCAACATCGTCAGATTGCATCATATTCTGGAATTCGGTGGACCTATTGAGTAGTTTTTCTTGAAATATTTCCGCAGAATAGTGCCTTTTCGAGCGATAAGTCATTAAACGGTATTTTTGTCTTTCCTTCGCAATATTAATGTCACATTCTATAGAGTGGTGATCAGAAATAAAAGGTGATATTACTGTACTAAGTATTGCGGCGGGATTATTTGTGATTGCCAGAACGAGGATAGTTGCAGAGACTTTAGTGATTCGAGTCGGTTCTTTGACCATTTGTGATAGGCTTAGTTTATACAACAGTTTACTTAGCTGATTGTTTTCGTATGTTAAGTCAACATTAAAATCTCCGAAAGCAAAGTATGACTTTTTTGCCTGAAGGCTTTCTTTGAAGGTTTCCTCGATGAAATCTAGTGTTAGACTTAGAGGAGACGATCCACCGGTGCCGGTAAAGGCTGCCAATGATGATGGATTTGTGTTTATTTATTTGCACTTCTGACCAAACCATTTCAATGCCTCCGCAAACTTTATTCGCTAGAAGTAAAGATGTTGAGTACATTTCTTTCACAAAAATACAAGATCCATCACCTCGGCTGGTTTTAGCGCCATCGTAGCGATATAACACGCAGTCAGGAATGGTTAAAAATGAGCTTTGGGTTCGTGAATCAAACCATTTTTCTGAAACACAGAATGTCAATTTCTTCAGTGACCAACATTACTCTGATTTCATCCAATTTACTATTCAGGCTTTGAGTATTTGTACGCTTTATTTCGATTTTACATATATTAGAACTCTTTTTAAAGGTACCAAAGTTACTATCTAGACGGGATCGTTCCGAGGATTCATCGATCTTGTCTACGTTACCCAGGGTGTTTGGCCCAGCATCAGCTATGTAAAAAAGTCTACTATTTAGCTGGGCAGCGGCAGTCTATCAAGATGAGGTAACTCCAGTCTGATTTTTGCCTTGCGTGACAAGGGCACTGTAGTGATCGTTTTTACGATGGAGCAGTAGTGAAGCGTTATTATTTGATAACTTTGAAGAGGGCTCGACTGATATTTTCAAATCATAATGATTCTGTTCATCCAGAATGAGAAGCATTTGGCCTGTCAGATTTGAGATGATTAGTGGTATAAGGTCTACAGTAGTTTGATCAAAATGTTTGTCGTCAATGTGGTTATCTATGAGGTTTTGCATGTCTCCACTGTTCTTGTCAACAAACTTAGCGTGTGTGCTTTTGTTTGCTTTACTCTCTATTTTGATTGCAGTCTTTGAGGAATTGTAATTCCATTTTGATGCTGGTTGTTTCGTAAGTAGATGAGCTACTGCATGGAGGAGGCAGTGTCCATCTGCTTTGATGGGAAACAGCTCTATTTTCCATGATCGTTTCAATTCATCCATTGTGGAATTCATGCGTTCACAAATTGGGGTGATGTTTTTTTCGTACTTTTTACATCATTAGGAGGTTCTAAGAAGGTGCGGGAATTTACGTTTTTCTGGCTCTGAATGGGCCGGCTATGGTAATTTCTTGTATGCGGTTCTGCGGAGAACTAAGAAATGCTCGTGTCATTTCTATTTTTCTGGTGATGATTATGCATGCAGCTGTATGGTTTGTTCAAGAAAATGATGCGTGTCTTCTCGCGTAATAGGCCAAGTGCGGACATTGTTGTAATCTTCATTAACTGCATCAGTTTTTGCATTTGCTCGCAGCGGAATCAGTTTCAGACCAGTTTTTCTGCACAGACTCGATGTCATGTACAATTGCTGACCACTGCAGGCACTCACCGCATGAATATGAGAAAAAAAAATTTTGTCATGATCAGATTTTTGTATGGGATGAGAAGCTCAAACCTTTGAAACTAATTATATAGTTCCTAAAAGGAGGTGCGCGTTCAATCTCATCATGGAGATCATTTAGACGTTCCGAAGTTATGGTCTGAATCCTGCTTGCGCTATCAATGTCATCTCTGTTGATTTTTGTGAGACTATTGTCTCCAACAAGAAAAGTGTCTAGAGGGGATTCCGCATAAGGATAGTGTCGATACCGCCGTGCGGTCGACGTGAGGGTTCCTGGAAAAGGGGCTGTCTTCTGTGCAGCTTCCATATTCTGGGGGCGCTCGCTTTTCCGTGCAGCTGCCCCTCCTGAAGTTCGTTTGGGCACCGCCTACGCCGTAATTAGTCCGCTATGGCAACAGAAGTAATTTCTGTTTGTGCCCAACTACGGCGGTACCGCGAGGGTGAGGTTTGCGTAGGTACCGCTAACGCCGTAATTAGTCCGCTATAGGGCAACAGAAGTAACTTCTGTTTGTGCCGAACAACGGTGGTTCCGTTAGGAAGGCGAGCAACTGTCTGCGCCGTAATCAGTCCGTTAGGGCTCCTCAGGATATTCCCTGTGTCGAGAATCTGTTAAGAATAATCAATTTTCGAATTAGAAATGAGAATTTAGGGAAAATCTTAACCAGGTGTGATAAATTCGAGTTTTTGATCATGTGTAACAAATTTACGTGTAACAAATTTTGTACTTTAAAAAGAAAAAATACATCAGTGGGCTTTGCTTTATGTGTTGTTAAAACATTGTAGGGTGCGCATTCAGCAGTACAGAGAGTGATCGAGCCCACACGTTCGTTGAAAGAATGTTTTGGTAAGGCCAATCTGAAGAGCATCGGGCAGTTTTGTATTTATTTTACCAGGAAGGAATTTCTGAGGGAACTTGGTTACAAGATCTCTTACAGGGCAGAGAAACCTTTCCACAAAAGTGTTTGTAGACAGGGCGATCTTAAAATAACATGAGGAGAAGAGGCCAGCGAAACTTGAGAGGGTTCGGCTGAACCACATGGAGAGAAATTTATTGGGAGCACTTGTAAGCGTTGGGGCTGAGGACGCTGGACAGAAGAGGGTGACAGATTTATGACACACCATGGTAGGCTTAGGAGGTCCGTGAGAGAGCGAGCGATATTATCGAAAAGCAAACAACCTCAGAAGAAGGCGGAGATTACGGCGCGCTTGGCAAAACATTTCAACAGCAAATAAGAAAAGGACAGCCTCAGGGAAACCAATGGGAACGTTAGAGGGAAGTCTAGGAGGACGCTCAAGAAGCCCGTGAGAACATGATTGGTCCACAAAAGAAAAGGGGGAGTACAGCTTATGAACGGAGGGACAGAGCTGATTAGATGCGAGCAGTCTAACGCGGTTCATCATCATAGAAAGAAGTACGTGTAACTAAGTGTCATACTGGAAAAGCATTCTGAAAAATATAAGTGAAAATATTGAATATATTGAACGTATAGAGGAAGTTGAATAAGTTGTTTTGAGCCCGTAAATTAAAATGAAATTAAAAAAATGTCACGTCTATTTTCCAGAAATGAAAACATCGTAACCAAACTGTGCAGTATATGAAGTAATAATTTGAACGACACTTGGGCGGGTAAGGAGTATTTCGGATTATAAGATATACAGTTCCTTTTGAAAAGAAGTTTTGAAATAAAAGTCATGAAAAATAATGTCACATTAACGTAAAAATTTAAAATAATTTTTGAGCACAATTTTTCGGCAATTAAAAGAAGTAACGAGCTGGTAAATTATTTGCAGGCAGGGCGGTCGTCGCAGATGTCTAACGTGATTGGAGGTTACGCGCTAGAAGTCAGAAGTGGAGATTTGGAAGGTGGTCGTCATAAATTTTTTGAACTGAGAATCACTTGTGGAGACTGAACTGGATTCGTGCCTTTGAGAAGGAACGTGTGAACGAACGTTATGACCACATCTGTACTGCTGAACGCCACAATAATTGAGGGGTATTCTGTCATATTCATGTGTGGGAAAGTGAGGGAAGGGCTGGCCAGCCAAATTTCTGTGTAATTATGTGCAGTAGGTCATTTGACGTATGCTATTTGCTTTCATTACTTAATTAGCATTGTTCCTAACACCAATCATTGTGTGTGCGCTCATTGATGTTTGTATCACGTATAGCTGGGAATTATAAATGTTAAGCATAGTTCACCCTGTGTATCATGCCCCACAATATTACAAGTAATCCATCGTAATGCAACGGAGGGCGCCCAGAAAATGCGCTGCGTAAGTGGGTCAGCGATCCCCGGTGAGTACCTTTCCTTTTTTTAGTATATGTGCTGTAATTGCCGATATTTATTCATTAATTTGTGTTGCATGTGTATACTTTGGAGGTGGGCCATTCCTCAATTCCGAGAGCCGAATCTTCCTGTTAATGAAATGTTAACAAGGAGGTGAAGGGTAACTATCTCGTGACATCAGAATTTGGTGAGATCAACACGATCGCTTTGTAATATTTTGTGAGTGTAGTATGACAGTTGCATTGTATTTTTTTTTGCGTAGTTATTTCATGTGCAAAACGTACAAAAATTCAGTAGAGGTACATGTCTCGTAGTGATGATTTTCTGTGTTCCGGTGTGAGAGGCCAGCAAGCACACTGCCATATAGATCAAGAAAGTGAAAGTGGTTATAAAAGTGATAAGTTTGAGTGAGAAAATTCTGGTGTGTTCACTCGATTAATTTCAAAGTTTCAGTAAAAGTTTTACAGTGAGTAGGGGTGGAAAACATTTGAGTGATCGCAAATTTTTGAGTTTTTGGAGAAAGTGAATTGGAGAAGATCAACAATATGCCTGCCCGTGGGAGAAGGAACAACGACCGCAGAAATGCGCCAGCAACGCCACCACAACCCGAAGAGGAAGCAGTAAACATGCCCGTGGTAACGAGTTGCGTGGGAGCCATAGGTGCCAAGTTCAGGAGGGGCGATAATGTGGGGGAACATATGGCAAGATTGAAGTTTTTGACGGGTAATCTGAATAACAGTGAGCAGGTGAAAGCCTTCTTCCTTTGCCTAGGTCCACAAGAGGCAAAGGAATGCAATCAAATAATTGATACACTAACGAACCTACGAGAAGCAGAAAACTGGCTGCGCTCTTACGCCGACCAGGTCGAACATCCAACTCAAGCGCTGTTTGAAATAGTAACCAAGAAGCAAACAAGCCGGGAAGGAGTGTCAGAGTACCTGACGCGCCTGGAAAGGCTGTACAACGAGAATTATCTGGAACATCCGGAACGAATCCTTGTAGATTTGATGTGGCTCGGACTAAGGGAGAACATCACAAGACCATTTCGAAGTGATGCGCGACCTACGACAGTACAAGAACTGAGAGACATGGCAATCGAAGTGGAAAATCGACGGATAGTACCAGTGCCAAGGGAAACGACAGAGAAGAGGGAACCGGAGAGAGAAAGAGCGCAGCGAAGCGAGAGGAGGCCACAGCATGAGACTGCACGTGTCGGCCATACGATGCGGCATTCACCACAACGGCCTAGAGGGTACCGCCATGAAGTGCCACCCTGGAGAGAAAGGAACAGACAGATACGACACTCTCCTTATCATCGAAGAGGAAATTATGAAGCACCCCACTGGAGCGAAAAGGGCAGACTTAGGAGTCAGCAGCACCAAATATACTACGCAAGAAAGCCACAGCCGCATTCGGAAGCACCACCTGCACCTGCAATGGACTTGGCACAGTATAAAGCGGTGCCACCGCCGTGCGTGAACTGTGGAAAATTTGGGCACCTAAGGGCTGATTGCAGAGTGCAACAGTTTGCAGGACAGCCAAAAAACGGAATAGGAGACCGTTAGCTCCGATAATAAATCCCAGCGTGATACTCCAAGTGAATGGCACACCTGTTACCGCACTTCTTGATACCGGAGCAAATATATGCTTGGTAAAAGAGCGTGTGGTTGCGGGAATTAAAAATGCTAGTGTTAAAGGTACATCAACTGCATTAAAAACAATTGGAGATGAACCCGTGCCGGTGCTGGGAAAGATTAATGTGCCAATCAAAGTTAACGGTCAGAAAATTGTACAGAGATGCTTTGTTGTGAAGGAAAATGCATTCCCAGGAGACCTGCTAATAGGGGTGGAAGTAATGAACAAAGTCAACGCAAAGATAGACTTCGGAAAATGTAGGGCGTCCTTCTTTGGAACTCACGTGAACATGTTTTCAGCACCAGGACACGCTTCTCCGAAAATTCTGTGTGTAACGCGGGAAGAAAAATCGGTAACTCTGGCTGAGGACATTACAGTGAAGCCTCGCACGCAAGCCATGGTAAAGTGCCGAGCAGATGGCAAGTTTGATGGAAAGGAAGTAATTTTAGAGCCTAGAATTAAGTGGGCGCCTTACGTCGGAGCCACCGCTGCAAGGGTACAAAACGGGTATGTTTTGATGCCTGTACTTAACCCTTTTGCCGAAGAAATCGCTCTGACCGAAGGAGCAATAATTGCAACATGCCACGAAATCGCGAATGAAGATGCAACTGCAGAAGAAAACAATGCGGAAAATAGCGAAGCAGAAGATCACCGCAGAGAGAAGCGCTTCCAGCAAATTGATGAGCTTGACCTCAGTCACTTGGTTGCTGAAAAACAAGAACAAGTCAGAAACCTGTTGAAGGAATATCACAAGACGATTAGTGCAGACGAGATGGATATTGGCCATGTGAAAGGAGTGAAATACAAAATTTTGCTGAGTGATTACAGGCCAATTCAAACGAAAGGATGGCGTATTCCATACTCCAGCCAAGAAATTATTGATAAAAAGGTCTCGGAGATGATCGAAAGTGGAGTTGTGCAAGAGAGTACAAGTGCTTGGAAAAACCCGCTCGTACTCGTAAAGAAGCCAGGAGGAGGCCACAGAGTTTGCCTTGATTTGCGAGCTGTAAACATGCGGGTGATAAACGAACATTATCCGATTCCACACATTGTAGGGACACTGGAGGAGGTGGCTGGCAAAGAGTACTATTCCATTGTCGATGCAAAATCAGCCTTCCATCAAATCGAGCTAGATGAAGAAAGTAAGCAGTACACGGCATTTCAGACTCGACAAGGCAACTTCGAGTTCTCTAGGCTACCTATGGGACTTAAGTGCTCAACATCAGTGTACCAGAGAGTGATTTGTCATGTTCTGAAAAGGCAACTTGGAAAATTCGCCGCTATTTACTTGGACGACGTGTGCGTTAACTCTATGACTTTTGAGAGTCACCTAGAAAATTTAAGGGAAGTGTTGCACGAGTTTCAATGTGCCGGAGTAAAAATAGGCTTGGACAAGTGCAAATTTGCTCAAAAACAAGTGAAGTACCTCGGATGTTACATCAGTCGTGAGGGACTCATTCCAGATCCCAAAAACGTGGATGCGATGCAGAATTACCCTAGGCCAACGACCGCACACAAAGTCAGATCCTTCGTGGCAGCGCTTAATTTCTACCGGCGCTTCATTCCGCACTTTGCCACAACAGCTGCACCCCTGAATGCGCTGACTAAAAAGGGGGCAAGATTCCAGTGGAAGGAAGAACACGAACAGGCCTTCTGCAAACTTAAGCAGCTCATGATAGAAGCTCCAGTTCTGAAGAAGCCTTCTCTAAATGAGACGTATTACTTGAGCTGTGATGCCTCGAATGAGGGCTCGGGCGCGGTCCTTGCACAGAAATGTGATGGTAAGGAACAACCGATTGGATACTTCAGCAAAAGATTCAATGATGCTGAAAAACGTTATTCAATTACGGAGCGGGAAGGATTAGCAGTGGTCGCCGCTGTAAATCACTTTTCACCTTACCTGTACGGCAATAAATTTGTGGTGATTACTGATCACACGGCTCTCAAATATTTGTTCAAAGGTAAAAACACCAAGAACAACAGAATTATGAGATGGGCCCTTACACTCTCTCAATATGATTTTGAGGTGATTTATCGGCCAGGAACTCAGAACGTGGTGCCCGACGCGTTGTCGAGAAATATTGCGAACGATAACGAAGAAGAAAATCGAGACGACGAAGCCCCTAAAACAGTGTTCGTCACGACGATGTTAGATGAAACTCCCAATGTACAAGAGGCGGAAAGTAGTTTGCAGAAAGAAAATGTGAGAGCAGAACAGTTGAAAGATCCCGTGTGGGTGCCAGTTCTGAGGTATCTTGAAGGTGACAAATTAGGGGACGCTCCAAGTCTTGCTCTGAAATCCGAAATCTTCACCGACGGAGGTATATTGTATTTCAGAAAGACACAACGAAAGCCTAATAGAACAAGGCACTTGATCGTTGTGCCAGACGCCCTGAGAGAAGCAGCAATAACGTTAGCGCATGATAGCACAATTGGTGCACACCAAGGTCGTGCTAAAACGTGGAAAAAGCTCATGGAATTCGGGTACTGGATTAACATGGCGCGTGACGTTAACAAATACGTCGACTCGTGCATGCAATGTCAAAAACGTAAGATCAATAATAGAATTTGTGTTAGCATGGGTTCATTCCCTGAAATTGACAAGCCTCTGGACAGAATAGGCGTTGATTTAATCGAAATGCCAGTGTCGAATGAGGGCCACAAATACATCCTCACCGTGGTCGATCACTTCAGTAGATATGTTGCAGCGTTTCCGCTCAGAAGCAAGACAACTGAGGAAGTAACGAAAGCGTTGACCAAATTCGTTACTACGTACGGCATAGCCAAGACTCTCATCTCAGACAGGGGCACCGAGTTCACGTCAGCTTTGTTCAGAAATGTGTGTGAAAAATTGAAAATAAAATACTACAACACTTCAGCATATCATCCCCAATCAAACGGAATGACCGAACGTCAAAATCAGAATATCAAGACTGTTTTATCACACCTTGCCTCCAACGATCAATCTTCGTGGCCTGATGCACTTCCTTGGACATGTCTGGCACTGAACACCAGCTACCAGAGCGTCATTGAAGAAATTCCGTATTATTTATTTTTTGGTAGGGACGCTGAAATTCCTGTAGTTGACTGGTTAAAAACCCCTCGCATGGATTACTCTCTAGGTGAGAATTACAGTGCCGAGGTAAGCTTACGACTCCACAATGCGTTCAACATGGTGAAGGTAAAATCTAAAGCCTCACACGATAAATCGGTGCAGTTAAAGGAGCGCGGAGTGAAAAACAGTCAGGTGCAAGTGGGCGATATTGTCTTGCTGCATAATCCAACGGGAAAGGCGGAAGTTGCAAATACATGGCCTACCGATTGGGTCGGCCCTTACCGTATTACAGTGAAAACAGAGACGAATGCCACAATAAAGGCGCTCTATAGTAACTGCGAGAGAAGAGTTCACCTCGATAGATTGAAAATTGCCCACTTGAGGGGTGAAGCTTACCCATGCAACCAGAATGCCGCAGCGCCGCCAGATGCCGGATGCGAAGCTATCGACAGCGAGGACGAAGATATGCCAGAAAACGCTGCGAATGAACAGGCTACGTCGGTGACGCAGCGAAAATATAACTTACGTTCTAGGTGTAGGTGAATCGTCGGCCAAAAATGATCAGCTGCAATGAATTAAGTTCATGAATTTTCGATTTTTCCGGATGTTTCCTTCGTGTGTAATTTTAGATGTGTTCTTCAATAGGAAGACGTGTTCGAGTTTCGTATTATCATAGTTTGCACTCGCAAGAGTGAGATGTGTTTTTCAGTAGTTGTGTGTGTTACTAGCTGTGGGTGAAGTTGAATTTCTGCTCACGAGCGATCTTGTTGGAAACGAGAGGCTTGTAGGAGTGTTCTGATCTCACGCTGTACTTGAAATTTCATTCTATTGTTGCTAAGATAAGAGAAATTGAGCTTTTCAGTAGTTTGCTGTCGTGTGCTTCTCAAAAGGAATGCCATGTGACTTTTTGTAGGATGCTTATATTCTCGCCAGCTTCTCGTGAAGCGTGCGCGCTTCACACGAAACAGCTCTAGCGAATGAATTAAGTTTCATCAGAAGTTCTTAGGCTGAGGCTATCTCAGGCTGGCTGAATTTATCTATACCGTTAGACCGTTCATTTCACAACGGGGAAAATAAGTTTAGCGTCATATTAAAATTTGTGTATTCTTTTGTACTGTAGCGTTGAATTTCTGACTCTGTGTCTTACTCTTGCCCTGAAAGAATATCGTAAACACGGTATTCCGGAAGGAATCATTCTCCTCTTATTCTGTAGAAGTATAGTACATTTCTTCTCAGACTTAAGGAATTAATTTCTTGGTAGATTAGCGTAGTATGTACTTCAGCAGAAACCAGGCCAGAACATTGCATAACACGAATGCGGCTCATATAAGCAGCAAAACCAAGGAAATTCAAGTGGAACACTAGCAATAATTATTTACAAGAACGAAGAAGATAGAACAACAACACAACATAGGGGACACATTGCACCTGTATTGGAGATGTTTAAAAGGAGTGCCCAAATTCAAGCGTTGCAGTGAGAGGCGACAAAGACGAATGTATAGCTGGAAACTTGGAGCAAGCTCAGAAGAATGCGGAGGGCACAAGTAATTGCCTCAGAGCCACTCGCGGTCGAGCTGTGGCTGTAGACATGGGTCGCTAACAAGCAGAGCCAGGAAAGGGCATCTCAAGTAATTAGTGCCCATGCATCGAAGTGGAAAACACCACAGAACGACGCAGCAACAGCGTGAGGAAGGAAGAAAAACGAAATTAAAGCATGAGATATTATTGGGTGCCTAGAGGTACTAGCGTTTAAAAATGCTTTTATACAGTGGGCACTCAAATGAAACAATAACAATGCTTTTATGTGCTTGAGTGTTGATATTTACTTAAGTATTTTGGAATTTGCGTCGTGACATTTATGCCTGGTGAGGCATTCCTGAAATTCGACTGCAAGTGTCCTGTGAATTTTACTAGGCAAATTATCACATTGGAATATTGAAGCCGCATTTAGGCATCTCTATTTATACGTGAAATGAAAAAATAAAAAATTAAAAGAGATTTCGTTGGATAGGCTTTGAGTGAAGCGTACGATCTTCAAAGCATATTAACCCATGGAATTCTCGCATAAATAAGAATGTTACTAGGAGAAAATGAAATATGAGCTGGTGTTTGCCAGAGTTTCTACGTCGATGTCAAGGAATACTGAGATTCTACGTCGAAATCGAGGAATACTGAGAGGAGTTCCACTGGATTCCACCGCGCATACAGGATACCACCGCCGGATATACCTCGGACTCTTCAGGATTACTTCGTAGGATGCAGAACCCTATCGAGAAGGGAAACTGCAGTGAAGGAAATTATCGACGATTCGACTCGTATTTTCCGCCAGATCAATATAACTTACTGACGTATCGATTTGTCTGATCAACGAATCGACGTTCGTGAGTAATCTGGCGATTAAAAAACTGAGTTGAATAAACCTCATAAAATATATGTGAAACATTGCTCTTAACATGATTTAGTGGTAATTTGAATCGTGATAATGATCCATCTTACAGAACGCAATCGTGTAGTAATGTGGTGTATAGAAATTTTATACGAGTCTGCATATTGGGATCGCAATACTTCCTCCTGAAATTAAGCACTCATCTTCGACGCGCGTGTGAAGCTATTGAAATGCCAGAAGAGAGGCATGGAAAAAAGGGAAATTCGTCAGCTATACCAAAGGAATCAACATCGAACCGTCAACTGCAGCGGCAAGGATTTGGAGGACAGAAAACGCAAGCGTAAATTGAAACTACGAGACATAAAATCATCGATACTTTAGGATGTCTGAGGAGTGGGAAAGATGCCCGTGAAATTTTGTGAATGTTATTAGGGTTAAGTACTCAAGTATTTAGTACGCACTTTACTTCGGCGGGAAAAACAGATAGATCGGTTAGAAGAACACGACACAATATATCACGCTGTGGCTGATAGTAATGATTGTAGTGTTAATTGTAAGGTACCCTGTTTCTGCGGAACAAAGTTTAGATGATAATGTGCTTAAGTAGAATTTACCATGTGTGTCTTATATTGGCTGCATACTGTAGTACTTATTATTCAATAAATAGCTGAAGGCTAATTCAAAAAAATTGTCAGGCCAATTTTTTAACTCTAGGAGGGCCGTCTGTCGAGAATCTGTTAAGAATAATCAATTTTCGAATTAGAAATGAGAATTTAGGGAAAATCTTAACCAGGTGTGATAAATTCGAGTTTTTGATCATGTGTAACAAATTTACGTGTAACAAATTTTGTACTTTAAAAAGAAAAAATACATCAGTGGGCTTTGCTTTATGTGTTGTTAAAACATTGTAGGGTGCGCATTCAGCAGTACAGAGAGTGATCGAGCCCACACGTTCGTTGAAAGAATGTTTTGGTAAGGCCAATCTGAAGAGCATCGGGCAGTTTTGTATTTATTTTACCACGAAGGAATTTCTGAGGGAACTTGGTTACAAGATCTCTTACAGGGCAGAGAAACCTTTCCACAAAAGTGTTTGTAGACAGGGCGATCTTAAAATAACATGAGGAGAAGAGGCCAGCGAAACTTGAGAGGGTTCGGCTGAACCACATGGAGAGAAATTTATTGGGAGCACTTGTAAGCGTTGGGGCTGAGGACGCTGGACAGAAGAGGGTGACAGATTTATGACACACCATGGTAGGCTTAGGAGGTCCGTGAGAGAGCGAGCGATATTATCGAAAAGCAAACAACCTCAGAAGAAGGCGGAGATTACGGCGCGCTTGGCAAAACATTTCAACAGCAAATAAGAAAAGGACAGCCTCAGGGAAAACCAATGGGAACGTTAGAGGGAAGTCTAGGAGGACGCTCAAGAAGCCCGTGAGAACATGATTGGTCCACAAAAGAAAAGGGGGAGTACAGCTTATGAACGGAGGGACAGAGCTGATTAGATGCGAGCAGTCTAACGCGGTTCATCATCATAGAAAGAAGTACGTGTAACTAAGTGTCATACTGGAAAAGCATTCTGAAAAATATAAGTGAAAATATTGAATATATTGAACGTATAGAGGAAGTTGAATAAGTTGTTTTGAGCCCGTAAATTAAAATGAAATTAAAAAAATGTCACGTCTATTTTCCAGAAATGAAAACATCGTAACCAAACTGTGCAGTATATGAAGTAATAATTTGAACGACAGTTGGGCGGGTAAGGAGTATTTCGGATTATAAGATATACAGTTCCTTTTGAAAAGAAGTTTTGAAATAAAAGTCATGAAAAATAATGTCACATTAACGTAAAAATTTAAAATAATTTTTGAGCACAATTTTTCGGCAATTAAAAGAAGTAACGAGCTGGTAAATTATTTGCAGGCTGGGCGGTCGTCGCAGATGTCTAACGTGATTGGAGGTTACGCGCTAGAAGTCAGAAGTGGAGATTTGGAAGGAGGTCGTCATAAATTTTTTGAACTGAGAATCACTTGTGGAGACTGAACTGGATTCGTGCCTTTGAGAAGGAACGTGTGAACGAACGTTATGACCACATCTGTACTGCTGAACGCCACAATAATTGAGGGGTATTCTGTCATATTCATGTGTGGGAAAGTGAGGGAAGGGCTGGCCAGCCAAATTTCTGTGTAATTATGTGCAGTAGGTCATTTGACGTATGCTATTTGCTTTCATTACTTAATTAGCATTGTTCCTAACACCAATCATTGTGTGTGCGCTCATTGATGTTTGTATCACGTATAGCTGGGAATTATAAATGTTAAGCATAGTTCACCCTGTGTATCATGCCCCACAATATTAGAAGCAATCCATCGTAATGCAACGGAGGGCGCCCAGAAAATGCGCTGCGTAAGTGGGTCAGCGATCCCCGGTGAGTACCTTTCCTTTTTTTAGTATATGTGCTGTAATTGCCGATATTTATTCATTAATTTGTGTTGCATATGTATACTTTGGAGGTAGGCCATTCCTCAATTCCGAGAGCCGAATCTTCCTGTTAATGAAATGTTAACAAGGAGGTGAAGGGTAACTATCTCGTGACACCTGATTCTCCGAACTGCGACAGCGTCTTCCTTAACAACAAACTATGCGGAATAGTTTATCCTTCAAGGTGGTTCCTTAAGCCTTTTTTAGACTGTTACGAGCCTATCGGGGATCAATGGCATTGCCATCCAATTTCTATGAGGCAGTTCTTTTCTGGTATTTATCGTCGTCATTTTTCTGTTGTTGCTTTCATTTCTTTCGGTTGATGGTCGTGACAGAAGGTCACCATTATTTTATTTTATTTAATAAAGATCAAATAGAGTGAGACTTTTCAATGTATTTCACAATTGATGATAATAAAAGTAGCAAATCAAATAGGGCCTTACTGAGGTAAATGACGAGAGTTTTGTAGCGTAATTTAATATCAAAATGATGACGTCTTTCAATTAATAATGGATGATACAATCAGATAATAAGGTGACTCAAGATATATATAGCGTATTCAAGGAATCTAAAATGACAATAATGCTATCAAATCTCGGAAATTACTTTAACTCCAATATGTCAGATGACGCAATTACAGGGATTCGCATTATGACTTTAAAATAAGCAGGCGAAGCCTTATTACTTGATCAATTGACGAACATAGATTACTAATACATTGATGATAAGCACATCTTATATGAGGTGGAGCCTCGACACTAATTGACGAACATAGATTGCTAATACATCGATGATTATGATAAGCACATTTTATATGAGGTGAAGCCTCGACGCTAATTGACGAACATAGATTGCTAATACATCGATGATTATGATAAGCACATCTTATATGTGGTGAAGCCTCGACGCTAATTAATTAGTAGAGAAACAAAGATCGTCTAGTACATCGAACGAAATTATCCTACACGTGAAGCTTCCTTGACACGGGTGAGAATATGGATGAACATGTTGGAAATATACTTAGCTCAGTCCTGAGAAGCGCTTAATAAGTTTGATCAGTAACCGGAACCCTCACTCCTCTGGCGAGACTGCCAGAGAGAGCAAGGTTGACACGTCTAACACAAGTGGAGGCAACCCCTATAATGCCGCTTGAGCTCACCCGCCAGGAGCAGCTTGCGCGTCTCCGTCATGAGTACGAAAGAACACGTTCTCTATCTCGAAGCTTTACGTTAATATATCATAGGAAATAGCAAGTGTTGTGAGATAATAAAAATGAATTAAGCTTCTGGTTGATAAATAAGTAATATATGTAGAAGGAACAAGATCTTAAGTCAACAAGGAAAGAGTTGAAATAAACGAAGAGAAATGGAAGTATTTGGCAGCGATCCCTGGCATACGTGGCTGACGCAGAGTAGAGGACACGAAGTACGATGGTGGGGTTCGTAGAGGGATGAGGGGGCGATGGTTGATTTCAAATGATGCTTCGATGCAACGGCTGGCGATGCCTGGGTGTAGATCGTTGAGTTCGGAAATGCTGCGCCTATTGACGAGAATAAATTTTCCGACGGCGGGTTTTTTAAGATGATGGTTGTTTGGCCAGACAACCCTCTCTTCAACGTTTATTTGAACACGGCGTAGGTCAGTTATAGTAAAACTATAACAGACGAGGTGTCGTAATAGACTAAGGCCTGTATCAAAAAAGAGAAAGGAAACTCTTTTGACCTCATGATATGAATTTTTTATTGCAGAATCTCTTTGCAGTGCCTCTTACCTACACAGATACATTTCAGCAAGAACAGTGATTTATTTCCTTTTGCGAAAATAGTGTCCACAAACAAGAGCTGCAATGTAACATGGTACAACACGCAAAATTACATTTAAAATATTACTGATATTTGGCTAAGTAATCAAACTAATCATGGAATGTTGAAACACAATACAAATAGCACTTAAGGGCTAACTAAGGTAAATACACAAAAGCACCATCAGGGTAGGGAAACAGATCTAGGCCCGGTACAGGAAACTCAACACATAAAGAAAATATTTAAGATAATGGGTAACTAACACAAACTGGACTCGACACCACCTGCTGCCTGACGCGCCCGGGGGAGGGTGTCTCTGCTACGATAGCCGTTGAGAGGAAATCAGCAAGGTGGTTGTCGACTCCCGAAAGGTGTTCTGCTCGAAACCTAAAAACGCTGAATTACAAAGCCCAGCGTTTTAATCGTGGGTTCAACTTGTCTGCCTGTTTCAAATAAAGGAGCGGTCGATGGTCGGTCTGTAATACAAATTCTCGTCCATACAGAAAGACCTCAAACTTCTGCAGAGCCCAGTAGATGCTTAGCGCTTTCTTTTCAATGGTAGAATAGTTTATCTCTGCTCCTCTCAGTCGACGTGAAGCATATGCTACCGGCGCGTAGTGACGGAAGTCTCGTTTGCTTGGCTGGAGGAGAGCCGCTCCAAGTCCAGTTTGGGAGGCATCTGTCCTCAGAATGAATAGACATCTGGGGTCTGGTAACTGTAAGACCGGTCTCTTGACTAACGATGTCTTCAAACTTTCGAAAAGGTCTTCTGTTGTATCGGTCCAAGGTATTTGTTCCGGAGAATTCTTCTTTAGGAAATAATGGAATTTAGATGTCAGTTGAGAGTAGTTAGGAATGTACTGTTGGTAGTACCCAACTGTAACGAGAAAACTTCGGAGCTCCCATTTTGTTTTGGGAGTGGAGCTGATTTTAAGGCTTCGACTCGGTTCTCCAGAGGCTGGATCTGATTACTGCTGAGTTGATGACCCTAATACTGGAGGCTGTCAAATCCGAATTCGCATTTGGACGGCTTTTCTTCAAGGTCATGTCGAGAAAGAGCTTCGAACAGTTTAGCTCATGCTGCGCAATGGTCTTCCCAGGTAGTCGAGGCGATTAATTAAGATGTCGTCCATGTAGGCCTCGGTATCTTGCAGTCCTGCAGTGACTTGACATATAAGGCGGGAAAAAGTGGCTGGAGCATTTGCTAGGCAGAAAGGCATGACGTTGAATTCATAGAGGCTAGACCTAGTTTTGAAGGCGGTGTATTGGCGGGACTCAGGGTGTAGAGCAGTGGTTCTTAACCCCTGGGTCGCGACCCAAAGTTGGGTCGCCAAGCCATTTCATTGGGTCGCAGAGGGTTTGTGTAATATAAATATAAAACCCTTTATATAACATCAAAATACCATAATTTTGATAAATAAACAATAATTTTGAGCTGTTCTGACTACCCAAACTCTCTGAAAATGCAATGTATTCCCATATTAATATGTTATTCAATGTTACGTATCTACCCCTCAGGGGGATACAACTATTGTATCTATGGGAATTAGCGCTCCCAGGGGAACCATGTGTGGGCCCGAGCTAAAGGTTAGGTAGGCTTCCTTTTTATTGTAATAACATAGGTTTTTGTTTGGTTACGGACCATCTTTTTTCGGTTCACTGCTGTCCTGTTTTTCAGCACCTACTACTTTCTTCTTCAACTTTTCTCTTGTTTCATGAACTTCTTTCCTAGCTTACTGTTTCTGTGCACCTTGTGCATAGATTCCACGTTCCCTCAACTCCATACTAAATGGTGCCTTACTTTTTCCTCTCTTGGAACATCTTTGTCGTGGTTAAGGGAGGCTAAAACTTTCTTATATAATAATAATAATAATAATAATGTTACGTATCTAAACAGCATATGGAATAATTTGAACAACCATTGTATTTTTCTGTTATTTTCAGACTGTTAAGTACCACCACCATGGCTAGTAAGAGAACACTCAGCTGTATTTTTTAATCTTGGGTTTCACATATGATACTCATTTAGGCGTACTTGAACCACAATGCGTCGTTTGTGAAGACGTTTTGTGCGTGTGGAAACGTTTGTGCTCGTCATAGCCGTGTTGTTTTAGGACCCGCCTCCGTGCGGGCAAACGAGGGTTCGAGTCCCGGCGCTGGGGGCGATTTTCTCTGTTGGGTATAGGGGAAAAATTCTAAGCACAATACCCCACTCTACCCAGGTGTCAGAAATGGGTACCGGTCTTGACCGGGGGAAAGCGCCATGGCGTCCTGGTGCTAGTTATTAGGCATTTGAAAATCAAATGTACAAGGTAATATTTATCAGGCTTGAAATTCAAAATAGAGCATCCGTAGATGCTGTTGTTTGTTGGTTTGTTTGTTGTTTTGTTTTAAATAACAAATCCTTCAAGAAAAACAAACTTCAACGAAATTTAGAAAGCAAACTCGGTGGATTGGCCAACAAAGACCGCAGCTTGTTTGAAATAATAAAACAAGAACTGAAAACGCAGCGACTGGATGCTACTATGAACCCAGCAGTTATCGGAATGCCACAAGTAATACTTGCTTCATTTTTAGTAGGCTGGAAAATTGCAGAAGCAAAAAAGCCCCATACGAGAAGTGAGGAACTGATAAAACCTGCTGCTTTGGACTTGGTGCAAACAACAATTGGAAATTAATTGGTTAAAAAAATTGAACCTGATGCTCTTCCAATGACTCAGTTAAAAAAATGATTGAGATTATTTCTTGCGATATTAAAATACAGGTGTTGGAAGCTATTAAAAAAAAGTGAACAGTCCTTTCTCCAGCTAAACGAGTCAACTGATTTGAGTGATAATGCCCACCTTATGACTTATGTACGTTATCAAGGTCAACGTGATATGGAAGAAGAGTTTTTGTTTTGCCGACCACTGCAAACCACAACAACTAAATAGGATATTTTACAAATAGTGAATTCTTTCTTCAGAGAAGAAGGCCTTAATTTGAAACAGTGTTGTAGTGTTGGTTGTGATGGTGCACCAGCAATGTTAGGAGCTCGTTCCGGTTTTTCCTCTCGAGTTAAGAAGGAAAATCTTTCAGTGATGATTGTTCACTGCCTTCTTCACCAAAATCATGCTGCTCAGAAGTATTCTAAAGGGCTGCAAAATGTGATGAAGGAAGTAATTCAAGCAATTAATTTCAACAAAGCTAGGGCTCTCAACTCCATGTTATTTTCTCAAATGTGTTCTGATATCGATACTATATATATGTATCTGCTGTACCACTCTGAAGTTAAGTGGCTGTCACGAAGAAAGGTTCTTCAGCGGTTGCTTGAATTACGGACCGAAACAGATATTTTTCTGGCTGAAAAGAAACATAAACTTACAGACAGATTTCAGATTCAAATTGGCTGATGCAAGTAGCATTCATTGCAGATATATTTGCTGAGATTATTTCCCTGAATATTTCGATGCAAGGTCGCGATCAGACATTGTTTGGGCTCTCTGAAAAATTATCATCATTCAAAGCAAAACTAAAGTTGTGGATCAATAAACTAAAAGCAAGAAAAACAGCATCATTTCCATCGCTAAATGTACCTCCGAAAAATAACGATAATTTTCTCATTGGGTTTGAAGTCTAAGGCATTGAACAACCCATGTCCAAGCTAATCACTGATTTTGACCATAATATTCCAGAAAATGCACATAATACAGTTGGCTAAGAAAACCTTTCAAGATTGCTGCTGAAGAACCACCCGAGGATATCAAACATCATCAACCCATAGGAGCAGCTTTTTGAAATTCAAAATGATGAAACACTTTACAATTTTGAAAAGTAACTTGAATCACTGGGCTCATTTTGGATAAAAGTGTGCGAAGAAAAACCAATTCTTGGAGGTGAAGCCATGAAAGCCCAACTTCCCTTTGCCACAACATATTTGTGTGACGCAGGGTATTCTGCCCTGACAGACATTGAAAAAAAATACAGAGACCGCTCACAACCCTAGGATGACCTAAGATGCAGTATAACAACAAAATCATTCGGATTTGAGGAGCTGGCCAATACAATTCAGAGTCTAGGTTCTCACTTATTGCGGCAGTGAAAGCATAAAACTTGTTTATTTGTAAGTGTAATTTTTTGGAAAAATTTATTACAGTAATTTTTTCTTTATTAATATTTTGACAGCATGAAGGTCAAATATACCTAATTTGTGTCATTAATAATGGAAAATATATGTTTGTCGATTTCAGATGTCACTGTTGTTCTAATGTGGTGCTTATATTAATAAATACGACAACAATCATTTTTATTTCTGGAGTACAAGACTATAGTAACCTGTTTTCAAAAGAATAATCATACTATGAAAATTTTTTTTTTATTAATATGGAGGCTTGGGTCGCGGCACCTATTTTGAACAGATTTTGGGTCACTGTCAAAAAAGGTTAAGAACCACTGGTGTAGAGGTTGTGGTGGTTCCATCTAGCTGTACGCGCTCACCACCACACAAGCTCATAAGCGCCACCTCACAGCCTCGAAGTGATCCTTCTAAACGACCAATTAGCGCTGAAATCTGGCGCTGGGGTGGCGGACCGAGCCCCTACAAGCCGCGCGCACCCAGCAGCCAGGCGACACCTCGAAACACTCACGTACGCTTAGCTCAGCCTCAACTGCTTCAAAAACGCCACCCCGGGCCGGCTAACCAGAGGCTAGCTCGGTTCAGTGCGGCCGCTTCAAGCCCTATATATGTTGGAGGCTTATGCCATCATGTCCAGTCGCTTTAGTATTCTTTAGTGAGTATAAGATTTTTCGTATCTCTATGACGCTAACTGGCTTTGGTCTCCACTTGTTGCTACTATTTGGGGATGAAACATCGCTCAGATTTGCCCCTGTAGATGTGTCTGAAACTGTCATGGAAACTTCATTGAAAACATCTTCGCCAACTTTTGAGAAGTAAGTGTTAAAGTCATTCGCCATTTTTGGGGGGTTGTCATAAGTGCTTTTGCAGTCTGAATTTTTATACAGAGCAACTTCTCTATTGATTTCCCAAGTTCTTTTAGGGTTTTGATTTGCCGCCCAGAGTTCTTTGTGGAAGTAGTCCCGTTTTGCTTCCTTAACTTTTCTTCGTAGGATCATCTCATGATCTTTATATAATTTTCGACGCGTACTGTCTGATTTATTCAGTTTGTACTCACGCTGCAAATTTCTTTTAGCTCTGCTCAACTGTTTTATCTCATCTGTTATCCATTTAGAAATTTTTGGCTTAACTTTCTTCTTAGTGAAAGGTGCGCATTCGTTAAGAGCTGATCCGAAATTTTCGTTGAAAAGCGAAACTTGTAGATTGACATCATCGGTGTTTTCCATGCCTTGAAATTCACTCCATCTGTCTAATAGCTTCTCTTGAAATATTTCAGGGGAGTAGTGGTTTTTCATGCGATATGTAATGTAACTAGATTTCTGTTTCTCTTTTGCGATATTGATTTGGCATTCTACCGAATGGTGATCAGAAAAGGACGGTAAGATCTCTGTGCTGAGTACTGCTTGGGGATTGTTTGTAATTGCTAGGTCAAGAAGAGTTTTGGAAGTGTTGGTAATTCGCGTTGGTTCTTGGACCATTTGAAAAAGATTAAGTCTGTGCAGCATCTTGCTTAGCTGATTGTTTTTATTCGTCAGATCTACGTTAAAATATCCGAAAACATAGAAAGACTTTTTGGCTGCGGAGATTGATTTAAGCGTATTTTCAATGAAATCTAATGTTGGACGTAGAGATGCTGACGGATGTCTGTAAAGACTGCCGATAATGAAAGACTTGTGTTTGTTTACTTGAACATTGAGCCAAACCATTTTTATGTCTTCGCATTTTTCTTTTATCGGAACTAAGGATGTAGAGTAGACATCTTTGATGAAAATGCATGAGCCGCTACATCTCTTACTCTTGACTCCGTCATAACGGTACAATGTGTACCCGGTAATGCTGAGATATGAGCTTTCGACTCGTGAATCGAACCATGTTTCAGATACGCATAAAATATCGGTATCGTTAGTGATCAACATTACTCGTACGTCATCCATTTTACCATTGAGACTGCGAGCATTCATGTGCAATATTTTGATATTATTTATTTCAATAGGCAGATCTTTAGTGGAGTTATTGCATTTTTTAGGTCTAGCAGGGCATTTAGTATTCGTCTCTAGGTCTTTATCGCAGCGTTCATTGTTTGTGATTTCAGTTTCAAATTCAATTTGATCACTGGTATTCAGTCACAAAATGGGGGCGGGAGCAACACGATTTTCATCACGCATTTTCAAGAGGGCGCTATAGTGATCCTGTTTCCGGTGTATGCTTACCGGAGGACAGTTTATCAGGGCATTTGATGTAGGGGAGATTGTCGTCTTCCAGATCCCATTGTCTCTTGCATCAAATACGTGAATTGGTGTTCTCGTCACATTAGAAAGTATTTGGGGTATGAGGTCTCCAACTGCGTGATCGAAGACTTTTCTATCGATGTATTTATCGATGAGTTGTTCGAAACTGCCACTGTTCTTTTCAACGAATTTTGCAAACTGGTCCTTGTTTCTGGAGCTCTCAGTTTTGATGGCTTTTTTTAGAGATGTATAATTCCATTTCGATATTTGTTGTGAAGCAAGCTGCGTCGTTACGGCGTGGAGGAGACAGTGTCCGTCACCTAAAGTGTAAGCAGGCTCCATTTTGAGCGATCGTTTCAAGTCGTCCAGTGTGTCTGCAACGCGTGTGCAAATTTGATTCACTGTTGATTTTTCGGTAGCAGTATTGGTTTGGTCGTTCGACGGAGGCCTGGCAGAGGCATCAGATTTTTTCGAATAATTTTGATTTTCTTTGGAATAGTTTTGAATATCGGTATTCGCTTGACTTTCCTCGGTTCCTGCGTACTCACTGGAAAGTTGAGAATTGGTTGAAAAGGAGGGCATGTTGCAATCACTATTTGCGCCGTTGCAAGTAAGGCAAATATATTTTTCGCACTGACATTATATTTGTCTGAGATCGAGTCAGGGAAAGGCTCAGGCTTATTCACGTTCCTCATGCTGTGGGTGAGTGAGTTACTCTGAGCTCTGCTTGATGACGCAATCAATTTTGAAGGATTTGGTGTACCATGTGCAGTGATGTGCATAGGCTTATATTCTTTTTGAAAGTTTAAAGTGAGACGATTTGTCTCATTCCGTGAAGTTTTCGATTCATTGGAATGATCTACAATTCCATTTATTGCTTGACATTTGTTGAAACGAGGACAATATGGCACGGTGATTCGCAATGTTGATTTCATTGCAAGTTGTCCAAGAAAACAAAAGTTTTCTTCTTGGGTCCGAGGCCATTGAAAGTTTTTGAGAGCGTCACCATTTTCATTATCTGGGTATGTTTGAAATTAAATCAAGTTTAAACCCAGGTTTTTGGCCAAAAATCATCGCTTTGTTGAATTCGTTTGCACTGCAAGCATTGGCAATATAAATACGTGAAAATGCGTACTTCCTTACAATTTGTTGTTTGATTCGAGCAAGGTCTGAGGGCGAGTGGCAAAGACCATCAAAACTTAGTATATAATTTTTAAATCTAGACATGTAATTCATAGTATGGAGAAGGTCATCGAAGCGCCCAGATGGAACAGTTCTGATCCAGCACGAGCGATCGATGTCCTTTCTTGTGATCGTGCTTAGGATATTTTCACCAGCAGCAAAGTATCGTAAGGTTCTCGACAAATGGAGTCGATTTCACAAGAGATACTAGCAGGTACCACAGGTGCAAGGTCTTGAGAACTTATATGTGAATTTAAAGCAAAAATTTGCTCGGTTAGGTTCTGAATGTTTGATACTGTAGAGAAAATCGACGACGGGCTAGGAGGCTCACGTTGTCTTAGGGATTTATCGAAAAACGATGCTGTTAGAGACAAATTGTGAATAATTTCATGAATTTTTTGAGAACTTGTTATTTGAAGCGGGTGCAAGTAGCCATTAAAAGAAGCAAAAGTGTTTTTTCTATTGCTCTGTACTGGAAATTTTATTTTGTTTTCACAGCTTGCGCTCTGGGGTAATTTACTGCCAGTATCGGTTTGTGCGCGAATATTATCGAACATATAATCTGGAGAATGAGAAGAGTCTACCACGCTTGAAATGTCCTTATTAATAACAACTATTCTGTCTTGTACCACTGATGAGGATGGTGTTTGTGTCCCCGTCGCTGGCGGACAGTTCGGAGCGTTGTGGTTGACGCAGAGCTGGGGAGCTTGTGCTCTGTTTTGCTTGTTCATATGAGGCGCAGCAGGCTGTTGTGGAGCTACGGCTGAGACTTTAATGCTTCGTACCTTCAAATGATAGCTGGAGGTTTGGCAGATATGTTTTCCCTCATCCGGCGATATTGGTTGCATAGTCTTCACTGACGTTGCTTCGGAAGGTGACACATTCTTTGACGGGGTTACTCGCAGCTGTTAACAAGTCTCCTGTCTTTTGAGCATTAGAATCTTGTGAGTGAGAGGATGTAGGTCCCCTACTTGCAGGCACTTTGCTTGGTAAGGTCATATTTTTGCCCCTGAGAGAACCATTTTTTCGGGATGTTGTGTAGGGCAACATTTGTGCAGAGAACGGCACTTTCCGGCCTGCGAAGCGAGTCTCGTAATGATGCATCGTGCGTTGTAATTGCATAGCTATGACTGGATTTTGAGAACGAAGTGGCTTTTGTATATAAATCGCTGATACTGATTTGCTAAAATTTTACCTCGCTCAGCAAGTATTTTATGAAAAGTGAGGTAAATCCAAGCCGTTCATCGAAGTATTGAAGCTTACAGCTGAGAGAAGAGGGGTTGCCATTTAATGCTGGAGTAATTCATATGAGGTTTCGCTGTACCGCGCAACTTCTTGATGCACCAGTGTTTTCTTATTGGTTACTTGAACCTTGCTTTGCTTTAAGAAACTTATAATTTTTACGTGATAATAGTTTCTCTATAAATTAATTATTTTATCTTACTTCCCCCTGATAACTGCTTCAATACTCTGAAAGCGGGAGTTAAATCGTGAAACAATCCCCTCAGGGGGATACAAATATTTTGTCTATGGGAGTTAGCGCTCCCAGGGGGATTAAGCGAGGGCCCGAGCTAAAGGTTGGGTTGGCTTTCCGTTTGTTGAAATAGAATAGGTTTTGGCTTTGTTACGGACATCTTTTTTCGGTCCACTGCTGTCCTGTTTTTCAGCACCTACTACTTTCTTCTTCAACTTTTTCTTATTTTATGAACTTCTTTCTTAGCTTACTGTTTCTATGAACCTTGTGCATCGATTCCGCGTTCCCTCAACTCTATACTAAATGGTGCTTTCATCCTTCCTCTCTATGAACATCTTTGTCGGGGTAAAGGGAGGCTAAAACTTGCTTGTACAATAATAACAATCGTGACACAATTCTGATCGTAAAATGTGTGTACATTGTTTATCAAAAGCCATGGCTTGAATAGCGTTGTGTTTCTCATACATTTGTGAGGTAAAACAGGCAGTGGGTGAGCATTAAATCACAGAAACTTTGCTCCTTTCCTCTGAAGTGCGTCATTTCAAATGTGCCTACCAAATGTTCATGATGAATTTCATTTCAACCTACCATTGTATTGTGGGTTTGGATATCTTTGTGTAAGATTTCATGTCCAACTTTGTCCAGAACTTGATCTGAATTCCCCGCAGGCGCTCTGTAAAGCTCTGCGTTATTCCTGTGTTCTGTTAAAATGTTTGCGTTCTTTAATTTGTTCATTTATAGCTGTATCATATCTTGACTCTGTTTGAAGAAACATCGCAGTCATCGTTTGTTATTCATTTCAAATCTTGTGCGACTGCTCCAAGGTAGTCTAACTTTCATTAGTGTTGCTCCAAATCAGCAGATTTTTCGTACTTAATTTATTTAGTTGTTTCATTTGAACACATTAAT
This sequence comes from Morinoia aosen, assembly GCA_030386875.1. Classification (NCBI taxonomy): domain Eukaryota; kingdom Metazoa; phylum Arthropoda; class Malacostraca; order Amphipoda; family Talitridae; genus Morinoia; species Morinoia aosen. The sequence continues at coordinate 3,025,830 of CM059556.1, read as the reverse complement.
TGTGTATTTGATTGTACTACCTCTATTCTTGCACAGAAGAGAGGTTAAAATAAAAATTTCACTTCTGTAATTATCAACACGTTTACTGCTTTTTCTCCAGTTGGTTCGGTTCGGTTCGGTTAGGTTAGAAGTAGCAGAATTGAAAAGCTGTCTTAACTGCTTTATTACATTTTTATCATTTCAAAAGCGAGAAAAATATTATTGCTCGATAGAATTTGAACTTGTACTCCACCGTCAAATTCGAAATTTAGGTAATAAAGTAATTGAAATGCTATTCATTGATACTGGTACGTGAGCAATTTACTAATTGGTGCACATGTGAACTAATCTGCAGTAAACGTGTTAATTTAACACATTCAAATTTCCCTCTCTAAAAATTGTTGAACAGTTTTTTTTCTATAACAATCTTCTCTCGTGGACTGCTATGATAGGACTGCTCAAAACTAATCGTGTAGCTCCAATACGTTTTCTTAAGTTTAGGAGCATAACACTTCTAGGCTTCCTTAAAAACCCTTACCATGTTCATCATGCAATAGATATCAAGTAGATTACATCAAGGAGCACAAATGTTACATCGCCGGGAATTAGCTCTCCAGGGATAATTTTGCTATGCTATGCTATGTTTATGTTATGTCTTGAGCTCAAGGTTAGGTAGGCCTTTTTTTCTAAATACAAGGTAACTAAAAAAGTTTTGTCGGTTTTAAGGGAATAAAAGAAAACGCTTCGCGGTATGTGTAACTTACATTCAGTCTTCGAAGTAATCGCCATCAGCATCCAGCACCTTCTAACGAAAATCACGTATGGCGGGTAATGACAAAACAGGAAATGGAATTAGTTTATTACCTTGCATCGTAAATTTTGATGCAGCCATTGATCGAAAACAATTACTAAAGATGAATAAACACTGAAAATTTCGAACATGTAAATAAATAATAAAAGTCGATGAAGCGGAAGGACTGTCGACCCGTAGAGAGTGAGGGGGACAGCGTCGCGTCACCTTCCGTCTACTCGTCAAGGACTCGTTCAATGAGAAGCAAGTAACCATCTGTTGAACACGAAACCGTACTCGTTAACTACTAACGAAGAATGTTGCGATCAGGCAAAAGGTTAGGAGATACCTATCGTTAACCTTTTTAGAACGAACTATCCGAAATCAATTCATCAATTATCAATTACTATCAATTATCAATTACTATCAATTATCAATTACTATCAATTATCAATTACTATCAATTATCAATTACTATCAATTATCAATTATCAATTACTTAAGCCGTATCTGTCCAGGCTTCTCATCTTTATTTTTCTGCAGGCTGTGCAGCTAACCCCATGTCTCTGAAAAACCTCGTCACTGACATTCACACGACGACGTAAATGTGTGACTTACGGCGTTAGTATCGGAGAAGGGCCTTCGTCTTGGGTCCAATGAAACTCCCAGGGTGAGGCGTCTGCTGTTATCCATGATGTCCCAGTCTCACAAGCGTCGGCCGCTGTAGTCTACTCGGTTTTTGCAGACATAATTAATGAATCTTTGACTTGCATCAATTAAATTTTATGAGGAAGAATAAAGTAAAAAATTACGATGATCACCACGGTGAAACCACTGATCAGCTACAATGAAGAGCACCACGATGAAATTACTGATGAAATTACTGATGAACGATTGCCGATCCTCTGGCAAAGAATTGCTTCGAACCTACAGCAGTGTAGGGACTTCATCACAGTCTTAGTGAAGCACGAGCAGCATGATCAGCACCGCTTTCCTCAGGAACCAGAAAATAATAGCCCCTCCTTCCTCTTCCATCGCCGCCGTTCACAGCTGGCGTTCCATTCTGTAGCTCAAGAATTTGTAATGAATGGAACGCAATTATTGAGCACAATAAACATCACAATTTATGAAATCGATAGAATGCAGTGACGAATAAATAAAATTTAATTTCCTTATGATTTTTATTACCAAAATTTATTAAATAAATAAGGAATTTTCTACACCTTCTGTCAACGTGTCTCCTGGTGTTCAGTTCCTTTGCAGTTAGACTCAAGATTTTTGGACGCTAAGAAGTCCGTGAGGGCTTGGCGCAAGTCTGCTTCATTGGTGGTGAAACGATGATTCTCCAGGGAGAAGAAGAGGTGGTAGTCGAATGACATAAAGTCAGGTGAATATTGTGCATGGCACAAAGTCTCCCACCCAAGTTGCTGCATGGTATACCTGACCATTCTCGCGACATGCGGCCTGGTGTTGTTATGGAGGAAAAGCACGCTTTTGCGATTCACCAGTGCTGGCGCCTTCAGGCGCAATGCCTGTTGCACTCGTTCCAATTGCTGCGAGAATAGGTCTCCAGTGACCGTTCGGCCCGTTGGTATCGGCTCATAACGGACCACTTAACGACCTGTACACCAGACACAAAGCATAATCTTTCATGGGTGCATAGGCGGTCTTGCGGTGTGAGGAAACAGCATCCTGAGGTAACAACCTATGTCTGGAACGTTCGAGAGTTTCGTACAGAACCCACTTTGCATCACTGGTAAGCACTCGATTGAATAAAAATGCGGTACAGTGGCGAGAAAGCAGCGATACGCAGGCTGCCACTCGTTGTCTCTTGTGGACCTCCAACGGTGTGTGCGGAACCCACTCGCCAAGTTTGTACGCCTTACCTAGGCGGTGGAGGTGAAGTCTTAGGCCCTCTGTAGACGGGCTACTCAAAAGGAACAGATCACTGACGCAAATCACTAACCAGTTCCCCTTGAGTCACTTCCTACATAATTGATAAGGACGCAGTACACGGAGCACATTGCTTACTAACTCGTTATTAATACGTTAGCTACCAGCTGCTGGGCGACTCGCGTGTCCAGTCACTTTTAAGTTGAGTCTCTCAGTTTTTTAGAAACTGTTTTAGTGTATAGACGTTCTACAAAATGAACGAACAAAAACTGAACACAAAATTGGTCAAGGAAGTGGAAGAACACCCTGTTATTGATAACTTTAAGCCACCAGGTTACTCCAGGAAGGATGAAACAGAAATTTCATGGAATGAAGTTGGAAACTCTGCAAATATGACTGAACATATATTTTTATATAGTATTATATATTGTATAATTAATTTTATTACTTTCTTATTTCATTGTGCAATATACAGGATGTTGTGTAATTCGATGCACATATTTTAACCATATAGAGAAAAGTGATGAATAAAACGATTTTCACGAGTGGCAAAAACCTGAAAATCCTTTTTCGAGAAATGACGACCAAAAATAATTTTATATTCTTTTTTTCGTATGCTAAAGCACGCACCAGCAGCCTGCCTAAGAAGTTGGATTTCACTCAACGGCTGCATTGTAAGCCAATTCCTACGGGAAACCATTTGGATGAACATTTCTCGAAAACGGAGTTCTGAGCTTTTGTCACTCATGAAAATCGTTTTATTTTTCGTTTATCTGTTTATGGTTAAATGCGTGCATCGAATTACACACTACCTTGTAAAAAATAACCTATGCATTTTATACTTATACTATATAGGTAATATTTAATTTCATTTTGCATGAGTAGCATTGAGTGAGAAAAGCACTGAAAATGTACAAGTATACTGTGAAACAGCTTGTGAAGCCTTAACTGAGGTCAACAACAAAGAAATGAGTACTGAATTTATGACAATGTAATGTATAATTTAAAAAAAGTTTTCCATATTTTTAGTTTTTATAATAATGACCAAAGCATCTTACCTGAGCGTGATTATTATTCTTTCCTCAGCATTCACGCACTCGCTCATGTTTGTATTCTGCATTTTAGTGACGTATACTAGACAAAAACTGTAGGATACCTGCCAGTATCGCACAGCTTAATTTGATGTTCAATGTACAAATTATAACTTGGATAATTTCACTGTTTGGGAAAATAACGCAGAAGCCACTTTCTCTTAGGAACGAAGATGTCCAACCGTGAAGATGCTTCGAGTTCTGGACGATTGATCTTTGTTAGCAGTTGAGAGAGAGATAGTTTTTTGTGAATTTCTGCGGTTGTTCTAAAAATTTTGCCCCATGGGGGTAGAATTGAGCAATCTACATACCTGGGAGAGATGGTGTTGTCAACGTCAGCTGGTGGGCCACCATTTGCGCTCACGGTATCTCACATGTCATGCGAAATAAAATCATGGTACGAAAATAGCTCCCGATTGAATGTTGTCTCGTTCCCCAAATAAAACAATTGATTATCTCAGCGATGAAACAAGAAGGAATCATCTTTTTCATCGCTTACTATGAAAGTTTAGTTGTGCAACAATCTGCCAGTTGTATTGGTCCGGCGAGGTATTGTGGTGAATCTTATTACAAAATTATGCTACTGCTATTGTGTGCCAACGATTTAGATTTTAGAAAAGAACGTGTTTGACACCTATTTCCAATATGAATAGTGTTTTAACTAGTTGGTTGCATCTTGGTGAACTTTACATGGCCGAAACACTAATCTCAGATATCTCGGAATATGGAGTTCACAGCCGAGTATCGATTTCACTCAATTTTAAGCCCATCTCGAACACTGAAAATAGGTTTTTGTTTCGTTGTGGACTTCTTTTTTCTGGGTGATTGTAGTCCTTTTCCAGCTCTATCTGCTTTCTCCTTCAACTTTTGTTTTGTTTCGTTTTCAATCTTACTGTTCCTATAAACTGAGTGTGGGAGCATAACTTGCGCAAAATTCATCGCTCCCCTAATTCCATACAAATGGTGCCACAGGTGTTCCTCTCATGGGAGCACCTGTGCTGTAATTAAAAGAAGCTTGAATTGATAATCTCTAGGCTTGTGACAATATGCACTGCATATTATGCGTCATATGCACTAGAAAATTCAGTCCATATGCAGTTGTTATATGCAATTGCTAAATGCATATGCATTTTTTTAAATGCGTATTATTGCTTTATGCATTTATTTTCGTGCATATGCAGTTGATTCCCTGCATATGCGTTTAACTTCGTGCACATACAGTTGATTCCCAGCATATGCATTTAACTTCGTGCATATGCATGTAAATGAATTCGTATGCATTTGAAAATTTCCCATTATTTTTATATAGAACGAACCAAACGTAGGTTATGCATTTGAATGACACCTACAGCTGAGAAAGGTACTATTGGAGAGATTAGAACGGAATGAAATGTATTTTTGTTCATACTTTTATTGAAACATACAACCCCACGATCAAAACCAAGATCAAAAACTATAACATGAACTGGAACACCACGTACAATAACAAGAACAGAAAGCACAAAAAATTAGTGATATACTCTTAATTCTAGACATAAGAATTTCGCTTAATCAAAACAGTAAATTTCAGATTCTGAAAGTTGAATTTTCTTCTGTTGTTCGCCAATACATTCTTGTATTGCGAGAAAACTCTCTGAACGTCACAGGACACAAGCGGGGCGTGCAGTAAAGCTGTCATGTCTGATGGGCTCAGATGCTTCGTTGATTCGGTTGGGTTGTTCTTAATCTTCTTAGATAAACTCCCTCTCAAGACAGCACTTACATCTTTCATCAATGAGTAACCTTCATTTTTCGATAACGCTGACACCAGTTTATCATAAAATCTCTTGTCGTATATTTTTCTCAAATTCTCTTCAATTTTCATCATGTCGACCGCTTCGGCTATGGGCAAACCTTGTGATCCAAGCTTCTCTATGCAGGACACAATGGGTGAAAAATTTGCATCAACAAATGTTAGAGTTGTTTTTAAATCAACTTGTTGTAAGAGTTCCTGACATTCACCAATGCATAATGCTTCGTCTCTATCGAAGCATAGTACAATAGAATTAATTTCACCAAAGTATGTCGAATAATACGTCGCCACGCTGAGCCACGTGCTCCATCTTTTTACCACTGGAGTTGGTGTAAGTGGCAGTTTTTGATGAAGTTCTTTGATTTTTTGTACTCTCTGGGGTGCTTTGACGAAGATGAAATTAATCTGTTTACAGCTGGGTAACAGGTTTGAAATAACTCTGCAACTCTATAGAGAGCATGTGCTAAACAGGTTACGTGGATCATCTTGGGGGAATAGGACAGCCATTCCCCTTAACTATGTATGGTGCGGCATCAGTGCATGCAATAAGTATTTTCTCGTACGGAATCTGTCCAAGATATATAACTCGCATAGAATCATTCACGAAAGGAGCAATTGTTGCAGGGTTGACGGTAGGCAAAACTGTGATGTTCGCTAAATAACATTTCTTGCGTTCTTGCTCTACACCCAGAACTCCAAATACAGAGCAAGCTATATGTAACGCTGTTCAACATCGGTTGTTTCGTACAATGATATCCAAATTTTTTGACGTGCGGCTTTTTTTGTATACTGCTTACTGTCGCTTTGTTTAGATCTGCAACGTAATATTTCCTGAGGGTTGTTTGGTCGGGTATGTTTCTACCAGAGTACTTTTTTCCGACGGACTTCACCTCCTTATAGCTTAATTTATTCAGAGTGTTTGCTGCTATAAAGGCTCTTGTTAAATCTTCATGAAACTCTGATCTCTTGACGTTTGGCTCGCTGGCGGCTGGTTGACCGTCATCTGATTGACCAGAGTGTTGCTCGCTGGAACCAGGTTGAGTGTTGGTTTCCTTACTGGGTTGACTAATATGTGACTCTGTAGTTTCATCATTGTTCCTCAAACGCTCCCTGTTCCTGACATGTATCCTTGTTAGCAAATGTTGAGTCACAAGGGATCTCCTAGAAAGAAAAGAAAGAAACAAAGAAAAACATTTTATTTCCAATAAAGTAAAAACATGAAATGTCGATACATTGGTTTTTAAAACACCTTAACATTAACATCCTTAAATGATTATAACACATTGGTATCGTAATACCCGTGTAGAATGTTGAAACAAAATGATTGATAGAAAAGTACAACAAAATTGAGTTCCTTTCCTTGCCTAATCTGATTTTGAACTAAGAGAGCACAATCCTCGCGACGCTCATTTGAAAAACACTTTCATTAGTGCGCACACGTATTGAAAAATGATAGCGAAAAATGCATTCAAATACCTTAGCATGGAGACCCTTAATTGCTATTTATACATGGTTATCGGAATACCCATGTTAAGTGTTGAAACATATGATTTAGATCCTTAATTGCTATTCATACATGGTTATCGTAATACACATGATAGTTGTCGACACAGGATTTAGGGAGAAGCACAAGTTAATAAAAAATAAACAATAATGTGTATGAAAGGATCGTTTGCTTTTGGAGGGCGGCACTAAGTTTCAGTTTCTGTGTTTCAATTTCTTAGTTTCAATTTCTGAAATTTTTGCTGGGAAGTGAAAATTTATCTTATTTTACGTTCGCTAAGTCATTCTAATATTGATCTTACTTATTCCCGTCGAATATAATGAGCATCACAACTGTTGGTTCCACGCAGCGGAATTAAGGGTGCTTTTCCACAATTACTATTACTTCATCTGCGGTGCCCGGAAATGGAAATGGAGCTTATTATTTTTCTAATAATTTATCAACTCCGAAATCCAAAAATTCCTTTCGCCATCCGACAACACTTCACTCCCTCTTCCGGTGATGCCCCACATCCGGTCATGCCTCTACATTTGGTTACGCTTCACATTTGTTTATATCCTACATCCGGTGAAAAGCCACATCCGGTCTTTCATCCCTATGTAAGGTGTCCCAACGATAATATTTGCTATAACAAAACACAAAATGGTTATGATATTTCTTACTTACGCTGATAGTACTGGCGCAAAGAGTTCATCGGGGTTAAAGACATGAAAAGTATTGTTTTACATTGCTAGCTGTAATATTTTCAACATAGGTGGAACCGTACAAAAGTTAACTATCTAAAATTAGTGTTGTCGTAGTGTTTTCACGAGAATAAAAAGGTAAGAAGAGTTTACCACACAAAGCTCACGACAGCAATTTGAGACCAGAATAAGAAGATTAAAATGATGATCTTTAAAGTTATGACATTCGTCAAATCTGAGGCTTTTTTTAAATGTTTCAATGAGACCGAAGTAGAGAAAGTAGTTACTAAAATACCCTCACATTTAACTTCCTCTCTCTCTTTGCGGTAATTAATTTGGGTTTGGAAATGCAAGATGAATGTGAGTCACTAAGAACACAAAATCGCTGTGACACATAGCTGAAAATACTCTTGTTAGGGTGCGCGTTATTGGATCACGAGTCCGTAATATTTGCTACATAGATGGAACACCAAAGTACACACGAGCGCAGGAAAGTAAAAAATTGCTAATGAACGACGTCGCATGTTCAAAAAGCTTCAATATGAGCGAAAAGTACTTTCGAGTGTCTTAAAGTTAAGACCATGACTTGAGATCAAATACATGAGGATCGTAATATTTCTATCGGTTAAGTTTTGAAACAAATAATTAGGAGAAAAGTACGAAGATAAATGCATTCTCTCCGTTGTGTTGGTCTGATTTTAACACTGGATTATATTTCAAGGGGTCAAGAAAACATTGTACATGTGATGCGTTGTAAGAACACTCCAGTTGGTGGACTTCCATATTGAAATTTGAGCTTACGAACGTTGGAACTAGTGAAATGAGGGATTAAAGGTTGAAAGTAAAACGGGTAGATCCAAAATTAATTTGCATCTTTGACTGCTAGGTTGATGTTAGAGGCAGTTTTACATTGTTTTCTATCAACTAGTAAGCTAAAAGGAGCTTAGTACCTGGAGTAAGGACGTACTAGTTAGGTATACTATATGGTTGAATGATAGATTGGTCAGCTTCAATTCATAATTTCACCACGCCAACATTATTTCAAAATTATTCATTAATGAGCGTAATAATTATATATATGTACAATTAGGTGATTTTTAATCAAACTTACCTCTTTTCCGCAAGGAATACAGTACAAATATCCATCAAGTGCTTCATAATCTTCGAGTTCTCGTGCTATGTCACGAAGGCGCTCATCTTTATCCACTTTAGGCATCGAACAAACAGTAACTCATCAAACCCCAACATAGGTATTATGCAGATTTTGCTTTACAAAGAGCCTTAGTGAAGTTAAATCTCCACAATGCACAACGTATAGAAAAAAAAGGATTGAATAATGTTATATAGGAGAGAGAAATACGCAGAGTTCCGTAATGGGAAAATTTGCCGTAATTTATTAGGTCAAAATGTCCGACATTTGGAAGAAGGACAAACCGCTAAACTTGAATGAACCAAGAAACTATAAACTCTTCAGAGCAGGACTTCAAGTAGACAGGCGGGCGCTGGACTTTCGGTCTGCGCCAGTGCCGTCGTAGGAAGCAAACCGTGCTCTGTGGAGATAGTTGCGGTTAGTCGTGATGTAATTTTAATCATAGGTTTAGCACAGTTTATCGTTATAAGTTTTTTAAGTTATAAGGTAAGTTATAGTTTTAAGTTATAAGGTAAGTTATAGTTTTAAGTTATAAGGTAAGTTATAGTTTTAAGTTATAAGGTAAGTTATAGTTTTAAGTTATAAGGTAAGTTATAGTTTTAAGTTATAAGGTAAGTTATAGTTTTAAGTTATAAGGTAAGTTATAGTTTTAAGTTATAAGGTAAGTTATAGTTTTAAGTTATAAGTTATAGTTATTAAGAATGCATGGGGAAACGTCGTCCTAGGTACCCAGCTCACGGCATGGCAAGTATTTGGTCTTTAACTTATAGTTTACGAACCTCCAATAAGCTCGTGAGCATCAGGACGTGCCGGGAAGCGTAGTCAGGCGAGTGGACGGTGAGTGGTGCAGGTCAGCAGCAAGGAAGGCGCCTCAGCCTCTCATCTTCTGTCCGCTCGGTCCTCGGAAGAAGGGACGGATAGCGTAGCGAAGCTGACGTAAGACCACCGGCGTCCCTGGGCTGGTTGCAGGCAGGTTCCACACGGTGTTCGAGACGAAGGCTGAGTAAGCTCAAGTTTGTATAAGCAATAAAGTTGATGGAAGATGTTTGCTTAGTGGAGGTTGGAGGCGATCTGAATTTGCATCCAGAAAATTTACGAGGCAATTACGGCTTGGCTCAAATGGTGTATTCATTAGGATGCATTCAGGATAGTAAACCAAAGTTCAAGAGCCAAAGACAAGCCTAGAGCTGGGTTATAGAAATTTTTACGTTATTGAATTTGCTTGAATTATCTGCACTAATTTTAATTTCAAGGTTTGAAGGGCTATTTATGGTTTATTATCAATTACTTATATCCTTAAAATTAAGTTCAAGAACAAGAAAAGCTTAAAGTCAACGAACGTGAAAACTGATACAGGAACTCCTGTAAATTTATTGTACACAACGAAATATTGGATTTCAAACTTTCACGAGTTCCCATGATGGAAGCCCTTTTCAAACTTGACATAACATACTTTTTAAAAGAAATTTTATTCTGTAAGTGTTAATATTTAAGTCAAATCTTTCAGTCTACATCCCCCACTTGCAATTCATATATACGAATAATTTATTGATTTTCGTATATGTATCTTTCCATCTGCACAGAAATTATTTTAAATTTTATGTCATTATACACTTTCATATAGTAAGATTTATATGCATATGCACTTATTTATATGCGTACATTTGCACATGCAGTTTTATTTGCATATGCATATTTTTCCTGCATTTGCATAATATGCAATGTCACAACCCTAATAATCTCTCTAGTGTACGAAATAGGCAGATTAAAACATTTAAGGGCAAATATACGCTTGATGTGGGGAGCACCTTGCCAAAAATCTCACGATGATACGATACATCATGCTCAGTTCTTGTGATTTTTTTCTGAATCTATGTAAATTTCAATCACGGAACAAAACGATGGAAGAAAAAAGTCCGAGATAATTCATTAACAGCTTGGAAAACCTCTCGAAGTTATTTCAAATGATTTAATGTGCTGTCGAACATCTCGAGAAAGGCACATTACACGGATCGGTGGAAGCTATCAAGGACGCGTTCGTGTCTGTATTCGCTGCAAAAATGACAGTAACGCATGCTGGGGTGATGCAAAGGATGTTTGCTTTAGATTAGACGTGAAAGAGATAACTTCCAATTGATTTGCAAGAGAAATCTCAGTAAATGTTAAGGAGAACTGACTAATCGATTTTCGAGTTTTTGGTGCTTGTATCATGGCAATTAGATCGAAATAAACAGCTTCTATTCGATGCACTTCTTGGGGAACTAAGTACCTAACGAGTTATAGCGGTGTGATAATTTTCGCCTTTCATGGCTCGAATGCGCTCGAATAAACGTCGAATGAACGTTGAGGAGAGGACGATAACCGATATCGATTCTTGAATTTTCTTACAGGTATAATGGTTATAAAATTGAAACAAAAACTTTCTTTTTATGTACTTTCCGTTGCAAATGAATATCAAACGAGTTTTAGCGGTAGTTGTCGAAGCTGCGAAACTGTACCCGCCGCTGTCCGAGAAGAAACGCTCGATCGCAGTACATCCAGAAACTGAATCTTCAGATGAAGAATAGAGTCTTCTTTCTGAAGGCGCAAGTTAGTTCAATTGCTTAGATAAAGTAGTTTACCGTAAATAAGTAACAATTTTTGCCGCTTGGAAAATTATAATTGCCATGAAAGACGGAAACTATCACACGGATATAACCCGTTAAATACTCATTTCCCCCCAAAGTGCATGGAATGAAAGTTGTTTATTTCGATGTAATCATTATGAATCAAGCAACAAAATTTTAAAAATCGATTAGTCAGTTCTCCTTAACATTTACCGAAACCTCAATCTCTCGTGCCCTCTTCGCTGCCTTCAGTACTCGCTGTCTGTTATCATTTTCCCCTCTTCCTTCCTAACCTGCAATTTCTAAGCTCAGAGTATTTCGTAAGGAAACACACTTTGTGCATAGATTCTTCGTTTTCCTTAGTCGATATTATATGGTCCCTTCTATTTCCTCAGCGAAATATCTTTGTAATGGAAACAGAGTTTTGAATTTCGTACAATACTACAACCTGGTACATTCATATTATTCTGGTGTAAAACATCAGCGAAACTTTTTTACTATCTTATGCTATCAGATCCTAACCTATTCTTTTTAAGATTACCGATCTTAACCCATCTCAACATAATCTATCTTAACCTACCTTAAACTAATAAATCTTGATGTACTAAACACCTGCTTAACTTCTAACTTACTCAAACTTAACCTTGAATTTTTCACTCGCCTAACTACAGTTGACTCGCTGGAGATAGTAGCATAACCACAACAGACTTGATAGAACTTGAGGTATTAGCTCCATTGATACAATAAAATAAAATTTACCATGTCTAGCGCCTGATTGCTTCGTTGAAGTTGAACTGTTTATGTAGAGACGGTTTGTATTAACAGAGAGAGAAAATACTCGATACAACCCATTGTACCAAATTGTTATTCATGTACGATACGAAATTTTTAAGCTTTAATCGCTTTCCTTTATGATATAAATGAACACGTTATTTCTCCCCATATATGTGTTGAATTTTCTACAAAAGTATTGGTAAATTATTGCTACTCCGAATGTTTTAAAAATAAAGTTCTCCCACATGAAATAGCGAAATACGTATTTTTGTATAAGCAAAATGACGGATGTAACTTTTATCACGCGAATCGTTTCGTAACCCTAGAATCATGACAATACCCATAGCAAGTGAGACGTCATTTAAAATAACCGCCGAGATCAACTAGAGCCTTTCATGATGTAAGCTAAAATTGGCCCTAGTATATTTATTACACTATAACAATCTTGTTGGTTTTGTTCTTGGTTTTCACCGTTCTTATTCTGTTTTTAGTAATACCGTATAAGGCAGTATTCATATCCGGCAATTTTTAGTTAAGACAGTTATACTGTCAATCCCATTAATTGTAATCCATTCTACGTATGCACAAAATATATTTCCTTGAACGATGTCCATACGTCCGACATGTAAACGCTGTCGCTTATTTATATGCAGAAGGGTCCACAAAATTGTTCTGACTGTTTGATAGTCCATATGTTGTTACAAATTTTACCCTCTATGACCCAAATTAATTTCCACCATTAAAATTTTTACTTAAAATTTTTGCTTCTGATGAGTAATTTATAGTCACTCAGAGTAATTTCAATGCCTGGAAAACAAACTTTAGGCATGGTGTTATTTTTATTCTAACGTCCTACATGAAGGACATTGGGTCGTTAGGACATGCCGAACGAACTTCATCAGAGTGGTACAAAAACACTTCTTCCAGCTAAAGCCACGGGGAACACAGTTGAAATACGTAAGTTTTAGTTTGGACTGCACATTTTACCCATAAAAAATTAAAAATAATGAATGTACATTCATATATTGGTAGAATTTGTATGAGAAGGAAAATTGTAGATATATGTCAGAAATACTTATTGACAAAAAAAACTTCAAAATTAAATAAAACAATATCTAAATCAGGTGAAATCTAGTGGGCCATGTCTAGAGCCTGTCTCAATTGTCATTTTTAAGTGAATTTTTTTTTCAGGTACAATTCTTCATGGTGTTCTTTCTGCTGACGTATTACACATAATTATTGATATGTAATGATAAATTCATAAAGAATCTATATAATAGACTCAGCTCGTCCAATTGTCATATAAGCATCTTCAACATCGCATCAGCACCTGTTTCTTTAGCAATAACTTCTGCAATGCAGCATATAGGAGAGGTAGTATAGAACATGAGTGGATCCATTATTACATAATAGATTTGGCGTAACGACCCACTGTCCTACATAATGGACATTAGAAAATTTACTCAATAATTCTACAAAACAAAGTTATTTGGTTGAAGAGTATTTCCAAAGGAATGTTGAATGGTTTTTACACGTGTATGAATTATTCCAGCACTCAGTGTTTACTATTAGCAAAGAAATTACCACAAATATATGGAGTGTACGACCACCCACAGGCATTTCACGCTCCACCAAACTAAAAAGCCCGTGACAGTTAAGTGAGCAAACTATTATGACACACTACGCTCATTTATCAAAGCACAACGTTTCTTCTCTACACTAACATGCAGCACTGCTTGAAAACGCTCACCGAAACAAAAATAAATGGAATTTTTCTAATGTCCTTCAGGAAGGACGGTGGGTCATAGAGGGTTAACTTGCACGTACGTATTTGGCGTTGTACGGGAGTTATAATAATTTTTCGGAGGTACTATGAGAACCTTTCGGTCAATACCGGTGGCGTTGAACGACAGACCGAACTACGGATCTCATTAATGTATCAGGTACATGCAGTGGTCGCACATGAAGCAGGAATTTTTTTCACGTAGCCCGTCGATTGTAGGTGCTTTTTGTTTATGTATGTGCATCATTCTTTATGTTGACGCATAGAAGTTCAAAGGTGGATACCAAGGTGATACAAATGCATCTCTTCGACCTACTCAGCGTCCGTGTTTAGTATCATACACAACCTGATGGTTGTGAGTCGGGGTTACGTCTTGTTTGCAATGGTTATCGCCATACAAGGTTTAATTGACAGGTTAAATCCTTGTCTGTAACATACCAAGATGCTCTTTATCATGTATGGTGCCGTCAAAGAGGAAAACACGTCAAATGAAGCGCTGACAGACTACACCACACATTAAACCCTGATTTCACTGCTATGCCCCCTGAGCGTAAAGATTTTCAGGAGCCCAGTACACTCAATTATGACGTTGTTTACGAGCTACAGGTGATTATTTTGAACACTTATTACAATTCTCTCATACCGTCCAAAACTGTAAATAGAAGTCAAATTTGTAATAAGATATGGGCTATCGAACAGTGAATTTACTTTTTGAGTAATGTATAGTCCCCTACAACTTCGAATTTACTTGGCTATTGGGTATCTGTTTTCTGATTACTTCTTAAAAGCGAAATTTTATGTTTCACTTTTGAAGAACAGCCAATTCTTGTTTTCGACTTGCAAGTTATTCAAATCGAAGTTCAGTCGAATTAAAAAAATGTTAAAAACATATCAGTCATTAATATCACTAAATTATTTGCATCACTGAAGGCGGCGTCACACGATTACCAATCCTTAGTGCTACGTTACCAAATTGATCTGGTAGCTTCACAAAATTATGAAGAGAGCTGTCACACGCTTCAGGATTTTGTACCGATCCGGAACCATTTGGTTTATTAACTTTCGCTTATGACAATAGCCTAGCTAGTCAGTTTAGGTAATTTCTATTCGAAATTAGGAAAGAAACTTCACCCTTAAAAAAGGAATTGAATGGAAATCTCTGTCAAAATTATAAAACTTTTGTCCTATAAGTGAAATAACCTCATAAAAATATAAATCATCCCTTTTAGCCCTTGTAAATAACACTTGAGATAGATTAGTTTGCAGCCTGACTAAAGATTGGATTAAAGATTAGATGAAAGGAAAAATACTTTTATAAATTTTCATTGTTAAAAAAATTTAATAAATTTAAATTTAAATAATTAAATAAATTTTCATTGTTATAGATTAGAGGAGAAGTTAAGTTTTACTGTTTCAAAATAAATTATTCAGCAAAACAAATGCTTGTGCATCAAAATTAAATTACGAATTACCTAATCTTCACACAGTGTTGCTATTCCTTGAATCATTAATTCATTGCAAGCTGTGCGTAATAGCCCATGCAGATTCATAATTAAAGAACAAATTCATTTTATCCTGTATTGTCAGACCAGTTTAACCGCAACTATTAATCCCACATTGATGATGTCCTTTCCCAAACTCTTCTCTGTAATCAAAATCGACTGGGCTAATTTTCCCCGTCCTTAAACGAGAGCACTGAAAAATACTCTCAACTATGGATACCACTTTAATAACACAATAACACTTTATACCTGTTTGCCGCGTTGGGAAAAATAAATAATCCCTAAATACAAGTAAATAAGTACGCGCCAACCCAGTCCTCCGCCATTTTGGTTACCAAATGGTAACGATACTCATACCAAAAATGCGCCGTAGCTTTTGGCTGAAATCTGTCGGTTTCGTAGAGCTAGACAGACCGAATGGTACCGCTATGTAGACGATCATGACGAAACGTTACCGTTTGGTATCCGGGTGACGGTGGCCTAAGTCAGAGCATTGAATGATATTATTTATAACGAGCGGCTTACACTAAGTTGTAAGGCTCAAAGATAGTGTTATCTCCAAAAAAGTGGTTTCGAATGAAGAAACCACATAATATCAGGTCGTACCATAAGTCTTTTCCTTGTTTTACTAGTATGATTTGGAGAGTAAAAACATATCAAGTGACAGTTATTTATTCAACAACATTTTCTCAAACGTCAGTAGCGATTTCTGCTTTGTAATTTTTTGTAATTTTTTTTTTTTTTTGACCTGCTTTGTAATTTTTTAACGCCTCGTTCATAGAACTTTTTATTTTTTGAGTAATAGAAGCGCTTCAATTCATTTTCAATTTCATTTATGTTTTCTGTAGTTTTCCCCTTAATTGATGGTCCAGACTCCTAAAAAGTCTGAACATATAACCCTACCCATAAAAGGTGTTTGCAATCTACGGGAATACAAAGATGCCAAGGCGTACACGCGTTGCTGACGATTAGCTGCGGAGATATCATAAGGAATCCATTTTCTTCGTTTGGGCTTCTTTCCCAGCTCCTTTGAGTGACGTTGAATTGTCATTCCACTAACACTGAGTTAAGGGCCCAATTGCCTTATGGATACTGCAAGATTAGCTGATGGTGTTTCCTCTAATAAAGCTGTATCAAATTCAACTGGCCTACTTTTTCGAAGGCTATCTTCGAGGCTAAAAACACTATTGCGAAAATTTTGAATCCATCTTCTGGATGTCCATTCAGTAACAGTGTGCGGGCAGAGAAACACTGGGGGAGCTTGGCGAGTTTATTCCACTAGATGTTGACAGCAGGATGGGAATCGGTAGATTGAGCAACTGGCTTCGACATTAGCAGCCTTTATATAAGTGTCGTACAGATACAGAACGACGCGGAATACAGACATGTGCGGAGATGGCCGCACATAGTTCCCCCCCCTCACGCAACTGGTGAGCGAGTACCATAATCAAAACGTTTAACTCGAAATTCAAATCGGCATACTAAACAAAAGCTCAGAAGCCACGCAATCAACTAGCGTGCTCAAATACAACGAGAGAAAAAAAATTTATGAACGACAATTAATTGACAGATTGAATGACAATTCCAAATCAAATAACATTATGAAGTTAATTCAAACAAACAGACCGTAAATCGTTATCAATTACGTTAAATCAATCTCAACTCAACCTATCAACAAGATCAACTTCACCAACCACTTTATACTTCAAGAAAAACAAGCAAAACGAGGGTAACTTCGCGAACAATATACGTACACACTCGCTCTAAAACTTCGATACATTAAGCTTAATAGCCTTTAACTAACACGCACAGTAACTGTTAAAGTAAAAGAGCAAGTCTAACTGTTGAGGAGAAACCGCTAACACCCTTATGATTAAAGATTAAACGCAAGCAAAACAGATTAAAACGCATGCTAGAAAAAATGCTTTTTACCCATTCACCCCCTGCCGAATCAGTTAGGTTATCTATATGGTAAAAAATAACGGAACGCTAAAACCCGCTTAAGGAACAAGCCAAAAAAAATTTTATTAGAACACTAAAAAAAATAAAATTAATTCACCGCAGAAAAATAATATTTTAGCAAAACCGCATTCAACTAAAATTTTAAAACTTTTTTCAACTCATTAGAATTCGTAACTCATTACCTCAATCAACCTTTAAGAAAAGGTTTCGACCACGTTTAGTACCTTTTCAACACAAAATTTAAAACATGTCATCATAAAAACTTAACAACTAAAAACAAAAAGCAAAGCAACGAAAAATATGCAAGGAAGCAAAGCAACTAACTTACCGTGCTTAAATATAATCAGCACGCCGACGGTGAAGAACGGTGTAAAAGGGTCATATTGAAACGCCATTTTAATATTTTTAAAACCACCTACCATAAACCAATTAAAAAAAAATCACCCGTTGCATCATCGCAAATACCTTTTCTTTTTTTCGCATAATATTTCTACTAGAAAAATTTACACCAAACAAAAATAAAAAGTCGCAATCAAACATTTTTTAAAAATCCGCCATGTTCGAATTTCGAACTGTCACACAATTAAAAAAAATATAATCAAAACACAACATATTCAAATCAGTAATGTCACTTCTAACACTAAAAACAAATAAGGCATTTGCTAATTAAAACTTTTGCGTCAATATTAAAACCAGTATACTTAAATTAAACACATGGGTTAAATAGATTTAAAAATACATTAAAGAGAACACTGCGCGCACATTTTATCGCGTGTTTCATGCGATTTGCGTTTCATTTAACCGCGCGCCCGATTTTCAAATAATTTAAAATCTAACACTTATAATTTTTCTGTTAATAAATCTTCAATTAATTCAAATAAAATTTTTCAACGTTACCATTTTTCAACCTAAACTCTACGCGCACCGCCGGATTTACTTGGACGGCCTGCATCCCTGGGACGTCCAGCCCGCCCTAAGTGTGTCACATTAACCACCACAAGATCGCGCGCAACGCGAATTATGGGTCCTGATGGACGACCCTTGGCGGCCTGCCCCGCACCATCGCGTAGGAAAAATTTTCTCGTTGCGTCGCCGTCAACGTCTGTACCTCCTTCTTCAGATGGTATAGGACAGTTCCCATAATCATCGTAGACAGGATAAGACCCATAATGATGATGTCCGTAAGCCGGTCGGGAAGTAATTCCATCTTGGTTACCGCGTTTTCTTTGACCCACTGTTCGTTAACGGTTGTCGAGTGCGTGGACAAAGCCGAGACGAGGGTATCTACGTCGATATTACTCTGTGCATTACCCATCGAGCACCCTCTCCTGCAAGTGAAGGATACAGAAAAATTAGCATGGCCGTATTCAATTAAAATAAATACAACATATAATTTGGTATCAATCTTGGTTGACTCCCAAGAGTCATTGAACCACGATAACTCTCGCATACAAAATATAGTCGCCGATCGCTGAGAAAAAAAAATGTGGCAGGTGACAAGACAACTGCCTTATGAATTTTAATTTAAATTCTGCTGATCGTCGAACGATCGGAGTCATTCACATCTAGATCAGCGACCGTCTGGTCAGATAAAAATAGCTCGGCAAGACCGCAAGTGCGCGTCTCGCTGCATAAATTCCTGGCTCAGCGAACTCAATTCACCGCCTGACAAACGTTCACAATTAAAAATCGTCAATTTAGCAATACCAATGTCTGAGTGCATTTGAGAAAAAAAAATTAATAAAACATCCTAGCGACACTGAAAGCTAGACGGTACAAATTCCTCAGGGTAAATACCTAACATAACCAACTTACTTGGGCATAAAGCAACATTAAAATTAACATAAAAAACACAACGCATTGATTAGTGAGATTAATATGAACGCAAAGCATATTGCACAGAGCAAAAATGCGTCTATAATTACGATTATATTCCGTAACATTATTGGTAAACAACGGTAACTATGGTAACAGTACGGTAAAACAGTAAAACGGTAAAACGGAGTAGACAATGACAAAAAGGT
Source organism: Morinoia aosen (assembly GCA_030386875.1). Taxonomy (NCBI): domain Eukaryota; kingdom Metazoa; phylum Arthropoda; class Malacostraca; order Amphipoda; family Talitridae; genus Morinoia; species Morinoia aosen. The sequence continues at coordinate 3,006,297 of CM059556.1, read as the reverse complement.
AAATCGTTATTCTTCGATTAGTTAGAACGTCATACAGTCCAATGAATTCGTCGTTTCAACTCACAGATTTTAACTTTTTGAGTGGTAAAATATGGTTAAGGTTACTTCTAACGATTTTCGATCCAATTTTAATATCAGCGTAATTACGTTTAACCTTTTGGACTACTGCTGGACCAATCCAAGTTAATTCAAGTTTATGGGTCTTGTTATGATTCCTTAATAGGACTCTATCACCCACGTGAATATCCTTATTGCGCCGCTTAAGGTTTCTATAGAGATTTCGCTCTGTTGTATTGTTAATAATTAAATTTCGTATATTTTCTACTGTTCGAACGGCTTCTCTAGCTCTAACATTCACTAAATCTATTTCTTCATCAAAACTGTAAGTTACTGACTTTAAACTGTCAGACTGATAGTAAGCACACGTATCGCGATTGAACATAATATAGCTTGGTGTTTCGCCAATAGTAGAATTTAAAGAATTATTCAGTGCATTTTCTACTACTTCCAATAATTGGTCCCACTCTACATTAACAATTGTATTAATATAAAGTTTCAGCAGATTCGTAATTTTTTTATTGTTGCGCTCCACAATGGCGTTAGAATGTGGGCTGTAAGCCAATACTTCCCTTTTTGAAATGGCATGCAATTTTGCAAATTGTTTGAGAGCCACTGATTTAAACTCCCAAGCATTATCTGAAATGAGCGTCTTAGGGTAACCTAGTAATGAGAAACAGCTGCTTAAACAAGAAATCACTGTTTCTGTATTTCGATTTGAAATTGCATACAAACGACAAAACCTCGAGAAAAGGTCAATCACCACTAGAATATATTTATTTCCATTATCAGTTACTTTAAGTGGGCCAAGCAGATCAATTGATACAACTTCGAAAGGTTCTGTGGCTATTGGAGCTGTTAAAATTTTAATTGGTACTGAAGGTCTCGCTTTAATGATCTTGCAAACCTCGCAATCGCTAACAAATTTTCGCACAAAAGTTTTCTCTAATTGATTCCAATATTTTAACTTAAATTTAAACAAGGTATGCTTGTAATCGACATGATATAAACTGTGGATCGCTAGGATAGCTTTACTCATTAATGAATTAGGAACGACTGCAGTCAAAATTGTACTTGGTCGATTATCGATTTCTCTACGTCTATAAAGAATATTATTTAACACTAGAAATTTATCTAAGTCAGGAATAGTCGAAACACTGTCATGCAACAAAGCATTCTTAAGCTCCATACAGAAAGCGTCATTATTTTGTTCGTCGATAAACTCCTCAATCGTCCAAGATATTTCAGCTTCAGTCGGTACGTAGTCTATCAGCGCGGGTCTAGCGCCCTTGTCTGCTGCACTGTCAGCATCGTCTCGAGTCGAGGGCAGGTCAACTACCTCGCTTCTTGTCGTTCGTTTGTGTCGTGCTCGAGTCTCCACAACACAAACTTCTGATTCAAATGCGACTTCCAAATCATCACAAGAGTTTAGTTCTTTAAGATTTAATTTTTCGTTATTAACAGGTAATCTGCTTAAATAGTCTGCAACAACGTTCTCCTTACCAGGCAGATATTTTACCACCGGGTCAAGGGAATTTACATCTATGCACCAACGAGCCATGTTAGTGTCCTCAGGTAATTTTTTATTAAACAATGGTGCAAGAGGACGGTGGTCGGTGTAGACGCGAACCGTATATCCTGTAATTAAGTATTTAAAATGCTTTAAAGCAGCGTGTATCGCGTAAAATTCTTTTTTGGTAGTCGAGTACCGACGCTGGCTGGAGTTTAAATTTTTACTATAATAAGCTATGGGTCTTAGAATTTTGTCGCTTGAATCATCCGCTTGCATTAATACAGCTCCTATTCCTGAATTGGAAGCATCAGTAAACACATGAAAGTCCTTGTTATAGTCGGGATGTCTCAGAACTGTGTCAGAAGTCAATAACGATTTCAGAAACTCAAAACTCTTTTGACATTCGTTAGTCCAAGTGTAAACCACATTTTTTCTCAAAAGATTGTACAAGGGACTTGCTACTTCAGCAAAATTTGGTAGGAAGCTGCGAAAATAATTCGCCAAACCTAAAAACTGTTGTAATTCTTTAACATTGGTTGGCGCTCGGCATTCTTGCAATTTTTTTGAGTATTTACATTTAATTCCATCTGCGGCAATGATATGGCCCAGATACTCGAGTTCTTTTTTAAAGAAATGGCATTTCTCAAGCTTTAAGGATAATTTACCGTCTCGCAGCAATTTAAGCACCATTTCTATATCAGTTAAATGTTGAGTTTTATTTTTAGAAAATACCAAGATGTCATCGAGGAATACAAACGCGAGCTTTCCCAAAATGGGTGAGAGCGCTGATATCATGAGTTTTTGAAATATTCCCGGACTCGTTGAGAGTCCGAACGGTACCCTACAGAACTGGTACTTACGGTAATTGACGCTAAAAGCAGTATACTTCCTACTTTCTTTTTCCAATTCAATTTGATGGAATGCACTGCGCAAATCAAGGTTAGAGAACCACGTGTTTCCACCTAATGTTGCTAGGATATCGTCAATGCGGGGAATTGGGTAAGAATGTTTAATCAAAACTTTATTCAAAGCACGGAAATCGATAACGGGCCGTAAATCTCCCGATTTCTTTTTAACTACAATGACAGGGAAATTGAAGTCAGATGACGACTCCTCTATTATTCCCTGGTCGAGCATATCGTTGGTTATTCTCATTACCTCTTCTTGGTACTTATGAGGTATGCGGTAGGGAGCTAAATTTAACACAGGCGCATCAGTCTTCAACTGAATATGATGCTTCAAAATATTCGTTACTCCTATTTGTTCGTTTTCTAAAGTCACCACATCTCTAAATTTATTTAACAAATTAACTAGAGGTAATTGAATGTCTTCTTCCGTACATGAAATATCATTTACTGTTAACTCACGTCGTAACTCCTTTTCTCCACTTTCTCCACTTAATAAATTTACATTTACTTCTGCATTAACATCTAACTTCTTGTCATCAGCAAGAATTTCTCCTCTGCCACGAGTATCAGCCTCCAACCCAAGTTTACTATCGACTATGGCATTAATTCCACCACCTGACGAAACAACCTTAGTCGTACCCGACCCCGCGACAGCATTTACTTCAACATCACTAGCATCTCTGAGCGCTTTTTCCACATTTGTTAAAAATACTTCGCTCTCAATCTCATTAGCTCCTATTAATTCCGCATGACATAGCATAGAATTCTCAGAGAGATACACTGTTTCATCACTTGGATTCAAAACCATAATCGGTACCATACCGTCTTCATTTATTTGAACAATTGAGTCAGCTATAAGAGCACCATTATCAAGACATCTTTTCTGAATGACGTATTCTCCTACAATTGGTTTCTTAAGGAAGCCATAAATGACATTAAGTGAATTCCCAGGCACTTCAGCCTGATTGCAATGAACGATTAATTGCTTCGTACTCATTGTCTGTGCCTGAGCTACCGCAGCTCTCATTGTCTCGCAGTCAGCATTTTTTCTCCTGCAGTCAGCATTGTTTCTGCCGCCGTCATCATTTTTCCTGCTGCAGTCATCAATTTTTAACCTCCTGTTGCTCTTCCTCGCAACAGCAATCTCAGACAACAGACAGTCGCTGTTAACTATCTTTCTCATTACTACTTCTCTACTTAACAATGGTTCCATATTTAAATCTTGAAAAGGAATTGAAATATCATTCCAAAGAAGTTCTTTGTCCTTAAAGTTAATTATTGCATTTGTTAATACGTCTCGACCTAGTATCAGGTCATATTTGAATTTCGCCTCCTTGATGATGAGTGCGCTTGTTTTAATTACTCTACTAGTGCCGGGGATTTTAATAGCTAACTCCACCTCACCAGTGACGTCACTTTTTCCGTTCACGCCTTTCACTCTTAATTTACTCGGCTTTACTTCCTCACTTAGATTTTTAACCTGTCTGAAACTCAGAAGACACTTGTCTGAGCCGCTGTCGAGCAAAGCGCTTAAATACTGGTCATTATTTTTGAGAATAATGGTCGGTTTGTTGGAATCCTTGAATGATATTAAACCAGCATCATTTTTGTTACCATTTTTTACAACGGATACCGAAAAATATGATTCCATAGTCTTGTCTTGATAATGATCATTCTCAAGCTCTTTTTCTTGCAACAATTGATATCGATTTTTACATTGAAATATGGGGTCAACATACGACTTGGTTATCTCGGTTGCATCTGGAACCTTTGCCACGGTCTCTAGTTTTACGAGGTTAGTACCGTTAAATACCTCGGGCTCAATCTGTTTCAACTCCCCCTTACTACCTTCACCTAGTTTAAAAAATCGCTTGACTTGGACTCCGCCCAATGAGCTTCACTTTGCCCACGGTTCGTGCTACCCCTACTGCGTAAATACGCCCTATAGTTACGGACTTCCGAACCGCTCGCTCTACAATTTTTTACTACATGAGTTCCACCACAGGCAAAACATCCCCTCGGCAGTTGAGATCCTCTTTGAGATCTGCACTCGAAGTGCCCTACTGTCGAACAACTGCTACAGTACGGGAATCCTGGTTTTTTCGTTCCTGAATTTCCTCCTAAATTTCCTGCATTTCCTGCGAATTGTACAGAACCAGAACTATTACTATCTGATTTCATCATATTACACTCTAGGTATCCATTTCCTCTATCTCCTACATAACTGTTAAACTCTCTACCTCTTGAGCGAGGATTCCGTGTGAGCCAGGGCCTAGGTACAATCCTACGGGCCCCTGATCGGAAATTCCTACGGTAATTTCCTATACTTCCGTAGTACACTTCGTTCTCTTGGAATTGATCTGGCTCCTCCAAAACTTCCTCGAATTCACTAGTTACTTCACCTACGTAACTCTCGCTCTCCTGTCTGACAGGATACTTTTGCGCTAGTATTTTCTTAGACTCGCTCTGGCTTCGCACCGCGGAAATTAACTTGGCTAACAACTCCTCTGCAGTCGAAAATTGTGTTTCAAAAATTTTTCTAGCGAACGTCTCATCAAATAAAGGACCTAGAACCCCCAACGCCAGACTGTACGACATGCTGTCGCCTACGAATTTTTTTAACTCAGCCTGCGTGGTGCAGTTCTGGAAATAAGCGTGGCGCTGCCACCCGAGTGAGTTTGAACTAAGAATACTCTCTGTTAGCTTCCTTATTTTTGAAAATGCGTTCACGATCTGAGCAGCAAGTGCATTGTTTTTAACTAACTTCAACTCATTTAGATCGCAAGCTAATGCATGGATACTCTTCTCTCCCTTCGAGACGTAAATGTCCTCTAGTATCTGAACGACCTGATCGAAAGAATAATGTAAATCGGTATTTACTAACTTAGTTACTACACTATTGAAATCGCCGATGTTCTTGTTTGCAGATCGTACCAAAAATTCCTTCTTACGATCATCACTAGTAGCATCCGGCAACAGGCTCATATAGGCCTTAAGATTTTGAATATGTGTCGAAAATGTCTTATTCTCTAGGAACTCCCCATCATGCAAACGGCGTCTTCCACGAAAAGTTGGAAGCTCGGCATTAGTCATTATTGTACCGACAGAAGGAACATTGAGATTTGCAGCGATGTCACGTGCAAGTTGTGTCGTGTCAACATTACTAGGTCCAGCACTAGCATTAGGCCCTGCTGTGTTAGGAGCTGCTGTGTTAGGAGTCGTCATCTTGCTAACTACTGGGTTACTCACTCGTCCGTATTTAGTTACAGTAGGTTTAGTTCGTACTACTTCGTCCTCACTGTCCAAGGAATCAGAGAAATCCGACATGGGTCGTTTTTCCTCGAAAAATCACCTGTTCTACTAAAAATTAACAATGCACTACCAAAATCAGTTAAAAATCATTTAAAAATTAATATCGTACACCGAGAATGATAATAAACACCCTAAAAACAGTTAAAATAATAATAAACACCGTAAATGCATTTACAACACCCAAAAATTAATGAAACACCACCTTGAAGAACCACAAAAAATTAATAATCCCACTTGAATTAATAATCACAAATAGTAACTAGGAATATAGTAGCTTCTAATACGTACCAACAACATAGAAAATGAACTAGCGTTAATCTCTAGTCATCAATAACGCTAATAAAATTACGTAACCAATACTTCCAATTAAATTCAGTAAATAGTGGCACTTTCAAACACCACAATCAGTGCAAATCCTTGTGATTTCTTAATAAAACGTGCAGAGTGCTCGTGTATGCCGAGGCTTACGACAAGGCGTTAACAAAAAAAATTTCTCCTCCACAGCAAAGAACGTGAAATACTATCACATGAAAGCTTCAAAAATTGAAATCGAGGTGAATCACACACTTCTACTAACACTCCTATTCAAATGGCAATTAAAATTTGACACGTACGTTGCAATTGAAGTGAAAGACTGGTAAACAGCTACGTTCCAGATTCGTTGGACAACGTGTCTCTCTCACAACTCTCAGAATGCAACTGATTTTGAGTGCAAGGTGCGACTCAGCGCTTTCAGCTGTACAGGGAGCGGGCGTGGTAAAAAAAAACCACGGCAATAAGTGCAACAAAGAAGACTAGCTGCTCGGGACAGAGCGAGATAGCACAAAACAAAGAAAAAAAAATTTTCCACAAAAGACTTAACTGTGTAAAAAACTGAAGACAGCTGATCACGTCTCTTGCAGGCAATGATGGGACGCTGTGATGCTGTAGGCGACGTTGTCGGCTGGTACAGCAAGATTATACTGCGTTATGCTGTGCACCACGTTGAAGATATTACACTTTAAAAATGAAAGTTCGTGTCTCCTCACTGCTACAGTCACTGCTACTGTCCTGGTGCAATCGTAGTAATTTATTTCACACAAAACAAATTGTTCTTAGTACTTGTAGATTTGAATTTACTTCTTGTAGATGTAAAATTCACTCAATGTTTGACGCTGGGAACGCTGCAATCTTTACTTGAAACACCAATTCAATAGTGTCGTTTTCACACTCGTAGACCAAAATTTTCGTACGCAGGGGTGAATATAAATTAAGAAATACTGTAAATCTACAGTAAGCTGCCGCCAACAATTCTTTAGCGACGATGATTCCAAAGACGATGACCGTTTCTTCAGGTTGCCAGAGCTGGTTGTTTTCGCTGGAGCACATTTGGATGTTATACTGTTCGAAAGATGTTAACACAGAACACTTGAAATCCACTGTAACACTTATGAGTTCACGAATGTGGGTTGAGTTCACCACATGCTGTGCCACCACTTAATGTGCGGGCAGAGAAACACTGGGGGAGCTTGGCGAGTTTATTCCACTAGATGTTGACAGCAGGATGGGAATCGGTAGATTGAGCAACTGGCTTCGACATTAGCAGCCTTTATATAAGTGTCGTACAGATACAGAACGACGCGGAATACAGACATGTGCGGAGATGGCCGCACAACAGCTTCTGGAAGATACATTTTTCTTTAATATTTTTGGCAGCTGTTAAATTAACGCGTTACATCCTTAGTGAAACTGCAACAGCATTATGTATCGTTTGTGTTAGATTGATAGATCCATACTAAGGGCAAGATTGAATGCACAAATAATTAAATTTCCACATGTGTTTCACTGCAAAGTGTATGGGAGACCACAATGGACTGATTGTCCCGCGCAATAGATCACAAATTAACACCTTTCCCTGTAACACGAGTTCAAATTTCTTACAACATGAAAACGGACGGGAATGAAAGAAAAGGAAGAAAGAAAAACCGTTTATTTCCAAAAAAGTTGATACATGAGATTTAGACAACAAATTGGATTTTAGAATTTTTTAACATAAAACGTCCTTAGATAAATTTACTACACGAGGCGTACTAATACGTAGGCAAACCATACTAGGTGTGCTAATAGATAACCCTCTCAAGGGCTAATTAAATCAAAAATATTATCTCTTGGATATTTTATACTCCAAGACATGGCTCACGACTTGAAAATGATATTATACCACTATAGATTTCTTCGAAAATCCGAAATTATTAGTTGAAACGAAATAACATAAGACAAAAACGATTTACCGAGGCTGATTGAAACACCGTCATAATTGATTATCAAGTATTGCGAAAAGGTTAGTCGCAAAGTAATTTATAAAAAACATCGAGCAACACAACGCGCACAATGTCGCACATCTGGAAATGCGTAAACAAACATACACGCAAAATGAAATTTATAGCTTGTTCAGCGTACGGACAAAAAGATATTTTTTTACAAGTCATATGCTCTTTGGGTATTCGTGATCATAGTACAGTGTGGCATGTATTGAACCGGAATAATTATCATTCGCATCACTTCCAGAGAGTCCAGGGTCTCCTTCCCGTTGATTATGGTCCTCGTGAGCGATTCGCGCAGTGGTTTTTAGATCGGGGGGTAGAAGATGCCAATTTTGCAGAGTGTGTGTTGTTTACGGATGAAGCAACCTTCAGCCGAGATGGAATTTTTGATTATCATAACTTTCACTCATGGCTGCAGAACAACCCTTATGTCATCCATGAACGTCATCACCAACATCGCTACACTGTCAATGTTTGGGCAGGTATCGTGCACAATCAACTCATTCGTCCATACATTCTGCCAGAGCGTCTTACTGGAGATGTGTACAAAATCTTTCTTGAAGAAGTCCTTCATAGTTTATTGGAAAATGTATCATTAGGTATTCGTAGACGACTTTGGTTTCAACACGATGGACACCGGCACATTATGCTCTAAATGTGCGACGGTTTCTTGACCAACAATTTCCAAATCGATGGATCGGTCGTGGTGGTGCTGTGTCCTGGCCACAGAGATCACCTGATTTGACTCCGTTAGATTTTTTCTTATGGGGGCACTTGAAATCTCTTATTTATGCGACACCTGTGGAGTCGGAAGAAGACCTTGTCGCTCGAATTGCAGTCGCTGCTGGAGATATCGCTGACAACCCTTGAACCCAGGAATGTTTGGCAACGAGCGCAACTCGCTTCGACGAAGGTATCGTGCGTGTATCGATGTTAATGGTCGAAATTTTGAACACCTACTTTGATGTGTTACTTTCTATTATTTAATAAAGTACCTCATGTTATTTAACGTTTTTCATTACCCTCGTGTGTTATTATTGAACATTAGTGCATGTGGTTAACTAGGATCGCCGTGAGTTCTTGAAGCGCAGCATTAAAAACTGCTAAGCCCAAAAATTGAAAAACTAAGCGTTTTTCGATATATTTTCACTTGTGAAAAAGTGTTCAAATTTGTATTTTCTACTAGTAGCCGAAGTTTGTACCAAGAGTTCCACCAACACCCTGTATATGTATATATATATGTGGTTATTTCTGAATATATGGTTCATTCATCCGTCAGCATCTCCACGATCAACATTAGATTTCATTGAAAATATGCTTAAATTAATCTCTACAGCCAAAATTTTTTTCTGTTTTCGGAGATTTTAACGTCGATATGACAAATGAAAACAATCAGCTGAACAGGATGCTGCACAGACGTTATCTTTCACAAGTGGTTCGAGAACCAACGCACATTACCAACACTTCCAAAACTGTTCTTGACCTAGTACTTACAAACAATCCCTAAGCAGAACTCAGCACAGAGATCTTACCGTCCTTTTCTGATCACCCTTAGGTAGAATGCCTAATCAATACTGCACAAGAAAAACAAAAATTTTGTTACATTACATATCGCATGAAAAACTACTACTCGCCTGAAATGTTTCTAGAAAAGCTACTCAACAGATGGAATGAATTTCAATGCATGAAAAACACCGATGATGTCAATCTACAAGTTTCCCTTTTCAATGAAAATTTCGTATCAATCCTTAACGAATGCGCACCTTTCACTAAGAAGGAAGTTAAGCCAAGAATTTCTAAATGGAAAACAGACGAGATAAAAGAGTCGAGCATGGCTAAAAGAAATTTGCAGCCTGAGTACAAACTGAACAAATCAGACAGTACGCTTAGAAAGTTATATAAAGATCATGAGAAGATCCTACGAAAAAAAGTTAGAGAAGAAAAACGAGACTACTTCCACAAAGAACTGTTGGCGGCAAAACAAAACCCAAAAAGAACTTAGGAAATCATTCGAGAAGTTGCTTAGTATAAAAATTCAAACTGCAATAGCACTTTTGATAACCCCTTTAAAACGGCGAATGACTTTAGCACTTTCTTTTCAAAAGTTGGTGAAAATGTTTTCAATGAAGTATCCAGGACAGTTTCAGACACATCTACAGGTGAAAATTTGAGCTATCTTTCATCCCCAAATACTAGAAACAAATCGAAGCTAAAGCCGGTTCGCTCAACAGAGATCCGAAAAATCTTATACTCACTAAAAAATGCGGAAGCTACTGGACACGATGGCATTATCCTCCAATATATAAAAGACAACTTCCCTGTCACAGCACCCCTGATTTGTTTGAGAATAAATACATCTATATGTACCACCAACAAATTTCCCGATCAATGGAAACTATCCATTATTAAGCCATTACATAAATCTGGTGATATCGAAAGAGCGCCAAACTACAGACCACTCAGCCCCCTGCCTGTAATGTCAAATATTAGAAAATGTAATAACAAACCTCTTCTTACATAGACGAGTCACATCTACTTCACCCCAATCAATATGCTTACAGAAGAAACACCAGTACTAAAGACGTCCTGCTTAACATAACAGAAAAAATTTACAATGATATTGACCAAAAAAATTAACTCTCCTACTATTGCTTCATCTCTCTAAAGCTTTCGACAGTGTTGAGCATAAAAAACTTCTACAAAAGTTTTCAAACCTCAGAATAGACACTCAGAGGTTTGAAAGCTACATACTAAACCGCTCTCATTCAGTGTGCTCGAATAACAAAAAGTCACCGTTCATACCAAATGATTTTGGCGTTCCCCAAGGTTTAATCCTCGCCCCTCTCCTATTTTCAATTTTCATCAATGATTTCCCAACTATGCCGACAAACACAAAAATTTCAATGTATGCTGATGACGTACAAATAGCCATGACAAGTTCGACAGCAAATTTGAAGGAAACACAAGCCAACGCTGAAAACCTTCTACGAAATCTGAAATTATGGCATGACCATAATGGCCTCAAACTTGACGCAAGTAAAACGCAATGCATTATTTTTGGATCACAGAATGCGACCAGAAATTTACCACCATTTACGCTAACATTTGGAGACGATAAAATTGAACGCGTAGATAAGGTGAAAAATCTTGGTGTTTGGCTCGACTTTAATATAACTTTCAAACCACACGTAGAAACAATCTGCAACAAAATTAACAGAACTTCAATGTTCTTTCATCGCATTAAGAACACCTTTGACGAAAAATCTAAGTTAATGATAATTCAGTTTTTAGTTTTATCGCGTCTAGACTACTGCAGTTAAGTGTGGGGAGATTTACCTCAATATCAACAAAAAAAAATACCTCAACATCAACCGTGAGTTACGAAAATGCGTTAACTTCGCAGCTAAAGTGGTATGAAAAGGAAATTTCAAGAAACACGATCATGTCACCGCTCTTTGAAGAAAATTCGACTGGACGCCAATACCGAACAGGATCATGGTATAAAAAGATCGACGAGTGTTCTCATTTCTGTACCTCTCTCTCAGAGTAATGCAGATGTGTCAAAAAAAATTCCATCCAATATCCCAAATAAAAAAAATCGGAGGAATGATGTCTTGGTCAGTTACCGTTCATCTAACGTGAGACAGAAAGCTCTCTTAGTTTCTGGAGCTCTTTTGTGGAACAAGCTTCCTCAGTATATCAAAAACTCTAGAACTGTAAAATAATTCAGAGTAGATGTGTCACGTCATTTTGCATCTCTGTCATAGGGCCTGCAGCACTTCGGTGTGAATTTCCCACTTACCTGAAATTTTGATTTTCTTTGAATTTCTGGGATAAAATTAGTAATTATTTCTTTTTTTATACATTACGTTCGCTAAGTTATTCTAATATTTATCTTAATTATTTCTGCCGACTTCAATGAGCAACACAGCCGTCAGCTCAACGCAGTGAAATGAAGGTCGTTTTTTTTTCATTATTGGCAGTATTTTCTCGTCTTTTCTCATCTCTATTGGTTATTTTCTGCGTTTTTATTTAACATCCGTATAATAAACCAACTCTGAAATGCATTTTTGTGTGTACATCAGTGTACAGGTTTATAGATGTGAAGGTTGTGCTATGTTTTCAAACTGTGCTAACTTCATTGTGCTAACTTCAAACGGTTCAAACTTGAAGGTCACGGTTTAAGAATTGAAATTTTCAATAAATTACTACTCTGGACCACTGTTTGATCCACCTCTACGTGCCAAATTTTGTAAATATTTGCTACTCAGAAGTGATATCCGGCCACAATAGTATTCCATTTTATCTCATGTACCCATGTCCGTATAATGCTGAAGAGAATACCGATAAGATGGGAAACCCGAGATGTTTTTCTTGACTGTAATCTCAGCGTTGTTAAAAATTTCTATTAGGAAATTAAAAACCAGTTCATTTTTACGATTTTCGAAGTCTTTTTCTTTTTAGTTATTTTTTCCAAATAATTTCTTACGATTACAGTGAACTCGACTGTCATTTTCGATGTAGTAGGAGGTGGGTTGATTTTTATCTTTTTATCTTTCATATATATATTTTTCTTATATTCATTTTCAATACGTATGTATAAATTAATATGTTTGCGGGGGTGTGTGTGCATACACATGTACGCACGTACATGCATGGATATATCTGTGCGTACGTACGAAGATATACGTATATCCACATAAATATATATACTCATAAATGTTTTAATTGCTATTTTTACGTGTAAACAATCCGGTTAATTAATTTTATTGCACTTGCGAAATGATTTAAAACTAGATCTATCACTACCCCAGAGGGCGTTTCTGTGAATAGGAAAAATGAAAAATACAATTACACAAATGAAATAAAGCGCAATTTGAGCATAGGAATCTTGGAAAATTTTTCTTTACGTCCGTATGTTGAACAAGCTATAAATTTTCATTTTAACAAATGTTTGTTCACGCGTTCTGCCAAAATTTTGTAGATATTTGCTACTCATAAGTGATATCCGGCTTACTCTGTATCTCCATTTTATCTCATGTACTCATATCCGCATGATGTTGAAGAGAATACCGAGAGGATATGAAAAATGTTTTTTGTTGTTGTTGTTCCTCGACCGTAACTTGAGTTTTCCTAAAATTTATATACGGAAATTAAAAGCATTTCATTTTTACGTTTTTCGAAGTCTTTTTACTTTTACTTATTTTTCTTCAGGTTATTTTTTATGATTACACAGCTTGATTGTCATTTTATGTGTAGCAAGAGCAAGATTTTTTTATGTTTAATATTATTTTTCTTATATTCACTTTCATTACGCATATACATGAATATATGTAAGTGGGTGCGTGTATGTGTGTGTGCGTACGCATACATGTATGTCTATGTTTGTGTGTGCACATGTACATGTTCATATATGTATACATACACATATGCATATACAAGTTTCTATTTCTATTTTTTGCGTCAAAGCAAAACCTTAAGATACATTTCATATTACCTGAAGCTCTGCTACCCGTTTCCACTGAACCATGCTTCAGAAATAAATATATTTATTGCACTTGGTTAATGATTCGATATGAAATTAGGTCTATCACTGCCCCAGAAGGCATTTCTGTGAATAGGAATAGAAAAAATGAAAAATATAAGCAGACAACTGAAATAGAGCGCTCGTGAAAAATTATCTCTCTGTCCGGAGGCCGAACAAACCATGAATTTCATTTTTGCGTGAAAGTTTGTTTACGCATTTCTAGATGTGCGTTTTTTGCTGCGTTACGTTCTTCATAAATTACTATGACTAACCTTTTCTCAATACTTGATAGTCATTTACGACGGTGTTTCAAACTGCTTCGGTATAGCGTTCTTTGTCTTTTCCCGCTTCGATTCAGCTAATAATTTAGGAATTCCGAAAAACTCTTTAGTAGTATTTAAATTATGTATAAGTTGTCAGCCATCTCTTTGGATATAAAATATCCAAGAAATGACATTTTTGATTTAACTAGCCCTTGACAGGGTTAATCTATTTGCACGCCACGTATGGTTTGTCTATTAGTACGCCTCTTATGGTATGTCTATAAGTAGACCACGTATAGTTTGTCTATTTATAGATTACATAGATTAGTACTCCTCGTATGGAACGTTTGTCCAAGAAAGTCTTATATTAAGAAATTTCTAAAAGCCAATGTGCTGGCATGCATCCCATGTGTCAATTTTTTGGAACTAAACGGTTTTTCATTCTGTCTTCTTTTCTTCCAGTGTTCCCTGGTCGCATAGCATTAAGTAAAATGTAATGGATCTTAAGGTTTTGTTTTTACGCAACAAATAAAAATAAAGGCATATATATTTATATATATGAGTGTGTATGTATATGAATACATAAATTTATCTGTGCACACACATACAAACATAGATACACATGTATGCGTGAGTACACATGCACATGTACACACACACACTCATACACACATATTCGTATATATACGCATTAAAAATTAATCTAAGAAAAATAATAATAAACATAAAAAACAATCTTGCTCTTGCTACATCGAAAATGACAGTCGAGCTCAGTGTAATCGTAAGAAATTACTTGAAGAAAAAATAAGTAAAAGGAAAAAAGACTTCGAAAAACGCAAAAAATTAACTGGTTTTTAAATTTCTATCAGAAATTTCAAGAAAACTCAAGTTACAGTCGAGGAACAACAACCAAAATAAAAAACATCTGGAGTTTCACATCTTCTCGGTATTTTCGGCAACATCATACAGACATGGGTACTCTGGATAAAATGGAGATACAGTGAAAGCCTGATATCACTTACGAGTCGCAAATATCTACAAAATATTAGTAGAAAGAAAGAAAACTTTATTTCCAATAGAGATTGTACAATATTACAATCATTGGTTTTTAAATATCTTAAAATTAATACACTTAGATGATACACACACACGAGTATTGAAAAACTCGTGTCACTAGTCGAAAATAAATGATTGAGGGCAATGTACTCCTAATCTTGCTTAATCTACATTTGACAATACATGTAATGATAATTATAAGAGATAACGCAAATTCATGGACGATGCATTTTCATTGTGGGGTGAAAAAACTTTTGACAGTTTACATGTACATGACATAAAACTTCGCAATTATTGATGCCAGGAAATAATATATGAATCGCTTGTTTCGGCAAATGTTCAAAAGTGTCATTTTAAGGAAGCATGAAAAAAAAAATATATATATATAAATACAAATCCATATACATATATATACGTACATACATATATACATACATACATACACACACACATACTGATATATATATATATATATGTACGCATAAGCATGAGGACCAAGAAGATTATAAGTTTTGTATTTCTAATTCAACAATTTTAACATAACGGTCGTTAGTTAATAAGCATTTTATTTAAATATAAATGGATGATCGTACAAAAAATGTATAGTTGGTACATGAATGCTTTGCAATAATAAAGAGATGACGAGTTAGGTAATGTTACAAGTTGAGAGTGAACAGAAAATGACCATTATCTCTAGTAAAATGCTAGTTGTCAGTTTAGTACACACATATGTGCACACATACATGTAAATATATACACATATATGTACACATAAAAAAGAAAAAAAAAATGGTTTATTTCCAATAGAGATGGTACAAAAGTACCATCATTGGTTTTTAAAATATCTTAAAATTAATACACTTAGATGATACACACACACGAGTATTGAAAAACTCGTGTCACTAGTCAAAAGAAATGATTGAGGGCAATGAACTCCTAATCTAGCTTAATCTACATCTGATAATACATGTAATGAAAATTGTAAGAGATAACACAATTTCATGGACGATGCATTTTCATTGTGGGGTGAAAACACTTTTGACAGTTTACATGTACATGACATAAGACTTTGCAATTCTTGACGCCAGGAAATAATATATGAAATCGCTTGTTTCGGTCAATGTTTACAAGTGTCATTTTGAGGAAGCATAAAAAAAAGAAAAATATATATAAATATATACCCACATACACACATATGTACATATACGTATGCATGTGTGTATATATCCATACACACACTCACACACATACACACACACACACATATATATACACGCGTTTTACGGCCATGTGTGTGCCTAGGTTACGAAAAACACCGGTTTCGTTAACATGGACGCACACGTGTGTACATATAAGCAAGAGGACCAAGAAGATTATAGGTTTTGCATTTCTGATTCAACAATTTTAACATAACGGTCATTAGTTAACAAGCATTTTATTTAAATATAAATGGATGATCGCACAACAAATGTATAGTTTTTACATGAATGCTTTACAATACTAAAGATATGACGAGTTAGGTAATGTTACAAGTTGAGAGTGCACTGAAAAAAAGACCATTATCTCTAGTAAAATGCTAGTTGTCAGTCTATTACACACAAATATGCACGTATACATGTAAATATTTACACATACACATGCACACATATACCCACGCACATATTTACACCTGACTCGTAAGCATACGCAAATGCATTTCTATACATCGAGGCAATACATACGCATTCTACAGAGTGTCATACGCATAGCGTGGACACGTACACATTTACACAAGTAAGCATGTGCGCAAATATCAGCGTAAACTAGTCAGTATAAATCAGAATTCCAATCGAGGGAAACGGAGAAAATATCTTTTATTATAGCATGAATTTTATAAAATTTCGTACTAAAAATAGTGGCACAAAACAGTCTACTTAAGTCAGAAACATGAAAACGATTGCGGGACGTGAATAAGAAAGAAGAAAGAAAGAAACACGTAAACAAACTTACACGCAAAAAAATAGCTTGTTCAACATACGGACAGAAAGATAATTTTTCCACGATTTATGTGCTCAAATTGTACTTTATTTCATTTGTTTATTTATATATTTTTTTTTTCTATTCACACAAACGCTCTCTGGGGTAGTGATCTATTCTTGAATCACTTAGCAAGAGTAATAAATTTATTTACTAGACAATGTAATGGATCCTGAGGAATTGTTTTTACACAAAAAGAAAAGCATTAGAAACAAGCATACATGTGTAAATATACATGTACTCGTACACACATACAAATACATTTATGCGTGCCTATACATATACCCACATATCCAGACATATTCATATATATACCTATTGAAAATTCATACAAGAAAAATAAAAAACATTTAAAAACAATCGTCCTCTGACTACATCGAAAATGACAGTCGAGCCCAGTCTAATCGACAGTGATTACTTGAAAAAAAATATGTAAAAGGAAGAAAAGACTTTGAAAAACGTAAAAATAAACTATTTCATAATTTTATAGCAGAATTGTTGAAGGAACTCAAAGGTATCAATTCCTTTACGATTGTCTTCAACATCATACGGATATGGGTACATGGGATAAAATGCAGATACTGTGATAGCCGGATATCACTTATGAGGAGCAAAGGTCTACAAAATTTTGGCTCGTAGGAAGAAAGGAAGAAAGAAAAATAAAAAACATTTTTTTTCAAAAAGTTATCACGTGAGATGCATAGCACATTAGATTTGAAAAATTTCTTAATATGAAGGCCCTTAACTGACAGACAACCATAGGAGACGTACTATAGCCATGTCGAGGGCCAATTATGTTTTTCAAAATAACAGTCGAAATGTCATCTCTTGGATATTTTATCCAGAAAGAAATTGCTGAAAAGTTCTAAATAATTTAAATACTACTGGAGAATTGTTCGAAATTCATTAATTATTAATTGAAACTAAATAAGAAAATACAAGAAACTCTGTACCGAAGCAGACTGAAATACTGTCGTGAATGATCATCAACTAGTGAGAAAAGGTTGGTCAAAAAGTAAACTGATTAAAAAACTCTGAATTCACCACCCCTCATACGAGGAGTACAGGAGCACAAATCAAACGAGGAGTACAATAGTCTTGCCAGGCATTAATTATGTTGATGAGAGAAACAAACAAAAAAAATTCTCTGAGACATTTAACGCATGGTAAGATGATTGAAAATTACCAATACTGCTAGAGAACGCCTTGGAAGTCCTCCACTATAAGTGAAAAAAAACGAAAGAAGAATAGACACGGATACACTCAGCCGAAGTGGATTGCAACACAGTCGTGAATAATTTCAAAGTAGGGAGGCAACGTTTGCCAAAATTAATTCATAAAAAACATAACGAAACACTCGCATCTATAAACCTGTAAACTGATGAACACACAAAAATGCATCTTAGAACTTGTTCTTCATACGGAAATTAAATATAAATACAGAAAATAGGCAATAAAGATGAGGAAATTATACTAATAATGAAAAAACGACCTTCGCCCTCTACATTGAGCTACAGCTGTGTTGCTCATTATAGTCGACAGAAATAATTAAGATTAGTTTTAGAATGACTTATCGAACGTAAATAAGATTCAATTTCTAATTTTCTAACAGAAATTTCACGAAAATCAAATTTCAGGTAAGTGTGAAATTCACACCGAAGTGTTGCAGGCCCTATGACAGGGATGCGAAATGACGTGACACATTTACTTTAAATTCTTTTACAGTTTTAGAGTTTTTGAAATGCTGGGGAAGCTTGTTCCATAAAAGAGCTCCAGAAACTGACAGAGCTTTTTCTCCCACGTCAGATGAACGGAAACTGACAAGGACATCATTCCTCCGATTTGCTTTTTTGTTTGGGATGTTGGCTGAAAATTTTTTAACCACATCTGCATTACTCTGAGGGCGGTACAGAGATGAGAACACTCGTCGAACTCTTTGGATCATGAATCTCTCTGGTATTGGGGTCCAGGCGAGTTTTTTAAAAAAGGAGTGGCGTGAAAAGAGGAAAGGCATGATCGCGCTTCTTGAAAATACCTTTGCATACCACTTCGGCTGCGAAGTTCACACATTTTTGCAACTCTTTTCGAATATATTGAGGTAAATCTCCCCAGACGAGACTGCAGTAGTCCAAACGCGATAAAACTAAAGACTGAATAACCAATAACCTAGATTATTCGTTAAGTGTGTTCTTAATGGAATGAAAGAACATTAAGGTTCCGCTAATTTTGTTGCACATTGTTTCTACATGTGGATTGAAAGTCATATTTTTATCGAACCAAACACCAAGATTTTTTTCCTTGTCTTCTGGTTCAATTTTATCGTCTCCAAATGTAAGCGTAAATTTTAGTAAATTTCTGATCACATTCTGTGATCCAAAAATAATGCATTGCGTTTTACTTGCGTCAAGTTTGAGGCCATTATGGTCATGCCATAATTTCAGATTTCGTAGAAGGTTTTCAGCGTTGGCTTGTGTTTCCTTCAAATTTGCTGTCGAACTTGTCATGTCAATTTGTACGTCATCAGCATACATTGAAATTTTTTGTTTGCTGGCATAGTGGGGAAATCATTGATGAAAATTGAAAATAGGAGCGGGCCGTGGATTGAACTTTGGGGAAAGCCAAAAATTTTTGGTATGAATGGTGACATTTTGTTATTCAAGCACACTTCATGAGAGAGGTTTAGTAATTAGCTTTCAAACCACTGAATGTCTATTCTGAGGTTCGAAATTTTTTGTAGAAGTTTTTTATGCTCAACACTGTCGAAAGCATTGGAGAGATCAAGCAATAGTAGGAGAGGTAATTTTTTGGTCCATATCATTGTATATTTTTCTGTTCTGTTAAGCGCTCTGCTTAACTGGTGTTTCTCCTGGTGTTTCTCCTGTAAGAATTTTGATTGAGGTGAAGTAGATGTGACTCGTCTATGTGAGACGAGAGGTGTTTTTTTATTAATTTTTTTAATATTTTGGACATAATAGGCAGGAGACTGATTGTTCTGTAGGTTGACGCTCTATCGATATCACCAGATTTACACAATGGCATAATAATGGATAGTTTTTATTGATCGAGAAACTTGTTTGTGTCTATAGACGAATTTATTATCAAACAAACCAGAGGTGCTGTAAAAGGGAAGCTTACTTTTATATATTAGAGACTAATGCCATCATGTCCAGTCACTTTTGTATTTTTTAGTGAGCATAAAATTTTTCGTATCTCTATAATGCTAACCGGCTTTGGTTTCCATTTGTTTCTAGTATTTGGGGATGAAACATTGCTCAGATTTGCACCTGTTGATGTGTTTGAAACGATCCTAGACACTGCATTGAAAACTTCTTCGACAAATTCTGAGAAGAAAGTGTGGAATAATTCGCGGTTTTTGAGAGGTTGCCATAAGTGCTTTTGCAGTCTGATTTTTTATACTGAGCAACTTCTCTAATGATTTCCCAAGTGCTTTTCGGGTTTTGTTTCGCCGCCAACAGTTCTTTGTAGAAGCAGTCTCGTTTTGCTTCTCTAACTTTTCTTCGTAGGATCTTCTCATGATTTATGTATAGGTTTCTAAGCGTACAGTTTGATTTTTCCAGTTTGTACTCACGTTGGTAGTTTCTTTTAGCTCTGTTCTACTATTTTGTTTCGTCGGTTATCCATTTAGAAATTCTTGGCTTAACTTTCTTTGTAGTGAAAGGTGCGCAATCGTTAAGGATTGATACGAAGTTTTCATAGAAAATCAAAACTTGTAGATTGTCGAAACTTGTCGATTGTCATGTGTCGAATAGCTTTTCTTGAAATATTTCAGGGGAGTAGTGGTTTTTCATGCGGTATGTAATGTAGCAGAATTTCTGTTTCTCTTTTGCAATATTGATTTGACATTCTACCGAATGATGATCAGAAAATGACGGTAAAATCTCTGTGCTAAGTACTGCTAGGGGATTGTTTGTAATTGCTAGGTCTAAAAGAATTTTGGAAGTTAAGAAAACCTTCCTTTGTTTGAAATGAAATGTTTTGGTTATGTTAAGGACCGTTTTTTATCGGTTCACTGTTGTCCTGTTTTTCAGTACCTACTTCTTTCTACTTCAACTTTTATCTTGTTTCATAAACTTTTTTCTCAACTTACTACTTCTATGCACCTTGTGCACAGATTCCGCGCTTCCTAAACTCCGTACTTATTGGTACCGTCTTCCTTCCTCTCTTTGGAACGCATTTTTTGCGGTTAGGGAGGCTTAAAATAACGTCTAATCTAATCTACCTGACCCAAGAGGTCACAATTGATCAAATTTTCATTAATTTGTACTGATTTGTTCTTATGAAGATATCGTATTGATTTAATAATGGTGTCATTAAATACTCCCCTCCCCACTCTTATCCTGTTTTTTTTCCTTTCGAAATCTTGAACTTCTCTCTACGAGTACATTTGACATTGCTTAATAAGTTCTTGAAGATAGTCCTTTTTACTTACACGTTATATGGATATTGGCTCTATCCTTCGATGAGGGAATACACACCGTAGTGTGACATTTTCAGAACTTCATGGCAAAACCGGTATCTAATTTGATTGCTGCAATTGCCACCTTTTATTTGGACATGACAACTTTAGCTATTGTCAAATTATTTATATTTTCGTTTATTTGAAATGCAATGGTCGCAGAACTTACTGGTGTTTTTCTATGTCCTAATTGTAAATAAATTTTATTCAACAATCCTCACTGTGATACGATTTTTCTCATCGTCATTTAAATTTTACTTTAAAGTTTTGTGTTTGCTTGTTTAGTCAATTATTTATTGATATATTATTTTACCCATTGATATTTTCTTTACATCACATAAATGATTCCTCACATCTAAACTTCGCAATACACTAGTTCAGTTACCTATACACCGGTAAGTTTGCTGCAAAAGTGTCCTCAGAGACTCCGTGTGGTGAGGACGTGCGTTGCGCTAGCTCCGAAACGAAGTGCCTAACGCTAGAAAGAATGTAATCCTAACCTGAATGGGTACACACTCTCGCCATGAGGATTCAAATGTAACTTAAACACGCAACAAATAAAAAATCATCAAACTAAGTGTAAAATATTCCCTCGAAAAGTGTGAAAGTGCTCATCCCTCGCGTACACAAGGAAACGAACTCTCTCAATCTACGAGATAGGGCCCAAGAAGCAACGCAACAACAGCTGCAGCAACAATAACAGCAGTGAGTTTCAGCCGAAGTTTGGTCAATATCCTGATGTGTCTAGCCTAACGAAAGACGGCAAAGAAGTGGTTTCTGTCCTAATAAAATACTTCGACTCAGTGATGACAAATTTTAAGAGTGATATTGATAAAGTGCCAATTGAAATAAGTCACCTTAAAACACTAGTTGAAACAATAGCGGGAAAAAAAGCAGAGCACAAGAAAACTCTCGAAAAACAGAATGAGAAAATAGGTAGCTTAGCCTTTCGTCTCGACCAGTAGGAAAAAAGTGATCAGCGCCGAGACATTGAAGACAAAAAATGTACTCTCGTCATTTCTGGAAAGGATCTACCGCAATCACACTCGAACTAAATCTGCAAGGAAACCGTCTGCAAGCTCCTGAAGGACAATATCAACATTGACCTCTGCGACACTGACATCACATCAGCTAACAGAATGGGAAAAAAACAGTAACTGGGAACGAAGATCGAAGAAACATTGCATTTGAACTGAAACATCACAAGAAACGTGAAATTCTCACCGCCTGCCGAGAAAAGAAACCAAAGTTTTTTATAAATCAATACTTCATACCTTCACGAGCTAACGCTATGTACATCCTTCGAATGGCCAAAAGGAAATTCCCGGATAAAATTGGAATACCGAGAACACAGGACGGAAACATCTTCGTATCTAACCCCGGAAACACAGATTCAAGACGCCTTCAGATCAAAACCCCGGAAGACCTCGAGAAATACCTGATGCAACAACTGAACATGTCATCAAAATAGGTCATGGGTGACTAGACTGAAAAATGTATAACAGATGTGTGTGTAAACATTTATGACATCTGTGTCTGACATTTTGTAACAACGCAATCAGTAATTTTTCACCTACTAATATTACTGTGAATTCATCTTCATTTACCACTACAGTTATTATTACGCGTAAACCATATTAGCTGATTGTATCATTGTCGTCATAATCTTTAAAACTTATTACCTGTTGTATGTGAACTTGTGAGAACGCCCTAAGCAATCTGTTTGCACCAATGTTGTGATATCGAACTCCAATATAATTCGCTCATGGACTGAGTTTGTGTGTACTCACGAAATCGCGCTAGATTTTTTTCCACTCTATTCTCTCTTACTTAATAAGCTACTTTTTAGACAGGAATATCCCTTTAAGCTTGACTCTGTACTTCGTTTCTTTTTTTTAAGCTATATAGCACCTACTTCTTACTGTTTACTTATTTTAAATGACTGATCACGCTGATATACTATAAGAAATCGACCCGGATCTCAATCATTTGAACAGGTTATATCCAAACCTAAACGACTCGCACGACTGGAGGTATACTAAGATATCAAAATTCAACGAAACTATACAAATAACTCGCCATGACTTTGCACTCGTTTGTTGGAACTGTAGGTCACTCTATCCAAAATTGGAACAGATACAATGTACTATTACTGAACTTAAATATAACCAAGACGTGATTAGCTTCACCGAAAGCTGGCTAGATGACTCGACCAAAGACATGAAAGACTCGACATGAATCGAATCGAAAATTATCATAGTTACCATTCGCTACGAAAAAACCAGCGAGGTGGAGGCGTCAGCACATATATATCTAACCACATAGACTCGAGAATCATAGCAAATGCATCAATGAATCAGGATCATATAGAATCACTCTTCGTAGAACTGTCTAGAGATGGTAAACGCATTGTGCTTGGAACGGTGTATAGGCCTCCCACAGCCTGTCCTATATCCTTCCTAAATGAGCTAAATCGTATCATTTCTCAGTTCAACAGGTCCTTATAGAATGACATAATAATATGCGGTGACTGCAATTATGATCTACTGAAACATGAAGGCTATGAACCAATCTCTAATTTCCTAACAGCCATTCAGTCTCAATCTTTCCTTCCGATCATCACAAAGCCAACACGAATAACCTCTGAGTCTGCTTCGCTGCTTGACAATATCTTTATGACAGACCCAAGTGATTTTCTTTCTGGAATCATTACTTCTGACTTATCAGATCATTTTCCAGTTTTTCTTGTTAAGAAAAATGTCTAGGCTATATTGCTTGCACCAAGCCACGGGCTGAAACTTACTCATATCGTTAAGTAAGCGAGTCAAATTTAGAGGAAATGCGCACCGTTCTAGAAGAATCAATACCAACGTTGCATATCTCTCAACACAATAATGCAACGAACATTGATGAAGCAGTAGTACAGTTGACTGAAACTATAATGGTCACATACAATCAGTGTTGCCCAATTGTAACTCGTACAGTTACCCCAAAAAATAAACAAAAACCTTGAATTACTGGATATATCGTGATAAATATAAAAAACGTCAAGCGTACCTAACCCTCCTTTACGAAGGGCGAATATCTCGAGAAACATATAACCGATTCAGAAACTATGTGACAAATCAGATAAGGACATCAAAAAAAAAGCTACTTTAAGCGCAAGTTTACTCAATTTGAAGCAGATGTTAACATGACTTGGCACCTCCTTAACTCTTGCTGTAAACCGAATAACGCCGATAAAAAGAAAATTGAACATGTTGTCCACGATAATGTTGCATACCAAGGGAAGAAAGAAATTGCTAATCTCTTATACAATTTCTTCGTGAACGTATGGAAAACTATAGCTGATAGTATTCCAAGTGAACCTACTGATCACCTGGAATACATGGAACATATTCGAGAACACAACTCCTTTTTCTTTACGCCTACCAACTCTTCCGATGTAATTGCGTGCATAAGCAACCTAAAAAATAAATCGAGTGGGTTACAAACGTTTCCGACAAAAGTACTTAAAATTATTGCTGATATTGTAGCCCCACTGATAGCCAATCTTATTAACCCGTCTCTATTACTGGGCACTTTCCCGAACTCCCTCAAAGTTGCTAGAGTAACCCCAACCTTCAAAAATGGTGAAAAAAACTGTGTAGACAATTATCAACCTATCTCCGTACTTCCAATTATAAGCAAAGTATTCGAAAAAATTGTGTATAAAAAAGTCTACTCTTATTTAGAACAAAAATCATTTCTATACGATAAACAATACGGCTTTCGCTCAAAAAAATCAACAACACAGGCTATATTGAATCATTTACAATTCCCTTATTCTAATATAGATGAACGAAAGCCTGTCTTCTCTGTATTTCTTGACTTTCGAAAAGCATTCGATTGTGTGGACCATAAAATATTACTCTCAAAACTACACTGTTATAGCATTCGAGGGATTGCCCAAGATTGGTTCATATCATACCTAACAAATCGGAAACAATACGTTGTCATTGACGACGTAAAATCGGACCCACAGACAATTAGCCATGGAGTTCCACAAGGATCTGTTCTTGGGCCTCTCCTATTTCTGATTTTCATCAATGGTATTATTAAATCTACATACATCATTCTTCAAATTCATACTTTTGGCCGATGACAGTACGCTTTCTGCGGTCCTCCCGAACCAAAATCCCGCTATGATTGCGGAGAGTATAAATAATGAACTTCATAAGGTTTCATTGTGGCTTAAAGCTAATAAAATAAACCTTAATATCGATAAAACGAAATATATTACATTTTCATGCAAGAAAAATTTATCAATTCCGCGCATCAAAATTGGCGAAGGGGAAATCGAAGAAACCAACTCATGTAAGTTTCTGGGCATCATAATAGGTAAACATCTGACCTTCAAAGAGCACATCGCTTATATTAGCACTAAATTATCAAAATCCATCGGAATCCTAAATAAAGTTAAAAATTTCCTGCCTGAAGCAGCTTTACAAATGCTCTACCAAACGCTCATTTATCCATTCTTGCAATACGGAATAGAAGCATGGCACGGAACTGATAAAAATACAACCAACAAAATTTTTACTCGGCAAAAAAAAGTTATCAGAGCGGTAAAGAACCTGGAATATAATGCTCACACAAATGATTCGTTCAAAAATTTACAAATACTTAAACTTTCGGATCTCTATAATGTCTCCATTTGTAATTTCATTTAGAAAACATTAACAAATGATGGCGACAATAGCCTAAAACAATTATTAACTGCGCAAACTGGTCATCACGACCGTTTAACCCGAAATAGAAGTAAATTCATGCTTCCTTATTATTCAAAGGCCCGGTCGCAACGCAGTATCATCTTCATTGGAACTAAAACTTGGAACTCAATACCTGCGGAGATCCGTGAAAGTAATTCTTACAAGGTATTCAAAAGACATCTTGAGTCTCACTTCCTATCAGAATACTAGTCGTTTAAGATCATCTAGTCACATCTTGCCTCCTCATATCTGGTCCTGTAATGTAATTTGCCAAGTGTAAGACAACCGATTTTCAGTCTGTTCTTAAGTCGTTTTATTGAATATGTTGTTAAATATAGCCGATTTGACCTATACTGTAAAATACAGCATCATATATCTAATTAATTATCTCTTCGATCAGTCTCGGGCGGAACTAGCTCAAGTGGATTAGGTTAAACATTATTGTACAAGTTAGAATAACGTGATGGTAGGATGCCCTAGAAGTCGCTGAACTTGTTCGGTACCACAAGTAGCTATACTCTATTTCGACCATTGTACTAGACTTAAGAAACATTCTACCTCTGTATCTCCTGTGGTAAATAAATTGTTTAAATTTTTTAAATTGTTTAACATGCATAAATTAACTCTTAGGCCGCAACGTGCGCCGCCTGTGTGCACAGAGGGAATTTTCATTATGCTGCTGACAGACCAATAGTCACCGACTCAATTTTCATATCCACGTAATCAAAGCTAGATAAAGGCACGATCCACTTAATGTTTGTTATTTTTAAAATAGCTTATAACAATTGACTTTAAATTTGAGTAGACTGTTGAGCGTCAGTTTAACCCATTGTGGTCAATATGTTAATCAGGAATATAACTTCTATATTTGGGTGGAATGGAGAGTATTTCTCATCATTTTGACCTAACTTCTAGGAATGGTTGCCAATTGATTTCACAAATATCTTAACGTAAAAATGCGTTTCTTGCAATCCTATTAATATTTATTCCAATGCGTCCGATGTCCACAAATAGATGTACATCAGTAGAAAGCATTTTCGACTTTATTTTGATAACTCTGAAGTGTGCTCAAAGCCTCAAGCTTAAACCGTTGCATACCGTAATTTATCAATTTACGAATCATTTTAACACCAGTAAGCCTTGTACTACTACTATTACATTTTACGTGCTGTATTAGCTTGTAGTGACAGCGCCTACTTTTCACAGACTCCGAGGACAAGCGTCCAACGCCAGTGAGCCTAGCGAACGAATGGCTGCTCTTCACGAGGGAGGAGCGGATGGCCTTGTACCAGTACGCTCTGCAGCACACCCGGCCGCCTCCTTCGCCTCCCGAGCTCAAACTTCAGGTTAATAACTTCGATTTTACCTCGTTATTGAGGTTAAAGGTTGAAATACCGAGTTTGAAATGTGTGAGGTTTAACGTTGAAATACCGAGTTTGAAATGTGTGAGGTTTAACGTTGAAATGCCGAGTTTGAAATGAGTGAGGTTAAAGTTTGAAATACCGAGTTTGAAATGTGTGAGGTTTAACGTTGAAATACCGAGTTTGAAATGTGTGAGGTTTAACGTTGAAATGCCGAGTTTGAAATGTGTGAGGCTTAACGTTGAAATCCCGAGTTTGAAACATGTGAGGTTTAACGTTGAAATGCCGAGTTTGATATGTGTGAGGTTTGACGTTGAAATATTGAATTTAAAATGAATGCACAGTGGCTTTGCAGATAGAAGTGATATATTTTATCATACGAAAACAGCACGAATTAGTTCTACACAGAGGGCGTAACCTCGAACTGCGATGCAAATTAAGAGGAGCAAGAGTTTCAAAATTTATTTACTAAAACTGAACTTTACTTCTGACCTCGTTCGTCATCGAAGAAATTGTTGTCATTCTAAATCAAAATTAGAGCTATATTTAAACTAAAAGTTCAGAACATTCCAACACTTTCTTGATCGAGTAAGACTTGTGGGATAAAATTATGCCATGCAAAGTGCAAACAGTTCCGCCTCAACGCGACCCTTCACTGATGTGTATGCTCTGCTCCAATAATAATAACCGCTGTTGGAATTTTTTAGGTCTTATTTCTAGAGAAATGTTTTGTTTTTAATAGTCTACGTTGCTCAAATGGAAATTTTAACGGAGCAAAGGTTTTTATTGTCAGTAAGGTAATGATATTTATGTCAATAATTTATATAATTGCGAAAATCGTGGTTTGAATTTTTAAAAAAATTATAAAGAAATCAACCGCGTGATAAATATCTTGTTTCACTCGATACATGTCGTTTTTCAAATCAAAACAAATTCATTTGGTGATGTAATCCTATCGTAATGGTTATCTGAGGCCATCACGTATAGCTTTATTGCATAATTGGGCGGCCGAATAGGACGCTATGGTATGCGACCTGCATTCTCTTAGCTCTGTTATTGTATTCTTGAAAAGGGTAAAGTGCAAAGATATCTGCGTACTACGCCTAATCTTCTCCACTGCCAAAGGAGGTTGTCTTTCTGCGTATATCACGGGGAGTTGTCTTACCTCGGGGATGAACAGCATTTCTGAGTCACACTCAGGGGGTATGCTGATGTGTTCGTCCTGGTCAGTGTATCGTTGAGAACTAGAGCTCTTCATTGGTAACACTAAATACCCATCACCAAATGCAGCAACACTTATTAAGGAAGGGAATCTGTTCTAGGCTTATGTTTGATGAAATTAAAGCCTAATTTTTTCATTTTTCTAATCAAGGCAGCCTCTCACTCGTAAAGAGAGGCTGATGTACCGTGGATCTGATTTCCGAGAACTACGAATGTCTTCATTTTTACCTTTAATTCTTTGACATTTTTGGTGTCAGTCAAGATGCTTTTTTTACCGTCCTAGGGAATTTTGCCAGCCAAAATACTATTGGAGTGTAAAACTCGTGTCCGCTATGGTCCCTAGAATTTTATGCTCATTAGATGCGGCTTGAATGAATTATCACACAGCTGTGATCCTTGTCTTGAAGAAACGAAGGTTAAGCCTTGAATGAATTAATCGATGAATGGATTAATAAGTATAGTTGTTAAATTATTCAAGGAATGCGAATTAGAAGTGTTAAAATTGTTCAAATTTCATCAAACCTTGAAGCATTCACCGTGTTTCCGCGGTTGTTAACGGTTGGTTTGTTTATGTTGTAGTTGCAGAATAGGAAAATCAATTTTCTGCTCGAATTCACTGCTATCCTTCAAATAATTTTGAAAAAAACAATGCACGATGACATTTCACTTCGTATGATAACAGTTATTCTTTAAAGGGTCGCGAAAAAGGTGAAATGTTCTTTCATTTACAGCGGAACGTGAACGAGCAATTTAACTATTGGTACACATATGGTCCAATACGAGGAGAACATGTTAAGCTGATGGGGGATTGAGTAAGATAATAGTTATAAATCACCTATTTTTTATTTTTTCTAAACCTTCTGCCATTGTAGAAGCTTTTTTAAACAGCCACACTCGGATATTGCTGTAACATGTTGTGTACTTTAAATTGTATAGCATGTCTTCGGCAGTCATGTTTTCTACAACCCTTTCCTTCCCAAGGCTTTAATTGTTAAGGAAAAAATTTTCTAATGTAATTTCAGTCATTACCCTGAAATATCAGCAAATTACCCAAGCACGTTTTTTTTCTGCATAAGTAGGTGCTTAATTCCTTTTCAACACGTTGACTACGATTGCGCATGTTGTAAGATGATTTGGTTAGGTTGTAAATATCAAACTGGTAAAATCGATTTATTTGCTTGAATAAGTTTCCGTTCTTTGTAAAAAATGTACAAAATGTAAGATCTTAATAATATTTTCACGGTATGATAGAATTCCTTCAAAAAAGGTCGCTAAATGGTTAGAAATGTTATACATATACATTAGTGGGTATATGAACAATTTACCTACTGGTACACCATTGTCCCACTACGTTGTAAAAGTGTTGAATTGAAAAAAATTATGCTTTAAAAATGTATGCTTCGACGTCAAAACAATGGCCGAAAAATCTGAGAAAATATATCAATTTAGTTACTTAATTGTATCTGTAAATGCATGTACGTTTGAAAAACTTGCTCAAGTTAAATAAAAAAGGTATCAAATGTATGGCATAGACCATGAAGCTTACATTGAGTGGATATCAATAGTAAATTGCACGTGGCAAACTTACGGAGTGTCTAAAAACATAGTTGCAGGAATATTATCAATTACCCTAATGTTGGTCATTCACTTCAAATTATTTTCCTGCTAGCTGAATTACCCTGAAATTTTGTCAATTTCCCTAAGCTGTAAGCACTAGCCATCTGGGAACTGGAGTTCCCGTAGGGAAGCAAAGGGTTAAGCAAATACTGTGACTTGACTTTATGCTCATTCCACATCCTTGAAACAGAAATTCATCTTTTTCTTATAACATTCACGTAGCTGTGACAACTTCAGTTACTGAAGGGAAAATTATGCTCTAAAAAAATCGTCAATTTAAGGCTTGTTTCACATAATATCGTCTGATTATGAAGTCAATATCGTGGAACTATCATCTCTATCAAGACACGAATCATTCTAAAGCATTTGTTTTGAGATTGAGACATTTTGTATTCATAATGCAGTGCGCTGGTCTGAGTCGAAATCATTTCAAAAGATCAGCGCTGGCCATGATTAAACTAAAACAGGTGGTCACGTCAAAAACCTGATTGAAAAATTTAAAAAGAAGTAAAATGAATATTGTGTTCACTACCAGCTCGACAGCGAGACAGAGGTCAGCGGTGACGCTGAGGCAGCCCTTCGTAAAGGGGTATTTACACTAGGGGACATTTCGGCCGTGAGGCGCAACACGTGTGTACGAGGCTCATCACTGAGGCTCATATTTGTGTGTGTGTGTGTATACGAAGTTCCCTATTCGCCCTGATCGAATTCGTGAGGCGCGTCACACGAGAGCCTCGCAACTCTAGACCGGTCAGTGTGCAGTTAGAAGTAATTAGGTGAGGTATTGCTCCTCGTTCATCAATTAGGGCTGATGCAACACTGCCGCGAGAAACTACAATGCTTTTAATTATAATTTACTGAGCCATTAAATGCCTTTGGCGGACTAAAAGCTGCGAATGTAAGGAGGTTGCTTTCCTTTATATTTTTATGAAAATGAACGAATACAGTAAAATTTCACTCATGCAAATAAAAAAGATATTACGCAGCCTACGATGCAGCAACAATATTCAGAGAAGCTCGTTGACTACAATCCATCTCTCATTGCAGCTGGCCACACCCTGACTGCCCTGGTTTTCAGCAGCGCGCGCTCTATTTCTAGTTTAAACGCTCATGGCTCCAGTGAAGCTCCACACGAAGCGTATACACGTGAGCCTGCAGTAAAATGTATAACAGTGTAAACAGGGCTTAAGCAGCAACGCGACCTGCGACGCCGCAGGCAGGCCTACGGGACCGCGGCGACGGGGAGCAAAACTCTCACTGAGGTACTCTCTTTCCGTCTTCCGTCTTCTGCCCGCTCATTCTGTTCAATTTTCCAGCTCAATTCTTGAAGCCTAGTGTGGACCTGTTTTCCAGCCCACGCTGCGTTACATACACAAGTGAATGCGTTCGGCTCCACTTTCTTTACTGAATTAAAGTGTACCTCATACTAACATAATAAATACAAAATATAAAAATCCTCATTTGCCGATGTTCTACTACAATCATCTATTCATGCCTATCTGTCGATACTATAAATACTATCGACTTCGAACGTTGAGTACATGTATTCCTTTATATCTTATTCGGTCCATTACCGGAGTGGTGAACAATTGCTGTGTGTATGCTCACGTTTCACACATGCTTTTATTTTTCATAACCCGAGACAATAGTGAGAGACAATTCAACATAAACAAGGAAAGTAACCACAGAAGGAGATACCATGAGGTTTCAAAACATTCACGCGTGTAGTCCATCAAGTTTTGTCTAAATTTAGCAGCCATTCCTACGAGTGGTTTAGCATGAATCAGCGTACTAAGTAGACAAAGGGCTTGTTGAGATCCAACTTCAGTATATATATTTATACATATATATAGGTTGTCGCAGTCACCCATTAAACTATTTCCATCCCGTTTTCCATGTTCATGTGTAAGCCTCATGTGGAGAGCAATCGAGCTCGTTCTTCTTGCTCTTGCCGCCGTGCCCGACGGACGTACAATACATGTAGTTCCTAGTTTAACTGTTGTGTTTCTCTACCCCACACCTCATACTTACAATCGTTGCCGTACTCCATTATTCCAAGATGGAAAGAGGCCTCTCTGGTCCAACAGGTTATGTGCCCAGTAACCTAAATTTTGATGGCAATGACGAAAGGTATGAGTTGTGGGAAGTGAAATTTCGGGCCTACCTAGACTTGAAGTCGTTGGATGCCGTCCTTGAGGGCGAAGAATCAAGTCTGGATGTTGAGAAGAATAAGAAAGTTTTCTCCGAGCTTGTACAAAGGCTCGATGATAAAAGTCTCTCGTTGATTATCAGAGACGCCTATGGAGATGGAAAAAAATCCATGAAGATTCTGCGTGATCATTACCTCGGCAGCAGTAAACCGAAAATTATTTCTCTGTATTGCGAGTTGGCCGCGCTGAAGAGGAAAAATGGCGAGACGGTAACCGACTATTTGCTGAGGGCGGAGACAACTGCATCCTACCTGAAGAAAGCCGGCGAAAATATCAGCGATGGACTGATAATCGCCATGATTATCAGGGGATTGCCAGCTGCCTACAACGCTTTTTCTACCGTCATCACGCAAAGTGACAGTAAAGAAATGGACTTCATGAAATTCAAATCGGCTCTCAAGAGTGAAGAGGAAACGAATAAAACCCGGCAAGGCCACAGTGAAAGTGAGGAAAGCGTCATGAAAGTGAAAGACACTAAAATTGCTTGTTACTTATGTGGTAAGTCAGGTCACAAGAAATTTGAGTGTAAATACTACAAAAGTGCAAAGAAAAATCGGTGGTGTTCTATTTGTAAAAGTGCATCTCATGATACTAATTTTTGCCGAAGAAAAGATACCGCGAAAGCGATGGCTACTGATAGCAAAGATGATACTCAGCAAATCGGAAACAATACGTTGTCATTGACGACGCAAAATCAGACCCACAGACAATTAGCCATGGAGTTCCACAAGGATCTGTCCTTGGGCCTCTCCTATTTCTAATTTTTATCGATGATATCATTAAATCTACATCATTCTTCAAATTCATACTTTTTGCCGATGACAGTACCCTTTCTGCGGTCCTTCCAGACCAAAATCTCGCTAGGATGGCGGAGCGTATAAATAATGAACTTCATAAGGTTTCATTGTGGCTTAAAGCTAATAACATAAGCCTTAATATCGATAAAACAAAATATATTACATTCTCATACAAGAAAAACATATCTCTCCCACGCATTCAAATTGGCGAAGGTGAAATCGAAGAAACCAACTCAAGTAAATTCCTGGGCATCATAATAGACAAACATCTAACCTTTAAAGAGCACATCGCTCATATTAGTTCTAAATTATCAAAATCTATCGGAATCCTAAATGAAGTTAAAAATTTCCTGCCTGAAACAGCCTTACAAATGCTCTACCGAACGCTCATTTCACCATACTTGCAATACGGAATAGAAGCATGGCACGGAACTGATAAAAATAAAACCAACAAAATTTTTACCCTGCAAAAAAGAGCCATAAGAGCGGTAAAGAATCTGGAATATAATGTTCACACAAATGACTCATTCAAAAATTTACGAATACTTTAAGCTCTCGGATCTCTACAAAATCTCCATTTGCAATTTCACTTACAAAACATTGACAAATGATGGTGACAATAGCCTAAAACAACTATTAACTGCGCAAACTAGTCATCACGACCATTTAACCCGAAATAGAAGTAAATTCATGCTTCCTTATTACTCAAAGGCTCGCTCACAACACAGTATCCTCTCCGTTGGAACTAAAACTTGGAACTCAATACCTGCGGAGATCCCTGAAAGTAATTCTTATAAGGTATTCAAAAAAAATCTTGAGTCTCACTTCCTATCAGATTACTAGTCGTGTGAGATCACAGTCAAACCTTGTCCCCTACATAACTGGTCCTAATAATGTAATTTGCCTTGATTAATTTCGCCGATCTTCAGTCTGTTCTTGAATCGTTTGTTGAATATACTGTTAAATCTAGTCCATATGAACTGTATTGTGAAATGAAGTATCTAATTTCGAGGTGATTATCTCATTGATCAGTCTAATGCGTCTCTAGTTTAAGTGAATTAGGTTAAACATTATTGTACTCCTAAGACTAACCTTGATGGTAGGATGCCCTAGAAGTCACTGAACTTATTCGGGCCCACAGGTAGCTATACTCAAATTTGACCATTGTACTAGACT
Organism: Morinoia aosen; assembly: GCA_030386875.1. Taxonomy (NCBI): domain Eukaryota; kingdom Metazoa; phylum Arthropoda; class Malacostraca; order Amphipoda; family Talitridae; genus Morinoia; species Morinoia aosen. The sequence goes on along the minus strand of CM059556.1, from coordinate 2,971,732 downwards.
TAAGAAACATTTTATCTCTGTATCACCTGTGGTAAATAAATTGTTTGTTTAAATTGTTTAAAATGTGAAAAGCTCTTATTGTCTTAGAGTATCAACAGACTCAGAAAGTGCTTCTGTTGTAGACAGTGCAAAGTTTCTGGTGGATTGTGGAGCTACTGCTCACATTATTTGTGATAAATCTAAGTTTGTATCTTTAGATAAAAGTTTTGATCCTAGTAAGCATTTCATTGAATTAGCTGATGGTTCTAGAATGAACAATATTGTAGATTGTAAAGGCGATGCGAGAATTACCCTGACTGATGCCAAAAATAGGAAACACAATGTTCTTTTAAAAAATGTTCTTTGTATTCCTAGTTTTAAGCAGAATATTTTCTCTGTCCAGGCTGCTATTGATCAAGGTGCATCATTTAATTTCAATCAAAATGGTCCAAAGTTGTTTGATTCAGATGGGAATGCGTTTAATATTAAAAAATGTGGTACGCTGTATTATTTAAATTCTGTAAGCTCTGTCGAATCTGTTAATGCTGTTGGTGAACACATTCTAGAGGAGTGGCACAATATTCTTGGGCATTGTAATGTAAAAGATGTGTTGAGCCTAGAAGGTATTACTAAGGGAATGAAAATTACTAACAAGCATAATTTCGATTGTGAGATCTGTATCCAGGGTAAAATGTGTCAGTATAGAAACAGAGACCCTGATGAAAAATCAAGAAAACCTTTAGAGCTAGTCCATGGTGACCTAGCTGGACTTATAAGCCCAACCTCTTTTGAAAATTCCATGTATGTCATGTCTTTTGTGGATGATTTTTCAGACCTTATTTTTGTGTATTTCCTAAAAAGCAAAAATAACTCTGTTGGAGCATTTAAGAAATTCTTGGCTGATTCTGCTCCATTTGGCTCTGTAAAGCGTTTAAGAACGGATAATGGCACAGAGTATTCTTCAAACTTGTTCAAAGCTGTTGTTACGGAGAATGAAATAAAACACGAATTTTCAGCTCCGTACTCTCCCCATCAGAATGGGACTGCTGAGAGATCTTGGAGATCATTGTTTGAGATGGCTAGGTTTTTGTTGCTACATGCAAATTTGCCAAAAGAATTGTGGAATCATGCTGTCAGAACAGCTGCTTACATTAGAAATAGGAGTTTCAACAAAAGGACAGGCAAAACTCCTTTTGAGATGTTCACGAACAAAAAACCTGACCTCTCCAATATGCACATTTTTGGTTCAAAGTGTTTTGCCATGGTTCAGAACCCAGGAAAGCTTGACCCAAGGTCAGAGCAGGGTATTTTTGTAGGACATGATCCGTGCAGCCCTGCTTACATGATTTATTTCCCTGAAACTCGTCAAATAAAAAGAGTCAGATGTGTCACATTCTGTGATAAAATTTCTAGAAATGTGGTGGGTGAGGATGAGTTCATTGCTGTAGATAACCCTGCTGAGCTAAAACAAAGTGAGAAAGCTGACATGGCTGAGGCTGAGTTGAAACCTGGGACTGTCCCAGAAGTGATTCAAAATGAAACTCATTTAGATGCAGAGCCCACTAGAAGATTTCCTTTGAGAGAAAAGAAGCCTCCAGCTTATTTAAAAGATTATGTTGACCCAGATGAATTGGATATCACTAATAATTTTGTTGATTATTGCTACAGAGTGAGCAGTATCCCTAAGTTTTACTCCGAGGCAATTTCATCCCCATATTCTGTTGCATGGCAGAAGGCAATGAGCGATGAGATGGCTGCACTAGCCGATAATGAGACGCACGAACTTGTTGAAAGGCCAAAAGATAGATCTGTTATTAGGGGACGATGGGTTTATAGTGTTAAATCAGGTCCCAACGATCAGGAAACTTTCAAAGCTAGTTGTGTAGCCAAGGGATATTCCCAAGTAGCTGATGTAGACTTTAAAGAAACTTTTTCCCCAACAGCACGTTTAACTTCAGTTAGAATGCTAATGGATATTGCGGTGCAAAAGTCATACATTGTGCACCAGATGGATGTGTGCACAGCTGATCTTCATGCAAAAATAGACAGTGATGTTTTAGTAGAACAGCCTGAGGGATTTGTTGAACTTGACAAAAATGGAGAGAAGTTAGTCTGCAAACTCAAAAAATCTTTGTATGGCTTAAAGCAAAGTGGCCGTAACTGGAACAACCTCTTGCATCATTTTCTTGTTGAACAAAATTTTGCTCAATCTCTTAGTGATACTTGTGTCTATGTAAGGGAAAGCGAATCTGGAAAAGTGATTATTATTGTTTGGGTTGATGATTTAATTTTGACCTCTTCTAACGCTGTTGTATTGAGTGAAGGCAAGTGTTCATTGTCAAATAAATTCAAAATGAAAGATCTTGGACAAATTTCATGTCTTTTAGGCATTGAATTTGATGTGAAGCATGACTCAATTGAGACGAAACAGTCAAAGTATGTTGATAAAATTTTGTCAAAATTTATGATGTCTGATTGTAAGCCTAAGTCTATTCCATGTGATCCCAGTGCCAACAAGCTTGATGTAAGCTTTGATTCTAGGAATTTGTGCGATCCAAAACTGTTCCGTGAGATAGTTGGCAGCCTGATCTACTTGATGACTTGTACTAGGTCTGATATTTACTATGTTGTTACATTACTGTCACAACATTCAACTTGTCCAACAAATGCTCATCTGAATTTGTGTAAATTTTTGTTCAAGTATCATAAAGGTACTATTTCATATGGTTTGAAATTTGTGAAATCCGAGAACCCCGTGCAAATTACTGGTTTCTCTGACTCTGACTGGGGTGGATCCTCTGACCGGAAGAGCATATCAGGATATGTGTTTAAGTCATCTAGCAACAGTTCACTGATATCTTGGAAGTCCAAGAAACAAAATATTGTTGCTCTTTCAAGCTGCGAAGCTGAGTATGTTGCCCTGACTTATGCTGTGCTACTACGAAAAGCTATGAACAATTGGGGAGGAATAGAGAAATCAAGCGGCCGAGAGCATTTAATGAAAATTAGGTACAAGCACGACATTTCTTTCGACAGAAATGAGATTACGTGCTGATGTTGGTAAAAATGCTTCAGCCGGCCACGAATTTCGGAGAAGACCAAAGCGGCGCAGTCTTCTCCCACCAACTGCTGTTTAACGTTACCTGGCGAAGTTAAGAGTATGTTAGCTTTAGTATATTGAAAGGTACGAAACCTAGTCAGAGGGCGAAAGCCCGAACTATAATAATAGGGCGAAAGCCCGAACTGTAATAATAGGGCGAAAGCCCTAACTGTAATAATAGGGCGAAAGCCCGAACTGTAATAATAGGGCGAAAGCCCGAGCTGTAATAATAGAACGAAAGCCCGAACTGTAATAATAGGGCGAAAGCCCGAACTGTAATAATAGGGCGAAAGCCCGAACTGTAATAATAGGGCGAAAGCCCGAACTGCAATAATAGGGCGAAAGCCCGAACTGTAATAATAGGGCGAAAGCCCGAACTGTAATAATAGGGCGAAAGCCCGAACTGTAATAATAGGGCGAAAGCCCGAACTGTAATAATAGGGCGAAAGCCCGAACTGTAATAATAGGGCAAAAGCCCGAACTGTAATAATAGGGCGAAAGCCCGAACTGTAATAATAGGGCGAAAGCCCGAACTGTAATAATAGGGCGAAAGCCCGAACTGTAATAATAGGGCGAAAGCCCGAACTGTAATAATAGGGCGAAAGCCCGAACTGTAATAATAGGGCGAAAGCCCGAACTGCAATAATAGGGCGAAAGCCCGAACTGTAATAATAGGGCGAAAGCCCGAACTGTAATAATAGGGCGAAAGCCCGAACTGTAATAATAGGGCGAAAGCCCGAACTGTAATAATAGGGTGAAAGCCCGAACTGTAATAATAGGGCGAAAGCCCGAACTGTAATAATAGGGCGAAAGCCCGAACTGTAATAATAGGGCGAAAGCCCGAACTGTAATAATAGGGCAAAAGCCCGAACTGTAATAATAGGGCGAAAGTCCGAACTGTAATAATAGGGCGAAAGCCCGAACTGTAATAATAGGGCGAAAGCCCGAACTGTAATAATAGGGCGAAAGCCCGAACTGTAATAATAGGGCGAAAGCCCGAACTGTAATAATAGGGCGAAAGCCCGAACTGTAATAATAGGGCGAAAGCCCGAACTGTAATAATAGGGCGAAAGCCCGAAATGTAATGTTCCGGCCTTTTCAGATACAGGTCGTAACTAAACGCGAATGAGGTTCGGGAGTGGCGATGCAGCAACGTGGTTATCGTTTATTGATACTTCAGAGTTGACACAGGCTTCGTAATTGGAAAAGAATCTGTTAGATTGGACGTCGCGCTTCCGCTAATGAACAGCGACGACCCTTACTAAGTGCTACCTCTACGGCAGGCCACCGCTAGTGAACGGCGATGTCTCTTGCCGATTCTATTTATATACTCGGCGGGCGCACATAATGCTCCCCCCAAACATAAAATTCTTTATTACAATAAAAAATTTTTTAAAACGTTATTCAATTAAATTTGCTTTACCCTTGACTATCAATTAATCTTACAATCCGTCAAGTTACTGCGAACAGATCAGAACGTATGACACAAAATGCTTCCGAATTATGAACGGGGTAGGCATGTATGGCTTTTTCTGTCTTTAGCAAATATAAAATCAACCAAATTCAACGGTAATCCTACATCTCGTTGAACATTATTAGTTTCAATTCAATACTTGGTTTATTATCCAAAACCAACTAATTAATCACTCTTCCCACTTAGCTTCAAGCAAATTATTTATCAATTTATTCTTATTAATGCAATTCAAATTCAATTCAATTAATGCAATACAATAATGGATACACCACAAAATTTTTATTAACTTATCGCAATCAAAAATCAAATCACGTACGTAATAAATCATCTCCATAAGGTACACTTTTTTGAACAAACTGGACACATACCGCCAAATCGAGAAACAAACATTGTAATGAAAACGAAAAATCTAGAAGTAAAAATCCATCATAAATCTATATTACCTAAAGATATAGAATATAAGTTGATATACGCAAAACAATACATTACATTACTACAAATGGCAAGTTCAAATCGCAAGTCCTACGATTCAAATTAACTTATTTCAATTCAACTAAAGGAAATATTGAAAGTAAATTAAATACAATAATCAACAAATGAACTAATTCAATTCAACCAATCTACAAGCGTGCAATTTGGTTTTTAATCGCAATATAAATAATTCGTCTCCTTATCTCGCGGGAAACATGAACGAAACATTTCTATAGGGCGAGTGAAACAACATCAAGGGTTATAATTAACGACACCAATAATCCGTATAAAATAGAAATATTCTAAGACATGGAAAATAGAAATATTCAGTCGTCTCCATCTTGTAGGGACGTGCACGTGGATTCTGTGCGTGAGCGTGTTCCCATTTTTCAAAGTTTCAAGGAACACCATCGGTGATGAGAGCACAGCGTTGAGGTACGAATGGTTTGTCATGTTAATATGAATGTGGAAATCTAGCGTCGTAATGTTATGCGCTAACTTGAGGTGGAAGTGTAAGTATTTGCCTAGGACTATTACTGATTTCCTTCCAAGCGGTTCGACGCAAAGCTACGTCTTCACCACTTAGTCGTCCCATGACTTTGTTGAGATCTCTTTTAATATAAATAATCATTACAGTAATCATAATCGTGATTGACGTGTAAATGAGCAACAGTATGTCACTCAATTGATCAGGAATGAGGTCGACTCTCGTCTCCTCTGTGTGGCGGATGAGTTCATCCGAAATCTGACCATTATTTGCTTTAATTGCAGTTAAAATGGCGTCCACATTAACATTTGATACTTTGTTACCCATCTTAGCGGGCCACAAAGCGACTATCAGCGCAGGGATTAAAATGTTTGAAGACGTTGAGGTGCTTATTAAGTAAGTAGTTTATTGTTGATTGTCAATTATTTTTGAAATTAGCTAAGTGCGCAATCCAAGTAGTAAGTGAAGGTGTAAAGTGTATGTGTATATCGTAAATCGGCATGTGTAATGTTCTGGAGTTGTTCAGGAGTCGCCCCAGGAATCTGAAAGGAACCGAGACAGGAGATTAGCATGGCCACGAGTTTAAAGTAAACAGTTGACGTTTCACACTAAGGCAACGCTTCCTTCTCATTAAGACACATTCATTCCAACTACAATGCCTGACATTGTTTTTAAACAAGTTGCGGCAGATGCGATGCAGTTCTCGCGGGCTTCGCACTCGCACTCTCGTGTCGACATTTCCAAGATTTCACCTAAGTTTATCAACTCTAGCTTACGACTTGATGAACACAACCTTGATGTCGCAATAACAGTATGACAACATCCTAAGCTCGACATCTCGTCTGAAGGTGTTTGCGCAACAAAATATTTCCTAACGCAAAACATACATAAGATCCTAAGAAAGAAACTCATAGAACGCACTTACAAGCTAAAAACTCATAGAACGCACTTACAAGCTAAAACTCATAGAACGCACTTACAAGCTAAATACCATTTAAATACATATATGGAATGGCAATTTCGGAATATATGAAATAAACAGTTCCAAACTAGGTTGACAAATTTACCTTTTTAACTTATCTAAAGGCAGTACATGGTTCAAGTTCGATCGGATAATCTTGTTACCGATCTTAATATCTGCGTATTTTTTACTTTGCCTTTCAATGATACCTGGTCCTAAGAAGTTTAGCTGTAGTTTGTGTTTTTTGGCATGGTTTTTCACTAGTACACGGTCCGTCACTTTTAAATTTTTATCGCGACGTTTCACGTTTCTATAGGTAGTTCTTTCGATTGTAGCATTAATGATTGCATTTCTAATATTGTTCACTACAATAGATGACTCTTTAAATTTTTGTTTTTGAACATCTTCATATGTAGACGCAACATTGAAGTCTTCTAAATTAGTAGAGCTAATATACACACACGTATCTCTATCGAAAACCGTGTATGCGGGGGTATCGCCTAAAGTTTCATTAAAGCTATTGTTAATCGAATTCTCCACAATATCCAATAATCTATCCCACTCATTATGAGTAAGAAAATTTAGATATAACTTGAGCAGGTGTCGAATTTTTCCATTACATCGCTCAACAATGCCATTAGAAAAAGGGGAATAAGCCAGAACTTCCTTTTTCAAGATAGAAAGTCCTTTTGTGAAATTTCCCACATTAGATGATTTAAATTCTACAGCATTGTCGGATAACAACACGTCCGGGGTACCGAACAAACAGCAAAAATTCCATAGACAATCTGTAACAGTCTCTGTACGTCGGTCACTAGTCGAATATAATTTAACAAAACGTGAGAATAAGTCGATAATGACATTGTCTGTCATTGTTAATGGACCGTAGAAGTCTATGCTGACAGTTTGAAAGCATCGTGTTCCAATTGGAGCATTTAGAATTTTAATCGGAGTCGATATTCGTGATTTTAGAATCTTACAGATGTCACAAGATTCAACAATTTTGCGTGTAATTGTCCGTTCGTACGGATGAAAATATTTTAATTTAAACTTAAACAAGGTATGATTCAAATCTGTGTGGGACAAATTGTGTATAAATAAAATTGTCTTGTGTAGCAGAGTATTTGGCACCACAATAGTCAGAATGGTGCTGGGTCTGTTGTCAATTCTTCGTCTTTTATACAAAATGTCATTCATAATCAGAAATTCATTCATGTCAGTATTAGTAACTTTTGTTGCATTCTCTAGGGCATCCTTTATTTCAGAACAAAAGGGATCACTATCTTGTTCACGTTTAAATTCGTCTAACGACAAGTTGTCGTTAATACTTGAATGGTCTGTAGTCATGTTAACGTTATCCAGTCTGTATAAGCGTCTGGGGGCTGTCTGCTGTTCAGCAGTACTGTTGTTGTTTCTTCCATTCTCACTTCCTGGCATTGTCTCCTCGAACTCTACCTCAGTCACTGGCTTGTTACATTTGTTACCCGCAGCAGCGGCTTGCAGCCTGGTTACAACGGGAAAAGTCTCTATATCCTGGGTTAATTCAGAACACTCTAATAGTTCTCTTTCTGTTAAGGGATTTTTGTCATGATTTAATCTACTTAATGCATCGGCGGCACTATTCGCTTTCCCAGAAAAATACTTTAATTTGGCATCAAAAGCTTGAACATAAATACTCCACCTAGCGAGCGTGTTGTCTTCAGGCAATTTCTTCGAAAATAAAGGAACTAAAGGCTTATGATCGGTGTAAATGACCAGATCATAGCCTAAAACAAGATATTTAAAGTACTTTAATGCTTCAACTATAGCAAACATCTCTTTTTTCGTTGTTGGGTATCGTCGTTGGGTGGAATTCAACGTTTTAGAAAAAAATGCGACAGGTCTCATATTTCGAACTTTATCAGTAGAAGACTGGAGTAAAACAGCTCCTATGCCGACGTTTGATGCATCACAAAACAGATGAAAATTTTGATCGAAGTTTGGGTGACTCAAGATTGTATTTTCACACAGTTCATCCTTTAATTTTTCAAAAGCGTTTTGACAATCCTTAGGCCAATTGAATTCAACATTTTTCTTCAGAAGATTATAGAGCGGGCTTGCGATACTCGCAAAATTTTTTATGTACCTACGAAAGAAATTTACTAGACCTAGGAATGATTGTAACTGTTTCACATTCTTAGGAATTTCTAAATTCTTTACTTTGTCAGTACCGGTGCTTCTGGTTCCCATTCCGCTAATGGAATGTCCGAGATATTCAATCTCGTCTCTAAAGAATTCGCACTTTTCCGTTTTTATTGACAATCTAGCGTTTCTTAATAGTTCAAGTACAACTTTTATATCGGCAAGATGCTGTGCCTTTTCCTTAGAAAATATGAGCACGTCGTCCATAAAGACGAAAGATAGTTTTCCTAGAACAGGAGATAGCGTTTGCGTCATTACTGACTGGAAATATGCAGGTGAGGTTTTTAAACCAAAAGGTAAACGATTAAATTCATATTTTCTACTACCAACGGTAAATGCTGTTATTTCCTTACTCTCATCGGTCAGTGTAATATTATGATATCCCGACCTAAGATCTAATTTCGAAAAGTATTTTTGACCATTTAAACTATAGAGAATCTCGTCCATGCGCGGCAGAGGGAATGATTCTTCATAAATTACCTCATTTACTTTGCGAAAGTCAACTACCGGACGTATGGTTCCATCTTTCTTATGAACTACAATTATCGGTGAATTATAAGCTGAAATCGATGGTCTAATAATTCCGTCCAACATTTTTTCGTTAACGACTTTCAAGTCTTCCATGTAACGGTGGGCAATACGATAGGGAGGGACCTTTACGACATCCACGTTAGGTTTCAAACGTATTTTGTATGGTTTAATCGCAGCAGCGGAGATCGATTCATTGTCTATAGTAATAACGTCTCTGAATTCATTCAACAAACTCAGCAATTCAGGCTTCATTTCGTCATCGTTACACCTGATATCATCATTATTTAATTTCCGCCGACCACGGGCTATTTCTTTGGAATCAGAAACGTACCCTTTGTCGACAACTCCTGTGATCCCGACAGATTCACTATTAGTGTCTTTCTTCTCGACATCTAAACGACTGTCCTGGACAACACCAGCTGCCTGCACAAAGGTACTCAATCCTCCTTTTAATTCTCCTTGTACATCTGACAAGTAAACTTCGGATTCAATGTGATCCTTCTCCACTTTTTCTAAAGTACTTATAATTGCATTCTCTGGTAAAACAATCGCTCTGTCGGAGCTATTAATTAACAACAACGGAATCTTTCTCCTATTATTAACTCTCACAATCGCTTCTGCGACACAAATGCCTTCTTTTAAAGTTGCTTTCTTTATTATGTATTCTCCATTTTTACACTTTCCAACATGTCCAACATGTTTCAAAATTACATTGGGAGCAATCTCTACTCGTCGAGTATGAACTCTTAACGGCCTTGGCCCTATGTGGGAACTGGTAACTGCAACTGCGCCTCGAACAGGCTGATTTTCTCTCTTACCATCCCTTTTTACTTCCTCACCTACTCTCGCAGCATTACACGTCCTGATAATTTCTCTCTTCTCTCTTAGCTTATTTAGGACTTTTTTCTTAGCTCTGGAAGTAATCGTGTCCGCCATGAGACACTCAGTATTCTCTATTAAATACTCGAGACACTCTGTCTTTCTCTTTTTTCGTCGTTTTACCTCTGCAAAGGGAATTTTCTCGTCTTTGATAATTAAACATCTTTGTTTCAAGTCTACAACGGCGTTCTTGTCTAATAAATCACGCCCAATAATGACGTCATAATTGTAAATACCATCTTTTATTATTAAAGCATTTGTCTTTAAACTTACTCCGTTTTTTAACTTTAGGACAAGCTCCACCTCGCCTTCAACATTACTCTTAGCGTTAACGCCTTTTATAGTCAGAGAACTTGGCTTCACGTCATTACTTATCTCACTAATTCTGTGGTAGCTGATTAGACATTTCTCTGATCCTGAATCAATCAATGCATTCCACAGGTCTGCATCTTTTATAAGCACAATCATGGGCTTATGACTTTTTCGTATTACAAATAATTCATTTTGTCCTGTAACTTCAACTTCTTCATCTTCTTCGTATTTACAAACGTTCGCTGTGACATGGCTTTCGAATTCAGTGCCATGAGTGCTTAAATCATTTAAATTGCTTAAATCCGCCTCTCCCAGCGATTCATATCTATTTTGACACTTAATTATTGGATCTATCATCTCAACATTTTTAACGAGGGAACCTCCAGACATGTTTAACACATCAATTCTCTCGACATTTTTAACGAGGGAATCTTCAGCACCAGAATTCTCCTCGGGTTCACTAGGAGCTACTGACGTAGAGTCACACTTAGTTATTTCAATTTCATTTTTACCATTGACGTTATTTCTATCGGCAATGAAATCGTCTCTGCAGTTTACGCTAAAAAATTATCGCCACTGTTAGTTTGGTAAGTTTCTACCTGGCCTTTTTCTGGTACACGAGTTTTATGCTGTCCTCGCGCACGGACACGATCAGGTCTACCTGGTCTGTTGAAATAGTCTCGTCCGGACCTACAGTCTCTTGCGTAGTGTCCTAACTTATTACAACGAAAACAAGCTACATCACGCAGTGAACGCTCGGTGGCTGTCTGAGATGAACCTGGTTTGTACCAATCAGTCGGTTTCCTAGCCACAGTGGTTACCGACACGGCCTTGTCCTTGACAGACACACACATGATTGTAACAATTCGAGCAACGCCTAGCTTCAGTAGCTGTCTCTAATGCCTGGACTTCTAGAGTTCCTAATTCACGATCTCCAACAAAAGATTTTACGTGAGGTCTAGCACGGAAAGTTGGTCTCGGGAAATTTGGTCTCCAGTAGGGCCTACGCGTCCTACCTCTACCTTGAAATCCGCCTCTTGTCATTGTATGCACTTCGGCCTCATCATAGGCTGCATCAAAGTTTGATTCGGACGAATGGTCATCCTCTGCACAATAGATTTCCACAGATCTCTCAGATCGAGTCGCTAATATTTGCTTATCCTCGGGAAAATTCCTAATGACAGTTACGAGCCTCTGAAGGAGCTCTTCCGACGAGTTAAAGGGTTTGTTAAATAGTTTTTTGGAAAAATCTTCTGTTACTAGGGGGTTGATGATGGCCATAGCTAACGCAACAATTAAAGTATTCTCGACATACTTATCGAGAGCAACAGGATCGGGACAATTTACTACATAGGGGTGGGCTCTGTTCGAACACTCCGGGCTGTTCATTATTCTGTGGGTTAGCTTACGGATTTTGGATAGGATAGCCACAAACTGGCTCGCTAAAGCATCATTACGTTTTAGGCGTACATTATTTAGATCACAGGCGACCGCGTGCAGAGATCTTTCACCTTTCGAGACGTAGATATTTTCCAACAGGTGCACGACTTCTTCGAAACTTAATTCATAACCTTCACTAATTATGGACGCGACGACCGTGTTGAAGTCGCCTACCCGCTTGTCTGCAGTTCGCAACAATAAGTTCAGTTTCGCTTCTTCCGAATTATCTGACAGCATGTTGAAATATGCTCGCACATTCTTTATATGCGTTTCTAGTGACTTATTTTCTATGAAGTCAGGGTCATTCTTTCGTTTTCTACCGCGGAACTGCGGCAGATCCTGCCCAGCAATTACAACACTAGGTATCGGACTGACAATAGAAGTCGTCACACTCGTAACCGTACTAGTTACAGAGCTAACTGTGGTAGTGACTGCACTGGTAACAGGGGTGACTGTGGTGGTGGTCGTCATGCTGACAGGTATTGAATTCGACTTCGCTGAAAAAATAGGAATTGATACTCTTCCAAATCTAGTCACATACGGGATCGTTCTTATGTACTCGTATCCGTCAGAGTCACTGTCCGACATAAAAACACAATACTCCTATATTCCTAAACCTCCAATTACCATTAAGAGAACCAATGTTAAAAATGTTCTACACACATTAAATCATTAAATGAAAACATTCTACATACGATAAAATGATAACTTACATTTTCAGTGGACTTAAAACAGGCTAATTCAGCACCACAAAGTCAAAGCTCGTGAAGGTCGGCAGCAAACTGAACAGAGCAAGCTGCTCCGGCTTACTCTTATGTGCTAGAGGACAATGGGTGCTAGAGAGCACTGGCTACAACTTCCTTCAACTGTTCTAGAGAACAATGGGCTACCGCTTCCGCGTACACGCTCTCCCACTCCCAGGAATCCGCGCTTGCAATGCCTATGCTGCTCGCCGCTCAACTTCCACTCCCAGGAATCAGCGCTTGCAATGCTTACTGCTTACTGCTTACTGCTCGCTGCTCAACTTCCTACTCATTAATTTTATAATGATGATGTATAATCATTAAATTGAGCGCATGCTTATTTAATTCGCAAACAAACATTATCGGCGTATACTCAGCTTGCTATGCGAAGCTAGTTGGTGACGTTGAACAATATCTTGGCGATGCGTAGCTCTCGTCGATCTTCTCGCTGCAGATGACGGTGCGTAAATGCGTAGATCTCGTCGACAGATCAGGTTGTTGATCTGGACCCCTCACTTCATCTTCTCCTTTGAGTAGCGATGATCCAGACTGGTGGAGACTGAGTAGCGTGTAGATTTTCGATTTTTTCTCCTTCGAAGAGTTTCTTTCTCGAAGAGTTTCTTGGAAAGAACTTCGATTTTCTGCGCTGACGTCCTTCTTCCTTTTCTCGATGCTCTGAAGTAATGTGATAACTATGCGGCGTTACTCCAAACAGGGTGACACTCCTCACACTTAAAATCACGGATCAGCAGAACCGAAGATCACTTCTTGATATCTTTCTTCTTCAATGGGCAATGTGGCAATGTGGATATCTTTAATGTGGCATCCCATACACGGGCCACCAAATATGTTCCGGCCTTTTCAGATACAGGTCGTAACTAAATGCGAATGAGGTTCGGGAGTGGCGATGCAGCAACGTGGTTATCGTTTATTGATACTTCAGAGTTGACACAGGCTTCGTAATTGGAAAAGAATCTGTTAGATTGGACGTCGCGCTTCCGCTAATGAACAGCGACGACCCTTACTAAGTGCTACCTCTACGGCAGGCCACCGCTAGTGAACGGCGATGTCTCTTGCCGATTCTATTTATATACTCGGCGGGCGCACAGTAATAATAGGGCGAAAGCCCGAACTGTAATAATAGGGCGAAAGCCCGAACTGTAATAATAGGGCGAAAGCCCGAACTGTAATAATAGGGCGAAAGCCCGAACTGTAATAATAGGGCGAAAGCCCGAACTGTAATAATAGGGCGAAAGCCCGAACTGTAATAATAGGGCGAAAGCCTGAACTGTAATAATAGGGCGAAAGCCCGAACTGTAATAATAGGGCGAAAGCCCGAACTGTAATAATAGGGCGAAAGCCCGAACTGTAATAATAGGGCGAAAGCCCGAACTGTAATAATAGGGCGAAAGCCCGAACTGTAATAATAGGTATGCTAATAGAAATTTAGCCTATTCGCCAGGAAAAAAGTAGGGGTCGACTGGTCTAAAAGTTCCATGGACGCCAACTCACTAGCAGACCTGCGCCCAGCCCAAGAGTGACGAACCTCGAATGTCCACGGAGTTGGGAGCTCCTCCGACGACAGATGGTTAGGGCGAGCTTGCAGGAGTCGTGCTGGTGTAGGGCTCACAGCTTCGGCATCGCACCATCCTGACGTCCGTCGATGCATGAGATTCCCAGCTCCAGCCCAAGACGACCAGGAGAGCGAAGGCGGAGCGAAGCAGCGCGGTAACGGAGGGCTTAGCCTCTCATCCTCCCGTCGCCTGTTCGCCTTAAAACGTTGCAGGGAAGACGCATCCAAACCAAAACTAGGTTCGGAGCAAATTAGCCCAACGGCTAAACCGCGTAAAACCTGCGGCGACAGGGAAGCGCTACACACAGAGTCAGTAGCCGGTAGTTATGATCTGCTGATAATTGGGTCAGATGGCCAGAGCAGAGCTTTTTCTGCTGTGTCTATGGAAGCTGCAGTAAACTGGATACTGTATACGGCCAAACTAAAACTAGGAGCCGTCTACTAGCGAGCCAGGACTACTCTAAAACCAGTCGACCAAATTTAGATCAATATTTTATTTAGCTACTGTGTGATATGGATGGATATGATGAACCAGTTGAAATTTTTGTGGACAATAGAGGTGCCATTGACCTAGCCAAAAACCCTGTTCATCATCAACGCTCGAAACCTATTGACATAAGATTTCATTTCATTCGAGAAATTATTCAAGACAATAAAGCAGTTTTGAGCTTTGTTTGTTCAGAGGAAAACATGGCTGACATGTTCTCAAAGCCTGTTACTAGACAGTCACTGCTTAAGTTCAAAGTGTGTGTTTAATCCTAAGTTACTGTGTCTGACATGTTTCTAGTTTAGCCTTGTGTACATCAACTGCAAGAAAAGATAGCATTTTTTTCTTTGAGTACAATACTCCTAATGCTATTGCGGACTATGCATTATTAGGGCGTTAAATATTTTTGTGTGTCGTGCTCAGTATAATCTGTTGATTTGCACTGATTATTTTTATGTTTTTTCTGCTGTTCAATGTTCAATGAAAGATCTGAACGTTGAAATGTTAGCTCAAATTGATTACTATGTGAATTGATGCATAGTGGGATGGAATACTTCCGTTGGAGGGGGTGTGTTGAGATCCAACTTCAGTATATATATTTATACATATATATAGGTTGTCGCAGTCACCCATTAAACTACTTCCGTCCCGTTTTCTATGTTCATGTGTTAACCTCATGTGGAGAGCGATCGAGCTCCTTCTTCTTGTTCTTGCCGCCGTGCCCGACGGACGTACAATACATGTAGTTCCTAATTTAAATATTGTGTTTCTCTACCCCACACCTCATACTTACAATCGTTGCCGTACTCCATTATTCCAAGATGGAAAGAGGCCTCTCTGGTCTAACAGGGCTGCTAAGGTTTAGAGCTAGTAGAAATGTGTAGATACTAGAACCCCAGGATATAGTTGATAATTTCCTCACATAGTTCTCTACCAAAGTTAGCAATACGGGGTACTTGGTAATTAGTTACGTGATGCGTTCCCAACTGAATATTGAAAGTTTGGTAACATAAATGTTCAGGTAATTCTTTAATTTCTGATTTGACCTATGGTTATTGTTTGATACTCAAACTAAGATTTAAAATTTAGTAACGACAAAAACCACTCAAGCGGCTAAGTTTTGGTTTTTAAATCGGGTTTTGTTTTTGAGTGGCTGGTTTATTTTATTTATTAATACCAACCTCACACTGGATACTAGTACAACACTCCAGTACAGTGTTGAACGCGTAGAGAAATTATAATCTAGAAAAGTTATCATGCCCTTGGTTCCATTAACACGTCTAAAATTGTACTTCGTATTATTTGAATAGAGCGTCTAGCGAGCGAGTGGTTTTCTTCTCGATTAGCACGAGCGTCATTTGTTGATATTGACACTTCGGAGGAAAAGAAATAGCATTTTCTTCAAATCTTTGAGGTGTGCCAAGAGAGCGTCACATCTCGATCCGATTAGGTAAAAAATGTAGTAAGAAAATCGGAGTACTGAAATTCTAAGCTAAGGCACGTGAGCTCAAGTCTTTCAAGCATGGAAGTACAAGTTATTATGAGATACATTATTATAATAATAAGTTTAGGGTTACGTTTCCACCAGGGTCGCCAGCAACTTGCAACTATGGACCCCCTAGCTTCAGCTAGGTAATCACACATCGGCTAGCTGATCACATTATGAGCGACGAGACTTGCTACAGGGAACTGAATTAATGTTAGTATTCTCGGTTGGTGTGGTGTCGAACACTCGTTTCAGCGCACATCGGAAATAAGGCAAGTAGTACGACATTTGGACTCGGAGGGGTCCACAGGTGTGTAGTTCCATATGCTTGGCATCCGATGACGATGCCTAGATTGCAGTAATCTGGTACGGGAACATAATTCATATGAGGTCGTACGCGTTGATATTGCAAAGGTATTCATAAGTTCGGCGATAGGGGCGTCATGACCCAGCAGGTCTCTGATTGTGAGAGGCGGGTGGTGGTCAGCAGCAAATAGACTTATGTGACGGCGTCTTGCGTTGTGTAAGGCTGGGCAGTCCATGACGATGTGATGTACAGTGAGGCGAGTGCGCAAACAAAGAGGAAAACAGGGCGGGGGTTCTTGGACTGTGCTGTTCATTAAGTATTCGTGTGTGAGATGTGCGTGGCCACATCGCAAGCAGTTCAGTACTACTTCGTTTCTTCTCGTTAGATTTTTGCGTTTGTAGGAGTTCGGATCGGGTTGTATGTTGAATAGGAAATTTCTTTCCCAGGGCCAGTTTTCCTTACGTAAGTTACATTTTTTGCTAGTTATGATTGGGTACCAGTCTCCATAGAAAGTCATGATATTTTCTGCGGGTCGAAGTGCAGCAGTTTTAGCGAGTTTGTCAACTGCCTCGTTGTCCTCGATGCCGACATGGCTCGAAATCCAACTGAGTTTAACTGTTTTGCGGTCTTGGGATAGTTTGTCGATTTGATGTATGAGATACCGCGCAAGGGGATGGGGGGTGCGCTTATTTTGCAGCGCTGTGAGTGCGCTCAAGGAGTCAGAAAATTACAAATCTCTCGTGGTTGTGGTCGCGAATAATTTGTAGAGCCATTTCAATAGCGTGGAGTTCTGCTGTGAACATTGATAAAACGCCGGGAAGGGACATCATCTCCCTCGTATCGCCCCACAGTGCCGCGGCGCCGACTCTTTCATCATACTTTTAACCATCGGTAAAAATCGGGACATGCTCTTGGTACAGTACAGTACATTATAAAAAAAAGCTCACATTTGGCGAGGTTTTCCTGACAAATCCTAACAAAATAGAGGAAGGAAAAAGCCATCATTCAATATTGAGTATTGGGAACGGGGGAATCAATGTACAGTTTGTTCTCACACAAAACCTCTTGCGCATAGAAACGGTACGTCGGCAAAGAAGTTTATGGAACATGATAAAAGTTGAAAAAGTAGAAGGTACTAAAACACAGGACAGCAGTGGTTAGATTAGATTAGTCGTTAGTTTTAGCCTTCCTACCCGCAGCAACACATGCGATTCAAAGAGAGGAAAAAGGAAGGCACCATTTAGTATGGAGTTAAGGAAACGCGGAATCTACGCAGAAAGGGCATAGAAACAGTAAGTTGTGAAACAAGATTATGAAACAAGACCAAACTTGAAGAAGAAAGTAGTAGGTGCTGAAAAACAGGACAGCAGTGAACCAAAATAAGATGGTCCGTAACAAAACAAAAACCCATTCTACTTCAACAAAAAGAAAGCCTACCTAGCCTTTAGCTCGGGCCCTCATATAGTCCCCTGGGAGCGCCAATTCCCGTAGATACAATAGTTGTATCCCCCTGAGGGGGGGACAGCAATGAACAAATACAAACAGTCTAACAAAAACAAAATAGAATAACCGCTTACCCTTCTGCCTTGGGATGCTGGTTTCCCATTTTAATTGATGTGTTACTCAATACACACAAAAATTACGCAAGATCTGGCAACTTCGCAGTTGGTTAATTTCCCTCCCCTTTTAGCGAGAACCAAGTCTCCCCGTCCTGTCCATGAGGACAGACACAGCTCACATTCGAGGAGCTTATCCGGCGACGTAATGCACGACAGCTGAAGCACAACATCCTGTAGCACGTCATAAAATCCATGAGACTAACATTTAGCTATCTACTGACATTCAATAAAAGAGAATGGATAAGTTTTGCGTGTCCCGAATTTTACAGCGACCATGCAACAGTCAAATCTTGCATGACGACTCACACATTTTGCACCATGTATACAAGAGCAGCGTGAAGACCCATGAATGGAACAGTGTTGAAATTAAAATATTTTCCTGCCATGGAGAGCAATTCTTCATAGTAGCATGGGAGTAAACTAAAAACGAAACTGTGGCATATCTACGTTTCGCACAGCAAAAAAGGACGACAAAGGGACTATTATCAACACCTATGACCGCATATAGTCCTTAACTACAAATACTATCAGTACAATCATAACTAAGGAAAGTTATGATTCACTCAGCAATTGTGTTCGGGATTACATTGACCAAAATAAAACACGAGAGCATTTCGTTAATGAACCCTGGAAATTCTTGTTTATTCTACTGAATAACAAACGTAAACACGCAGTTATTTATCAAAAAATTTTATTCAATGCTTTCAACTTGTATTTGTTCCAAGAAGAAGACAGTCAAATAAAGTTAAAAATTGCTCACTCGTGAGAAATTTAAAAATGTCTTTTTTGTGCTCAATTTCAGTTATTTTTTGATTGCACTGAGTGTATAGTTCAAAATAATAAATTTATCACATGTGAGATTGGATGCCCAAAGTAGAGCTTCTATGCTAAATATTACGACTTAAATTTATGCAAAATTGAGTAACTTCCTGACTGCAAAGCGTTCGTTGATGAATTGAGACATCGCAATAAGAGGGAAGATTAGAGTGGATAAATTTAGAAAATATTTCCAACATTAGATTAAATTTTATATGCTAGCATAAGATGCTGTAACCATGTAAAAAGTGTTCCTAAGAAAGAACAGAGGGTGGCACCACTTGGCATTGAAATGAAAGAATGGGGGATCTGCGCAGAAGTGTGGTCCCATACAGAATGCCTCGCACATAAAAACAGCAAGAATGAGAGAAGCTAAAAAAAACGATAACAAATGAAAATGGAAGTAACATGTGCTAGAAAAAGGACAGCAGTGAACCGAGAAAGATGGTTCCTAACAAAATAAAAAATTGCTCCACTTCAATACAAAATATGCCACTTCTAGGGAAACAAAGATGTACTTTTCATCGTGTAAACTTAATATTTGATCAATTGAAAAATGCAGAATAGTCTGGATACACGTCACAAACTTGGTTAAGAATTTCATCACCTGGATTCAAGTGGTCACTCTTGAGTGTCAAGACATTTTGAGTAAAAACAGGCACTTAAATTCGTTATAAGATTCAAGTACAAAGCTGACATATGAGGTTGAGTTGGCACTTATGAAGAACAAGGTTAATGAGTCAAAGAAGAAGAGACAAAAATTATATATCTGACCATCACATCGAAGCTAGCACTGAAATTACAAAGCTGGCGTAGCTTGACATCACAGATCACTAAGCATGCTGACTAGACAAATAACTAAGGTGCAAGATTGCGACTAGCTAAGAAACGAATGTGAAACGCGCTAGATATCAGACACTTGAACTGCATGATGTGAGTGGTACACCAACAGCGAAAAATGAAGCTTAACATTTTAATAAATAATTTGCATTTCTGCATGCATACACTGTGAAACAGAAAATTGCAGTGTAAGCATTTTGAATTTGAACAAATAATAGCTACTTATCAAACCGAATATATGAAAGAATAAAAATTACTATAATCATCAGTTCTTAATCTCAAACAATAGAGAATCTGTCGAATTTAACATAGTATCACAGGCCCGCATGAATGCCATCGTACGATGACATTCCGATTGAGACTCGCTAACAACACTGGTGTAATGTAAAAACTTCAACTAACCTATTTTATTTTCGAAAGAAAAATTATAACGTAGGTGACGACAAAATGATAAGTAAGTAACGTGCCAAAATGTACTCACTGTGTATACACAGCGGCAGACGGGGATAAACTAGATTATTTACATGGTCCGTGCTACTCAAGCCTAACTCCTGCATGACAGCGTTCATTTTCCGAGTCAAGGTTTTCTCTGGTCGGCATAAGCCCCACAAAACAGCCTATGGGTTTCAAGGAATTTTTTTCAACCTAGTTGCGTCTTTGGGAATAATCCTTGAATGTGCTTGAGAAAAAGGTAAACACCTCAATGCATTGATCATTAAACATTCCATGATTTGGTTTTTCTTCCTTCATTGGGCTAAAAATACCGAAGAGATATCAAGTAGTACTCTAACCTGTACAAAAAAATGTACTTCAATATTTCTTTGCCGAAGGTGGAAACATTTCTGTGAGTTTTTATTTGATTATGTGCAGATGAGCAAATTTGAAACAACCCAGCTTATATAGATGAAAAATTTATTCATTTAGCCTAACCTGCTAAGATGACAAAGAATGACATCAGATGAATGATGACCCAAACCATATCTCGACGTAATCTAATCATGTCTAAGCATCTTCATTAGATTTGACGTTATTTTCTTGCACAAGAACAAATTTGAGCAGAAGAACAGAAACGAGGGATAGCACAGCTCCAACAGTAAGACAAAATCTGATTCCTTTGAACCAAGCAGGGTAGCCAGCCATAGCTAAATCCATGTAAGCAGACGCGCACAAGCCTAATGTGACCCCAGTACTGGCAACAACAATGCAGTCCATGTAGTGGCCAAGTACGAGACTTCCACAGCTCCAAAGCTGAGGCACAACGCTGTAGCCAAGATTGCTTACATCAGGATTCTGCGGACTGCCCGCTGGCACTGTGAAGCCCCACCTCACACCACCAAGAAATGAAAGAATGGTAGCCCCATAAAAACTCTGGTAAAGAGCGATGTCAGGCATGAAGTGTCCACTGGAAACCAT
The DNA here is from genome assembly GCA_030386875.1 of Morinoia aosen. Classification (NCBI taxonomy): domain Eukaryota; kingdom Metazoa; phylum Arthropoda; class Malacostraca; order Amphipoda; family Talitridae; genus Morinoia; species Morinoia aosen. The sequence continues at coordinate 2,950,633 of CM059556.1, read as the reverse complement.
CATGTACGGAGCAGCAGCGAAAGGCAGAAGACCAGCCACGCCCAAACACAATGCAGCAACAGGAGAGCGGGGCACCTGAAACAATAAAACAAATTCAACTTCTCTACTTCCCAGAAAATTGTTGCTCTTCAAATGAGAGACACAATACATATAGGTATTTAATAATCGAAGAAAGATAAAATGATCAACTCGAATAATATAAAGATTTACCTCTAGATATACGTCTCAAATAATACATTTGAGTGGTTATTTTCTTTAAAATACATGTTTATTTTGGAGTGCCGGGCTTGGCTGTGCCTTCTGGCACATGACCTGGCCGCGACTGGTCTCAAGAGACGGTTAGGCTGCCTAGGCAAGGATCATAAGAAGAGCACATGCGTGCGGTAAATAAGTGGGTAAAAATTCTAACCAACTAATGAATCTATGCTATAATAAGAGCAGCGTCCGTCCGTGTGTGTGTGTCACACTCACCAGCCAAAAGTGTGAGATGAGCGTATCTGTGATACAAGCTTCATCAACTCCACAATTTTCGGTGCCTCAACCCAGCAGATTGGGAGTCGGAATGAATATCTCGTGTGTATTGGTAGGTTAGATTAGGTTGAATAGAATTTCAGCGGTTGAGACTTAGGAAAGTATAGGAAAGCCATAGAATAGCATGGGAAATCATGGGAGAACCATGTTAGCTCAGTAGGTCTGATATCTAATCCTGTCATTTTTTGACGGGCCATGTGCACTAGTATCTATAATACATAGTCACTGTTAGAAAACTAGTCGCGTCCGTCCGTCTGTGTGACCCCCTCTTCTAATTGATAGCTTTGATAGCAACAAGGATAAAGCTCAAGAAATACAAGAAATTATTCTATTGCATTATTTTTCTGTGGTGATTCAATTCCCTTTCACTTGGGTTATGGTATCCAGAATACGCAATCGGCATGTTTTTACAAATAGAAATTTTCTTTGGAGCTTTCTCTGTTGAAATTCATCATGTTGCTTTGATATTTGTAATTGATACTGCAAAAAAATATTATATATTTGTTTGACCAGTAACCTGGCTACCACTTAGTATAAAGCCCAAGATTTTGGAAGTTGAGTTATCGTTTTTGAAACTGTGATTTTCTTGAAAAGCTCCGAAGAGATAATAGACGACATTTCAGAATAAAATTCCGGCAAAAGAGGCTACCATGGAGATAGAAATGTGTCCAACCGCAAGGGAGAAGTAGAAAGACTACAACAGCAAGGGAAAACGCCGAAGACGATCGGATGAACAACGCAAAACGGTAAGACGAAGCAATGCTGCTCGCCAACAAAAAGCTAGAGCTGAATTGACCCTTGAACGGCGTTTGGAAATTCTACAGAATAATGCAGAGCAACACCGAGTTAATACAGGAAAGAAGCAAGTAAATTCTTCGGCAAAGCGCTGTATAACATCGAGTGGAACGAGAGAATTCAACTCAAGAAAGAAGGGGTGAAATTCTTCAGACTAATGCCTAACAGCATCGACTTGCACAAGCAAATTTAACACAAGAACGAAGGGATGAAATTCTTCAGATTAATGCCGACCAGCACGTGTGTACTACAGCTTTTTAACTTTAATTTTAAAAAGCTCAAGTTCAATTTAAAAAACTCAAGTTCAATGTAAAAAAGGTCAAGTTCAATTTAAACAAGGTCAAATTCAATTTAAAAAAGGTCCAGTTTAATTTTAAAAAGTTCAAGGTCAATTTAAAAAAGCCCAAGTTTAATTTAAAAAATCTCAAGTTTAATTTAAAAAATCTCAAGTTTAATTTAAAAAATCTCAAGTTTAATTGAAAAAGTCTCAAGTGGCTATATAAAAAAAAAGCTTTAGTTCAATTTTGAAAAGCTTATGTTTCTAAAATTGCATACCTATGTAATAATAATATAAGTGAAGTTTATTTGTGAGAATGCATATTTATTTAAAAGTACTGGCACTGAAAATAGAGTTAATCGAAAATCAGACAAAGCAAGCTACTGTGATTTTGGACTCAATTTGACATTCAAGTTTTACCTATGAATAATTTGCTAAACAGATCATCGGTACTTATATCTATTGACAAAAATGATGCAAATAAACTTTGTGTGATAAGTAACTGTGTGACAATTAGCAAACTGCACTGACTGAAAAATTGAACATTACTGAGCTTCAACTTTTCAGTCAGTGCAGTTTGCTAATTGTCACACAGTTATATATCACATCAAGTTTATTCACATCATTTTTGTCAATAGATATGAGTACCGATGATCTGTTTAGGAAATGATTCATAGGTAAAACTTAAAGAATGTCAAATTAAGTACAACACCACAGCAGCTTGGTTTGTCTGATATTCGATTTACTCTATTTTCAGGGCCAGTTCTTTTAAATAAATATGCCTTCTCACAAATAAACTTTACTTATATTATTATTACATAACTATGAAATTTTAGAAACCTAAGCTTTTCAAAATTGAAATTCATCTTTTTTAAATATAGACTTTTTAAATCAAACTTGATTTTTTTTAAATTGAACTAGAGCTTTTTAAATTAACGTTAAAAAGCTGTAGTAATTATAAATAGAAGTGCAAAGAAACGCATCTTTAATGAGATCATTATCCTATGAAAGAAAGTCAATGAATAAAAATATTTTGAAGGTTCAACCTCCTGGGTTATTATCAACCTGAAAATATTTGAGAAAAACTAGTCAAATGCTAATTAAAATAACTAATCATGGGACAAGAAAAGCAAAGACACATGAAAGAAACAAATCACTGATAAAAAACAATATTTTGTATCAATATTACATTAGTTGTAAAGGGAAAGCTGATTGCAGATCATTTAAAACTGTTTTTCCTTTTACCACGTTCACGGCATTTCCACGCCTGCTAACGGTGCTAAAAAATATGAAAATTGCTATTTCACAATAGCATTTCACCTTGAATGAGAACAGTTATTTTTTAGAGAGGGCACAAAAAAGATAAAATGCTATTCACTTACTCCAGTAAGTAAATTGGAAATTTACCAATTGGTACACATGTGACCCAATATGCAGGGAACATGTTAAAATGTGAAGAGATTCTAAAATACGGAGGTTTATTTCACTGGATGCAGAAGATGTTACTTTAAAATTGCCTAATCGAACAAAGATATTGCACTTCTCTACATGAGAGCAGACTGAAAAATGGGAAAGGTAAGGAAAGTAACTGGTTGGTTCTAAAACTCCTGCTGGCATGCCTGCAACACGAATACCAAGGGCTCGAGTAGTCGAGTCCACATACTCAGACGCACACGTACTCACTGTGAGTACTCTTCCCACTCTACGAAGGAAAAAAGCTTCGAAAAACGTATAAATGAACTAGTTTCTAATTTTCTGATAGAATTTTGAAGGAAATCAAGTTACAGTAAGAGCAACAACAAAAAACTCTTGGGTTTCACATCCTATCGGTTTTCTCTTCAGCATCTTACGGACATGGGTACATAGGATAAAATGGGATGCTGTGATAGCAGGGTATCACTTATGAGTAGCAAATATCTACAAAATTTTGGCACGTTGACGTAGAAAAAACAGTGGGCCCGTGTACTCATTTTACTTACTGAAATTTAGAGATATTTCTGATTTAAAGTTCAATGCTAACTGTGCACAGAGAAAGCAAGAATAAGAAAGAAAAAAAGTCTAATTCCCCCCCATACAAGGAGTATAGGAGTACAAACCAAACGAGGAGTACGATAGCCTTGTATGTCAATGAGAGACACGAACAAAATTTATTCTCTAGGATATTTCACGCATGTCAAGATGAATGAAAAATTATAAATGCTACAAGGAATGCCTTGGAAGTTCTTCACTATGAGCAAAAAACAGAAGACAAAAAGACACACATACGCTATACCAAAATCGACTGAAACACAGTCGTAAATAATTTCAAAGTAGTGAGACATTAGCCAAAAATAATTTGTAAAAATACAGGGCACCACACACATCTAGAAACATGTTAACTGATATACACACAAAAATGAATTTACGAGCTTGTTCATCGTACGGATGGTAAATATAATTACAGAAAATACAAGACAATAGTAATAATAAAAACGATCTTCGTCCTGCTACATTGAGCTGACGGCTGTGTAGCTCATTGTAATTGACATGAATGATTAAGATAAATAATAGATGAACTTACCAAATGTAAAAAAAAGAGATAATTCATCATTTTCTCACAGAAATTTCTGGAAAATTCAAGTTACAGTTTGAGAGCAACAACAAAAAACATTTTAGGTTTCTCATCCTCTCAGTATTCTCTTAAACAACATTTGGGTACATGTGATAAAATAGAGACACGGTGAGAGATTGATATTACTTATAAGTAATACATAGCTACAAAATTTCTACATATAGACTGCAAATGAACCTAATTATGGTATCATAATCAACCGCACTACACAGGCTAAGTGTGAGGTTTTTGTGGTGGGGATAATAGGAAGTGGACAGTCAGCTAAAATAAGTATAAGCATTCAAACTTCACAGAATTTGAAATGCTCACCCCAAAGCAGCAACAAATAGATTTTAGGCAATCGTTTTAATGTAAAATTCACCCCAAAGTGTTGCAGTCCGTTTTTCTCTAAGATAGAGATACGAAATGATGTGACAAATTTACTCAAAATTCTATTACAGTTATGGAGTTTTTTATATGCTGGGAAAGCTTATTTCACAAAAGAAAACCAGAAACTGAAAGAGCTTTTTGTTCTACGTCAGATGAACGGTGACTACAAAAACATCATTCCTCCGATTTGGTTTTTGTTTGGAATATTGGATGGAAAAAATTTTACATCTGCATTACTCTGAGGGACGTACAGAGATGAGAACACTTGTTGAGATTTTGTTGATCAAATAAGATTGGTCTTGCTCTGGGCGAGTAACATATTGGCTGTTTAAATTATGTAATATATATATATATTATATACACATATACGTAACGTACTATCTTGAAAAATCTTCAGTGGGATCACAAATGTTGGGACTTTGGTCTCTATAACTATTATGAATAACTCAGATGAGTATGATCCTTATGCCACAAGGGTAACTTCTAATTTAACACATCACAAATACTCTATGCATAGATATAATTTACATACGCATTGAGTATTCTCGATGTGCTTAATTAGGTCTTCAGGCAAAATGAATGATATACTCTATACTTCTTATTTTCTTTTTTAATTAACTCTTAACCACTGACTGCATCAAATTTGCCTTGTTCAAGATTTTACGCTTTATCATTAGCAAGTACAGTATAAGTGTCCTAAATTGCGTAGGAGCGATGAGTCCATGAGTAGCCAAGCCAAATAGTTGCAGTATTTCATCACAAAATTCCAAATGGCCAAACTTAAATTCCACTGTGTGTTAGAACTTAGAATTCATAAAATAATGTACTTAAAATGTACTTAAGTACATTCAAAACTACTTAGTATTTAAGACCATTTGATAAAAGTACTTAGTACTTGAGTAAATTTGATTACAGTACTTGACACTCAAGTACTTGCGAAGCACAGTTTTTAATACTTAGGTACTTTAAAAGTACTTGATGCTCAGCTCCGGTTGTTGCATAACTCGTACACTGGTGCGGTTTTGGGTATTTCATTGTTTGTGTATACCCCGTGTACATAGTGACACAGGATAGAAGTAACAGTGAGCCATCTGATACTGTGATGTAGTATGTGCATGAGAGATTCTCATAAATGTAATTTTCAATAGTATGAAAAGATCCAGTAGCATGTCAGGTTTGTTTAATGTGATTCGTCTGTGAACTATTTTGCAAGGTTGGATGAGGAATGCAACCTGACTGTTGCAAACACAGAGAAAAATTTCATACCTCCAACTTGGGTGAAATAGGAGACACTGACTCAGAAGGGATTTTAATGCAGGTTAACCAATGACAAGCTGGCTCACCCATCAACGCCTTTATGGATGATGTTGCATGGAATGACTCAGGATGATCTCCGAGTAATTCCCATTCGCGAGTTTAGTACACAGCCAAGAACCTCAATGGAGTCATTCTTTTCGATCCGAGTTAGAGAGATTTTCAGTCCATAACAAAGGCCTCAACTGCTATCAGGTCTCTCATTCAAGTTCAAGTTGGTAAGTTGTAGGCATTTAATCAGAATGAGCCCAATGTGACATCACATATTCCTAAGTAGCCACTAATGACATAGATGTGGAATTTTCTAAAACATACCAGTAGTCATCAACTTACGACTGCACTTAGGTCTCGCCAACAAATCATAAGATCGTTTAGACGTAAGAAGGGCCAGTTCATGCACTACTACTAGTATTTCCACTGTACCTTTCCTAAAGTTGGTGTGAAAATCCGACTTTTTCTCCAGTTTGTTCAGGTAAGCCAATGATGATCGCATACATGGCGTCAAAGTGTTTGACCTATTCACTAATTTTTCCAGGTTATTGTGATCATATTGGTGGTCATGAAGGCGAAAAGTCGCAAATTGCGCAGGTCGGTAGGTCGCGCAGGTCGGTAGGTCGCGCAGGTCGGTAGGTCGCGCAGGTCGGTAGGTCGCGCAGGTCGGTAGGTCGCGCAGGTCGGTAGGTCGCGCAGGTCGGTAGGTCGCGCAGGTCGGTAGGTCGCGCAGGTCGGTAGGTCGCGCAGGTCGGTAGGTCGCGCAGGTCGGTAGGTCGCGCAGGTCGGTAGGTCGGTAGGTCGGTAGGTCGGTAGGTCGCGCAGGTCGGTAGGTCGCGCAGGTCGGTAGGTCGCGCAGGTCGGTAGGTCGCGCAGGTCGGTAGGTCGCGCAGGTCGGTAGGTCGGTAGGTCGCGCAGGTCGGTAGGTCGCGCAGGTCGGTAGGTCGGTAGGTCGGTAGGTCGCGCAGGTCGGTAGGTCGCGCAGGTCGGTAGGTCGCGCAGGTCGGTAGGTCGCGCAGGTCGGTAGGTCGCGCAGGTCGGTAGGTCGCGCAGGTCGGTAGGTCGCGCAGGTCGGTAGGTCGCGCAGGTCGGTAGGTCGCGCAGGTCGGTAGGTCGCGCAGGTCGGTAGGTCGCGCAGGTCGGTAGGTCGCGCAGGTCGGTAGGTCGCGCAGGTCGGTAGGTCGCGCAGGTCGGTAGGTCGCGCAGGTCGGTAGGTCGCGCAGGTCGGTAGGTCGCGCAGGTCGGTAGGTCGCGCAGGTCGGTAGGTCGCGCAGGTCGGTAGGTCGCGCAGGTCGGTAGGTCGCGCAGGTCGGTAGGTCGGTAGGTCGCGCAGGTCGGTAGGTCGCGCAGGTCGGTAGGTCGCGCAGGTCGGTAGGTCGCGCAGGTCGGTAGGTCGCGCAGGTCGGTAGGTCGCGCAGGTCGGTAGGTCGCGCAGGTCGGTAGGTCGCGCAGGTCGGTAGGTCGCGCAGGTCGGTAGGTCGCGCAGGTCGGTAGGTCGCGCAGGTCGGTAGGTCGCGCAGGTCGGTAGGTCGCGCAGGTCGGTAGGTCGGTAGGTCGCGCAGGTCGGTAGGTCGCGCAGGTCGGTAGGTCGCGCAGGTCGGTAGGTCGCGCAGGTCGGTAGGTCGCGCAGGTCGTAAATTGTGCAGGTCGTAAATTATGTAGGTCATAAGTCTTGCAGGTCATAAGTCGTGTTAGTTGAAGGTCGGCTATACCAAAGTAATGCCAGGTAAATGTTAAGGGAAGGACCATAATTGATTTTCCACTTTTTGGTGCCTAAACATAGTTAATTAGATCTAAATAAACAATTTTATTCTATACACTTTCCGCGGAAATAAGTATTTAATGAGTTATAGTGGTAGGTTTAGTTTTGTCTATGATGACAAATGGGCTCGAACAGCTACAAATCGATTTTTGAATTTTTGTTGCTTGAATCATGGTAATAACATCGAAATCAACTATTCTTCTATTCACTTTTTGCGGCAAATAAATATTTTATGAGTTAGAGCGGTAGGTTTAGTTGTTGCGCAATTGAGCTGTTAAGAGTACGTTTGGGTACTTTTTAATTTATTAATAGCCAACCTCACTGAGCCAGTTGAGCCTGAACCCACTTCTAGGATCTTTTAGTTAATAACAAAATAAAGGTTATCACTCAGAAGTAATGAATAATAGCGGTGGTAATTTTCGTCTTAGATGGCGGGAATGCACTCGATCAGTCGAGCCCGTCAAAAGGGAGAGTCCATTGTAGTGTTGCCGTCCGATGCACTCGATGAATTACTTTCCGCTTCAAACACTCGAGTTGTGGTAAGTCATTTACCGCTATAACTTGTGAAACACTCATTTCAGACGGAAAGTGCATAGACGAAAAGTTGTTTATTTAGACCTAATTATCTATGTTTAGGCACTGAACAGTGGAAAATCGATTATAGTCCTTCCCTTAACATTTACCTAATGCCCTAAATAACATATCTAAATTATCTCAGCAATACCTCTATAAATTGAGCCTAGAATATATATCATCCTATAATCATTTATGTACTGGTAAATAATATTTTCTACACAAACGCAAAATATGTACACATATCTAAAAAAAATAAGTGAGCACAATTTACTTGCCTGCTTTACATTATCTAGAATTTTGAGGCTGGAGAAAGATCGTTGAGAATTGATTGACACGCGTGCCAACTCAAACTTGGCTAATGCAGATGAAGAATCCCCTGCACAGAAAAAACACACACACAATTTCAAATCATAAAAAAATGAACAGATCGAACGATCTCAAAAAGAGAATTCTCTTGACATTATCCTACAACACTACAGCTGATACCTTCATGCTCAAATGTTTATCAGTTTGTAATACCAAAGCACTGTCAGTAATTAATTCATCATAACGAAATATTAAAGATATAAGTAACAAGAGTTGAATTTAAACAGTAAAAACCTAGTAGATACCTTTTAACACTTTGACTGCGATGTGCACCACCGGTGGTACACAGAGGTAATTTTCATAACACTGCTGACCGGCCAGTAGCTGCAAGTTCAATTTTAATACATACTTAATCAAACCTAAATGAAGGCACAATTCAGTTCTTGTTTGGCATTTTCCAAATAGCTCACTACAATTGATTTTAAATTCAAATTAGGTGTTTAATTTAATATTTAGTAGCTGCAGTCAAAGTGTTAAACAGAGACTCAAAGAAAAACTGTATATTATCATATAAAATTTACCTTGAAAATTTTCCTTCAAATTTTGGTTAGCCAATAGAGTTCCAAAAGTACTTGCTTGAAAACAGTTTGGAGTTAACCAAGCCTTTCATAATGGCTGAGTTTGAGGAGAAAAATGAAAGATATAACGACATTGTGACAAAAAAGGCATTACTTATTATGTTGGCTCTGTAAAAGAAAGTCATTTCCACTCATGAAAGTAAACACCTTTAAACTCTCTGAGCATTTCAGTCTCACTTACAGAACTAATTAAGGATCATAAATTAACTCAAGAATTGCACAACATAAAAATTTTGTCATCTACCAAGTTGTATTTTGTTCTTAAAAAAGGCATTAGGTTGAGAATGAGTTTATACCATTGAAATATTGAATATAAAGTGCTGTATTGCTCATGCAAACAATAAGATATCTAGGTTGAAAAAAGTCAAATAATTTGAGACTCCTGAATTTTAGCTGCTAGAATTTTTTTATCCAGTTTGGAAAACTGGCAGCCCAGGCTATGAATTGGTACTTGTTTTTCATTGATTTCCCACACTTATAAAATTCTTACTAGTAATTGAGGAATATGTGTTATTTATGAAATTCATCGATGTTCAATTCAATACATGCCATCGCCTCTCCAAAAATTGCCCTTTTAATTCTATTTCATCATAAATGTTGATCTTATTTTTATTCATTTCCTGCACTTGCAGATGTCTCAATGGTATTAATTACAATGGCTATTGTTGGTTCAATACATTCCTTCATTAATGCTAAGGTGTTCACAAATTCAGGAAAGCAATGAAGATAAATAAACAAAGGTGTACATAAGTAAAACATTCTCATGCAAAAAAAAAAACAGAAATTGTTATATCAAAGTTGGAACGCCTTATCTGCTATTTTGCCACTTCTTATCCCATAGCAAGCCTTTACTAAACTTATCTTCCTGATTGATTCATATCAAGGAGACAAAAGAGACTTTTGATTTCATCGGCCAGAGTAATTGTTCAGAGTTTGCAGAGCAGAGCAGGTTTATGTCAAAAAGTATACAACTAAAAACTATCTGCTTAGCATTGTGCTTAACAGAGGACTTATTGCAAAAGGCAGCCAGTAAACCTTATTTGGTTGAATGAAAAGAATATAAATTTTTCTCAAGAAAAATGAGCCACAACAGATACAAGGAATTGCTGAAATACTTCAGATTTGATTTTGAATCCACAAGATTAGAGTAATTATGAGCTGCCAAGAGCTTGTTCTCATTTCTAAAATATAGGACAGATTCATCAAAAACTGCAAGCCCTGCTAGTGCCTAAATCTAGACATCACAATAAATGAACAACTATTTCCAAATGAAGCTTGTAATTCATTCATTCAATAAATGGCAAGCAAACCTGCCAAACTTTGCCTAGCACTGGATGTTTCATCAAATTATTTAGTAAATGAATTTTTTCATTTATGAAAAGATGTTTTAAGACCAACTAAGCAATCCTTATTAGAATTAGTAATTATGCAGCTAATGGAACTATACATTCCCAAAAGATGCAATGTGACAACCAAAAATTTTTCAATCATTGATCTTAGCCAAGAAACGGATGCCAAGTGACACCAGTATTGTATGTACCATGAATTGCATTTGCAAGGAAATTCCAAGTAAAATTAAAATTTGCAAACAAAATATAGACAAGTTTAATTTTGATATATGACAACAGAGCTACTCTTACTGTGCATCATGGAAAGAAGAATGGAAGCATATTGCTACTTAGCACTGTTCCTCAAAATGTGCACATATAGGAGGGTAGGAAAAAGCTGCCAGAAAGCATGCTATATTCCACTGACACAAAGTGTGGTGTTAATGTCCTTGATCAAATGCCCTGATTGTACTCAGCAAGAGAATCATCGTGCCATTGGTCATTTTAAGTGTTCTGTAACATATTAAACTAGGCTATGATAAAGGCACACATCATCTTCAATGAGGTCACTAATTATGATTTGTCATATCGCCAATTCATTCTCAAATTGATTGAAGAATTGCAAGTGAATGCATCAGAAGAATGAATGCATCAATCAATGCTATAGAAGAATCATCTGGCAATAGTTGAACCATGTTTCCACCAGTGGTGCTGGCTGGCTTTGTTGTAGGTTTCAATTGATTCATATACTAATGTAATAATGCTGATGTAATCACAATTTTATTATGATTGTCAACAGAGACAACTGAAAGAGTAGTACTTTTTTACAAATAAATGTTAATACCTAATATTTCAAGAGAACTGGGTAAAAATTTAGTCCCTTGAAGCTCAGCATAGGTAACATTGTTCCTAACAATAATTCTTACACCACTAGCATGCGCATCTATTCTATGCAGTACACTTCTGTGTACTGAACAAAATTGGGTTCAAAATTTGGTGAAAGAAATGTTTCCTACAGACTAACAATGTGTGGCTTAAGGGGGCCCTCCGCTTAAACCTGAATTTTGATCCGATTGGTCTGAAATTCAGCCAGTATATGTATTTTGGAAAGAGAAACATATTTGGCGGGAAAACATTTTTTGATTTGGCCTTAGTTTTTTCGAAAAATTTGATAAATAAGTTTTTTGAGTAATTTTTGTACATATTTCAAAAAGATAGAAGTCAAAAAGTTCTTATGCTAGAACAAATTCAAAGAGTTTTGGAATCCTCGTGATATTGCGAACAAACTGATTGACATGGAATTTCTATTTGAAGCTTTATTTTTTCTTGATATGCGATATTTGATCAATACCTAAAATATACCTATTTTTTAGGCTTTGAACAAGCCTAAAACAAATTAAATGTACATATCGGAAAATCAAAGCCAATCAGTTTGTTAGAAATGTTCTATGGATTCTAAAACTGTCTTTGTTTTCTTCCTAGCATAAAAACTTTTCAACTTTTATTCTTTTGAATGATGAAAATAAGTGACTTTACAGTACGGGCCAGAAACAAAATTGTTTGTTGATGTGTAATATAATGGAAAATTTATGTAATTGAATGCTGTTTTCATTTTTATTTCAATAATCTCCATGCATAACTTTAATTTTACACTGTGAATTATAATTTAAAAAAAAAATGTAAAAAAAAATTTTCTAATTAATATTTGGAAATTTTTCATTTGTGGTCTGATTCTTATGAAATTTAGCTATTATATGTAACTATTAAAAACAAACACAATTTCTTCCGTTCATTTTTTCGATTCAGGTCTTAGTTTCTTGAAAAAATTTGACATACTAGTTTTCTAGTTCATTTTTTTATATATATCAAAAAGCTAAAAGTAAAAAAAAAATTGTGCTAAAACAAAACCAAATATAGTTTTAGAATCCATAAAGCATTGTAAATAAAGTGATGTTTTCAAGTTTAAATATCTCTTTTGATTTTCTTGTTATATGGGGTCGAAATTGGGTCAAAAATTCAAAATTTTTGGTCCTCTCACCCCCCCCCTTGGGGGGGGATCTAGTGTCCGTAGCGCCATAAAATTTTGGGATCAAATAGTCCGCCACCTAAGGGTCCTTTTCTAACAAAAAGATGAAAAATGACCATCGGAGAGAAAAGGGGCCTCAGAGGGCCCCCTTAAGGGTAGCAAACAGTTTTTCCCTAGGAATTATTCAAAAATTCATTTATAATACTTCACGAGTGAAATGAGCCGTGAGATATTCACAACTTTGGTCCTGAAATGTCGAATAGACATTTAAAGCCTCAAAGGTTTTGGAATAAACCCATACCCCCCAAAAAGGAAATTTTTTAATGTATTTCTCAGCCATTATTGTACATAGATAATTTTTTTATGCAATTCACTATGAACATATCTACAAAAGTGAGAGCCAGTTTTTATATTGCTCAAGAGTATTTTTTTAAATGTTCTAATTTTTAAAACCTATTTCTTTTATTTTTTATATGAAACTAAAAACTTTTTCATCAACTTATCAAAAAATTACCTCTTAGTTTTATACTACTCACCTTGATCTTCACGATGACAAAAAAACCTCCTCCATATGGGAAAAACTGTAGGAGAAATTGAGCCGCAAATTTTGAAAAAACTTGTCAGGAGAAAATGAAATTACGTTTTCTCAATTTTTCCTAGTTTTTCAACTTTGGAGGAAACGTTTTCATCATCGTGAAAGTCAAGGTGAGTACTATAAAATTGAGAGGTAGTATCTTGATAAGTTGATTAGAAATTTTTTTCATGCCATGTAAAAATGCAATTTTCAAAAATTAAACATTTTTCAATTTTTTCTGAAGCAATATAAAAAACTGGCACTTACAAAAAAAATAATTGTCCTAATGCACAATATTGGCTGCAAAGTAGAAATTTAAAAATTTTTTATTTGAGGGGGATATGGATAAGAGGGTATGGGTAAATTCCAAAAACTTTAAGGCTTTAAATGTTTATTTGTATGTTATAAACAAGTAGGGAAAACCACAGAGCTTATATTACTCCTGATGAGGTTTTTATGAATTTTTGAAATTTTTTTAGATTTCATAAGAAAAAACCTTAGCTTCTCAAAAGGGTGTACAGTTTAATTTTCAAGTTGCTCAATTTTTTGCTAACACATCTGCAGTTTCACTGAAACATTTTTAGTTCTTTTTTGTTGACATTTTGGTGGCATACCCAGTGCCAGTGAAACTCTGAGATATTTCTATTGTTCACGAGAAATTTTCTGATGGATTTTTTTACTGTGGCTGAATGCCGTGCTTAGTTTTTTTTTTGGTGTAACTCATTTTATTGAATGATAAGAGAAGGTGTAATTTCCATGTGGGACATGATCTTTGAAATTTCTGAGTAGTTCTCTGATCAATTATATTAGACCACTGAGATTGATGTGAATTTTTGGATTGACCATGTATGGACTGAAGTTGAAAATTTTTGGAGCAATTTCATGTATCATCCTAGGTGCATCCATTTGAATATCCTTTTGACCAGTAGTTATAAATATCTCATCAGGCGATCCACCAGGTGGTCAATGGGGGAAATGTTTTTGGGTGGGGACATAAAGTTCATCACTAGTTAGGGTACCAACAGTCTTGAGGGTTTTTCTTGTTTTGTTGTTCTTCAGGTAACCAGAATCTGGTTGATGTCTTGGCAGATAAGTGATGGCAGGCAGAACTACATTGAGATGGTGGTGTTAAAGTTTACTAAGTAACTTTCTTTACTGTATCTCTGTAGGATAGCTTATAGATTTGGCATGTTTTTCCCTACTTCTTTTGCTTGCTTCATTTTTGGACATCCTCCAGAATTCCCGGTGTGGTTGCACTGACAGTTGCACCAATTTTTCCCAGTTCTTGTGATACATCATTGCTGTTGCGGCAGCCACTGCATACAACACAGCAAGGAGCAGATCTGTAGTATGCAGCACTGTGCTCAAATCATTAACACTTGTAGCACTACCATGGTTTCACAATATATCTATTGATCCTGTATTGTTGATAGCCAATTCTAACATAGGGTGGTAAATTCTTTCAAATACTACTTTGATCATTGATTTGATTTTTTTATTCCCCTGGTATATCCATTCAGCCCCAACTCCATCAAAACGTGTATCTATGAGTGCCCCTGTCAGTTCTTCATTAGTAATGTCTACTCCAAAGGGACCAATGACTCACACAGAAGTGATCTGGCTGGCTAGCAGCCAACAATTAACTGTCCAAGAGCCCATTGTAGTAATATTCAACAGCTCTGAAAGGTCTGGATAGTGTCTATTTATGGTGACAACAAGAAGACTCCTTCCAAGGTTCCTGGAGATCTTGCCAATGTCCCTGTCCCCAAAAGTAGAAACTGACAGTAGTTTATGAAGTTTAATTTGATTTGAGGAGACACTTTTGTTACTAGGATTATCAACAACAGGTAGCACCAAGACCACTGTCGCTGGCATGGATGTTATGACGGTTGTGAAAGCTTATTTTGATTTTTGCCCTGGTGTTTTTGGGTTGTCTTCTTCAGAAATCACATGAAAGCTTCCATTGAAACCATCAAAACTTAGGTATTAAAATTGATTTCCGCTGATTGAGGATACAATAGATGGCCAAATAACTTCTGCAGTCACTTGAACTTGAAAGTGAGGGCCGAGTGTTGGGAATTTGTAACGTCCTAGAATTCCCTTAAGAATATTCACAATAGTCAAGCAATAATTCAGCACCTGCGTACCAGTCATGCCCAATTCACTACTCAGGATCCAAAAATTCTTGTCACACACTACCATTGGCAGGCATCACTGGGATAACCAGTATATCAAAAATCCACCCTCACTCATAGTGGGTCACTACAACCCACTCTACATGACTGACTCATTCCAGTCAGTGTCTCTTACTCCAGGCATGTTTAATACAACCAAAATTTTCTTAGCATCAATAATGATCAAAATAAACTTCTAATCAAATCTAGCAAGACAGTCCACACCACCATCATTAGCACATCTGGTATGCCACTCATTCTTTCCATACTGCTCAAACACAATTTTTATGAAAATCTCTGTCTCTTGCTCGGACTTACTACATTCCAGACAAAATGTTCAATTTTACCTCCATTCTCCTTTCACATTACTGACATAATCTATTATTATTCTCACTCTACATCTATGTGCGTCACTTCACACAATGCTTTACACCTCACAGCATATGAGAGTTGCCTTCCAAAACTACCATCATAGAATCTCTCACCCTTAGGCACATTCTTTTGCATGTACCAGATTACTATAGGCTTTTGCATCACACTAAGCATCCACTTATTCAATCCTAACTCTTTTGTTTGCCTCTCAATCTCTTTTTCCACCTCTTGCAGTCCCACTCTGGTCCTTTACCTCCATCATTCATTAAAAGCCAGTCATCCCCAGGTCTCTCAATGCTAACATGAATAATCTTTTGCATGCTTAGTTTCCTTGCAGGCTCCCAACATATTCTCTACCATTGGCTTACACTCAGATTCAATTACAAAATGTTTCACCCACCTGCTTTTTTGCATTCTCTCAATTCTCACCTTATAATTTAACACAGCTTTCATCATTTCCTTTAAAAATAGGCTCCACCCTAGATCACCTCTACAGCTGTCCATTTTAAAGCACCCAATGAAAGATGTCCTACCCTATTCTGAATCACATCCAGCTTTTCAAATTCACCTCTATTTCTAGGGTACACATACCATACATGACACTAGGTTCAGCAATCTACTTCTACATTCCTCTCATACATTCATATTTGTTTGCTCTGAACCTGGCCACTCTACTTAAAGAGGGCATCCACGCATTTGGACCCCTGGTTTGTAGAAATAGGGATTTATACTGCTATAGGAAGTGTAAGAGGTCAGGTACATCCTGTGAAAAAATCAGACTCAAGCGTTCACTCGTTGCCCGCTACAGGGGTTTGAAGTATGGGGAAGGGGGAGGGGGAAGTGGTATTTTATCATGTTACACCTCCCCATTGGCACTTTTTTTACAGCGTAATGTTGCTATGTCATCTCCTATGTCTCTGTATTACTGTATGATTTCAAGGGTCTAACCTGGACCATAAATTTGAGAAAAATTTCAATTAACATTGTTTACGTTACCTTGTTTTGCCTTTTTTCGGAGGTTTGGAATGTGGGGTTTCAAAATGCATCTCCTCCTACAATTTTTCTACAGTGATGAATTTAGTATCATTTGATGCGCAGAAGCGTGGAAATTGCAGAAAGTATAGGGGCAATATGAAATTTGCTGAGAACAAAAGTTGTGATGTCACAAATTAAAATTTTTCCTCTCAAAAAAAAAAATGGCGCAATGAGAAGTTAATTTTTCATAATGACTTTACAGATTTCCTGTTAACTCTCCGTAATGTCCACGATATTTCACATCCAATGATACCAAAATCATTTCTGCAGCTTGAAAACTGTAGGAGATGTATTCAGAACCCCCCAAAAAAAGTATGTTTTCTATGAATATCTCGTTTTATTTCAAGAAATTTGCATTTTTTCATAGAAGACAACCGATTTCAATTTGCATTTCCTTAAGGTATCTCAAATATCACTGCTCTAGGTTTAATAACAAAGGAAAAGGTCTGTAAGGGGGACGCCATCTTAAACCGTCCATTCCACTGCATTGTTTTAGCTACTTTCTCACCCTTAGTTCTAGTGCATCCATCTTCACTTGTCATACAACCAAGATATTTGTATTCTTTTGTTCTATTTATTCTAATTTCTTTAATATTTCACACTCTGTCTCTATCAGTCTCATTACTATTTATAACCATAACCTTTTTATCTTGAAATCTGTACTATATCCATTAACAATGTCAAGCATTCTTTGTAGTTCATACCCAGATTTGCAAACTATAATCACATCATCAGCATACCACAAACAATTCAGTCTTTTCTTTCCAACTTTCAGTCAAAAGTCACTCATCCTCAATCAAACCACTAATTGTTTTGTGTACAGTCCCAAAGGATTCTATTGTTCAAAATGCCACAAAAAATTTTACATTGAGAGTCAGCCAGAGCAGTAGATATGTAATTTTTAAGTTATGCTCACCCTTATGCACTAGAACTACTATACACTTGTTCCAGTCATCTGGCACTCCTTTGCTCTTCTATACTTCATCAAACGAATATTTCAACATATTAACTACACTCTTTTCCCCAGATGTGTAGAACTCATATGGGATCCTATCAGGGCCAGCCTATACCTTTCCATTTTTCACTTTCTTCAAATAACTTACAATTCTCTCACATGTGAATTCATCTTTCATTTGCAGCTCATGTTCATCAGTCAGGAAATTTATGGGTTCTTTATTTATTACCTGCTCATTCTTTCTGTCAATGTCCTCCCAGAACTCTTCAACTGCATTCATCATGTGCATCCTATCTTGCACATTGTAACCATTTACAACTAATTTGGCAATTTCGACTTCCCTACCTTTCTTGTTGTTTTGCATAAATTTACATCAATCTTTTTATTCAATTTGAACTCTCTTTCTTAGATTTTCAACTTGGTGTCTCTCTTCTTAACTACAGTCATTTATCATTCTCTTTATCTTCTTCTGCTGATCCCTGTATTCATTCCATGCACTCTGTGTCTTTCATACAATTTCCGCATATTGCATTATTTGTTCTTTCAAGTTTTTCTTCTCACTCCTTTTTCTTATCACACTTGTAAAATATCTGGCATTCTATGTACTTTTGCATTTTATTTCTTCAATATTTTACTCTGCCCCATCATACAAGGCTTTTGCCGACTCACCATTCTGATAATTTACATTTCCACACCTATTTCAGTCAAATCTGCTCAATTCATTCCTAAATTCTTTCCAGTTTGCCACTTTTATCTGCCAGTTTTCTTTCACACTGCTGACCTTCTGCATGGACTCTCTTTCCACTACAATTGTATTCATATACAAGCATTTGATGGTCACTATTAATATCAAAATCTTCTTCTACAAACATTTCTTTGACACACACTCTTACTCATTCTCCTCCCCACAAGCAGGCCTCCTCTGGAGACCTTTTACTGCAAATCTTACATTCTTCTTTTGTGCACATTGAAAAACTTTCATAATCACTTTCACTGTACATTCTTTTCAACATTCAAGCAGCTGGTTCCCACCTCTTTGCAGTGCAATCATACCTTCATCCATGTCACCTATCATTTTCTCAGCATACTCACCAATTTCTTTCACTACCTTCCCTCTCAAGCTTATGCATCCACCCTCAAAAACATACTTTCTTTACCACCATACTATCTCCACACATTCTGATCATAGATCTCACTCTTTCTTTCATGTCTTTCACTCACTTCATTCTTTCCATGCACCTTCCTTTACCCACTTCCATTATGGGCACATGCCTCTTACCTGGCATATCAACAGGCAGGTCGTTTATTCTATTTACACTTGTACTCTTTACTTATACTATCCTCATTCATCTTTCTGCTTTCATCCATTACATTTAAAACATCCTTTGCCTCATCATTGGCTGCACTTGCAGTCTTGCACTCTTTGCATTGTTCTGATTTTTCCCTTCTTTCAGCTTCCTTTCATCCTCCAACTCACTCCTCAAAACAACATTCCAAGCTTTCAGCCTCTAAAACTCTTCTTCTAACAGCTTTCTTATATCATTCAAGCATTTCTAGCATGTAAACACCAACTTCTTCATCTCTCTCACACCCTTGCACATACCTATCTCCACCTACTCTCAACAAGTCATGCATTGAATTTTATCAAGCAACCCATTTGTACCTCCCTTCCCAACACCACCACTCCTACTACTTGCCATTCTCAAACACAGACTTCAGTTCACAGCTCAAGATCTCTCTCTTTCTCAACTTTGGTTTTGTGAGGTCTCTGGAGTTAGTGGGTCCAAGCGCCTCAGGCCTCTAAGGTTGTCCTCGGCATTGCCGTACAGCTCTGTAACAGAGATAAAAGAAGCCATAATATTCATGCACTATATTGCACTTTTGATGGTTCTTTTACTTTTTTTCTAACTTAGGAATTAGCAATTGCATACAGAATTAGCATTTTCAACCTAGGCATCAAGACATGAGCAGCATAGAAGCAATTTCAAGGGAGAACAATGGTCCAGCCTGGCAGCACACTCTGGATCATTAAGCGAGCATTTATTTGAGGCATTTCATAGCTTAAAGGCTTAGACATGCTTACTCTCTACATTAATCTACTTCTACAGGAGCACATGTCTTCAAAAGGCAAAATAGTTATGCTCTCAGCTGCATCTGAATGTAGGTTTACTCTTTGTTCATAGATAGAGCTCCTTGTACAGTAGTTGCATTTACAAAAACTTTATGCTTAAAAAGATACTTTATTCAACAAAGTGTATTTCTTCCTTTTGAGGAGGGGCTTTCAATGAATTATCGGTTAATGTTAAGGAGATGCAACTAATCGATTTTCAAAATTTTGTTGCCTGTATCATGGTAATTACATCAAAACAAACAACTTACCTATGCACTTTTAGGGGCAAATGAGTATTTAACGAGTTATAGCGGTAAATTACAGACCGCAACTCTAGTGTTTAAAGCGAAATGTAATTCATAAAGCGCGTCCGATGGCAACACTACAATGGACTCTCCCTGTCGATGAACTCAAATCATCGAGTGTGCAGGCGAGCTTACTCTCGCTTACTCTTACTCGCGCTGCCTCCCTACCCTGCGCGCCTCAGAGGCTATATAAGAGGCAGTGCTTGTTTTCTCTACGCTCAATCGATCAATCGTTTGCCTGTACCACTCCTGCTACTCTTTCACATTAACGGGAGCCCTACAGCTCTGAAGTTTTTCCAAACTTTTGCACCTAATACCATCCGCAGCAATAATATGCCCCAGATATTCAATTTCTTTTTTAAAGTAGTGACATTTTTCAAGTTTTATTGACAAGTTCCCAGACCGAAGCATCATAAGGACACTTCCAATGTCACTCAAGTGTTGATTTTTAGTCTTTGAATATACTAAAATATTGTCCAGAAAAACGAAGCACATTTGTCCTAGAATAGGCGCAAGCACAGAGGTCATCACTCTCTGGAGCACGCTTGGACTCGGACTCAACCTGAAAGGGTTTCGCCGGAACTGGAATTTCCGACACCCTATACTAAAAGCTGTAAATTTCCGACTCTCTTGGTACAATTCGACCTGAAGGAATGCGGAACGCAAATCCAAGGTTGAAAAGAGTGTGTTACCTCCTAATGTCGACAGTATTTCATCGATTCTGGGTATAGGATAAGATTCTTTCGCCACAATCTTATTAAGAGCCCTGAAATCGATTACGGGGCAAAGCTCCCCGTTTTTTTTCTTAACACAAATTACTGGAAAATTATAGTCAGACACTGACCCTTCAATTATTCCCTGTGAGTGCATATCATTAGTAATTTTTGCTAACTCCTCCTGATATTTATGAGGTATTCTATATGGGGTAGTATTCAGGACTGGTGCACCCGGTTTAAACTGTATCCGGTGCGACATAACATTGGTAACTCCAATTGTTTCCCCTTCTAGCGTAATTACATCACGGAACTGATTTAATAAATTTACTAAAGGTAACTGCATGTCCTCTTCGTGACATGAAATATCATCTTTCGTTAAAGAACAACGTACGTCCTGCTGTACACTACTGCTGTACACACCCTCTACTTGTGCCATTAACTCCTAGCACCTCACTACTAGAAAGAACTTGAACTTGAACTTGAGGGCCGACAGCATCGGGGCCTTTGTAACGGCCTACAAATCCCTCCACAATTTTCACACCAAGAGTTCAGCGCCTGGTACCAGACTTGTCCACTAGACTACTCAGGATCTACCAATCCTTGTCACAAGCTGCCATTGGACGGCATCACTGGGATAACCAGTGTGTCAAAACACCATTCCCAGGCATATTGGGTCATTACTGACACCTCTACCTGACTGGCTCATTCCAGTCACTGTCTCTTACTCCAGGCACGCACAAGAAACATTTTCATAGCTTCAATGATACTCAAATTACACTCCTGATCTAGTCCAGCAAGACAGCTCATACCGCAATCATCTTCAGCACATCTGGCATACCACTCATTCTCTCCATACTGCTCAAGCACCACATTCATGAGACTTTCTCTCTCCTGCTCATACTAACTACATTCCAGCACAAAATGCTCAATTGTTTCCTCCACTCCACTAATACAGTGCCGACATAATCTGTTATTATTCTCATTTCACCTCCATGTACGTCTGTTCACACTCAGTGACTTGCATCTCACAGCAAACAATAGTTGACTTCCAAAACTACCATCATAGAAAATCTCAAATTTAGGTGCTTCTTTTTCATATACCAGTCAAGTGTAGGCTTCCGCATCATGCTAAGCTTCCACTTATTCAATCCATACTCTTTTGTTTGCCTCTCAATCTCTTTCTTCCACCTCTTGTAGTCCCATTCAGGCCCTACACCTCCAGCATTTATTTAACTCCAGTCATCTACAGGTCTACCGCTTCTAACATGAATAATCTTTTGCATACCAAGTTTCCTTGCATGCCCCCAACACACTTTCTCCCAATAGCTTATACTCGGATTGCATTCAAAAATTCGCTTTACCCATCTGCTATTCTGCATTCTTCCAATTCTCACCTTATAATTCAGTACTGCTTTCATCATTCTTTCTGAAAATAGGCTCCACCCAAGGTCACCTCTAATGGCTTCTGTAGCAGTCCATTTCGGAGCACCCAATGCTAACCGTCCCACCTTATTTTGTATTACATCCAGCTTTTCAAGATCACTTCCATTCCAGGCAAGAGCACTCATCCCATACATGACACTAGGTACAGCAACATACTTCCACATTCCTCTCACACATTCATACTTGTTTGCTCTGTATCTGGCCACACTACTTAACCGTCCACTCCACTGCATGGCTTTTGCCACTTTTTCACCCTTAGTTCTAGTGCATCCATCTTCACTCATCATACAACCTAGATATTTGTATTCTTTTGTTCTACCGATTCTGATTTCACCAATATTCCACAGTCTGTCTCTATCAGTCTCATCACTATTTATAACCATAACCTTACTTTTGTTGGCACCAAAGTTCATCTTGAAATCTGTACTATATCCATTCACAATGTCAAGCATCCTTTGCAGTTCATGTCCACATTCACTAACCACAACCACATCATCAGCATATAACAAACAGCTCAGTCTCTCATTACCAACTTTTAGTTCTAAGCCACTCCTTCTCAGTCAAACTGCTAATTCTTCTGTGTACAATCCAAACAACAGGGGAGACAGAGTACAGCCCTGTCTCACTCCTCTAACATTCCTCACTTGCCCTGTTTCCAAATTTCCTAACCTGTATATTGCGCTTGTGTTCTCATACAGACTTTGTACAATTTCTACTATTTTTCTGCTAAACCCAACTTTTCTCAAAACTTCAAAGAGCCTAACCCAATCCACTCTGTCATACGCCTTTTCAATATCCAGGAATGCTAAATATACCTTCTTATCATCCTTTCTCAATTGCTCAATTATTTCACTCACTACAAACAGATTATCCTCCCCACGTCTATCTTGCCTAAATCCATTCTGTTTTTCACCTAGGACTCCTAATTCCTCAACCAAGTTTTTCATTCTCTCATTCAAAATACCACAAAAGATCTTACATACAGTGTCACCCAGTGCAATTGGTCTGTAATTTTTAAGGTCTTTCATACTCTTATGTCCACCCTTATGCAACAGAACTACATTACACTTGTTCCAGTCATCCGGTACTCTTTCAATCTTCCATATCTCATCATATAAACATTTCAACATACTGACTACACTCCCTCCTCCACATTTATAGAACTCATATGGGATCTTATCAGGGCCACATGACTTTCCATTTTTCACTTCCTTCAAAAAACTTACAATCTCTTCACAAGTGATTTCGTCTTCCATTTGCAGTTCACGTTCTTCAATCTGAAAATTTATGGGTTTGTCATCTGTAACCTGCTCATTCATTCCACCAATGTCCTCCCAGTATTCTTCAACTGCTTTCATCATTTGCATATCTTGCAAACTGCAACCATTGACTGCTAATTCATCAACCTGAACTTCACTACCTCTATCATTACCTTGTATAAACTTATACCAATCTTTTATTCCATCCAGACCTTTCTTTCTTAGATTTTCAACTTGATGTCTCTCCTCTTTAACTCTAGCCTCATTAATCATTCTCCATACTTTCTTCTGCTGGTCCTTGTACTCATTCCATGCACTCTGCCATTCATCCTCAGTAATCCTGTTTCTTTCATACATTTTCCTCATACTGCATTGTTTCTTATTTAGAGTCTTTCTTCTCATTTGTTCTTCCTTTATCTCACTTGTTAACCACCTGGCATTCCCTGTCCCTTTCCTACATTTAATTCTACCAATCTTTTGCTCTGCCACATCATACAAGGTTCTTGCAATCTCACTATTTAGGTTATTTACATTTCCATACCTGTTCCAGTTACATCTACTCAATTCATTTCTAAATTCTTCCCAGTTTGCCATTTTTATGCGCCAATTTTCTTTTACTCTGCTGGTCTTCTGCATTGACTCCTTTCTACCCCAATTATATTCTAGCACAATCATTCTATGGTCACTGTCAATATCAAAATCACCTTCATCTACAAACATTTCTTTGACACATGCTCTAGCTCTACTATTCACTATCATATAGTCAATTGCAGTTTAAAATTCCCTGCTTTGCCATGTATGCAAGCCATTTCCTATTGTGACATTCAGGTTCTCAAGTTCATTCTCATTACAGAAATCAATCAATTTTTGTCCATTTGCATTCACAGGCTCACCAAGTATACCAACATGGCCATTCATGTCACCCATCACAATCAGAGGGCATCTGCCTTGTTCTTGCACAGTTCTTGTTAATATTTCATACTTTTTTACATTCTCTTGATGAGCTAAAATCCCATCAGTTGTCATATAACATACAATCACAATGACACATTCTCTGGCATGCATTCTTTCACACTTTATTACTAACAGATCTTCACTCTCAGGTTCATTTCCAACAGGAAGTTCCTCTAATTTCCAATTTAGAGCGTTCCTTATAATCAGACTAACTCCACCACCTCTATTTTGCCAACTTACACGCCCTTTTCCTATCATATGGTACTTACTCCCTACATTTTAAACTGACTCTATCACGCATTTGGGTCTCTACTACACCAACACAATCTAACTTTCCATACTCAAATTCTGCTACAAAATCATCTAACTTCCCTGCATTCCATCCACGCACATTTATACATCCAAACCTCACAACACTATTGGGAAATTCATGAATCATGACATTTTTCATTTTTGCTCTGACAGCTTGTCATTCATCCTGTTCCACCTTCCATTGCAATATGAGTAGACCCAATCCAATGGATGTATCTCCTAGAGAGTTTCATCTCACCTTCTTGTGTAAGGTGGACTCCATCTCTAAGAAAACACCCACTCTGGATCACCTTCTCCATATCAAGGAAGCTGGAACCCAATTCACGCTTTCTCATACTCTCAGCCTTCATACTCACAATCCTTTCATGCACCTCCCTATTCACCTCCTTCCGCACCCTTTCATACTCATCGTTACAAGCTGGCCTTCTCAGAATACTAGTCACAGCCACTCTGACATTCTTCTTACTTGCACCTTTGATCACTTTCATAATTGCATTTACAGTACGTTCTCTCCCACATTCAAGCAATCCATTGTTACCTCCTTGCAGTACAAACATATCTTCGTCCATTCCATCTATTATTCTCTCAGCATGCCTACAAATCTCCTCCACTCCTTTTCCTCTCATGCTCATACATCCACCACTGTCACTCATCTTGATAAACCTATCCAGATTCTCAACCATGCTGTCTCCACATATTCTAATTGCAGGTCTTACTCTCCCTTTCATACTACTCTTACGTTCACTTCTTCCACTCATATCACTCTTTCCATCCATCTTCCTTTCATTCACTTTCACTGCAGGCACCTGCACCTTATGTGGCCCATCAACAGGTTGCTCGTTCACTCTCTTTCCATTTGTACTTCTTTCATCATGCTGATTCATCCTTCTACTTTCATCTGTCACACATGCCCTATCGTTTACTGCATTCACACTCCTTGCACCATCGTTTGCCTTGTCATCCACTGCATTTGCTCTCCTTGCACTATTATTTGCCTTATCATTCACTGCATTTGCACTCCTTACACCATTCTGTGCCTCATCATCCACTGCATTTGCACTCCTTGCACTATCATTTACTGCATTTGCACTTCTTGCATCATTCTCATTCTTTCTTGCATTCAGCTTTCTTTCATCCTCTAGATCACACCTCAAGCCAACATTCAGAGCTTTCAGCCTTTCATTCTCATCTTCTAACTTATTTTTCAAATCATTCAGGCATTTCCAGCATATAAATACAAGATCATCCAACTTTTTCTGACCCATCTCTCTCAAACCCTGGCATGTATCCATCTCCACCCACTCTGAACAAGTACTGCACTGAATCATCTCCTTCGTCCCACTTGCACCTCCCTTCCTTCGACCACTCCTCTTGGTATTTTTAGCCATTCTCAAACACAAAACTTCTATACCAACACAAGCTTTACAGGCAGAAGGAGCCTTTACTTAATTTACGCAGCGCTGTTATTCACTCTTGCCTTTTTTTTTGGTAAATCTGAAGGATATGTAAGTTATCGATTTTGTAAATTTTGATGCCTTAGAATAGTTAATAAGATCGAAATAAACGAGTTTTCTTCTATGCACTTTCCGTCTCAAATGAGTATTTCATTAGTTATAGCGGTGAATGACTTACCGCAACTCCAGTGTTTGAAGCGGCAAGTAATTCAAGGAGCACGTCGGACAGCAACACTAGAATGCGCACTCGCTTCCTGCGCAATTGTCATCAAAGACGAAACCAAACCGACCGCTATACCTCGTTAAATACTAATTTGACGAAAAAAGTGTATAGAAGAAAAGTTGTTTATTTCAATGTTATTACCATGATTCAAGCAACAAAAATTTGAAAATCGATGAGTAGCTCTTTATTCGAGCACATTCGTCATCAAAGACGAAACTAAACTTACCGCTATAAATCATAAAATACTCATTTGAGACGGAAAGTGCATAGAAGAAAACTTGTTTATTTTGGGTCAATATTGAATTTAATGTTGTCAACGAATTTCATAATTTCGTAGGTATAGATGGGTAATATAGTTGATTTTAAGACGTTTTACACAAATGAAAATGTGCCCGGAAATGCTTAGTTTTCGAGTTATTTAAGTTTGAAGTTATACGAACGGCGCTCCTGAATGGCCCTTTTAACGCAAAAACAGTCATTGTTTTAGCAATGAAAACGGAAGCTAACCCCTATTACAAACGTAAAGAGGTTGGGTCGTGAGGGGTAGCAACAGTTCTTTTAGTGAAAATTATAAATAAAGCTTTCTAGTGACGTTTGTTTACATCAACTCGAAGATGGCTGCTGCCATCTTCAGCCGGTTGGCGCCATGGCGGCAGCCACCCAGGGAAGAATTTCAGGGAACTTTTTTATGCCTGGACACAATGGCAAGTTGGAACTTGATGTAGCAATTCACCGGCAGGCCTCAGCCGAGACGGTTCAAGAAACGGTTTGTGAAGAGTACAGGAATTTCTTGAGAATTTCTTGAGTCCACCTCGCGCGACTTTACACTTCAGTTTCCCACTCGTAACTTTAGAAAGAATGTACCTATTAACTTCAAATTGCTCTCAAACGAAAGAGCGAAACTTTCTCTATCTAGCTAGTATAAGCAACACCCTCAAGGTATTCTGAAAAATACAAAAATTCTTCGATAAACCTTGCAAACATGCGCGCACTAAAAACACTTCAGTTTCCCACTCGTAACTTTAGAAAGAATGTACCTATGAACTTCAAATTGCTCTCAAACGAAAAAGCGAAACTTTCTCTATCTAGCTAGTGTAAGCAACACCCTCAAGGTATTCTGAAAAATACAAAAATTCTTCGATAAACCTTGCAAACATGCGCGCACTAAAAATACTCCAGTTTCCCACTCGTAACTTTAGAAAGAATGTACCTATTAACTTCAAATTGCTTTCAAACGAAAGAGCGAAACATTCTCTATCTAGCTAGTATAAGCAACACCCTCAAGGTATTCTGAAAAATACAAAAATTCTTCGATAAACCTTGCAAACATGCGCGCACTAAAAACACTTCAGTTTCCCACTCGTAACCTTAGAAAGAATGTACCTATGAACTTCAAATTGCTCTCAAACGAAAGAGCGAAACATTCTCTATTAGCATATTATTAACAAAACCTAAACAGTTTTCTGAAAACAACAGTATATTTCACCTGCTGGTGAAATGTTCGTATGTGAGTTATATGAAATACAGTGTAATTTCAAAATATGATAACCTCAAGAAGAATACATTAAATGGGGCCTGTACCAAAAACTTTCCGCGGAAATCGCAGCGGGGGCAGATGCATCAACGCCTAAAGTACCTGTTTCGCATTTGAAAGACTAAAAAAAAGACATTCCTTCAAATCTAAAAAACTGACATAATTTTATGATAAATAGTTGAAAGTAAATATCACTAATTATAATGTGAGAATTGGTACAAAACAAACTGAAGTGGAGAAATAAGCATTTCAATGGTTGAACATGTAAATGAAAAAATAAGAAAAGCAAGGTAACACAAAAACATATTTTGAGATAATACCCATGAGCATAAGACAAATAGTCAGGTAATGGGTTTAGGAAATGCTAAATGAGTTTCGTTGTAGTCTTGACAATTTTAAGAAACAATGGATGCGTGACAGATTTCAGCTTTCGCATTTGAAACTGTAAACGTTTCATTAGAAATAAACGATTATTTTTTAATTCATATTCAGAGTGAGAGTCTTAATCCTACTCATAACCAATGACCCAGCCAGACGACCTGGTTGTTTTGCTGACACGGCAAGCGCCTGCTGAGTAGCCCTCACACTGTTCAGGAATCACAGACCTGCATTGGTATATAGTCTTGCTCCGTGCATGCCTACAACGTTAGTTCTATTTTAAGGGTTTTCGTGTAAGGTTGGTCCTTTTCATTGGCCACAGGAGACCTTAATTGGAAATTCAGCTGATCAACGATCAAAACTTGTGGCTCTTAAGCGTATAGAAAACTGAACGTGTATTATTTCGTGCATTGTTTTGTGAAAATGGAGAGGGAACTCGAGCTCTTGAAATCGTTGCCGAGCAAAAGCTATAAAAGCAAACGTGAACTTTTTAAACGATTATCTCGCAGTTTAGGAAGTCAGCGATACGAACGAGACCGAGCTAGATTCCGAAAATTAGAAGGGTCGAGTGCAGCGTTCAACTACCAAGTATCCAGAATAGTTCAAGTAAGTTGATAAGCTTAAATTACTTTTACTCAAAGCTAGTTGCTGTCAAAAGTAGTTACAAAGATAGGCCTTCCCGACTATAGCATAAGATACAATTCCCGGCCTTCCCGACCATGCGTAAAAGATACAATTACTCTATGTTGTAAAGCTAAATAAAAAACCAGTCCAATATCGCACCTCGAGATTATTACATGTTTGAAAACTTAGATTAAACTATAATCTCAATAGTGCGAGGATCACTCCTGCAAAATCTAAGTCCGATCCTGTAATATAGCGAGTAGTGTAAGTTCTAGTTAGAGAGACCAATAGTTGGCAATTAACGCTCGAGACAGCAACACTCGCGGCCAGTCTACAAGTGAACTTGGGCTCGACAACAAGTAAATGTTGACCGAGTGTGTAAATAATATTACCTACTGTGGTTGGTATCTAACTTCTTAATTTCTAAACTAATGTACTAATTCTATGCTACCCTATTCTATATATTCCTTTCTATCTCCGCTCTGCTCTCGCTAACCACATTCTGGTATCTGAGTATCTAGTTATGTTGTAAGGTATCCAAGAGGTGAGTAAACTATTTTACCTAACTTGATGTCTATTACTATGTTGTGTCTATGTCTATGTGAAACCTATACTGTGCTATAGTGTAGGATGTGACATTGGCGACGAGGATTTGGTAGAACTGCTGGAAGTGACTAAGTGGTAGTGACTACTGACTAGTGAGGGAACATAAAATTTGCCTAATAATTTTTTTTATTGTTGTTGTGCTGCTCACTGGTGTTGCTAGACTGGCTAGACTAGTGAAGAATCTCAGAATTGAGCAAGGGATTGTACTATTTGTGCTGTGAAAATTTTTTTTTTTTTACAGTGTGTTTTTGACTTACTAAAAATTCAATATGCCATTGATAGGTTCAGTAGGAGAATTTAATCCTGTAGAGGAGGAATTTGGAGACTATGAAACTAGATTACACTGCTATTTTTTAATAAACAAAATAGAGGAAAATAAAAAAGCCCCCACCTTAATTTCACTAGTGGGTCCTAAAATTGCTAGGCTCATTAGAGACCTCGTGTCTCCTAAAAAAGTACTTGATGCTACTAATGGACGTAGGTTAAGAAGACGAGACTCTTGGAGTTTGTATAATCAGTACACACAGCAGGACACACGTTTACATTACGAAGGGTAGCGGTGGAGTAGGCTCCAGCCAAGCCCGAGAACCACGAGCAGAGATCCACAAGAACCATGAGCTCAGTTCTCAACGCATAGTGCTGTCTAAATACATTCTTACGCAAGAGCACTGTAACATTATCAGTATTATACACATATACATTCAAGGTGCTACATGAAAGGTTTCAACACTCCTTCTCACATTGAATGTGTGTCAGATGAGACCATTCCTAACTTCGTTCTTAGTCTAGAGAACTTTTCTATCGGCAGGTTCTTGGTGAATATGTCGGCGAGCATTTCGTCGGTAGGGCAATACACTACGTCTATATCTTTGTTACTTACAAGATCCCGTACATAGTGAAACTTAATATCGATGTGCTTGCTCCTCCCATGATATTTGGGATTGTTGGCAAGACAGATGGCTGACTGGTTGTCTTCGTTTATAACCATTGGTTCCATAGTCCCAAAATTTAGATCACTGAGTAAGTGCTTTAACCAGACAGCCTCTTGAGCCGCACCGGCAAGAGCAACGTATTCGGCTTCTGCAGTTGAGAGGGCTACACAAGTTTGTTTGTTAGATCTCCACGTAATTACCGAATTACTGAGGGTGAAACAGTAACCAGAGGTAGACTTTCGGTCATTTTTATCACCAGCCCAGTCAGCATCTGAATAACCAATGCAAGTATCAGAACATTTGCTATACAAGAGACCTAGTTTAGAGGTGCCTCTCAGGTACCTGAATATTCTCTTAACACACATCCAATGCTGTTCAAGAGGTTTGGAGCTGTATTTAGCAACATTATTCACTGCGAATGCAATGTCAGGTCGAGTTCTGGTTGACAAATACAAAAGGCTACCTACAGCACTTTGATAAGTGGCAGGGTCAAATTCGACATCATTTGGGGAGCATATCGGATTTACGTTTACATCGGCGGGAGTTGCAACAGGTTTACAATTATCAAAGCCAAATTTTGACAACAGAGCCTCAGTGTAGGCATTTTGATTCAAGAAGACATTGTTTTTAAATTGTACAACACTTACACCTAGGAAGTAACTCAGCACACCAAGGTCCTTCATTTTGTATTGGGTAGAAAGGCTCAACTTTATTTGATTTATTTCATCACCAGACTCAGAAGCAATTATTAGATCGTCTACATACACCGCCACAATACACAGTTTCTTATCTTGAACACGAGTGTATATACAAGCATCACTCTTAGATTGTACAAAACCCAATTTCTTCAAATAGCTATCTAGTGTAGTATTCCAACACTTAGGAGCTTGTTTTAGTCCGTAGAGCGATTTTTGTAGTTTACACACCAGATTTTCTTTGCCTTTGACAATAAAACCGTCAGGTTGAACCAGATATAGTTCTTCAATCAGTTCTCCATTAAGGAAGGCTGTTGCAACGTCCATGTGATGGACTTGCATGTTGCATTTGGCAGCCAAAGCTAGTACTGTCCTGACAGACTCAAATCGAACCACGGGACTGAAGGTCTCGTCGTAGTCGATGCCATATTTTTGTGAGTAGCCCTGAGCCACAAGGCGAGCTTTGTACGAGCAAATGCTTCCGTCGGGTCCGGTTTTTCTTTTAAAGATCCACTTTGATTTGATAGGTTTTTTGTCATTAGGACACTCTACAAGGGACCATACTCTGTTTTGATTTATAGACTCCATCTCATTCTCCATAGCTGTTTCCCATAGTTTTGCTTCTGGTCCACTGAGTGCTTCTTGAACACAAGATGGTATATCAAGCTCATTTTTCATTAAATACACCCATTCACCAAACCTATCAGGAGCCCGTCGATATCTGGCTGATTGTCTAGGCTGCACTCCCTCCATCCCAGCATCTGACTGTCTATGCTCCACCCCTCCCTCAGAGTCTTCTGGCTCTGGATCCTGAGGAAGAAGAGAAAAATTACCATCATTTACTTCTGAAGGCTCCTTCTCAATTGGCATCTGCTGAGATTCATTGAACATAACGTCTCTACTCAAAAATATCCTTCTACTGTTTATGTCATACAGACGATATCCCTTGGATCCACTTCCATATCCTACAAGAACACACGGTTTAGATTTTGGATCAAGTTTTTCCCTCTCATCTTTGGGGACATGAGCGTACGCACTGCAGCCAAAGGTTTTGAGGTGCTGTACGTTGGGCTTGTGTCCATTAAGGGCCTGATAAGGGGTCATATCATTCAATGCACTAGCAGGGCTCCTATTTTTGACATACACGGCAGTTGATATAGCTTCACCCCAGAATGATTTTGGTAACTTTGAACCAGACAGCATAGCTCTGACAGAGTCAAGAAGAGTTCTATTCATTCTTTCTGCAACTCCATTTTGTTCAGGTGTCTTAGGCACAGTTTTTTCATGGATAATTCCTTCCCCTTTTAGGAATTGTTCAAAGTCATTAGAGATGTATTCCCCACCGTTATCGGAGCGCAGAATTTTAATTTTGTGATCATAGTGATTTTCTACCAAGGATTTGAACTCCTGAAACACTTTGAAAACATCACTCTTATGTTTGATAATGTACACCCAAGTATATCTGGAGTGGTCATCTATGAAGGTTACAAAATACCTTCCACTCCCAAGTGATATGGGATTAAGCTGGCCACACACATCACTGTGGATAAGTTCTAAGGGTTGGCGTTTCCTTTTGTGATTTGTTTTGGGGAACGGAAGCCTATGATTTTTACCATCACAACAGTTTTCACAAAAAATGTTATCTCCACTCACAGAACAATCAAAACCTCTAACAAGATTCTTAGTGCCTAATTTCTTAAGATTATTGAATCCTAGATGACAAAATCGTTTATGCCACAGAATTTCATCAGAGGAAACGTTCATGCATTTAGCGGCTGAGTTAAGGGTGCAATTAAGTTTATACAATTTTCCTACTTTACTGCCTAAGGCAATTAATTCATCGTCTTTATTTACAATCTTACATGAGCTTTCGTCAAAGTAAACTGAGTTTCCACTTTCTGTAATCTGAGGCACGGAAAGTAAATTGTAAGCTAAACCAGGTACATACAAGACATTCTTAACAACACAGGTATCTACTCGACCTTTAGGCAACAACACCATAACTTCAACATCACCTACACCAACACCTTGCAAGTTTCTACCATCACCAACTTCAATGTTAATTGGACTAGATAGCTCATTCATACAAGAAAAATCATTCCTATTATTACACATGTGTGCTGTTGCACCGGAATCAATTACCCAACAATTATTGATATTTATCACAGACAATGCACCGATATAATTTGTTTTACCTGCTACAAAATTGTTTTGGTTTTCTGTGTGGTTCCCATCTTCTTTCTTCAATTTTTCTTGATAGATCCAGCACTTGGTACGTAGGTGTCCCAATTTTCCGCATTCGAAGCATCGTGAGTTTTTCAATTTGGAGGTCACAAGGGATTTTTCACTGAAGTCTGAAGCACTTTGGTTTTTCAGTTTTGCTTCTTCATTCAGAAGACGCTCTGTCACAATATCCCATGACGGTAGTTTTTCATGAGCTTCCAGTGCAGTCACCAGTGTGGAGAAATGGTCGGGAAGTGACGACAGCAAGATTATTACACGACTTTCTTCATCAACTGCGTCATCAATCACACTCAAGGACTCAAATATTTCGACAAATGCTTTGAGATGAGTTTGTAAGTCTTGGTCTTCTTTTAGTTTCATGTTGTAGAGTCTTTTGCGTAGTCTGAACTTGTTAGACCAAGTTTTCTTCTGGAATGTATCTTCAATCTTATGCCATAGTTGCACAGGGTCAGTAGGATCACCCAACAAATAAAGTTGACTTGTTTCGACACCAAGCACAATTGTTGCAAGTGCACTGTCACGTCTTTCTTCAAATTTTCTTCGAGCAGTCTCGTCCGTAGTCTGTGGCATGGTTTCCGTTCCTCGAACCAAGTTCCACAGTTTTTCCTTCATCAGAATCATCTTCATTTGCAGCTTCCACGTAGGATAGTTTTTATCATTAAGAGCCGTGAGGCAGTTCTTTGCACTTTCACTTACGGAGCCTGCCATGTTTCTTTCTCTTTCACCGTTTCTGTCTCACACAGCACTAACAAATCACCAACTTCTGTTCTCGCTGTCCCGGGCTGTTTTTCGCTTCGGGACTTAAGATAACCTCACTTGATATTGCTTCATCGGAAGGTTTACTGGGCCCATAACCTAATGGACGTAGGTTAAGAAGACGAGACTCTTGGAGTTTGTATAATCAGTACACACAGCAGGACACACGTTTACATTACGAAGGGTAGCGGTGGAGTAGGCTCCAGCCAAGCCCGAGAACCACGAGCAGAGATCCACAAGAACCATGAGCTCAGTTCTCAACGCATAGTGCTGTCTAAATACATTCTTACGCAAGAGCACTGTAACATTATCAGTATTATACACATATACATTCAAGGTGCTACATGAAAGGTTTCAACAGCTACTTATGACGAGATTGTGGAAGCGTTGAGACGGCATTTTAAGCCAACAAGAAATCAAATCTTTGAGAGGTTTAGGTTTCATAAGCGGAACCAGAGACAAGGGGAAAGCGTTGCTGATTTTGTGGCTAGCTTGAAAGCACTTTCTAATACCTGTAATTTCAAACAGGAAGTGCTAGAAGAGACCCTGCTGGATCGTTTCATTTTGGGTGTGTCCAGTAATGAAATTCAAAATTGCTTGCTAAACGAGGCTGGCCTGACATGGCAAAAGGCCATGGATCTAGCTACTGCTAAAGAAACCACACTGAGAGAAACAGTGGGGTTGAGGCAACCAAATTCAATTCTAAATGTAGGCCAGAGCAGAGTTAAGCAAACTGCTGTTAAGCCTCAGGGCAAAACTCAGACTCAAGCTAACCCCAAATCAGCATGCAGCATCAGCATGCCCAAATCAGCATGCAGCGGCTGTGGTAATCTGCACTGGCGTAGAGATTGCCCCTATAAAGACAGTGTTTGTCATGGTTGTGGCCAAAAAGGCCATCTTAAGAAATGTTGTTATAAATTGACAATTAAGAAATCTGATAAAGGCAACAAAAATAATTTTGTGCATGCTATGCATGAAAAAAGGGGGAGGGAAAACCACCCTAACCCTAATGGAACTAGCAATGGAACCAGTGCAGACTACCCAGCCCCCAATCCAGAATGTTATGGGGACATTTTTGCTTTAGCCGAGGAAATGAAACCCCCAATCAAAATAAAATTGTTACTAAATGGTGTGCCATTAGAGATGGAGGTAGATACAGGTGCTGCCAGGTCTATCCTTTCAATGGCCACCTACTCTAAAATTCCAGCTAAGTCAAGACCCGAGCTGAGACCTTCTGATGTTAAGCTTAGGACTTATGGGGGAGCTGAGCTGGTAGTTTGTGGGGAGATTAGGGCTAACATCCAGCGTGAATCTAGTGGTATGGTTCCTCAGCTAGCAACTATTGTGGTTGTAGACAGGGAGGGGCCAGCCTTGCTGGGTAGGGGCCTGATTGATTTCCTTGGGCTAACTATAGTTTCCAATAATGTCAAAAAGGTGATCACTTGCCCTGAAGAGTTAGCAAATAAATTCCCCGACCTTTTTCAACCAGGTCTAGGTTGCTTTAAGGGAAGAAAATTCAAAATAGAAGTGGATCCAGCCATACCACCAAAGTTCTGTAAGGCCAGGAACGTGCCTTACACACTTAGACCTAAGGTGGAGGCTGAACTTGATAGACTGGTGCAGGAAGGTATCCTCACCCCTGTACAGTATTCAAGATGGGCGGCGGCGATCGTCCCTGTGCTCAAGGCTGATCAAAGCATCCGCATATGTGGGGATTACAAACTCACAGTCAACAGAGCCACTAGGCTTGATACCTACCCCATACCCCGAGTGGAGGATCTATTTAGCGGGTTAGCAGGAGGAGTTATATACTCCAAGCTAGATATGTCTCAGGCATACGCTCAACTACCCTTGGATGAAGACTCCAAGGAACTCACGGTAATAAACACCCACAGAGGTTTATTTGCCTACAACCGTCTCAGCTTTGGAATTGCGTCCGCACCTGGAATCTTTCAGCGTGCCATGGAAGGACTATTGCAGGGCCTCCCAGGAGTGTTCTGCTACCTGGATGACGTCCTGGTGAGTGCCACTAATGAGAAAGAGCACAACAAGCGTCTCTATCAAGTCTTATCTAAACTACAGGAGGCAGGGCTAAAACTGAAAATGGATAAATGTCAAATTGGAGGGCCACAGGTATCCTACCTTGGATACCAAATCGACAAGGACGGATTGCACCCCACTGCCGAGAAGGTAGCAGCAATCCAGAATGCACCAGCTCCTACTAATGTGACTCAACTGAGAGCCTACCTGGGGCTGTTAAATTTCTATAGGAAATTTCTAAAATCATCTGCAACCATGCTGGAGCCCCTAAATGCCTTACTGAGGGATAAAACCCCTTGGAAATGGGATGCAAGTCAGGAGAGAGCCTTCCAGAAATCTAAACAAGCCCTCCTGGACTCGCAGACTCTAGTCCACTTTGACCCTCAGAAACCCATAGTGGTAGTGGCTGACAGTAGTGCGTATGGTGTGGGAGCGGTGCTGTGTCACCTTATTGATGGGATTGAACGCCCCGCCTATTTTGCCTCCCGAACTCTAACAGCAACAGAACGCAACTACTCTCAAACTGAGAAAGAAGCCCTAGCTATGGTGTTCGCACTTCGAAAATTTCATTGCTACCTGTGGGGACAGGATTTCACTGTGGTTACGGACCACAAACCTTTGTTAGGACTATTTGATCCGGGTAGAAGCATCCCTCCGATGGCATCCGGGCGCATCCAAAGGTGGGCTTTACTACTGCAGTCCTACAAGTTCACCTTGCGTCACCGGTCTGGCGTGCTGTTAGGGACGGCTGATGCTCTCAGTCGTCTACCCTTGACAACTCCCGAGGAAGCCACACCTATTCCTGCGGAATGGACGTCCTTAGTAAACTTCCTCGAGTCAGCTCCAGTCACCAGCACCCACATCCGCGACAGCACCCTAAGGGACCCAGTACTTTCAAAGGTATACAAATGCTGCCAAGTAGGCTGGCCTTCGATGGTAATTGGTGACCCTGATCTCGCTCCGTATACTAGGAGGCGAGACGAATTGTCCACACAAAATGGCTGTGTGCTCTGGGGGGCAAGAATAATTGTACCCCAAGCTCTCAGACAAGCCATTGTGGAGGAACTTCACTCTGGTCATGCTGGATCATCCAGGATGAAGGAGTTAGCTCGAAGCTACGTGTGGTGGCCCCTTCTGGATAAAGATCTAGAAGAAACAACTAAGTCATGCAGCGAGTGCCTGAGCACTCGAGCCGCACCGACGAAAGCTGAACTCCATCCGTGGGAATGGCCTGCGAAGCCTTGGCATCGCATACACATTGACTACGCGGGCCCAATGGATGGAAAATACTACCTAGTGATCGTGGATGCACACTCTAAGTGGGTTGAAATTTTTCCCACATCTACTACAACCTCTAGCGAAACGATCTTGTGCCTGAAACACACTTTTGCGACATTTGGATTCCCAGTAACAATTGTTTCAGACAACGCAACGTGTTTCACATCGGCTGAATTCCAAGAATTTGTGAAGGCATGTGGTATGCGACATATTACAAGCGCACCATACCACCCTTCAACTAATGGACTGACAGAGCGCATGGTACAAACTTTCAAGAAGAATATACGGAAGTCAACGGAACCCCTACGCCTAGCACTAGACAGGTTCCTGTTCAACTATCGGCTAACACCTCACACGACAACAGGTGTTACGCCTGCCGAACTGATGTTAGGCAGGAAAGTTCGCTCTCGTCTTGATCTGCTTTGGCCGTCAGAAGCAATCGCGTCCAAAGTTGCTCAACGCCAGGACGCTCAGAAAAGTTACCACCCAGGGTCTCGCGCGGTTGACATTCCGCTGGAGTCACCTGTGATGGTCCGTCAATACACGCCGGGTTCCCCAAAATGGACCCCTGCTACCACCATTGAGAAAACAGGCCCGGTATCCTACAAGTGCCAACTGAAGGGGGGAGAGGTCGTTCGTCGACACCAGGACCAAGTTATTACCTGCTCGAACACCATCCCTGAACCCTTGGAACAACCTATGGAGGAAACCGTTGTGTTTCCACAACCTGCTCAAAATTCATACCCACCACCTCCGACCCATGAACCTGACTCCGAAACACCTGATTACCCGATTCCCACCCAGGAGGCTAGGATGCACGAGCCTCCAAGCGCTAGCATCTCGCGCAGGTCTACCCGAGCTCGGAAGCCTGTGGTGAGAATGGACCTTTAGGATTGACTATATTGAATAAGGGGACTGGGGATACAGGGGGGGTTTCTAATTAAGGAGGGAGGGGTGTAATATAGCGAGTAGTGTAAGTTCTAGTTAGAGAGACCAATAGTTGGCAACGCTCGAGACAGCAACACTCGCGGCCAGTCTACAAGTGAACTCGGGCTCGACAACAAGTAAATGTTGACCGAGTGTGTAAATAATATTACCTACTGTGGTTGGTATCTAACTTCTTAATTTCTAAACTAATGTACTAATTCTATGCTACCCTATTCTATATATTCCTTTCTATCTCCGCTCTGCTCTCGCTAACCACATTCTGGTATCTGAGTATCTAGTTATGTTGTAAGGTATCCAAGAGGTGAGTAAACTATTTTACCTAACTTGATGTCTATTACTATGTTGTGTCTATGTCTATGTGAAACCTATACTGTGCTATAGTGTAGGATGTGACAGATCCCAAGCCCGGCCTTAACAGAAAAATTGAAATAAAACGAAAGAAGAAAAAAAGAACGGTTTATTTCCAATAAAGTGCAAAGAATAAGTGTTGATACATTGGTTTTTAAAATATCTTAACATTAACATCCTTAACTGATAATTATTCATTGGTATCGTAATACTGAAGTAAAATGTCAAAACAAAAAGTGACTGACAGAAAAGCACCACAAAAATGAGTTCCTTTCGTTGCTTAATCTGATTTCGAGAGTGCATTTAAATAAGAGTAACTTAGAAAACATAACCCTCGTAACGCTTAGTTGAAAACATTCTCGTTAGTGCGTACATGTATCGAAATAAATGCGAAAAACGCATTCAAATACCTTTACCTTGAGATCCTCAATTGCTATTCACACATGGTTATCGTAGTACCCATGATAATTGTCGAAACATGATTCGGAGAAAAGCACGAAAAAAAGCGTTTCTCTTTCCTGCGGTCGTCGGATTTTGGTAATGCATTTAATACAAGCTTCTAAGAAAACATAGTTCATGTGACGCATTGCTGAAAAACCCTCTCGGTAGTGCGTACTCGAATTGAAATATGATCATAAGAACATAGGAAATAGTGATACGAGCGTGATGGATTGATGTTAGGGGTAAAATGAGCAGATTTGATTCATTTTGCGTGTAGAACTATGAGGTCGACAGTCGGGATTTGGGACAATTTTCATCTACACCTTTTTCACTTCAAATTAATCTAAGTCGAGTTCAATTTAATCCTAGTCAAGCTCAAATTAATCCGAGTCAAGTTCAAATTGATCCAAGTCAAGTTCAATTTAATCCAAGTCAAGTTCAAATTAATCCGAGTCAAGTTCAAATTAATCCGCGTCAAGTTCAAATTAATATTGAGTTATAAAATGACATATTAATTTGTTAATTTAAGTTTTTTGTGTTAAATATGTATCTATTGGATGTTATAAGCATGACTGGTTTGGAGGATTTATTTACACTCATAGAAATTTATATACATGAAATTCCACTTGATCACATCTATGAAATCATATACATGCAAATACAAAAGGTTACCATTGAACGATATGTAGATATAATCTTTAAAAAGAAATATACAAGTGTGATTCACTTAGTACTAATGTACGATTCCGTTTGATTACAATTTATACATGTACATTACTACCCAGATACATTCTTGCATTAGCAATATAAATGTTGCCATCCATTCGAATTCCATGTTAGTCAATGTGAAGAAATGTAGGATCGACTTACAATACACAATAATAATACAAGGAACAATGTTTCTAACTTATTACTGACTTTATTTGAGTGCGTTCACAATTCAATATATAAAACTTTCACGACTTAAATATTCATAATATGATTATTATATAAGTTATTGAAGTCTTAAAAGTGTTATATATTGAATTGTAAACACACACAAATGAAATCAGTTGTGAATTAGAAACATTGTTTCCTGTATCATTATTGTCTATTGTGAGTGGATCGTACATTTCTTCATATTGCCTAACACGGAATTCGAATGGATGGCAACATTTATATTGCTAATGCAAGAACGCATCTGGGTAGTTATGTAAATGTATAAATTGTAATAAAACGGAATCGTACATTAGTACTCAGTGAATCGCACTTGTATATTTCTTTTAAAGATTAAATCTGCATATCGTCCAATGATAATATTTTTTTCTTCCATGTATATGATTTCATGTATGTGATATAGTGGAATTTCACGTGTATAAATATCTATGAGTGTAAATAAAACCTCGAAACCAGTTTTGCTCATCACATCCAATGGATACATATTTAACACAAAAAACTCATATTAACAAATTTTTATGTCATTTGGATCAATTTGAACTTGACGCGGATTAATTTGAATTTGACTTGGATTAAATTGAGCTTGACTTAGATTAATTTGTAGTGAAAAAGGTGTAGTATACTAAGTGGCGAGCTCGGAAAGAATATATTATTCATTATAACAAAACAAAAAATTTGTGTGCTATTTCTTATTTACGCTAATAGTACTGGCGCAAAGAGTTCATCTGAGTGAAAGACCTGAAAAGGATTGTTGTACAACACAGCCGTCAGCTCTACGTAGCAGGACGAAATTCGTTTTTATCATCACTTTTATTTCCTATTTTCTTTATTTATATGTACCATCCGTACATGAAACAGTTTTGAAATTCATTTTTGTGTGTATATTAGTCTATGTGGTCCTAGATGCGAGTGTTATGCTATATTTCTTACAAATTATTTTTGGAAAACGTTCTCTCACTACTTTCTCTCACATTTTGTTCGCTTATAGTGGAGGACTTCCGAGGCATTTTTTTGTGTAGTTTTTATGAGTTTTAAATCATCTTACCAAGCATGAAATATCCCAGATAATATATTTCTTTGGTGCCTCTTATTGACATAATTAACCCCTGACAGGGCCATTGTACTGTACGCCTCGTTTGGTTTGTACTCCTGTATTCCTCGTATGGGGGAAATATGCGTTTTTTATTTGTTCTTTCTCTGCGCAATGTTAGCTCTGAACTTACAATTTGAAATAACTCTAAATTTCAGTAAATAAAATTAGCATACTAGGTCACTGTTCCCCTTACTCCTAAGTGCAAAAACTTTGTGCATATTTGCTACTCATATGTTATTTCACAGTATCTTCAATGTGTCACATGTACCCATGTACGCATAATGTTGAAGAGACTACCGAAAGCCTGTGAAGCATGAGATGTTTTTTGTTGTTGTTCCTAGACTGTAACTTGATTTCCCTTCAAATTTCCGTAGAAAACAAAAAGCTAGTACATTTTTTCGTTCTTCTTAGACTTATCTCCATTTTACTTACTTTTTCTTCTGGTATTTGCATTCGATTAAACTTAGCTCGACTGCTATTTTCGAGGTAGCAAAGGGACGGTTTAAGTTTTTTACTTATCCAACCCCTTTATATTATATTAAAAAAAGGGCGAAACGAGAGAAAGGTCATAAGAAATTAATATATACAATCTCTAGAGAGTTAATGAGGCCGCGTGAACACGGTCCGTCAAAATATATAGGGCTGGAGCCTGTATCACAGATACGTTCATTACACACTGCAGGCTGGCTTCGGACAGACCGACC
Source organism: Morinoia aosen (assembly GCA_030386875.1). Classification (NCBI taxonomy): domain Eukaryota; kingdom Metazoa; phylum Arthropoda; class Malacostraca; order Amphipoda; family Talitridae; genus Morinoia; species Morinoia aosen. Next base: position 2,908,666 of record CM059556.1, on the reverse strand, counting down.
GACGGACGGACGCGGCTCTTATTATAGTATAGATATATTAACTATAATGAAAAATGAACGCTCTAAGCGCCAGATTTTAACGATAATATTGTCTATTGGGAAAAGCGTTTTGGAATAGGATATTCTAATATCGAAATACATAAGACTGAAGGAAGTAACTAATGACTTTTGCAAATTCAATGTAAGTTTTTACACATATAGAAATCTCAAGATTCGATAATTGGGTGGTCTTATACTCACCTATGTTCGTTTTTTCTTTTACGTTCAACAGTTGAAATGCGACACAAGCAAACGACCTCCTACCGGAGGCGTTCGTTTGAATGAATATTTTCACGAAGTAAACGTCGCAGTATCTACGGGGAAGTGCGCAAAGGTGAGTTCTTCTAATCAATTATCCTTGGTCTAACTAAAACTGGTGAAGAAATGTTTTTCGGCAAATTATTTCCGAGCGAAATTAGCGCAGTAAATGGAAACAAAAAATATTGGGCGACCATATGGTCAATATTTTTTCTTTCTCATCCTCTTTTCCAACTTCTCAACTCCCAACTCAACTCTTCTCTTCGCTCTTTCGTTTGAAGCAATTTGAAGTTCATAGGTACATTCTTTCTAAAGTTACGAGTGGGGAACTGGAGTGTTTTTAGTGCGCGCATGTTTGCAAGGTTTATCGAAGAATTTTTGTAACTTTCAGAATACCTTGAGGGTGTTGCTTATACTAGCTAGATAGAGAATGTTTCGCTCTTTCGTTTGAAAGCAATTTGAAGTTCATAGGTACATTCTTTCTAAAGTTACGAGTGGGAAACTGGAGTGTTTTTAGCGCGCGCATGTTTGCAAGGTTTATCGAAAAATTTTAGTATTTTTCAGAATACCTTGAGGGTGTTGCTTATACTAGCTAGATAGAGAAAGTTTCGCTCTTTCGTTTGAGAGCAATTTGAAGTTCATAGGTACATTCTTTCTAAAGTTACGAGTGGGAAACTGAAGTGTTTTTAGTGCGCGCATGTTTGCAAGGTTTATCGAAGAATTTTTGTATTTTTCAGAATACCTTGAGGGTGTTGCTTATACTAGCTAGATAGAGAAAGTTTCGCTCTTTCGTTTGAGAGTAATTTGAAGTTCATACGCACATTCTTTCTAAAGTTACGAGTGGGAAACTGAAGTGTTTTTAGTGCGCGCATGTTTGCAAGGTTTATCGAAGAATTTTTGTATTTTTCAGAATACCTTGAGGGTGTTGCTTATACTAGCTAGATAGAGAAAGTTTCGCTCTTTCGTTTGAGAGCAATTTGAAGTTAACAGGTACATTCTTTCTAAAGTTACGAGTGGGAAACTGAAGTGTAAAGTCGCGCGAGGTGGACTCAAGAAATTCTCCAGAAATTCCTGTACTCTTCACAAACCGTTTCTTGAACCGTCTCGGCTGAGGCCTGCCGGTTAGCAATTCAGGGAATTTCTGTGAACTATTTTGAAGTACCTTATAATCAAAATTGGCACCATAAATTGAAACAAACATAACTTAAAATTAGTTTATAAAAGGTTTTATCATAAAAATAACTGTTATTATAAACATTTTTCCCTTTATACGTGAAAGAATAAACGTAGACTGGATCGAGTGATAGGAGCGTCGCACACCTCCTCAGACCATGTTGCATAATGAACTGATCGTGGAGGGAGTATATATGGCAGGGCTTCCACGAGTTCAAATGTTCCTACCCTAAAACTTTGTACAAGATTACCCTAAAAATGCATAGATTACCCTAAAATATCAAATAAGCAAATAGCTGGTATTACATAAAAATATTCAATGTTTCCATGCTTATATGTGTAGAAATGACACAACATCAAGGCCATGCGGATATAAGAAAATGAAATTCTCTGACTTTACGAAGTCATATGTGTCACGATACGTACGTGCAACGTTTCACATTGCTTTCACTATATTATCTTCTTCGTATGGTTACCTAGTTACAAGCTCTGTTCAATGAGCGTAAAGAATGAGGCCAGGCAATCCATTCCTGACTAGCAGAGAGAAGAAAAGACATAGTAAGAGGAAATGAACGACAAATTAATTCTCGAAACATTAATTTATGGAACTCAACACAAACACTTTTTCACAATTTTTGCACAAAGAATTAGAGGAATTTAGGTGTGAAATAAGTGCATATACACCTTAATTCTCGGTGCAATTGCAAAGAACGTGGCAAAGAATGTAATGCACTAAATGAAGAATTATGACTTTCCCAAAATTTTTGCAATCGGTATACTCAATTAGTTCTAATTTAACTGCGTATAGAGATAATTTACGTTGAGTAAGGCGAAGCAGATGTTACTCAAGGCTCAAAGTTAGCCCCCATTGAATTACAAATAAGAGCCTCGTTACAGTTGAGTATCTCGGCCCATGGCCGGATTATTTTCTGATAGAAGCCTACACGTCAAAAAAGCCAAAAACCTACAGTCGAATACTTGTAGCTCCTCCAAGAATCGGAGTCCTACGTAAATAAGCCCTAGTGCCAAGAATAATGAAAGAAGAACGTCGATTTCTATCTCGCAAGCTTTTTTATTCACTCCCAATATCTGTACTTCCACCAAGCCAACATTTCTTCTATGAAGCCAAAAATTCAATTTTTTTTCAACAAAGAAGACACAGAATGTTTGGATCCTATCATAACGTTAGTTGTGGCAGAACAGAACACTACAATGTCGCTCACTTTAATATTTTTCTCATTAAAATCTTTTTTCATGAGTATTAAACAAGCTATTGCCTGTGCTATCGTCTTTTTCAACGAGATCAACAGAGGAGCTCTTGATTGCGCTCTCACTCCATTATTGGACGATGACTCCGAGTTGTTTTGCTTTACTGCGATCAGTTCTTTCATTAATTATTACAGAACATAAACTTCATTAAGGACAACGACGAAATCACTTAGTAGATGTTTACCCAAACATTGTCTAAAAATGTTTGAAGCTCTTTGTTTCCCTAAGCTTACTTTCTAAAAGAAACATTTGTTTCAGTAGTAACGAAATAGGCAAATCATGCTCATAAAAATTTGCACATATCGGCACTTCAATTTTTATACAAGACTTGTCAATTAGATGATGTGATATAATTAACAAACAATGTTTACATGCTTCTCCATAATTAACAAAGTTATGGTTTGTGTTTTCCTTCTCTGCACTGAGAGATTTTTTATGGCGTTGAGTGTTAGCATGAAGAATAATCTCAGATTTACCAAACGTAATGATAGTTGACCATATAGTACAGTATACCATATCCTTAGTTGAGGTATAAGACTGAGACTTTTCTAACCAACCTCGAAACAGTTGTTCGCTCCTCTATCCTTTCTTCCCTTTTCGTGAAAAGGGCTTAACAGACGATAAAATTTGGCTTTCCTTCATAAGTGGTGGAGCAGCTTCATCAGACACAGAATACATTTAATAAAAACAATTTTGCTGCGACGCAAGTGACCAAATATTTCGTCAGAATGCAATACTGAACGTGACAGCACCTGACACAGTTAATTGCACTCGACTGAAACAAAACTACCTACCCTCGGCTCTCAGTGTCGTTCTGTACACATTATATAGCTGTTCAATTCCACTAAAGGACGATGACCGATGTATTGGTGTAAATCTTGATACATTTACGAGTTAGTTATGTAAGGTTAGAAAATATAAAATTCCAAACATTATACCAAGTTGCATATCACTTTAATTGTTGTCATTACTTCTAATCAGCCAAGGTATTATTTATGCAGCAAATCTGACAACATTATACTGATGAGAGATCTGCATTTCGAGAGATCTGCAGGGATGTGAACAACAATTTTTGCCTGATCGTAGTGTGCAATAAAGACTAAATTAATAGCGAGTTATTGCAAGTTTGTTCCAAATATGACTCTTATTGAACATTTTCATAACTGCTTCGGTAGCGTACTTCTGCAATGTACCTTAAATAAGGTATATTGTAGTACTTGAGAGCAAACTTGATGTTGGTAATGAAAACAGGCAATTACCCATCAATTTTGCTGCTCTACCCCGATAGAAGTCAAATTACCCTAAAAATCATGGAATTTTGCTTTACCCTAAACTCTACCCTAGACCATCCCTGATTACCCTAAAATGGGGTATTTTACCCTAAAGTGGAAGCACTGATATATGGAGGGAGCATAGCCGTCTGTGAAGGGAACCAGTTTTTGAGATTTCTCCCATGTTTGTGGTAACCAATAGCCGTCTCGCAAGTGTGACGTCAGCACGGAAGCCAGTTACCTACTAACTACGCTAGGGTGCGCACATGCTCGCTGATTGCTCTTCCAGCTGTTGAGTGTATCGTAATCATTAATTTGGGATTCTAAGACTCCGAAAGATAATAAATTGTGTTTCCTCACTCGAGGACACTTAATAATATCAAAATTACTAGCAAAGATACATTAAGAGTTAAAAACTGTAAAGATTACAGGCCCTTGAATATAACAAATTAGAGAGCGACTTGCACGCGCACCTCATCCTTCGATTTGTGGAGCGGTACTAATCTTGCTTTGGCAAATGAACGAGTTGTAGAGGAGGCGAGGAGGAGCCAACTTCAGCCAAGCGTCTGTGGTTGGCTCACGTGGGGGCCTTGCCAATGCCCCAGTCTCCCAACTTTTGCAGCTAATTTGAACCCGATTGGAATCGGCTATGCTCCCTCCATATATCCTAGCTCCATGGAACTGATGAGCGAGACCACTCAGACCAGACCGCGTTGAAGAAAGAATGCGTTCCAAGAAAACGTCATTCATCGTATTAAAAGACATATTTATACCATATATCTTGCTTTAAATGGCCTTCCAGTTATTTTATTGGAAAAAGGAAACTTTCAGCTTTAGGAAAAGGTAAATTTTTTAGTCAAAAACCCCTTCAGAGTAATAGTTATTCATTATTGTTCCCTGTGAACGAGACGGAGAAGAATCCCTTAATGCTATTCTTACGAGAATGATTCGCTATTCGGCCTTGTACGAGACACAAATTGAGCTCGTTCACGAGAAATGAACTTCCGAGAGTTCCATTTGCTCCGGAAAGCTGTTCCTTCCGCGCCGCAGCTACCTAGCAGTTGTATGCATGGTAGAGTATACCTGCTGTTGAAAAATTATATGGTTATTCCGTTTTTCCTTTGGAGTGCGTAAATATTCACATATTATTTTGATTTGTCTTAGAGTAAGTTGTATGATACTTTTTATATTTCGTTTATAATTAATCACATCATGAAGTTAAAGAAAAACAATTTCTGCCAATCAATTTGGTGTCTTGAAATCAAATATTAAGCATTAGGGTTAAAAATGTAATGTGAGCGAAGCGTAACATTTGAAATGACAGTGGATGTCTTGAACAGGTATTTTGGAATGGTTTTCTTTCGTTGTTCACGTTTGCGGATAAAATGCAATTAACGGTTTTTAAGTATAAAATACACAAAGAGAACATCTATGTAAATTAATAGAATCCATCTCACAGATAATTTCAACTTTGATAAATGTGATTCATTGTAAATTTAGTAGTTATTTGATATCCAATAGAATTACTCTACCAAAGTTTTTACTGGATATTTCTCGATGAATTAGATGGCATAAGAAAGAAAGAAACCCCGTTCATTTCCAAAAATTGTGATGCATGAGATGCCTTACGACATATTAGGGTTTAAAAATTTCCTAATATAAAACGTCCTCAATTGAAATCATAACAATTTCATATATAATAAAATTATGAATCAAAATCATCGTAAAACAAAATATTTAACATGACACTCTTGTGTTCAGTAATGCCAGTTGATACATGTAAGTTACGATAACATATTTCAATTTTGAATGTTGTACAAAAATTTACTACATTACAATTTAAACATTTTAAACAATTTAAACAATTTATTTACCACAGGTGATACAGAGGTAGAATTTTACTTAAGTCTAGTACAATGGTCAAATTTGAGTATAGCTACCTGTGGGCCCGAATAAGTTCAGCGACTTCTAGGGCATCCTACCATCACGTTATTCTAGGGTGTACAAAAAAGTTTAACCTAGTTCACTTAACCTAGTTTCGCATTAGACTGATCATTGAGATAATTAACTCGATATTTTATGCTGTATTTTACAATATAGGTCAAGTCGGCTATATTTAACAGTATGTTCGATAAAACGATTCAAGAGCAGAGAGCAGATTGGTTATGGTACACAAGGCAAGTTACATTATGATATTATCATTAGTTACATATAGGAGGCAAGATTTCGACACGGTGATCTTACACGACTAGTATTCTGATAGGAAGTGAGACTCAAGATGTCTTTTGAATACTTTGTACGAATTACATTCACGGATCTCTGCAGGTATAGAGTTCCAAGTTTTGGTTCCAACGAAGAGAATACTGTGTTGCGACCTGGCCTTTGAATAATAAGGAAGCATGAATTTACTTCTATTTCGGGTTAAATGGTCGTGATGACCAGTTTGCGCAGTCAATAATTGTCTTAGGCTATTGTCGCCATCATTTCTTAATGTTTTGTAAATGAAATTACAGATGGAGATTTTGTAGAGATCCGAAAGTTTAAGTATTTGTAAATTTTTGAAAGAATCATTTGTGTGAGCATTATATTCTAGGTTCTTTACCGCTCTGACAGCCCTTTTCTGCAGAGTAAAAATTTTGTTGGTTTTATTTTTATCAGTTCCGTGCCATGCTTCTATTCCGTATTGCAAGTATGGAGAAATGAGCGTTCGGTAAAGCATTTGTAAAGCTGTTTCAGGCAGAAAATTTTTAACTTTATTTAGGATTCCGATGGATTTTGATAATTTAGAACTAATATGAGTGATGTGCTCTTTGAAGGTCAGATGTTTATCTATTATGATGCCCAGAAACTTACATGAGTTGGTTTCTTCGATTTCACCTTCGCCAATTTTAATGCATGGGAGAGATACATCTTTCTTGTATGAGAAAGTAATATAATTTGTTTTATCGATATTTAGGCTTATTTTATTAGATTTGAGCCACGATGAAACCTTGTGAAGTTCAATATTTATACTCTCCACAATCATAGCAGGATTTTGGTTCGGAAGGACAGCAGAAAGCGTACTGTCATCGGCAAAAAGTATGAATTTGAAGAATGATGTAGATTTTACAATATCATTGATAAAAATCAGAAACAGGAGAGGCCGGAGAACAGATCCTTGTGGAACTCCATGGCTAATTGTCTGTGGGTCTGATTTTGCGTCGTCAATGACAACGTATTGCTTCCGATTTGTTAGGTATGATCTGAACCAATCATGGGCAATCCCTCGAATGCCATAACAGTGTAGTTTCGATAATAGTATTTTATGGTCCACACAATCAAATGCTTTTCGGAAGTCAAGAAATACAGATAAGACAGGCTTTCCTTCATCTATATTAGAATAGAGGAATTGTAAATGATTTAATATAGCCTGTGTTGTTGATTTTTTAGAGCGAAAACCGTATTGTTTATCGTAAAGAAATGATTTTTGTTCAAAATAAGAGTACACTTTTTTATACACAATCTTTTCGAATACTTTGCTAATATTTGGTAGAATGGAGATAGGTCGATAATTGTTTACACAGGTTTTATCACCACTTTTAAAGATAGGGGTTACTCTAGCAACTTTGAGGGAGTTCGGGAAAGTACCTAGTAAGAGAGACTGGTTAATAATATTTGATATCAGTGGGGCTACAATGTCAGCAATAACTTTGGGTACTTTAGTCGGAAACGTTTGTAACCCACTCGATTTGTTTTTCATGTTGTTTATGCACGTAATTACATCGGAGGAGTTTGTAGGCGTAAAGAAAAAGGAGTTGGGTTCTCGAATATGATCCATAAATTCCAGGTGATCAGTAGGTTCACTTGGAATACCATCAGCTATTGTTTTCCCTACGTTTACGAAGAAGTTGTTAAAAAGATTAGCAATTTCTTTCTTCTCATGATATTTTACATTATCTTGAACAACATATTCAATTTTCTTTTTATCGGCATTATTCGGTTTACAGCAGGAGTTAAGGAGATGCCAAGTCTTTTTAACGTCAGTTTTGAATTGAGTAAACTTGAGCGTAAAGTAGTTCTTTTTTGATGTTCTTATCTGGTTTGTTAAATAGTTTCTAAATCGGTTATATGTTTCTCTAGATATTCGTCCTTCGCAAAGGAGGGCTAGGTACGCTTGACGTTTCTTTATATTTTTCACGATGTCTCTAGTAATCCAGGGCTTTTGTTTATTTTTCGGGGTAACTGTACGAGTTACAATTGGGCAACACTGATTGTATGCGGTCATTATAGTTTCAGTCAACTTTACTACTGCTTCATCAATGCTCGTAGTATTATTGTTTTGTTGAGAGATGTGCAATGTAGGCATTGATTCTTCTAGAACGGTGCGCATTTCTTCAAGATTTGATTCGTTTATTTTACGATATGAGTAAGTTTCAGCCCGTGCCTTGGTGCAAGCAATATAGACATTTTTCTTAATAAGAAAAACTGGGAAGTGATCTGATAAGTCAGAAGTAATTATTCCAGCAAGAAAATCACTAGGGTCTGTCATAAAGATATTGTCAAGCAGCGTAGCACACTCTGAGGTTATTCGTGTAGGCTTTGTAATGATCGTGAGGAAGGATTGAGACTGAAAGGTAGTTAGGAAATTAGAGATTGGTTCATGGCTTTCATGTTTCAGTAGGTCATAATTGAAGTCACCGCATATTATTATGTCATTGTATAAGGGCCTGTTGAACTGAGAAATAATACGATTCAATTCATTCAGGAAGGATATAGGACAGGCTGTAGGAGGCCTATACACCGTTCCAAGCACAATGCGTTTACCATCTCTAAAAAGTTCTACGAAGAGTGATTCTATATGATCCTGATTCATTGTTGCACTTGCTATGGTTCTCGAGTCTATGTGGTTAGATATATATGTGCTGATGCCTCCGCCCCGCTGGTTTTTTCTTAGCGAATGGTAACTATGATAATTTTCAAATCGAATCATGTCTTTAGTCGAGTCATCTAGCCAGCTTTCGGTGAAGCTAATCACGTCTAGGTTATATTTAAGTTCAGTAATAGTACATTGTATCTCTTCCAATTTTGGATAGAGTGACCTACAGTTCCAACACAGGAGTGAGAAATCTCGGTCAGTTATTCGTATAGTTTCGTTGAACTCGGATATATTAGTATACCTACACTCTTGAGAGTCGTTTAGGTTTGGATATATTCTGTTCAAATGATTGAAATCTGGATCGATTTCCTCAAATATCTCAGGGTGATCAGTCATTTAAAATAAGTAAAAGTAAGAATTAGGTACTATAGAGCTTAAAACGAAATACAGAGTCAAGCTTAAAGGGATATTCCAGTCTAAAAAGTAGCTTATTAAGTAAGAGAGAATAGAGTAAAAAATAAAAATCTAGCGCGATTTCGTGAGTACACACAAACTCAGTCCATGAGCGAGTGATAATGGAGTTCAATATCACAACATTGGTGCAAACAGATTGCTAAGGGCGTTTTCACAAGTTCACATACAGCAGGTAATAAGTTTCTAAAGATTATGACGACAATGATACAATCAGCTAATATGGTTTACGCGTAATAATAACTGTAGTGGTAAATAAAGAAGAATTCACAGTAACATTGGTTGGTGAAAAATTACTAATTGCGATGTTACAAAATGTGACACACAGATGTCATAGATGTTTACACACACATCTATTATTTATTTGTTATAATATTGGAGTTCGATATCACTACATTGGTGCAAACAGATTGCTGAGGGCGTTTTCATAAGTTCACATACAAGAGGGAATAAGTTTTAAAGATTATGATGACAATGATACAATCAGCTAATATGGTTTACGCGTAATAATAACTGTAGTGGTAAATAAGGAAGAATTCACAGTAATATTGGTAAGTGAAAAATTGCTGATAGATTATAATGACAATGATATAATCAGATTATAAGAAGATTACAACGACAATGATATAATCAGAAATTATAAGAAGATTACAACGACAATGATATAATCAGCTAATATGGTTGTACGATGGCAGTGGAGGGCAGAAGCGATTATCAGATTATAAGAAGATTACAACGACAATGATATAATCAGCTAATATGGTTTACGCGTAATAATACTTAAGTGGTTAAGAAGAGAAAAAATTCACAGTAACATTGGGAGGTAAAAAATTGCTGATTGCGTTGTTTCAAAAGTTCACACACAGCTGTCATAAATGTTTACAAGCACATCTGTTATACATTTGTATAGATTCAGGTTGAACTAGCATCAAGTTGAGGTTTACTGACATGATACCTAATTGAGGTTAAATTAATACGAAATTGACATATTTAGGGGATGAAAATGAAATTGACTAATTTAGGGGATCACCTAGTCTAGTCACCCATGATCTGCTGTGATGACATATTTAGTTGTTGCATCAGGTATTGCTCGAGGTCATCTGGCGTGTTGATCTCGCGGCGTCTTGAATCTGGGTTCCCTGGGTTGAATATGAAGATGTTTCCATCCTGTGTTCTTGGGATTCCAACTTTATCCGGGAATTTCCTTTTGGCCATCCTGAGAATGTACATGACGTTAGCTCGTGAAGGTATGAGGTCTTCATTTATGAATAAGAACTGTGGTTTCTTTTCTCGGCAGGCGTTGAGAATTTCACGTTTTTTGTTATAATGTTTTAGTTACTGTTTTTTGTTCTCAATCAATGCCAGAGGAGCAAAATTGTTTGAAAAAATACAATTAATTACTCTAAACATGTTTCGCAATTTGTGGAGACATTGAGTGTTCCATTTACAATTGCAACCAGTGCTTTGATATTTAAGTGACCAACCCATCCGCAGTCATTGCGCTGACGCTAATTATTTATAAATCGTGTCAGTAAACTTTTGAAGGTTGAAAAGTGTGGGCGCGCTGAAGCGTTTCTACTCACTTTTATTCTGATTCGGTGAATTCGCCAATTGAAGTTTTTTGCCTCTTTTATTTGTAAGTAACCAATGTTTTGAAGAGATGTTCGGCAGAATGTGCAGCAGTTGTGTAACTAGTTAAAAGATTTGTAGTATTTATATAAGTAAATACACATGCCGGTGTCTTGCCTAACATTCTGAGGACCACAATATGATTATCTATATACTTAATTCAGTAACTCAAAATTTGTCCGAGTCCGTTTAGAAAATTGGCTGAGTCTATATGGTCAAGTGAGGTATTAAATTGAAGCCACTGGTGTCTATATTTGCAGAAAACTATTTATTTATTTATTTATTTTTTCTTCATTTTTTTATTTTTTTATTTTTTATTTTTTTTTTTCATTTTTTTTCTTTATTTTTTTTATTTTTTTTTATTTTTATTTATTTTTTTTTTATTTTTTTTTTATTTTTAGGCAAGTCGGACAACCCGATACTCGGGTTGAACCGGTAATACTAGGTTGAACCTACCGGTTCAACCTAGTCTATATGCTTAATTCAGTAACTCAAAATTTGTCCGAGTCCGTTTAGAAAATTGGCTGAGTCTATTTGGTCAAGTGAGGTATTAAATTGAAGCCACTGGTGTCTATATATATTTGCAGAAAACTATTTATTTATTTATTTTTTTTCTTCATTTTTTTTTTTTATTTATCTTTTTTCATTTTTTCTTCATTTTTTTTATTATTATTTTATTTTTTTATTTTATTTTTTTTTTTATTATTTTATTTTTATTTTTAGGCAAGTCGGACGATTAACAACGATTAATGATTCGGATGATTGACAACGCGTTTCTTGATTACCGGTTCAACCCGAGTATCGGGTTGTCCGACTTGCCGTACCTAGTTTATTATTATTATTTTACCGGTTACTTACGCAATACAAATGAGGTTTTGCTTGCTAGTTATTTCAATTCCTGTGAAATATTTTAACAAGATTTGAATGAAATATTATCGCGTAAAGGGCCTGTTAGAAAAACACGCAACTAACTCATTATTGTCAGTCGTAGTAGTTTGAGTTACATCGAAACAGCGCTTCATCGTAGGAACATGAATTTTAGAGATATCATATTTTCTATGCTTTTTCTATAGCTTTATTTTGCTACGAGAACATTAAAGGTTAGGTTAACATCGGCATCTTTGGGATGCTTTATTTCCAATCAAGCCTGATACATATGATCTTAGCATTGGTTTTTCAAATGTCTTATAACTAACCCTATATATAGGACACCATGACGGTTCCCCCGTAAAGCCGGTGCCCATTTCCGACACCTGGGTTGAGTGAGGTATTGTGCTTGAGCTTTCCCTTATACCCAACGGGGAAAATCTCCGCGCCAGCGCTGGGAACGAACCCGCGACTTCCAGCATGCAAGTCCGATCCCTTAACCGCTGTGCTACGGAGAGCATAACTGTGCGTAAGAGTTTGATTTTAAAAAAGGTAATTTTTGACGTCTGGTACTCAAGAAGCTCTTGTAAGTAATAGCTTATATGTCAATAACACAGTATCAATTTTTGAAATAAATGCAAATATTTTTAAATTTTGTTGTTCTTCACACAACGACGAGAGAAAGCAGAGAACTTTTGAAGGATTCGTCCGGATTTGCGAGAATGACAAAGTTTTACAGTGCACGAAAAGCCCGAGTAATCGAAGAGTTGAGATTCTATCATTATCAGTGCTTCGCAGGTGTCTTCGTTCTAAGATGTTTTTATTTTCCAGAACATTGTCGTGAAGCTCATAGAACTCAAATGATTGATATTGCTGGAGAAAGATTCGAGATTTTGAATATTACGTAAATTAATTTTGAGACTAATATAGACAAGCACAATAATTTAACCAAGTGCACGGAGGTTAAAAACATTATTTGAAAAAATGTTTTCTACAGAGGTTTACAATATGGTATTACCAAACATCGTATTAATGAGAAAGAATATCAACAACATGGATGCAAAATAGCAATTTATTGTTTCAGCAGCTAGCTTATGCAGTGAAATTATTTCACTGCGTGTTTTGTACCTTTCGGGTAGTGCTGTACGGTACGTAGCGCTCCATACTGCGACCGCCTGGCTTAAGCCATTTGGAATTTCGGAAGCCAAAGTTAACGTTAGCACGGCTGATGCGTTAGGACCTTCATGCAGTGCACTTGACTACGAGTAGGCTAAATTAAGCTTCCTGCCTGAATTCAGCCTGATGCTTGTGTTAGTCTCTATCATGGTACCATGGTCGTACACAAGGAGTTCCGAGACTCGAACTCAGGACTTATAAATTACCGCGCCGGCACGCTATCTACTGCGCTACCGATCACCCTAAAAGGTGACCGAAGCCCAACGACAGCAATGCTTGGCCCAGTGCAGGTACGTGCTGTCCCGACATATATTTTACTCCCTATTTTTATCGAGAGTTCACAGTCTAGTAAACTCCCAGAAACAGATACTGAATCTGGTACGAGAAGCTGCTGCTTCCACAAGTTGAAACGAAATAAATGTACACAAGGAGTTCCGAGACTCGAACTCAGGACTTATAAATTACCGCGCCGGCACGCTATCGACTGCGCTACCGATCACCCTAAAAGGTGACCGAAGCCCAACGACAGCAATGCTTGGCCCAGTGCAGGTACGTGCTGTCCCGACATATATTTTACTCCCTATTTTTATCGAGAGTTCACAGTCTAGTAAACTCCCAGAAACAGATACTGAATCTGGTACGAGAAGCTGCTGCTTCCACAAGTTGAAACGAAATAAATGTACACAAGGAGTTCCGAGACTCGAACTCAGGACTTATAAATTACCGCGCCGGCACGCTATCGACTGCGCTACCGATCACCCTAAAAGGTGACCGAAGCCCAACGACAGCAATGCTTGGCCCAGTGCAGGTACGTGCTGTCCCGACATATATTTTACTCCCTATTTTTATCGAGAGTTCACAGTCTAGTAAACTCCCAGAAACAGATACTGAATCTGGTACGAGAAGCTGCTGCTTCCACAAGTTGAAACGAAATAAATGTACAGAAGGAGTTCCGAGACTCGAACTCAGGACTTATAAATTACCGCGCCGGGTCTCTATACCGTGCTTGGGTAATCCTGCGCCTTTTTTTACCATTGTACTTTAGATGTTTTTGCGGGGTGTTTTAGTCGGCGGAAGAGCTACGATCTCGTGTAGAGAGACGGCTCTCGCAAGACACGTCCTGAGATTATACGTGTTATGTCTATTATACTTGCCATGTTTTAATACCCTAGTGTCTGGGCCTAGCTAATTAGCCTGAATAGCAAACCCTTGCCTGGTTGGCATCCTGGCAGAACGGCGTCCTAGTGGTGAGACAATTAGTTAGCAGGCTAGTTTCACTACACTTATATTACTTCAAAACTCAACTGAATTCAATACTTGAAAACTTTCAGGAATTGCCAATCATTTACTTTTAGGTACCTGGTAGCCTTATAAATTATCCAATGATATTAAAATAACAACTATTGATATTTGAATAACTTCTAAGGTTTTTAATGAAATGAACTATTCTTCATGAACAGATTTTGGGATTTTTTAAAACCAAATAGATACTTGGAAAACGTGAACTATTTTAACGTTTGATCAAAAAAATTTTGAACTTTTTTCTAATTTATGCCCTGCAATTCTGAAATTACACCCTGCAGCCACCTTGGCGTCGATGTACACAAACGTCACTCGAAACCTTCATTTATAATTTTCACTAAAAGAACTGTGCCTACCCCTCACGACCCAACCTCTTTACGTTTGTAATAGGGGGTTAGCTTCCGTTATTAATTAAATTACGCTAGCCCCGCATGCTTCCATGGCGCGCACAAGCCAGCTTCAAAGTTGAATAATTCGAAAATAACGCATCGCCGGGCAGAATGTCATTCATGTAAAACGTCTTAAAATCGACTATACTACCCATCTATACCTACGAAATTATGAAATTCGCTGACAACATTAAATTCAATATTGACCTTATTTTGATTCAATTAATTAGGTTCAGGCACCAAAAAGTGGAAAATCGACACCTGACATATCCTTCAGATTTACCTTTTTTTTTAAGCCCAACTGCGCTCAACCTGTAGTGCACCACCTCACCTCCCGAACCCGAATTCCTGCCTCTGCGCTCGAAATGGTGATGGTGGCTTAACTTAACTTAACGCCAAACAGCAAGTCAACAGATACCTTCAAACGCACCAAAAGAACTACTCGCACAAGCACTCTATACAATGTCGCACACTTGAATCCACCTAGAAGTAAAAAACTAAAAATGTAGCTCGTTCATGAGAAATGAACTTCCGAGAGTTCCATTTGCTCCGGAGGGCTGTTCCTTCCGCGCCGCAACTACCTAGCAGTTGAACTTGAACTTGAACTTGAACTTGAGGGCCGACAGTGTCGGGGCCTTTGTAACGGCCTACAATTCCCTCCACAATTTTCACACAAAGAGTTCAGCGCCTGGTACCAGACTTGTCCACTAAACTACTCAGGATCTACGATCCTTGTCACAAGCCTCCATTGGAAGGCATCACCGGGACAGCCAGTGTGTCAAAACACCATCCCCCGGCACATTGGGTTATTACAGCCCATTCTACCAGACTGGCTCATTCCAGTCACTGTCTCTTACTCCAGGCACGCACAAGAAACACTTTCATAGCCTCAGTGATACTCGCATTACACTCCTGATCCAATCCAGCAAGACAGCTCATACCGCAATCATCTTCAGCACATCTGGCATTCCACTCATTCTCTCCATACTGCTCAGACACCACATTCATAAAACTCTCTCTCTCTTGCTCATACTTACTACATTCCAGCACAAAATGCTCAATTGTTTCCTCTACTCCACTATTACACTGCTGACATAATCTGTTATTATTCTCATTCCATCTCCATGTGCGTCTGTTCACACTCAATGACTTACATCTCACAGCAAACAAGAGTTGACTTCCAAAACTACCATCATAGAACAGCTCAAACTTAGGTGCTTTCTTTTTCATATACCAGTTAAGTGTAGGCTTCCGCATCATGCTAAGCTTCCACTTATTCAATCCATACACTTTTGTTTGTCTCTCAATCTCTTTCTTCCACCTCTTGCAGTCCCACTCAGGCCCTACACCTCCAACATTTATTAAACTCCAGTCATCCACAGGTCTCCCAATTCTAACATGAATAATCTTTTGCATACTGAGTTTCCTTGCATGCCCCCAACATACTTTCTCCCAATAGCTTACACTCAGATTCCATTCAAAGATTCGCCTTACCCACCTGCTATTCTGCATTCTTTCAATTCTCACCTTATAATTCAGCACAGCTTTCATCATTCTTTCTGAAAATAGGCTCCACCCTAGGTCACCTCTAATGGCTTCTATAGCTGTCCATTTCGGAGCACCCAATGCTACACGTCCTACCTTATTTTGTATCACATCCAGCTTTTCAAGATCACTTCCATTCCAAGCAAGAGCACTCATACCATACATGACACTAGGTACAGCAACATACTTCCACATTCCTCTCACACATTCGTACTTGTTTGCTCTGTATCTGGCCACACTACCTAACCGTTCACTCCACTGCATTGCTTTAGCCACTTTCTCACCTTTAGTTCTAGTACATCCATCTTCACTCATCATACAACCTAGATATTTGTATTCTTTTGTTCTACCTATTCTGATTTCTCCAATATTCCACAGTCTGTCTCTATCAGTCTCATCACTATTTATAACCATGACCTTACTTTTATCGGCACCAAAGTTCATCTTGAAATCTGTACTATATCCATTCACAATGTCAAGCATCCTTTGTAGTTCATGACCACATTCACTAACCACAACCACATCATCAGCATACAACAAACAGCTCAGTCTCTCATTACCAACTTTCAGTCCTAAACCACTCCCTCTCAGTCGAACTGCTAATTCTTCTGTGTACAATCCAAACAACAGGGGGGACAGAGTACAGCCCTGTCTCACTCCTCTAACACTCCTCATTTGCCCTGTTTCCAAATTTCCTAACCTGTAGATAGCACTTGTGTTCTCATACAGACTCTGTACAATGTTCACTATTTTTCTGCTAAAACCAACTTTTCTCAAAATTTCAAACAGCCTAACCCGATCCACTCTGTGATACGCCTTTTCAATATCCAGGAATGCTAAATATACCTTCTTGTTATCCTTCTTCATTCGCTCAATTATTTCACTCACTACAAACAGATTATCCTCCCCCCGTCTATCTTGCCTAAAACCATTTTGTTCTTCTCCCAGGACTCCTAATTCCTCAACTAAATTTTTCATTCTCTCATTCAAAATACCACAAAAGATCTTACATACGGTGTCACCCAGTGTTGCAATTGGTCTGTAATTTTTAAGTTCTTTCATACTGTGCGCCCGCCAGGCATATAAATAGGATCGGAGAGAGATATCGTGGTTCATTTGCGGAGGTCTGCCGTAGAGGTCGCTTCTACAAACAGAAGCATCGCTGTCAGTAGCTAAAGCTCGGCTGTCGAGAAAACATCTGCAGAGAGCACAGATGCGCTACAGAGTTACGAGATTACCTTCCAATCTAAAGACTTCCTACCAATTACGAATCCTGTGTCAATCCTGAAGTATCAATAAAGAAATACTAAGTTACCGCATCGTCACTCCTGAACCTTCATCCGCGTGGTTACGGCCTGATACTGAAAAGGGCCGGAACATAAGTGGTGCCCGTGTATGGGGATGCCCATTGAAGAAGAAAGATATCAAGAATTGATCTTCAGTTCCGCTGATACGTCGCACGTAACGTCGCACAGTTATCACATTACTTCAGAGCATCGAAAAAAGGAAGAAAGACGACAGCGCAGAAAATCGAAGTTCTTTCCAAGAAACACTTCGAGGGAGAAAAAATAATCGAAAATCTACAAAATGGGCTACTCAAAGGAGAAGATGATGTGAGGGTCCAAACCAACAACCTGGTTTGTCGACGAGATCTACGAGAAGATCGACGAGATCTACGAGAAGATCGACGAGATCTGCGAGAAGATCGACGAGATCTGCGCATCGCCAAATAGCAAGCTGAGTATACGCCGATAATGTTTGCTTGCGAATTAATTAAGCATGAGCTCAATTTAATGATTATATACCATCATTATAAAATTAATGAGTAGGAAGCTAAGCAGCGAGCGGTGCAGTGAGCAGTAGGCATTGCAAGTGCTGATTCTAGGAAGTTGGAAGTTGAGCGGCGGAGCAGCCTAGGCCTTGCGAAAGCACAGTAAGCAAGCTAATTCTCGGGAGTGTGAGAGCGAGCGTCTAAGCGGAAAACGTTGTGTGGAGAGGTAGTCCGTTGTTCTCTGAAACAGTTAAAGGAAGTTGTAGCCATTGTCTCTAGCACCCATTGTCCTCTGGCGCCCATTGTCGCTAGCATATAAAAGTAAGCTGGAGCAGCTTACCTCTATTCAGAGTGGTGCCAGCCTTCACGAGTAATTAGCAATTAGCCTGTTCTAAGTCCACGGAAGTCCACTGCAAATGTGAGTTAAAATTTTATTGTGTGTAGAATATTATCAATTGCATGTAGAAAATTTTACTGTGTGGAGAACAATTTTTCTTAAAGGTAATCGGAGGTCTAAGAATATTGTGTGCTTATGTCAGGCAGTGACTCTGACGAATACGAGTATATAAGAACCATTCCGTATTTGACAAGTTTTGGTAGGTTATCCGTCCCTGTTTTCAGATTATCAATTCCTCAAATACCTAGCACGATGGCGACCACTGTTACCCCTGTTACGAGCGCAGCCATTACCACAGTTAGCCCTGTAACTAGTACCGTTACCACGGTGACGACTTCTATTGTCAGTCCGATACCTAGTGTTGTAATTGCTGGGCAGGATCTACCGCTCTACCGTGGTAGAAAACGAAAGAATGACCCGGACTTCATAGAAAACAAATCACTAGAAACGCATATAAAAAATGTGAGAGCGAATTTCAACATGCTTTCCGACAATTCAGAGGAAGCTAAACTCAATCTATTATTGCGAACTGCAGACAAGCCGGTGGGCGACTTCAATACTGTGGTAGCCTCCATAATCAGTGAAGGTTACGAATTAACTTTCGAAGAAGTCGTGCACCTGTTAGAAAATATCTACGTATCAAAAGGTGAAAGATCTTTACACGCGGTCGCCTGTGATCTAAATAACGTACGCCTGAAAAGAAACGATGCATTAGCTAGCCAGTTCGTGGCTATCCTATCCAAAATCCGTAAATTTACCCACAGAATAATGAACAGTTCGGAGTGTTCGAACAGAGCACACCCCTATGTAGTAAGTTGTCCCGATCCTGTTGCTCTCGATAAGTATGTCGAGAATACTTTAATTGTTGCGTTAGCTATGGCCATCATCAACCCCCTAGTAACAGAAGATTTTTCCAAAAAATTGTTCAACAAACCCTTTACCTCTTCGGAAGAGCTCCTTCAGAGAATCGTAACTGTAATCCGCAATTTTCCCGAGGATAAACAAATACTAGCGACTCGATCTGAGAGATCTGTGGAATTCTATTGTGCAGAGGATGATAATTCGTCCGAATCAAATTTTGATGCAGTCTATGATGAGGCCGAAGTGCATACAACGACAAGAGGCAGATTTCAAGGTAGAAGTAGGACGCGTAGACCCTACTGGAGACCCAATTTCCCAAGACCAACTTTCAGTGCTAGACCTCATGTAAAATCTTTTTTTGGAGATCGTGAGTTAGGAACTCTGGAAGTCCAAGCATTGGAGACATCTAAAACAAAGAGTTGCTCGAATTGCTACAACCAAGTGTGCGTCTGCCAAAACCAAGGTGTGTCGGTAACCACTGTGGCTAGGAAACCGACTGATTGGTACAAACCAGGTTCGTCTCAGACAGCCACCGAGCATTCACTGCGTGATGTAGTTTGTTTTCGTTGTAATAAGTTAGGACACTACGCACGAGATTGTAGGTCCAAAAGAGACTATTTAAACAGACCAGGCAGACCGAATCGTGTCCGTGCGCGAGGACAGTATAAAACTAGTATGTCAGAAAAAGGCCAGGTAGAAACTTACCAAACTAACAGTGGAAATGATTTTTTAGCGTAAGCAGCGGAGAAGATTTCATTTTCGATAGAAATAACGTCGATGGTAAATAGGAAATTACAATAACTAAATATGACTCTACGGCGACAAACCCCTGTGAACCCGAGGAGAATTCTGGTGCTGAAGATTCCCTCGTTAAAAATGTTGAGAGAGTTGATCCACTGATCAAATGTCAAAATAGATATGAATCGCTGGGAGAGGTGGATCTGAGCGACTTGAGCGACTTAAACGCTCATGGCACTGATAATTATGAAAGCCATGTTACGGCGAACGTTTGTAATTACGAAGAAGATGAAGAAGTTGAAGTCAAAGGCCAGAATGAATTATTTGTAATAAGAAAAAGTCATAAGCCCATGATTGTGCTTAGAAAAGATGCAGACCTGTGGAGTGCATTGATTGATTCAGGATCAGAGAAGTGCCTAATCAGCTACCACAGAATTAATGAGATAAGTAATGACGTGAAGCCAAGTTCTCTGACTATAAAAGGCGTTAATGCTAAAAGTAATGTGGAAGGCGAGGTAGAGCTTGTCCTAAAGTTAAAAAACGGAGTAAGTTTAAAGACAAATGCTCTAATAATTAAAGATGGTATTTACAATTATGACGTCATTATTGGACGTGATTTATTAGACAAGAACGCCGTTGTAGACTTAAAACAAAGATGTTTAATTATCAAAGAAGAGAGAATTCCCTTTGCAGAGGTAAAACGACGAAAAAAGAGAAAGACAGAGTGTCTTGAGTATTTAATAGAGAATACTGAGTGTCTCATGGCGGACACGTTTACGTCCAGAGCTAAGAAAAAAGTCCTAAATAAGCTAAGAGAGAAGAGGACGTGCATTGCTGAGAGAGCAGGCGAGGAAGTAAAAAGGGATGGTAAGAGAAAAAATCAGCCTGTTCGAGGCGCAGTTGCAGTTACCAGTTCCCACAGGCCGTTAAAAGTGCATACTCAAAGAATTGAAATTGCTCCCAATGTAATTTTGAAACATGTTGGACATGTTGGAAAGTGTAAAAATGGAGAATATATAATAAAGAAAGCAACTTTAAAAGACGGCATTTGTGTCGCAGAAGCAATTGTGAGAGTTAACAATAGGAGAAAGATTCCGTTGTTGTTAATTAATAGCTCCGACAGAGCGATTGTTTTACCAGAGAATGCAATTATAAGTACTTTAGAAAAGGTAGAGAAGGATCATGTTGAATCCGAAGTTTACTTGTCAGATGTACAAGGAGAATTAAAAAGAGGATTGAGTACTTTTGTGCAGGCAACGAGTGTTGTTCAGGACAGTCATTTAGATGTCGAGAAGAAAGACACTAATAGCAAATCTGTCGGGATCGCAGGAGTTGTCGACAAAGGGTACGTTTTTGATTCCAAAGAAATAGCCCGTGGTCGGCGGAAATTAAATAATGATGATATCAAGTGTAATGATGACGAAATGAAGCCTGAATTGCTGAATTTGTTGAATGAATTCAGAGATGTTATTACTATAGACAATGAATCGATCTCAGCTGCTGCGATTAAACCATACAAAATACGTTTGAAACCTAACGTGGATGTTGTAAATGTCCCTCCCTATCGTATTGCCCACCGTTACATGGAAGACTTGAAAGTCGTTAACGAAAAAATGTTAGACGACGGAATTATTAGACCATCGATTTCAGCTTATAATTCACCGATAATTGTAGTTCATAAGAAAGATGGAACTATACGTCCGGTGGTTGACTTTCGCAAAGTAAATGAGGTAATTCATGAAGAATCATTCCCTCTGCCGAGAGTGGACGAGCTTCTCTATAGTTTAAATGGTCAGAAATATTTTTCGAAACTAGATCTTAGGTCAGGATATCATAATATTACACTGACCGATGAGAGTAAGGAAATAACAGCGTTTACAGTTGGTAGTAGAAAATTTGAGTTCAACCGTTTACCATTTGGTTTAAAAACTTCACCTGCATATTTCCAGTCAGTAATGACGCAAACGCTATCTCCTGTTCTAGGAAAACTATCTTTCGTCTTTATGGACGACTTGCTAATATTTTCAAAAGAAAAAAATCAGCATCTTGCCGATATAAAAGTTGTACTTGAACTATTAAGAAACGCTAGATTGTCAATAAAAACGGAAAAATGCGAATTTTTCCGTGGCGAGATTGAGTATCTAGGACATTCCATTAGTGGAATGGGAACCAGAAGCACCGGTACTGACAAAGTAAAGAATTTAGAAATTCCAAAGAATGTTAAACAACTACAGTCATTTCTAGGTCTAGTAAATTTCTTTCGTAGGTACATAAAAAATTTTGCGAGTATCGCAAGCCCGCTCTATAATCTTCTGAAGAAGAATATGGAATTCATTTGGTCAAAGGATTGTGAAAACGCCTTTGAAAAATTAAAGGATGAACTATGTAACAACACAACTTTAAGTCACCCAAACTTCGATCAAAATTTTCATCTGTTTTGTGATGCATCGAATGTCGGCATAGGAGCTGTTTTGCTTCAATCATCTACTGATAAAGTTCGAAACATGAGACCTGTTGCATTTTTCTCTAAAACGTTGAATTCCACTCAACGGAGATACTCAACTACGAAAAAGGAAATGTTCGCTATAGTTGAACCCTTGAAATACTTTAAATATCTTGTTTTGGGCTATGATTTGGTCATTTAAACCGATCATAAGCCTTTAGTTCCCTTATTTTCAAAGAAATTGCCTGAAGACAACACGCTTGCGAGATGGAGTATTTATGTCCAAGCTTTTGATGCCAAATTAAAGTATTTTTCCGGAAAAGCGAACAGTGCCGCCGATGCATTAAGTAGATTAAATCATGACAAAAATCCTTTAACAGAAAAAGAACTGTCAGCATGTTCTGAATTAACCCCTGATGTAGAGACTTTTCCCGTTGTAACCAGGCTGCAAGCCGCTGCTGCAGGTAACAAATGTAACAAGCCAGTGACTAAGGAAGAGTTCGAGGAGACAATGCCAGGAAGTGATGACGGAAGAAACAACAACAGTACTGCTGAAAGCCCCAGACGTGAACCCAGTGACTTTAATAGCAGACAGAAAACGAGCTTATGCAGACTGGATAGAGTTAATACGACTACAGACCATTCAAGTATTAATGACAACTGGTCGTTAGACGAATTTAAACGTGAACAAGATAGTGATGCTTTTTGTTCTGAAATAAAGGACGCCCTAGAGAATGCAACAAAAGTCAATAATACTGACATGAATGAATTTCTGATTATGAATGATATTTTGTATAAAAGACGCAGAATTGACAACAGACCCAGCACCATTCTGACTATTGTGGTGCCGTATACTCTGCTACACAAGACAATTCTGTTCATCCACAATTTGTCCCATACAGATTTGAATCATACCTTGTTTAAGTTTAAATTAAAATATTTTCATCCGTACGAACGGACAATTACACGCAAAATTGTTGAATCTTGTGACATCTGTAAGATTCTAAAATCGCGAATACCGACACCGATTAAAATTCTAAATGCTCCAATTGGAACACGATGTTTTCAAACGATCAGCATGGATTTCTACGGTCCATTACCAATGACGGACAATGGTAACAAATATATTCTTGTTATCATCGACCTCTTTTCACGATTTATTAAAATATATTCGACTAGTGACCGATGTACAGAGACTGTTACAGATTGCCTATGGAATTTTTGCTGTTTGTTCGGTACCCCGGACGTGCTACTGTCCGACAATGCCCTGGAATTTAAATCATCTAATGTGAGAAATTTCGCAAAAGGACTTTCTATCTTAAAAAAGGAAGTTTTGGCGTATTCCCCTTTTTCTAATGGTATTGTCGAGCGATGTAATGGAAAAATTCGACACCTGCTCAAGTTGTATCTAAATTTTCTTACTCATAATGAGTGGGACAGATTGCTGGATATTGTGGAAAATTCGATTAACAATAGTTTTAATGAAACCCTAGGCGATACCCCTGCATACACAGTTTTCGGTAGAGATACTTGTGTGTATATCAGTTCAACTCATTTAGAAGATTTCAATGTTGCGACTTCATATGAAGATGTTCACAAACAAAAATTTACCGAGTCATCTATCGTAGTGAACAATATTAGAAATGCGATCATTAACGCCACAATCGAAAGAACTGCCTATAGAAATATGAAACGTCGCGATAAAAAATTAAAAGTGATGGACCGTGTACTAGTAAAAAATCATGCCAAAAAACACAAATTACAGCTGAATTTTTTGGGTCCTGGTATCATTGAACGGCTAGGTAAAAATTATGCAGATATTAGGATTGGTAACAAAACTATCCGATCAAATTTGAACCATGTACTGCCTTTAGATAAGTTAAGAAGGTAAAATTGTCAACCTAGTTGGAGCTGTTCATCCTTATATTCTGAAAACGCCATTCCATATATGTATTTCAATGGTATTTAGTTTGTAAGTTCGTTCAATGAGTTCTTAGCTTGTAAGTGCGTTCTTTGAGTTCTTAAGACTTTATGTGTGTCTTACTCTAGGAAATATTTCTGTTGCGCAAACACCTTCAGACGAGATGTTGAGCTTAGGATGTTGTCATACTGATGTTGCGACATCAAGAGCTGTGCTCATCAAGCCGTCAGCTAAAGTTGATAAACTGAGCTGTAATCCTGAAAATGTCAACATGAGAGTGCGAGCGCGAAGCCGCAAGATCTGCGCTTCTGCCACAATTTGTTTGAAAACAATGTCAGGCATCCAATGTGTCTTAATGAGAAGGGAGCGTTGCTTATCTTCATCGTTAGCTTATCTTTAACTTTATCGTTGCTTAGTGTGAAACGACAATTGCTTACTTTAAACTAGTGGCCATGCTAATAATCTCTTGTCTCGGTTCCTTTCAGATTCCTTGGACGACGCAGGAACAATTCCAGAACAGTGCACACTCCGATTTACAAGATACACATACACTTTGAACCTTCAATTAGTACTTGGTGGCGTACTTATTTAACTTCAATAATGATTCATAATCAATAAATCAATCAATCAATCAATCGATAAATCAATCAATCAATCAATTAATCAATCAATCAATCAAGGTTTAATGCCATTGTAAAAAGCAAATACTTGCTGTTCCACCTAAGGTTAGCGTTTAATACTACAACGCTAGACTCCCACTGTCATTCACTGTTTCTTCTGAACTCTTTTAAAACCCGATGTGCACCGGGGTAAATCAACTGTGGCAGCCGCAGGAAACAAAAATAGTCTTCGGTATCAAGATACGAAAGGAAGTATTACAGGAAGCCTACTGCAACTTTCAAGTGTTCCTGAACCTCGATTCCCCTTTACGTACACGTATTTTGGTATATGAATCCGGAAACGATATTGAACTAGTATTTGACATAAAAATCGCTGCATTCCCAGCTACCATCCAGTGATAAAATAAATTTTCTATATCTGTAATTGCTAAAAACAATATTCACTATTAATCAATAATAACTACTTACGAAATTTCAAGCGGCACAATTTTAATTCCCGCGCTTTTAGTAGCTTTGTGGCCTGCTAAGATGGGTAATAAAGTATCTAACCTTAATGTAGACACCATTCTAACGGCGATTAAAGCCAACAACGGTCAAATATCGGACGAACTCATCCGACACACCGAGGAAACGAGAGTAGATCTCATTCCTGACCAGTTGTGCGATATAATGTTGCTTCTTTACACGATAATTACTATCATAATTACGGTAATGATTATTTACATAAAACGCGACCTTAATAAAGTAATAGGTCGTCTAAGTGGCGAGGACGTCGCTTTGCGTCGAACCGCCTTAAAAGAAATCTGTAATAGTCCTAAACAAGTAATGGCAGTTTCACCTTAAGCTCTGATTAAGATGGATCTGATTATCATATTCTTGGTTTTAATATCTTCCGAGGAGTAGAATCCTCCCATGTCTTAGATTACTGCTATTTTATACGGAGAAACTTTTCTATTTTATATGTGTTCTTGGCGTCGATCATTATACGCTTTGATGTTGTCTTATTTGCCCTATGGAAATGTTTTGTGCATCAGTAGTTCGCGAAGGGCGAGAGCTTTTTGAAAATTCGAAGAACCATTTTAATTGTAATGATTGAAAAGCAGAAAAGCAGAAAATAACTATTTATATACTCACCATGTAACGATCACTTGCGAATTTAATTTTATTAATGCATTTATCGGAGAGTTTTCATATTCAAAGCATTTTCAGCAGCGTACCATGAGAAATGTAACGCGAGAAAAATGTGACACGAGATAGTTGAATTCTGGTAGTGTAATCCGTAGATTTTTCTCTATCATTAAATTATTATAAAGTTAATTTGAATCGTAGGACGATTTGAACTTGCCATTTGTAGTATTGTATTGTTTGCGTATTTATACTTATATTCTATAACTTTAGTTGATTTATTCAGTACGCGTTTTGATGTTTGATTTTGATATTTTAATATGATAATAAAATTATGCGATGTATCCTTTGTATCCGAAATATCTGGAGTATCCAAGAATTCTAAGAATCAATTGATAAATAACTTTATAATAAATGAACAAATTGTTTGAGCTAAGTGCATAGAGTGATTATTTGGTTGATTATAGATCATAAATCTAGTATTGAGTTGACACTAAAATATAATATTGACACTAAAAATGTTAATGTTTGTTTACTAAATTACTAAAAATGTAATGTTTAACAAGATGTAGGATTACCGTTGAAATTTGTTATGATGACAGCAAAGGCCATACCTGTCTACCTCCGTTCATAATTCGGAAGCATTTTGTCATCAGAATTATTGATCGTCAAAGGATAATCAATGTGATTGATTGACGTTTTAAAAATATTTTTATTGAAATAAAAAATTTTTTGTGCGTGGGGGGTCCTAGATGTGCGCCCGCCAGGCATATAAATAGGATCGGAGAGAGATATCGTGGTTCATTTGCGGAGGTCTGCCGTAGAGGTCGCTTCTACAAACAGAAGCATCGCTGTCAGTAGCTAAAGCTCGGCTGTCGAGAAAACATCTGCAGAGAGCACAGATGCGCTACAGAGTTACGAGATTACCTTCCAATCTAAAGACTTCCTACCAATTACGAATCCTGTGTCAATCCTGAAGTATCAATAAAGAAATACTAAGTTACCGCATCGTCACTCCTGAACCTTCATCCGCGTGGTTACGGCCTGATACTGAAAAGGGCCGGAACAATACTCTTATGTCCACCCTTATGCAACAGAACTACATTACACTTGTTCCAGTCATCCGGTACTCTTTCACTCTTCCATATCTCATCAAATAAACATTTCAACATACTGACTACACTCTCTCCTCCACATTTATAGAACTCATATGGTATCTTATCAGGGCCACATGCCTTTCCATTTTTCACTTTCTTCAAAAAACTTACAATCTCTTCACAAGTGATTTCGTCTTCCATTTGCAGTTCATGTTCATCTATCAGAAAATTTATTGGTTCAGCATCTGTAACCTGCTCATTCATTCCACCAATGTCCTCCCAGTATTCTTCAACTGCTTTCACCATTTGCATCCTATCTTGCACAGTGCAACCATTGACTACTAATTCATCAACTTGAACTTCACTACCTCTATCATTACCTTGTATAAACCTATACCAATCTTTTATTCCATCTGGCCCTTTCTTTCTTAGATTTTCAACTTGGTGTCTCTCTTCTTTAACCCTAGCCTCATTGATCATTCTCTTTACTTTCTTCTGCTGGTCCTTGTACTCATTCCATACACTCTGCCATTCATTATCAGTAATTCTGCGTCTTTCATACATTTTCCTCATACTGCGTTTTT
This sequence comes from Morinoia aosen, assembly GCA_030386875.1. NCBI lineage: Eukaryota > Metazoa > Arthropoda > Malacostraca > Amphipoda > Talitridae > Morinoia > Morinoia aosen. The sequence goes on along the minus strand of CM059556.1, from coordinate 2,880,865 downwards.
TTTTATTTAAAGTCTTCCTTCTTGTTCGTTCGTAGGCATGGTGGAGTATACCTGCTTTGGAAAAATTATATGGTTATTCCGTTTTTCCTTTAGAGTGCGTAAATATTCACATATTATTTTGGTCTGTCTTAGAGTAAGTTGTATGATACTTTTTATATTTCGTTTATAATTAATCATGTCATGAAGTTAGAGAAAACCAATTTCTGCCAAACCAATTTGGTGGCTTGAAATCAAATATTAAGCATTAGGGCTAAAAAATGTAATGTGAGCAAAGCGTGACATTTGAAATAACAGTGGGTGTCTTGAACAGGTATTTGGGAATTATTTTCTTTCGTTATTCACGTTTGTGAATAAAATGCAATTTACGGTTTGTAGTGATCGCCCTCAGCCGTACTTCAGCCTAATTTCATAAAATATTAAAAAAATAAAATCCTAAAATTAAATTATACAAATGTAATTATTTTTACAATTTTACAAGACCAAATTAATTCGATTAAACTCAAAATTTTACCAAAAATGTGCTTTCGAAAATATTTGCCGATCACGTTTACGTCAGTCACTTCCGTTGGAAACATTCGCGCAGAACCACTGCGCAAGCTCGATAGCCATTTTCCAGGCAGACTGCTCATTTCACGTTGTGTGTTCTTCAGATATTAGTTCTTGGGCCCCAGAGGGGCAATTGTAAGTATCAAGTGTAATGTTAAGTGGTATTATGTCTTAACTTGCCTGTGTTGTGTCTTAACTTGTTCAGTGTTAGGGAGCGCTCGTTATTGCGTCTTAGGAACATTCACTGTGTTTATCTGTGCCGGTGTAGTTAGGCACAAGCTTCAAGTCACTGCGCCACTTTGTCAGTGTTTTTCCCCTTTTGTTTTAAAATAATTTTCATATTTCAACATTTCAATATGATGTTATTTTTTATTCAAGCTAAAACTTCCCCTTTTGTTTTAAAATAATTTTTATGCCAACATTTCAATATGATGTTATTTTTATTTCAAGCTAAAACTTCCCTTTTGTTTTAAAATAATTTTTATGCCAACATTTCAATATGATGTTATTTTTTATCAAGTCAATTCACATAAATAATTGTTCCTTATAAATACCTAACTACATTTGACATGTCTTTTAGGAATAGAAGCAGCGTTCTTATGTTTCAATATTTTTCCATCGATTAATTGAGCCGTTTTTAAATCACTATAACTTTGTTTCCAGCTTAGTTGTTTTGACTTTCGTGTCTGTTTATGTGCTACTCCTTTTTATGTAACGTCTGCTGCAATTCTGGCTCGTCTAAATTATAGAGAACAAGAGTCCTCACCTTTTCTCATGCCATATTATGTACATTATTTTTCTTCTAGTTGTCAGTTCATACTCAGTCATGTTTTGTCTTTAGAAATTAGTTCCCTGTACGGGAAATTTAAATCTTCAGTCTCATGCTGAGTTGTAAGTGTAGTTTGCTTTTGACTCAAGTTACAACCGCCAACTGACAGCAGTTGGCTGGCTATTTTTGGAATACCTATAAGCCAAACCAGTATAATTAAATTCAATTAGCAAATGACATAACGATTATACACTCAGTTGTGTTGCTGCTTGTAATATCAGGATAGAGCTTGTGACCAGTTGGTCTGGAACACTGATTCTGGTGTTAAGATGATTCAGGCTGCGACTCGGGCGCTAGAGTTGCGGACTGATTCCTAACACCAGACTTCTGCCATTGTTTATCCTGTTAATGTTGCAGTTTGCGCAGTCTTGCACATGTGTATGAATAGACCCGTATTGTGCAAAATAATCCAGTCTACTCCTCCCTCACAGGATCGACTGGACCAAACATCCATGCACTCACAAACACGTATGAAACCAAAACCCTAACTTCTTAATTTAAGGAGCTTACCTCCTCCGGGTTCTTCTCCCAGTTGTTTCCTCCTGTTCAAATTTCACTATACTGGAAGGCCTGCATCCCCTGCAGCTAAGCCGCTAAAATTTCCAGTTGAGACCATTTGGGCGAGAGTCTCCATTTCGTACCGAGTTTTCCCAACCGGTAACAAATTCCCTACCCAGCACTCAATCCACTACTCACTTAGTGTCGGAACCCTCCACACTTACACAACCTCGACTTCACACTCCAGCTCGCGCTTCACAAGCCTGAGCTGAACGAATCGTCTGAAGTTATTCAACCTCCTTGGACTCTCCCCAAGAAGTCTCGCGAACAAGAGTCAAGCCTCGCACGTCGGCGTTCAGCCTTCTCCTCAATAAATCCCATACCGGCGAGTGAAACTATTCTCTCATTTTCCCCCCGGTGTTGGCTTGTGGTAATTTTTGTTGTTGATTAAAGACGCTTGAAATATTGCGTCCGAATACTTTACACATCCTTCTGAGAACGAGTCAGAGGCCGTCATTCATTCATTTAGCAATTAAGTGTGCTCTACCCGGAGCACTGGTGACCCTTTAATAAGAGGAACATCTTCCTTGTCACTTGATAAATTCCTCAACAATCAATCTTTAAAAATCAAACTCAATTAGTTCCCCTTTTGGGAGAAGTTCAAAAGTTCATAGGTTTTTAAGTATAATGTATGTAAGGATTGTTGTATGTGGCCGTGGGTATAGCCAGTTCCTCAACGACTCTCGATAAGCATTTGGAGTAAACCATGAGAAAGGATAATGATTGACGTGGAAACTCAGCTTTTTCTTTGTGGTTTATTGAAGGAGCCGGAAAGGACCACCGAGTCTTGAGCAAACTGAAGAACTTGGCTGAAGACGGTTTGCAGTCCGGGCAGGCAGAAGGCTCCTGGAGAAGTGCTGAAGTCGACAGTGTGGGTGTTGTTTGAGAGTGGTCTTAACCCAATTAATAAGTCCTTTGAGGGACCCGAGATGATTGGGAGTGTCAATTTAATTTGAGTTGATGCCAGGCAAGTAAGGCCAGTTTAGGTAAGGCCAGTTTAGGTTGTGGTGCCCGGAAAGATTACTGAATAATTAATACTAATTTAGAATTTAATATTAAAAGTAATTTTGTACCTTTAAAAGTCTTTTATTTAAAAGATAAATAAATATTAAAATAGATAAAATCTACACCGTCTCATGAGACGAGTTCAGTGCCACTTTATGGCAACATTCACGCTCTTCAAGCATGGTTCGCTGCTCAGCAGCCCATTCCTCCGCTAAACCTCGTAGTGTAAACAAGTGCTCTGATCAACCTGGATCTACAAAACAAAGCTACCTCCCCTACCTTTACCCCATTTTTGACTACACGATAATCTTTATTTGAATTTCGCGTGATAAGGCGTACTTTGAATCCTACGCCAATTCGAATATTCCCCTTACTATTCGGATTATAGTACGTTGTGAAGTTCCCCAGTCCCCCACTCTTGAATAATACCGTGGGCCATAATAAATGTTTATCTTTTCGACTAGTCTTTATCCCTTTACTAGTTGTGGCGTGAATACTTATCTCGTAGGCAGTTCCAAACGAGACCCCACGTTTGAACTAGCCTCATTGGTGACCCCAGAGTGTTTAGGTAAGGCCAGTTTAGGTAAGGCCAGTTTAGGTAAGGCCAGTTTAGGTAAGGCCAGTTTAGGTAAGGCCAGTTTAGGTAAGGCCAGTTTAGGTAAGGCCAGTTTAGGTAAGGCCAGTTTAGGTAAGGCCAGTTTAGGTAAGGCCAGTTTAGGTAAGGCCAGTTTAGGTAAGGCCAGTTTAGGTAAGGCCAGTTTAGGTAAGGCCAGTTTAGGTAAGGCCAGTTTAGGTAAGGCCAGTTTAGGTAAGGCCAGTTTAGGTAAGGCCAGTTTAGGTAAGGCCAGTTTAGGTAAGGCCAGTTTAGGTAAGGCCAGTTTAGGTAAGGCCAGTTTAGGTAAGGCCAGTTTAGGATCAATAACTAATCCAACAAAGGCAATCCCATTAAAGTAAAGGCCCAAAACAAGGACCAAAACTAATCCAAGTAGAAGTCCCAAAAGCGACCCAGGGAGACTGTGTGTGTGGTGTGTGGCGATGACGTTGAGGTCCTGCAAAGAGTCCAAAACACTGGATGAGCAGTCCAAGGAGACATCAAAGGAAATTTCCACCACTGACAGTTCCCAACACCGTAAATGATAAAACTCCCACACAGTAGCACTCTCTGAGAAATCCTACAGATCTGACACAAGCTAATTTATTAATCTCTCTTTTTGCCAAGCTCAAGAAGATAAGACAGATTTTTGTAGACAGATTTTAAACAATAAATAAATTGTTTGAATTGTTTAGCTGGCAAAACCTGTTCACTAATGCCTTTGGCTTATATCTGAGCATGAGGTTTAAGAAACTTCCGGTAATAACAATCGTTATTCATTACCGAAACCTCAGGCAATTAAGCACAAGATCTACGGAATATCATGAAAATATCAAGAGACTGCGACTTTTGCAAGAATCTGCAGGACAGCAATATAGGAGGTTAAATTGGTGGAGTTTTGGAGAAACACGTGATTTCATAACACAAGATTCATGAAACAGCGAAAAAAAAACATAACACGGCTAAAATTGCGTAAAAATGAAAATTAACGCTTGTTCAGTGCTCTAGAAACATCCCTATAACTGTACAAGAAATAACAGAGAAAAAATCCTGAAGTTGATTGATATAAATCCTACTGAAAATCACTGATAAATATCATTTGCAATAATAAAAAATTTAAGGAATAATATCCACAATGAGAAAAGAAACACTAAACGTTTTGCTTGCACAGAAGGAAAATCTGCGCAAAAATGAAAACATGAAAATCAGTGCGACGACTAACCCGGCGGCTCTACGCGTCGGCGTTCGCCAAAAGCCGCCGGCATACATTGTACGCACTCACGAAAGGCAGATGGTAGTGGGTTGTTTTTTCACAAGAATAAAACGAATTGAATTAAATTTGTTGAATGATTTATATTGAAATAAGTGCGATTAAACGCGAGGTTCAAGGAGTGTGAGATATATAATATAACTAGAAACTTTAGCAGGCATATGCATGAATAATCAGCGTACTCTATTACTTCGTACGAAATTATTAAGGTGGCATTTCCACTTATTACGCGTCAGAACATTTAAGAGAAAAAAAAACTACTACTAGTATGTTTGTAAAGAATCTTATTCCAACAAATGCGTAAGGTGCGATTTTTGAATCGCAGAATCACTAACGCGATGGCAGTCTGTGCGTCGCCATCTTAGAACACAAAGGACCGGCACAAAGACGCCAGCAGCTCTGTCGTGCATCTCTCACGAGTATTTTATGATCGAATTTCAATCTCGACATGAACGCTGCAAGTGTATAACTTGTAGTAAGGGAAAGAACGTAGTTGAGTATTTAACAAATTACCGACACAAGAATCGAATGCACGTGACGTAAAAAATTCACGCTAAGTCATTATCGCATCCTACACTATAGCACAGTATAGGTTTCACATAGACATAGACACAACATAGTAATAGACATCAAGTTAGGTAAAATAGTTTACTCACCTCTTGGATACCTTACAACATAGATACTCAGATACCAGAATGTGGTTAGCGAGAGCAGAGCGGAGATAGAAAGGAATATATAGAATAGGGTAGCATAGAATTAGTACATTAGTTTAGAAATTAAGAAGTTAGATACCAACCACAGTAGGTAATATTATGTATACACTCGGTCAACATTTACTTGTTGTCGAACCCGAGTTCACTAGTAGACTGCCTGCGAGTGTTGCTCTCTCGAGCGTTGCCAACTATTGGTCTCTCTAACTAGAACTTACACTACTCGCTATATTACACCCCTCCCTCCTTAATTAGAAACCCCCCCTGTATCCCCAGTCCCCTTATTCAATATAGTCAATCCTAAAGGTCCATTCTCACCACAGGCTTCCGAGCTCGGGTAGACCTGCGCGAGATGCTAGCGCTTGGAGGCTCGTGCATCCTAGCCTCCTGGGTGGGAATCGGGTAATCAGGTGTTTCGGAGTCAGGTTCATGGGTCGGAGCACAACGGTTTCCTCCGTAGGTTGTTCCAAGGGTTCAGGGATGGTGTTCGAGCAGGTAAAAACTTGGTCCTGGTGTCGACGAACGACATCTCCCCCCTTCAGTTGGCACTTGTAGGATACCGGGCCTGTTTTCTCAATGGTGGTAGCAGGGGTCCATTTTGGGGAACCCGGCGTGTATTGACGGACCATCACAGGTGACTCCAGCGGAATGTCAACCGCGCGAGACCCTGGGTGGTATCTTTTCTGAGCGTCCTGGCGTTGAGCAACTTTGGACGCGATTGCTTCTGACGGCCAAAGCAGATCAAGACGAGAGCGAACTTTCCTGCCTAACATCAGTTCGGCAGGCGTAACACCTGTTGTCGTGTGAGGTGTTAGCCGATAGTTGAACAGGAACCTGTCTAGTGCTAGGCGTAGGGGTTCCGTTGACTTCCGTATATTCTTCCTGAAAGTTTGTACCATGCGCTCCGCCAGTCCATTAGTTGAAGGGTGGTATGGTGCGCTTGTAATATGTCGCATACCACATGCCTTCACAAATTCTTGGAATTCAGCCGATGTGAAACACGTTGCGTTGTCTGAAACAATTGTTACTGGGAATCCAAATGTCGCAAAAGTGTGTTTCAGGCACAAGATCGTTTCGCTAGAGGTTGTAGTAGATGTGGGAAAAATTTCAACCCACTTAGAGTGTGCATCCACGATCACTAGATAGTATTTTCCATCCATTGGGCCCGCGTAGTCAATGTGTATGCGATGCCAAGGCTTCGCAGGCCATTCCCACGGATGGAGTTCAGCTTTCGTCGGTGCGGCTCGAGTGCTCAGGCACTCGCTGCATGACTTAGTTGTTTCTTTTAGATCTTTATCCAGAAGGGCCACCACACGTAGCTGCGAGCTAACTCCTTCATCCTGGATGATCCAGCATGACCAGAGTGAAGTTCATCCACAATGGCTTGTCTGAGAGCTTGGGGTACAATAATTCTTGCTCCCCAGAGCACACAGCCATTTTGTGTGGACAATTCGTCTCGCCTCCTCGTATACGGAGCGAGATCAGGGTCACCAATTACCATCGAAGGCCAGCCTACTTGGCAGTATTTGTATACCTTTGAAAGTACTGGGTCCCTTAGGGTGCTGTCGCGGATGTGGGTGCTGGTGACTGGAGCTGACTCGAGGAAGTTTACTAAGGACGTCCATTCCGCAGAAATGGGTGTGGCTTCCTTGGGGGTTGTCAAGGGTAGACGACTGAGAGCATCAGCCGTGCCCAACAGCACGCCAGACCGGTGGCGCAAGGTGAACTTGTAGGACTGCAGAAGTAAAGCCCACCTTTGGATGCGCCCGGATGCCATCGGAGGAATGCTTCTACCCGGATCAAATAGTCCTAACAAAGGTTTGTGGTCCGTAACCACAGCGAAATCCTGTCCCCACAGGTAGCAATGAAATTTTCGAAGTGCGAACACCATAGCTAGGGCTTCTTTCTCAGTTTGAGAGTAGTTGCGTTCTGTTGCTGTTAGAGTTCGGGAGGCAAAATAGGCGGGGCGTTCAATCCCATCAATAAGGTGACACAGCACCGCTCCCACACCATACGCACTACTGTCCGCCACTACCACTATGGGTTTCTGAGGGTCAAAGTGGACTAGAGTCTGAGAGTCCAGGAGGGCTTGTTTAGATTTCTGGAAGGCTCTCTCCTGACTTGCATCCCATTTCCAAGGGGTTTTATCCCTCAGTAAGGTATTTAGGGGCTCCAGCATAGTTGCAGATGATTTTAGAAATTTCCTATAGAAATTTAGCAGCCCAAGGTAGGCTCTCAGTTGAGTTACATTAGTAGGAGCTGGTGCCTTCTGGATTGCTGCTACCTTCTCGGCAGTGGGGTGCAATCCATCCTTGTCAATTTGGTATCCAAGGTAGGATACCTGTGGCACTCCAATTTGGCATTTATCTATTTTCAGCTTTAGCCCTGCCTCCTGAAGTTTAGATAGGACTTGATAGAGACGCTTGTTGTGCTCTTGCTCATTAGTGGCACTCACCAGGACGTCATCCAGGTAGCAGAACACTCCTGGGAGGCCCTGCAATAGTCCTTCCATGGCACGCTGAAAGATTCCAGGTGCGGACGCAATTCCAAAGCTGAGACGGTTGTAGGCAAATAAACCTCTGTGGGTGTTTATTACCGTGAGTTCCTTGGAGTCTTCATCCAAGGGTAGTTGAGCGTATGCCTGAGACATATCTAGCTTGGAGTATATAACTCCTCCTGCTAACCCGCTAAATAGATCTTCCACTCTGGGTATGGGGTAGGTATCAAGCCTAGTGGCTCGGTTGACTGTGAGTTTGTAATCCCCACATATTCGGATGCTTTGATCAGCCTTGAGCACAGGGACGATCGCCGCCGCCCATCTTGAATACTGTACAGGGGTGAGGATACCTTCCTGCACCAGTCTATCAAGTTCAGCCTCCACCTTAGGTTTAAGTGTGTAAGGCACATTCCTGGCCTTACAAAACTTTGGTGGTACGGAGGGATCCACTTCTATTTTGAATTTCCTTCCCTGAAGGCAACCTAGACCTGGTTGAAAAAGGTCGGGGAATTTATTTGCTAACTCTTCAGGGCAAGTGATCAATTTGTTGACATTATTTGAAACTATAGTTAGCCCAAGAAAATCAATCAGGTCCCTACCCAGCAAGGCTGGCCCCTCCCTGTCTACAACCACAATAGTTGCTAGCTGAGGAACCATACCACTAGATTCACGCTGGATGTTAGCCCTAATCTCCCCACAAACTACCAGCTCAGCTCCCCCATAAGTCCTAAGCTTAACACCAGAAGGTCTCAGCTCGGGTCTTGACTTAGCTGGTATTTTAGAGTAGGTGGCCATTGAAAGGATAGACCTGGCAGCACCTTTTTCTACCTCCATCTCTAATGGCACACCATTTAGTAACAATTTTATTTTGATTGGGGGTTTCATTTCCTCGGCTAAAGCAAATATTTCCCCATAACACCCATGATTGGGGGCTGGGTAGTCTGCATTGGTTCCATTGCTAGTTCCATTAGGGTTAGGGTGGTTTTCCCTCCCCCTTTTTTCATGCATAGCATGCACAAAATTATTTTTGTTGCCTTTATCAGATTTCTGCCCTTTTGTTCCTTTTGTTAGTTTGAAACGACATTTTTTTAGATGACCTTTTTGGCCACAACCATGACAAACACTGTCTTTGTAGGGGCAATCTCTACGCCAGTGCAGATTACCACAGCCGCTGCATGCTGATTTGGGGCTAGCTTGGGCCTGAGTCTTGCCCTGAGGCTTGTACGCAGTTTGCTGAACTCTGCTCTGACCTACATTTAGAATTGAATTTGGTTGCCTCAACCCCACTGTTTCTCTCAGTGTGGTTTCTTTAGCAGTAGCTAGATCCATGGCCTTTTGCCATGTCAGGCCAGCCTCATTTAGCAAGCAATTTTGAATTTCATTACTGGACACACCCAAAATGAAACGATCCAGCAGGGTCTCTTCCAGCACTTCCTGTTTGAAATTACAGGTTTTAGAAAGTGCTTTCAAGCTACCCACAAAATCAGCAATGCTTTCCCCTTGTCTCTGGTTCCGCTTATGGAACCTAAATCTCTCAAAGATTTGATTTCTTGTTGGCTTAAAATGCCGTCTCAACGCTTCCACAATCTCGTCATAAGTAGCATCAAGTACTTTCTTTGGAGACATAAGGTCCTTGATCAACCTAGCAATTTTAGGACCCACTAGTGAAATTATGGTAGGGGCTTTTTTATTTTCCTCTATTTTGTTTATTAAAAAATAGCAGTGTAATCTAGTTTCATAGTCTCCAAATTCTTCCTCTCCAGGATTAAATTCTCCCACTGAACCTATCAATGGCATATTGAATTTTTAGTAAGTCAAAAACACACTGTAAAAAAAAATTTTCACAGCACAAATAGTACAATCACTTGATCAATTTTAATTTTCTCCACTAGTCTAGCCAGTCTAGCAACACCAGTGAGCAGAAAAACAATAACAAAAAATTTCACTAGGCAAATTTTATGTTCCCTCACTAGTCAGTAGTCACTACCACTTAGTCACTTCCAGCAGTTCTACCAAATCCTCGTCGCCAATATCGCATCCTACACTATAGCACAGTATAGGTTTCACATAGACATAGACACAACATAGTAATAGACATCAAGTTAGGTAAAATAGTTTACTCACCTCTTGGATACCTTACAACATAGATACTCAGATACCAGAATGTGGTTAGCGAGAGCAGAGCGGAGATAGAAAGGAATATATAGAATAGGGTAGCATAGAATTAGTACATTAGTTTAGAAATTAAGAAGTTAGATACCAACCACAGTAGGTAATATTATGTACACACTCGGTCAACATTTACTTGTTGTCGAACCCGAGTTCACTAGTAGACTGCCTGCGAGTGTTGCTCTCTCGAGCGTTGCCAACTATTGGTCTCTCTAACTAGAACTTACACTACTCGCTATATTACAGTCATGTTGAGGAATCCTCTGAATGAAAACATGCTACATCACAATTCCTACGCATAATCACGTATCCAAACACCAACACTGTCACTCTTTATACCCACTGAACACGAAGAAAGGAACACGATAATTTTCTAACACAGATTTACTCACGAGAATTTGCTGTAACACCGCTAGAGTAAGACGCCAATGTAAAGCTCATTTTACACTGGCGGTGTGGAGCGACGGTGTGGAGCGACGCTGAACTTTTTATAGTTCCTCCCACGAGAGGATTGAGCATCAGTTCACACCGACTTGCTTTTACATTGCCTCTTAATTCGACGCTAATTCCCCCGAGACAGTAATTGTCAGTATTGCTCTTGCAATACTGTCAGAACAATTTGACGAACATGGATGGAGCGACGGTATGGAGCGCGAAGACACCGCCAGTGTAAAATGGCCTTTAGAGTGCGCTTTTGAAAAGAGACGCGCAACTGCGCAGTATTGCCACCAGGGGGCTCCTCTCTCGAAAAATGTCGAATGTTATTTTATTGTCTAATGCCTTTACACAAAAACTTCAATGATTACGAATTAGAAGTAGAAAATAATTAATAATAAATTAGAGTAAGATTTTTAATGCTAATAATTAATTTATTTAAGTGCGAATGGGAAAATTTATAATTCTTACGCTTTGTAGCGATTGCTACATGTACACAAAGAGAACATCACCAGCTAGCCATTCTTGAGAACCCATCTAAGATCCTTCCCGAGTTACCCTGACAAAAAGGGTAATTTCTAAACTATAAGACGTACAACCTTGAAATTAATACCAAATTAATGGGCGTGACGAGTACAATATATTTATGTAATTGAAAAATTTTTTACGCCCCTGTGGGGGGCAGGAAGAGGGCCTCTCGTGGCCCGTCAATGGTCGGCCGATTTTCTGTATAAGCCTCATTTTGGACTCGTCATAGTTTCTAAAACATTGCACCTAAAAATTTGAAATTAGTCTCATTATAAAGATCGATTTATTCTCCAACTCTGAGTGTATAATAAAACTGTCATACGTTTCCTGGAGGAAGATGAAGAGCAAGTTTCTCCAAGCCTCTGAATGGTCGACCGATTTTTCAAAAGGCTCATTTTGGACTCGTCATAATTTCTAAAGTATTGCACCTAAAAATTTGAAATTAGTCTCATTATAAAGATCGATTTATTCTCCAACTCTGAGTGTATAATAAAACTCTCATACGCTCCCTGGGGGATGACAGAGAGCAAGGTTTCTCCGCCTTCTCCTAGCCTCGTAATCCGCGCTGCCGAAGGCCGCGCTCACCTAAGTTATGAAGTGCTGTTTGAATTCTTGTCCATAGCCTTGTCGTTCCCACATCGTGGGTCTTCGAATCCCGGAGGTGACGATATTTTTTTTCTCAGTTGTAGAATAATCATTTTCATGTGTCTTACTCATGTAGACTTTTTCTACGTAATCCCTCTCATTTGTTGTTAAATATGGTTTATCAATAAAATACAATAGAGGTGTCCGAACTGAACTTAATGCAGTTTCAAGTTTAGAAGACTTTTTATAGCGTGATAGTTTTGTGCATCTAGTGATATTTTCTTGTTCTCTTCCACACATAGGCCTACCTATACGTACAAAAGTGTTCAAGTGAAAATACAACTGTGAAATTTGTATCAATTTCCGAAACATATGTATTCAGTGAAGTAATAATAAATCCCTCTGTTGTGCTGTGCCTGTTTATTAAAAAATGAGAAGAAACTCAACAAAGTAATCCCTCTAATTCCAGAAATCCAACGAATTCCCAATGTTTGCATCATTATAGTGATTTCGCTTTCTGGGATAAGGGCAATCAAATCTGCAATCGACATTTAGAGGTTATATACTGATTTGAATATTCCTGCAATACTTCGTTATTCAAAACCTAATGCGAATGTTTGGTATTCTGGGATCTCCGAAATGAGAGGGATTACGTATAGGAAAATTATGATAATTTTTTTCTAATTTTTTTTTATTAATTTTCGTATTGAAATTTAGCGATATATTTCATAATATGTAGATGATTGAAGAAGTGAACAAATTTTTCATACTATTCTAATGATTATCATTATTCAGTAGTTACACCATGCGCGAAGTACCCCAAAGTGTAAGGAATGATACTTTCATGAATGAATTCCCAGAATATGACTCTGTGGACGGAAATCTGTACAATACTTATTGCGGGAAAACTGTTCGTTTATCGTGAAACATTATAAGAGTCTACACTGTTATTGTCCAAATATCGGCTGAGACTTCATAGTTATCAGTAACGAAGATGATCCTTTTGGTTCAGCATAGAGTTAACCAAAATACCCATTTCCATCTACGTTAAAATCACAGATAGCTAGTAGCTCGCTATGACCACTGAAGTTCCCTTTCGTGAAGGGGTCACGGGTTCGAATCCCATCGCTGCCGGCTATTTTTGCATGGCTACGCTATCCAACGTAGCCACATACGTCAAGGCTTGTTTTACTTTGGAATCCAGTGAATATTTTCATGTTTTCTTCATTAGCAGGAAATCCATGGTATTTTAAATATTGAAGACCATCGTAAAGAATCATTACTTTACGGTTCAATATTTGAAATATCGCACAAGTTCCAACTAACTGAAGTCCTTCATTCAGCAGTGCATCTGTAAGACTTAGTTGCATATTGCTTGCATATAAATGCGAGTACTGTGCATACGACACTCCGCAATCGCAATATATCAATCCTGAAGCCGCGCTGACGATTTCATATACGCGTCCATTGGCACAGCTGTGCATATTGGCACAGCTCAAATTATAAGCATGGAAATGTCATAATTCCGTTGCATTATGTAAAAAACTCTGACGGTTATGTTGCTCACAATATTCGAAAAGAATAATTTTGTTTTCAATTTTAATGACTTAGGAAACGTAAAAATTAGTTCATTTCTAATCTTCTAACAGGATTTCTTTGGAAATCAATTCACAGTATAAGAGCAACCACTTTTTCATCCTGTCAGTATTCTCATTAACAAGCAAGAAACAGATATGGGTAGGTAGGATAAAATAGAGGTACCGTAATCAATTGATATTTCACTAATATCACATAGCGACTCTACCTAGGCTTCACCTCATGCTAATGAACGACATCGCCTCCTCCGACTCCACCACACTCGAAAATGCGACCCTGACTCCATCTCCACTGTATAACATGTGACTCCAACTCCATGACTCAAACTTGGCTATACTGCCTTCATTTAATGGCAGGGCAGTGTTTACCATCGTTATGGTTTGTTGTGATCATGACATTATAAGAGCTGTGCTTACGTCGCACACACACACACACACTGTTTAGGTGTCGTGAGAGCGGTCGGTGACATGTTCATGAGAGCAATTAATGTCTAGTATCGTTAAAGCTGCCTTCGTGTCAGGTTCAAGTTCTATTAGCTACTGTAATTTTTCATACTAAAAGAGTGACGCAGAATTTTCATAAGGAAAAAGACAATCTGTAAAGTGACAAATATACAATAAACATGGAGAGTGAAATAAAGTATTTGAAAACGCTTGAAGGCAATAGTGTCGATTCAAAAGTAGAAATTTACAGGAAAATCATTGCGGAATTTCGTTATAGCAGATCTACTAAAGAAATAACTCGATTCAAAAGGTTAGAAAAATCCAGCGCAGAATTCAACTTCCAGATTCAGAGAATTTTACGCGTAAGTATTACCATTGAGAGCTTATAATTCAATTTTTAACATAGGGTGCAATATCACTCCTTGTTCTATTTTTTCCCCCTTTATCTTTCTCGCTGATTCCCTCTCAATTTATTACGTTTATCTGTGCGGGAGAAAATATCAAAGGAAAAGCTAAAGACAACATTTGAGCCGCACGTATTGAACCATATCGTACTCTCGCTATTGAAATTTGTAATATGGCTATTATGATCGAGCTCACAGATTACGATGAATTTTATTGTGTGCAATATAAATATACTGATTTCATTTAAAATATTTTCGTTTTAGACGTGTGAGCAACGCTGTGTTTTTGGCCGACCCATCTGCACTTCATAAATAATTTTTTTGTGACTTGCATTCTCTCACATTTTGAAGTTTTAATTCGGGCTGATGTCGCTCTCTTAATCCTTAACGTGCGTATTGAGCACTTCAATGTTGTAAGTTACATCGGTGAACCCAGTAGCAAGTCTATATGAATGACACACGCTAGCACGACACACGAATTTATAGACCGACCGGGCCCCGGCCCCGGCTCCGGCCCCGGCCAACCCCGGCCATTTTGGCTGACCCCGGCCCCGGCCCCGGCAAGCCCCGACAATTTTTGCAGACCCCGGCCCCGGCCGGCCCCGGCAAAATAGTGCCCTAAACCGGGGTTTTGGCCGGGGTTTTTAGTTTTTTACTCCACCTTTTTCACTTCGAATTAATCCAAGTCAAGGTCAATTTAATCCAAGATAAGTTCAATTTAATCCAAGTCAGATTAAAATTAATCCGAGTCAGGTTCAAATTAATCCGAATCAAGTTCAAATTAATGCAAGTCAAATTCAAATTAAACGTGCTAAGTATCCAGCATCAGGAGGCAGAGTGTGATTCAGATCTTTGAGCGGAGTAACATATAGAAATCAATTATATAAACTTCGTATCAACTATTCATTAAATTTTTTTTCAATTTTACACCAATGGCAGTGTGCATCCACTCAAATATTTATGCTCAAAGACAATTTTATGTTACACATGCACATACGCATAGTAGTATCGAAGATTTAATTACTCATATAGAGATTTATAAGCGTGAAATTTCGTTCGTATGCATGCAACTACGAAAGATTACCATTTGATGATATGTAGATTTGACCTTTAAAAGAAATTTAGCAACGAAGTCTGTTTTTGCTTGTTCAAGCGATTTTTGTAAAAACAGGTCTCAACTTTTTTCACCGGTCGAGATGATATATTTGCCTAGGCCTATTCATTTGAAGGGATGGCCCAATTTTTATTGCTATTAAAGAATTGTATCTTTGTAGTAATGTACTCATATAAATTGTAATCAAATGGTATCGTACATAAGTACTCAGTGAATCGCATTTGCTCATTTCTTTAAAAGGTTAAATCTACACATCATCCAGTGGCAATCATTTGTAATTGCATGCACATTTGATTTCATAAATGTGATGAAGTGGAATTTCAGGCATGTAAATCTTTATATGAGTGTAAATTAATCCTCGATACTATGTGTATCTGTAACATAAAAGTAACTATGAACATAATTATTTGAATGGATGCACACTGCCATCAATTTAGAATTATAAAACAACTTTATTGTGTAGTATAATACGAAGTTTTTATAATTGTCTTCTAACTGTTACTCCGCCCAAAGATTTGAATCACACTCTGCCTCCTGATGCTGGATACTTAGCACATTTTACGATAGCTTGTTTTAACGCTGCAGAAATTTTATGTTTTCCTTGCTTGAAAGGAAAAACGTTTTTCTTGCTCATCACATCCAACAGATACATTTTTAATACAAAAAACGCTCAAATTAACGAGGGATTTATGTCAATTCTTAATTCAACTTGGAGCTGAATTAATTTGAACTTGATTTGAATTAATTTAAACTTGACTTCGATTAATTTGAACTTGACTTGGTCTAATTTGAACTTTACTTGGATTGATATGAACTTGATTTGGATTCATATGAACTTGACGTGGATTAAATTTAATTTGAACTTGACTTGGATTAATTTGAACTTTACTTGAATTAATAATTTGAAGTCAATAAAGCGTAGTGTGCCCGGTTACCCGCACGTGAAAAATTCACGTGTCTTTTAAATGAATTTGAAACGATTTCTCAAGAGATTTGCGATTTCATTGCAACCCTGAAGAACATGCAGTCACTGAGAAGAAAAAGCAGTATCTATGCTACCATCCAGTGTAATTATAATCCAGTGCGCAGTTACTGACATGAAAGAATCTCGACTTGGAGAGGTCCTAATATCAGCAGTGATTGAAAAGACGCTAATTTTGTTAATTTACTTTTGTATTTCCTCTGAAATAGCAAACTGAATTTGGTTACTGAGATCCGGAATTAGTCTTGTTGTAATTACCTTCTCTGATGGAGCTTGAAACTTATTTTTCATAAACCCTACAAAATTAAAAAAGTTTCCTTCCCCATAGGGTCGTAAGGATTGAGCGCCTCACAAAGCCAGTAAATTAACAATTTCTCTCTAAGTACTTGGACAGTATTATTTGGCTCCCAGTTTTTAGATTGAGTAAATGTTGTTTTCAAAGTCAGCTGTTTGCCAGTAGACGAAGACGACTTGCTGCAATCGGCAGTTTTGTCACTGCTGCAACCTAAACTGCCTTTGTTTGTTTTCAATACATAGACATTTAGTTTCTCTTCTTGTTCGTTTTTTTCTATTTTTCAATTCTTATTCAATGTTTGGTTTTTATTCAGCTTCCAGGAATTGATCATTTTGTGTCGATTTTAGAGAACCCCATAAAGATTTAGTTGAGAAAGTTTTCTAAGATGCACCAGCCGCTCCTCGTCGTATATTCGCTTCACAAATGGTGCACACTGCAATTTCTACACTATTCACCGATTTGTGAAAGTAATCCCATACTGCTGACGCACTACTTATAGTCATTATACCGGGTGTCCGGCAAAAATGTCACTGAGTTTTAATTGATTATATTTCCGCTTTAAATTTACATATTTTACTTTTCATCTTTACAGAATGTAGTACATTTTATTTCATTTTCAAATAATTTATGTTTTTAATAATCGTTTAATAACAACTTTACATTGATCGATTAACTGAAACGGATAGGAAAACTAATTTGTCGAAGGACAACATTTTAAAAGAATATTTATAGTCTTCCTTATTTTGCACTTTCCAAAAAAACGAACAAACAGAAACTTAAAAGAGTAATAAAGCAATACATTAAATAAAGTTTAAATAAAAAAGTAATTTAGAATCCTTCGACATACCCATCATTTCTCTTAAGGGAAGCATTACTCCGAGCCACTATTAAACGAAGAGTTTTGCGGATCATATCACTGTTTTCTTTTAGTTCTTGAAACACTTCAGCTCGTTGTCGAAGAATTATTAACGATGGAGGTGATGTTTTGAAATTGCGTTCCTTCACAGTAGGTATTGAGAGATGAAGATGATCACCAGTGTTGTTTTTAAAACTTTTCCTCTGAACAAATAGTTTTTCGGTCTCTTTCAGTAAATCGATCACTGTAAAGTGGTTATTATACGATTTTCAAGAACTCGAATTATTCGTAAAATGAAAACAAGAACCAATATAAAATGTAGAACTACAGAGGAATTTGACCTTACAATTTTGGAATCATTGTTCATTTTTACCCATAGACCTCAGCTAAATAATGATCAAAGTGCGACGAAATTAAATATTGCCCCAACTGTGTAAATAGGAGTGTGTTGGAATGTGTGTGTGTGTGTGTATGCAGCTCTGTTACTTCGTTTAAATATTATTGTGTGGTTGTTTGATTGCTAGAATTAAAGTGTATGTGTACGTATGGCTTCGAATATTTAAGAGAAATTGTGTTTTTATTTTTAATGGTTAGGCATAGCTATTTTCTGATGTTGGAATAGTGATATTCATTTCTTATAGCTTTTTCGCAATTTGTTCATTATCGTTTTTTATTCCTTGCTTCACAGCACTGATGATGGAATCAGAGATTCCGAAACGTTTGCCATTAAAAGAATGTTCCCTTTTATATTGGTTCTTCTTTCCCTTTTACGTATTAGATTTCCTAAAAATCGTCTTTTTAATTCTATTACATTATTCGAAAAGGAAACAAGATTTACCACATTGTGAAAAAAAATTCAAATATGTTAATTTAAAGCGGAGATATATTCAATTAAAAAGTCGAGGACATTTTTGTGGAACACCCGGAACATTTAATTACTGTAATTGTTTCTGTATTAATTAATCCAACAAGCACTGCAACTGCAAGTGTACAAAACTTTATTGACTTGACATAAATACACACCTAACCGCAACCGTAATTCAACATGCATTGAGCCACTAACCGGCGTTATGCATTACGTCGGCGTGACACGTCCTGACACGGTCTGAACCCCGGCCCCGGCCCCGGCCATGACAAATTTGTTGACCCCGGCCCCGGCCCCGGCCAAATTTTCAGCCCCGGTCGGTCTATACTCACGAAGCTTTGAGAAGTCTTAATTAATTAAACCTAGCATATTCCGTAACGGTTGTGTTTGCTACACTTGTGCACATTGAATGAAATGACTAAGAGGTGATGTTGCACGTAAAGAGACCTTTTTCTATTTGCACTAATATTCTTTGAACGTTGGTTATTATTTCGAGTGAAACTATGCCATCGTAGATGCTCGTGGACAACTGCGACGGCTTTGGTGTTGAAGGCGGGTCTTCTTTAATGTTTCCTTGTTTTCGTGTTTCTTGAGACGTGGATATTCGAGTGTTTTTGTACTCACACAAACAAACGATTATGAACTTTACTTAATTAAGAGATGGTGTTCTCAGTTTTCCTCCCTTACGGTGGTATTTTCGTTAATCAGTTCAGCAGTTTTTAATTGCGAAAAACGGCTGTTTCATTCCTTCAAGCCCGACACGTTTAAATTTATTGAGTTAAATCTTTTCTTTTGAACTTTCGAGGATGTGCATTGGTGATTTCATATTTATAGAAGCTAGGAAATTGATGTTTCGATTTTTAAGTCTATTTTTTACTTTCGTGCTTTTCAGACTTTACTTAGTTTAGACAAACGAAAGTCTAAAGATAGAAACGGCGTTTCTTCTTTAAATCTGAGCATAGGTATGATAAGCCTCACAGTAGCATTTTAAAGAATAATGCTGGAGCACATTCAAATCACGAAAATGTCAATCTTCGATCAGTGTCTTTTTTAGTGTTCAATATTTTTTAGTGTTTACTTTTCTTGAACAGTACTCTGCCTACCTCTTATACTCCGCTTTCTGTAATGTCGCATTACAACTCACTAAGAAAGGATATATGTCATAAAACACTTATAATTAAAAGATATTCTCGAGACTGGAAACGAATCGTGAGAAATGGACGTTGAGAGCCTTCTCTCATCATCAGCAAAAAAAACTAATTTAAGTGAAAAGACATGAGTAAGTAGCCTACAATTAAAATGTATGGAATAGAAGACAGGGAATTCGTATTTGAATGTTTACAAGTTCATAAAACTTTACCACTTTTATCGAAAGTAAAATGTGATAGTTACTCAAACAGGCCGAAAAAAGATGCAGTTTATGCTGTCTTTGTGGAAAAATTCCAGGAAAAATACTCAAATTCCATGAGAGGAGATGTAAAAAAAGATAATAGCATATAGGACCAACTATCGCAAAGAACTGAGAACAGTTTTGAATTCAGAAATATCTGGCGCTGGAGCGGACCAGGTATATCAGCCAACTTTGTAGCACAACAAACTGCCTTTTTTACGCATGTATATTGATCGTGTGCGGCTAACTGAAAGTTGTCAATTACGTTGTGCAAGCCAGACTTACACAATACAATTGATCGTGTGTGTGCCGCTTTAGGGATCATTTACAGCATTGTAATAGCCCGTTTGGCATCAGTGATTTCAAAATTCTTACCAGATTTGAATTTGCCACAGATTCGAGAATTTTGGAGTCTTTACTATTTATTCATTTTCAAATATAAACCGATTTCAAATAACCAGCTTAGTTCTTTTCCGTTATCAATAGTTAACTAGCAGTTTTTTAAGTTTTTTTCAATTTATCATCAATCGAAATCATTGCATGTCTTTTCAGGTGAATTTGTTTTTTGGTGAATATGAACGAATGGTCTAAACGTTATATTTTATGTTTACTTGCAATTTTTACTTAGAGTAAGTATTTTATATGGTATTTTTATTTACCTCCTTTTTACTTAAGATTGGGAAGCCTCCCGATAACTTTTTAACAATTTTGAGTATGTAAGTGACATGAATCAGCTCTGTTAGGCCGTTGACGCAGTTGGCGTTTTGTTTTTGATTGGATTTTTCACCGTTGCGGCCGTACCAGAAGCAGCGCGTAGGATTAGATTGTTTCGGACACATTGAGCTGAAAAATTAACATTGGTAACATTACAGTACTGCCATCGGCTTGTTTGTGGAGTGTGTTTGCGCGCGTCTGTTTGTTAGGTTCCCATGTGTAAATGTATGGATGTATGTACTGGTATAATGGTAGGTGAATGAGCCGATTAGAATGATCGTTTTTACTGTAGTTGAATCATCAGTAGGATTAAAGTTTTATAGATGTTTGTATGCTATAAATTTATTTTTTATATAGTTTTTTTAACATGTATGAACTTCATGTATTTTGAGTTTTTTCATCTTTTTGGCCTTTTTGTATGTTTTTCTGCCTTGAAGATGGAACTGAAATATTTCGAAACGTTTGCCATTAAAATGAATAAATAGATATGTATAGTTGTACGTTGGTTCTCCTTTTTATCTTACGCGTGAGATTCCCTAAGAATCGACCTATTGGAAATATATCATGATTTTTTGCTGTATCGCAGAAACAATCACTTAAGAACTTTTACGAGCGTGAAAGGGAGAAACACCAAGCAAGACGGACTAACCAATTTCATTTATTCAATGAAATTTCCATTGTAATAAGATAGGATAAATTATGAACAGTAAAACCCTAAATCAATTTATGAAATTATTTGTTTAAGGAGACACTTTGTATTTTATTGTATAAGAATTTTCGACGGGTCCTATGCACTCGTAATATTAGAACTTCATTTTTGAACTTCTGTTGCCTATTTAAAATTAGTTAAAAAAAGAATGGGGTAAACATATGTACACATTGCAACACATACAAACATTGACAAATAAAATAGTCATACTATAAATTGTGAATAGGTAGAGTTTAAGTCCCAAAATTATGAAGATGTGCAGTCTGAGTCAATGTACGGGCAGGGAAACACTTGAGAAGCTTGGCGGTCTTTATTGAGCTAGGTGTTGGCAGAAGACGGTATGTTGAGAGATTGAGCACCCGGCCTCGATAAAAGCGGCCCTTTATAGGTGTCCTCCAGATACAGAAGATGCTTCTACAGATAAACATGTGCGGAGATGCCGCATATAGCACCCCCCCCCCCCCCCCCCCCGAATGTTGAGTGGGCACCACACAAAAATAAAACTTTTTAAACGAAATTCAAGAATTCGCAGAAATAAAGCAACCAATTAAGCACAATTCAAGAATTGACAATAAATTATTTGAGAAAATAAATTAAACGACAATATCAAACGAAAAAGAACTATTATGAAATCGCTCGTAGCCGTTGTACATTAAATTACGTTAACCGTATCGCAATCTATATTATCGAAAGCAAAAGAAATTAACAACTGTTATCACGCCAAGCCTTATTATAGTTTCAAGCAAACAAGCAATCACGAGGGTAACTCAAGCGAATATTATATACGTACCCTATCGTAAAAAAAACTTCGATACATCACTAAACTCATAGTTAAAAAACACAAGAACCGATTACATCACCCAAAAAGATATAGGATAAACGCAAAGCAGTTAGATTATAGGTAACGCATTTAACGCATTAAAATTTAGAACGCGGAGGCGGAAGAAAAAAAAATGTCAGTAGCTCCAACGAAGAACAAAATAAAACATGTTAAAGAAACATTTACGGTTACTACACTTCGGAAAATAAACCTGTTGCATTACCAAGAATTGATTATAGGGTAACGCAACAACACGTTGATTAATAAAACGCACAACTAAAGTTAGAACCAAAGCTCTAAAACTAGAACACGGTAAAACGCATGCTAACTAAAAATAAAAAAATGCTTTTTACCAATTCACCCCCTGCCGAATCAGTTAGGTTATCCACATGGCAAAATAATTAGAACGCCAAAAACCGCTTAAGGAATAAGCCAAAAGAAAATTTTTTAGAACACTAAAACTAAACTTAATACACCGCAAAATTCAACAGTTAGACAAACCGCATTCAACTAAAATGTTAAAACCCCCCTTTTTTTTTGTTCGTTAAAGTTTACATTTTCCGCAACAACCTCAAAAAGTTAATTTCAATACATTCTCAGAAAAAAATTCTTGTTAAAATTTCCTTTTACCGCATAGTCGAACATTAAAAAAACTTAATAATTAAAAAGCATAAAAGCAAAGCAATGAAAAATATGCAAAGAAGCAAAGCAACTGACTTACCGTGCTTAAATATAATCAGCACGTCGACAGCCATGAAGAACGGTGTAAAAAGGGTCATATTGAAACGCCATTCATATTAATAATAGTAAAACGCCATAAAACGCCAACCTATCCGTCAACATATGTTAATTCAACTCAAACCAATTCACCAATTATATATCATTAAATATAGGGATTACCGCATACCGCAATTAGCATTCGATCGTTGCAGTTTAACACATATTCAATACATTTTAATTTTCTCGCAACCATCGGAAATAGCACCTTCAAAAAAATTAATAGAGCAAACGAAACCAACCATTTTAAACTATAAATGTCAACATTCGCAACTCAAATTAAATAACGAAATTAAATTACTAATTAGAATCTTGGGAATTAACGCGTCAATTTTAAAAAAACTTAAATTAAAACATGGGTTAAATCGATTAAATAGTAGATAAAATAGAACACTGCGCGCATATTTTATCGCGTGTTTCATGCGATTTGCATTTCATTTAACCACTGCGCGCCAGATTTTCAAATAATTTAAAATCTAACACTTATAAATTTTCTGATTAATAAATTTTTAATTTCCTCACTTCCCTAAATTTTCTTTACTTTTCCAACATTTCCAACTACAATTTCTTCTCAAACGTTCTGCTCACCCCTGGGCCCCCCACGTGGCAGTCGGCGCAGCTGGTAGTCTTCAAGCCTATCGGCCCGATCAACCAACGACTCCTGTGCCCGCTTGGTATAATATACCATCGCACCTAAAATCATTGTCGTGACGACTAGTAGCATTGTCACTACGTCTGTGACAGCATCCGGGAGGTAATCCACCCGGGAGTTGGTCTTAAGCAACTCCTTTAACAACTCGTCACTTGGTCCTTGTTTCTTCGCAATAGCTGAAGACAGCTTATCGACGTCGATGACTGACACTTGATTGCCCATATGGAATCTCTCCATACAGCTCCTGCAAGGAACAGATACAGAAACTATTAGCATGGCCGTTACAAAAATAAAAAGAACAACTATAACAATAAATTTGGTATCAGATCTTGGTTGCCTGACAACTGTCATTTAACAACCACGATAAGTTCACATAAAAAATATAAGTTCTAAGCCTACCGAAAAAAAATGTGTAAGGTGACAAGACTCCTTTCCCACGAATATAATCTAAATTTGCTGATTGCCGGACATTCCGACGGAACAAAAATAGCACTGCGGTACACGTCCGCAGTGTCAAAACAACCCATCTCGCAAGGTGAACAGCAACCTCAGCGATTTGCAATTCGCCGTCGGCGCATCCGTTCATGATTAAAACTGTCAATTTAGCAATACGAATGTCTGAGTGAATTCTAGAAAAAAAATGAATGAAACGTCTTAGCGACAGCTAAACGAGACAGTACAAATTCCTCTGGGTTAAATGCTTAAACATTACATCAAATTACTTGAGCATAAAGCAACAATAAGATTAACATATAAAAGTACAAAGCATTGATTACTGAGATTAAGATGAACGCAAAGCATATTGCATATAGCGAAAAGTTGCTTCTAAAATTATGATTATATTCCTTAACATTATTGATAAACGGTAAAACAAAGGTAACAGGTGAAGAACGGTAAAACGGAGTAAACAACGATAAAAAGGTTAATTCGTTACTCGTCGATTAGTTAGAACGTCACATAGTCCAATGAACTCGTCTGTTTAACTCACAGATTTGACCTGTTTGAGTGGTAAAAGATGATTAAGATTACTTCTAATAATTTTAGATCCAATTTTAATGTCAGCGTAATTACGTTTTACTTTTTGGACTACCGCAGGCCCTATCCATGTTAAATCTAATTTAAATTTTTTCCCATGATTTTTCAAAAGAACTCTATTTCCCACGCTAATGTCCTTGTTGCGCCGCTTAAGATTTCTATAGAGATTTCGCTCTGTTGTGTTGTTAATAATTAAATTTCTAATATTTTCCACGGTTCGAACGGCTTCTCTAGCTCTGATATTCACTAAATCTAATTCTTCATCAAAGCTGTAAATGACTGAATCAAAATTCTCCGACTGGTAGTAAGCACAAGTATCGCGATTAAACATTACATAGCTTGGTGTTTCGCCAATAGTAGAATTTAAAGAATTATTCAAGGCATTTTCTACAACTTCTAATAATTGGTCCCACTCTGCATGGACAAGTGTATTGACATATAATTTCAAAAGATTCGTAATTTTTTTGTTATTCCGCTCTACAATGGCATTAGAATGTGGGCTGTAAGCCAAAACTTCCTTTTTTGCAATGGCATGTAATTTTGCAAACTGCTTGAGTGCCACTGATTTAAACTCAAGAGCATTATCTGATATGAGCGTCTTAGGGTAACCCAAGAGCGAGAAACAATTGCTTAAGCAAGTAATCACTGTTTCAGTATTTCGATTTGAGATTGCATACAAACGACAAAATCTTGAGAACAAATCGATTACTACCAATATATACTTATTCCCATTATCAGTTACTTTTAGTGGGCCTAAAAGATCCATTGAAACGACTTCGAAAGGTTCCTTAGCAATCGGAGCTGTCAAAATTTTAATTGGAACTGAAGATCTTCCTTTAATAATTTTACACACTTCGCAATGTTGAACAAATTTGCGCACAATTGTTTTTTCTAACTGATTCCAATATTTTAACTTAAATTTGAACAAAGTATGCTTGTAGTCTGCATGGTATAGACTGTGTATGGCCAGAATGGCCTTACTCATCAATGAATTAGGAACGACTGCAGTCAAAATTGTACTAGGTCTATTATCAATTTCCCTACGTCGGTAAAGAATATCATTCAGAATTAAAAATTTTTGCAAGTCATAAATAGTCGAAATACTGTCATGCAACAAAGCATTCTTAACTGCTATACAAAATGCGTCGTTGTTTTGTTCGTCGATAAACTCTTTAATCGTCCAAGATATCTCAGACTCTGTCGGTACGTAGTCTATCAGCGCGGGTCTTTCGCCTGGGTCTGCTGCACCGTCAGCATCATTGTCGCTATGCGGCGAGTCAATCACCTCATTTCCTGTCGTCCGTCTGTGTCTTGCTCGAGTCTCCACAACACAAACTTCTGAATCAAATGCGACTTCCAAATCATCACAAGAATTTAATTCTTTAAGATTTAATTTCTCGTTATTAACAGGTAATCTGCTTAGATAATCTGCTACAACGTTTTCTTTACCAGGTAGATATTTTACAACAGGATCAAAGGAATGTAGATCTATGCACCAGCGCGCCATGTTCGTGTCGTCCGGAAGTTTTTTATTAAAAAGTGGCGCTAAAGGTTTGTGGTCTGAGTATACCCGGACGGGGTAACCAGTTATTAAATACTTAAAGTGTTTTCGAGCTGAATGAATTGCGAAGAATTCTTTTTTGGTAGTAGCATACCTTCGCTGGCTTGAGTTCAAATTTTTACTATAGTAAGCTATAGGTCTTAGAATTTTGTCGCTTGAATCATCCGCTTGCATTAATACAGCACCAATTCCTGTATTGGAAGCATCAGTAAACACATGAAAGTCTTTAGAATAGTCAGGATGTCTCAGAACTGTGTCAGAAGTTAGTAACGACTTCATAAAATCAAAACTTCTTTGACACTCGTCTGTCCAAGTATAAACAACATTCTTTCTCAAAAGGTTGTACAAGGGGTAAGCTACTTCTGCAAAGTTGGGTAAAAAATTTCGGAAATAATTTGCTAAACCTAAAAACTGTTGCAGTTCCTTCACATTGTTCGGCGCTCGGCAGTTTTGTAGTTTCTGTGAGTATTTACACTTAATACCATCGGCGGCAATGATATGACCCAAATATTCGAGCTCATTTTTAAAGAAATGGCATTTCTCAAGCTTTAAGGATAATTTACCGGATCGCAGCATCTCAAGGACAGTTTCTATATCAGCCAAGTGCTGATCTTTATTTTTTGAAAATACCAATATATCGTCTAGGAAGACGAAGGCTAGTTCACCCAGAATGGGTGCAAGAGCAGATGTCATTACTCTTTGAAATATTCCCGGAGACGTAGAAAGACCGAATGGTACACGGCAGAATTGATATTTACGGTAATTTACGGTAAATGCCGTGTATTTTCTACTCTCTTGTTCTAACTCAATTTGATGAAATGCCGAGCGCAGATCAAGATTAGAGAACCACGTGTTATCACCTAAGGTCGATAAAATTTCGTCAATGCGGGGAATTGGATATGAATGTTTAATTAAAACTTTATTCAAAGCACGGAAATCAATAACGGGCCGTAAATCTCCCGATTTCTTTTTAACTACAATGACAGGGAAATTAAAATCAGAGGACGATTCCTCTATTATTCCCTGATCGCGCATATCGTTAGTTATTCTCATTACCTCTTCTTGGTACTTGTGAGGTATGCGGTAGGGAGCTAAATTTAACACAGGCGCATCAGTCTTCAACTGAATATGATGCTTCAAAATATTCGTTACACCTATTTTTTCGCCTTCCAAAGTTACTACATCACGGTACTTATTTAACAAATTAACTAAAGGTAATTGTACGTCATCTTCCTTGCATGAAATATCATTCACCGTCAAGTCACGTCTTAACTCCTTTTTTCCACTTTCTCCACTTATTAAACCTGCATTTACTTCTGCATTAAAACCTAACTCCTCGTCATCAACATGAATTTCACCTCTGCCACGAGTATCAGCATCCAACTCAAGTTTTCTATTAACAATGGCATTCCTTCCACCACATGTCGATTTAACTTTCGTCGTATCTGACCCAGCGACAGAATTTACTTCAACCTCACTCGCATCTCTGAGCGCTTTTTCCACATTTGTTAAAAATACTTCGCTCTCAATCTCGTTAGCTTCTATTAATTCCGCATTACATAGCATAGAATTCTCAGAGAGATACACTGTTTCATCACTTGGATTCAAAACCATAACCGGTATCACACCGTCTTCATTTATTTGAACAATTGAGTCAGCTATAAGAGCACCATTATCAAGACATCTTTTCAGAATCATGTATTCTCCTACAATTGGTTTCTTAAGGAAGCCATAAACTACATTAAGTGAATTACCAGGTACTTCAGCCTGATTGCAATGAACGATTAATTGCTTCGTACTCGTTGACTGCGCCTCAGCCGTCGCTGGACTCTTTTTCCTGCAGTCATCAGTTTTTAATTGCCTCTTGCTCCTTCTCGCAACAGCAATCTCTGACAATAGACAGTCACTATTCACTATTTTTCGCATTACTATTTCTCTGCTTAACAAAGGTTCCATATTTAAATCTTGAAAAGGAATTGAAACATTATTCCAGAGAAGTTCTTTATCTTTAAAGTTAATGATTGCATCTTTTAACACATCACGACCAAGAATAAGGTCATACTGAAATTTAGCTTCCTTGATTATGAGTGCGCTTGTTTTAATTACTTTGTTAGTACCGGGAATTTTAATAGATAACTCCACTTCACCTGTGACGTCACTTTTGCCGTTGACCCCTTTTACTCTCAAATGACTTGGTTTGACTTCTTCGCTCAAATTTTTAACCTGTCTGTAACTGATAAGACATTTCTCTGAGCCGCTGTCTATCAGCGCATTCAAATACTGATCGTTATTTTTGAGAATAATAGTCGGCTTGTTGCACTCTTTAAATGATCCTAATCCAGCATTTTTATTCACATTTTTTACAACGCTTACAGCAAAATATGACTCCACAGTCGTGCTTTGACAATGATCATTCTCAAGCTCTTCGTCTTGCAACAAGTTATATCTATTTTTACACTGAAACAATGGGTCAACATACGATTTGGTTATCTCGGTGGTATCTGGAATTTTTGCCACGGTCTCTAGTTTAACGAGGTTGGTACCGTTAAATACCTCGGGCTCAATCTGTTTCAAATCCTCCTTACTACCTTCACCTAGTTTAAAAAATCGCTTGACTTGCTCTCCGCCCAATGAACTTCACTTTGGCCACGGCTCGTGCTACCCCTACCGCGTAAATACGCCCTATAGTTACGGACTTCAGTACCGCTTGCCCTACAATTCTTTACTACATGAGTTCCACCGCAGGCAAAACATCCTCTCTGACCTCCTTGAACTTGACCTCTTTGAGGTCGGCACTCAAAGTGCCCTACCATTGAACAGGAGTTACAGTACGGGAAACCGGGTTTTTTCGTTCCTGAATTTCCTCCGAATTGACCAGAACCAGAACTACTACTGTCTGATTTCATCATGTTACATTCTAAGTATCCATTTCCTCTATCACCTACATAACTGTTTAACTCTCGTCCTCTAATACGAGCATTTCTGATCCAGGGCTTAGGAACAATCCTACGTACTCCTGACCGAAAATTCCTACGGTAATTTCCGACACTTCCGTAGTACACCTCGTTCTCCTGGAATTGATCTGTTTCTTCCAAAACTTCCTCAAATTCACTAGTCACCTCACCTACGTAACTCTCACTGTCTTGCCTGACATGATACTTTTGCGCGAGAATTTTTTTTGACTCGCTCTGACTTCGCACTGCGGAAATTAACTTAGCCAATAGCTCCTCGGCAGTGGAAAATTGTGTTTCAAAAATTTTCCTAGCGAACGACTCATCAAAAAGAGGACCTAAAATCGCCAATGCCAAACTGTACGACATGCTGTCGCCTACAAATTTTTTCAACTCAGCCTGATTCGTGCAGTTCTGAAAATATGCGTGACGCTGCCACCCTAGCGAGTTTGAATTTATCATACTCTCCGTAAGCTTTCTAATCTTTGAAAACGCGTTCACGAGCTGTGCCGCGAGGGCATTGTTTTTTACTAATTTCAACTCGTTTAGGTCGCAAGCCAATGCATGAATACTCTTCTCGCCACGCGAGACGTAAATGTCCTCAAGTATCTGAACTACCTGATCAAAAGAATAATTGAGGTCCGCGTTAACTAATTTCGTAACTACGCTATTGAAGTCTCCTACGTTCTTGTTTGCTGATCGTACTAGAAATTCCTTACGTCGTTCGTCGCTCGTGGCGTCTGGCAACAAGGTCATGTAGGCTTTGAGGTTTTGGATATGGGTCGAGAATGTCATATTTTCTAGGAACTCTCCATCATGGACCCGTCTTCTTCCCCTGAATATGGGAAGCTCTGCGTTTGTCATTATCGTTCCGACAGTGGGTACATTTATATTTGCAGCAATGTCACGTGCAAGTTGCGTCGTGTTAACATTACTAGGTCCAGCACTAGTACTTGGTCCAGCGGTCGCTGCGGTCGCTGTGTTAGGAGTCGTCATCTTGCTAACTACTGTGTCACTAGTCACTTTTGGGTTAATCACTCGTCCGTATTTAGTTACAGTAGGTTTAGTTCGAACTACTTCGTCCTCACTGTCCAAAGAATCAGAATAATCCGACATGTGTCGTATGTCCTTAAGTCATTGGAAAATTCCCTATTCCACTAAAAATCAAGAATTCAATACCAGAATTCACTTAAAATTCATTCAAAAATTAATATCGTACTCCGAGAATGATAATAAACACAGAAATGCAAGTGATACACACAAAAATTAATGAATTGCACACATAAAATAATAACATCAATAATATCAATACTTTATCACCAATAATCTAATTGAAAAACAAGAAGTAGCGTCTCTTATCCTGAAAATTTAAATTTTTAGCACCTCAATAATACTTGTGACTGGTCAACAATATCACACAGTGCACACGTGACTGCTTCAGTTCACGATAAAGCTCTCGACAAGGCGTTAAAAAAAATCGCTGCCTCACAGCAAAGGAATGTGAATTTATCTCAATTTAAAACTTCAAAAATTAGCATCAAAATATTTCGGACACTTTCACTAACATCCCTATTCAATTACCATAAAAATCTGAAACTTACGATGATAAATTGAAGGTAAATAGGTGGTAACCGTGTATTCCAGATACGTAGGACACGGTGTGTCTCTCACAATTTACAGAATGCAACTGCCGCTTGTCGCTCAGCAGTGCTCTATCGGGTGTATGCAAAAAAAATGCAATCCAAAAAAATATAGCCTACTTGGAGACAGAGAGTCGCTCGCCTCAGAGGCGAAAAAAAAGGAAAACTCTTTCAAAAAAAAACTTAACTGCAACAAAGAAGTCTGCTGCAGATCTCGACGCCTTGCTGCTGCGATGTTGCTGCTCTTTTGAAGAGCTGGTAATATTGGTGACTGATGTTGCACGATGTTATTGATACTTTTGAATCGTAGCACGTATCACTTATCACTGGTTACAGTTTTTGATACGATTTCACTGGTACAGTTAGTTACACTGTCGTAGTAAGTATTGCAACACAATCTAAAATGAATTGTTGATGACTTAAATGTTTGTAGCACTTCAAAAATTAGCACAAATGTTCATTCACTGGATATTTGCCGCTGGGAAAGCGCAGATCTTGACCTCGAAGACTAATTCCACTTCGTCGCCGGCTTCATATATCAAAACTCTTGTTCTGAGTGGTGAATTGTGGTGTAGCAATATTCTAATTTGGGCGTCGGCGTTCAGTAGCACAATTTTCGGTATCCTGACGCCAAATACAATGGTAGTTTCTTGGGGCTGCCACAGTTGATGGTTTCCTCCGTTACACATCAGGATTTAATACTGTTCAAAATTATCAGTAATTGGACACTTGCTATCCACTGCACACTTATGCGAATGTGAGTTCTGTTCGCCACATACGTCGGTCACCAAAATGTACGGGCAGGGAAACACTTGAGAAGCTTGGCGGTCTTTATTGAGCTAGGTGTTGGCAGAAGACGGTATGTTGAGAGATTGAGCACCCGGCCTCGATAAGAGCGGCCCTTTATAGGTGTCCTCCAGATACAGAAGATGCTTCTACAGATAAACATGTGCGGAGATGCCGCATATCAAGAGCCGAAATCGTTCGTGTAGACAAATCAGATCGGAAACGAAACTCCGATGTGTCACCGGCATGAGGAATACCATGCATTTATTTTGTCGTGAGCATTTTTCACTTCATCGTACAATGACTTCCGCAATTTCGCTCTCTCGCTCTATCTCTCCCCTCCCTCACTCCCTCCTTCTGTCTCTTCGTCTCCCTCCCTCTCGCTCCGTCTTTACGCTTGATACACCGAAGAGTCACAAATGAAGACCGTTCTTAAAGCTGTACGTTGCTAGTGTTCTGTCCTTTTCCTCTTCAGCGCCAATGCGAGGCTCTCCCAGACCCCCCTGCAGGGGCGGTTCCTCTGAATGAATTCTTCCACGCAGAATTTGCAGCAGCAGCAGCAGTAGCTACGGAGAAATCCTCATATGTGAGTTCCTTTAAGCTGGCTACACACTAGCATATCTGATCGGTCATGACCAACAGATATGGAATGCTACAGATGAAATCTGTCGCTCTACTCGCCACTAACTGCAGCGACTATAACTGCAACTCCAGTGCGTGTTCAGCATTGGTAGCAGGCAGATGTGAGATAGAAAAAATTAGATTATTCGTTAGTTTAAGCCGCCTTATCCTCAACAAATGAGGACCAAAGAGAGGAAGGAAGCGAGCACCATTTAGTTTGGAGTTAAGGGAACACAGAATCTATGCAGAAAGGGCATAGAAACAGAAAGCTAAGAAAGAAGATCATGAAACAAGAAAAAGTTGAAGAAGAAAGTAGTAGGTGCTGAAAAACAGGACAGCAGTGAACGGAAAAAAAAGATGGTCCGTAACAAAGCAAAAACCTATGTTATTTTAACGAAAAGAAAGCCTACCTAACCTTAAGCTCAGGCCCTCACATTGTACCCCTGGGAGCGCTAATTCCCATAGATACAATAATTGTATCCCCTTGAGGGGGGCGGATGTGAGATAACCAGTCATGGACGATATGAAAAAAAAGTTTTAGCAAGCTTATTTAAGTGTTATTAAGTGTGCTATTAAGTGTTATGAAGAAGCCCGGAAAGCGGAAACGATCGCGTTGGTCAAAGGAATGGCTTAAAAAAATATTTTTCTCATATGACGCTTCTAAAAGAATTAAAAGAAAATAACCAAGATGATTTTAGAAATTATTTGCGAATGTCCAATGAGGTATTCCAAGAAATACGTGCCACTATTGCCCCATTCATACAAAAGCAAAATACGATGCTCACACAGGCAATAAGTTCTGTGGTGGAGGGAAAGAACCGTAACATTTGCCCATACACTGGGCGATAAAATCTGCAGGCGGGTAAGGAATTCCAACATGATGGAAGATCAAAATGAGCGATTTGATATGCCAGACTTTATCTGTATCACCCCACACACTGGCAGATATTTGAACGATTTGGTCTGTACAGATCAAATCGGCAGAAACTGACCGATCAGATATGCTAGTGTGTGGCCAGCTTTACTCTATTGAGCTTGGAGAATTGCTCACTTATATATGTAAATAAGTATTAGCAATTGTACCAATGATGGGCTCCAAAATGAGAAAGACATATATTTTTAAACAAATAACCATGCACTGCATAGCGGGTTTTCCCTTAAATACAATCCCAGTTTTTTACATCCAATGCAGGTACAGGGGACATCACTTTGTAATGACTGGAATCGTCAACGCAACAACGCCGATGAGAGTGGAGGAAACGAATCCGAAACGGAATGCTCCGACGACAACGTCAACTTCTGCACAAGCCAATCTGCGAGTGACGACCCCGATGATAGTGAAGGAAACGAATCCGAAACGGAATGCTCCGACGACAACGTCAACTTCTGCACAAGCCAATCTGCGAGTGACGACCCCGATGATAGTGAAGGAAACGAATCCGAAACGGAATGCTCCGACGACAACGTCAACTTCTGCACAAGCCAATCTGCGAGTGACGACCCCGATGATAGTGAAGAAAACGAATCCGAAAAGAAATTCTCCGACGACAATGTTAAGAAACAAAACTTGTCCGGAAACTGCGAACGAAACTATGAAAGTACGACAGATAACTTTTTTATGGAATGGCAGCTAGTAGCGCAAAAAAGAAGCGTTGAAGACAATTTTGAAAGCTTCATGAGAGCAAAGAAAAATCAGATTTACCATTTGAAAGAACGGTTTACTGTAATGCTGAACGGTTGCAATAATAAACATCTTTATGAACGAGGACATGAAAGGCACATTGCTCTGTTGAAAGGCATCGAAAATCTCAACCAAGAGTGTCATTGCACATTTTATAAGAGGAAATTATATCCGAGCTCCTATCTTGCAGGACGACCCGTTTTCAGTTTCCTAGTTCGCTGCCAAGACCCGCTCTGCGGCCTCAAGCAAAAAATTGTCTGTTTCAACGGGCAGGAAGAAATAGCGGGAAGATGTACAGTCTATTTGTTGGAAGCACACGAAGCGAATTAGAACCATAAAATTAGTAAGAGACAGGCAAAAGTTGAGGAAAAACAACGCATTGGACAGGCTGTCTTACTAGAAGGCGCGGCGAGTGTTTACTATAAACAATTTGCCAATACGGGAAATGGTACGGATACCACGAAAATTTCGTCCCTCGATCGTCTCAGGAAACTTGGACAGATGGTGAAGAACCGCAATAAACTTGCTAAGGATGACAAGTTGGACTTACAGTTAACCATCGAGGGCTTGAAAGCCTCTGACAAGGCCAACAAAAAAATTATCCCCGCTTTTGTGCAAGAATACGATACGATCAACTCTAAAATAATACTTCAGACCGAAGAAGAGCTGCGCGAGCTTGCCAGAACCCCGGATGCCACTCTCCATTTGGATTCCACTGGAGGAATCGTACAAGGTGACGAATCGAACAAATACCTCTATCATGCAGCAGTTTTTCAAAGGAAAAAAGGTGATTCGCCATTATCAGCCATCTCTATGGTATCTAAAAAAAGTTCTGCAAGCTACATCGAAGGTATGCTCGCAATCCTCGTACAGAACTATAGAGAAGTCAACGGCAAAGACTTCAAACCGAAGTGCATAGTAGTCGACCATAGTTTCGCATACTTACATGCGATAATGGCTTCGCTAAAGTTGGGCGACCTACCATCATACCTTGACCGCCTGTGGATGACTCCCGATCAGGCGGAGCTCAATTATACACAGGTGAAGCTTTGCCACGCGCATTTTATGAAGACAATTGCTGAAAAATCTAAGAAGTTCTTCCCAACACTGAAGCCTCAGGAACGCAGTATAATAAAGCAGTATTTTGCCGATATGGCGCAAGCTCCTTCAAAACAGCATATCTACGCAATCTTTAGGAACCTTACCCAACTTCTGCTCACTCCTTTCCTTGGAGAGGGAATTGAACCTCTCATGAGTCGTGATGTTTCCATCGACATTGACCCTGACGATATCGAGCCTAATAACGCAATGATAGTGGAAGACACCGGGAGATACCGCGATAAGTGTGCCGTGGGTAAGAAATTCGTGGCTATCGCGGCAGACGTTAAAAAAAACATGACTATTGAAGGAACAATCCCTAATCCTTTGTATTCCCCTGAGATGCTGGAGGACGTATTGACGTTTTCCATGCCATTCACTCCACTCTGGTGTGGAGTGCATGGTGGAACTAAGACAAATGGATTAGTAGAAGGCTGGCATAAAATTGTGAAGCAGGATATACTTCGAGGAAATCGAGCAACACTAGCAGAGTTCATTCGTACTATGAAGACACAAGCGGAGGGTAGAGCGGAAGAAGCATCGCTCGATTACAAGGAACGCAAGAAGAAGGCGGTGAAAGAAGTGAAAGAAGGCGAAAACGAGTATGAAGAGCGCTGGGGGGGAAAGGGATCTCGGCCACAATCTTTAACTGAGAAAGCTCGAGAGAAATTCAATCAAATTCTGCAGGGTCGACCCCAAGAGGGTACTAAGACGAGCGAAACGAAATTGAAAAGTGTCCATTCAATTTTGAAACTTAAAAAAATCCGTGTTAGTAGAACGCTTTCGATTTCTCCACAAAAAAAAGACAGCACAAAAAAAAGTGAAATTCACCAATGACACGCAACACGAAAGCATTGTACAAAACCTGGCCCCTGTATTCTCTCTTGATACTCGAAGTAAATGCATTACAGGAAAACAAGGTTCTGATACCTGTCTCAGCACTCAGCAGGGAATAATTACAGTTGATCTCATCTCCGAGCTTCCTAATGCGAAACAAAATGAAGGAAAAATATCTAGCATTAAGTGTGAATCCTATACGGATCATGAGCAAAAAAGAAATACAAAAGACCTCCTATGTGTCGGGACTTGTGAATCGGAAGACAAAAGTACATCAAGCAAGATTTGGTGGCTCAAAGATTTGAACCTGGAAACTAAAAACAAACAAAATATCATTCAAGCAACGAGTTGGCTTTCGAGTGACGAGATTGATCCCTTTTGTACTCTTATTCGCAGGGAGAACCAACAATACAGAGTTCACTCCCCCCTCACGGTTTCCGAACCGACGCCGCTAAGTTGTCACGCAGAGCTGTTTGTGCAAATATTAAATACCTCGTATTTGCAATGTGCGGTAAAGGTCCGTGAAGAAGGTTACAAAAAAGCTAGTCACACCGGAAGTCATTGGATCGTCGTGACTAACGCACTGTGTCGCGACCGCCGAGCTGAAGAAGGCGTAGCGCGCGTCCAGTACCTGTGCTCTATGAAGGGTAATCCCAGTCGTGATGTGATAAAGTACTTGAAAAATTTATACGCGAACGTGAAGAACATAAGACACATTCTGATAGAGTGTCTAGGAGTACAACACCAAAGGGATGGAGCGAGTTGCGGTCCATTCTCACTGGCATTTATGACGTCTGTGGTAAATGGAGAAAACCCGTGCCTCGTCACATATGTGAAGGAGGAAATGCTTTCCCACATCATCCAGTGTCTTCAAGGACGCTCTATAACACCCTTCCCTTCGTTGATAAAAGAGAAAAATTTCACGATGGAAGAGGGGAAACCAATTGGACTGCACGGACCCGAAGTTATTACCCGTCAAACAATTAGCCTAGAATAATAACTTGGATGTCTCCAAAAGCGTAGGTTATTTCGTGCGGCTATTACAACTTACTTATGAGATTCCTTCAAATGAGCGAGAGTAGTCAAATTATGAATCGTAATTTTTATTTATTGTGTAGTCATATCAAATTTCCTAAGTTGCAAGTTCATCCATCAGTGTCTCGTGAATGCAAGCCGCTTCCCGAGCATATAAAAACCAAAACTTGTAGAGAATGTAATGGAAAGGAAATATTTCACTTCAGATCGCATATTTTTGTTCATTTGCCTGCAAAGTGCAGTTCATTATGAAACAATAATTAGGTTCATAAATCACCCATGCGTAGAATCTTTTTACCTATTTGTTGCTGTGATATAAATTTATTACGGTGCCTGTATTTGATCCCACGTACCCATGTCTGTCTGTTGTTTGTTAATGCGAATCCTGCGAGGATGAAGGAGTTGTTCTGAAACTGTAGCTTAATTTTCATAAAAATCCTGTTCGAAAATTAGCAATGAACTCATTTTCACGTTGACTAAGTCATTAAAATTTATAACAAAATTATTTCTGTCGACTATTATGAGGAAGAAAACCGTCACTTCGATATAGCATGGCGACTGCCATTTGCGTTATTGCGATTTTTATCCAATTTTCTTTGCTTGTGTTTTTCTATATGATTTTTGGTCATGTTTGTGTTTGACATGACTGAAAAGAAAAGAATGATAAGTATGCAAGGTCAGCATACGTTTCTGGAAACAAATTTCTTTGCCATCTATAAGATGAGCAAGCTGTGAAATTCATTGTGCAGGCTTAAGTGTGTGCTTGTTTCTTGATGTGCGACGTTTAGTATAGTTCATTTTTGGCTAACCTTGTTTCTAAGTATTCTAGTAGCGTTTTGTGATATCATTGTTTTAGAAAGATTGTATGATTTCATAAAATACTGGCCCCTAATAAATGAGGCGTAATTCGTATACCAACATGTTTACGTAGCAGGATCTGAGGAACCGTAGACAACTGCAACTTTCTATTCTTAAGCATGGAATGAATCTACTTTGCTTGTTTAAATAAAGGCACAGAGCGGCCCAAATTTTAGCCTCACTATTACGGCCAGCTGATTTCGGCTAGCTTGCCTAAATAGTGGGGTTAGAAATAAAGCCTACTCACAACACGAGAAGAAAACTGGATTTTAAACAGTTACAACGACGAGCTTCGGAAAACGAGCGGCAGATATGAAAACGGACACGCGATCAACTCGTCTCGGATGTTGAAGGAAGGAAGAAATTTTAATTTCGTCGTCGATGACCCGTGCTATTTGAAGTTCGAAGGTACAATAGTTTAGAAATTCGACTCACCGGAAAATGAAACTTATTGGCCGACTTCCCTGCCTGCGTGCTGTACTCTCATTTATATGCAAGCAATATGCGACTGCTGAATGAATGACTTCAGTTAGTTGGAACTTGTGCGATATTTCAAATATTGAACCGTAAAGTAATTATTCTTTACGATAGTCTTCAATATTTAAAATATCATGCATTTGCTGATAATGAAGAAACAAGAAAATATTCACTGAAACATGAAAATATTAGAAACATGAAAATATTCACTGGATTCCAAAGTAAAACAGGGCTTAACGTATGTGATAACGATGGATAGTCATGCAAAAAGTCATGCGCAGCGATGGGAATTGAACCCGTGACACCTTCACGGAAGGGAACTTGGTCATGCGAGCACCGTAAGTTGGTT
This sequence comes from Morinoia aosen, assembly GCA_030386875.1. NCBI lineage: Eukaryota > Metazoa > Arthropoda > Malacostraca > Amphipoda > Talitridae > Morinoia > Morinoia aosen. The sequence goes on along the minus strand of CM059556.1, from coordinate 2,842,595 downwards.
TGGTAAGTTCTTTCTCATTTGTTAATGAACAGGCAGAGCACAACAGAGAAATTTATTATTACTTCACTGAATGCATATGTTTCGGAAATTGATACAAATTTCACAGTTGTATTTTCACTTGAACACTTTTGTACGTATAGGTAGGCCTATGTGTGGAAGAGAACAATAAAAATATCACTAGATGCACAAAACTATCACGCTATAAAAAGTCTTCTAAACTTGAAACTGCAATAAGTTCAGTTCGGACACCTCTATTGTATTTTATTGATGAACCATATTAACAACAAATGAGAGGGATTACGTAGAAAAAGTCTACATGAGTAAGACACATGAAAATGATTATTCTACAACTGAGAAAAAAAATATCGTCACCTCCGGGATTCGAAGACCCACGATGTGGGAACGACAAGGCTATGGACAAGAATTCAAACAGCACTTCATAACTTAGGTGAGCGCGGCCTTCGGCAGCGCGGATTACGAGGCTAGGAGAAGGCGGAGAAACCTTGTTCTCTGTCATCCCCCAGGGAGCGTATGAGAGTTTTATTATACACTCAGAGTTGGAGAATAAATCGAACTTTATAATGAGACTAATTTCAAATTTTTAGGTGCAATACTTTAGAAATTATGACGAGTCCAAAATGAGCCTTTTGAAAAATCGGTCGACCATTCAGAGGCTTGGAGAAACTTGCTCTTCATCTTCCTCCAGGAAGCGTATGACAGTTTTATTATACACTCAGAGTTGGAGAATAAATCGATCTTTATAATGAGACTAATTTCAAATTTTTAGGTGCAATATTTTAGAAACTATGACGAGTCCAAAATGAGGCTTATACAGAAAATCGGCCGACCATTGACGGGCCACGAGAGGCCCTCTTCCTGCCCCCCACAGGGGCGTAAAAAATTTTTCAATTACATAAATATATTGTACTCGTCACGCCCATTAATTTGGTATTAATTTCAAGATTGTACGTCTTATAGTTTAGAAATTACCCTTTTTGTCAGGGTAACTCGGGAAGGATCTTAGATGGGTTCTCAAGAATGGCTAGCTGGTGAGAACATCTATGTAAATTATTAAAATCCATCTCAGAGATAATTTTAACATTGATAAATGTGATTCATTGCAAATTTAGTAGTTATTTGATATCTGATAAAATTACACTACCAAAGTTTTTACTGGATATTTCTCGATGAAGTTAGATGGCATAAGAAAGAAAGAAAATCCGTTCATTTCCAAAAATTGTAATACATGAGATGCCTTACAACATATTGGGGTCTAAAAATTTCCTAATATAAAACGTCCTCAATTGAACTCATAACAATTTCATATATAATAAAGTTATGAGTCACAATCATCGTAAAACAAAATATTTAACTTGACACTCTCGTGTTCAGTAATGCCAGTTGATACATGTAAGTTACGATAACATATTTCAAATTTTAATTTTGAATTTTGTACAAAAATTTCCTACATTACAGTTTTTTGTTCTTGTTCAATGCCAGAGGAGAAAATTTTTTTGAAAAAATACAATTTATGACTCTAAACATGTTCCGCAATTTGTGGAGACATGTTAGGTTTGGTGGTGATGAACGTCAAATCCTAATCTTTTTACTCGACAGTGCTTTTCGAAATTGTAAGAGAAGGATAATAAAGCATGGGATAACTCGGCTTTGATTTTGCTTTATTGAAGGAAGCCGTGATGACCGTTGGCGTGCTTGACTTCGGACGATCTTCTCTTAGAATGAAGGCATCTACGGATGCTTTATTTCCAATTTCAAGCCTGATACATATCACCTTGTACATTGGATTTTCAAATGCCTTATAACTAACGCCAGGACGCCATTACGCTTTCACCCGGTCAAGACCGGTACCCATTTTTCAGACACCTGGGTAGAGTGGGGTATTGTGCTTGGAATTTTTCCCCTATACACAACAGAGAAAATCGCCACCAGCGCCGGGACTCGAACCAGGGTCTGCCTGGACGGAGGCAAGTTCGATGGTCGCACGGCTACGACGAGCAGATGGGACTTAGATGGGACTTAGATGGGACTTCTTCGTGCAGGCGAGGTCCGGCGAGCGATGACGTTGGTCAGGTGTAAGTGAGTGTGTTTGTGGAGATTCAAGGTCTGTTTAATCTTAGCGACTGACAGAATATCAATTTACTCGTGACGTGATGATGAGTCACTATTTAAGGGTTAGGACTTTAGAATAAGTCTCCGATGTGAAAAGTAAGTTGTCGTGGTTGAGCGGGTACGTGGTGTACTCTATGGTTTAGTGAGAGATAATTTTCCACGTAAATATAACTTGTAAAGCTCAAGTGAATGTCCAGGTTAAAGGCCCAAGGAATTGTGTTATGGCGTTTGGGTGCCGTCGAGGAATCTGCAATAATCGAAGTCGCTGAATGCGAAGGCTCTCGAAGAGGCATCAAGGAAAAATTCCACAACTGACAATCCCTACACTGCAATGGATAATTTTCCCATCACGGAGAAACACTGAATCTTCCTATAGATTCAATACGAGCTATTTGAATTGTTCTCCTTTGTCAAGCTCATGAAATAGGATAGATTTTAACAGCTGGCAAGCTTTTTCACTAATGCCCTTGCTTTAATATAAGAGCATGAGATTTACAAGAATTTCCGGTTATGACAATCGTTATTCATTATTGAAAACTTCATGCGATTAAGCTCATGATTTACGGAATATAATGAAATATGAGACAGCCAAAAATGCCGGAAAATGAATAATTTTCGTACTCTATAACATATCTATATCCGTACGAGAATTAAAAGGAAAGTCCTAAAATTCATCATATGGCAATCATACTGAAAAACACTGCCAGTATATCTTGTAGTAAAAAGAATAATATCTACACTGAGAAAAGAAACACTAAACGTATCTCTTGCAACAAAAAGAAAGATATTCAAAACATAACACAGTGAAATTAAATGACAATGACACCAGCAGTTTTACGCTCCGCCATTTTGCAATGAACGCCGGCTAATCTGCCTTGCGTTCTCACGAAGTATTTGATGCACGAACTTCAATATCATAATGACAACTGCAAGTATATAATTTTTGTAGTAAAGGAAAGACGTAGTTGAATATCTATAAAATACTCTTGACACAAGAAATGCACATGACACGCAAAATTTACGCTACGTCATGTTGAGATAGCACTTGAAATGAGCTATGCTAGTTTAACGAATTCTACGACTCTTTACATGTTTATATCTAGCACGACACTGAACAGATCCTTAACCTAACACAATGCACAATGGGAGATGACACAATATACTTTACCAGATTTGCTCTATTTGAACACTTAATTTCTTTCACTTACAAGAACGGTATAACGCACAGGCTAAGAAGGCACGGGAGAGAGTGACGCCTAAGAACCAAGCGTCCCGCGCTCGGTATTGCTAGTTCTAGAGGCTTAAAACTCGAAAATGTCGATCGTTATTTCATCTCTCATGCATTTACACAAAAACTTCAAGGATTACTAATTATAAGTAGAAAATTATTAATAATAATTTAGAGTAAGATTTTTAATGGCAATACTTATGCTATTTAAGTGCGAATGAAAATTTTTATAATTTTACACTTATGTGGCTACTGCTACAGACATCAAGTGTTCCATTTACAATTGCAACCAGTGCTTTGATGTTTATGTTAAGATTGGTGGTGATGATTTAAATTTAAGATAGTTATTAACGTCCAATCCTAAACGTTTTCTCAATAGTGTTTTTCGAAATTGCAAGAGAGGGATAATAAGACACTTTATGGGAAAACTCAGCTTGGATTGTTTTATTTGAAGGAAGCCGTGATGACCGATGGCGTGCTTGACTTCGGACGACCTGTAGTGAACCATCAGCCGCACTTCAGTCTAAATTTCATAAATTATTAAAACCATCTTCTAAAAATTAAATAAAGTTAACGCCATCATTCTTAAAATTTTAGATTACTATTGTCATTCAACATAACCCCTAAATCTATTAAAATTTGACCAAAGAAATATTTCGACAAGAAAAAACGGCGTTTTCACGTAGAACCATACAGCAAGTTCATTCGTTCCGGAAGTTCCGTCCGGAAACGCTCGTCCGTTACACAGCGTATATAAAGCCGGCTCTCCAGGCAGAGTCGTAATTCACTTAAGAGATTCCCCTGTGTGTAGAGCTTGGGCCCCTGAGGGGGCAATTGTAAGTATCAAGTGTTAATGTTAAGTGTTTTATTATATATATTAACTTGTCTGTGTAGTGAGAGCTCATTTTTAACTTAGGAACATTCACTATGTTTCTTCTGTGCCGGCGTTAGTTAGGCACAAGCTTCAAGCTCACTGCCCCATCTTTGTCATTGTTTTCCCGTTTGTATTTGCTTCTCCGATGAATACTTATTGTGCTTTCAATATTATAACAATGTGCCATTATCTCCTTAGATATTTTATCAGTGCTGAGCAAAGTGTTTTAAGACACTTTGCTGTCCACAAAGATCATTAATGTGTAAGCTCAATATTGTTTCCCTGAATTTAATGAGCGTTGCTAGCCGGTGGTAAGTCACTGTAACTCTGTTCCCCTCTTTAGTTTTGTTTATACCGTTGTGCCTTTTTATATGCTACTATTTTTTAAATGTACTTTTGCTGCGCCTAGAAGCAATTCTTGCTTATAGAGGCTTCACCTTTTCTCATATTTACTTTTGGTACATTATTTACCTCAGTGCTGTAGCTATTTTACTTCTAGCTGTTAGATTACATACTCAGTTGTGTTACTGCTTGTGATATCAAGATAGAGCTTATGACCAGTTGGTCTTGAACACCGGTTCTGGGTGTTAAGATGATTCAGGCTGCAGCTCGGGCGCTAGAGCTGTGGACTGATCTTATCACTAGACTTCTGCCATTGTTCTTCTGTAAGCAGCAGACTGTAGCAGTCATGCACATGTGTATGAATAGGCTCGTTACCGTACAAATTAATGCAAGTCACCTGCTCCCTCACACGATCGACTGGACCACACACCCCACGCACTCACAAACACGTTATGGAGCCAAACCCTAACTCCTTAATTGCAGTCACTCTGCATTAAGAAATCTAAGGAGCTTACCTCCTCCAAGTTTTTGCCTCCAAGTTTTCCCTCCAAGTTTCTCCCCCTCTTCAAACTTCACTAAACTGGAAGGCCTGCATCCCTGCAGCTAAGCCGCTAAAACCTCCAGTTGAGACTATTGGGTAGAGAGTCCTTTTTCTACCGAGTTTTCCCAACCGGTAGCTATTCCCATACTCATCACTCAATCGCCGACCCACTTAATGTCGGAACCTCCCACCTTACATCATCCTCAACTTCACACTCCAGCACACGCTTCCACAAGCCTGAGCTGAACGCATCGTCTGAAGTTCTTCAACCACCTTGGACTCTCCCCAAGAACGTCTCACGAATCAAGCCTCAAGCCTCGCACTTCGGCGTTCAACCTCCGACCTAAATATACTCCAAAAGGCGAGCTATTTGTTCTCTCATTTTCCCCAGTGTTGGCTGTATGGTGTTATTTTGGAATTTCCTTGTTTGATTATAAGACGCTAGAAATATTGCGCCCGAACACCGTGCTAAACTCCTTCTGAGTAAGTGGCCATATCAATTCATTCAATATATTGAAGCCTTCCCCGGCTTCTGGTGACCCTGCCTTGTCAAAGAATACCAACCTTGTTCAATTTTATAAATCAATCCAAATCTCAACATTTAAATTGCTGTGCTCTTCAAGCTACAAATTCACATAATCAAATCAAGTTCCCCACTTGGGTGAACTTCAGAGATCTTCTCTTAGATGGGAAACTCCGTGCAGGCGAGGTCCGGCGAGCGATGACGTTGGCCAGGTGTAAGTGAGTGTGTTTGTGGAGGTTCACAGTCTGTTTAATGTTAGCGACTGACAGAATATCAATTCCACCCGTGACGTGTGGATGAGTCACTATTTATGGGTTCAGACTTTAGAATAATTCCACGCTGTGAAAGGCAAGTTGTCGTGGTTGAGCGGGTAGATTAATTAGCCATTAGTAGTAATATACTAGGCTCTACTAGCTCCGAACCAAGTGATTGCAAAGTGATATATGACCAAAGGTCAGACCGTCTCACGTCACAGATAGGCAATTTACGTGGTGTAACTCGATGGTTTAGTGAGAGATAATATGCCACGTGAATTTACAACTTGTAAAGCTCAAGCCCAAGGAATGTGTGTTGTGGCGTTTGGTGCCGTCGAGGATCTGCAATAATCGAAGACGCTGAATGAGAAGGTTCTCGAAGAGGCATCAAGGAAAAATTCCACAACTGACAATCCCTACACTGCAATGGTGAATTTCCCATCACGGAGAAAACCCTGAACTTCTTCCATAGATTTAACTCAGAGCTATTAATTTCTTTACAGGCTCAGGAAGAAAATAGGAAGGTTACAAGCTGGCAATGGCTGTTCCTTTATGCTTGAATTACAGTATAAGCATGACAGTACAAGACTTGTGATTTTTAGAGCAGTAATAATCTGTTATTCAATTTTGTGGAATTATGGAAAATACATGTGATTTAAGCACCATGATTCGTGGAATATCAATGAAATACGAATCAGCTAAAAAATGCAAGAATATGAATGAATAAATTTCGTACTCTATAACATCTCTATATCCGTACGAGAAAAATAAAAAAGGGCATTCCTAAATTCATCCATATGTCAATCATACTGAAAAAAAAACACTGCAGGTATATCTTGTAGTAAAAGAAAAATATTTAAAACATAATACAGTGAACATAAAAAATGACATGACACAACAGTTTACGCTCCGCCATCTTTCCACAAAAACGCCGGCAAATCCACCGTACGCTCTCACGAAGTAATCCAATGAGCGAATTGCAATATCATAATGGCAGCTGTGTCACGTCTTACAAGACATGAGAAATTTAAAGAATTTTGACAATTTTATTTCGGCAACATTCTGCGGATCCGCGCTGGTCCGCAAGAATGACGCCAACGTTCTATTTGTTTGAAGTGCGTGGGAGGAACAGGTTCCCGGATAATCTAAAGTTTCTGTGTCTTTTAAATGTGAATTTGCAAAAGAAACTCATTTAACTTAGGCGTATTCCTTTACTGGCCATATATATCGATTGCCTTTGCACAACTCGTGTTCGATAGCGGTGAACAACCGGTTGCTAGTGCATTCGAGAATGTTTCTGGCGGCTGGCGAACCACCCACATTGAGTCAGACTAGCCGTTGTGATGATGTGAATCTGGTGCGCTCTATAGCTGCAGTGTAATGCTGGAAATTAGTCAGATTCTAGGTTAACGGTATTTTAGCTGAACACTGTGATTTTACAGATTTGTCTGTTAAATAATTTAACTCCGAGCTTGGGTTCAATAAGTGCATTCTCATGCTAAGTTTTAACAACCCAAGATAGAGAAAGCTGGAGTGTCAGACAGGTTCAGTGAATGTGTGGTTTAACTGATAAACTGATTCCTATTATTCTTTCATTGTTCAAAGTGATTCTGTATTCACGTCTAAAGGTCTTTTTTGCTCAGCAATATTTGCATAATAGTCAAGCTATGTAAGCATGTCGTCATGGAAAGTAAATATAACATTGTAAACAGTGTCATAGGCAGTAAATGTAACATGGAAAGACTGACATTTCAATGCATTTGAATTGACACAGATGACTTTATCTTAGTTTATTACATTTCATAGTTTGACACAAAACTAACACAATTTTACATTTAATTAAGAATACAAATCATCCACTGCTTCACTATTGAAAGATTTGTGTACTAAAAATAAAAATTATGTGGTGGTTCTTCCATGGATTAGACATCAGTTGTTGATATTGAAAAATTCATGACACATCGTGCTAAACTTGTACCAACTTGGAAACTTGATTTTTCTTGTCTTTGTATTGCAATCTATATAACATTCATTAAGAAAAAGATATAAAATAAAGTCTCACAGAAATTTATGAGACCACTAGCCCAGGTGATTTGTGTTTCAGGGCGATGTTGGTCAACGTGTACTTGTGTCCTGTATTTAAAATCAAGCCAGTTAAAAAGAAAAAAAACTGGCGAGGCGTGTCAGACCTTTCAGTTTTAGGCTAGCCAATGAGATATCCCAATGAGATATATATATATATCTTTAATGATAGGATTCCTGACTGATCTGCTGTAACCTAAGTAGCTTATCCCTGCATCAGAGACCTAATCTTAATCATTTCCCCTCCCACAGGTAGAGCAAAGAAAAATAAGTAGCCACTTCTCTTGTTGATCTGAATAGGCTTTTACGAGATTTTCTAACGTGAGAGACCTTCCCCCACCGTCTGTAAGTATTCTAAGAGGTATTGTCAGGTTGTTATATCAAGGTGGTAACCAATGGTATTGCAAATGTGTCTTTAGAAATGTGTCCCTAGCAAGGTGCTCCGTAGGTGGAGACTTGTTCTCTTCCCTGTCAATGCAACGGAAACCTTTCTTGTTTTGTGAACTTATTTCCTAACTTACTGTTCCTGTGCACCTTGTGCGTAGATTCCGCGTTCCCCCAACTCCATGCTAGATGGTGCCTTCCTCTTTCCTCTCTTGGGACATCTTTGTCGTGGTTAAGGGAGGCTAAAACTTTCTTATATAATAATAATAATAATAGCATTGTGAATTGTGCCACGTCGTTAGCAGGGTGGCGAATTCCCCTCTTTATGTGCTACTATTCTATGGCCTCTTATGTCTCACTCAGCTATTTCTCGTGTACCCTCGAGGTACGAATTTACTTTCTTGTTGTGCGGTGCTATGTAAATGGTGCCTTCCTCTTCCCTCTCTTGGAACATCTTTGTCGTGGTTAAGGGAGGCTAAAACTTTCTTATGTAATAATGAATGTTGTGTTACGAATTCCGTCACTAGAATATCATACCTAGTTCTAACATTATTTAACCGTTCTCTGTGTCTTGCTCAAGAGGTAGGAGATTCCTTTCTCGTTATGCAGCACCATATGTATTAATTGATCATTCGACTATGATCTTAAATTAGGATTTTCTCGTCATGTAATTCTTGGTCCGAACCTGAATCATACCTGTCTGTGCAGATTTACGGAGTCGTCTGGATAAGAAATACAACCGAAGAAACCTCGCATTCTTTTGGAATCCTTGCGCCTTCCGTTCTATTGTGTGCCGAAGCGAAGATGGAAATTCCGCTTGCGCACAACAATACAAGCTGCAAGTATATAATTTTTGTAGTATGGAAATGACATAGTTGAGCATCTTAGTATAATCTTGACACAAGAAATGCACATGACACGCAAAATTTACGCTACGTCATGTTGAGATAGCACTTGGAATGAGCCATGCTACGTTACGACTTCTACGACTATTCACATGTTTATATATAGCACGACACTGACCAGATCCTTACACTTAAACACAATGCACACTAAGAAATGAACACGATATATTTTAAACCAGATTTGCTCTAATTGATCACTTGATTTTTCACTTACAAGAACGCTGTAACGCACAAGCTAAAGACGCACGAGAGAGTGACGCTCAACAAAGCGTCCCCGCGCGGTGTTGCCAATTCCAAAGGCTTCAAACTCGAAAATGTCGACCGTTATTTTATATCTCATGCATTTACACAAAAACTTCAAGGATTACTAATTATAAGTAGAAAATTATTAATAATAATTTAGAGTAAGATTTTTAATGTCACACTTTGCTACATTACCCCCCAAGGCGCAGACCGAAAGGTCCACCCGCTGCAATCATTTGTAGCGGGAAGGAGTTCGAATTACGCGACCATGCCGGGTTTGGCGGTCGGAAAATGTTACTGAGCGGGGAAGCTTCACCAAACGGGTCTGCAAATTTAGATCAGCAAGAGTTCTTGGTACAGGAGATACTGCAGCGGTCTCGTCTGGTCTCCCCAGACTTGTCGCTGTTTCACTAAGAGAGCTAGAATTAGAGTCTACGATAGGATTTGGGATAGGGTTTGAAAATACAGGCACAAAGAAAGGATTACACTCAAGTTGACTAGGCAACAATGCAGCCAACTGAGGAAACTGAGGTGGACGATATGATCGAGTCTCAGTGGAGAGGAAGTTCTGTGGGGAGAATGAAGAGTTAAAAATCACACTATTATCGGAAGTATACGCGACCTTTAATCGATCTATGCTCACAGGGTCGGGTGAACCAGATTTTTCAAGGACGAAATACTTTGGCGTCCGTTTTAATACTTTGAATGGGCCATCATAAGGGCGTGTGAGAGTTGGTTTGATGCTATCATTACGGACGTACACATGTGTGCACTGTTGCAAGGCAGGATCAAGTTTGTCTTTTGTCTGAGGCATTCGTGGAGCAACATACTTGATCTGACGCATGCAATCCTTGAGACAGGTTACATATGCGGAACGGTCAGCAGATGAAAATTCAGGCAACGGTTTTGGGTCAATAATGTCGCCAGGGAGACGAAGCGTCTTTCCAAACAACATTTCTGCTGCTGTGCACTGCTGATCCTGCTGATACAAATTCCTAATGCTTAATAATACTACTGGAAGTCTGTCGGTCCAATCGTGACTGCAATTAAGGCAACGCAATGCACTCTTTAAATCTCTGTGGACTCTCTCAATAAGTCCTTTCGACTGCGGATGATACGCGGTAGTACTGGTGTTTGCACAACCTAAAGCGGCGCTAAGCTCATTCCAGAATTTGGAGGTAAATTGTGATCCCGGGTCATGCGTGACACTTAAGGGAACCCCAAATCTGGAAATCCAATTACTCATGAAAGCGCGAGCTACAGTCTCAGTTTGGGTATCAGGAAGAGGCACGGCCTCAACCCATCTAGAGAATCTATCAATTATGGTTAACAAATAGGAATGACCACGCGACAAAGGCAACGGACCCACCAAATCTAGGTGTACGGAGTCGAATTTGTTTCCTGCAAATGCACAACTCTGTAGCGCTGCACGATTATGTTTCACAACTTTGCTACTCTGACATGCATGGCAGTTTTGCACAATTTGTTTGACCTCCTTACGCATCGCTGGCCAGACGAAACGATCGGAAATCAAACGCAATGTACGGTTAATACCAGGATGAGAGAAGGAATGATAGTGAAGAATAGCTACTCTGCGGAGAGTCGCAGGATGATACAAACGAGAAAGTCGCTCGGCATCACGGTACACGCCGTCAACCAGGGTTAATTTCAAAGAGGGAGTGTTAGAAGGTTTGAGAAGGTCCTGAAGTTCAGGATCCTCCTTCTGGGCATTTGATATATTTCCGAAAGTGATTTCACCACCGGGGTTGATAGAGTTAATCCTTGACAGACAGTCTGCCACTGTATTCTCCAAACCTTTTATAAAGCGGATGTCAGTGGTACACTGACTAATCAAGGACAGGTGTCGAGCTTCTCTTGGTGAGTGTCGCTCAGAAGGCATGTTGACCGCCGAGGTCAAGGGTTTGTGGTATGTGTAGATCACGAACTCCCTCGCCTCTAGAGCATAGCGAAAGTGTCTCACAGACAGATAGATAGCAAGGAGTTCCCTACCGAACGCGCTGTAAGCACGCTCAGTGGGCGATAGCTTTTTGGAAAAGAAGGCAAGAGGAGAGATATTAGTCCCTACTTTTTGTTGCAAAACAGCACCTACGGCAGTACTGGAGGCATCAACCACTAAACTGAAGTCAGCATTGGCAATAGGGTAGGATAATTCAGTCGCGGTAGCTAGCTTGTGCTTAATCTCATCAAAAGCTTTGCGTGCTGAATCCGACCACCTGACATCGGTAGATTTACCTTTTTTCTTTGGTTCCAGCAAATCTGACAAGAGGGCTAAGGTTTGAGCGCAGTTTATGATGAATCTATGATAGAAATTAACAGAACCTAGGAACCTTCTCAGTTCCTTCTGGATCTGTGAAAGAGGAAAGTTTTTGATCACTTCTACTTTGGAAGGCAAAGGTTTTAGACCTAGGCTAGAGATTTCATGACCTAAGTAAATCAGTGATGGCTTTCCGAGCTCACATTTGGCAGGATTTACCAGGAGTCCATTATCGGACAGTCTTTCAAACACGACCCTAAGATGGTCTTTATGTAGCTCCGGGGTTGCGGATGCCACCAAAATGTCGTCAAGGTACACATAGGCAAAGGTGAGATCCGAGAAGATCTCAGCCATGTGTCGTTGGAATGTCTGAGGAGCATTCCTTAATCCGTAAGGCATCTTGAGGAATTCAAAGAGACCAAACGGAGTGATTACCGCGGTCTTAGGTATCGCGCTTTCCTCAAGTGGAATTTGATGGAAGGCGCTTTGTAGATCTATTTTTGAGAAAATTTGTGCTCCCTCTAAATTTGCACTAAAATCATGTAGGTAAGGGATAGGGTAGCGGTCAGGTAGAGTAACGGCATTCAACCTGCGGAAATCCCCGCACGGTCTGAATTCACCGTTAGCCTTGGGTACTAGCAAGAGAGGGCTAGCCCAAGGGCTTTTGGAACTGCGGATGATGCCGCTATCTAACATCCTAGCAAATTTTTTCTTGGCTAAAGCCAATCGATCAGGCGGTAAGCGTCTAGCTCTGGAGTAAACTGGCGGTCCAGTTGTTTTAATGAAGTGTTTTGTGCTCGTCTGCATATTTTTAGAAGCTAAGTTAGAGTTTGTTAATGCAGGGTATTCTGCGAGAACCTGCTCGAACATGCACTCTTTCTTGAAAGCGATAGAGAAGGAATGCAAGACATTAGCTCTAGTTATGCCACAAGCGGGAATTGAGATCTGTGTCTCCTCGTCCCTAATTTTACGGTTTTTAACATCTACAACTATCCCATACTTTGCTAAGAAATCCGCGCCAATTATGGGCTCTTGGGCTTCTGCTATGAGGAAAGTGAAGGGAAAGTTTCGCCTCAATCCCAGACTGCACGTGAGTACTCTCTCCCCATAACAAGCTATTGGCGTGCCATTTGCGGCGCGTAGTGTCGCCAACAAGTTATTGTTTTTATCTTTCGCCGTGGCTGGGATAATTGACACACTGGAACCTGTGTCTATCAAAAATCGATATTTGGTAGTGGGATCGAATATGGTTAAAAGGCGAGTAGTCTGGGAGTTAGGCAACGCAGTACTCGCTACTATGCGTCGCTGTTGGCGTTTCCCGAAGTCATTTCGGTATAACGAGGACAGAATCGGGACCCGCACTTTCGTGCTTGGTCACCAAACTTGTGATGATACCAACATAGGTTACTATAAGCGTCGCGAGAGCGCGATCTAGAGTGGCGGTTTTGATTTGACCTATCATAAGATCTAGCTCTATCGAAACGTTGAGGGGGAGGATAGTCATAGGGATAGTCGTAGGCATGGTAACGTGAGACATTCCTTGTGCCTGGCTGGATATGAGCTACAGTATGACCTAACTGGCAATTCTGGACAGCTTGTTTCAGCTCTGCGATTTCTCGTTGCATTGTATCCATTGCCGCTGAGGATTGATTATTAGCAGTATTTGACGGGCTAAAATTCGCAGCTGATGCGTTCAAGGAAGCTACCTGCGGTGCTTGTGACATGTTTAGATTGCGCATCACTGTCTCCGTGGCCTGAGCTAGGGTCTCGAGACTTTCGTTCGGACCGATCATTGATAAGAAGGGTCGCACATTAGTCGGTACTTTGCTCAAAAACACTTCTTTGAGAAATCCCTGAGCTACGCCAACACCGGCTGCTAGTTTTCGAAGTTCCTTAACTAACGAAGTAGGAGAGAAAATGACAGAGACAGGTAGAATTGCCGAGGCATCCACAAGAGACCTAAACTTGTCCGCGTCGGACAACTGTAATTTTTCGAGGATTTTACTTTTTAAGATCCCGTAAGGGTTTATAGCGGGCGGATTTACAATTAATTCATTTGAGTCGCTTAACATTTGCGTGGGCACAGCAGCTATTAATGCATGAAACATATCTGAAGAATTGGTGATTTTATTGTATCGAAAGATAGCCTCAACTTGGTTGAACCAAGTTTGGCTTTCTGCTGGTATGAAAGGAGGAAGGGTAATAGGCTTAGTGCGCGCTGGAACTGCATCATTCTCTGTGTCGGACATACTGGCAATTTTTCTTTTGAATGCAAAATTAAGCTATAACGGCACGGAATTTACGTAATCAACGCCTAATAACTTTGGTATTAAAGTTTCAAAGGTTTGCGTTTCTAGTTACCTATTCAATCATTCAAACAAAGTTGAAACGGAAAGAAGAAAAAAAAATGGAAACGAAAATTTTACGGTCGTCAGAAATAAACGTAAAGCACGGAAATAAGGGAAAAAAATTTTCCTACCTACTGTGGCACAAAAGACAAAAGACAGAATAGCACTGAGAAAAAAATTTTTAGAACTGCTCAGAGAACGTTAGCACAGTACATCCATGGAAAATTCTCAAGGAATACCACGACAATGGGAAACTTATCATTACAATGCTATGCCAACATTATCCTCTCTCACGTTTTCTCAAACACTTAACGAGTTGAATAGTTTTGTTTTAGGCTTGAAAGTTGGGTCACTCTGGGTTGTCACCAGTGTTAAGATTGGTGGTGATGAGTTAAATTTAAGATAGTTATTAACGTCCAATCCTAAACGTTTTCTCAATAGTGTTTTTCGAAATTGCAAGAGAGGGATAATAAGACACTCTATGGGAAAACTCAGCTTGGATTATTTTATTTGAAGGAAGCCGTGATGACCGATGGCGTGCTTGACTTCGGACGATCTTCTCTTAGATGGGAATCTCCGTGCAGGCGAGGTCCGGCGAGCGATGACGTTGGCCAGGTGTAAGTGAGTGTGTTTGTGGAGGTTCACAGTCTGTTTAATGTTAGCGACTGACAGAATATCAATTCCACCCGTGACGTGTGGATGAGTCACTATTTATGGGTTCAGACTTTAGAATAATTCCACGCTGTGAAAGGCAAGTTGTCGTGGTTGAGCGGGTAGATTAATTAGCCATTAGTAGTAATATACTAGGCTCTACTAGCTCCGAACCAAGTGATTGCAAAGTGATATATGACCAAAGGTCAGACCGTCTCACGTCACAGATAGGCAATTTACGTGGTGTAACTCGATGGTTTAGTGAGAGATAATATGCCACGTGAATTTACAACTTGTAAAGCTCAAGCCCAAGGAATGTGTGTTGTGACGTTTGGTGCCGTCGAGGATCTGCAATAATCGAAGACGCTGAATGAGAAGGTTCTCGAAGAGGCATCAAGGAAAAATTCCACAACTGACAATCCCTACACTGCAATGGTAAATTTCCCATCACGGAGAAAACCTGAACTTCTTCCATAGATTTAACTCAGAGCTATTAATTTCTTTACAGGCTCAGGAAGAAAATAGGAAGGTTACAAGCTGGCAATGGCTGTTCCTTTATGCTTGAATTACAGTATAAGCATGACAGTACAAGACTTGTGATTTTTAGAGCAGTAATAATCTGTTATTCAATTTTGTGGAATTATGGAAAATACATGTGATTTAAGCACCATGATTCGTGGAATATCAATGAAATACGAATCAGCTAAAAAATGCAAGAATATGAATGAATAAATTTCATACTCTATAACATCCCTATATCCGTACGAGAAAAATAAAAAAGGGCATTCCTAAATTCATCCATATGTCAATCATACTGAAAAAAAACACTGCAAGTATATCTTGTAGTAAGAGAAAAATATTTAAAACATAATACAGTGAACATAAAAATGACATGACACAACAGTTTACGCTCCGCCATCTTTCCACAAAAACGCCGGCAAATCCACCGTACGCTCTCACGAAGTAATCCAATGAGCGAATTGCGATATCATAATGACAGCTGCAAGTATATAATTTTTGTAGTATGGAAATGACATAGTTGAGCATCTTACTATAATCTTGACACAAGAAATGCACATGACACGCAAAATTTACGCTACGTCATGTTGAGATAGCACTTGGAATGAGCCATGCTATGTTACGACTTCTACGACTATTTACATGTTTATATATAGCACGACACTGACCAGATCCTTATACTTAAACACAATGCACACTAAGAAATGAACACGATATATTTTAAACCAGATTTGCTCTAATTGATTACTTGATTTTTCACTTACAAGAACGCTGTAACGCACAAGCTAAAGACGCACGAGAGAGTGACGCTCAACAAAGCGTCCCCGCGCGGTGTTGCCAATTCCAAAGGCTTCAAACTCGAAAATGTCGACCGTTATTTTATATCTCATGCATTTACACAAAAACTTCAAGGATTACTAATTATGAGTAGAAAATTATTAATTATGATTTAGAGTAAGATTTTTAATATCAATAATTATGCTATTTAAGTGCGAATGAGAAATTTTATAATTTTACACTTTGTAGCTAATGCTACATTTAAGTGACCAACCCATCCGCAGTCATTGCGCTGACAGTAATTATTTATAAATCGTGTCAGTAAACTTTTGAAGGTTGAAAAGTGTGATTGCGCTGAAGCGTTTCTACTCACTTATATTCTGATTCGGTGAGTTCGCCAATTGTAGTTTTTTACTTCTTTTATTCGTAAGTAACCAATGTTTCTAGGAGATATTCTGCAGAATGTGCAGCAGTTGCGTAACTAGTTTGAAGATTTGTAGTCTTTATATAAGTAAATACACATGCCGGTGAATTGCCTAACATTCTGAGGACCACAAAATTATTATTTATTATTATTATTTCACCGGTTACTTACGCAATACAAATGAGGTTTCTTGATGGTTATTTTAATTACTGTAAAATATTTTAACAAGATTTGAATGAAATATTATCGCGTAAAGGGCCTGTTAGAAAAACACGCAACTAACTCATTATTGTCAGTCGTAGTAGTTTGAGTTACATCGAAACAGCGCGTTATCGTAAGAAAATGAATTTTAGAGATATCATATTTTCCATGCTTTCTCTATAGTTTTACTTTGCTACGAGAAGATTAACTGTGCATAATAGTTTGATTTTAAAAAAGGTAATTTTTGACGTCTGGTACTCAAGAAGCTCTTGTAAGTAACAACTTATATGTCAATAACACAGTATCAATTTTTTGAAATAAATGCAAATATTTTCAAATTTTGTTGTGCTTCACACAACGACGAGAGAAAGCTGAGAACTTTTGAAGGATTCGTCCGGATTCGCGAGAAAGACAAAGTTGTACAGTGCACGAAAAGCCCGAGTAATCTAAGAGTTGAGATTCTATCATTATCAGTGCTTTGCAGGTCTCTCTTCGTTTAAGTTGTTTTTATTTTCCAGAACATTGTGGTGAAGCTCATAGAACTCAAATGATTGATATTGCTGGAAAAAGATTCGAAATTTTGAGTATTACGTAAATTAATTTTGAGACTAATTTAGACAAGCACAATAATTTAACCGAGTGCACGGATGTTAAAAACATTATTTAGAAAAAATATGTTTTCTACAGAAGTTTACAATATGGTATTACCAAACAACGTTATAATGAGAAAGAATATCAATAACATGGATGCAAAATAGCTATTTATTGTTTCAGCAGCTAGGTTATGTAGTGAAATTATTTCACTACGTGTTTTGTACCTTGCGGGTAGTGCTGTACGGTACGTAGCGCTCCATACTGCGACCGCTTAAGCCATTCGGAAGCCAAAGTTAACGTTTGCACGACTGTTGCGTTAGGACCTTCATGCAGTGCACTTGACTACGAGGAGGCTAAATTATGCTTCTTGCCTGATGCTTGTGTGAGTCTCTATCATGGTACCATGGTCTCTATACCGTGCTTAGGTAATCCTGCGCCCTCTTTCACCATTGCATTTTAGTTGTTTTTGCGGGGTGTTTATTCAGCGGAAGAGCTACGATCTCGTGTAGAGAGACGGCTCTCGCAAGACACGTCCCTAGATTATGCGTGTTATGTCTATTATACTTGCTATGTTTTAAATACATTGTTACTTGTCCATCCCGCACCTTACCCTAATGTCTGGGCCTAGCTATTTAGCCTGTATAGCTAACCCTTGTCTGGTCGACATCCTGACGGATCGGCGTACTAGTGGCGAGACAATTAGCAGGCTAGTTTCACTACACGTATATTACTTCAAAACTCAACTGAATTCAATACTTGAAAACTTTCAATAATTGCCAATCATTTACTTCTAGGTACCTGGTAGCCTTATAAATTATCCAATGATATTAAAATAACAACTATTGATATTTGAATAACTTCTAAGGTTTTTACTGAAATGAACTATTCTTTATGAACAGGTTTTGAAATTTTTCATAACCCAATAGATACTTGGAAAACGTGAACTATTTTAACGTTTGATCAAAAAATTTGGAACTTTTTTCTAATTTAAGCCCTGCGATTCTGAAATTACACCCTGGTTACAATTCAATATAAACCAAATTAACTATGTTACACAAGCGCAAAATAATAGAAAAAGGTGATACCGGCCACTGATGATTAGAGAGCTTGACTAACGTGAAATTATGAAGAATCAAACTCACCGTAAAACAGGGGTTCTGACGGGTTGAAAATGTACAGACGAAACTAGAATTAAGCGGAATTTCATTGGTTGATTTACCTAGTCTGGAACAGAAAAAAACACGAAATAAATTATGAATTTGTAATATAGCGAGTAGTGTAAGTTCTAGTTAGAGAGACCAAAAGTTGGCAACGCTCGAGAGAGCAACACTCGCAAGTCAGTCTTCTAGTGGTCTCGGGTTCAACAACAAGTAAATGTTGGCCGAGTGTGTATATAATTACCTACTGTGGTTGGTATCTAACTTCTTAATTTCTAAACTAATGTACTTAATCTTACTCGACTCTTTTACTATATATTCCCACCTATCTCCGCTCTACTCTTACTAGCCACAGGCCTAAGAATTGAGTATTTAAGTTAAGGTATCCAAGAGGTGAGTGAACTATTTACCTAAATTGATGTGTCATTACATTGTCTATTTTGGTCAGCACTGTGACTGTGTTGTGTCTATGTGGAACCTATACTGTGCTCTAGTGTAGGGCTATCCACTCTACAATACTGGCGACGAGATGTTTGTAGAACTGCTGGGAGTGACTAGTGAGGGAACATAGAATTAGCCTAGTGAATTTTTTTTGTGTTATTGTTGTTGTTCTGCTCACTGGTGTTGCTAGACTGGCTAGACTAGTGAAGAAACTCAGAATTGAACAAGTGATTGTACTATTTGTGCTGTGAAATTTTTTTTTACTTTTCAGTGTGTTTGACTTACAAAAAAATTCAATATGCCATTGATAGGTTAAGTGGGAGAATTTAATCCTTTAGAGGAAGAATTTGGAGACTATTAAACTAGATTACACTGCTATTTTGTAATAAACAAAATAGGGGGAAAAGAAAAAGCCCTAACACTAATTTCACTAGTGGGTCCTAAAATTGCTGGGCTCATTAGAGACCTCGTGTCTCCGAAAAAAGTCCTTGATGCTACTTATGACGAGATTGTGGAAGCGTTGAGACGGCATTTTAAGCCAACAAGAAATCAGATCTTTGAGAGGTTTAGGTTCCATAAGCGGAACCAGAGACAAGGGGAAAGCATTGCTGATTTTGTGGCTAGCTTGAAAGCCCTTTCTCATACCTGTAATTTCAAACAGGAAGTGCTAAAAGAAACCCTACTGGACAGACTCATTTTGGGTGTGTCCAGTAATGAAATTCAAAATTGCTTGCTGAATGAAGCTGGCCTGACATGGCAAAAGGCCATGGATCTAGCTACTGCTAAAGAAACCACACTGAGAGAAACAGTGGGGTTGAGGCAATCAAATTCAATTCTAAATGTAGGCCAGAGCAGAGTTCAGCAAACTGCGTACAAGCCTCAGGGCAAGACTCAGGCCCAAGCTAGCCCCAAATCAGCATGCAGCGGCTGTGGTAATCTGCACTGGCGTAGAGATTGCCCCTACAAAGACAGTGTTTGTCATGGTTGTGGCCAAAAAGGTCATCTAAAAAAATGCTGTTTCAAACTAACAAAAGGGCAGAAATCTGATAAAGGCAACAAAAATAATTTTGTGCATGCTATGCATGAAAAAAGGGGGAGGGAACACCACCCTAACCCTAATGGAACTAGCAATGGAACCAGTGCAGACTACCCAGCCCCCAATCATGGGTGTTATGGGGAAATATTTGCTTTAGCCGAGGAAATGAAACCCCCAATCAAAATAAAATTGTTACTAAATGGTGTGCCATTAGAGATGGAGGTAGATACAGGTGCTGCCAGGTCTATCCTTTCAATAGCCACCTACTCTAAAATACCAGCTAAATCAAGACCCGAGCTGAGACCTTCTGATGTTAAGCTTAGGACTTATGGGGGAGCGGAGCTAGTAGTTTGTGGGGAGATTAGGGCTAACATCCAGCGTGAATCTAGTGGTATGGTTCCTCAGCTAGCAACTATTGTGGTTGTAGACAGGGAGGAGCCAGCCTTGCTGGGTAGGGACCTGATTGATTTCCTTGGGCTAACTATAGTATCAAATAATGTCAACAAATTGATCACTTGCCCTGAAGAGTTAGCAAATAAATTCCCCGACCTTTTTCAACCAGGTCTAGGTTGCTTTAAGGGAAGGAATTTCAAAATAAAAGTGGATCCAGCCGTACCACCAAAGTTTTGTAAGGCCAGGAACGTGCCTTACACACTTAGACCTAAGGTGGAGGCAGAACTTGATAGACTGGTGCAGGAAGGTATCCTCACCCCTGTACAGTACTATAAGTGGGCCGCGGCGATTGTTCCTATGCTCAAGGCTGATCAAAGCATCCGCATCTGTGGCGACTACAAACTAACCGTCAACAGAGCCACTAGGCTTGATACCTACCCCATACCCAGAGTGGAAGATTTATTTAGCGGGTTAGCCGGAGGAGTTATATACTCCAAGCTAGACATGTCTCAAGCGTACGCCCAACATCCGTTGGATGATGAATCCAAGGAGCTCACCGTGATCAACACCCATTGAGGTCTGTTTGCTTATAATAGGCTAAGCTTCGGCATAGCCTCAGCACCATGGAAGGACTATTGCAGGGCCCGCCAGGAGTGTTCTGCTACCTGGATGACGTCCTGGTGAGTGCCACTAATGAGCAGGAGCACAACAAGCGTCTCCATCAAGTCTTGTCTAAACTACAGGAGGCAGGGCTAAAACTGAAAATGGATAAATGCCAAATTGGAGTGCCGCAGGTATCCTACCTTGGATACCAAATCGACAAGGATGGATTGCACCCCACAGCAGAGAAGGTAGCAGCAATCCAGAATGCACCAGCTCCTACTAATGTAACTCAACTGAGAGCCCACCTTGGGCTGTTAAATTTCTATAGGAAATTTCTAAAATCATCTGCAACTATGCTGGAGCCCCTAAATACCTCACTGAGGGATAAAACCCCTTGGAAATGGGATGCAAGTCAGGAAAGGGCATTCCAGAAGTCTAAACAAGCCCTCCTGGACTCCCAGACCCTAGTCCACTTCGACCCTCAGAAACCCATAGTGGTAGTGGCTGACCGTAGTGCGTATGGTGTGGGAGCGGTGCTGTGTCACCTTTTTGATGGAATTGAACGCCCCGCCTATTTTGCCTCCCGAACTCTAACAGCAACAGAACGCAACTACTCCCAGACTGAGAAAGAAGCTCTGGCTATGGTGTTTGCTCTCAGAAAATTCCATTGCTACTTGTGGGGACAGGACTTCACTGTGGTTACTGACAACAAACCTTTATTAGGACTATTTGATCCGGGTAGAAGCATTCCTCCGATGGCATCCGGGCGCATTCAAAGGTGGGCTCTACTGCTGCAATCCTACAAGTTCACCTTGCGTCACCGGTCTGGCGTGCTGTTGGGCACGGCTGATGCTCTCAGTCGACTACCCTTGACAACTCCCAAGGAAGCCACACCTATTCCTGCGGAATGGACGTCCTTAGTAAACTTCCTCGAGTCAGCTCCAGTCACCAGCACCCACATTCGCGCCGGCACCCTAGGGACCCAGTACTTTCAAAGGTGTACAAATACTGCCAAGTAGGCTGGCCTTCGACGGTAATTGGTGACCCTGATCTCGCTCCGTATACTAGGAGGCGAGACGAATTGTCCACACAAAATGGCTGTGTGCTCTGGGGAGCAAGAATAATTGTGCCTCAAGCCCTCAGACAAGCTATTGTGGATGAACTTCACTCTGGCCATGCAGGATCATCCAGGATGAAGGAATTAGCCCGCAGCTACGTGTGGTAGCCGCTTCTGGATAAAGATCTAGAAGAAACGACTAAGTCATGCAGCGAGTGCCTGAGCACTCGAGCCGCACCGACAAAAGCAGAACTCCATTCGTGGGAATGGCCGGCGAAGCCTTGGCATCGCATACACATTGACTACGCGGGCCCAATGGATGGAAGATGCTATCTAGTGATCGCGGACGCACACTTTAAGTGGGTTGAAATTTTTCCCACATCTACTACAACCTCTAGCGAAACGATCTCGTGCCTGAAACACACTTTTGCGACATTTGGATTTCCAGTAACAATTGTTTCGGACAACGCAACGTGTTTCACATCGGCTGAATTCCAAGAATTTGTGAAGGCATATGGTATGCGACATATTACGAGCGCACCAAACCATCCTTCAACTAATGGACTGGCAGAGCGCATGGTACAAACTTTGAAGAAGAACATACGAAAGTCAACGGAACCCCTACGCCTAGCACTAGACAGGTTCCTGTTCAAATATCGGCTAACACCCCACACGACAACAGGTGTTACGCCCGCCGAACTGATGTTAGGCAGGAAAGTTCGCTCTCGTCTTGATATACTTTGGCCGTCAGAAGCAATCGCGTCCAAAGTTGCTCAACGCCAGGACGCTCAGAAAAGATACCACCCAGGGTCTCGCGCGGTTGACATTCCGCCGGAGTCACCTGTGATGGTCCGTCAATACACGCCGGGTTCCCCAAAATGGACCCCTGCTACCACCATTGAGAAAACAGGCCCGGTATCCTACAAGTGCCAACTGAAGGGGGGAGAGGTCGTTCGTCGACACCAGGACCAAGTTATTACCTGCTCGAACACCATCCCCGAACCCTTGGAACAACCTACGGAGGAAACCGTTGTGTTTCCACAACCTGCTCAAAATTCATAACCACCACCTCCGACCAATGAACCTGGCTCCGAAACACCTGATTACCCGATTCCCACCCAGGAGGCTAGGATGCACGAGCCTCCAAGTGCTAGCATCTCACGCAGGTCTACCCGGGCTCGGAAGCCTGTGGTGAGAATGGACCTTTAGGATTGACTATATTAAATAAGGGGACTTGGGATACAAGGGGGGTTTCTAATTAAGGAGGGAGGGGTGTAATATAGCGAGTAGTGTAAGTTCTAGTTAGAGAGATCTAAAGTTGGCAACGCTCGTGAGAGCAACACTCGCATCCAGTTTCCGATTGGTGCTAGCCAGCTAAACAGTTCATGCTGATAGATTATCCCGGACGGCTAAGTACTACCTCTAAGTTATTCTCTAACTACCTACTACTAATTCTATTCTACTCTTTTCTATATATTTCAAGCTATCTCCGCCCTACTCTCACTGGTCACATGTCTGGTATTTGAGTATCTAAGTTGTAGGGTATCTAAGAGGTGAGTGAATTATTTACTTGTGATGTGTCATTGCATTGTCTATTTATGTCAGCACTATTACTGTGTTGTGTCTATGTGAAACCTATACTGTGGCTATAGTGTAGGATTTCTAAGTCTACCATAGTATCTTAAAATTTAGACCACGATTTGATATCTACACGTGGGGACCGTAATACTTATACCGGTTAATTTTGAAACAAACGGTTGGGGAACAAGCACGTAAAAAATGCATTCCCTCCATTGCGTTAGTCTGATTTTAACAATGCATTTTATTACAAGTGGTAAAAAAAAAACATCGTGCATGTGATGCATTGTTAAGAATACTCTAGTTAGTGCACTCCTATATTGAAATTTGAGCTTACGAACATAGAAACGCGTGAAATGAGGGATTATGGTTGAAAGGAATACCGGTAGATCCAAATTAATCTGCGTCTTAGACTATGAGGTTGACATTAGAGGCAATTTTACATTGTTTCGTATCAACTAGTAAGCTAAATAACTGGCTCGGATAAAATGAAATATTTTACAACAACACAAAAATTAAATTTCATATGCTACTAGCTGTCGATACCGCCGTGCAGTCGACGTAAGGGTTCGTGGAAAAGGGGCTGTTTTCTGTGCAGCTACCATTTTCCGGGGCGCTAGCTTTTCCGTGCAGCTGCTCTTCCTGACGTTTGTGTGGGTACCGCCTACGCCGTAATCAGTTCGTTAGAGCAGCAGAAAGGAATTTCCGTTAGTGCTGAACTGCAGCGGTACCGTTAGGGTGGGATTTGTGTGAGTACCGCCTGCGCCGTAATTAGTCCGCTAGAGCAACAGAAAGGAATTTCTGTTAGTGCTGTACTGCGGCTGTACCGTTAGGGTGAGATTTGTGTAGGTTCCGTCTGCGCTCTTATTAGTCTGCTAGAAAAATGGAAATAATTTCTGTCTGTACTGAACTACGGAGGTACCGTTAGGGTGAGGTTTGTGTGGGTACCGCCTGCGCCGTTATTAGTTCGCTAGAGCAACAGAAATAATTTTTGTCTGTGCTGAACTACGGCGGTACCGTTAAGAAGACGAGCAACTGTCTGCGCCATAATGAGTCCGCTATGGCTCTTAAGTGTAATTCCCTGCTTCGCAGAACTACGACAGCGCCTTCCTCTGCGCCAAACTATGTAGAATATTTTCTCCACTCAAGGTCGTTCCTTAAGCCCCTTTTAAGTCAGATATCATACGAGTCTAATGCCTTTATCAAAAGGAGAGTCCCTTTCAAATACACAGATACATTGCAGCAAAGACAATGATTTATTTACTTTTTGCCCAAATAACGCGATTAAACATGAGTTACTGCATAATACGGTACAACACGCAAAATTACATGTAAAATATTTATGCTATTCAGCTAGGTAATCAGACTAATGCTGGAATTTCGAAATACAATACAAATGACTTTTAAGGGCTAACTAAAGTAAATGCACAGGCGCACCATTGGCGCAGAAAAACAGACCCAGGCGGGGTACAAGGAGCTGAACACTTGAAATAAAATGAACATTATGAGCTTTGAGCTCAAACTTGAGCTCTGATTATTGGTCGTTTAGTACTGGCGCTTCAAGGCTGTGAGGTGGCGCTTTTAAGCTTGTGCGGTGGTGTGTGTTCATACCACCACACATATTACTATAAGCATAATAAGCATATTACTGCAGTATGAATGGATGATCACACAACGAATTTATTGTTTTTTTACATGGATGCTTTATAATTTCATTATAGAAAAAAAATCACATTATCATTGTAATATGGTGCAGAATGTCTGCAGTTGATAAACACACACATAGGTACTGTAAGCTCTCTTTCTGGCCTACGATGTTATAGGGGAATAAACTTCCCTTTACCACGGTTCAATAAATTGATACTTGCTCGTTGCGTGCTCTCATGACTTATTTCAGGGAACATGAACAAATATCACAGTCCTTTTAACGGTAGCATAGTAATAGCAAGCAAATAAAAACAATGACATTGGCAAGTTTCAAAATATTGAGGAATTGCGAGGTGTCTGGAAAGATAAAGAATAAAACTCAATAAGACGGTAACAAGAAATGAATGAATATGCATATGTCATCAATATATGTCTCAGTATAATCAAATCCAATGTACTTAGAAATAAATAAAGACAATTCAACAGTGAAATACACGCTGGCCGATTGTCACGCATCTGGCGCCTAGAAAATCTGCCTAGCATTAGCACGCTGGGATAATTCTTTCAACTATTTTTTAAGAAGCATGGACGGCGCCAACACCAGCCCCTAAATTTGGGTTTCGATCAACCTCAAATTTAACCTTAAGATTACATCGTAACTCTACTGTACACATACAGTTACAAAACTTCGACAGAACGCAACAAAATTAATTTAGAAATTGGGCGCTCAATGAGAGTTGAACCCACAGTACACAAGGAGGAATCTTTATTAAAAGAAATTTTTATTTCCGCCTTTCTAACGTTAGAATTATTGTCGGGAAAAACCCTAGTTATTCGACCCAACGGCCACTGATTACGAGGCAGTTGGTAGTCTCCTACAAGGACGAGGTCTCCCTTATGATGAGATGCTCTTTGCGTGCACCACTTCTGGCGCTCAGGCAGCCAGACTAAGTACTGCTTCTTCCACCTCTCATCAATCCATCACCGTCGAGGAATGGGGTGAGTTTACGCAAAGGTTCTTTTCTTGCGAGAGTTCGATTTTTCTTTAGGCTTTCTAAAATTGATGGATACAATTTTTCTTGGACATATTTCAAAATAGCGATTTCAGCTTTTTTCAGTTCACTAACAGTTATTTTCGGAGTTGTTACCGCCATGTGCTGCATGAATTTCTTGAGAAGCAGGAATGTAGCGACGCGAATTTTCAGTTTGTACCAATTTGACGTCGATTCCATTAATTTATCCAACGGAGTTTCGCCGGAATTGATGCTGGTGGCCAATGCCTTCGCTTCCGGCTGCAGCTCGGCGTCGCCTGGAGGTAAGGTTTGGTCATAGTTCTGTTCTGGTGCGGACAAGGTCAAGTCGTAGAGGAATCGAAAGCCTTTGTTCCACAGGGAGGAATTCATGAGTGCGGCAGTATCCGCACCTCTGCTGATTATATCAGCGGGATTTTCTTTTGTATTAATATAGCACCAATCTTGTGCTGAAGAAAAGTTTCTAATAAAGGAAACTTTGTTGCTCACGAACTCATGAAGCGGCTCGTTTCGCTTTTGATGTACCGCAAAACTGTAACGCTATCAGACCAAAAACGTACTGAGCTTATTTCACTGCACAATTCGCGCTTTATTTTTTCCGACACTTCCACCGCCAACTTAGCACTGCACAGCTCTATCCTAGGGACAGTCTTCAGGGTTGAATTGTTGATTGGAGTTATGCGGGCTTTAGCGAACAACAATGAAGTTTCTGCCGTGCCGTTTCCAAACAACCTTGCGTAAGCGACCGCGCCGTAAGCAGTTTCGCTGCCATCGCAAAAAATGTGTAGCTCCATAGGCAGCGTCGTATTAACTGTCGTGATGCACCGCGGTACTTCAAAGTTAGGCAGTAAGTTGGCCCTTTCTTCCACTTTACCCAACGAGCGAGCAAGTCGTCGGGTAGGTTGTCGTCCCAAGAAAGTTTACGCTTGCAGGTTTCTTGAAATATCCTTTTCGCTGGAATAAACAAGGGTGTAGCGAGACCAAGGGGATCGTAAACTGAAGCCATCGTTTTCAACATATCTCTTCTAGTTTTCACAACCGCGTTTATAGTAACGGCGAATCCAAGCGTGTCCCTTTCTGTGTTCCAGACAACACCAAGGGCTCTTTCCTCTGGCATGAGAGTTCTGTTGTCCAGAGTTTTGAATTTTGGAGACAAGTCCTCTGATGAAAGGGTTTCAATGAAGATCTTTGAGTTGCTTGCAAACGATGTTAAATTGAATCATCCGGTTCCCGCAATGGCTTTAATTTCCGTTTTCAACGAGATTGCTTCGTCGATGGTTTTGGTACTTTTCAAAAGATCATCTATGTAGACATTTTGAAGAATTGCTTTTCATGCTGCAGAGCTGTGAGTTGTATCGTCGCGAGCAGTTTGCTGGAACGCGTAGTTAGCAACGCTAGGCGAACTTTTTGCGCCGAATACGTGTACGGTTAGTCTGTATTCTACAATCTTCGTTTTGTCGTCTGGATCGAACCAGAACAATCTCATGAAGTCTGCGTGTTTCGTTGGCACCTTCACTTGATAATACATTTTCTCTACGTCAGCAGTAAAGGCGTGCGGAAACTTTCGAAATTTCATCATGACTCCGATTAGGTTGTTAGAGAGGTCCAGTCCTTGAATCAGCTCATCGTTTAGGGATACACCCGAACACTTGAGCGAACAATCGAAAACGATTCTGATTTTCTTTTTCTGTCTATGATACACGCCGTGATGCGACAATTAAGTACCATGTTTTCCCTTGCTCGCGGGCCAATTCTTCGTCAGGAACCTTTTCTATGAAGCCTTTAACGATCATCATGTTCATGAACTTGAAATAGTCTTCTGAAAGTTTCTCGTCTCTTTCGAGTCTCCTTTTCGTGGCCGAAAATTTGTTGTATACCTGATGACGATTGAGTGGGAAGTTAGGATTTTCCTCTCTGAAGGGCAAGTCGATTTCATAGTGGCCGGAATCGAGTTTTCTAATGCTGGACCACACTATCTTGGTCCATTTAAGATCTTCGTTTGATGGGGAAACTTCTGTCGAGTCGTCTGCGAAATCACGTTTGAAATAAGATTCAATTTCCTCTTCCAAATCGTGAACTTCCTTTAACTTGACTCTGTGACAAAATACTGATGGCATTTCCTTGTCTACAGGTCCGTTGAGAGCCCATCCTAAGTGATGAAGTATCGCGAATGGCTCGTCTGTGTTTCCATCAACGACAGCCAAAGGTTTTAAAAGCTTGGGAATATTCATTCCTATCAAGAGGTCGACGTTTGCATCAACGAAGTTAAACGGCACTTCACGGAGGTAAGTGAATTTCTCTATGTCATCGTAAGAAGGTACATCATCCTTTGAGAATGGCCACTCTGAGTTAGGTTTTGTGTATACCACAGGAAGTATTACGCTGTTGTTGCCATCCAAATCAGTTAACTGAAGATTATTCACAACCATAGTGTTTATGTCTTTATTTTTTTGATCCATGGTGGTCAATTTCACATTAGCAGTTTTGGCTCCAAGGCCGAGATGAGGCAACAGACTTTCGTTCGCCCAAAAATCTGACGAACATGTATCAAGAGCGACGTTGATGATCATTTCTCCTTGCTTAGTTTTAAGTTTAACTGGTAGTATTGGGCAGAAGATCTTACTTTTGGTTGTGCCAGCCCCAGTCTCTTCAGCAATGGTACTCTTAGATGAACAGGTGCGAACTGGCTCATCACTCTTGTCGTCGGCAGTCGAATCCTTCACTGGAAAGGTTTTCCTGGATGGGTCATGCAGAACTGTGGGGTGCCTTTTACCGCAAATAGAATAAATCGATCTATTACGACAATTTTTAGAAAGATGGTTTTTTCGTAAACAACCATAGCATAGACCAGCTTTCTTCACTAGATCCGATTTTTGAGCAAGAGTCTTCTTCTTGAAGAAAATACAATCTTCAATTTTGTGGTTGGTTTTCTTGCAACACTCACATGGAATAAGGTTTTCGTCGTGGCTAGAATCCTTTTCGTCCGCCGAGTTAAGCGAATTTTGGGTGGATGCAAGCATTACCCTTTTAACTTCCGTTTTCTTTTTCACAGGTGGCTCATCGGCGATATTTCCGAAGAGCGGCTGGCGTAAAACCGCAGCTTCTTCGGAGACGAAGTCTACTAGGTTTTTGAACCTTACAACTCCCGCGCTGCTGAGTATGCTGTGGGTTCGTCGTCTCCATCTCTCCCTCAACCTATAAGGAAGTTTCTTCACAATTGACATTATCTCACTTGGACTCTGTAATTGATTACAGTGAGACATGTTTTTGATGTAATGGTGACAGTTTAGCAGAAAAATAGATAGGTCTTCAATTGCTGCCGAATCTTCATTTTTAATAACAGGCCAATTGTTCAGTTGTGAAATATAAGCATTCGACACTTTAAACTCGTTTCCATATTCCTTTCGAAGAAGATCCTTCGCTTTTCTGTAAGCCGTGCTAGCTTCGTAGTGGCTACACGTTTGGACGAGTTTCCGAGCCTTACCAGACGTATACTGTTCAAGATAGATAATACGGTCGGAATCGCTCTGGCATTTAGACTCAATAGCGCGTTCGAAGCTTTTGATGAAGCTGTTGAACTTCGTTAGATCGCTGCCATCGAAACTCTGAAGATCTGTTTTAGGAAGCAGGGATCTTTCTTGACTTTGCACCAAGTTTGAAGAAATCTCGTTTTGACGAGAAAGAATGTCGAGAAGTGAAGGTTTTGAAGGGTTGCAACCAATCTCTTCACGAGCAATGCTTGGACAGCTCTTCGGCAAGCTCGTGGGTGTGCCCTCACTGGCCGATTCGTCAGAAACTGAATCTTTACCAGGATCAGACACACCCAGCTTGCTGAGCTCGCGTTCAAGTACTTCCACTTCTATTTCAGTTTCTTGCTGCTCTGCTTCTTTCTTCATTTGTTCCAGTCTGAGCAGCTTTTCTTCGAATTCTAACTTCTGCTTGCTGAGCTCGCGTTTCAGTTTCATTTCTTGTTCCGCTATTTCCTTTGATCTCTTCAATGCCAACTTTTGAGCAGCAAACTTGGCCTTTTGTTGTGCCAACCGAAATTCAGCAGCAGACGATCTTGATGAGCACCTAGTAGACGCAGCGCGAACCAGACCTACATCGGGAGGTTTATTAGTGAGATCCTCTACTTTAGAGCGAAAATGATCAATAGATCCTTTGTGGGACTGCAGACACTGTTCGAGCTCTTCAGTATCACAGGCTGCGTGTAACGCTTCTAATCTTACGAGGTATTCCGTGTAATGTTCGCGAATCAGCGCTCTGTTGGTCGATGCGTCAGGCAGAAGCTCCTCAATTTCGTTCTGCTTTCTAGTTAGGGATCCCAACTTTGCGGCTGGTTTCCTGGTTTGGCTGGCCTCTTCGCTAGGTTCCTCGCCAGGCTCCTCGGCGTCCATGGTAGACCGAGGTGGAGGCGTGCGATGCATAGTTTACGAAAGGCTTCACACTTTACACGTCAATAAATTAATCACTGGACCACGCATCTTGCACTTATTTTGAAACTAATGTAGGCTCTCTTTCTGGCCTACGATGTTATAGGGGAATAAACTTCCCTTTACCACGGTTCAATAAATTGATACTAGCTCGTTGCGTGCTCTCATGATTTATTTCAGGGAACATGAACAAATATCACAGTCCTTTTAACGGTAGCACAGTAATAGCAAGCAAATAAAAACAATGACATTGGCAAGTTTCAAAATATTTAGGAATTGCGAGGTGTCTGGAAAGAGAAAGAATAAAACTAAATAAGACGGTAACAAGAAATGAATGAATATGCATATGTCATCAATATATGTCTCAGTATAATCAAATCCAATGTTCTTAGAAATAAACAAAGACAATTCAACAGTGAACTACACGCTGGCCGATTGTCACGCATCTGGCGCCTAGAAAATCTACCTAGCTTTAGCACGCTGGGATAATTCTTTCAACTATTTTTTAAGAAGCATGGACGGCGCCAACAGGTACCATGACGGTCTAGTTTGATGCTTGCACAGAAACGGAGAGGAATGACATAAAATGCAACCTTCGCCCGGTTTATCTACTCTAGTGCACACAGGTGTACGTGCACATGTGCACACCCATATGCGCACATACACCTATATACGTTCACACATATACAAGCAAGCATGTTTGTAAGGCACAA
The DNA here is from genome assembly GCA_030386875.1 of Morinoia aosen. Classification (NCBI taxonomy): domain Eukaryota; kingdom Metazoa; phylum Arthropoda; class Malacostraca; order Amphipoda; family Talitridae; genus Morinoia; species Morinoia aosen. The sequence continues at coordinate 2,811,211 of CM059556.1, read as the reverse complement.
GATCGTACACAAGTAAGGCGATCAAATCATAATACCTACGCATTCTTCAAAACTGTTGTGTGATGTCTTGAATTATAAAACAATGAGCGAGGGAGATTGTTCAGTAATGGAGATACCAGGCAAATGAGAATTCGTCAATACTTATTCAGTATGTTCTGTAACTAAGAATTATTTTTGAGACACAAGATGACGAGTTATTTTGGCTTCAAATTCTCTCGGTCTTTGAGGGATTTTAATACTCAAGGTAAGTTTGTTCCACAGTAAGGTGCCTGATATGGACAGAGTCTTCTGCCCTAAGTGAGATGAACGATAGTTGACTAAGACATTATTGTTTTCTGTTCGGTTTTTGATTGGTTACAGTGGGTGGATGGAAACGCACTATCTCAGCATTGCTCTGAGGAAGATATAACGAGGAGAATACGTATTGGGCCTTCTGCATGAGGAGCCTTTCTTGGATAGGAATCCAGCCGAGTTTATTGAGGAGAGGGGTTACGGGATCACTTCTTTTGAAATTACCGTTGCATACTACCTTGGCTGCAAAATTCATGCACTTTTGTAAGTCCCTTTGAAGGTATTGAGGTAAGTCTCCCCATACTAGGCTGCAGTAGTCAATGCGCGATAACACAAGGGATTGAATGGCTAATAATCTGGATTTTAAGTCTAGCATACCTTTTATACGATGAAAAAACATTAAAGTTCCGTAGATTTTGTTGCAAGTAGTCTCAACGTAAAATCTGAAAGACATATTTCTATCGAACCAGATACCTAGATTTTTAACTTTTTCTGAAGCATTAATTTTATCATTTACAACTGCAAGAGAAAGATCTTAAGTTTTTTAATTGCATCTTTGAATCCAAAAATAATGCATTGTGTTTTATTAGCATTTAATTTGAGACCATTTCGGTCGTACCATGATTTCACGCTAGTCAGTAAAGTTTCGGCTTTAATTTGCGCCTGTGGTATTTCCGATACAGAACTTGTTATTGCAATTTGAACATCAATTGCATACATTGAGATCCGTGCGTTATAAGGAATTGGAGGGAAATCATTAATGAAAATAGAAAACAGTAGCGGACCAAGAATGGATCCATGGGGAACACCAAAATTGTTTTGAATGAATGGGGACAATTGGTTTTCTATGCGGACAGCATGAGATCGATTTGACGAGTAACTTTCAAACCATTGCGTGTCGATTCCCAAGTTCAGTATTTTACGTAGAAGTCTATCATGTTCGACGCTATCGAACGCCTTAGAGAGATCGAGTAGCAGCTAGATTGTTACATTCTTTTGATCGATGTCACTGTTTATTTTTTAAGAGATATTGAGCAGAGTGTCTTGAGTGCTAGTATTTCTTCTCTAGGCGTATTGATTTTGGTGAAGTAGATTTGACTCGTCCAGGTTTAATGACAGTTGATTTATCACCACTTTCTTCAATAGTTTGGACATGACAGGCAAAAGACTGATGGGCCGGTAGTAACAAGAGCATTGAAGGAGGGTGTTAGACCAGAGAGGCCTCGCTCCATCTTGGATTTTATGGAGTACGGCAACGATTGTAAGTATGAGGTGTGAGGTAAAGAAACACAATAGTTAAACTAGGAACTACTGTATTGTACGTCCGTCGGGCACGGCGACAAGAAGAAGAAGAAGGAAGAGCTCGGTCGCTCTCCACAGGCAGTTTACACATGAACATAGAAAACGGAACGGAAGTAATTTAATGGGTGACTGCGACAACCTATATATATGCATCTATGTATATATACTGAAGTTGGATCTCAATACACCCTCTCCAACTGAAGTATTCCATTCCACTACGCACAAGCTCACATAGTTATCAATTAGAGCTAACATTTCAACGTTCAGATCTTTCATTAAACCTTGAACAGCAGAAACACAACATACAAATCATCAGTGTAAATCAACAGATTACACTGAGCACGATACAAAAAAAATATAACGCCCCAATAATGCAAGTCTGCAAAAGCGTTAGGAGTATTGTACTCAAGAAAATTCTACCTTTTCTTGCAATTGATGTACACAAAGCTAAACTGGAGACACGTCAGACACCGTAACTTATAATTGAACACATACTTTGAACTTAAGCAATGACTGTCTTGTAACAGGCTTTGTGAACATGTCAGTCATGTTTTCCTCTGAAGGAACAAAGCTCAAAACTGCTTCATTGTTTCGAATAATTGCTCGAATGAAATGAAAACTTATGTATATATGTTTCGAGCGTTGATGATGAACAGATTTTGGCTAGATCAATAGCACCTCTATTGTCCACAAAAATTTTAACCAGTTCATAATATCCATACATATCACACAGTAGCTGTTTGAGGAAAATTCCTTCCTGCACAGCATAATTCAGGGCAACATACTCAGCTTCGTAGCTTGAAAGAGCAACAATACTTTGTTTCTTGGACTTCCAAGATATCAGTGAACTGTTGATAGATGATTTAAACACATATCCTGATATGCACTTACGGTCAGAGGATCCACCCCAGTCAGAGTCAGAGAAACCAGTAATTTGCACGGGGTTCTCGGATTTCACAAATTTCAAACTATATGAAACAGTACCTTTAAGATACTTCAAGACAAATTCAAGTGAGAATTTGTTGGACAAGTTAAATGTTGTGACAGTAATGTAACAACATAGCAAATATCAGGCCTAGTACTAGTCATCAAGTAGATCAGGCTGCCAACTATCTCACGAAACAGTTTTGGATCGCACAAATTCCTAGAATCAGAGCTTACATCAAGCTTATTGGCACTGGGATCACATGGAATAGACTTAGGCTTACAATCAGACATCATAAATTTTGACAAAATTTTCTCAACATACTTAGACTGATTCATCTCAATTGAGTTTTGCTTCACAACAAATTCAATGCCCAAAAAACATGAAATTTAGCCAAGATATTTCATTTTGAATTTATTTGACAATAAACATTTGACTTTTCTCAATACAACAGCGTTAGAAGAGCCCAAAATTAAATCATCAACCCATACAATAATGATCACTTTTCCAGAATCGCTTTCTCTTACATATACACAAGTATCACGAAGCGATTCAACAAAATTTTGTTCAACAAGAAATTGATGCATGAGATTGTTCCAGTTACGGCCACTTTGCTTTAAGCCATACAAAGGTTTTTTGAGTTTGCAGACTAACTTCTCTTCATTTATGTCAAGTTCAACAAAACACTCAGGCTGTTCAACAAAAACATCACAGTTGTCTTGTCTCAACCGCGGCTTTATGGTCTTCGCTTGTGAGACAGAGTAACGGGCGGGGAACGACAAAAAAAAAGGCGTGAAACTCTTTCTTTATTTCGGTATCCGTGGCGCCGTAAAACTGCACAACAAGGACGTTTTTTAGACTGTGACAAAATGATGAATAACCACATGATAAGAGAGCTCCCAGTTAAAATATAGATGAGGAGTAACTGGTCAAAATATAAGGAACAACTAATGATGCTGGAACCAGTTTCTCAATGACAAGTAGTGGTAGTAACAGTGATAACATAGGTTGGCTAGCGCTTCAGTTACACAAACTATGTCGCGCCGAAGCTCACATATTTTAATTCACATCAGACTCATTCCATATAACTACACAAGGTGAACACTACTGCTATTTGAAACATCAAATTTTATGAGCGTCAAAATCATGAGTACTGCTTAAAATTACGAGTGTCTCCTCACTAAAATTTGTATACAACACTGAACATTCTCAATGATGACCGTCTACCACACCAGACTCGATAGTCTGGCGGCACATGTGTCGATTCATGTTAGCAGGAACTTTGGTTCCGGGCATATCAATGCGGGCAGCATTCCACACTCAGAACACACACAACACAGTGAGACATCTGTTGGAATATATGGAAAATTTTCCAGCCAAAGAACGCGTTGGCAAATACACATTTGTAATCCACACACAGGATCAAAGGAGGACAGTCTACTCACGCACACATCAATGACAACTGTCAAAGCCAAATACGTAACACAATGAGACGGCTATTGGAATAACTGAGAAGAAAAAAAAGTCTCTCCCGCTAAAGAACACATTGGCAGACACACATCTTGTAATGCACACATAGGATCGAAGGAGGACGGTCTACTCAAGCACATATCGATGACAACTATCAAAGCCAAGCACATAACACAGTGAGACGGCTATTGGAATAACTGAGAAGAAAAAGTAATTTCTTAACTATCAAGCATGTGTGCTGTGGTCAAGAGTTTACACCCCTAGTGGAACAATTGACGCTTTGCACAAATACTCACAAACGATGGGGGACGGTATCCTCACTCTGCATGTGATCTTTCTACTTCAGTCTACATAAATGAACTGAACTATTTGTTTTCTTTGCAATACCTGTTGGGGGCACAATTTGAGAGGTTAGGTCTCTGATACAGAAGCAACACCAGGAGGAGAACAACAAATTATCACTCGTGCCAAAAATCTCACAGGCACACACGACGGCTTATTCAGCCGCGGAATAATCAGAGCGTAAAGTTAACGAATGAAAGACACAGCCGATTAGCCATAATCACCCAAACATTTATAGTAGCCATCGTTTACCTCGGCTACTCGGATTGCTCAATTTAAATTGTAGGTGAATTATTTCCCGGGCAAAAAATAAAAAATCTGAGCTGTGCACTGTCGATGTGAATCTCTAGACACAAGCAACCTGTTCATGTTTCTATCTGCTTACATATTACATGTTCCACAGTTTAAATTTACTTGAGGCAAGATGTTGGCTGCAGCCATTTTTTCGTTACAAAAAAAACTGCGGCCTCTCCCAGAGTGCTGACTGCCTTAACTTGCACCACTTGAAATACAAATTTCCTAGCATCACAATGCGGCATACTGGCTAGGGAAAGCACTAGAGATTCACAATATCACAACGGCTAGTCTGACTCAATTTAGGTAGTTCGCCGGCTGCCAGAAGCATCACTGAATGCTCTAGGAACCGGCTGTTCACTGCTATCTAGCACAGCGATAACACATAGGAATAAAGTACACTAAATTATAGTTATAAATCCTACGGGCAGTATTTCTAACACACACAATTTGCACCAATGCCACAGAACGAGAAGAACTTGGTGAGGGAACCTTCCCACTCCACGGCTACCGGCAGACAAAGACGCCGCGCTGGGCTTCCGGGCCAGCGCGGCTGTCCGCTGCGATGTTGCCACAGATCGTGTCGGAACTCGCGTCTTGTAAGACGCGACAACAGTCTATTTTTGCATGAAGATAAGCTGTGCACACATCCATCTGCTGCACAATGTATGAATTTTGCACAGCAATATCCATCAGCATTCTAACAGAAGTTAGACGTGCTGTTGGAAAAAAAGTTTCTTTGAAGTCTACATCAGCTACTTGGGAGTATCCCTTGGCTACATAACGAGCTTTGAAAGTTTCCTGATCATTGGGGCCTGATTTAACACTATAGACCCATCTTCCCCCAATAACAGATCTATCTTTTGGCTTTTCAACAAGTTCAAACGTTTCATTATCGGCTAGTGCAGCCATCTCATTACTCATCGCCTTTTGCCACTCAACAGAATCTGAGGATGAAATTGCCTCGGAGTAAAACTTAGGGATGCTGCTCACTCTGTAGCAATAATCAACAACATGATTAGTGATATCCAACTCATCTGGGTCAACATAATCTTTTAAATAACCTGGAGGCTTCTTCTCTCTCAAAGGATATCTTTTAGTGGGCTATTCATCTAAATGAGTTTCATTTTGAATAGTTCTGGGACAGTCCTAGGTTTCAACTCAGCCTCAGCCTTGTCAGCCTTCTCACTTTGTTTTAGCTCAGCTGTTCTTCTTCTCAGCTCACTTTCTTTAGCTGTTTGGGTTACTGACGAAGTTAAAGAGATGAGCAGAATAAAGAAAGCTAACTTGCGAGAGTACAAAAACAATAGATCAAACAGTACCTTATACAAGAGATATAAAGAACATGAAAAAATTCTTCGACAGAAAATCACTGAAGCGAAACAAACTCACTTCTACCAGGCACTGATAACGGCTAAAAATAACCCGAAGCGAACTTGGGAAATCATTAGTTAGGTAGCCCCATATAAAAATTTAGATCGCATAAGTAATTTTGAAAATCCCTTGGCAACAGCCACCGATTTCAACACATTCTTTTCAAAAGTAGGGGCTCAAGTTTTCAGTGAGGTGTTTACCAAACCAGATGAAACGACAATTGAAAATTCATGCCCCACTGCACCCTCGAGGACTGATGTCAAGTGGAGACCACGCCCTGTCGACTTACCAGAGTTACGAAACATCTTATACTCACTAAAAAACACAAAGGCAGTTGGACATGATGGTATCAGTCTTCAATATATCTAAGACAGTTTCCCTGTTACAGCACCATGGATTCGTCTGATAATTAATACATCAATAGTAACCAATACGTTTCCAAACCAATGGAAACACTCCATTATTAGACCGTTGCACAAAAGTGGTGACCTAAATACAGCATCAAACTACAGGCCCATCAGTCTTTTGCCTGTCATGTCCAAACTATTGGAGAAAGTGGTGACAAATCAACTGTCATTTCACCTGGACGAGTCAAATTTACTCCACCAAATTCATTATGCCTATAAAAGAAATACTAGCACTCAAGACGCTCTGCTCAATATATCTGAAAAAATATACAGTGACATCGATCAAAAGAATGTAACTCTCTTGCTACTACTCGATCTCTCTAAGGCGTTCGATAGCGTCCAACATGAAAGACTTCTACGTAAAATACTGAACTTGGGAATAGACACGCAATGGTTTGAAAGTTACTTGTCAAATCGATCTCATGCAGTCCGCATAGAAAACAAATTGTCCCCATTCATTCAAAACAATTTTGGTGTTCCCCAAGGATCCATTCTTGGTCCGCTACTATTTTCTATTTTCATTAATGATTTCCCTCCAATGCCTTCTAACACACGGATCTCAATGTATGCAGATGATGTTCAAATTGCAATAACACGTTCTGTATCGGAAATACCACAGACGCAAATTAAAGCCGAAACTTTACTGACTAGCCTGATATCATGGTCCGACCGAAATGGTCTCAAATTAAATGCAAATAAAACACAATGCATCATTTTTGGATCCAAAGATGCAATTAAAAAACTTCAGATCTTACTCTTGCAGTTGGAAATGATAAAATCAATGCATCAGAAAAAGTTAAAAATCTAAGTATCTGGTTCGATAGAAATATGTCCTTCAAATCTCACGTTGAGACTACTTGCAACAAAATCTACGGAACTTTAATGTTTTTTCATCGTATAAAAAGTATGCTAGACGAAAAATCCAGATTATTAGCCATTCAATCCCTTGTGTTATCAGGCATTGACTACTGCAGCCTAGTATGGGGAGACTTACCTCAATACCTTCAAAGGGACTTACAAAAATGCATGAATTTTGCAGCCAAGGTGGTATGCAACGGTAATTTCAAAAGAAGTGATCACGTAACCCCTCTCCTCAATAAACTCGGCTGGATCCCTATCCAAGAAAGGCTCCTCATGCAGAAGGCCCAATACGTATTCTCCTCGTTATATCTTCCTCAGAGCAATGCTGAGATAGTGCGTTTCCATCCACCCATTGTAACCAATCAAAAACCGAACAGAAACAATAATGTCTTAGTCAACTATCGTTCATCTCACTTAGGGCAGAAGGCTCTGTCCATATCAGGCGCCTTACTGTGGAACAAACTTCCCCTGAGTATTAAAGTCCCTCAAAGACCGAGAGAATTTAAAGCCAAAATAACTCGTCATCTTGTGTCTCAATAATAATCCTTAGTTACAGAACATACTGAATGAGTACTGACGAATCTCATTTACCTGGTATCTCCATTGCTGAACAATTTCCCTCGCTCATTGTTTATAATTCAAGACATCAAACAACAGTTTTGAAGTATGCGTAGGTATTATGATTTGACCGCCTATACGTTATCATTTGCGGACATGCTTACTTGTATATGTGTGTACGTATATAGGTGTATGTGCGCATATGGGTGTGTATATGTGCACGTACAACTGTGTGCACTAAAGTAGATGAACCAGTCGAAGGTGCATTTTATGTCATTCCTCTCCGTTTCTGTGCAAGCATCAAACTAGACCGTCATGGTACCTATGTGTGTGTGTGTGTTGAGCAATTACAGACATTCTGCACCATATTACAAAGATAATGTATTTTTTCTAATATGAAATTGTAGAGCATCCATGTAAAAAAAATAATTTCGTTGTGTGATCATCCACTTATACTGCAGTAATATACTTATTCGGCTTATAGTTATATGCTTATAATAATGTGATGCCTATGTTTGTTTATCAATTGACGACAATTTGCGCCATATTTCAAAGATAATGTGATTTTTTTTTCTAATATGAAACCTTTATAGGACATTAATGTTTTCTTTCTTATTCACGTCCCACAATCGTTTTCATGTATCTGACTTAAGTAGACTGTTTTGTGCCACTATTTTAAGTACGAAATTTTATAAAATTCATTCTATAATAAAAGATATTTTCTCCGTTTCCCTCGATTGGAATTCTGGTTTATACTGACTAGTTTACGCTGATATTTGCGCACATGCTTACTTGTGTAAATGTGTACGTGTCCACGCTATGCGTATGACACTCTGTAGAATGCGTATGTATTGCCTCGATGCATAGAAATGCATTTGTGTATGCTTACGAGTTAGGTGTAAATATGTGCGTGGGTATATGTGTGCATGTGTATGTGTAAATATTTACATGTATACGTGCACATATGTGTGTACTAGACTGACAACTAGCATTTTACTAGAGATAATGGTCTTTTTTTTGTGCACTCTCAACTTGTAACATTACCTAACTCGTCATATCCTTAGTATTGTAAAGCATTCATGTAAAAACTAGACATTTGTTGTGCGATCATCCATTTATATTTAAATAAAATGCTTGTTAACTCATGACCGTTATGTTAAAATTGTTGAATCAGAAATACAAAACCTATAATCTTCTTGGTCCTCATGCTTATATGTACACATATGTATATATGTGTGTGTGTGTGTGTGTATGTGTGTGTGTGAGTGTGTGTATGGATGTATACACACATGCATACGTATGTGTACATATGTATGTATATGGATATATATTTATATATATATATATTTTTCTTTTTTTTCATGCTTCCTTAAAATGACACTTGTGAACATTGACCGAAACAAGCGATTTCATATATTATTTCCTGGCGTCAAGAATTGCGAAGTTTTATGTCATGTACATGTAAACTGTCAAAAGTGTTTTCACCCCACAATGAAAATGCATCGTCCATGAAATTGTGTTATCTCTTACAACTATCATTACATGTATTTTCAAATGTAGCTTAAGCTAGATTAGGAGTTCATTGCCCTCAATCATTTCTTTTGACTAGTGAAACGAGTTTTTCAATACTCGTGTGTGTGTATCATCTAAGTGTATTAATTTTAAGATATTTTAAAAACCAATGATGGTACTTTTGTACCATCTCTATTGGAAATAAACCGTTTTTCTTTTTCTTTTTTTTCAGCAGAGTTATCTACAGCAAGAACTCATCCTCATCCACCATATTTCCAGAAATTTTATAACAGAATGTGACACATCTGACTCTTTTTATTTGACGAGTTTCAGGGAAATAAATCAAGTAAGCTGGGCTGCATGTATCATAGCCAACAAAAATACCCTGCTCTGACCTATGGTCAAGCTTTCCTGGGTTCTGAACCATAGCAAAACACTTTGAACCATAATGTGCATATTTCTCAGGTTGGGTTTTTTATTCGTGAACATCTCAAAAGGAGTTTTGCCTGTCCTTTTGTTGAAACACCTATTTCTAATGTAAGCAGCTACTCTGACAGCATGATTCCACAATTCTTTTGGCAAATTTGCATGTAGCAACAAACGCCTAGCCATCTCAAACAATGATCTCCAAGATCTCTCAGCAGTCCCATTCTGATGGGGAGAATACGGAGCTCAAAATTCGTGTTTTATTTTATTCTCAGTAACAACAGCTTTGAAAAAGTTTGAGGAATACTTTGTGCCGTTATCCGTTTTTAAACGCTTTACAGAGCCAAATGGAGCAGAATCAGTCAAGAATTTCTTAAATGTTTCAACAGAGTCACTTTTGTTTCTCAGAAAATACTCGAAAATAAGACCTGAAAAATCATCTACAAATGACATGACAAATATAGAGTTCTCGAGAGAGGTAGGACTTATAGGTCCAGCTAGGTCAATATTGACTAGCTCTAAAGGTTTCTTTGTTTTTTTTTCATCAGGGTTTCTATTCCTATACTGACACATTTTACCCTGGACACAGATCTCAAAATGGAAATTTTGTTTGTTGGTGATTTTCATTCCTTTAGTAACACCTTCTAGGCTTAACACGTCTTTTAAATTTCAATGCCCAAGAATATTGTGCAACTCCTCTAGAGTGTGTTCACCAACAACATTAACGGAGTCTACAGAGCTCGTAGAATTTAAATAATATAGCTTACCACATTTTTTAATATTAAACTCAGTCCCATCAGAGGCAAACAACTTTGAAAATTTTTGACTGAAATTAAATGATGCACCCTGATCAATAGCAGCTTGAACAGAGAGAATATTCAGCTTAAAACTAGGAATACAAAGAACATCCTTAAAGAGAACACAGTGCTTCCTGTTTTTGGCATCAGTCAAGGTAATTCTCGCATCACCTTTACAAGAAAAAGAAAGAAAGAAAAAAAAGAAAAACATTTTATTTCCAATAAAGTATAAACATGAAATGTCGATACATTGGTTTTTAAAACACCTTAACATTAATCATCCGAAAGTGATACTAACACATTGGTATCGAACTACCCGTGTAAAAGTTGAAAAGAAAATCATTGACGGAGAAGCACAAAAAAGTAAGTTCCTTCCTTGCCTGATCTGATTTTGATAGTGCATTCAAATATAAGTAACTAAGAGAACACAATCCTCACGACGTTCATCTGAAAAACACCATCATTAGTGCGCACATGTATTGAAATAAAAGCAAAAAACGCATTCAAATACCTTAGCATAGAGATCCTTAATTGCTATTCATACATGGTTATCGTAATATCCATATTAAGTGTTGAGACAAATGATTTAGATCCTTAATTTCTATTCATACACGGTTATCGTAATACCCATGATGATTGTCGAAACAGGATTTGGAGAAAAGCACGAGTAAGAAAAAAAATGCGTTCCTCTTCCCTGCGGTAGTTATAATTTGGTAATGCATTTAAATACAAGTGACTAAGAAACCATAATTCATGTGACGCATTGCTGAAAACCCTCTTCTTAGTGGGTACCCGCATTGAAAATAAGAGCCTAAGGACATAGGAGCTAGTGATACGAGCGTGAGCGATTGATGTAGAAAACAAAATCCCTGTGACACATAGTTGAAAAACAGCTTACGAACGTTGGAACTAGTGAAATGAGGGATTAAGGTTGAAAGTAAAACGGGTAGATCCAAATCTACAACGGTGTTCATTCTAGGACTATCAGCTAATTCAATGAAATGCTTACTAGGATCAAAACTTTTATCTAACGATACAAACTTAGATTTATCAAAGATAATGTGTGCAGTAGCTCCACAATCCACCAGTAGATAATCACTGTTTACAACAGGAGCATTTTCCAAGTCTGTTGATACCCTAAAACAAAAAGAGCTTTTCACATCTTTGCTATCAGTAGCCATTGCTTTCACGGTATCTTTCTTTCGGCAAAAATTAGTATCATGAGCTGCACTTTTGCAAATGGAACACCACCGATTTTTTTTTGCACTGTACCTTTTACACTCAGATTTCTTGTGACCTCACTTACCACATAAGTAACAAGTAATTTTAGTGTCTTTCACTTTCATAACCCTTTCTTCACTTTCACTGTAGCCTTGTCGGGTCTTCTTTGTTTCCTCTTCACTCTTGAGAGACGATTTGAATTCTTGGAAATTCATTTCTGTACTGTCACATTGCGTGATGATGGTAGAAAACTCGTTGTATGCAGCTGGCAATCCTCTTATAATCATGGCGATTATCGGTCCATCGCTGATACTTTCGCCGGCTTTCTTCAGGTAGGATGCAGTTGTCTCTGCCCGCAGGAAGTAGTTGGTTACCGTCTCGCCATTTTTCATCTTCAGCGCGGCCAACTCGCAATACAGAGAAATGATTCTCGGTTTACTGCTACCGAGGTAATGATCAGGCAGAATTTTCATAGATTTTCTTCCATCTCCATAAGCGTCCCTGATTATTAACGAGAGACTTATATCATCGAGCCTTTGCACAAGCTCGGAGAACAATTGCTTATTCTTCTCAACATCCAGACTTGATTCTTCGCCCTCAAAGACGGCATCCAACGATTTCAAATCTAGGTAGGCCCGAAATTTCACTTCCCACGACTCATATCTTTCATCATTGCCATCAAATGTTAGGTTACCGGGCCCATAACCTGTTAGACTAGAGAGGCCTCGCTCCATCTTGGATTTTATGGAGTACGGCAACGATTGTAAGTATGAGGTGTGGGGTAAAAAAACACAATAGTTAAACTAGGAACTACTGCATTGTACGTCCGTCGGGCACGGCGGCAAGAAGAAGGAAGAGCTCGGTCGCTTTCCACAGGCAGTTTACACATGAACATAGATAACGGAACGGAATGAATTTAATGGGTGACTGCGACAACTTATATATGTGCATAAATATATATATACTGAAGTTGGATCTCAACAGAGGGGAATATGTTTTACATATATATACACGCATGTACATATATCCATACACATATACATAGACACGAGCGTCACATGAGCGTACAAACATGTACTTCATATTCTCATACAAGCAACCATTTTGCATATTCATATGACAAATTTGTCTTGATTGTTGTATGATGTAACGAAATATAAGATAATTAGCAATAAAATTACTGACTTTTTTTCCAGTACGCACTGCAGTTTACATTTATTGTGTAGACGCAAGATAGAAAGCAATTTTAGTTTTGAATTCTCTTGAGGCCCTCTTGCATTGACGGCTTCTTTGCGCTCCACACCGTCGCTCTATCACCGTTAAATAAGCCACACCGTCAAATAAGCTCCTCCCACAGCAATGCAAAATGACCACGCTCACGGTAAGGAGCGGCAACATTGAGCATGCTAAATATTGGCGGTGTGCACTGCCAGTCAACGGCGTTCAGTTGCACTTGAGACTATAGAGAGCATGTGTAGTCATAGTTCACATATTTTGTAGCAAGGAAGAAATTAAAACTCCTATCGAAAAAGATAAAGAATTTCCATGTTTATGGAACGGTAAGCTCACAAAGTATAGAAATAAAGTATCCAGAGAAGATCTCACTTCAGAAGAAGATCTCACTTCCCAAATTATGACATTGTAATGGTTAAGGGAACCATTTCCGCATGTTCCCCTTAGCTGCAGTCCAAAAGTCGATTCTCCCGATTTTTTTTTATTGCTTTAAATGAGTTTGAGATATGTCCCCGAATGTCTGTAAAAATATCAGGAACGTATCCCAGAGCTAACGTCCCTTCCGGGGGGGAGAGCATCCCCCTTACGGACTTTTTTTTCATTTTTGAACCTAGGGCAATGAAATTTGGTATACTGATAGGAAATTCAATTTAGAATCATTTATCATTTATGACAAAATGCGATTTTCTTGGAAAGAAAATGCGAAATCATAGAAAACGACATTTTGGGGGGGGTTTCTAAATGCTTTTTCTCTGATAGTTTTTGAGCTACAGTAATGATTTTGGTATCATTGGATGCAGAATACCGTGGACATTCCAAAAACTTGAATACTTTTCCTCAAATTTCCAATATAAAAATTTAAAAAATTGAAAAAACAAAAAACTCGAAATATTCTCAAGAAAATTCAAATTTATGACGTCATAACTTTGAAACAAGAATGAATTTTGAAAAACTTCTCAATACGTTGTAAAGCTCTTGTTTTTCTGCATCCAATGATACCAAAATCATCACTGTAGCTCAAAAACTGTAGGAGGAGAAGCATTTTTTTTCTTAAAAATAGGTCTTATAAAAAAGTAAGTTTTCTAGACGTTTGTCATAATTACTCTGACGTTTACAAAGCTAGAGCAATGTGGTTTGTTGCATTTGAAAGTGATATAAATGCTCTATCTATTTTACGAAGGGATTTTCAAAATTTTTTCTGTAAAGCTTCCCGTGGACTTTTTTACCCTAAAAATATAACTTTTGCCCTGACCCTTGCAAAAAAATCATATAAATTCTGAATGAAATACATAAAAAAATCCCCTCGTAAATTAGATAGAGCACACGTTTGACTTTCAAATGCAACAAACCGCATTGCTCTAGCTTTGTAAATTTCGAAGTAAAAGTAATTATGAATAATGTATGTATATATAAAAATTTTTTTTTAAATAATTAATTTTCTATGCCCTGAGGAAAAATTTCTCTTAAACAAAAGTTGTTACAAATGTGGAGATCTAGTAGTCTGCAAACTTTCATAGACGTAAGTCCAATAGAAAAAGTTTCAGTTTTTTGGAAATGGTTCCCTTAAAATGAAAATTAAAACACTGAGAGGCCAAGATAGGAAACAGCTCTCACTATTCAAAAAATCGGAGAAATATACTCTGCGTATGTAAACGTATATTTAATTACGGTGTAATTAAAATTGCACAATGTACATTGCTCTCAGGAAAAATACTTCAAATAGACGAAAACATTTGGCATGTGTCATTAGAAAATTATTAAAATTGAAGGAAAGTGTAAAGTAAGTACTCCTACAAATTAGCAATTGATATTTATTTTCCTTTCCATTTTCAGTGTTTTTAAAGTAATTGGGTAGTATTAAAGTTTTTTAGAATATTAGCGTTTTACTTCTACAAATCATTCTATAATAATCTGCAAATTATTCAGCAAATTATTCTGACAGTATTGCATGAGTAATACTGACGATTACTGTCTCGGGGGAAGGAGCGTCGTATTGGACGGCAATGTAAAAGCAAGTCGGTGTGCACTGACGCTAAATCCTCTCGTGGGAGGAGCTGTAGAAATTTCACCGTCGCTCCATAACGCTGGTGTAAAATGAGCTTTAGTGTTTGAAGGATATGATGCTCTGGGGGAGTTTGTTCCACAGTAAGGCGCCTGATACTGAGAGAGCTTTCTGACCAATGTTAGATGAACAGTATTTGATTAGACATCACGTCTTCTATTCGGCTTTAGGTTGGTGACGGTAGGGGGATGGAATTTTAATATTTTAGCATTGCTTTGAGGACGATATAAAGAGGAGAATACGTATTGGGCTTTGTGCACCAGAAACCTTTCCGGAATAGGAGCCCAGCCGAGCTTATTCAGGAAAGGTGTTACGTGATCATTCTTTTTTTATTGTGTATTGATGGTGTGGATGTTGTGGCGCTAGGACGTGGTGGCTTATCAAACGGGACTTTTTGAAAAATTTACCTATTATTGGCAAGTGATTCAGTTTAAAACGTGTGTATAAGTCGAAAATCGATTCCAATCACATTAGTTTGCCTTCTTTTTTGGTAAACTTTTACTGGGGCCTTAGGCCCCCAGTAACCCTAAATTGTCATATTTGTTTTGCCGGAACTTTGATAACACTGATATTTATAGGAATATGGTCCTACAAATAACATAAAACAACAAAAATTTTGTCATTTCTTTTTGAGAAAGTACATAGGAATAAATCAAAATCAAGTAATAGATTCTATCAAGGATAAGCTCTTGAACGATATCAACAGACTTGATAATACAATGCCTCCCAAAAGCAAACTTCCTGATGACCCCGGGGGAGGTAAAAGCAGTGTCAAAGGAAAAAGTACCCGCACCTACACTCAACCAATCTCAGAGTCAGAGAAATCTGAATTCAATAATGCAAGGAAACCAAACAAAAATTGCTCCGTGACAACCTCTACTCCTAGGAGTAAATCACAACCAGCTCCAAGACGAGAAACCCCAAGGTCAAACCCTAACAATTGGAGCCCAAAGCAAAAGAACAAAGAAATTTATAACAAAACTTCTAAAATAACACTAGAAAGTAGTCAAGAGTTTTTGGATTTGCAAAGTAAAAAAAGAGGGAAACCATAATGTCTCTGACTCAGAAATGTCTCAGCACAATGTATCATTGCTTAGTGAGTCAGATCCCTCAGGAGTTCTTTCTAGCAATATTCTCTATCTGAATCAACTTTTGTGATTCCAAACAATCAAGAAGTACTAAAACAAAAGCGGAAATACCGTGCAGGGGTAAAATCCGCTAAAAAGACCTCAATCTGTCAGAAAATGCAGACAAAATCCCAAATACCGTTAGGCTTGTACAAATAAATGCACATGATGATAACCAAAACTTGACATAACTAAATCCTTTCAAAGTACAAGCTACAATAAACCAAATTTGTGGTGAAGTAGAGAAAGTAGAGTATAAAAGATCATATAATCTCCTTATTAAAGTTAAAACAGAAAGCCAAGTAAAAACCTTGATGAACCTAAAGAAGTTTGGTGAAATTCCAGTCAAAACTCAAATAGTCTGGGTGGCTTACACCTCCTATGGAAAGATTTATGCTCCAGAATTCTTGTCAGACTCATTAGAAGATTTTTTGCAGCAACTTGCCTCCTCTGGTGTAGTAGGAATACGAAAAATGTACATGGATCCAAACCATGCCAATTCACCCTTGTTTGTACTTACCTTCTTTGGAACTTGCCCTATAACGCTGAAAGCAGGCTATTAAAACTACAAAGTGGATCCTTTTTACAACAACCCCATTCGATGTACCAAATGCTGGCGATGGGGACATACTACCTCGGTTTGCCGAAACAGGAAAGTCTGTAAGAATTGCTCATCTCGAGAGCATGATGAAAACAACTGCACCGCTGAAAATTTAGTATGCACAATTTGCAAGGGAAACCATACAGCTGCCTCAAAAGAGTGCCCCATTTATATTCAAGAACATAATGTTAGTAAACTCCAAGCAAGACAAAATATCTCATTTGTAGATGCAAGGAAAATAGTTCAAAACCAAACTCAAGTCCACCAGCAGCAAGATACTCTCCCAGAATTAGAATCAAGACACTCCTTCCCCCCACTTGTATTATCAAGAACCCAAACAGAATCTCAAAACTTGACACAAAAAACATACGCAAATGCAATCAATCCAAATAGCTCACATCATAGCCATGGCACACCAATACAGAATCTTGACAACCCTATACATGCTCATAAAAGGCCAGAACTGCAGAAGCAGCCTACTCAAAACAAAGCAATGTAAATAGAGCCATAGAACACAGTCAACTTATGAACCAGAATACACCAACCCTACTGAACACAGAAAGAACTTACAACTTAATGGCTACTAATTGTGACACAGTAAATACTCAATTGAAAGAAAGGAACCCTCCTGCCTCTAAAAACCAGCAAAGCCATAAAAGTATCTCAGAAAAGGACATTGAAATATCACTCAAGACCATAATATTTAAACTTCTTCCTACAATTGTCAAAATGATAATCTCCAATTCAATCACTGAGCGTATTGAACTACTAACAGAACTTGGAAACATCCTGAATGCAGAAGATCTTATAACAGAAGTGCTAACTAAATTAAATGTCACCTCTTTAATAAGCCCATTATGAATCTATCAATAGTGCAATGGAATATGAGAGGATATTTTTCTAAGCTCCCCTTCCTGCAGTTGTTCATTAATCAATATGAACCAAAAATTATTTCCCTACAAAAAACCCACTTCCAAAATCACAATCAAACTAAGCTAAATAAATATGTTCCACCCTACAGAAAAGATAGAGATAATAGAGAAGGTGAGGTAATGACTTATGTCCATAATACTATACCTTGTATCCCTATTCAAATCAACACTCCTGTTGAAGTTGTAGCTTGTAGAGTATTCATTAACAAGAAACCTATCAACATTATCATTATGTACCTGCCACCAACACTCGATAATGACTTAGTAGGTCACAACCTAATAGAGATTAGCAATTTGAATAGGGGATCCAGCATCATTGTGATGGATTCAAATGCCCACAGCTATTCCTGGGGCTCAAACTTTATAGATAGAAAAGGCAGAATTATAGAGAATTGGATTACAGACAACAATCTTATCTTGTTAAACAACACAGCCCCTACTTTTTTATCATCAAATGGAAACTATACTCACATTGACTTGACACTGGTGACAGAAGATTTGCACTCTCTCCTAACATGGAAAACCCACCCAGACACCACACCATGATGTCAGACCACTTTCCAGTGTACATGGACTCAAACATAGAAATATTACAGGTTAATTTTCCAGATAGGTGGCTTCTTAAATCAGCTAACTGGCCCAAGTTTAGAGAAACGATGATCTTCCCCATTCTTAGTAACCTAACATGTGATGAAGCTTGCAGAGCAGTGACACAGACAACTATTAGTGCAACTGATGGCAGTGTTAAAAAGAGTAGCATGGGCCCGGCTGGACGGAAAATGAATTGTTGGTGGAATGAAAAATGTAAGGAAAGTCACAGGGAATTTCATAGGGCTTACAATCAATATAAAAATCACCGTGGAAACATGCAAAAATGGATTGCATTTAAAAGGGCTCGAGCTATTTTCAGAAAGACAGTGCTCGAAGCGAAAACGGAAAGTTGGAAAAGTTATGTAGCCAGTCTAAATGTTGAAAGCTCATCAGCAGAAGTGTGGAGAAAAATCAGAGCCATAAATGGAAAAAGAAACACAAGCCAAATAACATTGAAAATCCAAAATGAGGTGGTCACATGTCCTAAAGATGTAGCTGACATTCTATTAGAACAATATAAATCCTATAGCACTGGTGAGACTCAAGATCCTTTATTTTTTAACATAAGGTTACCAGTGAACATTCGCCCATACATTTCACTCCTGCTCCTCATCATCAATATAACCGTCCAATTACATATGCTGAACTTGAAAGAGCACTGAAAAGCTCCAAGGCCAAAGCACCAGGCCCTGATACAATAGATTTCATAAAAATATGGATGAAAACTAAAAAAATACAATTTTACAGCTATTCAATATAGTGTGGAACTCGGAAATCCCCATGCCTTGGAATGAAGCAGTAATTTGCC
The DNA here is from genome assembly GCA_030386875.1 of Morinoia aosen. NCBI lineage: Eukaryota > Metazoa > Arthropoda > Malacostraca > Amphipoda > Talitridae > Morinoia > Morinoia aosen. The sequence continues at coordinate 2,792,077 of CM059556.1, read as the reverse complement.
CCATTTTGAAACCTGGTAAAGATCCTACAGATCCAAAGTCTTATAGGCCAGTAGCTCTCACCAATACTTTATGCAAAATATTTGAAAAAATAATTAATTGGAGAATCCTTTTTTATTTGGAGGATAACAATTTGATTGATAAAACCCAAAGTGGTTTTAGAGCCAGTCACTCCACTCTAGACGGAATGTCTCGCCTATAAAACTCAATCCGAAAGGCCCTCATGCTGCAGGACCATTGCATTGTTGTATTTATTGATATTAAGCGTGCTTTTGATACGGTATGGCATCATGGACTGCTAAAAAAATTGGAAATTATGGGTCTTCAGGGAAATCTACCAAAAGTAATTACATCCTTTATAAAAAATCGCAAAATCAGGGTGAGGGAAATAGTGTCTTATCTAAGGTATGCACATTAAATACTGGTGTTCCTCAAGGATCAGTCATAAGCCCTACACTATTCAATGTTATGATTAATGATATATTTCACGACTTTCCCCCTGTGCTAGAAACATCTCTTTATGCAGATGATGGAGCCTTCTGGATAACTGACCCAAACTTGGTTCAGGTTCTCGGTGTCTTGCAGGAAGCTCTGGACATTCTTCCAAGTTGATCGCAATGCTGGGGCTTTCAAATATCTGCTGGAAAAACCAAGTGCGTGGTGTTTAGGCATAAACATACAAAACCGTCCTTCCAACTAAAATATAACACAAATATAGAATTTGTAAAAAAGTTCTTGAGTTCTTAGGACTCACCCTTGATTCACAACTAAGATGGGGCTTGCACATCAAAGAAGTCACACAAAAGTGCCAAAAAGACCTGAGACTTCTGCGCATTTTATCCAATCTGAAATGGTCAGCAGAATATAACATACTAAAAATTGTCTACCATACCATTATATTGCCAAAACTAGAATATGGAAGTTTTCTGTTTGACACTGCTTGTGCAACCCACCTGTTGTCCATGGACAGAGTCCAGTATGCTGCTGCCCGCTTGATGCTGGGTGCATTGAGGTGTACGAAAGTTAGAAATGTGGAAGCAGAAGCAAATTTGCTACCACTAAAACATGCAAGGAAAATTCAAATGTGTCAGTATGTATTGAGGGTACTTGGTGTTCCAAACCATCCAGTTCGATCATTATGTTTAGACTATTACCCATACCAGTTATTCCATAACAGTAACAAGCCTCTCCCAGTCACTGGTCGCATATATAACCTCTTTCATGAAATACAGGTTAAAATGAAAAACATTGGCCTCATCCCAAACAAATGTAAATACCAAGCTATCAGTGGAAATTGTCAATTCAATCTGGGGTGCTTTCAAAAAAATTACATATCGGAAAGCAACTGGAAACAGCTATACAATCAACTGCACGAAGGATCCAAAGATAGGAAGGCACTGTACACAGACGGTTCAGTTCAGGGTCCTAAAGCTGGAGCAGGAATTTGGTCCCAACAGCTTAGTATGCTGGCTAGAATCCCAGATAGGTCTACAATTCTCACAGCAGAGCTTACTGCTATTTACTATGCATTAAAATTTGCAGAAACACAAATTGAAAACTTTATTTTGTACACAGACTCATTCAGCGCTATTCAGGCTATAAATCAACTGCATCCATCCAAGCATCATCTGGTTGCCAAAATTAAACATTTACTTCAAAGCCTTCCTCCTAGAAAACTAATCATTGAATGGATCCCAAGCCATGTAGGAATTATGGGAAATGACAGGGCAGACCAGTTGGCAAGAACAGCATGTCTTTTAAATACCAATAGTTCTAATCTAATTCAATACACAGATCTGGGAGTATATATAAACTTGCATTGTAGAGGACAATGGCAAAAAGAATGGGACAGGGAACAATCCTTGTATCACAAATAAAACCCATGTTAAAACCCATCATGAACACAGAGGTCTCAAGGAAGGAACAGGTGATTCTAACCAGGCTAAGGCTACTTACTGCTCAAATAACCTATAAACACTTATATACTAAAACAATAAAACTTAAATGCAGCCACTGTAGGTGTTACTCAAACATTTCTCATATATTGATTGATTGCCCTGTGTTTGAACTTCAGCGCAAGGCGATGAGAGATTTTGCTTGAGACCAAAAAGCAATCTTTGATGCAAGTAGTGTGCTTAGTGGGGAGTTCAGTGCTGAGCTGGTTCTTGATTTCATTGCCAGTACTGGGATGACGAATCGAATCTAAATGCCCCACGTTCTAGCTGCTGTGACATCTGGCACTCTTACCTGTGACTGGTGATGTGCCTAATTGTTCCAAAGTGACCAAAGTAAGTATCATTCTTTTTGAATTTACCTTTGCATACAACCTTAGCTGCAAAATTCATGCATTTTTGTAGATCTCTTTGAAGATGTTTCGGTATATCTCCCCATATTCCCCATACACAAGGTAATGTAGCATACCATGGGAAGGATGAAATTGCTCATCTCTTTAACAATTTCTTCGTAAACGTAGGGAAAACTATAGCTGATAGTATTCCAAGTGAACATACTGATCACCTGGAATACATGGATCATATTCGAGAACACAACTCCTTCTTCTTTACGCCGACCAACTCTTCCGATGTAATTGCGTGCATAAGCAATCTGAAAAATAAATCGAGTGGGTTACGAACGTTTCCGACAAAAGTACTTAAAATTATTGCTGATATTGAAGCCCCGCTGAAATCCAATCTTATTAACCAGTCTCTCTTAAGGGCCTTTCACACGATCAGTTTTTTCGTCAGTCACACTCACACTCAAAGACTGTGGTCAAAACACTCGCGTTCACACGTACGTTCCCGTGACTGAAGTGGCGCGTCACTGGCAAGCTTGGCAGTGCTTCACTGTGCGTTGTCGTGGGAGGTTAGTCGTGGCCAAAGCAAGTCTACTCGTAGCTTTGGCGGTCAAAAAGAAGAAGAAACTCCGCAAAAGATTATGGGTTAAAGATTGGCTTGCTGAGCGTCCACAACATGGGAGTTATAATCAAAAATAACTAATAAAAGAAGCTGTCGCTTCTTGAGGCCAGGCGGAGACCATTTGATTTGCAGAAGCAGCTACAGACATCCTCACTAGACGCCCGCAGGGCAGACACCGTGGAGGGACAATTCAAAAAATTTAAACAATTTATTTACCACAGGCGATACAGAGGTAGAATGTTTCTTAAGTCTAGTACAATAATCAAATTTGATTATATCTACCTGTGGGCCGAACAAGTTCAGCGACTTCTAGGGCATCCTATCATCACGTTATTCTAAGGTGTACAATAATGTTTAACCTAGTTCACTTAACCTAGTTTCGCATTAGATTGATCATTGAGATAATTAACTCGATATTTTATGCTGTATTTTACAATATAGGTCAAATCGGCTATATTTAACAGTATGTTCGATAAAACGATTCAAGAGCAGACTGAAGATCGGTTATGTTACCCATAGCAAGTTACATAATTACATTATCATTAGTTACATGTAGGAGGCAAGATTTGACATGGTGATCTTACACGACTAGTATTCTGATAGGAAGTGAGACTCAAGATGTCTTTTGAATACTTTGTACGAATTATATTTACGGATTTCCGCAGGTATAGAGTTCCAAGTTTTGGTTAAAACGAAGAGTATACTGTGTTGCGACCGGGCCTTTGAATAATAAGGAAGCATGAATTTACTTCTATTTCGGGTTGAATGGTCGTGATGACCAGTTTGCGCAGTCAATAATTGTGTTAGGCTATTGTCACCATCATTTCTTAATGTTTTGTAAATGAAATTACAGATGGAGATTTGGTAGAGATCCGAAAGTTTAAGTATTTGTAAATTTTTGAAAGAATCATTTGTGTGAGCATTATATTCTAGGTTTTTTACCGCTCTGACAGCTCTTTTCTGCAGAGTAAAAATTATGATGGTTTTATTTTTATCAGTTCCGTGCCATGCTTCTATTCCGTATTGCAAGTATGGAGAAATTGGCGTTCGGTAGAGCATTTGTAAAGCTGTTTCAGGCAGAAAATTTTTAACTTTATTTAAGATTCCGATGGATTTTGATAATTAAGAACTAATATGAGTGATGTGCTCTTTGAAGGTCAGATGTTTATCTATTGTGATGCCCAGAAACTTACATGAGTTGGTTTCTTTGATTTCACTTTCGCCAATTTTAAAGCATGGGAGAGATACATCTTTCTTGTATGAGAATGTAATATAATTCATTTTATCAATATTTAGGCTTATTTTATTAGCTTTGAGCCACGATGAAACCTTATGAAGTTCATTATTTATACTCTCCACAATCATAGCAGTATTTTGGTTCGGAAGGACCGCAGAAAGCGTACTGTCACCGGCAAAAAGTATGAATTTGAAGAATGATGTAGATTTTACAATATCATTGATAAAAATCAGAAACAGGAGAGGCCCAAGAACAGATCCTTGTGGAACTCCATGGCTAATTGTCTGTGGGTCTGATTTTGCGTCGGCAATGACAACGTATTGCCTTCGATTTGTTAGGTGTGATCTGAACCAGTCATGCGCAATCCCTCTAATGCCATAACAGTGTAGTTTCGAGAGTAGTATTTTATGGTCCACACAATCGAATGCTTTTCGAAATTCAAGAAATACAGAGAAGACAGGCTTTCCCTCATCTAAATTAGAATAGAGGAATTCTACATGATTTAATAGAGCCTGTGTTGTTGATTTTTCAGAGCGAAAGCCGTATTGTTTATCGTAAAGAAATGATTTTTGTTCAAAATATGAGCACACTTTTTTATACACAATCTTTTCGAATATTTTGCTAATAATTGGTAGAACGGAGATAGGTCGATAATTGTTTACATAGGTTTTTTCACCACTTTTAAAGATAGGGGTTACTCTAGCAACTTTGAGGGAGTTCGGTAAAGTGCCTAGTAAGAGAGACTGGTTAATAATATTTGATATCAGCGGGGCTACAATGTCAGCAATAACTTTAAGTACTTTAGTCGGAAACGTTTGTAACCCACTCGATTTATTTTTCATGTTGTTTATGCACGTAATTACATCGGAGGAGTTTGTAGGCGAAAAGAAAAAGGAGTTGGGTTCTCGAATATGATCCATAAATTCCAGGTGATCAGTAGGTTCACTTGGAATATAATCAGCTATAGTTTTCCCTACGTTTACGAAGAAGTTGTTAAAGAGATTAGCAATTTCTTTCTTCTTATGGTATTTTACATTATCTTGAATAACATATTCAATTTTCTTTTTTTCGGCATTATTCTAGGGAGTATATATGGAGGGAGCATCGCCGTCTGTGAAGAGATCCAGATTTTGAGATTTCTCCTATGTCTGTGGTAACCAATAGCCGTCTCGCAAGTGTGACGTCAGCACGGAAGTCAGTTACCTACTGACTACGATAGAGCGTGCACACGCTCGCTGAATGCTCTTCTAGCTGTTGAGTTAATCGCATAATCTTTAATCATTAATTTGGAATTCTAAGACTCCGAAAGATAATAAATTGTGTTTCAACACTTGAGGACACATAATAATATCAAAACTACTAGCAAAGATACATTAAGGGTTGAAAACTATAAAGATTACAGGCCCTTGATTATAACAAATTAGAGTGGCTTGCACTCACACCTCATCCTTCGATTTGTGGAGCGGTACTAATCTTGCTTTGGAAAATGGGAGGGGAGTTGTAGAGGAGGTGGGAGGAGCCAACTTCAGCCAAGCGTCTATGGTTGGCTCAGAATTGTGACGTGTCGGGCCTTGACAGTGCCCGAGTCTTTCAACTTTTGCAGCCAATTTGAATCCGATAGAAATCGGCAATGCTCCCTCCATATATCCTAGCTCCATGGCAGACACTGACACTCAAATAGGAGCAAACCGACAGTCAGCCAAGTCCGGCAATGAGTGCCGAGAGCGAAAGAAAGCACGCATGCCCAAATATGGTGTTGCGGAACCGTGATTGTCAGTGTTGACTGACGAAAAAACTGATCGTGTGAAAGGCCCTCTACTGGGCACTTTCTCGAACACCCTCAAAGTTGATAGAGTAACCCCTATCTTCAAAAATGGTGAAAAACCTGTGTAAACAATTATCGACCTATCTCCGTACTTCCAATTATAAGCAAAGTATTCGAAAATATTGTGTATAAAAAAGTGTACTCTTATTTTAAACAAAAATCATTTCTTTGCGATAACAGTACGGCTTTTGCTCAAAAAATCAACAACACAGGCTATATTAAATCATTTACAATTCCTTTATTCTAATATAGATGAAGGAAAGCCTGTCTTCTCTGTATTTCTTGACTTTCGGAAAGAATTCGATTGTGTGGACCATAAAATATTATTCTCGAAACTACACTGTTATGGCATTCGAGGGGTTGCCCATGATTGGTTCAGATCATACCTAACAAATCGGAAACAATACGTTGTCATTGACTACGCAAAATCGGACCCACAGACAATTAACCATGGAGTTCCACAAGGATCTGTTCTTGGGCCTCTACTATTTCTGATTTTTATCAACGATATTATTAAATCTACAACATTCTTCAAATTCATACTTTTTGCTGATGACAATACGCTTTCTGTGGTCCTTCCGAACAAAAATTCCGCTATGATTGCGGAGAGTATAAATAATGAACTTCATAAGGTTTCATTGTGGCTTAAAGCTAATAAAATAAGCCTTAATATCGATAAAACGAAATATATTACATTCTCATACAAGAAAAATGTATCACTCCCACGCATTAAAATTGGCGAAGGTGAAATCGAAGAAACCAACTCATGTAAGTTTCTGGGCATCATAATTGATAAACATCTGACCTTCAAAGAGCACATCGCTTATATTAGTACTAAATTATCAAAATCCATCGGAATCCTAAATAAAGTTAAAAATTTCCTGCCTGAAGCAGCTATACATGCGCTCTACCAAACGCTCATTTATCCATACTTGCAATACGGAATAGAAGCATGGCACGGAACTGACAAAAATAAAACCAACAAAATTTTTACTCCGCAAAAAAGAGCTATCAGAGCGGTAAAGAACCTAGAATATACTGCTCACACAAATGATTCATTCAAAAATTTAGAAATACTTAAGCTTTCGGATTTCTATAATGTCTCCATTTGTAATTTCAATAATAAAACATTAAGAAATGATGGCGACAAGAGTCTAAAACAATTGTTAAATGCACGAACTGTTCATCACGACCATTTAACCCGAAATAGACGTAAATTCATGCTTCCTTACTATTCAAAGGCCCGGTCGCAACGCAGTATCCTATGCGTTGGAACTAAAACTTGGAACTCAATACCTGCGGAGTCTCACTTCCTATCAGAATACTAGTCGTTTAAGATCACCTAGTCACATCTTGCCTCCTGCATGTCTGGTCCTAATCCTAATACTTGGGAACCGTTGTATAACAATCGTTTTCATGTTTCTGACTAAAGCGGCCCATAGACGATCAATTTAATTGTCAATATCATTGACTCAATATATTGACGAGATTTTTTTTGCCCACTAAAGTGGCCCGCAGACGATCAATTTTATTGTCAATATAATTGACAATGATGAATATTGACAATTATATTGATCGTCTGTGGGCTTGATTGACGACCGTCAATTAATTGACTCAATGTATTGACGAATAAAATCGGTCTGAGCCCATAGACGATCAATTTAATTGTCAATATCATTGACTCAATATATTGATGAGATTTTTTGTTGCCGACTTGCGGCGTCAATCTTTGCATCAACGTAATTGATGAAAACCAGTCATTTGCTCTGCGGACGCCGTACGTGATGGACGACGAAGAAATTACCATTGTAATTGTATCGCTAGCCTTGGCACTTTCAACTCCAAGAAAATCGCCGCGTAAACGCAAGACATGGGCCACAAACTGGCTGAGGGAACGTGGCAGGATATTCGGAATCGACGCATTGCTCAAAGAATTACGTGTAAATAAGCCAGAAGATTTCAAGAACTATCTTCGAATGGACACTAAATCATTTGATCAACTTTTCCATCTCTTCACTCCATATATACGGAAAGAATCAACAAACATGCGAGAACCGATATCACCTAGCCAACGGCTGTCGCTCACGCTGAGATATCTGGCGACTGGCGATTGTCAGTCCCTTTAGCAATGCAATTTTCAATGCTCAGATACTTACTTATCAACAATTGTTTTAATGCTGTCACAATTCTATCTGCATCACATTTTACTAATTCTGCAATTCCTAAGTTGATTCCCCTTTTCAGTAGTATACATATAACTGATACCCCAAGTAGTTTCATGATTTAAATATCATTACTTTCGTCCAATAATAAACTGAACTTATTGTTGCCATTATCATTGGTCAGTTTTTCGAAATGAGGATACAATACATTTTTGATAATGTTTGTGCATTTTGTTGGAGGCATTTAAACATCATCAATAGGTTTGCCGTTGGAGATGTGCTTTAGCATAACAACCAATGATCACAATTAAAAGTTGCACTATGGTGGCCCAAAAACATGGTAGTAGCCGTCTTGGTCTGCTTCATAATCTGAACATAACGCGGCCTGAACGTGGTAAGTTCGCTATTCGAATAATTTGGTTAAGTAAATCAGCAAATATTATGAGAATGAAGTAGTAAACATTAAAGCGAATGCATAATATTAATTTTGAGTAATATATCATATGCATCGCTTAAGTGTAATTCCCGCAAGATAATATCAAGCAAGCTAAAAAAACTATCTAGATTTTTTTAGCTAATATCTACAATCCAAACTTTACACCAAGGTTTGAGCGAAAACATATAGACCTAGCTATTAAATATCTAAAGTGTCAGGATGCCTGCACAACAAACGATTTGATGAGAGGCAGCTAGCGAGCTTGAATTGATTAACATGGATTCCTATGGGAGTGCATACACTGCAAGCAAGCAAGAGAGCAAGCGAGAAAGACTGAAGATTGACTGAAGCGAGAAACCGACTCGAAGATTGTTTCACGCTTGAGAGTTGCAGCTAGAAGCTGGCTGCCTGGTAGTGCGCGGTGAGATGTCGATAAGGTTGGCGTACTGCTCAATTCCTCCAGCATACACTGAACTTCTGATACTCGAAGTCAATGCTGTACTTCGTATTTCGGACTCAAAAAATCCAAAGCACAGGGACAGATTACAGTTTCAAAGCAATGGGATGAAGTAGGAATGAAATCAACGTTACAAACACATGCTTGTACTGCTCGTTTCTGGTATAGACATCTCTCTATGACATTTAGGAGCAAACTGTGTGTTATTTTGTGTGTGATAGATCCTGCTGACATCTTTCTCTCTCGCTTGCTTTCTCGCTTTCTGTCTTTTGGTTTGTAAGCACCCTCAGCCCTGGTTGCCATAACTTGCCCTACGTATTTTGTTAAAAGTACCAGATTTAGCTGTACGAAAGTCGCAGATTCCAAGGAAAAAGTCCCAAGTTTTTACTTTCCTACATAATGCTAATAAATAGGTTAATAATTATAAATAAAATTAGTTCACTAAATTCAAATTATATTTTTCATAATAAGACATGAAAAGTACCACAAATTCGTAGCAGCGCACTCCAGCATGCAAGAAGTAACAGATCTGCGAGTATACATAAATAAAATTCGAAATATTTTCAGGTGCATACACTACGACTTCCACCCTACATACAAGGTCACGTGGAAGCCATATGGTTACGACATGGATTGTCCATGTTTGTCATATGGGTTCTATCTGCCCATGCTATGTGGAAACCGCATGGACTTTTGGAAAGTGGCCCCACCTGGTACCCACATGGTTAGGACACGTGTCGAGGATGTGGGTTCTACATGGAAACCACATGCCTCGTGGTTATCCCTCGCTTCTGCCAGCTAAGATCCATGTGGTGATTACGCATGGGTTCCATCTATGAATCAAGCAGACTTACCATGAATTCTACCGACGTGTATTATACACCGTTTCCATGTGGTTATCAAAGTTAGTTGATCGCTTCGTTGTGACGGTGCCGCTGCATTGTCATGTCTTGTAGGAGATTACCTGTTTGCAATCAAACGTGTAGAACACGTCCCCCCAAAATGCCATTCTCATCCCACACTAATCCTTGCTTCCACATATGGTTACTTTATGAACACTCATGCAAATGTTTCGCGACTTGCTTTGCAGTAATTTATCAGCTGGTACAGAAATTAATTAGTGGCGAAAGGAATGGCATCTCAGTATTCATAGGGTTTCATGGCAGCCTCCACCACTCTTTGTGGCGTGTTTTAGTGACATACATACAAGTATTATACTCATATTTATGTCACAAGGCTGTTAATTCATAAAGGCGCACATGCATTGTGAATGAAACATCAACCGAGGATCTCAGAGCAACTAGCATATTGAGATATTTTTTCAAGAGTGAAGAAAGTAGGCTAACAGCCAGGCTAAGATGCAGTGAATAATTCTATTATTCAAACATTTCTAATTTTCTTTGTACTTATTGACTTGTTATATGAGAAATTCAAAAATTGAATTTTACTATAAGTAAGGCTTTCAAAAAAGAACAAAGACTACGAACCCTCCATGGCATAACTTATACCAAGCTATACCGGGTGTCCCACGAAAAGTCCACGACTTTTTGATTGACTATATCTCCGCAATAAATTAACACATTTTAATTGTCTTTTTTTCACAGTTTAGCATATTTAGTTTCTTTTTCGAATAATTCAGGTTCTTGAAAATCGTTTAATAAACAATTAACAGTGATCGATTCACTGAAAGAGGTAGAAAAACTAATTGTTCAAAGGAAAGTTTTAAAAACAACACTGGTGATCGTCTTTATTTCTCAATGCCTACTGTTAAAAATAATTTCACAATGATGTATCCTACATATCACCAAGTATTTAAACCCTCTGAGAGGTAATTTACTTACTTATTTTATCATTTAAAGACACTTAAAATGCAGCGTCAAAAAAATTTCATCGTATTAGAATATGAAGCAAGGAAAAACAGTGAAAAAGTTAGAAGAGCTTTTAATTTTCTCCCTAATTTTCCAGCAGTAAAAAACACAGTCTTCTTATATGGCTAGTTCCTTGCCGGGAATGTGTCATTAAATGCTTTTCAACTTTTTTAAAGATTTCCATTGCTTCGTATTCAAATACGATTGAAATTCATTGGTCGTTAGTGAGCTGCATTTTAAGTGTCTTCAAATGATGAAATAAGGAAGTAAATAACCTCTCAGAGGGTTTAAATACTTGGTGGTGCGTAGGATACATCATTGTGAAATTATTTTCAACATTTTAACATTTGGTCTTTAATTTCTGTTGTTTTGGGACCACTTTATTTCCAATAGAGATAGTACAAAATTCCCATAATTGGCTTTTAAAATATCTTAAAGTTGATACACTTAGGTGATACACACACATGAAAAAAAAGGAAAAAAAGCTTTTAAAATATCTTAAAGTTGATACACTTAGGTGATACACACATATGAGTATTGTAATACTCATGTCACTAGTCGAAAATAAAATGATTGTGGGCAATGTTCTCCCAATCTTGCTTAATCTACATTTGATAATACATGTAATGATAATTATAACGTGCTCCCTAGTTAATATACATTTGATGATACATGTAATTGTATGAAGTCAGATTCATCCCCTATCTCACATTTTGCCGAGCGGGATGTATATCAGGGATTTTAGCCGTTAGCGTTGCCGAGCGGAAAATATAATGGGAAGACAGCATCTCATATTACACGGGTCGTAAATGAAAGCCGGCTTTCGTGCTTTGGTTTTGGGAAATATATGAACGGGACGTTCTCAGAAGAGAAGCCCTCCCCATATTAAATTCGATAATTTAATGCGCTGGCCGATGCAGCCGCATGTGCTGCAAAATTGTGGGAACACCAGGCCTGGCTGCGCAGGGCGCTGAGTCCAGAATCGCCGTCTTTCAAACCATTATTAATTACCGTGACGGGAGGCGGTTAAGGCCCAAGAGACTGACCCCTCTCCCCCAGCCGTACCCCCGGTTGTGTGGGGGAAGGGCGGCTTAGAACCTTTTTCCCCCTCGTTACCCGGCTCGTGTGGCGACCACCCTCCCCTTCGGGAGGGGGGAGTGCTGTCCGAGCGGGGCGAGTGTGATGGGCAGAGACACACTTCGTGCGGAGTCGTAGTCGAGGACGGACGAACCGGAGTTGTCGGGGTTGAATTGTGAGACGATTAAGACGGCATTCATATACTTAGAAAGATTCCAAAAATAGCGAGGATTCACAGCGAGAGTCCATTGGGTGTTGGATGTCCCTGCTTGTACGTGTTGTTGTGATCTACGTAGTAATCTCTCAGGCCGAGATCGGCGTTCATACAGTTGGGCTTTATTTAATCCGGGTTTGTGTTGAACGTATGCAGACGTCCATTGGATTGAGTCGGGTTCGTATTTGGGCTGTTTGCGACACAGTCTGTGATAGGTGTTGAATCGTAAATCACGGTAACTCAAATGTATTTTGTGCTGAGGACTTGCTCAGATTAGCGCGTTTGTCGAACGAGGGTTGTACAGTCTTTGGGGAGTAATTGCGGGGAAGGTCAAAACCCAAAATTCTTGGTGTCAATCTAAAAACCTCGTGAGTGCTGCGAACGGCCAGTCTGTTCCAAATAAATGATTTAAGCTTCAAGAGTCGTCCCTCTCTCCATTAGTGTATCTCGTCGCACGGTTTGTAACACGCGCCTTGACCGCGCCATAGCTACCAAGTCATATATCTGAATAGGGGTGGACGTAAGAGCTCACGTTTACGCGCTAACGCCACCCAGCTAAGTACTCAATTGACAGTCGGAAACTAACGTAAATCAATCTCTAAATTAGTCGGGGCTTTCCGCCCCTGGTGGCAGCACCCTATCGTCATTAATTCTCATTAAATAGTTCATGACTTATTCAAATAATCTGAAAACTCTAATGCCATAAGGCTAGAAGGTGGAAGAAAATAACCCACGACATTCAGTGGTACTACAGAAATTGGTAGTACATACATAATGATAATTATAAGAGACAACACAATTTCATAGACGATGCATTTTCATTGTGGGTTTAGAAAACTTTTTACAATTTACATATACATGATATAAAACTTCGCAATTCTTGGCGCCAGGAAATAATATTAGAGTTGTTTGTTTCGGAAGAGGTTCAAAAATGTCATTTTAAAAACGCACAAAAAAAATTAATATACACATATACAAGCATGAGGACCACGAAAATTACCGAATTTGTATTTCTAATTAAACAATTTTAACATAACGGTCATTAATTGATCAGCATTTTATTAAAATATAAATGGATGATCAAACAACAAATGTATAATTTTTTACGTGAATGCTTTACAATAATAAAGAGATGACGAGTTAGGTAATGTTACGAGTTGAGAGTTAATAGAAAAAAATCATCTCTAGTTAAAATGCCAGTTGCCAGTTTAGTACACACATATATGCATATATACATGTAAATGTATACACATATACATGCATATACATACCTACGCACATACATACACCTAACACGCAAACGTACGCAAATACATTTCTATGCATCGCGGCAATCACAATATATGTGCGTTCTATAAAAATGCTGTGCGATGTTCTGAAATATAGGATAATGAGCAAAGGAAATTCGTGATAACTCTTTCGGTATGTACGTGTTGCTGCTTACAATTTCTAATGAAATATTGTAACGATGTTTTATTAAATATTGTATCGAAATGATTATTAGTTGATAAGGATCTCATTTATCATATGAGGGTGATCGCGCAATAAATATATTTATATACATATATATTTTATAAATACATACATACATATACCGGGCTTATCCTCCCCATGGGAGGGTAGCCGACAGCAGGCCACCATCACCACACTTAGTCACTAGGAGGCGAGAGAGGCAGCACTGGCCGCACCTGAACTGCCAGGATCAGCAGCAGCCCAGCACAACCACCTTCCACAGTCAGGCCCGACAGCAACAGCTGGTTTACCCCGACCGCTTCATTGAGTGCAGCCCCTCCCCCGCACATGACAGGTCAACCCCATCACACGCGGGCAGCTTCCAGTAACGCGTCAAAAATAAAATTACCTCCTTATACACTGCCCCCACTCACTTCTGTCCGCAGCCATCCCTCTCGCCACGTCCACAGTCAGACCCCTCTCATACAAAGCACGTCGCACCCCATCCATTCTACTCATCCGTGGTCTACCTCGCGCTCGAAGACCACTCACTTCCGACATATATATCTTTTTCACCAGCCGCTCAACATTCATTCTTTCTACATGCCCAAACCATCCAAGCACTCTTTCATCCACTCGCCTGCTCAACTTTTTGATAACACCCGTCTGCTCCCTAACCAACTCATTCCTGATCCTATCTCTTCTAGTTACTCCATACATGCTCCTCAAACACTTCATCTCAAACACATCCAACTTCCTCCTCTCAGCTGCTCTCAACCCCCAGGACTCTGCTCCATACAACAAAACTGGCACAATCAAACTTTCATACAGTCCCCTCTTAGCATTCATACTCAAACTCCTGCATTCAAAAACTTTCCTCATTGCACCCAATGTCTTACAACCTTCACTCACTCGATGCTTCACTTCTACTTCCATACTATCCTTAACAGTCACATCCGACCCGAGGTACCTAAAATGCTCTACCTCCTCTAAAACTTCCCCATTCAACCTCACATCCAAAGTTCCAAACACTCCACCTCTTGAACATCTCATCACCTTACTTTTATTCACATTTACCCTCAATTTCCGCCTTTCGCACACTCTACCAAACTCTGTAACCAGTCTCCTCAGTTTTTCCTATGAATCAGCCACAAGCGCTGTATCATCTGCAAACAACAGCTGACACACTTCCCAATATATACCATTTCGTCCCATTAACTGCGCACCTTTTCCCAACACTCTGGCATTCACTTCTCTCACCACACCATCCATAAACAAATTAAACAACCACGGCGACATCACACATCCCTGTCTCACACCTGTCACAACTGGGAACCATTCACTCACCTCATTCCCTACTCTCACACATGCTCTGCTATCAATGTAGAAACTCTTGATCGCATTCAACAGTCTCCCACCCACTCCATACAAACTTACCACTTGCCATAAAGCCTCGCGATCCACTCTGTCATACGCCTTCTCTAGATCCATAAATGCCCAATATACATCCTTTCCCTTTAATAAGTATTTTTCATTCACCTGCCTCACAGCAAACATTTGATCCACACAACCTCTACCACACCTAAAACCACACTGTTCTTCAGCAAGCACACGATCCGTCAACACTCTCACTCTTCCATACAGCTTCCCAACGACACTCAGTAGACTTATACCCCTAGAATTACTGCACTCATACCTGTCACCTTTCCCCTTGTACAACGGAACTACGCACGCGCTACTCCAATCAACCGGAACTTTACTAGCCTCGAAACACACATTTAATAAACGCACCAACCATTCTATAACCACATTTCCTCCTTTCTTTAGACATTCAACCGTGCAGCCATCCAAACCTGGAGCTTTCCCAATTTTCATTTCATCCAACGCACATCTCACCTCTGCACTTCTTATTCGACTTCTATTCACTTCACCAAACACAGGCATTCTAACATCACTTCCAACAGCTACTACTCTCGCAATCCTATCATCCCTCACGTTCAGCAGTTCCTCAAAATACTCCGCCCATCTCTTTCTCACATCACAACTCTCCACTAGCAGCCTACCATTTGTATCCTTCACTCTTGCCTCATTCTCCACCTGACCCTTCCTAATTCTCTTCACTTCCTTCCAGAAAACCTTCCTTCTCTCCATGAAATCCCCTCCCAACTTCCTCCCCCATTCCTCATCCGCCGCCCTCTTCGCTCTCCTTACCATTCTTTGTACCTCTTTCTTCCTCTCCTTATACTCTTCAAAATTTTGCTGGTTGCCTCGTTGCAACCACCTTTCGAACGCGCCCCGCTTTCTTTTCACAGCCGCTCCTACTTCTCCGTTCCACCATTCACTCCCCTTTCTAATCCCCCTCCAACCTTCCTTACCCCACACACTTCCCTTGCACATTTTTCCACCGCATCTTTAAACAACTTCCATTCCCCTTCCACTCCACCCACCTCACTTTCCTTCACCCTCCCATACTCCACTTTCATCTTCTCCTGATACTCACACTCACGCTCAGAATCATGTAACTTGCTTACATTTAACACCTCCCTTCCACTCCTCCTTTTTACACCTCCCCATATTCCACTAACTCTCAGCTTTCCTTCCACCAAATAATGATCCTAAAACCCATTCATCTCACCACGGAACACATGCACATCGAGCAAACGACCCATCACTCCCCTGCTAACCAAAATATAATCCATCAATGCTCTCTCCTCTATCACACCTCCATTCGTCCTCACATATGTATACTTGTTTATACTTTTTTCTGAAACAAACTATTCCCAACCACTAACTCACTCTCCACACATAACCCCACCAAGAAATCCCCACTCTCATTCACCCCAGCTACTCCGTACTTACCAACAACACCATCCACCACCTCATCACCCACTCTTGCATTCAGGTCTCCCATCACCACAACTCTACAACCACTCCCCACTCTAGCCACACACTCGGACAATTTCTCCCAAAACTCCTCTCTCTCTTCCCCACTCCTCTCCGATCCCGGTCCGTACGCGCTCACAAACACCCATGACTCTTCCCCCATTTCACTCGCACCCACATTATTCTTGATCACACCTCACCCCATTCAACTACTTTCTCTCTGATTCTTACACTCAATAATATAGCCACACCCTCTCTTGCATGTCCCCCACGTACTCCAGACACTCTCCCTCCCACACTCCCAAACATCAACTCACCACTACCCTTCAATTTCGTCTCACTCAAGGCCAATACATCCATCTTCCGGTTTAACATCATTCTTCCGATCTCCTCCTTCTTACTCTCAGTTGCTCTACTTCCACACCCCCTTACATTCAAAGATCCTAGTACTAGGGTTTGAGTGGTCTTTCGACCTCTCTCACTCCCTTCATTGGCCTGCTGCCTCTCGGGAAAATCATTACAGAGAAGGGGATCCCCAGACCCCTCGCTCCGTCCACTATAGTCGCCTCTTACGACACGCAGCGGACCACGGTGGGAGAATTCTTACCCCCCCCCCCACAGGGGGAATGTAAATTTTATAAATGCTGTACAATAATCAAGTGAAATGAATCATTACGTAGTGACACATTCACTTATCTGCGTACGCATACGTGCACAAGTACACATATACACAAGTAAGCATGTGCGCAAAATATATATCAGCGTAAACTAATCAGTATAAACTAGCATTCCAATCGAGGGAATCTGAGAAAATATCATTTATTATGGCATGAATTTTATAAAATTACCGTACTAAAAATATTGGCACAAAACAGTCTACCTTAGTCAGAAACATGAAAACGATTGCTCTACAACGGTTCCCAAGTACAGAATATTTCCAGAAGCACGCGAGGCTTAGGTGCAGTTTTAATAATATACTCTAGAGCGTAAGAGATGATATGATAATTTGCACTACACTAGCCTACCAAGAGCATTTTTGGACGCGACGAAGAAAGAAACATGAATGTCCCATAAGGGTGTCATATTAGGAAAAAAATCACATTATCTTTGAAATATGACGCAAAATGTCTTCAATTGATAAATATTCATAGGTACCACGTTTTACATGTACAAGACATTTAAGCTCTGGATTGCCTTACAATAATAAAATGAAATGATGTGTTGGGTAGTGTTAGAATTTGGGAGTGAAAAAAAGTCTAGTATTAATGGTTTATGTACCAGTTGCTAGTCCAGTGCACACAGGTGTATTGTGCTCACATGCACACCCATATACGTACACACATATACAAGTAAGCATGTTTGCAAATCCCAGCGTATGGGCGATCAAATCATAATACCTACGCATACTTCATGAGTATTTGGCACAAAACAGTCTACCTTAGTCAGAAACATCAAAACGATTGTTCTACAATAACAGAAGGTATTCAGAAATAACGATCACCAGTGTTGTTTTTAAAACTTTTCCTTTGAACAATTTATTTTTCTACCTCTTTCAGTAAATCGATCACTGTTAAATGGTTTTTAAACGATTTCCAAAAACTTAAAATTTCCAAAAAGGAAACAAAATTGACCACATTGTGGAAAAAAGGCAATTCAGGTATGTTAATACAAAGCGAAATTTAATCAAACAAAAACTCGTGGATATTTTTGTGGGACACCCGGTTTAGGTATTCGTAGTAAAAGCACGTTCATGAATTTTTTCCAGGGCAGATATCTACATTAATTTGGAATGGAAAAACTGACCGTCAGCAAGTAATTTTTCGTTTAATTTTGCAGTGTTTTTTCGGAAAAATCAAAGTCCACTAATAATATGGCAGGGAATATCAATATTCAAACTCGAAAAATCACGATGCCAGATGAATTGTTCAGTCATGAATAGTAACATTTTTATTAAAGCAAATCAAATTCCCATAATGAAATGGCATCGCAAACTTCATCAATCAAAATCGAGAACTTGTACTAGCTGAATTGTTCATTCTTGGGTTTTGGTAACATTTCTTGGACTCAAATTCAATTCCTTGAATATGATAAAATGGCAGCGCTAACTTCAATGTTCACATTTGAAACATCATGGTTCTATAAAAATGAACTATGAAGAATGAATTTACCCTTGAAATGCATGAAAATTTTCTAACAATTCACTTCCAATCCGTTCAAATTCAAGTATAATGGTTGTGAATACATGTTTATGCATTTTAGGGTGTAAATTTGTCCTTCATCGTACATTTCTATTGTATAGTGGCAAAACATTGACAAAATAAATGATACTAACAAACCTCATCCATAATGTGAAGACTGATAAACCCTCAAAATGAAAGTCAAGAAAGTAAATTATGAAACAGGAAATAAAATCTTACCAGCGAATAATAGCACTGATGGATTTCTTAGGCAGTATTTCAAATTAAAATGCTTACGTAAATACATTTTAAGGAATAAGTACCACAAAGCAACAAAATGAATTACAAGAAAAAGAATTAAAAGATATTGTATTCTTTCAGCGCAAACGAGAAAGGTCAATATTTACTTTAATGTTGTCAACGATTTTCATAATTTCGTTGCGCAGAATAAATAAAGGAACACATTTAAGAATGTTTTACACGAATGACATTCTGCCCGGTGATGCGTTGTTTTTGAATTATTCAACTTTGAAGCTGGCTTGTGCGCGCCATGGAAGCGCGCGCGGCTTGCGTAATTTAATTTATAACGGAATCTAACCCCCTATTACAAACGTAAAGAGGTTGGGTCGTTAGGGGTAGCCACAGTTCTTTTAGTGAATGTTATCAATAAAGGTTTCTAGTAACGTCCGTTTACATCGACTCCAAGGTGGCTGCCGCCATGGCGCCAACCGGTACCCAAGATGGCTGCAGCCATCTTGGAGTCGATGTAAACAAACGTCACTAGAAACCTTTATTTTTAATTTTCACAAAAAGAACTGTGGCTACCCCTCACGACCTAACCTCTTTACGTTTGTAAATGGGGGTTAGCTTCCGTTTCTATTGCAAAAACAATGACTGCTTTTGCGCAAAAAAGGCCATTCAGGAGCGCCGTTCGTATAACTTCAAACTTAAATAACTCGAAAATAAAACATTTCCGAGCACGTTGTCATTGATGTAAAACGTCTTAAAATCGACTATCTTACCTATCTATACCTACGAAATTATGGAAATCGTTGACAACATTAAAGTAAATATTGACCACGAGAAATGGCGCAATCAAAGTCATCATTACCGTCGAAAGGTTTACATATATATAAGAACTAGAACTCTGTATAATAATCTTACACGATTTCCAGCGACTTATCACTTCTCATCACAACGGCGTGCTTATGAGAGAATTATTGTTTTAAAATCAGGTTATTGTTCATTGCTTCGGTACCAAAATGAGCTACAGTTCAACAGAAAGTAATGAAGAGAAATTAACCAGCCATATCGTTTTAACCTTTTAACCAGCAGCGCATGAGAACTACGCTCAGTTTTACTGTCTCTAATATGGACAGTGAAAAGCTCGTCTTGTTAATTATCCCTCTCTTTAAATTAGATTCACTAATACTGCGAATTAAATGATGTTCCTAGAAATATACAGGAGCACAATTAACACCGATCACGTCTTGAGCAGAACTTAAGGGGTGTTTACGATCCTCACGTATTTGATATCAACACAATGGAGGGAATGCATTTTCTTCGTACTTTTCTCCCTACCATTTGTTTCAAAATTAACCGATATAAATATTACGATCATCATGTACTCGATATCAAGTCATGGTTTTAATTTTAAGATATTCGAAAGCACTTTTCACTCATATTGAAGCATTCTGAACATGAGACGTAGTTCATTGGCAATGGCTTACTTTCCTGCGCTCGTGTGTGCATTGGTGTTCCAGCTATGTAAAAAATATTATGTACTCGTGATCCAATAACGCACACCCTAACAAGAGTATTATCAGCTATGTGTCACAGAGATTTTGTGTTCTTAGTGACTCACATTTCAGTTTGCAGTTCCAAACCCAAATTGATTACCGCAAAGAAAGACGATGTTAAATGTGAGGATATTTTAGTAACTACTTTCTCTACTTCGGTCTTGTTGAAACATTTGTAAAAGACCTCGGATTCGACGAATGTCATAACTTTACATTTTATTCTTCTTATTCTGGTCTCAAATTGCTGTCGTAAGCTTTGTATGGTAAACTCTTCGTACCTTTTTATTTTAGTGAATACACTACAACACTAATTTTAGATAGTTAACTTTTGTACGGTCCCACCTATGTTGAAAATATTACAGCTAGCAATGTAAAACAATACCTTTCATGTCTTTGACCCCGAAGAACTCATTGCGCCAGTGTTATTAGCTTAAGTAAGAAATATCATAATCATCTTCTGTTTTGTTATAGCGAATATTATCGCTGGGACACCTTACATGAGGATGAAGGGCCGGGTATGGGTTTTCTCCGGATGTAGGGTACAAACAAATGTGAGGCATAACCAAATGTAGAGGCATGACCGGATGTGGGGCATCACCGGAAGAGGGAGTGAAGTGGTGCCGGATGGGCGAAAGGAATTTTTGGATTTTGGAGTTGATAATTTATTAGAAAAATACTAAGCCCCATTTCGATTTCAGGGCACCACAGATGAAATACTACTAATTGTGGAAAAACAACCTTCATTCCGCTACATTGAACAAACAGTTTTGATGCTCATTTTAGTCGACAGGAATAAGGAAGATCAATATTAGAATGACTTAGCGAACGTAAAATAAAATAAATTCTCACTTCCTAGCAAAAATTTCAGGAATTGAAACTTAGAAACTAAACTCAGCGCCGCACCCCAAATACAAACGATCCTTTTATACATACTATTGTTTATTTTTATTAACTTGTGCTTCTCTCTAAATCCTGTGTCGACAATTATCATGTGTATTACGATAACCATGTATAAATAGCAATTAAGGATCTAAATAATTTGTTTCAGCACTCAACATGGGTATTACGATAACCATGTATAAATAGCAATTAAGAGTCTCGATGCTAATGTAATTGAATGCATTTTTAGCTTTTATCTCAATACTTGCTCGCACTAATGAAAGTGTTTTTCAAATGAGCGTCGCGAGGATTGTGTTCTCTTAGTTCAAAATCAGATTAGGCAAGGAAAGGAACTCATTTTTGTTGTACTTTTCTGTCAATCATTTTTGTCACAACTTTCTACACGGGTATTACGATACCAATGTATTATAATCAGTTAAGGATGTTAATGTTAAGGTGTTTTAAAAACGAATGTATCGACATTTCATGTTTGTACTCTATTGGAAAATAAATGTTTTTCTTTTCTTTTTTTTTCTTTTCTTTCTTTACACTAGGGGACATTTCGGCCGTGAGGCGCGACTCGTGTAGACGAGGCTCACCACTGAGGCTCATATATGTGTGTGTGAGCCCGAAGTTCCATATTCGCTCTGATCGAATTCGTGAGGCGCGACGCACGTGAGCCTCTCAGCTCAGTGTGTAGTTAGCAGTCATCAGATGAGGTGTAGCCCTTTGCTCAACGATTACGGCTGACATAACGTTGCCACGAGAAACTACATTGCTTTTAATTGAAATTTATAAGCCCATCAATGCATTTGGCAGACCAAAGGCTGCGAATATAAGGAGGCTGCTTTCCATTATATTTGAATGAAAATAAACGAATATAGTATCATTTCACTCATGCAAATATAAGAGATTACGTTGTTTATGATGCAGCAGCGATATTCAGACAACCTCGTCGACTGCAACCCATCTTTCATAGTAGTTGGCCACACACTGATTTTGAGCAGCGCGCGTTCCGCGGCACGCTCCGCGGCACGCTCCATGTCTAGTCTAAACGCACGTGGCTCATGTGAAGCTCCACACGAGGCGTCTACATGTGAGCCTGCAGCAAAATGTAGACCAGTGTAAACGGCCCTTAAGTAACGGTCACGGAAGACGGAGCACGGAAGTTTGAATAGGAGGTGCCACAACGTCTGAGAGGGGTAGTTGCCAGATGCACATTCTTTCGAAATCGAAACGTCCAAACTTTTCCAAATAGTTACATGTGTGTGTAACAATTTATTCATCGGTGTGTTCTGTCCTCTAGTATTATTAAACGAAAGTTTTTTAAATCTTACCACACGCATGTATAGAATGTGATAATCATAATTTTTTGTTCTAAGAGATTATCAGTATATATTTCATAGGCAATGATTACCCTATTAGTTATTAAAAATGTTTAAAATGAGCATTACAACTGAATAAGACACAACTAAGTCTTGAAAAGGCGAACGTTAGATTTTGTAGCAAAAGGAGTTTCTTTTACCTCAGCTTGACCCTGAATATACTACAAATAGTAACGTATAAATTTATGACCATCAATCAAATAATAGTTAAATTTCGGACTAATCTCATGTGCAAACGGGTAATTGGTTATAAATGTAGAATTTAATACGTGCTCTGAAAGGTATCTTTGACATTTTATCAAAAAACATATAACAACAATTTTAATATTTATATATGCACAATATTTTCTTAAAAAGCCTTTCATAAGCAAGTACGTTGCTTACACACGTGTCTCCCATGTGGAAAAAAATTATTTGAAGGCAATGTGGTAGCTAATAGGGAATCACACGTGGACCCCACGTATCAAATCCAGCATGCAATGTACTGATATGGCTATGATGAGTATATTCAGTGGTAAATCCATTTTGCCAACTAATATCCACGTAACCAGCACCTAACCACGTGGCTTCCACGTGATATTGTATGTAGGGCAGAGCTCAGAATGAAATATTGACGCAATTTATTGACGCGTCCAAATGGACGTTTCACTATATTGACAGACCATCAATAAAAAATTGAAATGAGTAGATTTCGTCAATACATTGAGTCAATTAATTGACGGTCGTCAATCAAGCCCACAGACGATCAACATAATTGTCAATATTCATCATTGTCAATTATATTGACAATAAAATTGATCGTCTATAGTAGCCGCTTAAGGTAGATTGTTTTGTGTCAATATTTTTAGACGGAAATTTTATAAAATTCATGCCATGATAAATGATATTTTTTCTGATTCTCTCGATTTTAATGCTAGTTTATACTGATTAGTCTACGCTGATATTTGCGCACATGCTTACTTGTGTAAATGCGTACTTGTGCACGCTATGCATACGCAGATAGATGAATGTGTCACCACGTAATACTTCATTTCACTTGATTATTGTACAGCATTTATAAAATATATGTATACAAATATATTTGTTGCGCGATCACCCACATTTGATAAATAAGACGCTTATCAACCAATGATCTTTTCGATGCAATATTTAATAAAACATCGTTTCAATATTTCATTAGAAATTGTAAGCAGCAACACATACTGAAAGAGTTGTCACGAATTTCCTTTTATCATTTTCCTTTATTTCAGAACATCGCACAGCATTTTTATAGAACGCGCATATATTGTGATTGCCTCGATGCATAGAAATGTATTTGTATATGTTTATGTCGTGGGATGTGCAAATCCCGAGACCCAAGGTCTCAAGCCGAGCTCCCAGAGCTCGGATCGGCCTCGGCCGACACCAGACACACACCTGAGCTCGTGTGTCAGAGGACACACCCAGTGTGAACACACGCTGCCGTGAAAACGAAAACACTTCACGGCAGAAAGGAAGCACACACTAGCTCCAAGCTAGTGAAAACACTTCACGGCAGAATGGAAGCACACACTAGCTCCCGGCTAGTGTGGTGTGTCCGAACAACACTCAGATACACAGGAACACAACAAGCCTGCAGGTCCTACCTGCTTGTGTCTCAGCGAAGAAAAAGGGAAAACACAACACAAGTATCTCGCAAGGATACATCAAGAGCGAAACCGGAAGCTCAAGCACGCACAACCGCACTCGCCAGCAACAGACGCAATAATCCCAAGGCCGGCGCACAGATGACGCTCCACACGTCAGGAAGTAGATCCCACAAAATACCTCCTGCCACTCAAACGGAGCAGCTTACAACGTAAATAACGTCGCATGTGTAATTCTAAACAGAATAAACACATTGGAACACCAAAGCGTCCGTGAACACAAAATACGATGTGTACACAAGCAACCCGCCGACGGGTGCCGCCCTGTGATTGGCCGCGCGTAGGAATACATGCCTGGCGTAGCAATACACCACAGTTTACGGGTTAGGTGTATGTATGTACGTAGGCATGTATGTGCATATATTTGTGTATGTATTTACATGTACATATGCACATATGAAGTTTTATATCATGTATACGTAAATTTTCAAAGGTGTTCTCAACCCACAATGGAAATGCATCGTCCATGAAATTGTGTTGTCTCATAATTATCATTATGTGTTGTGGTGGTATGAACACACACCACCACACAAGCTTAAAAGCGCCACCTCACAGCCTCAAAGCGCCAGTACTAAGCGACCAATAATCAGAGCTAAAGTTTGGCGCTGGGGTGCCAGACCGAGCTTTATAAGCAGCCTGCTTCGAACAGTCAGGCAACGTCGATAGAAACCTCCGTAAGTTTAGCACAAACCTAGACGGCGAAAAGCGGGCACCCCCGTCTTGACCAATCGGAGACCTGGACGGCCAGAGTTAGGCTCCAGCGAGGCCTATATAAACAGCCGCGCAGCCAGCGCAGCCTCAGTACACTCTCAGCGTCCCTGATATTCACACTAAGTCTCGACGCTCCGCCAGCACCGCACCCGTCGCCTTCACCGCCGCCTCGACTGCCAGCCGCCACGTCTTGTTGCTTGCTAGACGCACCAGTTCCCTGCTAGCGCCTCTGGTACTCCTTGGTCGGAGACACTCGGCCAGCAGCAGCCTCACCGGTCTGCTCTCGTCCTTCAAGCACGCAGCGTCTCCCCGGCAACCGTCGGTCCACCAAGACGTCATCGGTCACTGTATTACTCGACTGTAATATTCCTTTGCGCCATTATTGTCGGTGATCTTCATAATAATACGGCGTTTATTCCAGTTGTATTTCCTCACCTTGCCGGGTTCGTTTGCACCTCAGGCACTCACTTCGGGCAAAGATATTTCACAAGTCTATCGATATTCACAATTCAATAGATATTCACAAGTCTGCCCGGAGTGTAGAGCAGCCTGAGGAGAACGTCACACTGGTGACCCCAGAGTGACCCGGCAGGTGGAAGCATGGCTGGGAGAGATGTCCAGTTACCCGCCTTCAGTGGTGACATCAAGGGATGGCTCCTTCACTGCGATGTTTTTCTCGCACAAATCCCGAATCTGGACGACGCTTCAAAGTTCGGGGCGCTCCTAGGAGGACTACCCAAGCACATTGTATCCGGAGTACAAGAGATACTACTGAACCCCCCAGCAAAAAGAAAATACGACGCATTAAAGGCGGCGTTGACGCAACGTTTCGTGCGTCACGACGAAGAAACAAACTACAACGCCATCGTTAAAATAACGCTGGGAGACAATACGCCTTCCGAGTTGCTCCTGGAAATGACGCATCTCAACAACTGTAGACAAGCTCCGCTACCCCCGTCAGTCATCCGCTCGATGCACCCTCCAAAATTGCCAGTGGAAGCACAGCCACTGATTGAAGCTTTAGGAAGAGGAAAAACGGACGAAGAGTACAGGGAGATTGCCGATCAAGTCACAGCAAGGCAATCCGCGTGTCGGTCCTCAACTGCCGAGCCCCTCACCGTAAACGCTGTCAAGCCATCACCGTTTCCGACAGTGTCAAGAGCCGAATTAGACGCAGCTATGAAGGAGATAACAGAACTCAAAGAAATGTTAGGAAGGGCGTTACGCCCGCAAGAAAATGTCCACCAAGCAGACAATTGGCGGAATCAAGCCCCGGCGCCCAGAAACGTCCAAAACGCTAACAAAGGAAGCAGGCTCGAACAAGTTTACTGCTACTACCACCGTACCTTTGGCGATCGTGCAAGAAAGTGCACGCAACCGTGTAGCCTTGCGAGAAACGACGGCCGCGGAGGATGGTAGGCGCCCCATCTTTCGCGCAGGCAAGAGCAGGCGAGCTGTTGTACGTTAAAGACGCGAACAACGTCCGATATCTGGTCGATACTGGCTCGGCGGTCAGTTTAATCCCGCCCGACGGAAAAAGTTCGACCAGACCCCCGTCCTACGATCTGCTAGCAGCCAACAATACTCCAATAGCTTCATACGGGATGGCAGGAAGGAACTTTTAGCTCGCCCCTCAATTGTTCGTGAGATGGGATTTTGCGGTGGCCGATGTCGGTCAACCCATCATAGGCATTGATTTCCTACACGCGAACAAAATCAACGTCGACGCAGCAAATGCAAGGTTGTACATCCAAACTACACAAAAAGAAATTCCTTGTGAGCGAGCAAACTTGAGTAGCGCAAAAATTCATAGGATCGATCATCAAGCATCGCAGGAGTTCAACGACCTTTTTAAGGAGTTCCCCGAGATACTGGCGTCACAAGAACGCACTCCTCAGCCAGGAAGAAAAGATGTAGAGCATCACATCGAAACGGTCGGCCCCCCGGTGTACGCGAGACCGCGGAGACTCCCTCCAGAAAAACTCGAAGCAGCACGGGACGAGTTCAATAAGATGTTAGATCAAGGCATCATCAGACCATCAAAAAGCGCCTGGGCGTCTCCCATGCATATGGTCCCTAAGTCGTCCGAACCCGGGGCTTGGAGAATCTGCGGGGACTACAGGCGACTAAATGCAGTTACGAAGCCCGATCGTTACCCCATTCCACACTGCCAAGACTTCCACTACAAGCTGCACAAGAAGACAATTTTCTCAAAAATTGACCTCGTGAAGGCCTATCACCAGATACCGGTGAAAGCCGAAGACATCCAGAAAACGGCCATAACCACGCCGTTCGGCTTGTACGAGTACACTGTAATGTCTTTCGGACTCCGGAATGCTGCTCAAATGTTCCAGCGTTACATCGATGCGATCACCAGAGACATGGATTTTGTCACGGCGTATATGGATGACGTGCTGATAGCATCTTCGTCCACCGAGGAGCATAAAGATCACTTAAGGCAACTGTTCCGTCGTCTGCGAGAAGAGGGACTACAAGTGCACCCAGCAAAATGCATTTTTGGAGTGCCTGAACTAGACTTCCTCGGGCATAGAGTGTCAGCTCGGGGGATCTCGCCGCTTCCACAGAAAATAGAAGCCATCAGCAACTTCCCACGACCATCGACGATAAAAAAACTAAGACAGTTTCTGGGAATCGTCAATTACTATCATCGATTTCTCCCAGCTGCGGCAGAAAAAATGCAATCTCTCACTGAACTAACGAAAGGCTACTGACAGAACTCGAAGAAAATCATCAATTGGACTCCGGAACAAGATGCAGCTTTTGTGAGATTGAAGAACGAGATTTCCCAGCTCACCATGTTAGCGCACCCGGCTCCAGAAGGCAAGACAATCCTAGTGACGGACGTCTCTGCCACCGCGGTGGGGGCCGTAATACAACAGGAAATTGAAGGAGAGCAACTACCAGTAGCCTTCTTTTCGAAGAAGTTGGACGACACGCAACGCAAATACAGCACCTACGACCGGGAGTTAATGGCTATCTTCTTAGCAGTCCAACACTTTGAACATTTCTTGGAGGGCCGGAGTTTTGAGATCAAAACGGATCACCGACCACTCTGCTTCGCTCTTCACAAGTCTACGGAGGGCAGCAATCCACGCGTGGCCAGGCAACTGTCGTATCTCTCGCAGTTCGACTGTGAGATCAACCACATCAGTGGCACCACCAACACTGTAGCAGACGCGCTATCGCGTATGGTGTCAACAATCATACCAAAAGAACCTTCAATCGACTACGAGGAAATAATAAAGGAACAGAATGAAGATCAGGAATTAGAAGAGCTCCTGAATCCATCATCAAATACGGCTCTGAAGATACGACCTATCAACACACACGGCAGCAAAATACCCTTGTGGTGCGACGTGTCCACCGACCAGGAGAGGCCGTACATCCCCAAGAGTTGCCGAAAAACAATATTCACGCATTTTCACGGAGCCAGTCATCCTGGAATTCAAGCTACGCGAGACCTCCTGAGACAACGGGTAATCTGGCCCGGCCTCAACAAAGATGTCGGCAAGTGGACACGAGAATGCATTCCGTGCCAAACGAGCAAGATTACGAAACACGTCAAAAGTCCGCATGGAAAAATGCCAGTTCCAAATGAAAGATTCCAAACCATACACGTGGACATTGTCGGACCGCTGCCCGTATTGCAGAATTTCCGGTATCTTCTTACGTGCATACTGCTTAGATCGCTTCACAAGATGGTGCACGGCTATACCAATGATGGCAGAAACGTCGGCCCGTGCTTTTCTCCAGGGTTGGGTGTCTTCGTTTGGAGTTCCGACGACGATCATTACGGACCAAGGTGTACAGTTCGAATCGACTCTGTGGAAGAACCTCCTAGCAGCTTTGGGCACAAAGCGACACCGGACTACCGCCTACCATCCACAAAGCAATGGCTTGGTGGAAAGGCTACATCGACGACTGAAAGAAGCCCTGAAAGCTACGGTGACCGACGCGAACTGGGTGGACGCTTTGCCCCTCATACTTCTTAACATCAGAGCCACACCACACTCAGACGCAAACATTTCGCCGGCCGAAATGGTGTACGGGCAGGCGCTACGCCTCACCGGAGAACTACCCGCATTGAAGAACGAAACTCTACCAGCGGGAGAATTCCTGCAAAGGCTACAAGAGACAATGACACAATTACAGCCAGTACTCCCAAGACAGCAAGGGCCAACAAATGTCAATGTCCCAGACGCCTTGCTAACGGCGACCAACGTTTTCGTTAAACATGGAGAGGTCAGAAAACCATTGCAGACACCGTACGATGGCCCTTTTCGCGTTCTAGAAAGGACCCCGAAGTACTTCACCTTAGACATACGAGGAAAACCTACCAATGTGACGATTGACAGGGTGAAAGCAGCGCACCTACCCGACAGCAGCGAAACAGAAACGGAGCACGTGGAACCAACAAGCGCAAAAGCACACGATGTCTACGAAGTAGTTCCCTTCCCCCAGGCAGTGGTGGCTCCTGAACAAGGAACCATAACTAAATACGGAAGAAGAATCAAACCTCCACTGAGATACTCGGAAACTTGAAAAAACAACGGGGGCACCTGTGGTGGTATGAACACACACCACCACACAAGCTTAAAAGCGCCACCTCACAGCCTCAAAGCGCCAGTACTAAGCGACCAATAAATAATCAGAGCTAAAGTTTGGCGCTGGGGGGGGGGGCGGTGACAATAGGAAAGAAGAGAAGAGAATTAGAGTTTGGCACAGAGTGTGCCAGAAGAGAAAAAGGAGGAGAGAAAAGGAAAAGGATAGTGGAAGAAGAAAAAGGCGCTTAACGCATAATTAGGTGATCTTGTGCATCTTGTTTAGTTTACTGCTAATTAGTTAATATAATAAGGGAAAAGTACCCGTCAGGGCTTTTTATGCTACAAGTGGTTCATGTTTTGTATTATGCCGCGTCTACTCTGCTCTATTGTATTATTATATCCACGGTAGAGGGCGACATGACCAATCCGTACACGGAGTGAATTTAAATTTAGGCTTAGGCAATTTTATGCTCGTCTACACGTCCCTATATATACACACACTATATATACATATACTATATACTAACATATACATATATAATTTTCATTTTTTTTTGTTTTCTTTTATTTATTTATTTTATTTTATTTTATTTTTTTATTTTATTTTTTTTATGTATTCATTTTTTGTATTCATTTTATTTTTATTTATTTATTTATTTTTTGTTTTTTTATTCATTTTATTTATTTATTTATTTTTTTTCATATGCATATATACAAATTTTACGTACAAAAACACACACATACCCGACACGTGCACCCATACTTTTTTTTTATTAATTACGCACACACACGATACACAGGCATACATATGAATATATACAATTTTTATTTTATCAAACATATATATACATTACCACCCATACACACGACACATGAGCACACAAATAGTTATATACATTTCCATACCCATACACCCACAAGCCAGCACACACACGCACACGACACGCATGCACACCAATATGCATATATACATTTTAATTTATTTTATTTTTTTTTTCTTTTTTTTTTTAATTAAATTTTTTTTTTATTTTTTTTTTTTTTTTCTAATTACCTACATTACATCTAGCTATCTAAACAATTACACTTATCTTTCCTACACAGTAAGTAGTACTTAAAAATTCATTCTTTGTTACTGAACTATGACTAAGGCCTATCTAGTTATTGATCTACGAGTATATACAATCTAATATCTACACATGTACATCATCTAGCTCCTATAATTAGAGAATGAGTTTGTACCTATACTCTATCTTATTTACGAGTGTTATCTATTCTCTTCAATACACAAGCACATTATGTTACGCTAATTTCGACCTACCATATGTACCTACATTTCAAGTTAATTGTTTTTCTCTATCTATTTACAATTATAGCGTCTGTGCACATCATACATTATATACACCTAGATACAGTTTTGCAGACATGCACTTTACACTACGTACATTTTTACAGATAGGTCATTGAATAATTAGAGGTGTAAGTAAACAGGAATTTAAGAACTTTTAAAGTAATGAAAAATAATTAATGAAAAAATTTTTTTGCATGTCGGTGCAACTGAAATGAAGTTAAGAGTCTGGGGTTTTGGCTTCCCACCCATGGGGGGGAAGACCGTCCTACCGCTCGCCAAAACCCCAGATAACAAAAAATAAAAAATTATAATGCAATTAGTTTGGTCTTCCCCCACGTCCTAAAAGGACTAGAAATTGTCTTAATAGGTGTGCCTGACAAGGTTATTGGTTCATGTATATTTTGGAGGTGGAGGGGGGGCCATTGCAAGTAGTCTAGAGCTTTTAAATCGGAAATGTTGATAGGGGATGAGCTCCGGAGGAAAACTTAATTTTGTATACAGGTCAGGATCAAATTGCTGCATGTTGTTCCAGATCCTGCTTGCATGCTCGTGCAGCAGTATGTTTATGGGAGGGACATTTAGATGATTGTGCAGGTGTTTGGATGGTACTGCTTCTATTAAACTTGTACCGGTAATAAATCTAAGTGCTTTGTTTTGAACTCTTTGTAATTTGGATATTGCTGTTGCTGACGCTGCGTGTAAAGGTATGACTGGGTATATTAATGCTGATCTCACAAAGGCCATATATAATTTCAGTTTGGTTTCTGTAGGGAGGTGAGTAAAACGGTAAATTTTTTCTAGATTTTTGTAGGCTATCGCTTGTCTAATGGAGGCTTGTGATGATATACCATGTGTAGTTATGTTCAAACCCAGGACTTTTCCTTTATTTGTGTATGGTATTGATTTGTCGTTTATGGTAACTTCAAATGTTTTCCTTCTATTTATGGGGATTATGGCAAATTTACTACTGTTGGTTAATATTTTCCATTTCCTTTCAAACGTGTTTATTTGTTCTATTGCTATTTTGGTATTGGCTGTTGCGTATTTTGCTGAATATTTTCCGGCTGTTATCTGTGTGATGTCATCTGCAAAACATATATAATCTGTTTTGGGTAGAGGCGGTGGTAAATCATGGGTATAAAAGCTGAAAAGTGTAGGGGATAAGCATGCTCCTTGGGGTACACCTGTGCGCAGTGAGAATCGCGGCCCTATGTAATTGGATATTCTTATTGAGGCTGTCCTGCCATTAAGGTAATTGCTCAGGGTCCGGAGAAATATAGGGTGAAGATTGATTTGCGAAAGTTTGAAGATGAGACCAGAGTGTCATACCTTATCGAATGCTTTTTTAACATCTCTTAAGCAAATGTCTATTGTGAGTTTTTGAGCTACATGAATGGAAATTGATTCGTGCAGGGTTGCCAGTGCGGTATGTGTGCCTCTATTACATCTGAATCCGTGTTGTCTGCTATTAAAATGATTGTGAATTGTAAGGAAATTTGTCAGTCTATTATTTAAAATTTTTATCCAGTAGTTTGCCATGTACATCCAGGAGGGAAATTGGTCTGTAATTTTGAACTGATTTTGGGGATAAGTTTGGTTTTGGGAGGAAAATCATTATGACATGTTTTAGACTGTTCGGGAAGTAACCAGATGATATGGACACATTGAAAATATAAATCAGAAAGTGAATCATGTTTTTTGGTAAGTTTTTAAGTTGTAAAGCGGTTATTTCCGTTGTCCCTGGTACTTTCTGTTTGAACGGTCTCAGCGCTTGTAATAGTTCTTCAAATGTAATAGGGGGAAAATGTATAGGGTCCAGTATGTTGATATTTCCAGTTCGGTATGGTTTGATTGTATTTGCTATGTTGTTCATTTGTTCTTGTACTATTGCAATGTGTTCTCTGTCAAAGTGGGGTTCATCTTGTTCTGTAAATATTTTCTTCAAATGTGCTCTGAAGATGGGTTCTTTTCCTTGAGGAGTATGTAACTGTTCTTTATTATGTTCTATGTATGGTATTTCTTGTTTGGTGTTGCCGCCCATCATCCTCTTGCAGGAGGACCAAAACATTTTCGGATCCTCCTGCAGTTTAAGGTTATGAATTAAATCCTCCCAAGCTTGCTGGTATTTGCCTTTGTAAATATCTTGTAAACGGAATCTTATTGTGTTCAAATGTCGGTTCAAATTAATAGATGGCCCATATCTGGAGATGTATTGGGTTGTCTGTCGGTATTGTGCTTGTAACGTCAAAGTTTCGTGAGTTGGTGTATTGTTGTGCGCTAGCGGAATTTCTATCTTCGCTTCGGCACACAATAGAACGGAAGGCGCAAGGATTCCAAAAGAATGCGAGGTTTCTTCGGTTTTATTTCTTATCCAAACGACTCCGTAAATCTGCACAGACAGGTATGATTCAGGCTCGGACCAGGAATTGCATGACAAGAAAATCCTAATTTAAGATTGTAGTCGAATGATCGATTAATGTATATGGTGCTGCATAACGAGAAAGGAATCTCCTACTTCTTGAGCAAGACACAGAAAACGGCTAAATAATGTTAGACCTAGGTATGATATTCTAGTGACGGAATTCGTAACACAACATTCATTATTACATAAGAAAGTTTTAGCCTTCCTTAACCACGACAAAGTTGTTCCAAGAGAGGGAAGAGGAAGGCACCATTTATATAGCGCCGCACAACAAGAAAGTGAATTCATACCTCGAGGGTGCACGAGAAATAGCTGAGTGAGACATAAGAGGCCATAGAATAGTAGCACATAAAAAGGGGAATTCGCCACCCTGCTAACGACGTGGCACAACGACAATTCACAATGTTACGATTATTATTATTATTATATAAGAAAGTTTTGGCCTCCCTTAACCACGACAAAGATGTCCCAAGAGAGGAAAGAGGAAGGCACCATCTAGCATGGAGTTGGGGGAACGCGGAATCTACGCACAAGGTGCACAGGAACAGTAAGCTAGGAAATGAGTTCACAAAACAAGAAAGGTTTCCGTTGCATTGACAGGGAAGAGAACAAGTCTCCACCTACGGAGAACCTTGCTAGGGATACATTTCTAAAGACACATTTGCAATACCATTGGTTACCACCTTGATATAACAACCTGACAATACCTCTTAGAATACCTACAGACGGTGGGGGAAGGTCCCTCACGTTAGAAATCTCGTAAAAACTTATTCACATCTACAGAGAAGTGGCTACCTATTTTTCTTTGCTCTACCTGTGGGAGGGGAAAAGATTAAGATTAGGTCTCTGGTGCAGGGATAAGCTACTTGGGTTACAGCAGATCAGTCAGGAATCCTATCATTAAAGATATATATGTATCTCATTGGGATATCTCATTGGCTAGCCTAATACTGAAAGGTCGGACACGCCTCGCCAGTTTTTCTTTTTAACTGGCTTGATTTTATATACAGGGCACAAGTACACGTTGACCAACATCGCCCTGAAACACAAATCACCTGGGCTAGTGGTCTCATAAATTTCCGTGAGACTTTATTTTATATCTTTTTCTTAATGAATGTTATAGAGATTGTAGTACAAAGACAAGAAAAATATGTTTCCAAGTTGGTACAAGTTTAGCACGATGTGTCATGAATTTTTCAATATCAACAACTGATGTCTAATCCATGGAAGAACCACCACATAGTTTTTATTTTTAGTACACAAATCTTTCAATAGTGAAGCAGTGGTTGATTTATATTCTTAATTAAATGTGAAATTGTGTTAGTTTGTGTTAAACTATGAAATGTAATAAACTCAAATAAATCATCTGTGTCAATTCAAATGCATTGAAATGTCAGTCTTTCCATGTTACATTTACTGCCTATGACGCTGTTTACAATGTTTGACTATTATGCAAATATTGCTGAGCAAAAAAAAAAACATTTAGACGTTAATACAGGATCACTTTGAACAATGAAAGAAAAATAGGAATCAGTTTATCAGTTAAACCACACATTCACTGAACCTGTCTGATACTCTAGCTTTCTTCATCTTGGGTTGTTAAAACTTAGTATGAGAATGCACATGTTAAACCTAAGCTCGGAGTTAAATTATTTAACAGACAAATCTGTGAAATCCCAGTGTTCAGCTAAAATACCGTTAACCTAGAATCTGACTAATTTCCAGCATTACACTGCAGCTATAGAGCGCACCAGATTCACATCATCACAACGGCTAGTCTGACTCAATGTGGGTGGTTCGCCAGCCGCCAGAAACATTCTCGAATGCTCTAGCAACCGGCTGTTCACCGCTATCAAACACGAGTAGTGCGAAGGCAATCGACAAATATAGCCAGTAAAGGAATACGCCTAAGTTAAATGAGTTTCCTACACAAATTCACTTTTAAAAGACACAGAAACTTAAGATTATCCGGGAACCTATTCCTCCCACGCACTTCAAACAAAATAGAACGTTGGCGTCATTCTTGCGGACCAGCGCGGATCCGCAGAATGTTGCCGAAATAAATTGTCAAAATTCTTTGAATTTTGTCACGTCTTGCAAGACGTGACACTCCCCCCCCTTTTGTGGATTTTCTCCACTAAATGCTGACGCCGGGGGGGGGGCGGTGGATGAGGACTAATTCAGTGGCGGGACGTACCACCCGCTGGATCCCGTCGTTGTCGTTTTGTCGCGCGAGTCGTACGGTGGCTGTCCTCAACGATCCATCGTGACTGGGGAGGGTCTCTTCGATGATGCCTGTCGGCCAGGTGGTTCTCCTAGCCATCTTCTCCCTCACTAGGACTATGTCTCCTTTCTTTAGCGGTGGGTTGACGGCTCTCCATTTCCTCCGTTGTTGCAGTTCGTAGATGTAGCCCCTCCTCCACCTCAGCCAAAACTGATCTGCCAGGTACTGCACCTTTTTCCATCGCAACTTCCCGTAAGCGGGTTCGTGTCGAGTGAGCGCGGGCCTGTCGTGTTGTGGCGTGCTGGTCTTCTGCGTCAGGAGCATGTTTGGGGTCACTGGCAGCGGTTCATTGGGATCAAAGGACGTCTCCCACAGGGGAGTGGAGTTCACGATGGCTGCTGCTTCCTGCAGTAGGGTGTGTAATTCGTCGAAGGACAGAGGATGTTGACCGGCGTGCAAGAGGGCTGCTCCTAAACACCTTCGGATCTGACCTATCTTGCGCTCCCACACTCCGCCAAAGTGAGAGGCGTGCGGTGGGTTCATTTCCCAACGCACTCCCAGGTCCGATAGGGCCCGACTGGCCTGCTGAACGTTGACTTCTTCGGCTAGGTTCTTGGCTCCGATGAAGTTGGTGCCTCTGTCGGACCGCAGGACTGAACAGGGACCTCGCACCGCTATGAACCTCTTGAAGCTGTTGATGAAAGTAGGAGTATCGAGGGATGGCAGCATCTCGATATGAACTGCGCGGGAAGCGAGGCAAGTGAGGAGGAGAGCCCAGCACTTTCTGAGGGGGGCGTTGCGTCTTGTGGCTGGCCCGTTGTTTATCATCCAGTGACCAAAGACGTCGAAGCCCACGAAGGTGAAGGGCGGCGCGGCCTCGGAGCGTTCCTTAAGCAATTCTGCCATTTGCGGGGTCAAGAAAGAGGCCCTTAGTCGCTGACAGATGACGCAGTTCCGTAGTAACTTCTGTATCGCCCTTCGGCCGTTCTCGATGTGATACCCGGCTTCTCGGATGGAGGCGTGCGTCACGTGCCGGCCTTGGTGCTTCGTTTTCTGATGGTAATGCATCATGACAGCAGTGCTGATGGGGTGGTTGAAGGGGAGCAACAAGGGGTGCTTAATATCTTCTGGGAAGTCTGAGATGGCAAGTCTACCTCCCACTCTGATCAGCCCGCTTTGATCGACGAAGGGTACAAGGCTGGAAAGTTTGTGTCGAGGGGCTACACTTCCCTTTCGGCGCATCCGGTCAAAAAGATCTGAGAAGGCGGACTTCTGGGCTTCCAGGACCAGGACGTTGTGAGCTAGGGCTTGAGGGTCGGCAACAGCGATGTGGCTGTTCTGGTCGGCTCTTCGATGGAGGACTCTGTTGAGTAGCTTTTGCGACAGAGCTACTACTCTGGCGGCAATCCTCAGGATGGCCGACCATGAACTGAATTTTGAGAAGAGCTTGGAGAACAGAAATTCAGCGATATTGCCCGTCGATCGAAGAGCTTGGACGTCGGCCCTTGTTTCGACCTCGGGGAGTTCATCGGGATCCGTCGGGTAAGCCGAGGTGGAGGAAGGGGAGATGACGTCGCTGATTAGAAATGCCGGACCCCTGAGCCATTCCGTCTGCATTAGTCTCGAAGGGTCCGTCGGCCTCGAGGCTAGATCGGCGGGATTCGATGTGGTGTCGACGTAGCTCCATTGGGACGGGTCGCTGCTCTGACGGATGATGTCCACCCTTCTCTGAACATACCGACTGAATCTCGCAGAGTCGTTTCTGATGTAGCCTAGCACAACCTTGCTGTCCGAATAGAAGTATACTCGAGCGGGTTTCCTTTTCAGTTCCTGTATCGTCTGCAGGCTTGACAAAACTGCTCCCACTGCTGCACACAGTTCTAGTCTAGGAATCGAGGTGGCAGCCCTTGGAGCCACACGGCTTTCTCCGTGTACGAACGCGACGTGGCCTTGGCCGCTGTTGGTGGTCGTACGCAGGTACGTCACGTTTCCGATTGCCTCCTGCGAAGCGTCCGAGAAAACGTGCAAGGTTTGGGTGTCTTTTCCATTCGATTCGGACGGAATGAAGCACCTTAGGATCGAGAGCTCGTGCAGACATTGAAGGCTCTGGAGCCAGCGCAGCCACGGCTGAACTGTGCTGCTCGGAATGGGCTCGTCCCAGTCCAAGGTCTTGCCACCGGGTGCTCGTTCGGTTTCAGAGAGCAGGCTCCGTAGGATGAGTCGCCCGCCGAGTGTGACTGGGCTGGCGAAGCCGATGGGATCGTAGATCGAATTGATTGCGGATAGCAGTCCTCGCTTCGTGTGAGGGCGGTCTGGTATGTTCACTTTCAGCACGAAACAGTCACTGGCAATATTCCACGACACGCCGAGCGTGCTGTGGTTGGGGGCTGAGATCAGGTCGATGTTGTCTTCGTTCGCTCTCTCACTCGCAGGGAAGGCCTTGAGGACATCCATGGAGTTAGACATGATCTTGTGCAGTCTGATGTGATACCGCGACAGGAGGTATTTGGCCGTTCGCAAGATTCCGATAGCTTTGACGGGGTCTGGTGCAGTTCCAAGTCCGTCGTTGCAGTAGAAATGCGACGTTACATAATCTTGCGCCGCTTCGAGGTGTTCTGTATCTTCGGGCTGCAGTTCGCTGGAGGTTCCCTGGGCAGCACGGTGAAGGCACATCGTGGCTACGGCGGGACTGCTGGTGTTACCAAATACGTGCACGCGCGCTCGATGCGGCACGAGGGGCTTCCGAGGGTCGTTGTCGGCCCACCAGTAGAATCTCATTAGGTTCTTGTGATCCGGCGGTACGTGGAAAGCGTGGAACATGCTCTCGACGTCGGCTACGAAGGCGATCTTGTGCTCCCGAAATCTCGTCAGCACGTCTCGCAGACGATTGTTGTAGTCCGGTCCTGGCA
Source organism: Morinoia aosen (assembly GCA_030386875.1). NCBI lineage: Eukaryota > Metazoa > Arthropoda > Malacostraca > Amphipoda > Talitridae > Morinoia > Morinoia aosen. The sequence goes on along the minus strand of CM059556.1, from coordinate 2,753,449 downwards.
GCAGGCACGTGTTGAGGCTAGTCCCTTGGTACTTGGCGGCGCTGTCGAAGACGAGTCTCACCTTGGACTTCTTCTCTTGAACTACCGGGAAGATGGAGATGTACCAGGTGAGACTGCACTTTTGGTTTCTCTCGCCCGCAGGTATCTGCTCGACGTGTCGCATGTCAAGACTTTTCTTCATGGCATCCAGACACTGCTGTAACCTCGCCGGCTCCCTCGTTAGTCTCTTCAGCGTGTTCTCTTGACGACGAAACACCGCCACTCTGTTGTCGGGCAGCGCCGCGTCGAGCGATCTCAGCGGCAGTGGCGCTTCAAGGTGGCCTTCGTCATTTACCTTTATTTCCTCCATCGCTTTCAAGAACTTGCGGTCGTCGTGAGACAGACCGGGCATCTCGTCATCGGGTTGTTGGACGAACATGTTCTTTTCGGGGGACGGCCCGAAACACATCCTGGCGTGAGATGTTCATGAACGGTTTCAGCTGCTATCTTTAAGATTGTACATCTTCGTCCGAGTGAAGGCCCGACGCTGTCGTTCACTTTGCCGACCACGGCCCAGCCCAAGGCTGTGTGGTGAACAAATGGAGCACTTTGACGACGTTGGTCAGCGTGGCTGTACAGTATGTCCCCGCTGTCTGTCCCGAGAAGCACGGCGACTTCTGCCTTGTCGTCGAGGGTGAGGAAGTGGGGGGCGAAGTGGGCTATTTCCGGGGTCCTTTCCACACGTTCCTTAGTCGCTACTTCCCTCTTGGTATCGGGAATGAGGTCGCACTCGTACATTGGTGGGAGCTCGAAGACTTTGCTTTCGGAACTACCTTTATCTTCAATCCGGGCACGCATCTGCCTTGTCGAACGACCGATTGATCGGACAAGGTCTCTAGTGTGTAGTAGGACTTGGGGCCTGTCACCTGAAGAGTGTCCAGTAGCTTAGAGGAACAGAAGGACGTCGTACTTTGCTCGTCGATAATAGCGTAGACGCGACACGACTGGCCCGATCTCTCGTCGAAGACGTCGGCCAGGACGGTTTTGCTGCATGCTCTACCTCCGGTCGTAGTCGAACGAGAATTCAACGCCCTGGCTTTCGGATTCTCTCCGACCTTGCTCGGGATGTGTTCGTCGCTCGGGTCCTGCTTGTAGCGTGCTCCGCTGATAGTCACACCGGGGTTCCCGGTCTTCGTTCGGTTGAGATGGGCTGTCGTGCTGTGGTTGTCGGCTCCGCAATCATCGCACTTCACGACTTCTTTGCAGTGCTTCGCCCAGTGAGGGCCTAAGCAGCGGTAGCATAGCTTGTGTTCACGTATGAAGTCCTTCTTCTTCTGAGGTTCCATCTTTCTTACTGCTTGGCACGAGTTCGTCGCATGTTGTGCACTCTGGTGGAGGACGCAGCTGCCGGTTTGGTTCTCCGAGGACGTGTAGGTGACTCGCGGGGCTCTTAGATTGGGGCGAGCGGGGGCCGCGGTCTCGCGTCGAGCACTCATCCAGTTGAGGTTCGATGCCCCAAAACTGTCGCATTGGGTATCTGACAGCGTTTTGATGAAATCGCAGAACCTCGCGAAATCAGGTAACGATCCAGTTAATCTTCTGTGCCTACTTCTTTCGTTTCTCCAGGCATCCAGAACGAAGAAGGGCAGTCTCTCTACAATGGGAGATAGCCCTACGTCAGTGTTCAGGAAGGAGAGGCCGTGGTTATGCTGCATGGTGTGATGAATCACTAGACAGGCGTCGCTGAACTTCCGCAGCTTGAGGCCGACCGTGCGGTCGCCTTTAGATCCTTTGATGTCCGAGGCTTGCACGAGGCGTTCGAGCAGGCTGTCAGCTACCCTGTCGTTAGAGCCGAAGCGAGTCTTCAATTGTTCGACGATGTGGGTGAGCAGGGCCGCTGTGTCCAAGTATGTGGCAGCAAGTATGTCGTTGATCAGGCTCCTCGGCTCTCCGCAGGTGTGGTTTGTGAGAATCTCAATGGCGTCGATGGGCTCTACGGCGAGTCTTTCCATCCTCCTCTTGAGAGCATCGAACCATCTGTGGAACAGATGGGCCTCTCCCGCATAAGGTTGGCTAGGCCCTTTTTTTAAATCTTCGATCATCGAAAGCCTCATGGCTCCGTCGATCACTGGTGGCCTTGTTTCGAAGACCACGGCAGGCGAGCTGGTGGGAGCGCTAGGCTGGAATGCTGGAGCGGAGGGATTCATCAGAGGTGCGAGGGCGGTGTCACGGGGTAGAGTGTTCACGACCGCCGTCGCACCGCCTACGGGCTCCACGACGTGGCGTTGGAAAGCTTGGTCGACCCAGGCACCTGTCCGAGCGTTTTTGCTCTCGATGTTCTTTTCACCGAAGGGCTGATCATTCTCCGTTCGGTTCCCGTTCCTCAGTTTCGACCTCTCGATGGTGATTTGTGCCAACAGCACCGATGGATCTTCCGTGATATCGATAAGCATCTGCTTATTGCCTCGGCTAGGGGGCTCGCGGCGCTCGGACTCGCCATCCTTGTGACGAGAGCTGGCGCTGGGAAGGCTCTGGCTATGATCGCTCTCACTGGCTTGACTCTGGCTGTAATAGCTCGAGCTTTGGTGACTCTGACGACGATGACTGGGGCTTGCCTGTTCTTCGCCCCGACGGTTGGAACGGTGTCCGTTCCTGCTCTCAGCCAATAGTGAATTTGAGGGCTCGTTCTGATATGCAGCGCCTTGCCGCTGGTTCTTGGACGAGGTCTTCATCGACCTCGAGTTCTTGCGCTGGGAGGGTTCCTTTGCCACACTCTGTGACGAGCTCGCGCAGAGCTCCTCGTTTCTGTGATCCATTGAGTCCGCTAGTGCTTTCCTGCGAGCTCTAGCGCTTGTCAATGAGCCTCGGATTACCGTCGCTTTTGCAGTGGCTCATGAACTCTCGAGACCCAGGACTAGCTGGTATCCGAGCCGCTTGCCGGTCTTAGCCTTTGTCCGGATTCCAGAGTAAACTTGGTCCACCTCGCCGGGTGTCTTGAGGTCTCGTGGTACTGCACCATTCAGGAGACTGTTCAAGGCTGCTAACTCAGTGTTGAATTGTTCTTCCAGCTGTGGAAGTCTAGGCTTGCTCTTTCTTCCGAGAGAGGTCATTTTTATGGTCTCGGATATTCGCCGCGGGCTGCTGAGAATCTGCTGTGGGCCTCCTCTTTGGAGGACTTCTTCGTGGGAGGGCACCTTCCGCTGGCGTCTATTTACTGTATTGTTGTGCGCTAGCGGAATTTCTATCTTCGCTTCGGCACACAATAGAACGGAAGGCGCAAGGTTTCCAAAAGAATGCGAGGTTTCTTCGGTTTTATTTCTATTCCAAACGACTCCGTAAATCTGCACAGACAGGTATGATTCAGGCTCGGACCACGAATTGCATGACAAGAAAATCCTAATTTAAGATCGTAGTCGAATGATCGATTAATATATATGGTGCTGCATAACGAGAAAGGAATCTCCTACTTCTTGAGCAAGACACAGAAAACGGCTAAATAATGTTAGAACTAGGTATGATATTCTAGTGACGGAATTCGTAACACAACATTCATTATTACATAAGAAAGTTTTAGCCTTCCTTAACCACGACAAAGATGTTCCAAGAGAGGGAAGAGGAAGGCACCATTTATATAGCGCCGCACAACAAGAAAGTGAATTCATACCTCGAGGGTACACGAGAAATAGCTGAGTGAGACATAAGAGGCCATAGAATAGTAGCACATAAAAAGGGGAATTCGCCACCCTGCTAACGACGTGGCACAACGACAATTCACAATGTTACGATTATTATTATTATTATTATATAAGAAAGTTTTAGCCTCCCTTAACCACAACAAAGATGTCCCAAGAGAGGAAAGAGGAAGGCACCATCTAGCATGGAGTTGAAGGAACGCGGAATCTACGCACAAGGTGCACAGGAACAGTAAGTTAGGAAATAAGTTCACAAAACAAGAAAGGTTTCCGTTGCATTGACAGGGAAGAGAACAAGTCTCCACCTACGGAGCACCTTGCTAGGGATACATTTCTAAAGACACATTTGCAATACCATTGGTTACCACCTTGATATAACAACCTGACAATACCTCTTAGAATACTTACAGACGGTGGGGGAAGGTCCCTCACGTTAGAAATCTCGTAAAAACCTATTCACATATACAGAGAAGTGGCTACTTATTTTTCTTTGCTCTACCTGTGGGAGGGGAAATGATTAAGATTAGGTCTCTGATGCAGGGATAAGCTACTTGGGTTACAGCAGATCAGTCAGGAATCCTATCATTAAAGTTATATATGTATCTCATTGGGATATCTCATTGGCTAGCCTAATACTGAAAGGTTGGACACGCCTCGCCAGTTTTTTCTTTTTACCTGGCTTGATTTTAAATACAGGGCACAAGTACACGTTGACCAACATCACCCTGAAACACAAATCACCTGGGCTAGTGGTCTCATAAATTTCTGTGAGACTTTATTTTATATCTTTTTCTTAATGAATGTTATAGAGATTGTAGTACAAAGACAAGAAAAATATGTTTCCAAGTTGGTACAAGTTTAGCACGATGTGTCATGAAATTTTCAATATCAACAACTGATGTCTAATCCATGGAAGAACCACCACATAGTTTTTATTTTTAGTACACAAATCTTTCAATAGTGAAGCAGTGGTTGATTTGTATTCTTAATTAAATGTAAAATTGTGTTAGTTTGTGTTAAACTATGAAATGTAATAAACTCAAATAAATCATCTGTGTCAATTCAAATGCAATGAAATGTCAGTCTTTCCATGTTACATTTACTGCCTATGACACTGTTTACAATGTTTGACTATTATGCAAATATTGCTGAGCAAAAAAAAAAACATTTAGACGTTAATACAGGATCACTTTGAACAATGAAAGAAAAATAGGAATCAGTTAAACCACACATTCACTCAACCTGTCTGATACTCTGGCTTTCTTCATCTTGGGTTGTTACAACTTAGCATGAGATGCACATGTTAAACCTAAGCTCGGAGTTAAATTATTTAACAGACAAATCTGTGAAATCCCAGTGTTCAGCTAAAATACCGTTAACCTAGAATCTGACTAATTTCCAGCATTACACTGCAGCTATAGAGCGCACCAGATTCACATCATCACAACGGCTAGTCTGACTCAATGTGGGTGGTTCGCCAGCCGCCAGAAACATTCTCGAATGCTCTAGCAACCGGCTGTTCACCGCAATCAAACACGAGTAGTGCGAAGGCAATCGACAAATATAGCCAGTAAAGGAATACGCCTAAGTTAAATGAGTTTCCTACACAAATTCACTTTTAAAAGATACAGAAACTTAAGATTATCCGGGAACCTGTTCCTCTCACGCACTTCAAACAAAATAGAACGTTGGCGTCATTTTTGCGGACCAGCGCGGATCCGCAGAATGTTGCCAAAAAAATTGTCAAAATTCTTTGAATTTTGTCACGTCTTGCAAGACGTGACAGTTGGTTTGATCCCCGGGATTATTCTATGGGTTATGAGTGGGACTGCTGTATTTGTGGCATCCTGCACGTGTTTGGTCCATGGGTCTAGGTACTTGTTTATTTCGTTTATAGTTGGATCCGGTTGTGAAGGGGGTGTGATAGGTGATAGTAACTGCTTGTATAATTTCCAGTTTGCTTTATGATACTGTCTTCGCGGTTTGATGGGAATTTGTATTGGGTTGGCTGTGATGGTAGCGTTTATTGGAATGTGATCCGATGGTGTGATGGGGCCGGGCTTCAAGAAAATATTATGGAATGCATGCTTGTTTTGTAGAACTACATCGGGTGAGGTGGTGCTATTGTGAGTTATTAGGGTGGGAAAAAGGGTCCAATGTCTGTGCATTTTTGTTTTGAAATTAGGTAGTAAAGATAGTTACCTCTATTGTTCCTATGTGAATATCCTGTTATACTATGTGCTGCATTTATGTCTCCAAGAAAGTAAGTTGGATGAGGTCTGTTAAAAAGCGTGTGAAAGTCTATGAAGTGCAGATAGTCCGTTCTGGGGGGTGTATAAGTAGTGCCTATAGTGATTGGTCCTTGAAACGTGTCTATTGTTACTGCCATCATGTCTGAATGAAAATTATCGTGAAGTCTGTTTGAAATGTTTTTCTTAAGAGCTATTGCGGTGCCTGCGTGATTTTCGTTCAACTTATTTGAATAGAATGTATTGTAATTGAAGATCTTGAGGGGTTGGTTATTTATGAGGCAGTGACTATTGATGAGTATTATGTCCGGGTCTAGCGTGTTGTATATATTGGACAGAGTGATTTTATTGGTATTCCTTGATTGTACGTTGTGTTGAATTATTGTTATTTTCTTCAAATTCATTTTTGAGCAATTAATTTTTTGGGTTTCTTAGTGGCTGCTATTAGTGACTGGTGTCTTGGAAGGTTTATGAAGTCCTCGTGTGGGATGATGTTTATTTTAGTTCTTGTGAATTGTACCTTGTTGTTATTTATGTATTCCAGTAATGTTTCCGATCTCATGTCTTGAACAGTAAATTTTACCCCTTTGTCATTTTCTTTTCTATTGAATTCCTGGATGTACCATTCTGTCGGGGGATTTTCTGGGATTGGTGAGTTGTCGAGGAAATTTCTGTAGAGTTTGATATTAAAGTTGTGCTTATTGTCCAGTACTATGCTTGAATTTCCAACGTTATCACTGATCCTACGCTTTGATCTCGCCTCCGTTTCCATGGCCTCCTCCATATGCTCCTGCTCACATTCCAGAGACACATCCACCGTTTTTTCCTGGTCAGTTTCCGTTTCCTGTGGGGTTGATTCTGATTTGTAATAGAAATTGAAAATTGCTGCAGAGTCACGATCTGGAAAGGTGGTGTCAATATTGAAATTTATTTTTAGGAATTGCGATAGAATGTCACCAAATTTTTGGGTTCTATTGAGCGCTGCTATATGTGCTTCCAAGATGAGTGCTGTGAGTTTTATATGTGTTTTTGTAGTTAGTGTGAGAGTATGTTCGGGGGGGGGTTTGTTTGTTGAATTGCGTGCTTCGCAATTTCGGCATAGGTGTTTTGGGTTTGCTGATGCTGTTCATGTTTTTCATTTTCGATTTTTTGTTTAATTACATTTTTTCTGTACGGGCAACTTGATGCTAATGTCCTATGAGGTTCATTACAGTTGAGGCATTGCTTGAGTGTGCTTGTACATTGATCGTAAGTGTGTTCTTGAGAGGAGCATTCTGAGCAGTATTGAGTTGGTTAGGTGCATTTGTTTGTTGGGTGGTCTTCATATTTATAGCATTTGTAACAGATGAGGATGTGTGTATATTGCTCTTGTTTACATTGATAGGGTGTAATTTGTTAGAATTATGGGGGCAAAGACGCGACGAAGTTAGTTCTGAACTTTATTTGAGGATATCGAATACAGAACACAAGAGGATAGTGCAAGAGCCGCACATCCTGACAGCAATGAGTACCGACGGCGACTGTCGAGTCAGACTATAAACTAATGCGCGTTGCGACTAGACATTAAACTTCTAGAACATTCTAAAAAGAAAAAACTAATATGAGTAATATGGTGAAACATCACATTTGTACTGTTAGCAACAAATATTCCGCAACAAATAAGAAAATACTATTTATTGAGATTTCATATATGGAAACAGTTGTACAAAATAAGGAACTAGCTTACCACTGCTTCCAAGAGAAACGTCTGGAACAATTAATATCTACTAACATAAGAAACAGAAAAAACACTCAAGGTGTAACTTTAACACTCCACCTCAACTTGAGTGCCTTTTTCAAACATCAGAGACTCCTATCAATTCTCTAAGTTTAGTAAATCTTACAGCAGGCATTGGCTTTGTAAACAGATCTGCGAGGTTATCGGACGTAGGACAATATTTTACAACAATTTCCCTTTTTATTAATCATATCTCGAATGAAATGGTATTTGATACTAACATGCTTCATTTTTGGATGGTCTTTTGGATCTTTAGACAAGCATATTGCCGACTGGTTATCTTCGTACAGAGTCATGGGTGACTTTATGTTGGTTAGGTGCATTTGTTTGTTGGGTGGTCTTCATATTTATAGCATTTGTAACAGATGAGGATGTGTGTATATTGCTCTTGTTTACATTGATAGGGTGTAATTTGTTAGAATTATGGGGGCAAAGACGCGACGAAGTTAGTTCTGAACTTTATTTGAGGATATCGAATACAGAACACAAGAGGATAGTGCAAGAGCCGCACATCCTGACAGCAATGAGTACCGACGGCGACTGTCGAGTCAGACTATAAACTAATGCGCGTTGCGACTAGACATTAAACTTCTAGAACATTCTAAAAAGAAAAAACTAATATGAGTAATATGGTGAAACATCACATTTGTACTGTTAGCAACAAATATTCCGCAACAAATAAGAAAATACTATTTATTGAGATTTCATATATGGAAACAGTTGTACAAAATAAGGAACTAGCTTACCACTGCTTCCAAGAGAAACGTCTGGAACAATTAATATCTACTAACATAAGAAACAGAAAAAACACTCAAGGTGTAACTTTAACACTCCACCTCAACTTGAGTGCCTTTTTCAAACATCAGAGACTCCTATCAATTCTCTAAGTTTAGTAAATCTTACAGCAGGCATTGGCTTTGTAAACAGATCTGCGAGGTTATCGGACGTAGGACAATATTTTACAACAATTTCCCTTTTTATTAATCATATCTCGAATGAAATGGTATTTGATACTAACATGCTTCATTTTTGGATGGTCTTTTGGATCTTTAGACAAGCATATTGCCGACTGGTTATCTTCGTACAGAGTCATGGGTGACTTTATGTCATAGTTTAGCTGCTTTAGTAAGCTTTTTAACCAAACAGCTTCTTGAGCAGCACCAGCCAAAGAAACATACTCTGCTCCGGCAGTTGAGAGTGCTACACAAGTTTGCTTGGCAGTTCGCCATGAAATCAAACTGCTACCGTACAGAAAACAATAGCCAGAAGTAGATTTTCTATCATTTTTATCGCCAGCCCAGTCAGCGTCAGCATAACCAACACATTTGTTCTTATTATTTCGGTGATACACAATGCCAAAATTGTTTGAGCCTTTTAGATATCTAAATATTCTTTTAACTGCACACCAATGTTGTTTTGTGGGCTGTGAGCAGTGTCGAGCTACATTGCTAACTGCAAAACTAATATTAGGTCTAGTTTTACAAGCTAAATACAATAAGCTACCAACAGCAGATTGGAAAGTTTTCTGATCAAACAATTCAGAAGTTTCACCAGTTTTTTCCAATACATTGACATCAGCAGGCGTGGACACAGGTTTTGCATTTTCCAGACCAAATCGCTTTAGCAAAGAATTTGTGAAAGCAGATTGACTCAAAGAGATTTTATCTTTTGCTTGATCGATTTTGACTCCAAGAAAATATTTCAACTCTCCTAAATCCTTCATCTTAAAGTTAGACGCAAATAAATCTTTAATTTTACACACATCCTTCAGAGAAGAACCAGCAACAATTATATCAACCACATAGATGGGTACAATGCTCAATTTGCTGTCAACAATTTTAGTATAAATACACGAGTCACTGTCAGTTTGAGCAAAACCATGTTTCTTCAAAAAGTTATCTAAAGTAGAATTCCAACACTTTGGAGACTGTTTTAGACCGTACAGTGCTTTATTTAATTTACAAACAAGGTTTTCTTTGCCTGAAACAGCAAAGCCCTCGGGCTGAGTTACATGTATGGTTTCCTTAATTTCACCATTCAGAAAGGCAGAATCTACATCCATATGATGTATCATCAAATTGTTGACTGCGGCTAAAGCAATTACAGTTCGAACACTTTCAAAACGAGTCACAGGAGAAAAAGTTTCTTCAAAATCGATTCCTAATTTTTGTGAAAAACCTTGAGCAACCAGACGTGCTTTGTAGGTGTCGCGTCTTACAAGACGCGAAATTTTAAAATTTTTATCAGACAACATTTCGCGGATCCGCGCTGGTCCGCAAGAATGACGCCAGCGTTCTATTTGTTTGAAGTGCGTGGGAGGAACAGGTTCCCGGATGATCTTAAGTTTCTGTGTCTTTTTAGTGTGATATGTCAGAAAATTATTAATCCAAAAGTGTCCTCGAACTAGCTATATCGTTGATCGCCATCAAGTATCTTGTGTTTGACAGCGGTGAACAGCCGGTTCCTAGAGCATTCAAGGGTGTTTCTGGCAGCCGGCAAACCACCCACCTTGAGCCAGACTAGCCGTTGTGATGTTGTGAATCTGGTGCGTTCTATAGCCAGTACGCTGCAGTGTAATGCTAGAAATGTCAGATTCTAGATTAACAGTATTTTGGCGGAACACTGAATGTGTGATTTTACAGATTTGCCTGTCAAATGATTTGACTCTGAGGTTAGGCTTAATATGTGCATTCTCATGCTAAGATTTAACAACTCAAGATGGGGAAAGCTGGAGTATCAGACAGGTTCAGTGAATGTGTGGTTTTAACTGATAAACTGATTCCTATTTTTTCCTTCATTGTTCAAAGTGATTCTATATCAACGTCTAAATGTTTTTCCTTTTCGCTAGTCAGTTGAAAGTTTAACCTCTATTCATTCTTTCTTATGTCGTGCAGCAAACTAGGATGAAATATTTACTGCTTTGCTCTCAGTTGATAAAATCACTGTTAAAGAAATTAGAAACCTATTGGGGTTCTTCCATAGATTAGACATCAGTCGTTTTATATTAAGAAATTTATAATAACCCATCGTGCTGAACCTTTGTACCAACTTTTTGGAAACGCTATTTTTTCTTTTCTTTTGTATCGTAATTTCTCAAAACTTTATTAAGAAAAAGATATAAAATAAAGTAAAATATTTTGTCAATCTGTTGGCTCCTCACCTATGAGCTGTGCTGGGCAAGTTGCGCCAGTCAGTAAGGTGGAAGCCTAAAGTTAAAGCATTCTCAGAGGTAGACTGAGAATAGGCACAGAAATTTATGAGACCACTAGCCCATGTGATTTGTGTTTTCAAGGCGACGTTGGTCAGTGTGTACTTGTTGCTCTGTATTTAAAATTAAGCCATCTAGAAGATGGCGAGCCGTGTCAAACCTTTTCAGTATTAGACTAGTCCATGAGATTTCCGCTTTTATTTTTAATGATAGGATTTCTTGACTGATCTGCTGTAACCTAAGTAGCTTGTCCCTGCATCAGATACCTAATCTTTAATCATTTCCCTTCCCACAGGTAGAGCAAAGAAAAATAAGTAGTCATTCCTCTTATAGATGGAAATAGGCTATTCCGAGTTTTTCTAGCGTGAAGGGCCTTCCCCCACCGTCTGTAAGTATTCTAAAGCATTGTCAGATTGTTCTATCGAGGATGCAACCGTTGCCTTTGTAGCACTTGATTAGCCCAAAAATTACAACAAGTTAACAAGTCTCCATGTAGAGAGTGAAATGTGCTTCTTATCTTGAAAGTCTGGGATGTTAACGTGCTGACTCAGACGCTAAAAACGTTGTAATCAATGTATGTGTGAGTAGGCTGACCTCTTTTGGTCCTGTGCGTGTATTACAAATGTGTTTTCTTTTTTAATGTGTTTTCTAGCAATGTGTTTTTTGGCAGGGTGTTCTTGGCAATGTGTTCCTCGACTAGAGAGACTTATTTTCTTCCCTGTCAATGCAACAGAAACCTTTTCTTGTTACATGAACTTCTTTCCTAGCTCACTGCTTCTGTGCACCTTGTGCATAGATTCCGCGTTCCTTCAACTCCATACTAAATGGTGCCTTCCTCTTTCCTCTCTTGGAACATCTTTGTCATGGTTCAGGAAGGCTAAAACTTTCCTATATAATAATGATAACTGTGTTATGAATTATCATTGTGCTATGTTGTTCCCATGACAATGCCTCATGACCACTCTCTTATCGCTCTTCTGTCATTAGAATATCATACCTAGTTCTAGCATTATTTAGCCTCTTATGTCTCACTCAGCTACTTCTCATATACCTTCGAGGTATGAATTTCCTTTCTTGTTATGCGGTACTATATATGTTAACTGGTCAGTCGACTATGATCTTAAATTAGGAATTCTCTTGTCATGCAATCGCTGGTCCGAGTCTGAGCTATACCTGTTTGTGCAGTTTACGGCGCCACGGATACCGAAATAAAGAAAGAGTCACACGCCCTTTTTTTGTCCGTCGTCGCCCGTTAACCCACGTTGCTGTAGTGAAGATCATAATCCGCAAGGAAACGCGATAGTAGGAACAAATAATTCCTTCAGAGTTAATCTTTTTCTTAAACAACCATTTAGTCTTGATTGGTTTATGATTACTGTTGGGTTCAACTAGAGACCATACGTTGTTTAGTTTACTAGAAGCAAGTTCTTTTTCCATAGCTTCTTTCCACTTAGCAGCGTCTGGGCTACTCAAAGCCTCTTTCACAGTACAAGGTTCATCATCATTTTTACCGGCGCACGCCCACTCGCCAAAACGTTCAGGTTCTTTCCTTATTCTAGTAGATTTTCTTAGGTTACGCTCTAGATAATTTTGGTTTTCCTGCTCCAGTTCTTCAGTGATAGTTTCAGTGTTACTCTCGGAGTAACTCGAGTCAGATATTGGTTGAATTTCAACCTTATTTTTAATAGACTCCTGAGACTGGACAAATTCATTTTCGTGGAAAACAACATCTCTACTCAAGAACACCTTTTTTAACTCTGGGTCGTACAAGCGATAGCCTTTTGTCACAGAACTGTATCCAACAAAGTAACAACGCTTTGACTTAGGATCAAGTTTACATCTTTCATCTCTAGGAACATGAGCATAACAAACACAAACAAACACTTTGAAATGTTGCACATTTGGCTTACGTCCATTGAGAGATTCATATGGAGTCATGTTCTGGAGGGCAACAGTTGGACTTCCATTCTTAACATAGGCAGCAGTTGAAACTGCTTCACCCCAGAAAGATTTAGATAGCCTGACTCAGACAGCATACATCGAGCAGCTTCTACTAAAGTCCTATTCATACGTTCAGCGACTCCATTTAGTTAGTTGAGGCGTTTTTGGAACAGTTTTTTGGTGAACAATGCCTTCTTGTTGCAGGAACAATTTAAATTCATTGGAAGAATATTCACCTCCGTTATCAGAGCGCAGAAATTTGATCTTTTTGTTATACTGTTTCTCAACCAGTGATTTCCAACTTTTGAATACAGAAAATACATCACTTTTGTTCTTAATAACATACACCCACACATATCTAGAAGCATCACCAATGAACGTCACAAAGTAATTACCTCCACCTAAAGACATGGGTTCAATGCAACCACAAACATCAGAATGAATCAATTCAAGTGGAGAAGTTTTCCCAATTTTATCAGAAACATCAAAAGGAAGACGCTTAATTTTACCAGCAAGACAATCTTTGCATTCAATGTGATCATCAATCAAAGAACAATCAAATGAGTTAATACCTTTGACCAGTTTTTACTTGACCGACTTTTTCAAGTTATCACTGCCTAAATGACAGAACCTAGAATGCCACAGACTTCTGTCATCACATTTAGAAGCAGCACAAGTTTCATTAGAGTTGACAGTACACAACAGGTACAGTTTACCACTCTTTTTTCCAGTAACTTGAAGTTGATTGTCTCTCCAAATCTGACAAGAGCTGTTAGAGAAAGTCACTCAGGTAGTCACAGAAAGTCACAGTAGCTCAGGTACAAGTAACACATCTTTTACAACACAGTTTTTCACTTTGCCATAAGAAGCTTTCACTGATAGATGAACATCACCAGCGCCAAGGGCTTCAATGAATCTGCCATCACCAATTTCTACTTTAATTGGTGAGGAGAGTTTTTCAACACTCACAAACAAGTTTTTGTCATTGCAAATATGCTGAGTTGCACCACTGTGAATCAACCAGTCTTGGTTTCCAAAGTCTTTCATGACCGATGCATATGCAAATAATGTTATTTTGTCATTGCATTCACCAGCTTCATTAGCAACTGCAGATGAGTTTTGTTTCTCACGTTTTATTCTATTCAAGAACTTGTAACAGTTTTTCTTCAGGTGTCCAGTTTTATTACATTCGAAGCATTTGAGTTTTGTCTTATTTTTAGATAGTAACACTTTATTTCCTGACACCACTTTGATCTTCTTTTCTTCATTGATCAATTTTTCACACACAGATTCCAAACTTGGTACTTTATCTTGAGTTTCCAGCGCTGTAACAAATGTCGAGTAGCTTTCAGGTAACGAGGCAAGAAGAGTTATAACTTTTAGTTCTTCTTTGATTTCGTCACCAATTACTGCTAGGGAATCAAAGAGTTCCACCAACTCCTTCAGATACTCTTGCATGCATCCATCAGGTTGAAGAGTAATATTATGGAGTTTCCTCCGTAAACGTAGTTGGTTGGACCAACTTTTCTTCTCGAACGTGGATTGAAGTTTTTCCCACACATCCTTGGAATCTTGTGGATTACCGAGAAGATACAACAACTTGGGCTCCACTCCAAGCAAAATTGCTGAGAGAGCTTTATCTCTTCGGTTTTTAAATTTACGTCGAGCTGCTTCATCAGCTCCAGGACCAGGTGCCGTCTCACTGCCATCGACGATGTCGTAGAGATCATCTCGGATTAGATTCATTTCCATTTGAATTTTCCAAGTAGCTTAGTTCCTGTCGTTCAGCGTAACAATGCCGACCGCCTTGCCGTCCATTTTGTCTGCCTGCAGTCGTCTGCTGACTTGCCGCCACACGCGATTCGAATAACCACCGCGCGATTTAAATTCTTCAAAGACGAGCTCACAGAGACAACTTTTATTTAAACCAGCATTGCATAGCTGGGCCCATAACCATTGTTAGAATTATGGGGGCAAGGACGACGACGAAGTTAGTTCTGAACTTTATTTGAGGATAACGAATACAGAACACAAGAGGATAGTGCAAGAGCCGCACATCCTGACAGCAATGAGTACCGACGGCGACTGTCGAGTCAGACTATAAACTAATGCGCGTTGCGTCTAGACATTAAACTTCTAGAACATTCTAAGAAGAAAAAACTAATATGAGTAATATTGTAAAACATCACATATGTACTGTTAGCAACAAATATTCCGCAACAAATAAGAAAATACTATTTATTGAGGTTTCGAAACAGTCGTACAAAATAAGGAACTAGTTTACCACTGCTTCCAAGAGAAACGTCTGGAACAATTAATATCTACTGACATATGAAACAGAAAAAACACTCAAGGTGTAACTTTAACATAATTTTCGTGTGGAACATGTAAAAACCATCTCGGAGGATCCTTTGTGCAGTAGTAGTATCGGAAGTTATCAGTTTGATTAGATGGGTGTATTGTTTTATTTTGACTATTTCTGCTACTGATAGCCATGAATTTTGTTGCTGGATTTCTGCTTTTATTTCTTCTGCAGGTCTTGAGCCTATCTCACCGTCTATTTGTCTAACTATCACAACCTACACTATAGCACAGTATAGGATAGACATAGACACAACATAGTAATAGACATCTAGTTAGGTAAAATAGTTTACTCACCTCTTGGATACCTTACAACATAACTAGATACTCAGATACCAGAATGTGGTTAGCGAGAGCAGAGCGGAGATAGAAGGGAATATATAGAATAGGGTAGCATAGAATTAGTACATTAGTTTAGAAATTAAGAAGTTAGATACCAACCACAGTAGGTAATATTATTTACACACTCGGTCAACATTTACTTGTTGTCGAGCCCGAGTTCACTTGTAGACTGGCCGCGAGTGTTGCTGTCTCGAGCGTTGCCAACTATTGGTCTCTCTAACTAGAACTTACACTACTCGCTATATTACACCCCTCCCTCCTTAATTAGAAACCCCACCTGTATCCCCAGTCCCCTTATTCAATATAGTCAATCCTAAAGGTCCATTCTCACCACAGGCTTCCGAGCTCGGGTAGACCTGCGCGAGATGCTAGCGCTTGGAGACTCGTGCATCCTAGCCTCCTGGGTGGGAATCGGGTAATCAGGTGTTTCGGAGTCAGGTTCATGGGTCGGAGGTGGTGGGTATGAATTTTGAGCCGGTTGTGGAAACACAACGGTTTCCTCCGTAGGTTGTTCCAAGGGTTCAGGGATGGTGTTCGAGCAGGTAATAACTTGGTCCTGGTGTCGACGAACGACCTCTCCCCCCTTCAGTTGGCACTTGTAGGATACCGGGCCTGTTTTCTCAATGGTGGTAGCAGGGGTCCATTTTGGGGAACCCGGCGTGTATTGACGGACCGTCACAGGTGACTCCAGCGGAATGTCAACCGCGCGAGACCCTGGGTGGTATCTTTTCTGAGCGTCCTGGCGTTGAGCAACTTTGGACGCGATTGCTTCTGACGGCCAAAGCAGATCAAGACGAGAGCGACTTTCCTGCCTAACATCAGTTTGGCAGGCGTAACACCTGTTGTCGTGTGAGGTGTTAGCCGATAGTTGAACAGGAACCTGTCTAGTGCTAATCGTAGGGGTTCCGTTGACTTCCGTATATTCTTCTTGAAAGTTTGTACCATGCGTTCTGCCAGTCCATTAGTTGAAGGGTGGTATGGTGCGCTTGTAATATGTCGCATACCACATGCCTTCACAAATTCTTGGAATTCAGCCGATGTGAAACACGTTGCGTTGTCTGAAACAATTGTTACTGGGAATCCAAATGTCGCAAAAGTGTGTTTCAGGCACAAGATCGTTTCGCTAGAGGTTGTAGTAGATGTGGGAAAAATTTCAACCCACTTAGAGTGTGCATCCACGATCACTAGGTAGTATTTTCCATCCATTGGGCCCGCGTAGTCAATGTGTATGCGATGCCAAGGCTTCGCAGGCCATTCCCACGGATGGAGTTCAGCTTTCGTCGGTACGGCTCGAGTGCTCAGGCACTCGCTGCATGACTTAGTTGTTTCTTCTAGATCTTTATCCAGAAGGGGCCACCACACGTAGCTGCGAGCTAACTCCTTCATCCTGGATGATCCAGCATGACCAGAGTGAAGTTCCTCCACAATGGCTTGTCTGAGAGCTTGGGGTACAATAATTCTTGCCCCCCAGAGCACACAGCCATTTTGTGTGGACAATTCGTCTCGCCTCCTAGTATACGGAGCGAGATCAGGATCACCAATTACCATCGAAGGCCAGCCTACTTGGCAGTATTTGTATACCTTTGAAAGTACTGGGTCCCTTAGGGTGCTGTCGCGGATGTGGGTGCTGGTGACTGGAGCTGACTCGAGGAAGTTTACTAAGGACGTCCATTCCGCAGGAATAGGTGTGGCTTCCTCGGGAGTTGTCAAGGGTAGACGACTGAGAGCATCAGCCGTACCCAACAGCACGCCAGACCGGTGACGCAAGGTGAACTTGTAGGACTGCAGTAGTAAAGCCCACCTTTGGATGCGCCCGGATGCCATCGGAGGAATGCTTCTACCCGGATCAAATAGTCCTAACAAAGGTTTGTGGTCCGTAACCACAGTGAAATCCTGTCCCCACAGGTAGCAATGAAATTTTCGAAGTGCGAACACCATAGCTAGGGCTTCTTTCTCAGTTTGAGAGTAGTTGCGTTCTGTTGCTGTTAGAGTTCGGGAGGCAAAATAGGCGGGGCGTTCAATCCCATCAATAAGGTGACACAGCACCGCTCCCACACCATACGCACTACTGTCAGCCACTACCACTATGGGTTTCTGAGGGTCAAAGTGGACTAGAGTCTGCGAGTCCAGGAGGGCTTGTTTAGATTTCTGGAAGGCTCTCTCCTGACTTGCATCCCATTTCCAAGGGGTTTTATCCCTCAGTAAGGTATTTAGGGGCTCCAGCATGGTTGCAGATGATTTTAGAAATTTCCTATAGAAATTTAACAGCCCCAGGTAGGCTCTCAGTTGAGTCACATTAGTAGGAGCTGGTGCATTCTGGATTGCTGCTACCTTCTCGGCAGTGGGGTGCAATCCGTCCTTGTCGATTTGGTATCCAAGGTAGGATACCTGTGGCACTCCAATTTGACATTTATCCATTTTCAGTTTTAGCCCTGCCTCCTGTAGTTTAGATAAGACTTGATAGAGACGCTTGTTGTGCTCTTTCTCATTAGTGGCACTCACCAGGACGTCATCCAGGTAGCAGAACACTCCTGGGAGGCCCTGCAATAGTCCTTCCATGGCACGCTGAAAGATTCCAGGTGCGGACGCAATTCCAAAGCTGAGACGGTTGTAGGCAAATAAACCTCTGTGGGTGTTTATTACCGTGAGTTCCTTGGAGTCTTCATCCAAGGGTAGTTGAGCGTATGCCTGAGACATATCTAGCTTGGAGTATATAACTCCTCCTGCTAACCCGCTAAATAGATCCTCCACTCGGGGTATGGGGTAGGTATCAAGCCTAGTGGCTCTGTTGACTGTGAGTTTGTAATCCCCACATATGCGGATGCTTTGATCAGCCTTGAGCACAGGGACGATCGCCGCCGCCCATCTTGAATACTGTACAGGGGTGAGGATACCTTCCTGCACCAGTCTATCAAGTTCAGCCTCCACCTTAGGTCTAAGTGTGTAAGGCACGTTCCTGGCCTTACAGAACTTTGGTGGTATGGCTGGATCCACTTCTATTTTGAATTTTCTTCCCTTAAAGCAATCTAGGCCACAGTGAAAAAGGTCGGGGAATTTATTTGCTAACTCTTCAGGGCAAGTGATCACTTTGTTGACATTATTGGAAACTATAGTTAGCCCAAGGAAATCAATCAGGTCCCTACCCAGCAAGGCTGGCCCCTCCCTGTCTACAACCACAATAGTTGCTAGCTGAGGAACCATACCACTAGATTCACGCTGGATGTTAGCCCTAATCTCCCCACAAACTACCAGCTCAGCTCCCCCATAAGTCCTAAGCTTAACATCAGAAGGTCTCAGCTCGGGTCTTGACTTAGCTGGAATTTTAGAGTAGGTGGCCATTGAAAGGATAGACCTGGCAGCACCTGTATCTACCTCCATCTCTAATGGCACACCATTTAGTAACAATTTTATTTTGATTGGGGGTTTCATTTCCTCGGCTAAAGCAAAAATGTCCCCATAACATTCTGGATTGGGGGCTGGGTAGTCTGCACTGGTTCCATTGCTAGTTCCATTAGGGTTAGGGTGGTTTTCCCTCCCCCTTTTTTCATGCATAGCATGCACAAAATTATTTTTGTTGCCTTTATCAGATTTCTTAATTGTCAATTTAAAACAACATTTCTTAAGATGGCCTTTTTGGCCACAACCATGACAAACACTGTCTTTATAGGGGCAATCTCTACGCCAGTGCAGATTACCACAGCCGCTGCATGCTGATTAGGGGTTAGCTTGAATCTGAGTTTTGCTCTGAGGCTTAATAGCAGTTTGCTTAACTCTGCTCTGGCCTACATTTAGAATTGAATTTGGTTGCCTCAACCCCACTGTTTCTCTCAGTGTGGTTTCTTTAGCAGTAGCTAGATCCATGGCCTTTTGCCATGTCAGGCCAGCCTCATTTAGCAAGCAATTTTGAATTTCATTACTGGACACACCCAAAATGAAACGATCCAGCAGGGTCTCTTCTAGCACTTCCTGTTTGAAATTACAGGTATTAGAAAGTGCTTTCAAGCTAGCCACAAAATCCGCAATGCTTTCCCCTTGTCTCTGGTTCCGCTTATGAAACCTAAACCTCTCAAAGATTTGATTTCTTGTTGGCTTAAAATGCCGTCTCAACGCTTCCACAATCTCGTCATAAGAAGCATCAAGTACTTTTTTAGGAGACACGAGGTCTCTAATGAGCCTAGCAATTTTAGGACCCACTAGTGAAATTAAGGTGGGGGCTTTTTTATTTTCCTCTATTTTGTTTATTAAAAAATAGCAGTGTAATCTAGTTTCATAGTCTCCAAATTCCTCCTCTACAGGATTAAATTCTCCTACTGAACCTATCAATGGCATATTGAATTTTTAGTAAGTCAAAAACACACTGTAAAAAAAAAAATTTTCACAGCACAAATAGTACAATCCCTTGCTCAATTCTGAGATTCTTCACTAGTCTAGCCAGTCTAGCAACACCAGTGAGCAGCACAGCAACAATAAAAAAATTATTAGGCCAATTTTATGTTCCCTCACTAGTCAGTAGTCACTACCACTTAGTCACTTCCAGCAGTTCTACCAAATCCTCGTCGCCAATATCACAACCTACACTATAGCACAGTATAGGATAGACATAGACACAACATAGTAATAGACATCAAGTTAGTTAAAATAGTTTACTCACCTCTTGGATACCTTACAACATAACTAGATACTCAGATACCAGAATGTGGTTAGCGAGAGCAGAGCGGAGATAGAAGGGAATATATAGAATAGGGTAGCATAGAATTAGTACATTAGTTTAGAAATTAAGAAGTTAGATACCAACCACAGTAGGTAATATTATTTACACACTCGGTCAACATTTACTTGTTGTCGAGCCCGAGTTCACTTGTAGACTGGCCGCGAGTGTTGCTGTCTCGAGCGTTGCCAACTATTGGTCTCTCTAACTAGAACTTACACTACTCGCTATATTACACTAACAAAAATAGATCTTTTAGCTCTTAGGTGCAGGACCGCTGGGGTACCGGACCGAGCTTTATAAGCAGCCTGCTTCGAACAGTCAGGCAACGTCGATAGAAACCTCCGTGAGTTTAGCACAAGCCTAGACGGCGAAAAGCGGGCAACCCCCTCTTGACCAATCGGAGACCTGGACGGCCAGAGTTAGGCTCCAGCGAGGCCTATATAAACAGCCGCGCAGCCAGCGCAGCCTCAGTACACTCTCAGCGTCCCTGATATTCGCACTAAGTCTCGACGCTCCGCCAGCACCGCACCCGTCGCCTTCACCGCCGCCTCGACTGCCAGCCGCCACGTCTTGTTGCTTTCTAGACGCACCAGTTCCCTGCTAGCACCTCTGGTACTCCTTGGTCGGAGACACTCGGCCAGCAGCAGCCTCACCGGTCTGCTCTCGTCCTTCAACCCCGCAGCGTCTCCCCGGCAACCGTCGGTCCGCCAAGACGTCATCGGTCACTGTATTACTCGACTGTAATATTCCTTTGCGCCATTATTGTCGGCGATCTTCCTAATAATACGGCGTTTATTCCAGTTGTGTTTTCCTCACCTTGCCGGGTTCGTTTGCACCTCAGGCACTCACTTCGGGCAAAGATATTTCTTAAGTCTATCGATATTCACAAGTCAATAGATATTCACAAGTTTTCTGGAGTGTAAAGCAGCCTGAGGGAGAACGTCACAGTGTATCGTCACATGTAGATTAAGCAAGATTAGGAGTATATAGCCCTCAATCAATTCTTTTCGACTAGTGACATGAGTATTACAATACTCATGTGTGTGTATCACCTAAGTTCATTAACTTTAAGATATTTTAAAAAACCAATGATGGTACTTTTGTTCCATCTCTTCTGGAAAAAAGTGTTTTTCTTTTTTTTTCTAATAATGTAACTTGCCATGGGTAAGATAACCGATTTTCAGTCTGCTCTTAAATCGTTTTATTGAATACGTTGTTAAATATAGCCGACTGGACCTATACTGTAAAATACAGCATCAAATATTGAATTAATTATCTCTTTGGTCAGTCTCAGGCGAAACTAGGTTTAGTGGATTAGGTTAAACATTATTGTACTGTACACCATAGAATAACGTGATGGTAGGATGCCCTAGAAGTCGCTGAACTTGTTCGGGCCCACAGGTAGCGATACTCTATTTTGACCATTGTACTAGACTTAAAAAACATTCTACCTCTGTAACACCTGTGGTAGATAAAATGTTTAAATTTTTTAAACACCAAACAAACCGTTTTTCAAGTTCCTGGTGATATGTTAAGCTCATTCTCTACGTTATATTTTCATGACTTTAGTTGGATATGCTAAAATTAGTAATGGAAAGACTTTCACTTACATGAACGCCCATGAATTGACTATCAAAATGAAAGTTCGAACTATTTTGAACTTACAAATCCGCACCAGCGACCGTCAAAGAGTGACGTAATCTCGGGGTAATTTTAGAGCGAATGGTGATTGGTGGAGGCTGTTTTGAATCAAATTATTAGAAATATGGTAATGCAGAACAACACAGGCGTAAAACAAATTAAGAACGCTATCTGAAGAAAGGGGTAAATGTAAAGGAAAGGACAATTGGTTAATGTTAGGGAAATGACCATAATCGATTTTACACTTCTCGGTACCTAAGCATTAGTTAATTAGTTCGAAATAAACAAATTTTCTTTTATGCACTTTTGGAGGCTAATGAGTATTAAGAGAGTTATAGCGGTAAATTAGTGACCGCAACTCTAGTGTTTGAAACGGAAAGTAATTCATTGAGCGCGTCGGATGGCAACTCTGCAATGGACTCTCCCTTCCGACGCGCTCGAATGATGGAGCGCATTCCCCTGCCATCTACGGCGAAAGTAAATATACCGCTATAACTTGTTATTTTTGGGTGATAATTTCTATTGTGTTATTAGCTAAAAGATCCTAGAAGTGGGTTCAGGCTTCGCGGGGCTGGCAAATAATAAATTACAAAGTACCCAAACGTACTCTACCCAAACTAAACCTACTGTTATAAATTGTTGAATACTCGTTTGCCTCCAAAAATGCATAGAAGAAAAATTGTTCATTTTGATCTAATTCCTTATGTTTAGGCAGCAAAATTTGGAAAATCGGTGATTGACTTCTCCTTCACTAGTAGTTACCAAGCTTTTGATGGGTGAAGATTTTTCCCAAAACTTGGGCTAAATTCTGATGCGCCAGTAAATGATTAAAAACATACAAGCATCTGTGTGACTAACAGAGGGCAGTCCAACATAACTGGAAAAAAATATATGGGCTGTAAGTCAAAGTCACAAACTAAGTTGAAATTATATGGTGTCAGATATTTATACAATATAAGATGACACTTTATGCTGTTGCATTAAACACACCCATCAACAGCCTGGTTTAGCCTAAAACCACTACAAAGATATTATTTACTAAATGGCTCAGCTGAGGCAATATGTTCAAGATATATGTGCAATTGATAGTAAGGCTGGGTTGAAAAGTGCACTCATGAGCAGACTTCAAAGGGAGAAACATCATTAGATTAATTGAACAAAATAGATACCAATTACCATTTATCTCAAATCAAACAAGGTATGTCACTTAGTAATTAATTAAAGGAAAGTCTTGTACCAACCTTGATACTTAGCTCATTGAGGATGAGAATAATTGTGACAAGATATTAATAATTTTTCTGTAGGAATTTGTTAGTGTTAGAACATGTTTTATTGTGTCAAACCATGAAAATGTGAAAAACCTAATGGGAAGTATGATTTTTTGACTGTCATTAAATCCTGCTACTCATCTATAAATATATGGGTTTTTATACAGTCCATATTTATATTGGTAAATCTGAAGGATATGTCAGTTATCAATTTCATAAATTTCGATGCCTTAGCATAGTTAATTAGATTGAAATAAACAAGTTTTCTTCTATGCACTTTCCGTCTCAAATGAGTATTTCATTAGTTATAGCGGTAAATGACTTACCGCAACTCCAGTGTTTGAAGCGGCAAGTTATTCAAGGAGCACGTCGAACAGCAACACTGCAATGCACACTCGCTTCCAGCGCGATCGTCATCAAAGACGAAACCAAACCTCCCGCTATACCTCGTTAACTACTCATTTGATGAAAAAAGTGTATAGAAGAAAAGTTGTTTATTTCGATGTTATTACCATGATTCAAGCAACAAAAATTCGAAAATCGATGAGTAGCTGTATATTCGAGCGCATTCGTCATCACAGACGAAACTAAACTTACCGCTATAAATCGTGAAATGCTCATTTGAGACGGAAAGTGCATAGAAGAAAACTTATTTATTTTGATTCAATTAATTAGGTCCAGGCACCAAAAAGTGGAAAATCGACAACTGACATATCCTTCAGATTTACCTTATATTTAAATAACCTAAATATTGATATGTTTATTATAAATTAAAGGAAAAATGATTGAACATAATTTATTAACTGTGGTTGCAAAGGCAGAATAATATTGTTTGCAGCACCGTAGCCCAGCTGAAATGCACCGTCAAGCATTGTAGCTCCTCATAATCATGGGCCTGCTGCCAGTGAGATTCTCTCATGGTCACACCTTAGTCCACCTCCCAGAGTACTCTCTGCACGAGGCTCCTGCTGCTATACAACCACACAGAAAAAATCGGTCAATATTGAATATAATGTTGTCAACGAATTTCATAATTTCGTAGGTAATAGGTATAGATGAATAATATAGTCGATTATAAGACATTTTACAAGAATGACATTCTGCCCGGCGATGCGTTATTTTCGAATTATTCAACTTTGAAGCTGGCTTGTGCGCGCCATGGAAGCACGCGGGGCTAGCGTAATTTAATTAATAACGGAAGCTAACCCCCTATTACAAATGTAAAGAGGTTGGGTCGTGAGGGGTAGGCACAGTTCTTTTAGTGAAAATTATAAATAAAAGTTTCGAGTGACGTTTGTTTACATCAACGCCAAGGTGGCTGTTGCCACGGCGCCAACCGGCTGACGATGGCGGCAGCCATCTGCAAGTCGATGTAAACAAACGTCACTAGAAAGCTTTATTTATAATTTTCACTAAAAGAACTGTTGCTACCCCTCACGACCCAACCTCTTAACTTTTGTAATAGGGGTTAGCTTCCATTTTCATTGCTAAAACAACGACTGTTTTTGCGTTAAAAGGGCCATTCAGGAGCGCCGTTCGTATAACTTCAGACTTAAATAATTCGAAAACTAAGCATTTCCGGGCACATTTTCATTCATGTAAAATGTCTTAAAATCGACTATATTACCCATCTATACCTACGAAATTATGAAATTCGTTGACAACATTATATTCAATATTGACCAAAAAATCTGTTGCAGTCCAACTGCAAGTTAACACTGAGGTCAATGCTCAAGAAACACACTGCCATGTACCTCACTCAAGTGCCACTACTTTAATACTGGCCACGCTAACTCAGCTGTCTTCAAACAGCCAGCGAGATAACTGTCTCGCACAGCCTGTGCGCACACTTTTGCAGCGCCCTCTTGCGGCAGCCATCACCGCATTTACTCATGCATATACTATAATTCTAAGTAATGATATTCTATAAAAAAATGATATTCGTGTAAATAAAATAACTCAAAAAATAATTCTGGTGAAAATATGTTCTTATCAAAAGGGTAGAACAACTATAGAAACATACCTAGTTCTGAATAATAGCATTTGAAACTAAAACTATGCAACAGAATCTTGGCATTTAGACATACAGTAGTGCCCAAACTTTTGCAACATCTAGTTTCGCGGTTCTCTGTTTCGCGCTATACCCTAAATATTCCCTGTTTTGCACTTTCGCAGCAACCGATTGCACTTTTGCGGCGAAAAATTGCCTCTCGGGTCCAGTAAGATGGCCACTATAACCATGCATCAAATCCATCATACATACAGTGTAGGTAAGGTGTTTTTATTTTATGTAGAATTGTTCTTCATAATAAAATGTATTTGTTTTTGTTTGTTTTTGTATTTGTTTATATGGAGGTTGAGGTATTTTATAGATAGATCCAGAACCAATTATTTTTTCCATAGGGTCAATGCCCCCACCTTGGCGGTCTTACCTTTCGTGCCGACTTTTTGGCACCAATTAGGCGTAGAAGTTGGGGCACTACTTTATATGCTTTCAATAAATCTATACTATAATAAGAGCCGCGTCCGTCCGTTTGTCCGAAGCCAGCCTGCAGTGTGTGATGAGCGTATCTGTGATACAAGCTCCAGCCCTATATATTTTGATGGGCCGTGTTCACGCGGCCTCATCAACTCACGAGAGATTGTGTTTTTTATTTTACGGCCTTTCTCACATTTCACCCTCTTTTTTAATTTAAAATAAAGGGGGGTGGACTAGTATTATAATAATGTGTTCTTTTATAGATTGTAACTATTAATTTTATGTATAGGTAGATAATACTAAAGCTATGAATGTCATAAAAAGAGGCTAGGATTTAGAAAAAGTAGCTAATGCTTCTCTATATAGATGGCATATTTTCATTCATTTTCGATTTATTGTGTTAAAGGGCTCCATGCATTTGGTTTGAAGAGGGATGTCACACATCTCACTCACAAAGATTGTTCTGGAGAAGCATTGTCAACAATGCTGAGCTTTGTTGGACCAACGCTTGATGTGGCCAGGCCTTTTGGCAGCTCCTTTGTACCAGGCATTTTCTTTAGTCATTATGGCAATTACCACATAATGGGTTAATTCAAGTAGTGAGAGGCCTTTTTTTAAGTAAAGCCTCCATGCACAAACCATTTGTGCATTAATGCTCCAAGCAAAAATAGGCCACCACAATTTTTTGAATCAAATCCTTATTCTGTATGATACCGTTTGATCGAAGAGATCTATACCCCTCGTGATATGTTATAAATGCTGATTAAAAGAGGCATGGCGATTTATGTTTCTATCCAGTCGTGTCCCACCTGGAGGCCTTATAAGGTGGATGATTTTTATGCTTGTTTGAAGCGACTGTAGTTCCACTTCACAGATACATTTTCAGTGAAGGCTTCCTCCATATAGCCACGTGGCTGCTCTATCATGTTGGCCTTTCTCTTTAGTGTGGCCTTTTGCTGCCTTACATCTCTCAAAGTCCCTGTTGTGCTAATCTTCATTTTTGATAGTTCTTTTGGCAAAGGAATGTTAGTGAAGTTTATCAAATACCACATGAGTTTATCAAAAGTGCCATCAGCTGAGCAGGCAGCCTACAGTTTGCGCCGAATTGTATATGTTGTCCTCTGAAATACTGCTTATCACCATGTTCTCCATAATAGGGGATCATTGCTTCATCCATACCTGAATATTCTTGAATGTCCTCTAGTTTGCAAACTTTATTCAAGTGTTCAAACAAGGGCCAGAATTTATGAAATCTATTCTCATTGATGGCCATGTTGTCAGAAATTGCACTAAATGCATTATTTGTTTAAATGTATACCTCCTCATTGATTTTGAAATCACAGTGTTGTTGCAATCATCCAATGTCTCTCAGTACATTTGTCTATATGTAGTTTGTTGTACCCTGAGAGTAATAAAATTATAAAAAATACACACAAGTTTTCAGGAGTCAAACATTCTGAAGGAAGAGCTTAGCGTAAACTTTACTTTGATGACAAATCTTTTTAATAAATTCTTCTGTCAAAAATTTGTTCAAACACTGAATAGGACTTATCTCTAGATTTTCAGAAGTACACTCTTCACAATCAAGTGTTTCATTAGCAGATTAATTTTGTATAATTTTTCTCCGTACAGGGGAAAGTACATAGAACAACAGAAAGTGCCTAGAAGAAAATTTTTTAATTTCGATCTAACTACCTATAAACAAGCACCAAAAATTGGAAAACCGATTATTGTTCTCTTCTTCACAAGTACTGAATTACGTTGTCATAATTGTTTTCATGTCAGATTATAAAATAAAACAGCTTAACCAAAACAGCAATTCATGGTTGTCTATGGTTGTAGGACTTTTTTTTATCATCTGTGATTTCATGTTTTGATATTTCATTCATTTTACAATGCATGTGTATCCCCTTCAACTAATCAAAAAATGTGTTTTAATAATATATCTCTACTGATGGTCTTAGATAAGCATTTTCTGCCAATTTGATGTAGTGTTTGAAATTTATATTGCAAGACGTTTGGCAAAATTGTGTCTGAAATTTGGCAACACTGTAAGTTGCTACATTCATACTGCAAAACAACTGCCAGACATGGATGCAACCCAAATTTTGGATGAGTTAGCAGGCTACAGGTCCAAAACAAACTTGTTTTTAATGTCATTTATTTGGAGTGCTAGACACAAGACTTAGCCATCTAGTTGGTGGACGGGGTCTGTTGCTCAATTCAACGGTGACGTGTTGCCTCAAATATCCTGCAACCGCTCCCTCTTCCAGTGCATCTTTTGAGCGATCTTTTTGCGGACAAGCATTAGTACATTCTGCAAGAAAAAATCATTTGACTACAGACAAAGGTACAAAGGGGGGGAGGGGGGTTGTTAGTTGGGCAAACCTTGGCACTGGGTAAGGGTGCCTGCACACCAAAAGATTTGAGGCGAGAAAGCGAGCAAGCTTGAATGGATATACATGTATTTCTATGGGAGTGTGCACACCACAAGCAAGCTAGCGAGCGAGTGAGAAAGATTGAAGATGGACTGCAGCAAGAAAGCGACTCAAAGATGGTTTCACGTTTGAAAGCTGCTGCGGGAAACGTCTGGCAGTTCATTGTGAGATGTCGACGAGCTAGGTGCGCTGCTCAATTCTTCCAGCATAGACTGAACTCCTTATATCCAAAGTTTATGCTGTACTGTGCCTTTGGAAGTCAAAAGATCCAAAGCACAGTGACAGATTACGTGTTTCAAAGCAATGGGACGAAGTAGGAATGATGATCAACGTTACAAACACATGCTTGTTCCGCTTATTTTTGTTATAGACCTCTCTCCATGACATTCAGGAGCAAACTGACTATCTTTTGGTGTGTGATAGGTCTCGCCTAACATCTTTCTCTCTCGCTTGCTTAGTCGCTTGCCATCTTTTGGTATGCAGCTACCCTAACATGGCCAATGCCCATGAATATCCTGACCATGCACCTCCTGCTCCTTATCCACCACCGCAATCACAGCCATCGACCAGCAGGGATTTTTCTGCTTCAATTAACATTCCTACTTTCTAGCTTGAGTTGAACAACTCAGAAAAAGAAGATTCAAGGTTCTGAAGACTCAACTGATGAACCGCCCAGCCCTTGCAGTTGGCCCCAGATTTTCCCATCTTAGGGGTGTCTCAAGGTTCCCGAACGCTCGTTTCCTAAAATTTGAAAAAAATAAAAAATACTTCCAGATTGAAATAATGCTTTGAGGTATTCAGAGCATGTTTGTAGCATTTGAATAGTTCGATATAGCCTATAAAGTTTACGGAATTTGCCCAAAACTTGCCCAATAATGCAGATAGAGACAAATGTTTTTTCTGTTAGATTCATGATAAACAGGTGTCAAAATGTAGCTGATAGTTTTCGTTTTAGCTTAAAAAAATATAAAAAATTTTGAAACATACCTTCACCATGTTTGCATAAAAAATTCATTCAAAAATATTTTAAACAATGATCAAAAAACATACTACTACATATTATTGTACTCATCTTGCTCTTGGTGATGCAAAAAAGATGACCTCAATCAGAGAAAAACTGTGGCTGAAATTTTGCATCAAAATCTTGAAAAGTTGGTTCGGGGAAAATGGGTACAGGATCAGGGCATTTTGCCACACAGAATACTTTGGTTTTTGTTGTTCCTACAAACTAACTATAGCACAACTAATTTTATTAAATATTTCATTTGATTTTCCATTGTTCTCCCCCTTTGAAAATACCCCTTTGGGGGTATTTAAATACCCCCAAAATAAACCCTTGGGGGGGGGGGGTTAGGAGCTTTCTTCCGGGGTCCCGTTTTCATTACGTGATGTAGGAAGGGTTTGGTAATATTTTCTCGCAAAATCTATTTTTTGATGATTCGACCCCTAAGTTCGGTGCCCTTAAGAGGAACAACATGAACCATAAAGCTTAGATTGATGGAGTCAGGAATTCAGAGCTTACCATATCTACTATGTCTGATTTTTATATAAGCAACAAATTTAGATGTGTGCAAATAAAACCGAAGGACTCAAATTTTTTTAAAAATCTGCTTTAAACAAATGTTTATTTTGCATCACTAGGCAGGAGATCCTGCCACTTCATTGATTTGTTTTATAATTAAATATGCATGTCATAAATTTCATGAATAAAATAATAAACACATTCTAACACTATTAAAGAGTAGTTAGAGCTATAACAAGCTAATGCCTATTGTTTGTGCGCCATTAGAGGCTGAGTTGACCAACACCTCACTCCGCTATGTTTAGACTGCCACTGAAGACGGTTTCCATGCGCTAAACTTGTAAAAATGGAAGTGTAGTCAACTGAACCTAACCAGAACACAAATGAACCTAAACTTCACTGATGTTCTGAAAATTGTAATTTGAAATTAATCTTTCACTCTATGGCAGGATTTCCTGCTACTTGCCTTTAGTGAGTTAAGGGAACCGTCTAGTCAGAATCAAGAAAATGGCCGTACCGTTTTTTGTACGGTATCTAGATCTATGAAATTTTGCATACGTATGTATTTTAGAAAATGAATAAGGGTTATATTGGACACTTTTTCCGTTTTCGCCGTAATTACGGAGATAATGAAGAAAATGTAATGAAAAAATGGGGTATATTCAAGCCACTTCTTCTCAAAAAGTAGTCATCGTAGAGAAATGATTTAGGTGTCATTGAGTGCGGAAAGAGCTGCTGTATAAAGAGTCAGAGGATTATATTGAAACTCCCAATAATTTATTTGTTATGGAATTACAAAAAAAAAAATTAAAGTGTCATTCATTTTTCCGTAGATTTTTTAATGTAACTGAAAATCTTCTGTGAATTTCAATATAATCCTCTGACTCTTTATGCAGCAACTCTTTGCGCATCTAATGATACCAAAATCATTGCTCTACGATAACAACTTTTTGAGAAGAAGAAGCTTGAATATTGACATTTGTATTGCTCAGAAAACGCGTTTTAGTGCCGAGACAGGTTTTTTTTGTTTGCAAGCTGCATTTCTTGGAGAAATTGGTAGTGTTGACGTTTTGAATATCTTTTTGGAAGTTATTGTGGTTCCTTGAAGGAACCAGTACCACAAGTGGTACCAAAAATGTCTAAAACGCACCAGGCGCATAAGCTGGGGCGTCCTTGGCATCCTCGTAGGCTCCTCTTATAGGATATGGTAGCGCCACGCAGAGCCAAACGCTTATATCACTACATTAGTACCGAGCAATCAACGTCAAATCCAGAAAAATCTTGATTTGCTATCGAAAAAAAGCCATCTAAATCTGAATAAATCGTCGGTCTGCAAAAACTAGATCAGCTAACGTGACATAACTACGCAAGCAGATCGGGCGAGCTACCAATCACCCTCCTTCCCCCTGAGGGAGGAAGGGGTGGAGGTACCGAGAACTCAACTTGACAAATCTCAAAAATTTTGATCTGCTTGCAGATAAATGCATATCTAATTATGAACAAACCGTCGGTCAGCAACAACTAACTCGGTTTATTTGGCACATGTGCACTAGCCTGCTGGGCGAGCTTCCCCCACCCTCACCTCCTCACTCCCGAGGGAGTGAGGGGGTGAGTTACCGAGAATTCAACTTGCCAAATTTCAAAAGTCTTGATCTGCAAGCAGATAGATGCATACCTAATTATGAACAAACCTACAGTCGGCAGCAACCGACCAAGCTCACTTGGCACGTCTTCCCAAGCTGGCCGGGCGAGCTTCCCCCCACCCTCTTTCTTACTCCCGAGGGAGGGAGGGGTAGAGGTACCGAGAATTCAACATGCCAAATCTCAAAACTCTTGACTTGCAAGGAGATAGATACATACCTAATTATGAACAAACTGACACTCGGCGCCAACGGGCTCAGCCAGCGTGGCATATCTGCACGAGCTGGCCGGGCGAGCTACCCTCCACCCTCCTTTCAAACCCCCATTTGACATACTTTGGTGAGACGGATCGTTCTGCCGCTTTGCAGGAATGAAGTTCAGGACTTTCTCAATCGAATAGAACAATAAAAAAAAAATATGATGGATTTTTGATTTTTGACTGGTCGGTGGCCTTAAGGAGAGCGAACGGGGTTCCTTTTGGGTCGAGACATCATATATGAGATTTTTGCGTGAAAATGTTCCTAAACCCTTCCTACATCACGTAGTGAAAACGGGAAACCTGTACGAGGCTTCTAACCCCCCAAAATACCCCCCAAAAGGGGTATTTTACCCTAAATAACCTCCAAAATGGGGGTACTTGAGGGTTATTTTGGAGGCATACCCAGAGGGTTACCATAATACCCAAAGGGAGAAAACAATGGAAAAACCAAGTGAAATATTATATAAAATTAGTTGTGTTATAGTTATTTTGTAGGAATAACAAAAACCTAAGTATCATGTATGGCAAAGTTCTCTGAAGGGTAGAATACCCCTTTAGGAAGAATTTCTTTGATATTGAACCTAGAGCAATGAAATTTGATACACTGATAGGAAATGCAATTTGGAATCATTTATCTTGAGTAAAAAAATGTGATTTTCTTCAAAGAAAACGAGATATTCATAGAAAATGAAGTTTTTGGGAGAGTTTTTCAAAATGCATCTCCTCCGACAGTTTTTGAGTAAATGTAATGATTTTAGTGTCATTGGATGCGGAAATACTTGTACATTCTAAAAACTAACATGGCATTCTCCAAACATTCAATTCAAAATGGAAAAACATAAAAAACTCCACGGCACGTCTTCTTTTGTAAAAAAACGTATTTTATGACGTCACAACTCAAGATTAAAATTGAATTTAGGATTGCCCATTTAGTTTTTGAATTGCCCGCGTTATTACGCATCCAATGATACCAAAATCATTGCTGTAGCTCAAAAACTGCAGGAGGAGAAGCATTTTGAAACCCCATAAACCATTGTTTACAATATAAGCAAAACAAAAAAACATGACCAATTCAAATAAAAAATTTTGTAAAATTTTTGGGTCAAGTTAGACCCCTGAAATCTTTATAGAGTAATCCAGAGACATAGGAGATGACATAGCAACTTCGCGCCATGAAGAAAGTGCCATGGGGGAGGTGTAACATGATAAAATCCCACTTCCCCTTCCCCTCCCCCCCCATTCTTAAAACCCTCGTAGCATCGGACCCAGTACACGTACGAAGCTAATTTTTTCACAGGATGTACCTGACATCTTACCCTTTCTATAGCACCTGAAAATCAAAATCCGAGAAAACTAGCCAATCTGGTGAAATTCTCCCCTTAACAAAACCCCCATTTTCTCAGAACCAACTTTTCAAGACTTTGACGCTCAATTTCAGCCACAGTTTTCATCCGATTGGGGTCATCTTTTTTGTATCACCTAGAGCAATGTGAGTACTATAATATGTTCCAGTTAGTTTTTTGATAAACTTAAAAAAATATTTGTTATGAATTTTTTTGTCAAAATAATCGTGAAAATATTTTTAAAAATTTTTTAAAATTTTTTAAAATTTTTTTTCAAACTGAAACGAAAAACTATCCGCAACATTTTGACTGCTGTTCATTGTGAATCAAGCAGAAAAAAAACATTTGTCTCTATCTGCATTATTGGCTGAGAAATTGGCAGTTAAAAAAATTTCTTTTTGGTGGTGGGGGGGGGGGAGGTTTTGGAAAATTTTGAAAACTTTATAGGCTATACCTGTTTATTGGAATGCTTCAAACGTGCCATGAATACCTCAATGCTTATTGCAATCTGGAAGTATTTTTTTTATTTTTTAAAGTTTACCCCCGTGTGCTCTCCTTAATGGGCATATATAAAGGCCTTAAAAGGAAAACTAGAAAGTTACAGGATGCAATAACTAGTACCTAAGAGATATTAAAGTAAAGAGAAGATAACTTCTCATTTTGAGGTAAAGTAGAATTTTAATTAGGCACCATTGACAGAAAAATATTATGAATCTTCAGAACAGGAGTAGAATTAAATTCCCATAACAGAACACAAAACGCACTAGGCCTCTTGGTAATAGTTATAAAGGAGCACAAACATGCAGTGGTGACGTTAAACAAGAAATCTAGGAGATTAATCACTTGATTATGAAGATTTGGCAAAATAGTTCAAAATGTCTGCCTGGAAGCAGTGCCCTCAACTGCTCCACCCCCCAAGTGTGGTAATTTCCCAAAACTCAGTTACTTTATCTTGCCATCACAACTTGGAAAGTTTTTAATTTCTAACAGGGTTTATGATTCTTCTGATATTTATATACTCAATACATTTGAAAATAACCAAGAGTAAACAGTCAAACTCTGACACTAATAAACCTAATACAAATGGATATTGAAAAGAGAACTGTAGACAATGATGACTCATGAAAAAAGCTATCTTGAGGGAGTACAACAGTGGTACCTCCAGGTGGGAGGGATGCGTAAGGGAAAAGCCCCCTGATTCAAAAGGAAAGCTGTGCCCTTTTGCCTCCAATTTTGTTTAGGCTGTCATGATAGTGTATCACTTATGTTCCTGTCAATCTGCCATGCATAGTGAATAATAGCCTGCCATTGATAATACTTGTGCACAGCTTCACAATTGATTTAAATAGGCATAATACTCAATCTCTGTTGCATGTTAATAATATTTCAAAAAACACATACATTCTTTTATT
Organism: Morinoia aosen; assembly: GCA_030386875.1. Classification (NCBI taxonomy): domain Eukaryota; kingdom Metazoa; phylum Arthropoda; class Malacostraca; order Amphipoda; family Talitridae; genus Morinoia; species Morinoia aosen. The sequence goes on along the minus strand of CM059556.1, from coordinate 2,719,186 downwards.
TGGGTTCTTTAGCCTGTCTACTATTTCTTACCCATTCAGGATGATGGTGCTGCTGCTGCTGTGGAATAACTTGCCTGTTAAAATTTTAATACTTCAATTTAATATTACATACATATACATATATATACCGGGCTTTTCCTCCCTATGGGAGGTTAGCCGACAGCAGGCCACAATCACCACACTTAGTCACTAGGATGTGAGAAAGGCAGCACTGGCCGCACCTGAACTGCCAGGATCAGCAGCAGCCCAGCACAACCACATTACACAGTCAGGCCCGACAGTCCTAGCTGGTTTACCCTGACTGCTTCATTGAGTGCCGCCCCTCCTCCAGCACGGGACAGGTCAACCCCATCACACGCGGGCAGGCTTCCAGTACCACGTCAAAAATAAAATTACCCTCTTATGTACTGCCCCCACTCACTTCTGTCCGCAGTCATCCCTCTCGCCACGTCCACAGTCAGACCCCTCTCATACAAAGCACGTTTCACCCCATTCATCCAACTCATCCGTGGTCTGCCTCGCGCTCGAAGCCCACTCACTTCCGACATATAAATCTTTTTCACCAGCCGCTCAACATTCATTCTTTCAACATGCCCAAACCATCCAAGCACTCTTTTATCCACTCGCCTGCTCAACTTTTTGATAACACCCGTCTGCCCCCTAACCAACTCATTCCTGATCCTATCTTTTCTTGTTACTCCATACATGCTCCTCAAACACTTCATCTCAAACACATCAAACTTCCTCCTCTCAGCTGCTCTCAACCTCCAGGAATTTGGAAGCATCTGAAGTGCCTGAGGCGAGTAAACGGAGGGAGAAGAAGCGACGGGGGAGGGTTGCATGGGGTGTCAGCGCTCATGTGCCAAATCATTTCACCTAGATATTGCTCACCGACTGTTCATTTCTAAAGACATATGTATTTATCACTCAGCTCATTAAGAACTTTTACAATTTGGCAACGTCGATCTCGGTACCTCCCACAGACCTCCCCCCCCCCCCCCCTCCTATTCCTGTGCTGTAGACATAAATAGGACTGCTGGCCGGGGGCGGAGCTCAGTGTGAGATGAATGCTGAAGCGAATACGTTGTCAAACAACTAGCTGAATCTGCCTGTCAAGCTCAGAGTTGGTGGTACTGCATCTGCTAAGTTTAGTTAGGATTGAAGCGCACCTCAGGTGCACCTGAGCTATGCGTTACCCCTGATCCTCAAGCATGGTACCAGGCCCCTGGTACCAACTATGGTACTGGTTTCGACAAGGAACCACAAAATACTACGATGAAAGATAGCCAAAGTCAAGACAATATTTCAGAATAACTTTCATAACGTCAACTGCGCTGATTTCTAGGAGCAATATAGCTTGTAAATAAAAACCCTGTTTTTCTGTACTAAAATGCGTTTTTTTGAACAACTCAAATGTCAATATTCAAGCCACTTCTTCTCAGAAACCAGTTATCGTAGAGCAATGTTCTTGGTATCATTGGATGCGCAAAGAGTTGCTGCATAAAGAGTCAGAGAATCTCATTGAATTTCATGGTGGTATTTTACTTACATAAAATAATCTACGGAAAAATGAATGACTCTTTGAAAAAAAATTAAAACACCATAAAAACTTAACCACTATGAATTTCAAAATAATCCTCTGACTCCTTATGCAGCAACCCTATGTGCATCCAATGAGATACTTAGATCATTACTCTGTTAACGACTTTTTGAGAAGAAGTAGCTTGAAAAATTTCAGTTTCCCTGCCCACTTTCTTCCCATTATCTCCGCAATTAAGGGGAAAATGGAAAAAAGTATACAATGCAGACCCTATTTATTTTCCAAAATACACACGTATGTCAAATTTCATAGATCTAGATACCATAGAAAAAATGTGATGTTTCTTTTTTGACAAACAGGTAGTTCTGACTAGACAGTCCCCTTAAGCTTTCATACAGTCCCCTCTTAGCATTCATACTCAAACTCCTGCATTCAAAAACTTTCCTCACTGCACCCACTGTCTTACAGCCTTCACTCACTCGATGCCTCACTTCTACTTCCATACTATCCTTAACAGTCACATCCGACCCGAGGTACCTAAAATGCTCTACCTCCTCTAACACTTCACCATTCAAGCTCACATCCAAAGTTCCAAACACTCCAGCTCTCGAGCATCTCATCACCTTACTTTTATTCACATTTACCCTCAATTTCCGCCTTTCACACACTACCAAACTCTGCAACCAGTCTCCTAAGTTTTTCCTCTGAATCCGCCACAAGTGCTGTATCTTCTGCAAACAACAGCTGGCACACTTCCCAATACATACCATTTCATTCGCCAACTGCACACCTTTTCCCAACACTCTGGCATTCACTTCTCTCACCACACCATCCATAAACAAATTAACAACCACGGCGACATCACACATCCCTGTCTCACACCTGTCACAACTGGGAACCATTCACTCACCTCATTCCCTACTCTCACACATGCTCTGCTATCAATGTAGAAACTCTTGATCGCATTCAACAGTCTCCCACCCACTCTATACAAGCTTACCACTTGCCATTGAGCCTCACGATCCACTCTGTCATACGCCTTCTCTAGATCCTTTAATATTAGCAAATACTAAATTACCAGTTGCTCTAGTCTGCAAAAAAGTAAACAGGTTAGGGAACAGGTAGATTGCACCTTCTCATTCCCAGACATGGGTTAGGGGACTGGTGGATTACTCCCCTACAGTTGTTGCCCAGTATGTTTGATAGTAACTTAATTCCAGTGTAAGTGCTCAGCTTGTGCTGCTCTTACTTCTTTAGCATCTAGCCTAGTACTACAGACTGAGTTACTCTTTCTGTGCATTCCTTGTTAAGACAGGTTTGCCTAGTTTACCTTCAAGTTTTGAGATACACCAGAAATGTAAGGCATTAATTCAGAAATTAGCCCTGGATTTTCAGGAACTGAAATGAAGCATAAAACTTCATTCTCCAAAGTTGTTAAGAACTTGAACTTGTTTTAGAATAGCATTGTATGTCATGTGTCTATACTCTTGTATAGTCATATGTTTATTGCTTTTGTGTTTTCAATCTCATTTTGTTATTTTTTATTTATAAAATTTTTAAGAAAATTCTCAAATTTTGAGAAGTGCCCATCTTAAAAAATGATTGGCACTTCTGAGCTAGATCTTCAGCTTGCAATTCAACTCCAGGAACAATTTGAAGAAGAGTTAAAACAACAAAAAGTAAATGTTGCCAGCCCTGGATGCAAACAAATTTCTAAAAATGGTAAGTAGAATCTATTTGTAATTGTTGTGTTATTGCAATTGAGTTGTGAAGCATTACTGCAGGTCAGTTTCTTTCTAAAAAATAAGTTTATATTAAATTATTGCTATAGGAAATGTGTTCAAATTGCTTCAAGGAATTGGAGGTTTGTAACTCCTGATTGGAAATCTTAACATTTTAGAGCACATAGCTAATACAGATGTCAAGTGCATGTAGAAGACAGGCAGTGTCATTCAAAATTGTAAGGAATGAAATAATGATGTTTCATCGTATTATGAGAAATGGGATATGATTATCAAATCTTACTTTAATGTTGGAATAAATTTTATTTTTTTTTTATGTGTGGTAGAGAATGGGATATTTACATGTAATGTGGAAGATGGGGCAACTAAATTTATAGTAACTGAAGTGAAAGACAATCTTTCATGTTGTAGAATTGACCAGATTTAAAGTCATAAAAGACAATGAAAGGAGTGCATAGAAAGAAAATGAAGAATCTGAAGAAGGTCATGTGAATGCTAGATAGTAAGCAGTTTCTAAAAAAAAAATATGTTGAGCTAATGTGTTTCCCAATTTATACTATAATAAGAGCCGCGTCCATCTGTCTGTCTGTCTGAAGCCAGCCAAAAGTGTATGATGAGCGTATCTGTGATACAAGCTCGGCCTCATCAACTCTCGATAGATTGAATTTTTTATTTCTTACGCCCTTTCTTTCATATTGCCTTGTTTCTCATTTCAAATAAAGGGGGGTGGACTAGTATTATTAATATGTAACCAAAAACAAGATTTATTATACAATGTATTATGGTTGAGTATAGATAAAGCCCATAGTTCAACTAAAACCACACAGATAAGCAAATTCAATAAAAAATTGTTTGATCAAAATATATTAAAGTTCCACTGTTTGAATTAGTTATTTATTCAGATTATCGAGAGAAAATAGTTCTCTTAGTTGTAATTATATTAAAACATAAATGTTTACAATTGACATCAATTCTAAACTAGACAAATTTATGGACTAACTCAAATAGGAATCTGTTGGTTTCAAACTAGGTACTGGGCTAATATCAGAGTGTACTGTAGTTAAATTATTCCCTCTGTGTTTCCTAGTCAGTATCTGGGTATTCTGGTAAAGTCCTAGTATTGCCTTTGAGGGCCGCCATACTATCCCACCTGCATAAACCACTTGGAATATGTAAATAAAGGCTGCGTGACCGTTAGCAACAGTTGCGTCAGGATCTTGATGATAGGATCTGCATTTGTGTCAGGATCTGCACTGCACTGCAAGTGGGCTAATAAAGCTACCTAACGTGTCTATTATTCTTGTGTAGCGATAACTAGCCTGCTATATGTTTCGCCACTGGAAAGCCGACCTGTCAGGATGCCGACCAGGCAGGGGTTAGCTACTCAGGTTAAATAGCTAGGCCCAGATACTAGGTTAAGGTGCGGCACGGATAAGTAACGAGGATTATATTTAAAACGGATATATGACATTGACACATACAGACTCAGGGCGTGTCTTGCGGTAGCCGTCTCTCTACGTGAGATCGTAACTCTCCCGCGGACTATAACACCCCGACCATAACACCCCGACCATAACACCCCGACTATAACACCCCGACTATAACACCCCGACTATAACACCCCGACTATAACACCCCGACCATAACACCCCGACCATAACACCCCGACCATAACACCCCGACCATAACACCCCGACCATAACACCCCGACCATAACACCCCGACCATAACACCCCGACCATAACACCCCGACCATAACACCCCGACCATAACACCCCGACCATAACACCCCGACCATAACACCCCGACCATAACACCCCGACCATAACACCCCGACCATAACACCCCGACCATAACACCCCGACCATAACACCCCGACCATAACACCCCGACCATAACACCCCTACCATAACACCCCTACCATAACACCCCGACCATAACACCCCGACCATAACACCCCGACCATAACACCCCGACCATAACACCCCGACCATAACACCCCGACCATAACACCCCGACCATAACACCCCGACCATAACACCCCGACCATAACACCCCGACCATAACACCCCGACCATAACACCCCGACCATAACACCGCGACCATAACACCCCGACCATAACACTACAGTTCAATAATAAAAGTGGCCCTAGGATTTCAGCAAGCACGACACAGGGCACTTACACAAACATCAGGCAAAACAGCTTTATTGGCCTGCTCGTAGACAAGTGCACTCTATGAAGATCCTAACGCAACTGACAAGCTTCAGTCGTGCAGCCGCCAACTTAAGCTTCAGCCAGGCAGTCGCAGGCCGGAGCTCTATGTACATAACAGCAATACCGTCGAGGTACAAAACACGTAGTGAAATATTTTCACTACACTTGTAAGTGTACTGGTGCCCATGCTACACTTGAGATCCAGGTGCTATTTTAGTATTGTTGTAGGTTAGGGTACTTCGGGCATTCATAGGTTTGATAGTCAGCGGGGGGGTTGACCATCTCATGCGGAGAGATGACTTCCGCAGGATGCACCCTTAGGTTCCTTTACTTATTACTTTTAAATATAATTCTTGCTTAACACGTCCCTTGCGATACGACCCATTGGTGGGTCGTGCTTAGGTTTTTCGTGCTGCAAAACGACCCGTCGATGATTCGATTAACTAATTCTAACGACCTTTTTTAAATTAATGGTATTTAAAGGACCCAGTTATGTTTAGTATTTATAAATTCGATAATCATTATTGGCTTTAAATTTGAGTTGCATCTTGAACTTCAGTTTATCCCATCGCAGTTAACGTGTTAACTGGACGTCTATGATACCCAAGTGTCCTGAGCTGGCAGTCTTGTCTGAACAGTTAACCTATGCCTAGCAGGCATCCTGACTAATTTGGCCTCCTATTTAGTGATGCAAAAAAAACGGTTTTATTTGATTGGGTTTTTTTTTGCAAAAAAATGTTTATTGTGTTTTTTTTTTTTTTTTGTTTTTTTTGCACACCTAAATTTTGTTAAGTATATGTCTGGGTTTTTTTTGACACCTAAAATATATTAATATCCATGTTTTTTAGTCATTTTATTGTTATAAAAACATCAAAAAGAAACCATACAGTAAAAGTGGTGGCAGATAACCCACAATTACCTAGAGGCATCTAAGAGGAACAGCAGGAGCCACAGAGCTTATATTGATGGAGTCAAAATTCAGAGCTTACTATCTCTACTATGTCTGATTTTATTTGTATGAGACCAAAAAAATCAGACATAGCAGAGATAATAACCTCTGAATTTTGACTCCATCAATATAAGTTCTGTGGTAAGTTCTGTGGCTCCTGCTGTACCTCTTAGACTCCTCTAGGTAATTGTGGGTTATCAGCCACCACTTTTACTGTATGGTTTCTTTTTTATGTTTTCATTACAAAAAAATTACTAAAAACCATAGATATTAATATATTTTAGGTCACCAAAAAAATATGCTGTTTTTTTAAAAACATGTTTTTTTACAAAAAATTCTGACTAATAAAAATGAATATTAATATATTTTCTGGTACCAAATATAACCATGCTGTTTTTTTGTACAAAGAATCATGACTAAAAAACAATATATTTTATGAGACCTAAAAAGCCCCATGCAGTTTAAAAAAAAAAATGTTCTTTACTAAAAAATCATGACTGAAAAAACATGAATATATTTATGAGACCAAAAAAATGTTTTTGTACAAAAAAATCATGACTAAATAAACATGAATATATTTATGAGACCTTAAAAACCCCATGCTGTTTTTTTTAAAAATTGTTTTTTTTTACAAATAATGATGTATAAGAAAACCTGGATATGAGTATATTTTATGCAACCAAAAAACCATGCTGTTTTATTTTATGTATTTTTCATAAAAAATTGTGTCTTAAAATCATGGATATTAACATATTTTATGTTACCAAAAAAATCATTGATTTATTTTAAACATGTTTTTTTTATTAAAAAGTTATTATGATTCATTTTTTGGTCACGACTTCTTTGTAAAAAAAAAAACACCCCCTCAGGGGAATACAACTGTTGTATCTTTGGGAACTAGCGCTCCCAGGGGGACAATGTGAGGGCCCAAGCTGAGAGTTAGGTAGGCCTCCTTTTTGTTGAAATAAAATGTTTTTGTTATGTTGAGGACCACCTTTTTTCGGTTCACTGCTGTCCTGTTTTTCAGCACCTAATACTGTCTTCTTCAACTTTGATCTTGTTTCATAATCTTCCTTCCTCTCTTTGGATTGCATTTGTTGCTGGGTAGGGAGGCTAAAACTAATGACTAATCTAATCTGTAAAAAAAACATGGATATTAAATTATTTTAGGTGACCAAAAAACCATGCTTTTTGAAAAAAGATTTTTTACAAAAAACAGGAGTGTTATTAAATTTCATCTGACCAAAAAAATATGAAATTTTAAAAACCATGTTTTTTTCACAAAAAGTCATTAATATCCATGTTTCTACTTCATGATTTTTCTGGTAAAGAAAACATGATTTAAAAAAAAACCAGCATGGTTTTTTTTGGCACATAAAATATATTAATATCCACATTTTTTAATCGTGATTTTTCTGTAAAAAGTTGTTTTTAATGAAAAACAGCATGGTTGTTTATGGTAAAATAAAGTATACTGATATCCGTGTTATTTAGTCATGACTTTTTTGTAATAAAAACATTCAAAAAATAGCATGGATTTTTTGGTCACATAAGATATATTAATATCCATTAGAACCATACCAGGTCTTAGAATAAAATATCCACAAAGAATCTATTCACTTTATAAAACCTTTTGGAGACTAGCTCCATCCTCAGTAAGTCATTCAGTCAAATGTTTTTCAAAGGAACAGTGAAAATTCATTGTCCATTTCACCAAATTTTTCTGAATGACTGAGGATGGAGCTGGTCTCCGAAAGGTTTTATGGAGTAAATAGATTCTTTGTAGATATTTTATTCTAAGACATAGTACAGTTCTAATAAACATGATTTCAATATTAACAGCATTCTTTGCTTATAAGTTTCTAAAGACAATTCGATTAAAGAAAAATAACTTTCCTAATATTTACATCTGTGTTTTTTTAGTCATGATTTTTTTAAAATGTTTTCAAAAAAACAAATTTTTGGTCCCATAAAATATAATAGCCATGTTTTTTTAGTCAAGATTTTTCGGTTAAAAAACAATGTTTTAAAAAAACAGCATTGGATTTTTAAGGTCACATAAACATGTTATTAACCATGTTTTTCATTCATAATTTTTGTATAAATAACATGTTTTTTTTTAAACAGCATGGTTTTTTAGTCACATCTCTATCGATGACCATAAGTAAAGATATGTTATTATAACACACCATTTTGGGAGTTGAAGGTCATTCACATGTATTGTAAAATAAATGAAATATCAAAGCATGAAACCACAGAAAATGAAAAATTTCATAAAACCATGGAAATCCACCAATTAAGAAGTATGCTGTTTTATTTTGTAATCTGACATGAAAACACATAATTTAATGTGGTTCTTTTTCTTACCGAGTTATTTTCAGAAAAAATATTTAAAAAAAAAAAATAACCACATATTTTTTGTAAAAAAACGTGTTTTTTTTTTAAAAAAACGGCATGGTTTTTTTTGAGTCACATCTCTACTCCTAGTAGCGAATTAGTGAATCAGACTTGTATTTTGTTACAGTACACAGAATATACACCTTGCCTTCAGTCAAGTGTTGGAAGAAACTTACTGCTGTTAGATATGTCCGATAACACTGGTTAGCATTTTTTTGAAAACTGCTTTGAATAATGAAAATATTTCCCTTTAAAACATACCAGAAGGATTTGCATGCATATTTTTGTCATTTACATCTACCCAAAGCATCCATATTTTTTTTCTACTCAATGTGTAACTGTGATGCTCTTTTGTATGTGCTTCCAAAGTAAATCATTTTTCAGTATAAGGAGTTGCTTCAGAACTATTTTTCACTTTTTAATTACCTTCATGCTCACAACTCCCTAATTTAGTGGCATGGAGTAGTGCATACTTGTCATTGGTTAATTTTGTGTAAATCACTCTTAATATAAAAATGAAAGGCAAGACAGAAATAAACAAATTCAAATAGGAATATTTTAGAATGTAATAATTCCATCCTCACCAGGGAAATGATGTTAAAGATCTACAAAGCCAATATGAGGTCCTCAGCTAAGAGTTAGGTAGGCCTTCTTTTTGTAGAAATAATTTTTTCAGTTTTTTTATCTTTTTTTGATCCACTGCTGTCCTGTTTTTCACTGCCTCTGACTTTCTTCTTCAAATTTTATCTTGTTTCATAACCTTCCTTCTTATCTTACTGTTGGAAGGTGCAAGGTGGTTTCTATGGGGACAGGATCTTTTGCAGAATACCCTTTGTGCATAAATTCCACATTCTTTTTGACTCATACTGAATGGTCCCTGCATCCTTCCTCTCTTTGGACATCTTTGTTGTGGTAAAGGGAGGCTAAAACTAATTTATAATCAATCAATCTACAAAGCCATTGGAAATAATTTTAATTATTTCTTTCAGTAAAAATATATCAGGAAGTAATTTTAGGAACCTTGTCTAATTAGCTAGTCTAAGCTGAAATGATGGGTCATTAAATAATTTATTTAATGACCCGTTATTTGAGCTTTGATTCATGTTTAACTACAGATAGGTGACAATTAATAATTTCTATATACAGCGGTTCTGCTTATTTTTAGCCCAGCAGATCATATTGAAATTGGTAAATTAAATGAGTATTTGGAACTATTACTATGGTCTACAGTTGTAGATTGATCAGGAGAGGTATATAAACTACCAGTTTTGTGTACAAAACCCAAATACTGACTTTAAAACTTTGACTGCAACAACTAAATATTAAGTTCAATACCAAACTCAAATTTAAAGTCAATTGTAGTGAACTATTTTGAAAATAGTTAACACAAACTGGATTGTACCTTTATTTAGCTTTGATTAAGTATTTATGAATATTGAGTTTGTGACTACTGATTGGTCAGCAGCATTATGAAAATTACCCCTGTGTACCACCGGTGGTGCATGTTGCACTCAAAGGATTAATTAATAAATGTTTGACATCTGGTAGCCACGCATGTTAACCCGCGCACTGTAACTGGTCGCCTCATTTACCAGCCTCACTGGTTGCCAGACGTAAGGCATAACCCCAAGTTGTTATACACCAAAATGATCGTCTCAGCGAGTGCTACACAGCTGGAGCCAGAAACCCCCACATTGTGGGGATTAAGGCAGAGCTCCAACCACTTGGAAGTTGGGAGGGGTAAGCACAGTCAGTGTGGTAAATGAGGCGACCGTGAGAGGGTGTGCGTGCGAACAGTCAGTGGCAGCCTCAGTTACCAGCGAAACTACTCAGGGCCTTATTTCGCCTTATTTCGTAAAAATGGCAAATAAGACAAATCTGAAGTCAGTAACGTGTAGAGCAGTATTTTATTCATATTGTGTGAAAATTACAAGTTTCGAAACACTATACTTACAGTAATATAACCAGACATGCAAACATGCATTTATGTAGGAACTAAAACGAAGAATGGATAACACCTAGTAGACATAAATGGTCATAACTTTTTTTCTAATTGTTGTAGAGGAAAAATAAAAACATCAGCAGGTTTGGAAGGATTTTCTGCATAAAATAGCAGTGAAAAACATTACATTGTTCCCAAAACACAAAAATGGCCATTGATCTCTTTGAAGCAATGTTGTGCAAAAATCTACGGAGTTTGACTCCATATTACAAAGAAACGGTTCAAGTTATCAAAAATCTGACAACATCAAAGTGTAAAGCAACATTTTTTACTCATTACTTCATATTTTTACATCTCTGCCTATTACGGTAAGTGAACAGGGAACGGCAGAGTAACGCGGGTAAATTGACTACTTTTCTGAGGGATGCGCGACCGTGCGCGGGTTAAAATTTACTCAGCAACTTTCAAGGTTCTCACCAAAATGATCTTTCCTGTTTAGAACCTAATAAATTCAAAAATTTGTGTGTAAACCTGTACATTGAATGCTATAAAAATTTAAGTGAACTAGCATCAACAATTATTTACCCATATCACTGTTCCAATGACCCATAAATGGAAGCCTTACACAAACTCCGGTGTAGGCTTTAGTAGGATCACTGAAGAAAAACAAAATTGTTAAACAATATTTATTCATTAAAATTTTCAGGTACTTGTTTACATGAGAGAAGTTTTTAAAATGGGCAATTTTTTTGTGGAATATTTTAAATGACCTTTATCAATAGTAAAGTGATATAGTTACCTTTGAATTCCCATTGCCATAGTAAATGCAGCTGAAATACAGTTTTTCATTCCATGGCTGGTAATTGTTGGTTCTATTAATTGTCATGATAAAAGTAGAATTAGAATGTTTACCAGCACATCTAGCAAGTCAATTTGATTTTCCTGTTTACTTTCAATGTTAAAATTTTTATTCAAGTAGAAAGTATATATTTCTAGTAGTAAGTTTCAACATGAGTGGGTTATTTTTGTTTTAAAAGGATATCAAAATATTTTGCCCAATTAGTTCTTATCAGAATGTTTGTGAGAAGACTAAATATCACAGAAGGATGTACATTCCAGTAGAACAAAAAGTTTATGAGCTTGACTTTTGAACATGTCTGACTGATCTGTAGAGTCTCTACTCATGAAAGTGAGCTGGCCTTCACTTTTTCCTAAGTATTGATACCAATGTTTCAAGATTTTCCACCCTGATGATCATCTTCCAGGCTAATGTTGCAGTGTTGAATTTGCCAATCCTCTCCTTACAGTTGATAAGCCCTCTGGTTATTTCTATTACTTCACAAATATTTCTTTAGTTTTGCAGCATTTTCACCTCTTCTGAAGAGAACAGCAATATCACTTGGGTGTAGAACTTTTTACTTTACATTTAAGGTGTGAATGTATCATATGTCCATGATACACATAAATGAAAGAGTTGAAGTAATTATTTGTGATTTCTCAGTGGTACACACACTGCCTCGTTACCCACCTGGATGAATTATAACCAAACACAAGTCGCTAGGTAATGTTCCAGGGAGCCGTCTCATGCCTCCCTGTTGAATTCCGGTGTGCGCTAGCTTATAAAGGCCATCAAATTTGATTGAAGTCAGCTAAGTTTGGCTTGGAGGGATAAAGGCATGTCATTTATTATTTATTTGAAAAGGCTCGTGCTGTCTGGCTGCAGCATTTGGTCTAATTTCCTGTCTAATTTCTTTGTAACCAGATCTCTATGCCTCCTATAGGTGATTTAATGGTGAGAGTTGACTAGTAGGTGTAGATCAAATCGAATGTAGTGCTGTTCTTGCTCTCAACCTTCAGCTGTACATAGCTGAAAACATAACTGAAACTGAGGTTGAAACTGAATTATAATCTAATCCTATTTCTTGCTTTTGGATATGGCAGTGATCAACAAGAGTGAAGCTCCTCTGACTGTGTCTCTGGTGGACCCGGTGTGGGAGTTGGTGGACCCTGTACCTGACGTACATGCCCTCTTCTGTACATACAATGACCAGTTTTTCTGGGGCAAACTGCTCTCCGTGTCGGTATCATGGAGCCCTCGCATGACACTGTAAGGTCATTTCTTTCATAAATAATTGTTCAATTTGTGTTTTTGTTTGCTTTACCTGCAAAAGTTGGTTCCCTGACATTTCTTCACCGAAAAGCCTTGTTTAAATTTTATTAGTAAATTTTGACTTTTTTAAGCAATAGCTTTCTTGGTAGAATGGAACCCTTTAGGGGGATACAACTAGTGTCTCTATGGAAATTAGAATTCCTAGGGGAAGAATATTGAGTTCCCAAGCTCAGAGTAAGGTAGGCTTTCTTCTTTTAACAGAATATGTTTTTTGATTTTTAAGGCCCATCTATTTTCTAGATTCCCTCAATGCCATCCTAAATGATGCCTTCATTTTTCCTCTCTTAAGAATGTTTCTGTTGCAGTTATTGAGGCTTAAACTACCATCTGATCTAATCTGAATAAGCAATTGTGGTAAATCATACTTTGATTTCACTCTTAATTTTGTGTTGGGCCTTTTTAACATTCTGTGGGTTCATTGTGTGCTATCTGTTTGAGCTATCTAATACAACTGATGTCTATGTCTGAATATAGAGGGTGTCCCATAAAAATATCCTTATATATGTATAAATTATACATCTAGTTCAAATTGAGACATTTTTAGTCTATTTGTTTCATGTTATTGAAAATTTTGTTTGTTATGCAGGTAAAATAAAATTGTTAATATCTTCAGAATATCTACTGCACAGTGGAGAGTTGAATGAACAGAAGTGAAACACGCGTTGTGACAAAGAATCATCGAAATAACATATGAATATTGAGTCATGTTAGGTGGTGTTTTGAGTGTCATGTTGAAGTATTATGTTCAGTTTTTTGTATTCTCCTTCTTCCTGAATTTCATTTGTTTCTGTTTACAATGCTTCCATGTTCATTAAATTTTCTCACTGTTCAATAAACCGTTTTCTTATCGAAGGAGTTTCTTTAAGGAATCCTCGTGTCAAAAGCTCTTCATAGTTGTTCACAGCTTTTAGATGCTAGAAATTGCAAGACAATGAAAATTCTTTGCTCTTTTATCAGCTGCATTTTAGAAGCCTTCAACTGTTGAAAATAATAAATTATATTTCTAACTCACAAATGGTTTAAATACTTGTGCATTTGTAGGTTCAATGTTTAGAATATTATTTATAACCATTGAAATTACGTATTAAGGTTTGTGCCACATTTCTATGATTTTCTTGTCACAAAGCATGTTGTACCCTGTTCATTTTACTTTCCACTGTGCAGTAGATATTTTGAAGTTATTAACAATTTTATTGTATCTGAATAAAAACAAAATTTTCAATAACATGCAACAAACCAACTGAAAATATCTCCACTTGAGTTTGAGATATAATTTATGCAAGTAAGGGACATTTTGTGGGATACCCTCTATATTAACACGTTAAGTGCGGCGTGACCCACCGGTGGTCATTTAGGTGATTTTCATAATGCTGCTGGCCGAGTAGCAGTCACTGACTCTATTTTTATAAATACTAAATGAAAGTTAAATGAAGGCATGATCCAGTCAATGTTGGCTATTTTCAAATTTTCTTACTACAATTGACTCTAAATTTGAGCCTGATATTGAACTTCAGTTTAACCCGCCGCACTTAACGTGTTGAAGCCCTTGAATGCCACCTACACTGAGAGCTTGAATTAGCTTGTTCATTAATTGGCGGGTAATCAACTGTAGGCATTAACGCCTTGACTGCCAAGGGTTAAACTTACGTCTGATTACCAACTAAAATTTCAGTTCAATTGTAGTAAGAAATTTTCAAAATAGCAAACAACTGAATAGTGCCTGTATTTAGCTTTGATTAGTTAATTATGAAAATGAAGTTTGTGACTCCTGGTCTGTCAGCAGCATTGTGGAAATTCCCTCTGCGTACCACCTGTGGGCACATGGCCGTTAAACTGGCGGGTAAATAATTTTTATTAATTTGTATTAGTCTGATGAGGATCAAAGCCTTTCCTGATGTGATATCTACTTAGGGATAGGTACTATTGTCTGATGTCCCTCATCATTGCATTAGGTGTGTGAAACACTAGAATACTCATCTTTAATACCAATGTTGCTCTGCTCAGTTGTGCGGGAGTGTGCAGCTATGAGCGTAGAGGAGGACTCTGCTCCATCAGACTATCGGTGCCGCTCCTGAAGTTACGTCCCCGTAGTGACCTCGTGGAGACTCTTCTGGCAAGTAAACCTACATTGTTACTTTCTGTATAGAATATTTAAATTCATCACTTGAATAATATGTTCTAGATGTCTGTTATACCTGTGAGCACAGCAGTGCTAGGGTATTGTGTGTTCGTGGTTGAGGCAAGACTGCATTGCTCTTCAAAACACTTCCCAATAATAGATAAGGTCCCTCAGTGGAATGCAACTATTATATCTATGATAATTAGTGCTTCTAGTCGAAAATTTGGTCCCAAGCTGAGATTTGAGTAGGTCTTCTTTTTTGTTGAAAGTATTTTACTTACATTCTGCTAAGGGCTATTTTATTCTGTTCACTGCTGTTCTGTTTTCAGCACTTCTAACTATTTTTCAAACTTTATGTTTCATAAACTTACTTCCTACCTTACCGTTTCTTTGCACTGGAGATCTTGTGTGGGAATACACTTTGTGGATAGATTCCACATTCCCTTAAATCGATACTAAATGGTGCCTTCATCCTTCCTTGCTTCTCCTCAGGGAAATTAGCGCTCCCAGGGGGACAATGTGAGGGCCCGAGCTGAGAGTTAGGTAGGCTTTCTTTTTGTTGAAATAAGGTGTTTTTGTTATGTTAAGGACCACCTTTTTTTGGTTCACTGCTGTCCTGTTCTTCAGCACCTACTACTTTCTTCTTCAACTTTGGTCTTGTTTCATAATCTTCTTTCACAACTCACTGTGTCTATGCCCTTTCTGCGTAGATTCCGCGTTTCCTTAACTCCATACTAAATAGTGCCTTCCTCCTTCTTCTCTTTGGATTGCATTTGTTGCTGCGGGTAAGGAGGCTAAAACTAATGACTAATCGAATCTAATCCTTCCTTTTTTTGATACACTTGAAGAAACTTGAACTGATTTATGTTTTAATTTACTCATTAAATAAATCTTTATTTTAAAAGGAAATACTGGACTGTGCTTTATTGTTAGTGTTGTGTGTATACATGTGCTTCATTGTATGATTTTCAATAGGTTAATGGAATATGTAGCAGTAAGAATATTGCATTGATGCAACAAATTTTCTATGATTGGATATTTTTAATGGAAGACGTGACCAGTTTTTCTTGGCTTACATGATGTCATAGAAGCTGCTCTAATCTGGATGGTCAATAAAGTTGCTTGACTTGTGCTGACTAATTTCTTGGCATCAACTTGTTCAGAATTATGAGGTTTTGAGCTTTGTAACAGCAGTGGATTGCTGCAAAGGTGAGGGGCACAAAATAAAAATCTTTGTTAACTTCGCCCTGTCAAGGTGAGACAGACAGCATGACAATAATGATTTTTTGTTTTAGACGTCCTCACATTTCTAAGGAAAAAATTAAGAAGGATTTTTCTGCTACTTCATAGTCTTATCATTTGTTATCAATACATATTGTGAAGAGGCACGGTTTGGTTGTGCGCATATTATGTTAGATATGAAAGAATTATTGAAGCATTAAACATGGTATGTGGGGACTACATGCAACCTTGTCTTGAAAGGGTTTCGTTGTATGTAACACATTATCTTTTCTATTGAAGAGCATAGACATTTTTATGGTACCTTTGGCTTGCTAATTGGAAATAGTGAAGTTTTTGCAGAAATGTTTTTGCTTTCATCCTTAGCAATTATACTAACATAACTTAACAGTTAAGTTAAAGATTCCTTCACCTGCAAGTTAGGCTATAGCTCTCCTTCTTGGTGATTTATTTATCACTTGAAATGATTTCCTATCCCATTTAGTGTTTAGCCTTATCCTTCCGGCTTCATTAAATTCTTGTATCAAATTAAAGCGATAGTATTGTGCGGGTAATTCAATATTCATAATTTACTGTAACTCATTCTCATTTCAATTGGTTAAGTTTTTTCTGTTTTTACTTTTATGCTAAAATGAGAGCTAACATCTCTTGCACGTACTGTCAATTTTATCTACTTTGACTGATGCATGCTCTTTAAATTACGTCACGTCCATCAGAATGATCAGAATACGTCTTCTAGGAGGGCAATTTAAACATAATATTCTGCTAAACTGGTTGTGGATATTTGTGTTTGCCTGGATTTTGTATTAAAAAAATATATATTCCTAGCAATCAAATGGGGTGACGCGGACGTTACTGGAAGGAGTACGACAGAGAAGCCAGAAATTTGAACTGTTCAACTTCTTGAAGAATGAATGAAATCTTTATAGTTAGTCGTAACGTTATTACTATCTGGAGTTTAACCTAAATATTATTGAGATAATAAAGGTTGCTGCCACCAGAGACTGACGTCGCAAAATTTGAGCTTATAAATTGAGGTATTTCCAGCTGGATAAACAGCCTCTACAACCAGCACCTACTTCATCAAGCTAACTACAAATTTTGTTAGCGTTGGCCGGTTTTTTTCACACGCGTGTTTCTGTTTACAGTTCGTGCAAGTTAAGGTGAATAAAGACACTCGAGTAACAAACATAGAACTTTAATGGTGATTGACGCATGTACAGAGGCAGGGAGAGAGCCTGCGCGGGGTACCCGACGTACAACCCTGTACAATCTCACCAACAAGTTAACATTATTTACTGCCTACTACTTGGACTCACTCTTGACCGATGAACAGATTTTGAAAGCAGACCCCTCGAATTCTAGCCCTCGGAACCAAGCCCTTGAACTTTAGTCTCGCGCCGGTTGATATTATAGTCTCGCTCTTAATACTTGAGAGCTGACCGAGTCTGTCACTCAAGTCTAACTTCCTGTCCCCTCGCCTCCGCGCTTTCTGTCTCGTGTCCAGATTCTTAATGACTCCCTAATGTTCTGTAAGAGACTCTAAACGAGAACAACCAAGGGGGAAAGGTCAAGTAAAGGATGGGGCAACCTTGAGCGGTCACTCAGGCTGTGGCCGTGGGCCATAGTTAATCTAAAAGATTGAAAAAGGAACGAGAGGTGGTTCAATAAATTTATGATAGGCGATCATCTAGCCATGGTTTTTGTGGATTTCTCCACGGCCTGTCCAAAACGGAGAAGCGAGAGTGCGGTTCTTTCGTCATGAAATCCTGTCAGTCATCTGGCGCTTGCTCATATACGCCTACCCGGCCAAGACTAATGTTTCCCATGTCCATTAGATACATCTAATTCATGTTGGAGACACCCAATTCCAACTTCCTGCTTGCTTGCGACTTTATTCTGTAAAATCAAATTATTTTTAAAGCTCCAAGCTCCACCGATTTAACTATACTTTGCAAAGAAAAGTTTGGGCATTTCTTTCGGTAGGACCTGTTTCAAAAATCAGGTATTTGAATTCCTGTTATATAATAAAATTTGAACTATAAATTTAATTTTGGCAAAATATTTTTATATCGGTTATTTAGACGTATCATCTTTCTTCAAAATAGAGCAAAGGGTAAACTTAATCTACTTCATTAATTCTAATGATAGCAGCATTTGTTACTTTCATCAATCTATTCAGTGTATTGGAATTGTTCTGATAATAAAAAGAGCGCAAGTATTGTATTTCGGGTGATGACTTCTCCTTTCTGTTCAGTTACACGAGATGTATTACGTGAGTCACTCATAGCTAAGTTTGGTGGTAAATCTTTGTCCCAATAGGTTTATTGTATCCCTAATTTTTTTCTTTGAATATTAGTTCTCAGAGTTTGTCGGATGTACAGTGTTCAACATTAACAAAATATTTTATTAGTCACAGCTAAAGGACACATTTTATAAGGATTGCAACTTATAAGGTTGCATATACCATATCTAAATACAGTAGTGCCCCAACTTTCACGCCTAATTGGTGCCAAAAAATCTGCGCGAAAGTTGAAACAGCCAAAGTGGGGGCATTGACCTTGTGGAAAAAATAATCATCGGTTCTGGACCTATCCATAAAATACCTTAACCTCCATATAAACAAATACATTCTATTATAGAAAACAATTGTACATCAAATAAAAACTTTGTTGATGCCACAAGGGTCGCCCCCCCGTACCACGCGGCGCACTTGTGGCCATAGTTAGTGAGAATCCGCTCTGTAGCAGGTATCCAGAAGAGTCACGGCCACACAGCAATAGAGCCACTTATGCACACAAAGGCGGAAAGGTATGTACTGTGACGAAAACATGGAGCTAGGATATATGGAGGTAGCATAGCGCACTCCAATCGGGCTCAATTTGGCTGCAAACGCTGGAAGACTCGGGCACTGTCAAGACCTGTGACGTCACAATTCTGAGCCAACCACAGACGCTTGGCTGAAGTTGCTCCACCCACCTTCCCTACAACCCCTCCTCTCATTTTCCAAAGCAAGACTAGTACCCCACCACATGTCAACGGGTGAGCTGTGCGTGCAAGTCGCTCTAATTTGTTATAATCAAGGGCCTGTAATCTTTATAGTTTTCAACTCTTAATGTATCTTTGCTAGTAATTTTGATATTATTAAGTGTCCTCAAGTGAGGAAACACAATTTATTATCTTTCGGAGTCTTAGAATCCCAAATTAATGATTGAAGATGATGCGATTAACTGAACAGCTGGAAGAGCATTTAGCGAGCGTGTGCGCACTCTAGCGTAGTCAGTAGGTAACTGGCTTCCGTGCTGACGTCACACTCGCGAGACGTCACACTCGCGAGACGGCTATTGGTTACCACAGAAATAGGAGAAATCTCAAAAACTGGTTCTCATCACAGACGGCTATGCTCCCTCCATATATACTCCCTCCACGGACGAAAACACAGTGACGTCATCCAAGATGGCGGAAAAAGTTGCCGCTCAGCTTGCGGGTGGTTTAAATATCAAAGTTAAATAAAAGTAAATCAAAAAATAAACTTTAAATTGAAAAAAAATTATTTGCTATTATTTATTTTGATACGATTTTTTAATTACAATATATAATTATTTTTATATTTTGATTTTGATAATTTAAAAAAAATCGAAGTTGAATATAAATATAAAAATTAAATATCGCCAGACACGCAATTTTTCAACGCGAAAGTGCGATCGGTTGCCGCAAAAGAGCGAAATACGGAACATATAGGGCATAGCGCGAAACAGAGAACCGCGAAAGTAGATGTCGCGAAAGTTGGGGCACTACTGTACCTTACAATGCATACTAGAATATTCATAATGTTATTGCTTAGAATCATGAGAAGAAGAAGCTTAGAATCATCATGTATGATGATTCTTATGTTGATTTCTATACCTGCAGCACGAAATGATCCACGCCTACCTGTTTGTGACGGCTAACAACAAAGACCGAGATGGCCATGGCCCTGAGTTCCTCAAGCACATGCACCGCATCAATGCCAAAGCCCGCACCAAAATATCTGTAAGTCATCAATTTCAACGTCACGTGCATGTTAAAGATACTGGATTTGAATGCTGTTTAGATGTCCCATATTAGTTTAGCCTGTCAGCATGCAGTATCTTTCTGTCGTTTATCTAAGTAGATACGCTTTCATTCCAATTTGGTGAGGTGATAAATATGTCAGCTGGGTAAAAGGCCTTCTCCCTATCTTACTTAGACGTTCATTTGGAATTACTAAATCTGTTTCATCTGTATTAGTTTTGAATGGGAATAGGAGAGTATGATGCAGGCAGAAAATTGAAATTAACATGCTAACAGTTCCTGCTTCTACAGCTATGCTTGAAATTATACTTATCTTCGTATTATTCATAAATATATATGAACGAAATCTTCAATGGGCTATATTTCTTCGCAATGCGTATACTGAAAGTTTCGAAAGCGTTCTAGAACAAACTCATAGAAGTTTTCAAATTTTCTATTTTGAACAGATCATCAACAGTATCATCTACGTCTTGTTATATATATTTGTACCCATCTCTCATAGTAAAAAAAAATTGATTATATAGTACTATTACACGAGGTAATTTTTTTAAGGTAGGTTTAGTCGCAAAATGAAAACCGCAGTGAAAATTATTCATGGTGAGGTGTGCGATAGTATATCTTGTATTTTCAAATTCAGAAAATAGCTCAATCTCATTTAGATCATTTAAGCCTCTTTCTACACTTCTATGTTACTTCTTCCTACTACATCTTCACTTATTCGCCGCTCCGATTAAGACATTTGTAGTAACATGGTACCAACTTTCCAATACCCTCTTTATAGAAAACTTCTGCCTGTGTTTTGAAGCCAATTCTCACGCTGGTCCGCAATTCGTCTGAGACAAACTTGTGTCCTCCTAGTAGCTAGCGTTTCATGTTAGCAAAGGGGTGGAAATTGGTGGAAGCCAAGTCACACATTAGTCATTTGTTGAAGAATTTTGGCTGCATTGGACCCCTCAGCATGCAGAAATCGAATGACACCAAGCACTTCATTGCACTTCGAGGCAGACTCATGTCCGAAGTATGTTTACGTGCTCACTGCCTGCTCAGAACTGATAACTTCCACTTGACGCTGTCGACGGGCCTATTGAAGACACTGAGTAACATATTTACGCACAGCATCACTGGATTTTCACGAAGCTCTCATTTCATGACCGATTGGACTGGATGTGAAAATTTAATAATGCTGATAATTCAGTTCATTCTAGGGCATTCAGCCCTGCTTACATAACGTTAGTTTTCGAGAAATTCCAGATTTCAACTAAGTAACGATCAAGATAATATTGTAAAGGGAAGGCGGTCAGTATTGAGTTGAAAGGAAAAATTGTAAATGCTTACTAGAATGCGAGTGGCTACGAATCAATTTGGAAGCAATTTGATAACCCTGCATCAACAGTACAGAAGCAAAAACAGTTAAGCTCCATTCAAAACTTTACTGGACGAGAAAGAATATAGAAGCTTTTGCCCCGATCGGCTCGACAAGTAGTGCGAGAAGTTTACGAAGGCCTGAGAATCACGGGAAAGTGATGTTGCAGAATCTCAGTTTGAGGAGAATTGAAATTTTGAAATAAACACTTAAGAAAGAAAGACTGAAAAGATGCTAACCAAAGAAAACATTTCATGGTTTGAAATGTCAAAGCCCTTTTAGCTTTTGAAAGAAAATATAGAATATATTGATGAAGAAACTATTTTCTGGTAATCGGTTCTCTGTTGTGATGAGACAAAGATAAAAAAATTCGGTACAGGGACGTTTCTTTTGTCTGGCGAAAAGAAAAGGTTTGAAGTCAAAAATAAAACACTGTTCCAACTATGAAACATGGTAGCATAAGTTGTTTGTTTTAGGGTTGTTTCTCGGCCAATAAAACTGGAAGTCGTGTGATGGTGGACGCAAATTATGGAACAAGATCGATATATCGAAATCCTCCATGAAAATATGAAACTGCCTTGCAAAGCTCTCGATCTTGGACGCGATATAGTCTGCAACATAACGTTCATAACCATATTGTAAAATGAATACAGCATTTTGCAATAGCCAAGCCAAAGTACAGATCTGAAACTAATCATAATATTTGTGTGGGATTGATGAGAAACATGTCAGAACACGGGAATTGGCGCTACGGGGGGACTATATGAGGGCCCGAGCTAAATGTTAGGTAGGCTTTCTTTTTTTTGTTGTTAAAATAGAAAAGGTTTTTTTTTGTGTTACGTACCATTTTTTTCAGTTTATTGCTGTCCTGTTTTTTCAGCACCTACTACTTTCTTCTTCAACTTTGATCTTGTTTCATGAACCTCTTTCTCATCTTACTGTTTCTATGCCCTTTCTGCAGAGATTCCGCATTCCCTTTACTCCATACTAAATGGTGCCTTCTTCCTTCCACTCTTTGGATCGCATTTGTTGCCGCGGGTAGGGAGGCTAAACTAATGACTAATCTAATCTAACGTATCAGAACAAGAAAACCCAACTATCTTATTGAATTAGCCAAAATTGTGAAGGAGTGGTCGAAAATTTCTGATGTTAGCAAGAACCTAGTAGTCGTCTTCAGGAAACTTCTAGATGCAGTTATTAAAAATGAAGGCTTCACAATGGGTTATTGAGATGGTGGTACAAATAAACATAAACATGATAAATAATGTACAGTATACTATTTTTTCATAATATGTTGAAAACATTTCTTCAAAAACTCTAAATTTACGTTTCCTTTCAGAATGCAATCAACGCTATTAGTAAAAGCGTTACGAAAAAAAGCATCATCAGAATTTTTTCAGATGTTTTCAAAAATGATTCTGTGGTACAAATAATTTTGTGGGTGAGTGTGTCAAAGTCAATAACATAGACCTGCTTTTATCTACTAATCTTCTATGGTGGGAGCGTGTCTGAGTATATAATACGTCTAGAACAAGGCAGCAGAAGGAAGTTATGATCAAAGTAATGAACAGTTTTTTTTTCAAACTGTTTCTGAAAATAAATTCGTGTGGAAAATTCTTTTAAATTCTAATTTTGTGCATTTGGCAGTTGAATTGGAAAGCATATCGCCATGCTATCAAACACGGTGATGGCAAATAGAAAACTTATTACCTGCCATTCTTTGATGCTGGATGAGGTAGAATGGTGTCAAAAACGTTTCAATCCCATATGACTTGTGAAATCCAATTGAAAAGTAGAAAATTATATTTTTAATGTGACCGTTTTAACTTTTCAAACTCTGACCTCATCTTGAAATCCTTCCCTTCTGGATTCCTTAGCCATATATTCGTCATCTGACTCACTTGAGACATAGTATTTCATTTGTGAGCATCTATTTTGGCATACGGAATAAGAGGCGAAGGCGAGCATCACCGCAACCATATATTGGTGTCTCGGGGCAAAAGCAAGTTATGACGTGCAATGCACCGATATATCAAGGTCTTGAGTTCAAATGGTCAATGATTTTCATTCAGTAACTCTAAGTATGAACAACTGGTTTTGTAAACATTAACAGCTACTCAAGTGAATGCTAATGTTTGGACCTTCAGTTTGTGTGCAAATTATTTCACACATTTGAATGAGTACGATTGGTTGTCTTGAAGTTCTATTGGACATATGGCAGGTGTACCACTCGTTCCATGATGAGGTGGCGATGTACCAGCAGCACGTGTGGCAGTGCAGTGGCCCCTGCCGGCAGCGGCGGCCGTACTACGGGCTGGTGAAGCGCTCCATGAACCGAGCTCCAGGCCCCAACGACAGGTGTGTGGCCGCTCAGCGGCACGGGCTCGTAAAATACGTCATCACCAGATTTCACACTTATGCTCCCTTGGTATTCGTTCATTTTCAGACACTTTAATGGGGATGGACGCTTCTGATTTTTTAGCAAACCAAGTTTTAGACAGCTTTTAGTAAGCTCTTTGTTCATCGTTATTTCTAATATTGATTCACCTTTTCTACAATTTTATGAAACCGTTTACATGCTGTCTTTTATAACCCGATAAGGTTATGCAGTAGTGTGCTCCAACATTGCCACTCTATAGAAGTGACATCTGAGCGCTTTATCACTTCATGACCATGATTATTAGTAACTGACGAGTGCTGAAAATGGTGACCATTGTTTGTCTATTCATAGGGTTTCGTTAATTCTAAATTTGGGAAATGGGAATCTTTTTCAAAAATTGTTGTACAAAGGATTGTCTATGAGGATGCCAATGATACAAAATTTATTGAAAATGAAGAATATTTTCAGTATTTTTAGGCCCCGTGAATGAATTGATTGGTTAAATTTTAGGCAGTTTCAAGAATACACTCAAAGGTTGATATGCCTTTAGCAATAAGCAACGAGTCATTTTCTATGCATGTTCATTTTTACAAGCCGCAGTAACTGCACGCCATGTCTACCTTCTGAAGTACGTTTCATTTGAGGGGTTTCTTATTTTCTGAATGCATCATAGAAGTTGAGTAAAATATCTAACTCGAACATTAACTTGTTTTCACTTTCTTGTCATGATGCCTGCATTTCACTTCTTGTTCATTCCTTCAGCTCTTGGGTATCTAGAACACCCTTCTCTTTGTACTTTTTTCTCTTCATACTTGCTGACATTAATTCTGATTTTTCTAAAAGAAAAAGATCAAATAGGTTCATATGCTTCCTCGTATAAGGTTTGAGGTAAAAGGGAAACACCTTTGAGACTAATTTGTTGTAACGTATTTCAGCTATTTAAACTTAGTCAAATGAACAAATTTTTATTAGAAAAGAAATTGGAGAGTTATCAAAAGAGGGTTGCATGTACAAGCAAATTAATATTTTACTCAACACAGATTTTGCCTTTCGTCATCAACAGCAAACGTTGATGCTCACCAAGCCTGAACAAATATAAAATAGTTAACTCTGCTGCTTTCAATCATTTTAACCAGAATGCAAAAATTAGTTTTGGAGGAAAACTTATTGAGTTCTTATTTTTATATCATAGTTATCGGAGTTTCACAGGTATAGTATTCAAAGGTCGTACAAAAATGCCTGAAGAATTCACTTTTACGATAGGCTTCAAAGTCAACTCGAATGCTGTGCAGTGACTCATCTTGAGGCTCCTAAAGTTTCTCAAAACCCTGGGCTGACGTGTTCGATATGACGCGACTGGCAGAAGTGACTGTCTACATGGCATTTTCTTCCGATCCACGTAGCGATCTGTAACTTTTAACAGAAGTTGACTCCTGAGTCGTAGCGCGAGAAGAGCGGCCGCTCGACATCCTAATGTTACCATAAAGATGCAGGAGCCTTCAAGTGAAGCACCCAAAAGTGGACAGCCCAAATTTTAGGACTTGAAGAGGCACAGCTCGAGATCGGAGGTCAATATGGGGGGCTGACGCAACAAGAGTTGCAGAGCTCATGTAGAGGGGCCGGACTGGGGAATTTCTGAAACTCAACCAATTTTAGTACATCGGAGCCATTGCCTTAAGTTCGAAGCTTCGAGCAAAATTCTAAGAGCTCAATAGAAATTGATGACGCTGCAGCCGTAATTAGCTCTTTTTAATTTGATTTGAGAGATTTTTCAATATTCAACTGATTTTTATTAAACTTCATGCAGAATTTCTGCAAAGCTTTTCTTTTGTTGTTTAACTTTGATAGCTGGTGCCAAATTGAGCAATTCATACAGTGAATCTTACTTTGTGCTCTATAGCAATGACTCAATCAATTCAGTTCATTTTCACTATTATCCAGGAGGCTGAAAACCTCTGCAAATTAAAAATGAGCGTCTCTGGGAGCAGCAGCGATTAACGGGGACATAACACGACAATGTTCACCATAGTTACACCAACGACCTATTACTTGGCATTTTCCAGTTGCTTCACTACAACATTGACGTCAAAGCTCTTCACGGTTTTGTAGCAATCTTGAATCCATACTATGTAATACAATGACCTTCAGAGAGCACTCGTATTCGTAGCCATGGGAGTGTTAGTTAAAATTAAAAAAAATCTCTTCTTTGTGTTACCAAATGCTGACCCTCTGCTTTTCCCAAACTCCACAGCTCCACCCTCTGACCGCTATGCTGCTAGTTCTCTTTTTATTTATCAGCAGTCCATGTTCTCTGCTAGTGTCACCCAACAGCCAAATGCGTTTTAAATTGCCTTGCAAGTTATTTTCAACTCAAATGGAGACATGTTTGCAATTAATCGGTGCAACGCCTTAATGTTTTGATGAGGCAAGGAATACTGTGACTTATCAAGGTTTCACTTCGTTTTCTGCTGCTTCTACTTCAGCCCAGGTCATCATTCCCCATTAGACATGTACGACTATGACAGATGAATATCACACTACTGCTACACCAGCACTTCTATTCGCTACGTGCTCAAGTTACTAAAAGTCGGCAATCTTTTATCTCTACTCAACAGCTCATAAATGCTCTGCAGCTCTCGCGATGTCAGGTTTTGCAGTATGCTTTCATTGTTTCTCTTTCATCATTCCATATTTAGGCTTTACTGTTTAGTTCCTAATTGCAATTATTGCTGATCCCTTCAGAAAGTTGCAGGGAACACACAACGTAACTGTGGGGCGTCCTGCCACTTGGTCCACTTCACATTGACCATCCTCGTTATGTTCATGGTCTTCATCGTGCTCTCATGTGCTGACAACTAGTTTCAAAGTTTCTTGAAATAACTTTATTTCACAAACCTAGAATAATGTTTAAAGCCTCTTTATTTCCTTGTGAACGATATGAGAAAATTAGCTGTATTCTACACGTCGTATACCGATGATAAACGCACTATGTGGTTCATTCCAGGCACTGATTGAGATGATTTTTTTTTAAAAGGTGTTGCTTTTGTTTCGGACGAATTTGAAATGTGTTTATGACTATCCAAGTGTTTCGATTTACGATGGTTATTGTCAGTAGTTGAATACAAGAGTTACGCTTATCATGGCATGTCGATTAATAAAATCTCAATGCAGCTAAAATCCGACTGTGTTACGCTTGACTTCCACTCCACTTGAAAAGAAGAATAGATGTGTCCAATACATGCCGCAGTGTGGGGAATTGCAATCATTTTTGTCACACTTGTTTAGCCTTCTCATCGCTATGTTTTTGGCGACAGGTGGTGGTCAGAGCACAAGCGAACGTGCGGCGGAACCTACACCAAGATCAAAGAGCCCGAGGGCTACGGTACCAAGGGCGTCAAACGGAAAGCCGCTCTACCTGCGAACGGTAATTGCATTCCAAAACCTCGCACGTTTCCCAATTCGCTGTTGTCAATGTTTTTGGACAGCACTTCTTATTGTTCTAAGTTCTGTGTTAAGCGATCAAATGCTTGAATCGATGTTGCATTGTGATTCATTTGCGCGTATAATAATAATAATTTTACGGAAACGTTTCTACCGGGGTCGCCAGCGTTTGCGCGTATTGCTAACTCCCTCTTGAGCTATTACATAGAATTCTTTTGATGTTTGCATAAGCATTTGTTTCAATGTATATGTAGTACCTTGTGATTAACCCATTCCAAGCGGCTGAACTATATATAGTTCATCCCAAAAATGGCTTCATTCAGCGGCCCGTCGATAAATAGTCGCTGTTTCATTCCGCCTGCTACATAAAAGCGGTGGCTTCAATATAAAGACTGCGTGCAAACTGTCTGGCATCCTTTTCAGGTCCTCAGACAATTTTAAGCAAGTTGAACAATGAGTTCAGTGCCTTACTAGGCGTCAATATGGATGGTGCTTGATTGCGGGGCAGGAGAGGTAGCAGACTTGCTCCTCTACTTGCTTTGCTAGCATTTTTTCGCTCGTTTTCCAGTTGTGATGGAATTTATTGACTTACTGATATTTATTGTATTTTAATAATAACAATAATAATAATCTCTTCTAATTAATAAAAGTAGTAATTTAATTTCAAAAATATTGCACATTATTGTAAGCAAAATACTTCATATGCATTCTGTTCAAGGTGTTGACTTTGTTTCTAAAAAATCAGTTATCATATTCAGATGTACCATTCCGTCTGTGATTTTAAAATCGCATATTTGCTACCTGTCAACATACTTATTGTTTTTACGTCAGAACTCAAGTATGAAAAATGCCAGTACTTATCAAAAATAAAAATCCAATACAAGTTTATTCTTTAAAAATTTTTCAAATTGAAATTTATTCCTGTCATTTTTTGTGTACGATTCCAAAAAGTCCAAATTGATCCCATTAAGCGGCAGAAACTATATATAGTCACAAGCACATTCCTTCCATTTAGCGGCGCGACTATTTATAGCGTGTGGAAGTGACTGTCGTGAACAGCTGCAGCTACTATATATAGATCATTTCAAAATTTGTGGGCTTCGGTAGATACCCTGCCGCTTGGAATAGGTTAATATATGTACCTGTATTTTTTGTAGGGATGTAACGATGTATTGGTATCAGTATCGGTATCGGCAGTATCGGTCATTTTTACTGAAATCGGTATCGGCAAAATTCGGCGGATACTATACTGATACTTTCCAATAATACATATTTTATTATGATAATGAAGGTCATAAATCGTGAAAGTAGGAGTATTTAACTTAATAATACCCGTTGTGTGTTTATACATATATTAGTTTGGTGTCCGCTTCTTAAGAAACAGGATGTCTGAGTGTGCGGTATCATGGATACCGAACATCTCAGTGTAACATTGAAAGATGGCCCTTACATGCATTGATATTAGTTGAAATAGCGGACATCCAGGTTCCATTGTTGTCAAATGAAATTCGTATTCAGCTGGAAAATATTATTTTTGGTCGAGCTTTCGAAATTTTTAACAAATTTCGTTTTCAGGACAAGAGACTGAAGTTTTTGGAAGCAAAGTTATGGCCAAAGCAGGTATCCTGGATACAAGGGAAAGATATTACATATAAGATAAACGAAAGCGGACATCGGTGGAACATGCAGTAGTCACAGTAATTATTTCAAAAGTGGTTTATAAACATCCGGAATTTAGAGATATCTATTGTAGGAATTTGAATTAGTTGTGGAATAGAAAGCTTCTAAGTATCTTCTTTGTTTCTTGTTGGAATTTTGAGATATAATTTAATAATTTTGAAAATCTATTTAGTGACCCGTATCCCGAACATGTTAGTAAACTAAAGAATTAATTTGCTATTTTTCCACATTTTGGCAATGTTCATTGACACGGATTTTTAAATTCCTGCAAGTTTCACCGATATACACTTTTTAACAATTTTTACAACCTAATTTGTACACTACATCGCAACAGTCTCCAGGTGCTTGTTTGTCTTTAATTTTTGATACAAAGAAATTTATCAAAAATTAAAGACAAACAAGCACCTGGAGACTGTTGCGATGTAGTGTACAAATTAGGTTGTAAAAATTGTTAAAAAGTGTATATCGGTGAAACTTGCTGGAATTTAAAAATTCGTGTCAATGAACATTGCCAAAATGTGGAAAAATAGCAAATTAATTCTTTAGTTTACTAACATGTTCGGGATACGGGTCACTAAATAGATTTTCAAAATTATTAAATTATATCTCAAAATTCCAACAAGAAACAAAGAAGATACTTAGAAGCTTTCTATTCCACAACTAATTCAAATTCCTACAATAGATATCTCTAAATTCCGGATGTTTATAAACCACTTTTGAAATAATTACTGTGACTACTGCATGTTCCACCGATGTCCGCTTTCGTTTATCTTATATGTAATATCTTTCCCTTGTATCCAGGATACCTGCTTTGGCCATAACTTTGCTTCCAAAAACTTCAGTCTCTTGTCCTGAAAACGAAATTTGTTAAAAATTTCGAAAGCTCGACCGAAAATAATATTTTCCAGCTGAATACGAATTTCATTTGATGCATTGATATGTTTGATATTTCATCAGGATAGCTTCAGTTATAGGTTAGGATAGGAAAGGTTGAGTAATGTTGACGGAATTTTTTCACGGGTCCACCCTAGCTTAACGATGACATTGTCCATAGAATTTCCGCTGGTCCTGCTAAAAACAAAACTTGGTGGAAAACTAAAAACACCCTTGGTTTATTTGGTTGGAGTCCGCTTCTTCCATTTCTCTGTCACGCTCATAAATGTAGCCATAATGACTGTATCTGTGATAAGAGTTTCACCAGTGCGCAAGTACAATTATATTTTTTATCACGGGTGCTGTTAGGATAGATATATTTGTTAGTCATCCACGTCTGGAAAATTTGTTCAAGAAAGGTATTGAATCCCGTCATTTTTGGCGGGCCGTGCACACTAGTAATCAAATAAAGAGGCTATTCATACCTAATAAATTAGCTAGCTAACTGTTGAATTACAGCGTTTAATCAGGCCCGCTAACTGAATTTACTACTTTTAATTCCCGATGAGTCACGTACGGTCATAACAGAAAGCTATGTAGCATGAACTGTTGAACGCAGTAGCAACATAAAATTATTATACTTTTTCAACTAAAACCTATATAGTTTGACCCAATTTCTATTTCTTAAACGTATGTGACAGGCTAACATAAATCAAACCAAATAAATAAAGTTGAAGTCGCATTTTAAAGTTTTTGTAAATTTAATATAGAAGTTGCTGAAAATTCTATTTTAATTTAGCCTATAAATCGCCGTACATTACGAATCTTGCATTTTTCTTCAATTTTAAGATGTTTGAAAAATTCACGAACAATCTTATAGTTGGTTGCGTATTTGCGGTTCTTTTCGGTTCTGGGGCCTGTCGAATGTTAATGTTTTCTTTTCGCCAAATTATGTATTTTGGTGTGAAAAACACGAAGAAAATGATAACTATTTTGTGGAGAAATTATTCATTAAGTGTTACTAACCTAACCTAACCAAGGGTATAATTTCAAACACCTCACTGTTAATCATAGTGAAAACTTCGTGGACCCTGCAACAGGTGCACACACTCAAATGATTGAGAGTGTATGGCATAGTCTAAAAATGGAAAAAAACGTCAGGGAGGCACTCACTGACAAATGATGGACTCGTATCTGTGTGAATTTACGTGGCGAAAAAGTACCGAGAAACTGCAGTATTTTCATAAAATAATAATGGATATGAGTAATTATCAGGCTTAATAAATAATTTCTCTACAAAATGGTTATCATTTTCGTGTTGTTCACACCAAAATAAATATGGCGAAAAGAAAACATTGAAATTCGACAGGCCCCTAAACCGAAAAGAGCCGTGTTTGCTTCTGCACACTGTGTGTGTTAGTACATACGTATACTACTTGCGTTCACGCTATTTCTGAGACTAAATGCTACATTATATTACTAGTTTACGCCTGTAAATGGAGAAAAATATATTAATATTTATTTGGTCGGAATTAATTAATTAATTAATTAATTAATTAAAAATATTAATTTGGTCGGATAATAAATTCAGTTGGCAAATAAAGAGTGCCAAACAGTGAATACTTGTTTGTAAATACATGCTGATAACGGTATCATACGAAATAAAGCGGAAAGATGACGCAATCGAAAAACTTTGTGCGGGAAACGAATCAAACGATATAGTTAATATAGCAAGAGCAGTTTTATCATTCCTAATCTAAAATTTTATTTTTAATATTGTTATATTATTAGATATATTAGTAAATAATTTTATTTAACACCCATGTAGGGCTTGTAATGATTTTATTTTAATATAATTGTAAAAGTATCGGTATCGGTAGTAGTATCGGTATTTCCAACTATCGGTATCGGTATCTGCCAAAAAATCGGTATCAGTCAAAAAAATGGCATCAGTACATTACTAATTTTTTGTGTACGTAAGTAGAAAAGATGATTATGAATGAAGTATGGAAATTCAAAAAGCCTGCTCAGTTTTATTGGCAAAGAACCGAGTGGAATATCTCTGCAAATTGGACAGGTACGAATGATAAAACAAGGCATGTTTTGTTGCCTTCTGTGTAGAATTTTTTGTTTCATTTAATTCTACGTAATGCTTAAAACAGAATATTTAGTATGTACTCGTATGAATTACCTTTAAACGGAAAATGTTTTTCTCACTTTGGTGACCTGATACGTTAGAATGAACTATCGATGGTGTGAGGGTATCAAATGTTATATATATATTGGGGATTCCAAGAAATACTTCGTATGTAGCCTCTCAGCTGGGGACAGCTTTTGTATCTATGGGAATTAACGCTTCCGGATGGCAGATGTGAGGTCTTGAACTGATGTTACATAGGCATTCCTTTAGTTGAAGTATAATTTTTTGCCCGTCTCTTTTTTTCAGTTCACTTCTGTTATTTTTTCAGCACCTACTGCTTTCTTCTTCAATGTTTTTTGTTTCGTACACTTCTTTCCATCCTGCTGTTTCTGTGAACAAGGCGTGGGACACACCTTCCGGTTAGGTTTCCCTTTCCCTTAATTCCATACTAAATGGCACCTTCCTCTATTGATACCACCTTTGTTATGGTTAAGGAGGCTTAATCTAACTTAAAATCTCATTTAGTATTTTAAATTAGTGGTAATTTTGTATAACTCTCA
The DNA here is from genome assembly GCA_030386875.1 of Morinoia aosen. Lineage (NCBI taxonomy): Eukaryota > Metazoa > Arthropoda > Malacostraca > Amphipoda > Talitridae > Morinoia > Morinoia aosen. The sequence goes on along the minus strand of CM059556.1, from coordinate 2,686,382 downwards.
TAATTAACTCTGGTAGCATTGTTTAGGGAGACATCGTCATTATTCATTTGATTGCATTTACTTTCAAGTAGGGTTGTAACAGCGTCAAATGCGTGTAGGCATGCTGTTGAACCTGACATGAAGCTACGGTCTGCATAATTTTCTCAAATGATGAAGAGTTGGCATAGCATGAGATTGTGTAACTTAATTTTAGTAGGATATTTAAGAACATAAGTATGTCCATAAATGTTTTAAAACTCTGTATTCTCATTCCAGGTACTGAGGCAAAGCGTAAAGCGAACACCGTGCCAAGTCAAGACATTCGTAGTTTATTTACTGGTTCTGGAAAATCAGTTAGTGGAACTGTTAGTAATCTCTCCAAACCTCCATTTGGCTGCGGTGGCAGCAGCAGCAGCAATGACTCGGCTGGAACTAATGTTGCGAGAGCCATCGTAGACAAGCAGAGTTCCGTTTCCACAGTCTCCAAGAGCAACATCAGAGGTTTCGACTCAACAGCTTCTGGCTCTGTCAAGTCTGTTGAGGTCGGAAATGCATCTCGGTCTAAGATAGTGGGTTTCAACAAAGGCTTGAACAGAAGCGCTTCTAATTCAGTGAACAAAAGCGATGGTCGTAGTAATTCTTCCTGGAGAGGCGGCTCAGGTGGAGGCCTCGCTTTAGGAAGTGGAGGTACTTTTGTTCTTAACCCTAAAACCAACTCGAGAACGGCAACAGCTGAAACAAAAAATGCTTTACCAAGTGGGAAAGATGAAGAGGGCCATGTTCTGGGCGGCGGCGCTGCCGAGTCGCGCTCGAAGGCTGCCGTGCGCTCTTCCGGTGAAAGCGGAGGCAAGCCGCAAAGGCCCGTATCTAGACTGCTTGCTGAATACGATGCTACTATGGCTTCAAGAAATACGAAAAAACAGCAAAATACTTCATCTATTATTCAAAGGAATGTCAACAGATCGAGCCCTCCATCGACAGAAGCAAGCTCATCTTCTCAATACACTGATGTATCAAACGGCGCTCATCAGCTCGAGCTGACTAACCCATCTGCTAGTGACAGCTTGTTGCCAAAGAGAGCTAATATACTTATAGATAGTGATGAAAGTGATGAAGATGATGTTGGTGGAGTGAAAATTTGCCCTCTTTGCGACCAATCAATTTATGTTAATGAATTTTTATCTCACATCTCTGTGTGTATGGGGAACTGGGGTGAGGATATAAGCTTAGAAATGGAAGATTTACCTCTTTTGTCGACGTTGAAAGACCTCGACGACTCAAATAACGCGTGTGTTCCCATGCTTAGTTCCAGTGATCGTGAAGACTCTCGTATGATGACAGATGAGGCAGCACCAAGAGATGTGGCAGGAGGGTCGTTTTTATCTCGCGGAGCCCAGTCAGATTTTCTTGATGCACCTAAAAAAGTGAAGCACAGCAAAAAAGGGTCCAGTGGCGTTTTACTAAGTGATAAAGTACGTATGAAGAAAATGGAAAATGACGAAGTTTTGGTTTCAGATTCAGACGAAGAATTTGATGAAAAGTATTGGAAAAAACCTATTTTATCTGTTGTGCAGCTAGCCCAAGGCATAAACAAGCTCGGCGTGGACGAGGGTAGCGAGCGGGGCGCTTGTTCACCACCATCACGGGTTGCATCTTATGGTAGTGGAGAGCATTTTAACAGAAATGATGACAGTGCTAATGCTCCGCCCACCTTCCCTTGCCCAGTGTGTGGTGAGCTGTACACGGAAGAATACATCACTTCTGTTCATATGAATACCCACTTCGATTGAAAATTAACAGTCCCTTTTCAGAGAAATAGAACTCATGTATTGTTGCATAAGATACAGAAGGAATATTTGATCTTGCTGTTTTACTGTTACATAATACTATTATTACTGCTGCTGGAACCCTCAAGGAAGTACAAATATTGTGTCTCTCGGAATTGGTGCTTCCGGGGAAAAATGTGAGGCCCCGAGCTTAAGGTTAGGTATGCTCTTTCATGTTGAAATAGATATTGTATTGTTATGGACACCTTTTTCAGTTCACTACTGTTTTTTTTCATCGCCTACTTTCTTCAATTTTTGTTTAATGAATCACCTTGATTGTTTCTATTCGCAAGAGGTCTTTTGTGGGGAATAATCCTTCTGCATAGATTCCCCACTTTCTAGAATATTCTAAAAGATGCCTTCCTCTCTTTGAAACACCGTTGTTTTGATTCGGGTGGCTTAAAATAACTTATCTAATCTACTGCCGCCGAAGCTTAACGCTGGCAGCCGGCGTGTGGAAAGGACAACGCGCGTGTTGGGAGAGAAGGGGGGGGGGGGGGGGGTGAAGGGAACTCGATCCTCTTACAAACTTATTTACAAACTAATACAGAATTTTTCTGCCACGCCGTGTCAAGGCAAAAAAACTACGTGTACCATTGCTGACGTACATAGCAAGTATCTGTGAATTAATTTAATTTCATTTTTATTTCTATTAGGTTTTATTACTTTATGCACAAGGACTTTCATTCATATTAGAAGGAGTGATTCAAAATGGATTGCATCGTCATTGTGCCGTCTTCATTCAGACTTTGATTGTAGCACAAGGATGAGTCATGATTTTCACGCGAATATACAATAAATATGACTAAGTATACTTGAAGATCCATTACCTTGTCGGGGAGTTACGGCGAAAAAATTTGCACCATTTTAGAGTTGCGAGTAGGTAAAATTGATGCCTTGTAATCATGAGATGTAGTAATAGTGTGCTCTCAATGGCTAACTCATGCCGACAAATTTTAAAGTAGTCCATGCTACCTGATATCGGATAAAATTGTGGTGCAACTAACTAATTTTTACTACGCCAAATTAAAATCTAGCCTAGGCTCAGGTTTGCCCTAGCACGTTATGGGTCCTGAGTTATATGTGAATTTATTTATATATTTATATGTGTATTTATTTAATCTAATGTGAGCATAATAATAATTGAGACGTTTTAGGACACAAAGAAAAATCGGGGCACCCTATTTGGCATTGTGTACGTCATTGTGCGGACCGAGAGGAGATATTCCTTGCATATAGGAAGTAGTAATCTCCCAACTATGCCCTCAACAATGTTCCTGTTCTTAAGATGGTGAGTGGCACAAATAAATTCTCTGAGCAGTGGTAGCATTCCATAATTAAACCGTTGAACTAGTGTGATAATACAAAATCATATTGTAGAGCGATCACTCTCTGGCATGTTAAATTCAAAATTTAAGGCAAGTTACAACAATCAGTTCTGTACTAGGGGACAATGTGAGGGCCCGAGCTAAAAGTTAAGTAGGCTTTCTTTTTGTTTAAATAACATAGGTTTTTGTTGTGTTAGGGACCATCCTTTTTCGGTTCACTGCTGTCCTGTTTTTCGGTACCTACTACTTTCTTTTTCAACTTTGATCTTGTTTCATGAACTTCTTTATCATCTTACTGTTTTTATGCTCTCTCTGCATGGATTCCGCGTTCCCTTAACTCCATACTAAATGGTGCCTTTTTCCTTCCTCTCTCTGCCTTCCTCTCTTTGGATCTCATTTGTTGAGGATAGGGAGGCTTAAGCTAACTAATAATCTAATCTAACCAGTTCTGTACTTAATGGATGACTTACGCCTACGGTATCAATATTAATTTACTCCCAGTAAAAACAGTACTACTTGAGATGCTCTAATGAACACCACCGAAAAAATATGCAGTGATTTTGATGAAAAGAACGCTCTTTTCTTACTGTTGCTCGACCTTTCTAAAGCGTTTGTTGACGTCGAGCATATCGGCGAAAAACCTCGAACCTGTAAAGGTTCAGGAACTATCTGCCGAACCGCCCTCCTGCATTTTGTTTTCACAACAAAGTATCACCATTAATTCAAAGCAACGTGGTGTTTCTCGAGGAGCTGTTCTCTGCCCACTGGCATTTGCATTAAGGTTTCTCTTCCCAAGCAATAAAACGTGAAATTTTTCACTTCGCGTACATATAATGTGCGCATAGGGGAAAAATAATAGCGAATACTCCAATCGACGCATTTCAAAATACAGTATATTAGTGTAATTTCATTCACAATTACGCACTCTATTGGCCCACGCACTCCGATTTGGTAAGTACGAGTAGTTAATGCTCCTTCAATATGTCTGTTGAGTTATTTCGTTATCGGTATGGAAATTTTCTTAAAAACAATTAGTTACTGTAAAACAACATATTTTCTCGTTAAGCTCACACCTGTAGAAGTAGGGAATAACGAGTTAGGGAAAATTTGCAAAACTCATTGTACCTACTGCGACATATTAGGTCGATTTCCCGTTCTCGGTTTCCGACCGCCACTTCAGCGAATGAGCAATGCAATCATCTTTTAAAAAAAAGAATTAAATTTTTTAGTTGATTGTAAATTAACAAAAACTTTTGATAGCATTCGACGGGCGTAGTACGACCAGCGAGCATTAACTTGCGACATAAAAATACCACCAATTAGCAGCAGATAACGTTAGGACATTGGATCATCACTGCAAAAAAAGAGAGTTATCGCGCACCTCACTGGTCAACCGCAGTTACGATCTACATGAAAATAGTAAATGAATTTTATTGAGCAAGACCATATATTCTCCCTCATAATAGTCTAAAAAAAATAAAATAAAAACGAGTCTTGTGCAATCGTGATGCTCATGTATGTGTGAAAGCTGTAGAAATTTCTTTTTCGTTTGGAACAAAGGTATTTAAGTTTTTTCAAACGTACAGCTAACTAAGAAGTACGCTGTTCACGGTTTTATTATAAATTGTGTCGATTCCAGACACTTATAATATTTTTAATGATATATTCCCCAACTTTGTATAATGATCTTTATGTTTAAATTTGACAATTTAGAGAACAAGTACGTTGTCTTACACTTTGGAAAGTTTTTCGGAAGTATATTATCGTTTCCATGAATGCACTGTGCAAACTATGTGTAAATCGTACCCAAACATCGAACATATAAACAAAATGTTTGCGATATCATTAGACATTTACAGAAACAGACTTCAAGTCAAATGAAATGCTCAAAAATACAACTTGAGGTTAGCGAGGCTAGTTTCCTAGGGAAGCAATGTCAACCTCACAGATGTGTCAAAGGGGAAGTTGCGATCGCAAACACTTAACAATAGGGGGAATTAAAAAAAATTTTGCGGTGAAATAAGTCGTTTTCTTTTCTAACAACTATCAGCCGGTTTAATGCAGAAAGAAAGCGGTGGAACCCATACATGTTCTAGTTTAAGACTTTGCGTTAATTTTTCAAATGTGATCCTAGACTTGGGGCGAAGCATTGACGTCTCATTGATCATAACAATGGCAAAAAAAAACATTTCATTTCCAATAAAGTATTAGATCAAATGTTGATACATTGTTTTTTAAAACATCTTAACATTAGCATCCTTAACTGATAACACATTGGTCTCGTAGTACCCGTGTAAAATGTTGAAACAAAAAATGATTGACAGAAAAGCATAACAAAATTAAGTTCCTTCCTTGTCTAATCAGATTTTGACAGTGCATTTAAATATAAGAACATCTTAGATTTTCCATGCCTGGTCAACCCCAGGCAGTGAGAAGTCAAGTATAGATTGGATCTAATTTAATTTCGCCCCTCCGATTCACATCACACATAGTGCTATATCTCAGATCACGACTATGAGCGATTTCTACCGGCAGACGTGGAGATATGTGAGAAATATTACACGTAGAAGGAGATGTTTCCTGTTTTGAAGTGGAGGCTGTGAAATTCATTTAAATTTCAACAACTTTTGAATCCATTGGCTTATTCAATTGATGACCATTTTGGACCATTCAGATCCCTCATAATTTTATTTCATTATGACTTATGAAGTTGGAAAAGGAAACGATTATCTATATCCTCGATAAAAACTAACTGGCGAGTCCAGTCTGACCAATATGGGTGCGCTTCATTTTGTTGGACACATCTGAACATTACCATTACAATTTACGAATGTTTTACTCACATGTCAGCATTCAACAGCACTCACACTTGAAGGTAATTTATACCGTGATTGACCTCCTTCTACGAACACATACTTGTAGAAGCACATTTCGGCATAGTAAGAAAATTCTTTAAATGAAAATTTATTGTAGGACACGAATTGAATTGAAGGACACGAAGTTTTCATATTATCGGTATTGCACGCGCTGTAACCCCAAACTGACATCTTGTTAAAACTTAAGATGAACGAAAAATTACTTAATAAAAGCAAAATATGGTCACAAACTCTATGATCTTAACAGAATGAAACAGTTATTCTTTTTTGAACAAGTGCTGAATACAAACGATGAGAGCTAAATATAATTCAGAAATTCCGAGTATAACTGGTTTTTGAGTACAAAAATCTTAACAATGAATATAGATAACACAACTTTTACACCTATGGTACTGAATGAGCACGTGTTTTTTCAAAATATATCAGCATTTGAATTATAATTGAATAACCGATGTAATCACGTTATATGGTGAAACACTTGAAATTAAATTTCCACCTACTACGTTAAAATAACTATCAAGTAAAATTTACCGTGTTTACAATTTCTTTGACTATAAAATGAGATGCAGAACCGCTAATGATTCCGCATTCGCAGAAACCGTCGAAAAAAGGAACTGTAATTATCTAATGACAAAAATCCTGATGGGATTGATTTATTGAGCAGCAAGCTATGCGTGATTTAATTTGAAAATTAATATGCAGACACGTGATGCCTGGCATTAGTGATTAGAAATTGATGGTCGCCGAGCTGAGCATCACGCGAGGGCAGGGAGCTGCGGCGAGTCGGTCACCGCCTCGACCTTACAGACTTCTTCGGCCATCTCATCAATGGATGTGATTGCCTTGATTAATTTTATTTGTCTTTTATTTGCTGTTGTTCGATGTGCTATTGAGTAACCTTCTTTGAAATTTAGTAGCTCATCAGCAATTTAGTAGCTCATCAGCAAGACGTACAGCAAAATTCAGTACTCTGCTCTCAGTTACAATTTCAGTATGATCGGACCGAAATGTAATTTTACTCCGTTTAATTTTGTGTTCATGAAGATACCTAAAGATAATAAGACGTAAAGGCAGTACTGATACTGAAGCAGGTTCTAAGGTTTTTCATTTCTTTTTCTCTATGTGCATCACGTTAAAATGGCTAAAACTGAATCTGGATTAGTCATTCATAATTTCACTTTCTTATATTGAAAAATGCACTGGAGTTTTGACATAGCTTCAAGAAAGGAGCTCATCAGCCTCAGTCATCTAAATATTTCATGGATAAAAATGTTACTTTTAATTTTTTTTATGTTCCTCGACTGTAATTTGAGTTTTCTTAAAATTTTTTGTCATAAAATAAAAAAAAAATTCATTTTACGCTTTTCGAAGTATTTTCCTCTTATTTTTTCTTCAGCTTATTTCTTACGATGACACTGAGCTTGACTGTCATTTTAGATATACCCCGAGCAAGATTGTTTTTGTGTTTCTGCACAATTTCTGCACAATTTCAGTTTCTGCACAATTCCTGACATCTACATCGTTTGGCAGATCCTCTAACAAGTTCATCTTCCTGAAGTGCAAGTGACGTTGAAGCAACCGAGGACCTTGTAGACGCTTTTTGTTCTTCATGCCGTTTTGTCGTAAGTGCCGCCTGATCGTTACTGCACTGCAATCAGCATCTGTGAGGGCCTTAATTTGCTTGGAAGACCGTCCTCTGTCATGAGAAACCGCCCGTTTTATTCTCCTACCCAATGCAGGTGAATTTTTTTTCGGTCTACCACTAGATTTTACTGTTCCATAATTCTCTGGATCCTTTAGGAAGTTGCAAATTACAGTTTTACTGCGGTGAATCTCAGCTGCGATTGCGCGTTGCGACAAGCCTTGCTTGTGCAGTTCTACAATTCGACCACGTTCAAATTCGGAAAGTTTGCTTGCTGTGGGCATGGATAAACCTTGACGCTATCAGTGCCAACCTGTAACTAATCTAAATTGCCGGAAATTACCCTTAAACTAAATTTTTTTTACCCTGGTCTTATAATTATGATAAACTGAAAAAATCATTATTCATTAAAAGTGTTGATTTCTTGATAAATTGTTACAATTGTTATTTTTTGTCTTTCTCATCTTTTACCTTTAGTAATTACCGATCCCTAGTTGAATGCATTTCATTATTTATCACTGAAAAGTGGGCATTTTTCCTAAATTTTCAAGTGGTCTTAAACTTTTGATCAAGAGTGTAGATCCTAAGTCTGATAGGAAGTCCTTTCTAGGATATACTGTTTTCTTCTAACCCATATTAACTATAATTGCAAAATTAAGCATCGAATCTTGAGCGAATCGATTCATTGATCAGTCCAGACTGCAACTAGGTTGAGTGAATTAGGTTAAACATAATCGCACCCCTTAAAATAGCGTTGATGATAGGATGCTCTTGAAGTCGCTGAACTTATTCGGGCCTAAAAGTACCTATATATACTCAAATATGTCCATTGTAATAGCTTTAAGAAGCAATCTACTGATGTATCGTTTTTGGTAAATAAATCGTTTAAATTGTTTAAATTTGATGAATTTAATAAACTGTTTAAACTTACATTTCTACATAATCGCCATGTAAATTGAGGAATTTGTCGCAGCGCTGGACGAGTTTTCCAGTGTCCTCTTCCAATAACAGAGTCCCTAAGGGGTGTAAATATGGGTCATAACGGTGTCTTTGAGACTGTGACTACTGCTAAAGTGCTGAACAAAATGAAAAAATTGGCCAAAAAACAGAGAGATGCTCAAAATTGTCAGTTACATTAAAATTTTACACAGTTCAGTTCAAAATACGCGAATGAATCATAAAACCTGCAATATATCATATAAGAACCGCAATTCTGTATTAGGATTATGAATATCACCGCACTTCACACATGCAATTTTAGATCACTCCCACGCTATACTGTAGAAATTATCTGAAATTGCATACAGCCGCGCATTCACTCATATTTCATTCTTTTGAACCTTGCTCCATTGTTATGGCCTGTTTTGTGTCGTCATTGCTACGTATGCAAAACTAGGACCATGCCTGGAGATATAAGAGGCATTACCTGAATCCTTGCTAGAGGACAATTGCGTATGGATTTATGCTCTGTAATTTTGAACGAATGTTTTTTGCATTTGATGGATTTGATGCCAGTGGAGAGTAATGGCGGAAGTAAAATACTCAAAACGAATTGTACGTTAATTAAGAAGCAATTATTATTGTTATCAGGTTTAATAGGGCTATTTTCTACTTTATAATGCTAATGCAGCATGATGCAAGCTGGTAGTTGACTGATCGTTCCATTGTTGAATTAGGGACGACACTGACTGAAGTGGCTGCACATACGTGTGAAGCAGGCCGAGACGAGGAACTGACACGCACAGTGGGCTCCCATGCTGGCAGTGGCGTGACTTTTTAATAATTTGAAATTTCATCAAAACACTAGTCCACGAGCAGTAATTAAAACTCATTTTGAATGCCGAAAAACCACATCTATACTTTTCACTTGCAGGGAAATCTGAAACGTAAACGTGAAAGTGAATTATAAACGGGATTATTCACTATTTTAAACTTCTTTTTCACATTAATAAATTACATGTATTCTTACATTTTTTTACAGCACATATTCATTATTCGAATTTAGATGAGAGAGTAGGAAGTCAATGCTAAATACTGTGTGTTGTTCAGCCGGTATCGCTGATGTGATGAAAACAACACGTACCGCTCAACTACTGGTGGTTCACTTTCCCGTCGTTAAAAGTATCAAATTTATACATGACTCTTTTAGTGTCCAGCTCACAAGCCTTTTATAGGCTTTGATTAAGAAATTCTACATTATCTGAAGTAAATCTTTTAGCTGCTCTTTAAGCATGAGATATTGGTCATGAACCAGTTACTGTGTATATGCAGGAGCGAAGTCGATTCTGAGGAAGACAGCGAAGGGGATTTCGAGGGTCACATCTTTAGCTTGCTCAGAGAATAGTCAGTTTGCGCTCTAAAATTTCAATGTTACATAACCTAAAATATTAGATGGGACAATAGGATTCAATCTTTTTCAGATTTTTCTCAATATTTGCTTGCGCGAAATGTTCACTAATGAAGGTGATGAAGAGCTCCAATCAGAATATGGTATCAATTATGATTTTCTGATTCGGTCTGACTGACTTCAGACCGAAGTAAAGTTTGAATACCATATTATTTTAAGAACTGTTTCAACTCAGTTTCTGCATTAATTTATTTGAAATATGAAATTTAAAATTTTTGTCAATCAAAAATCTAATACGAAGAATTGGAAACGAATTTTAAAAGTTTGTAACTTGGTACTCCTAAAAGTACTGAAGACATAAGCTTCTACAATAAAATCTTATTTCACTACTGCATGATTCAGTGAAGTTTGTCAATTACTATGAGGTGGATTCAGGCCTAAGTTTGTTTGAGAATCGGTCGTTCTCGCTCATCTATTTAAAATAGTTTTGCGAATTCAAATCATCAATCTTATTGTCTTATGTTAATACATATTGTGTTTAGCTTATATAGTGCAGGTTTGGAATATATTCTAAATCCTAGTTCAAATATCATTCTATTCTTAGAATAGCCTTTTCACAGGATATCCTACAAGTCATGAAATTTATTTAGGCTCACAAATTGATATATTTAGCGCTGTTTATTATACTGCTCTTAAATAATGATCACACTGAAACATTGCTCGCGGAGAAAATAGCTTACATTTTTGAAAATTGTTAAATTTATTTCAATCATATCCATAAAATACAGGCTTCAAAATATCAACTCATTCAAAAAAATTTCAACTTCTTGACGGCCATATTCTATAATAAAATCAATGCTCCAGTAATGAGGCACGCTCCAGTCATAGTTATTTATATAAATTCATTCTGAGCATTAATCAAGCTTTGCATTAGTTAAATAACTGACATCAGAAATTTTCTTATCCTTATATGCTGAGATTCGCACAAGATGTTATCGCATTACTCAAGGATCAGCTGTAGTTAACATGAGATAGATAATCATATGAAAGGGGTATATGCACTCGTGATCATCCTGTGGGTTTGGGAAGACACTCTTTTGTGCTTGGCTATGCACGAAATGAAATGGCGATGATTTGCGCTAGCATAGTATCCTTGTATTGACTGCAATGATCTACCAGTCAGAAACGACCAGCATCCTAGATCTGTGGCACCGTTGCGAGTTTTTACTTCATCGTCTCTTCCGCAACTCTGGGGTGCATCACAGCCGGCAGTCAAGTCCGGTTCTAGTGCGTTGAAGCCTGTCTCTGCGACTTAACCTGAGACTTGGGCTGTGTGAGCCGACAGCACGGTATATCGCGGCTAACAGTTCTTCTATCTTTCAGTCACAACTCACAAGAAGCAGTGTGCGTCGCGGTGTCAAGAGGAGAGGTGTATTGCTTTACCTCCTAGCTTCTGATCTGTGCGCACAAATTCCTGTGGTTTTCCTGCAAAAACTCATCGTACTTCCACTGATTTTTGCATACTTGCGGTGAGTTTTGCCCAACTTTTGTAATATTATTACATGTCGGTGGTTTCCAATGAATGTTATCGCATGGTTTACCTAACGGTTTCAGGTAAAGTGCCAACCATCGTCGGTTTTCGGAACTGCACGTGTTTCATGTTGCGCCCGTGTTCATTGCGAGAGTCATTTCACCGAGAGAGTTTGGAATTAGAAAGTGATTTTGTCTCAGACATTCTGGTATAGTGAGGTGCGTACAGTGAACGCAACGCTCAACTCTTCGCCAATGCTCCGCAGCTCAGTTTCCGGTGACGCTGATAAAAATAAGTTTTTGGAGTCTGTCTGGCTGTAGGGACAGTGTTTGCGTTGAATTAATTTACGAATGTACTGTATGAGCTGTAGCGCCTGACCAGTTCTTTATAACATTTGTTTCGGCAGTTTTGTAGCATGTATGTATTTGGGTAGTTTATATAGCAAATATATATATTCCTGCAGTTTTTATGGTACATATAGGTATTTCTGCAGTTTTTATGGTACATATAAATATTTCTGCAGTTTTTATGGTACATATAAATATTTCTGCAGTTTTTATGGTACATATAAATGTTTCTGCAGTTTTTATACTGAATATACATATTTCGGCAGTTTTTATGATAGGGTAATTCATCAAATATCGAACTGAACTGATTATCGAACAACTTTGAAAATATGCGCGTAATAAATTTCGTAAGCATCCAAACTTACACAGTGCCGGTGATCTTACATCTAAAACTCCTATTTTAGTGATAAGAACTCAGTTCTGTGAGCTGCAAACTGCTACCAGCTGTTGCGAACACATTTTCTGTACGACCTTTACAAATTGGTCATATTTTTTCACTTGAAAAATCTTACGCACCTCGGGAAAATTGCGACGGTTTAACTGTTGTTGTGCCAACGTCAACCTCCCGTCATAACTAGAGAGTAGTGTTGTCAAATGATGTTCTGTTGCTGTATTTTTTTCTTTCCCGCTAAAAACTTGATAATTATTCCATGTTCGACATTCAGTTCCTATTTCATGTCAGTATTAAATACTGAACAAAGGTATTCGAATCAAAATTCCTTAAAAATCATGAATTTATGCCTCGAACAAGGCTTTTCGATTCTTAATTCTTTTAAATAACTGAATCGATCTATTGAATGCCTGTTTCATTTCCTTAAAATATTGTATTAACGTTTGATAATAACAATGAATAGTTGAAGATGGCGACCAATCAGCTGCTGGTGTTCCAAGGCCCTCAAGATCATCAATGATTCGTCTGGCTACATTTACTGATGATCAATCCCTTGCCAAGAAAATTGATGCAAGCATCAATAATAATTCATTGACGCGTGCTCTAGGTTACACTCTACTCCAAAAAAGGTCACACAGGTTGATGATCACAATGATGGTTCAACAAGCACTGCAAATGAAACATCGACATCATATTCAAATTTTGATAACTCTCCATTCAAATGCTTCCTGAAAATAAGTAATGAGACAGTCATTTTAAACAAACAAACAAAACAAACATCGGCATCTTTGGGATGCTTTATTTCCAATCAAGCCTGATACAAATGATCTTAAGCATTGGTTTTTCAAATGTCTTATAACTAACACTATATATAGGACACCATGACGGTTCCCCCGTAAAGTCGGTACCCATTTCCGACACCTGGGTCGAGTGGGGTATTGTGCTTGAGCTTTCCCTTATACCCAACGGGGAAAATCGCAGCGCCAGCGCCGAGATACGAACCCGCGACTCCAACATACAAGTCCGATCCCTTAACCGCTGTGCCACCGCGAGCACTTCCAAGAAAATCCAGTGCACCAAAGAAAAAAAGAATGAAAGAAAAACGTTTATTTTCCAAGTGGCCACATGAGGTGGACAAATAGATAGACCATACGAGGCATATTAATGGACAAAATATACGAAGAATACTAATAGACAAACCATACGTGGCGTGCTAATAGTCTAACAAAAGTTCCATACGAAGAGAACTAATTGACAAACCATCCTGTTCGAATCAAAATTCTTGTTCGATTCATGTTCGATATTGATGAAATTATGTTACTAAAGAATTCGATTTTTAGAACAATAAATACATTTCAATAATCTACGTTGTCTTTCAAGCGACATCACAGAACAAGAAAGCAACTGTTCAAGAATAACCTTGAGGCCCGCAAGAGTTATTCAGAGCAAAAGTTACCGATTTATGAAGGTTGTTTCTAGACACGCGTGGTTTCTGTTCGATATTTGATGAATTACCCTATATATATATATATATATATAAATATTTCTGCAGTTTTTATAGTATATTGATACGTCTGTAGTTTTCATAGCATTATTAATTGAATTGAAATTGAACATGTATATATACGAGGCCTGTCGAAAAAGTATCCGACCTTTGGCCAGAAAAAATACTTCAACAACCTGACGGGGTTGGGACCCTAATCCCCTTCAAAGTAGGCTCCTTGTGCTTCCACACACTTAGCCCACCGATCCTTCCACTGCCGGAAACACCTCTGGAAGTCTTCTTTTGGAATGGTGTTCAGCTCTGTCGTCGCGTTCCGCATTATCTCTTCTCTACTCTCAAAACGGGATCCTTTCAGTGGTGTCTTCAATTTTGGAAACAACCAGAAGTCGCAAGGAGCCAGGTCTGGAGAGTAGGGAGGTTGGCGAACGGTCGTAATTCCATGTTTGGCCAAGAAATTGCGGATCAAATGGGATGAATGTGCGGGCGCGTTGTCGTGATGCAAGTGCCAGTTGTTCGCAGTCCACATGTCTGGTCTTTTGCGCCGAACTGCATCACGAAGTCGCCGGAGAACACCCTGATAGTACTCCTTTGTCACTGTTTGTCCTTCCGGTGCGTATTCGTGATGCACAATTCCACGGACATCAAAGAAAACAGTCAGCATCGAAGGAGTCAAACAGGCAATGCGACGATGGAGCTGAACACCATTCTAAAAAAAAACTACCAGAGGTGTTTCCAGCAGTGGAAGGATCGGTGGGCTAAGTGTGTGCAAGCACAAGGGGCATACTTTGAAGGGGATTAGGGTCCCAACTCCGACAGGTATTCGAAATATTTTTTCTGGCCAAAGGTCGGATACTTTTTAGACAGGCCTCGTATATATATTTCGGTATTTTTTACAACATACACATATATTTCGGCAAGAGATTGGCGGGCGCTTCAATTTCATGAGCATGCACTGAGCGCTTAGTCACAATGAGCAGACAGCGTTCAAACATTCGTGATTTGTGGGCTGCTTGCTAGCGAGCCGTTCATCTAGGTCAGTGTGAACTCAACTTTAACGCTTTGTGAGAGAGCACCAGCTACTGCAAGTTAGCGTTTATTATATAAATTATATGTTAAGTTATTAATTTGTCTATTTTTCGAGAGCTGTGAATTGGGTCATCGTCAGCCGCCAGCGGCTCGCGGGCCGTGCGACGAATAGCAATGATCTAGGTATTAAAAAGGGTGTTTCATTCCATCAAGTTAATATACCCCATTCCTCTTATTGGGTTTTCAGATTTTATAATTAATTTTGATATCAATAATGGTTACCGTAAGTTAGACTATAACCCATTTCGCATACCTGAGTCGAATTAAGAATAATGGCTTCACCTGCTCGCACTGTAAGGTTTCGTTCTCTTGTTAGGTTTCTTGACCACTACACCACAGTGACCACTCAAAAACCATATGGACTACGCAGCGTAATTCCTACAAAAATGTTTGGGTACAATATGATTCGTGCTGTAAGGTGGATGAAAAATTCAATCTGGCCACTGATTTTTATGAGTTCGAAATATTGTGAATTACCCTACCTAACTTAACCTAGCTCCTCGTCGGACCCCAAAAGCCTTTCAGATTAAGTTGCTCAATTAGAATAGGTTACGATACTTTAGAATATGTCGAATTACATTACATTAAGCCAGGTTGAGTATTTTATGGTATTTCGGACTGAAAACTAGATGGTAAGAATCACTGAGTAGAGAGTAGCAGGAACAAGAGACCGAGTACGTGGTCGAAGCAACAAGTGAACATAATTGCGCTATGGTAGTGCCGAGTCACGAATAGGAGATAGAACGTAATGTACGAGACGAATTTCACTTGCACCTATAGCAAATACGTGTATTATTGGTTTTTCGAACTCTTCCATTTACCTAATATTTATTTGATACCATACATTAAAAAAAGTGTTTCTAATTATTCTATAATAAGCGAAATAATCAGCGACTCAAAATTTATTTCTAATTGGACAAAAACAATTATTTGAAATGCGACAAAACACTTAAGAAGAAAGAGGAAAGAATTGTTTACCAATGCTGTTTTCAGACTATTCGCCACCTTTTCCATGTTCTATCAGAAGAAAAATACGTGTTTACTAAGACGAACTGTTGTTCTAATAATGTGCTTGAATATCATGTGGTTTGTTCAAGATTGCAATCGGCACCTGCTTTAGGGTCGGAAGTTATGTAGTCCTTGAATGTTCTGACTTCTGATTATGGGTTAGACTTTACCAAACTACTTCTTTTTTATCTCTTGCATGAGAGATAAACAACGAGACTTGATCGATATTGCTCCTATCGCCTGCATATACTCGAAAGTACTTGACGCCAAGCCTCATACATTCCGGTCTTAATTACCGGCGTATTTATTTCGAAATAGCATTAGTTCAATTACAAAGTAGCTTATGTTAATTTTTGTAAGCAACTTGCTTAATGCGTAGCCTAAGCACTTCTCTGTTAGCTGGCGAAAGGTACCAATTTCTCGTTATTCGTTCCCTGACCGGTATCGTTTGCTAACATTTTATTTTCTTGGCATGAAGAGCATTGAATATCGACACTTCAAGGGTAGAATGGCCCTTCGAGTACGAACTACTTGACTTGGTATTAAGTCACTCGTTTTGTTAGTGATTCATTTTTACTGATTGAAGACTTCTTTTAACAACGTGAGTCACCGGTGGCCACGGAGGAGATTCCCAGAGACGAGTCGGCTGCGGCGGGATTGCGCCGTCTTTCAGTTTAGGAGATTATAGTCAGTGAAGGCTGAAGTATTCTGGCGCTTAGTTATTTTTGATAAGTTTTAATGAGGCTCAGGTATGCGTGTGCAGGAAAGAAAATAAATTAGCAGCGAAGTGTACGCAAGATGCTGTGATGCGTGTTTAGTACGTCAGCGGTCGAAATGAAGACGTTTTTATCACATGAAGTAAGTAAAATTGTAAGTAAATTAGTACCAAAAATAGGTATATTGTTATGGAATGACAGAAGTGTTTATTGAAGTGATAGAATTGGCGAAGAAAATGGTGTATGTGACGTAAAACACATCGGATGTTGTGAAAGCAAAACGACTGAAGAGGTGTTATCCTTTGGAAAAGATAGAAAGAGTTGGCACTACTCCTTAAGCAGACACCTTCATATACATAGTTCCTGGAAACAACAATTCTCGATAATTTTGGGGCTGGGTCCAGTAGGCGATGTGTGTCTCAAATAGGTTCAATTCCATTGCTTGTGTAAGATTTTCATACTTCCAGGATGTAAAAACAATTTAATTTTTTATTCCCCGTTCATTGAACGCTTTTAAAGTAGCCGAAAAGGCTGTTATTTATATTTATGAATATTTATATTTTATTAGGTTCTATAGGAAGTATTTTTAATTATTTTTATTTTATTAATAAAGCGGCACATTGACATGGATGCTCGAAGGTTTTTAAAATACAGTTTTACGCAGCAAAAGCTGCAGCAGCCGATGGAGGTAGATAGTTTACGCAGTCAAAAAGCGGCCGAAACCGACCGACCAGCTTTTGGAAAGAATTAAATGATAAAGTAAGCTTGTTAATAAATGAACATCTGAAAAAGATTCTATTACAATTTTTTGCGAATAGAGACAAATAGATCGCTACAACGCACACGACAGGAGTGCCAGCGATTTCCAGAGTCTTAGGGTGCTTACACACTACGAGCGGAGCGGAGCGGAGCGGCGACGGGCGTCAATAATGTCTTTGGCTATTCCTATGTATAGACGCTTTACCTTACACACTACAAGCGGAGCGGAGCGAGCGGCGAAGAGCGGAGCGGAGCGGCGCGCTCGGGAAATTGAGGGATATTTATTGCCGCTAGCGGCGGACTGAATTTGGTGAGTTTCCCTTTAATGTTTTCATTGAGGTTTCATAGAAAACTGGTATACACTGGTGAGTGGGTAATTAATTTTCTCTAATCATACAATATGGCATTAAAGAAAGGTTTTATAAGGGTTTGGTAATGTTTGTTGAACATGTTCATACAATTAAAATATGTTATATGATAGCGAAACTCTCGAAAGAGGCTGGTTTCATCCTTAATTATGAGAAAAATCGAGATTCATCTCTTCTCAGATCCTCGTCCAGATGATGAAATTCACCATGGGTTTCTCTCGCAGAATTAACGGGATGGACCCAGTGCTTTCTTTTATTTTTTACTCCGTCCAGCAGCAGGAATGCCCTCACAAAGTCCTCCATAGCGACTGATCAATCGCGCCGCTCCGCTTGTAAAGTATGTGAACACCTCGCCGCTTCGCTCCGCTATACTCCTCGCCGCTCCGCTCCGCTCGTAGTGTGTAAGCACCCTAAGTAGAACAAAAATCTCGGCAGGAGCGTTACGAGGAAAGACGCCGACAGCAGCCACCCCAGGTTACGCAGCATGAGTTCCGCAAGCAGCCTTAAGTTAGGGTCGAAGGAGATACTGGGAGTAGAAAACCGCACAAATTGACTTAGAGTGCCGACACAACGAAGTGGTGACAGAGAATTTCAGAGCACTCATCACATAATGAAAATAGTGAGCTCCACTCACTCACCCAAGTTAGTTTCCACACTCGGTGTGTCGTTAGGCCACTTTAAGAGGTTTATAAAGGAAAAATAGATGAAAACAATGTTGAAAAGGTGCTCATGCGTAGGTAGCAATAGCAGGAAGATTTTTAAAGGAGAAAATTAGCCCGTAGAGCAACATTTCACACGAGAAGAAACTCTTCTAGCCACCCCGAATTTTTAAAAGTTTACCGTTCGTAATTATTTGTTTTAAAAACTTCACATGAAGCGCTTCTATTTCGAATAGGTTAGATCTCCCGTCAAGTAGTATACTGGCATTCAGCTATTTCCTTTGGTTTTGTGTAATTTTAAAAACCGAAACACCTTTAAGAAGATAACGATAACCCCAAAATCAAAATACCGAAATTCACAAACACACGCACACAAATTTGAAATGAACGATAAAAATAGTAGCACCAAGTAAGAAGAAATGCAGGACCTCGCGGCCCCATATGTGGCTCTATACGACAATAAACTGGGATCCACCAGGTGCTGCACAGACCGCTCATAAGTAAAATGTCAATTGCCGAATCTTCTCGAACTATTAAAAAATTCTCTCGCCTCTATACCTCCGTCCAGCTCCAGATCCGCGGCAAGCAAATGACGGCACGAAAGCGACCTAGGACTCTCTACAAAAATGTAACATCATGAACATGTGGGAAGAATTTCCCACACTTGGTGGATATTTTCGATTTCACCCTAACATTTTCGTTCTCTTCACGAGTTATGCACTGCGCACAGTTTCAATGCCAACGGTGTGGGTAATATTTTTGAATGCTCATTTCTTTGAATTTTAAGATTCGATGATACTATGTTCAGAACATCATCAAACTTCTGAATGGATTTTGGATTTAGGTAGCATAGCTCAATTAAAAAGCTCAAATTACGAGATAGAAAAAATATATTAGTCACAATGTTTTCATCAAAAATGTTGTATCCATGTAAGCTTTCAAGTTTATTAGCAACTATGTAACCAGGGTGAGGCTACCTATGGCAAAGAGACATCGTCACACTGGCGGTGCTCAGCGCGACGGAGTGTCTCTTCCGACGGTAATGGGCTCCTGTTGTGTCCACTTTACCCTAACGGAAGAGATTGTGCCGGTGGTTGTGGTCACCCTGCATGTACGCTAAAATTTTTACTGTATTCTGTCCTGCTGAGAAAATTATATTAATTATAAATTATCAAAATTTATGTCTTAAAATTATCTGAATTTATAATTGTATTACTTAAAAAATATCTGAAACGATTTTAATTTATCTTGAAAAGCTAACTCCTAAAAGCTGCGAGTCGTCAGTTTCTTTGAACTTATTATGTTAATTACTGATTTTCCCAAGCAATTTACCTTCAGGAGGATACAAATATTACATCTCCGGAAATTTGCGCTCTCAGTGGGAATATGCAAGGTCCCGAACTGAAGGTTATGTAGGTCTTCCTTTTGTGTAAATAGAACAGGTTATTTGTTTTGTCAAGGACCTTCTTTTTTCGGTTCACTGCTGACCTATTTTTCAGCACCTTCCTCGAATTTAGTCTTCTGTCATAAACTTCTTTCTGAATTCACTGTTTCTATGCACCTTGTGAACAGATTCTGCGTTCTCTGCAGTCCATTCCAAATGGTGTCTTCCTTTTTCCTCTCTTTGGAGCGCCTTTATTGCGGTCAGGGAGGCTTAATGCTAACATCTACACTATGCTTATTTTTCAAAATTGCCGGTTACAATTTACTTTAAGTGAGTTAAATATTGAAATACAGTTTAACCCACCGCTTTTAGCGTGTCAGTAGAAACCGTCGGAATTTACATTTACATTTCTTTCATTATACGTGCTTTTCAATCATCAATTTTTTTGTAAATAGTTCTCCAAAAATGTGTAAATGAATGAATTTGTGCATTTCTTCAGCATCTGATCGTTTGGAATTCAGATTAGCATTGCTTCTGTTGAATATGTAGTTTTTGTAGTGGAAATAATTTAGAATCGTGGTTTTCAGGAACTGCAGTATGTACAATACATGAGTAGTGTCTGCTCTCATGTTTCCTTTTATTTTGTTAAGGACAATCTTTTCAATTCATTGCTGTCCTGTTTTTTTTTATCCCCAATTAAATGCTTCTTCAAGTTTTATGTTTTATAAACTCTCTTCCTAACTTGCTGTTTCTATGCACAAGAGATCTTGTGTGGGAATACACTTTGTGCGTAGATTCCCGGTTCTCTTAACTCCATACTAAATGATACCTTCGTTCTTCCTTTCTTCGGAACACCTTTGTTTTGTTTAGGTAGGCTTAAACTAACTTATAATCTTATCTAGTATAATCTGTTAATCCTGTGAGGCTGAAGTTATTTACAACCTGAATGATTCGCTGCGTAATTGCTGTAATTTTTTGTAAGTGAAGGATAAAGGCTTAGGAAATAGGAACAATATTCGAAGATCTCCAGCGGGTCAAAGGTGAGTACACTAGGATTTAGGGGGTTGAATTGGGCCTCACAAATTTGCTGAAATAATAGTTGAGATATTGTCTTCTCGCCTAGCGTGAACGAGCAATGCTACCTTGGAATCCTGCGCAACCGGTTTATGGCGCAGCTCAGGGCACTCTCGCACACCTGAGGTGGACGGCAGTACCAACAATAGCTCTGGGGCTCGGCTGCTGATGTGTGAAGGCTAGGTAGCTTATAATTGATTAAAATTTGGGTAAATCAACAAGCCTCCAAATTCCATAAACTGCGTCAGGAATGCTAGTTGTAAGGCTTTTCTGAAAAGTACGTATAAAAGGGCGCTCAAATCGTGCACCAAACCCTCAAAATTCAATTCAACTCGTAGGAAGAGTGTTTACTTGTAATTAATCAAATATACGAAACCTAATGCAATACCTAGCACTTCTTTCAAGTGAGCATGTGAGATTTTAGTTCACCTACCCTAAATTATTGAGTTAAACACAATTTTAGAACATTCGACTAATGTGCGAATACTGAATTCATGTTTGGGGTTTCTGTGTTTTTTTATTTAGGTGGGTTGCACGAGGAATGTGCGACTCCGGTGTGAATGTTGAAAATTAAAATGCCAATGATAACAAAAATTTGAAGTCGTTAACGTATTCTCTGTTGCTCTCAATGACCTCATTCACGTCTAACTCACAAATACAACGTTCGAAAATTCTGTAGGTTTAGAAGTAGTAGGGGAAGCTAATTGATTATCATGTTCTTAATTTTACCCTTAGACCATCCACATTGTTCTGTTGTCTTCATTACAAACGATACTAATAAGGTGATTAGTCAGGTGCTGCTGGTGGAAGCAATATTTCCCGAGCTTTTCAACATTCTAGGTCAGACAAAGTGTACGAAAACAGGCATTATCTTGATGAAAGGTGATCAATGAAGATCGCATCTGGCTCAGGGCCTCTAAAGGACGCAAGCGGTGGGGACAGTCGCTTACTGGAGAAATAAATACCAATTGGTCGTTTTTTAAATACGATTCATGATGCGTTATTCTATCAGTATTCTGTTCTACATTCAACTTGATCTTCGGGTAAAAACAACCATGTTACTCTTATATGTTGAACGGGTTTTCATCTTTGATTCCGAAATTGTCAGTGTTTATTTAACATTGATTGTGGATTCAGTTCTCAAACTGTCACAAGCCAACCTAGAAATGGTGTTTGGAGGTCTCGCGATAGCAACACCTGACGGCAAGCAACACGCTATTGTAGATTGTGGGGAGACTGTTCGTTGAGTCCCATTTTCTAACTGCTGAATCATTTCGAATGCATTCCAGTCGACGTAGCTGGCTGTGTACGGACAACTCGCAATATTATTGTTCTGCTAGTTCCTAGCCGTGACGGTGGGGTTTTCTGAGACTGCAGTTTCTATCACGTTAGAATTGAGTTTTTTGACGATTTTTTTGGCTTGTCTTTTGAACTGGAATTCCCACCTCGAAAACTGGAAAACCACCTTCTGCAACAGCTCTCATCCACTGCATCGTCCCTGCAGGAGCTCTGAAAAAGCAGATCCTTCTACTTCACTCGCACTGATAACTCAATGGAACTCATATATAGATTAAAATATTCCTATTGTGATATTTACATAGGGCTAACATCGATTCTAGCATTAATGAAAACTGTGGCGCAAAAATAGGGTTAAAAAAATTACAAATTAATCTGTAAGATATCACAGAACTGTAAAAAACACGAATTTGATTAATTCTGCCAATGCAGAAAATCAGCTATTACTTTTGCACGAAACTCATGCTTTACTGCCGTTCCCAACATTTCAGTTTGAACTTTTTTAGTCTTAGGTTGAAGTAATTACCGTAATTATTAAATAACAATGCCACCATAACTTGCGTAAATCTCATTTTAGGTTCATCTCGACACCGACTTGTTTTTCCCATTCTTCAATCAAGGTTTGTATGTACATGCATTGGGAAGAGTTGCTAAGTGAAATGTTAAATTAGGTCGCAACGGTAACGGTAATATGGTGATAGAGAACAAATTAAGCTATTTTCTTAACAGAAAACTATCAGCTAAAACCATAGCTACATCTCTTACTTGGACAGTTATACTGTGCTGTTATATAGTATCACCTTGTTTAACTGGAGGCTGAGTATCGCATTTGATATACAATGAGGGGAATGAAAACTATTATTTTCAATAATATGCAATGGTTTGCACTTTTCAGTAACAAGCGTAGTTCTCTCAGTAAATTAAATGAGTGAAAATCTTAGAATCAGACAACTGTACACGATGCAGTTTTGCACAGCCGTGTTCCAGATGAGGCACACAATGGGGCTGAGGTGTTGAGATAGTTCAAATTTCCTTTTCAAGCTGGTTACAAATAATGGAGGTTTCGATTTTTAACAGCCCATATTGCTAGCAAGTAAATCACCAATACACCTAAAGTTTTAATTGTAGGCTAGAATTGCAACTAACGAATCTATTCTAACTCAGATCTTCATATACTTTGACGCGACCTTATTGAGTCGGTATACCCGAGGTTGATGCTTGGATGTCTCGCACGTGAACTTTGTAAGGATAAATTAAGTTGCAATCATGTGAGCGATACGGAAACACTTAAGGCCCAGTTTCCATGCACTAACAGGACAATTAACCTCCAGAAAAATGCTGTGAACTGTTGCTTAAGATTGCCGCGGATAAATAATTCAAATAATAAAATTTAATTTGCTGCAATAGAAGTTTTTTTTACATTTCAGGTTAATTTCATCTAAGAAGCCAAGTATGATGTTTAACTCTCAGTGCTAAAAAAAATACTTGTCAACGAAACACCACTATCGCATTTACGGGAATCAGTGCTCGAAGGGGAAAGTGAGGTCCCGAGTTGATTTAGGGGACCGTCTTTTGCTGATTTAGAGCAGGTTTATTATTTTGTTGAAGACAATCTTTTTTCGGTTCGCTGCTGTTCATGTTTTTAAGCACCAATCACTGTCTTCTACTACTTTTGTCTTGTTTCATGGCATCCCTCCTAATTTGCTGTTTATATGCGCAGAGGATCTTGCGTGAAAACACACCTTGTGCACAGATTTTTCACTCACTTAACCCTTTAACGCCCAAGTGGACTGTACGGTCCTCTTTCAAAAATAACAATAATATATTGTATTTCTTATTCAATTTGTTCACTCATGTGCCCTTTGAACTTCACTGCCAAGTGGCAGTTTCTTCCACATCTTGATAAGAGTGACTACTTAATGCCAGTGTCGGTTTAGTGATAGTGGTTGTGATAACGGTAATATGAGTATAAAAATGTGGGTGTTAAAGGGTTAATTCCTTACTAAATAGTGCCTTCATCTTTCCTCTATTAGGAACTTATCTATTGTGTTTAAAGAAGCTTAAACTGACTCACAATCTAATAAGAAATATGATAGTTTTCGTGTATTAAAATGCATTTCCTCATTCGAACAGAGAAAAAATGAAATTTTTTGGTCAGGTCAAGTGAGGTGAAGTTGGGCTCACCTCAGCTAGCTTAGGTTTTACTAGTTAAGTTAGGCTAGACACGAACAAAACAAGATTCTTTGGTAACCGTCGTTAATGATTCCGAAACCTAACATATAAGTCGAGGTATAGGGGGCATTGGTACTTGTCAGTAGACGACCGTTACACCAAGAGATTTTCGTTCAAATTTTGAATAAACGGAGCCTTGGAATGACATCCTAACTCATGGAAGATCCCTTTTATGCGCCTGCTAGTGCATGTACCGTCAAATGTGTCATCGTTATTTCAGTTGGTCTTCATTTGTGAACCTGTTCAAGCGAGTTATTTGAGAGCATGTCTCTTTTTTCGATTTCTCCATTTGAATCTTAGGATTGATTACTTGCAACAAAATTTCAATCAAGATAAGTGAATTCCAATTTTTTAAACAGAAATTTCTAGTTATCATTATTTAGCACTCAGGCATATACTTTCCAAGGGGAAAATGTGAGGTCCTAAGCTGACTGTTTGGTAGGCCTTGTTTTTGTTGAAATAAATTATTGTTTTGTTTTGTTTTCTTAAGGACCTTTTTTTGGTTCACTGCCGTCCTGTCTTTCAGCACCTCTGACTTTCTTCTTCAACTTTTATCTTGTTTCATAACCTTCCTTCTTATTTTACTGTTTCTGTGTGTACGGGCTCCCTTGCTGGAACACCCTTTGTGCATAGATTCCAAGTTTCCTTAACTCCATTCTAAATGGTGCCTTTATCCTTCCTCTCTTTGAATATCTTCGTTGTGGCGAAGGGGGCCTAAAACTAATTTATAATCATTCAGGCATACACTTCACAAGGTGTGACTGAACGGAAAGACGAACATACAAACGACACAAACTATTGCATTCTAGGATTTAACCATACCAATAAATTCTATCAATAACCCTCTTAATTATTATCTAATTTTTAAATGATGCAGGTGTCTACCCTAGGAATACCTGCGATTTATTCGTCTGTATGCCTTAGATGTATTTTTTAGATATCAACCGAAGGAATAATGTAAGAAAAATACGAGAAGTGGTGAAACTTTTATTATGCACAGATGCGAGTACGTTCATCACCCGATTTTATTTGTTCAAGTAATCAGAAAAAAATACTGTTAAATATTAAGCTATTCATTGACTTTGTTAATGTTTTATCGAGCGATAGCCTAGAAATAACTCCGCTCTTGGGGATACAACTATTGTATCAATGGAAATTAGTGTTATGGAGGTCCTAAAAGTCCTACCTATGTCACGTTATTGTCTTGACTTCGTGTATGCCACGTTTTGATTTTCATCATTGTGACGTTCTTCTGACAACTTTCTTCTATTTTTATTATCAAAGTCGGATGGGACTTTTCCAATGTCCTCATTGTATTAGCCATGTATATGACAGGCTGCCATCACTCTCTAGTGAGAGATTGCTTTGAATAATTACTATTTATATTGAAGCGGTAACGTGAGCTCTATTCATGCCACTCTCTTTTTTTCCACACAGGAATTAATACTGTAACATGAAGACTAAGTTTTACTATTAAAGAATCAACCTGACGCACGTGACATTTGGTGCAAAACGTTACTAGCGAAGAACTGATTGAATCTACGATCTGGGAGAAAGATAATCGAGTGTGATCAGTAGAATCTGAATGGTAGGAATACTCAGTTTGTATGTGAACCGCAGCGGATGGATAGCAGGGGAGAAAGATGCGTCTTCAACGCCCAGTAGTTGGAACGCCGTAATTCGTGGCTGTTGGGCACTTCAACCCAGAGATGATCGTCATCGGACTGATAACTTTCATGTGACTGTCTAAAGCTACGGTTTCCTAGAAAAGCGGTGCCGCTGTTTTACGGCCGTAATGTAGCGGCGGATGACGTCACGAAAACGTTGTCTATTAATTCAGACGCCACTGGTTTCCTAGAGAGCGGTGGCCGCTAAATGGCGGTGCTGCCAGGTGCATGACGGCCGCTGTAGCGTCCGGCCATTAGTTGGTGAACGTTTTTTACGGTGGCGGTGTCTTTGATTCATTGTAGAAACGCTGATTATAAGTTTGCAACAGTAAATTTTACAGTGGGGAACGGCAAAGAAGATGAAATGTTAGTTGATTTTGTTAACCCGCGCACGGTCGCGCATCCCTCAGAAAAGTAGTCAATTTACCCGCGTTACTCTGCCGTTCCCTGTTCACTTACCGTAATAGGCAGAGATGTAAAAATATGAAGTAATGAGTAAAAAATGTTGCTTTACACTTTGATGTTGTCAGATTTTTGATAACTTGAACCGTTTCTTTGTAATATGGAGTCAAACTCCGTAGATTTTTGCACAACATTGCTTCAAAGAGATCAATGGCCATTTTTGTGTTTTGGGAACAATGTAATGTTTTTCACTGCTATTTTATGCAGAAAATCCTTCCAAACCTGCTGATGTTTTTATTTTTCCTCTACAACAATTAGAAAAAAAGTTATGACCATTTATGTCTACTAGGTGTTATCCATTCTTCGTTTTAGTTCCTACATAAATGCATGTTTGCATGTCTGGTTATATTACTGTAAGTATAGTGTTTCGAAACTTGTAATTTTCACACAATATGAATAAAATACTGCTCTACACGCTACTGACTTCAGATTTGTCTTATTTGCCATTTTTACGAAATAAGGCGAAATAAGGCCCTGAGTAGTTTCGCTGGTAACTGAGGCTGCCACTGACTGTTCGCACGCACACCCTCTCACGGTCGCCTCATTTACCACACTGACTGTGCTTACCCCTCCCAACTTCCAAGTGGTTGGAGCTCTGCCTTAACCCCCACAATGTGGGGGTTTCTGGCTCCAGCTGTGTAGCACTCGCTGAGACGATCATTTTGGTGTATAACAACTTGGGGTTATGCCTTACGTCTGGCAACCAGTGAGCCTGGTAAATGAGGCGACCAGTTACAGTGCGCGGGTTAATAATGATTGAGCTCTGTATAATGTGAAGAACAAAGATTATAGAAAAACCTAATTGAAACATAATCTTTAAATAATATCGGGAGTACTCTTAAAAAGATCCCGTAGGTTCATGAAAATTGTACACAAATAATATAAAATGTTTTTGTTGTATTTTATTATACACAGGGAAAGTGATACATGTACAATATTTGTAAGAACTCATAATGTTCATACCTACTTTTAATAAATAAGTACGTTAAATAAAGATTTTGCTCCTACAGTAGAGTTTACGTTTAAAGGTTCCTTCAAAAAATACCAAGAACCAGAGATCAACTTGAAAAAAATACATGTAACCATGGTTGACCGGCAGCCCTAACTCCAAACATTCTGTGGTGCAATAGTGAGGTGTCTGCGTGGCTTCTCTCACCGTCATGTAGAATAATGACATAGGAAATGTGCCATATCATGCCCATGAATATCAATGTTGTGCTGCATAATGTTGTTGCAATTCAATACTACCTGGCCCGCTATAGTAATTTTTAAATATTTCTCGAATGCCAGCTCAATTCATTCCAGAAAGAACATTGTGTGTTGTTGAAGGAACTAAAAATTCAGTGGGTACTGCAAGTGTATTATCAAGATGTTTTTGACCTGGAGCAAGTATATATTTGTGCTTCCTTAAAAATTTTATACGATACACAGGCACACATAATTAAATTGTCTGTAGTTTCTGAGGCAGAAGAAATAAGTTGAGAGAAACTTCTAAAATAACCGCACAAAATTCCAAAGGTATTTTCGATTGTCTTTTGAGCTCGAGATAGTCCATAGATATATAATGCGTTCGATGGATCGTGTAGATTGATGTTTTGGGTAAGGTTTCATCAGATTTTCGTGCGGAGCAAAAGCTTCATCAACAACTATCACATATGTAACAACATTATTTGCAAATGCACCCTCTGTACATCGGCTTTTAAATATCTCACTTTCGTCCGAACCATCGTCTTCCGAAGACTTTTCATCTTCTGAGCTTATTAATAATGCGTTATTTAGATCGTCCATTCTGACAACATTCTGACGTTCACCGCAATGGCCGCCGCAATGCACTAAAACAACTCCCAACTTTACGCTCATGAACGGCCGTTATATTACGTTCGCCGCATCACGTCAAATTGCGGCCGCAAAATAGCGGCGCCGCTTTCCTAGGAAACCGTAGCTTAAGTGTGATTGCGACTCGGAAGTCCTACTCTGCTACGAAAAGGGGTATAATAGCACTTCTGTCTTTGATGGTGTCAGGCGCTTTTCTGCCTATGTTCCTTTATGCCCGGCCGTTTCAGGGCAACCTCTCACGCTGAACGTTATCGTTTGAACAATATTATGGAAACATGAGTCATCCTAACGTGTATGGAAATATGCCTAATTGAATCAAAAATCTATTGGTGAATTCCCATTATGAAATCCTCCTAAAATTCCCTCAGGGGGATACAACTATTGTATCTATGGGAATTGGCGCTCCCAGGGGGACTATGTGAGGGCCTGAGCTAAAGGTTAGGGAGGCTTCCTTTTTGTTGTAATAAAATAGGTTTTTGTTTTGTTACGGACCATCTTTTTTCGGTTCACTGCTGTCCTGTTTTTCAGCACCTACTACTTTCTTCTTCAACTTTTTTCTTGTTTCATGAACTTCTTTCCTAGCTTACTGTTTCTGTGCACCTTGTGCATAGATTCCGCGTTCCCTCAACTCCATACTAAATGGTGCCTTCCTCTTTCCTCTCTTGGAACATCTTTGTCGTGGTTAAGGGAGGCTAAAACTTTCTTGTATTATAATAATAATAATAATAACAATCCTAAAATGTCAAATAATAGCCTTATAAATAGAAGAACTATAGACTTGAAGATGTCTTGAGTGGTGAGAGTTGGAAACTCAGAGCTTGTCCGGAGAGAGGCATCAATGAAACCCGTTCGTGACGATGACGCTGTATGGAGAAGCTTCATCCTGAGTGAAGGCTTCCAGAATATTCGTGGAATGAACGCAGTTGACATCGTAGATAACTCGTGACGAATTATATCTTCGAGTACGATCAACGCAGTTCTTTTTGGACATTTGAAGTGAATACCCAGGCCTGTCGTAATACTATCCTTTAATAGGCACGAGATAAGATTCAAATCTCGAATCTTATTGTCAGCGCTCCCAGGGTGAATTTGTGTGGTCTCGTTTTGGGTTTTGTTACGGACTATTTTTTTCGGTTTACTGCTGTCTTATTTTTCAGCATCTACTACTTGTTTCATGAACTTCTTTCTCAACGTGCCGTTTTTATGCACCTCGTGCATAGAATCCGCGTTCTCTTAAACTCCATGCTAAATGGTACCTTCCTCCTTCCTCTCTTTGGAACGCATTTGTTGTGATTTGGGAAGCCTAAACTAACATTTAATCTAATTTAGAAATAACTTGCTCATAGTAGAGCAATCTGAATAAGCATTGAAACTTGTATCACAGATATGCTCATCACGCACGTTCAGCTATTTAGGTAATCAGAGTCTTTGATAATATTACATACTTAGGTATTTACTAATTAAAACGAACGCTTATGCGGTGGAATCAGTCGCAAATGAACAAGACTAAATCCGTCACTTTTGAAGATGGGGGCACATTAGTAAGTTCGAGCAGCGCTTATCATAACTGCATGTATACAATGAGGTAAAACAAGTATTGGAACAAAAAGCTAATAACAAGACATTTATTGAAAAAAACAACTCAGAAAGCTGACAAAAAATACGATTAACACCAACAAATATAACCGAGGGACAAAACTGGAATGTTCGTCGTGTGTATTGAATTTCGATATATTGTAGTAAAACATGATGTGAATTAAAGTGTTTGAAACCGAAAATAGCATCTGTTTAGCATTTAGCTGCGACACCTTCATTTGCGATAACAACAGCTAGTAAGAGCTAGAAGCTCAAGCAGGTAAGCGTGTTTTTGCTACTAAGTATGCAGTGCGGCTAGACATACTAGACAGGGAAGCGTCCGTGTTGAACCCTTTGAGCTGAAGTATGTAAGCTCAGCGACGACATATGATACTTGTAAACATTTGAGCATTTTGCTGCACTCGGTTACCTCAAGTAGGACAGCGCACGACAAGTGCTCCAATAATTATTGTAAAAATGGGAAGACGCTTTCTGCAATGAAAATGTCACACATATGTGTTAGGAGAAAATCCAGAGGACGGAGGTGTTTGATAGTCAGAAGTCGAATCTCTGTGTGCTCGCCTTTGTGCTCATCCTACTTCAATGGGACAGAGTTATGGTATGTAGATAGATAGAGAATGGAATGGGGGATACAGGTATTGTATCTATGGGAATTAGCGCTCCCAGGGGGACTATGTGAGGGCCTAAGCTAAAGGTTAGGTAGGCTTCCTTTTGTTGAAATAGAATAGGTTTTTGTTTTGTTACGGACCATCTTTTTTCGGTTCACTGCTGTCCTGTTTTTCAGCACCTACTACTTTCTTCTTCAACTTTTTCTTGTTTCATGAACTTTCCTAGCTTACTGTTTCTGTGCACCTTGTGCATAGATTCCGCGTTCCCTCAATTCCATACTAAATGGTGCCTTCCTTTTTCTTCTCTTGGAACATCTTTGTCGGGGTTAAGGGAGGCTAAAACTTTCTTAAATAATAATAATCAATGAAAAGCTTAACTTGTCGGCAATATGATTGAGATAGTTGAATTTCTGCTACCTAGGTAGTGAAAGCAGATTCTTTTATTTTCCTCCCTCTCGTTTGTGCGACGTATCGACATTCAAGTTCAAGGTATCCAAGACGAAAACATGATGATGGCTTGGCGGTGGTTGTATAGGAGCGTGCATCAACGTACACGTAGATCTAGAAGAAATGAATCTGCAGACGTCTTTCTTTTACATATTTGTGTCGTGATGGCGAGTAAATTGACGTAACTTGATTGGCTGTTTTTTTCATATCGCTCCTGATGATCGGCAAAATTATGGCAATTCTACCCGAGTGAAAAAATGATAGTCAACAAATTTCTGAGTTAAAAAGTTAGTTTCCCTCAATGTCTCGATAAATACTTGCAAAGCTTTCATATTGTTGGATTATTTGCTCGACACTGCGCGCGCTCTGCTTCCACTAAGTGCAAAGCAAAATCAAGCACCCTGTTTTTGTTAGTAACATGAGATTAATTGAATTGCTACATTCATATTACGGATAATTAAAGTTTTTCACCGATTGTAGAGAGGAATTGAAGCTCTTCTTGGTCCAATTAATGTCAATCTACCACACTGTACAATTAATGGGTGTGGTCTGGGGCAATCAATCATTCGTTTCAAGATGAACATTTTGCACTAGCTCATCAGGAAGTTTTTTGTATCTACTTTATAACCGACATTAAATTATTTTATCCATGTCAAAAGTGTAGCTATCATCAAATTTTTAGTTTTAAAAATCAGTTGTATGAAAAACCTAACAGAACGGATCACATGTAGTCTAGAGCACTGTTCTTCAAAGTGTGGATCGCAAAATGCAGAATCATGCTTTTCTTAATTATGCAATCATGTTATTTCAGGATAAAATATATCATTTTTTATGATAAATAATAAATGAATATTTATAATTCAAGTGTTTTTATCATTCTACAACATGAAAACCATTGATAAAATAACAAACAAACTCAATGAAAAACTAAGCCGTTACCATGCGTTTGCAACGAGTTTTGAACTTGTTCCACCACATGCCTATGTTGACTGTAGAACTATCGTTGCAAAGTTTTACGTCTGGCAACAGATACTTGAGTAGCGCTCAGAGGAGTATACAACCTGTTGACACAGGAGAAGATTCACAACCCGTGCACGAAAATCATGTCAATAAGGGTCTTAGCGATGGTGTGATGTCACAATTTCCTTAATCTTCACTATTATTAGGCGATTAGTAATTAATAACATGGTACTGGTGTTTATTTTCAAAATAATTGACTCAATTTTTAAGCAGCTGTGCGGGAGCTGAGCAAGGCTGCTTAAGGGAATTCCTCCAGATCTGCGGGGAACGCTTGCAGTCTGAGGGAATGAAAGAAAAACTCGTAAAAATGAAAAGATCTTGGGAAGTTTAATACTCGGCTCTTTAAAAATTTGTGCAAAGAGATGGATTCAGATTTTGAATCCCTGCTGTTTCACACTCACATTCAATGGCTTTCAAAAAGGGGTCGGGATTTAGGAAAGCTGATCGTTTTGAAAAGGAAGTCGTTGTTTTTATCATGTGACGACTACGATTTGGTAAAACATTTCCAAAACGAAAACTGGCTTCTTAAACTTTGTTATTTATCATTCTCGACAAGCTTAATGACGTCAACATCTCATTACAATTCAAAGATACAAATTTCGTACATTAACTTCAAAAATTCAAGCTTGCCTGAAGAGCGTTAATGTATGGTTGATGAATGTGAAAGTAACTCATGTGAGATAGTTTCATGCCTGGATGAGTTCATCACAGAAAATGGTATAAATTTGGAAATAAATCAAACCAATTATAATTAGGCACTTGGTAAGCTTAGGAAAAATTAAAAAAATGTATTTTCTTCAAGAATCAGACATGAGCCGATTTGGTTGGATCCAAAATCTATTTGATGCTGAAATCGAAAAATTATTTCTCAAATCACAAGATGAATTTGCCGAACTTTCTTCTGATTCTTCTATAAAAACCATGTTTGCTAAAATGAGTCTAAAGTTCGTTTTGTGTTTGCATCAAACTGGAATATCCAAACTTGCCACGACGTGCGAAGGATGTTTTTCTACCTTTAGCGTCAACATATTTATGTGAAAGTGCTTTTTGTGCATTAGCTAATTATAAAAGAAAACGTCGATCGCGTCTAGGAACTATGGAAGCTGTTATTAAACCAGCGTTAACAAAAATAGAGCCTTGATTTGATCTGCTGTAGAAGAAAATGCAGGCGTATCAACCCCATGAATTAAATGTAAGTAATGTTATTGAATGCCACTTTTAGTATCTATACATTTATTTGTAAACATTAAATTTTTCTGCTATATTCATATTCTATTATTTATTTTACTGAAGTTAAATGGTTCATAAAAAATGGCGGATAAATGTTCGAAGACCACTTGTCTAGAGTACAAATAAACTCTCATCTTGTTTAGTTGATCACTTGGTTGCCACCGTTTTCGCTTTGCTTTCATTGATAGAGTACAGGAATATTAAGTTCCTTCCTAATATACGGCTAAATTAAAGTTTCCCGCTCAATGTATCGTGGACGGTATCGGTTTGAAATGTCCATTTCATGAAGAATGTTTCCCCAGGGTTAATTATATACGTTAACAGACCTAGCAAGTCCCTCGTCTAGTAATCACTGATTATATAATAATTATTGGAGTTGATGCTCGACAGTTTTCATGCAACAAATCCTAATCTGTAAACTTGGTTTCCTGTATAGTTCAGACGCTGCATGAATCATTCATTCAGCTAGTTGCCACACTGGAAGCCATGGTAAAAGAAGGCTAAAGAAACGGTACAAATGAACATCGAAATGAACGCTGTAGAAACAGCAAAAAAAAAGAAGAAATTCAGCGTAAGAGATATCCGTTCGGGTGTTACAGTAGGCGCTGGATTCGATAACTATATGAGTAATTTCCTCACAGAAAGTGAGGTGTCAGCAGGCGTGGTGCAGAGAATCAGAATCACGCGATTCAAAGAAAAGAAAGCCAAGGAAGACAGGAGCAGGCGTAAACTACATAGTACTTCTACTGATGAATGCCGCCATTTTTGAGGGCTTAGTTTGTAGAGAATATCCTTGGAAACACTGCTGAATAGCGCCTCGTACATGCGGTGAAAAAATGAAAGGATAGGAGAGTGAGATTGGAGAGAATCGCAAGAACGATGAGACCGGCAGCGCTCTTGGGTTCGTTTGGGCCGTGGCATCATGTTTCAGAGCGCGAGAACTCTCTTCGAAATTCTTTGCGACCGAGTCGACCTTTTAGATAATCAATATGCAAGAACCTATAGAGGCAAAAATTTCGAGGTTGTTATAGCTAGAGGAAATTCTAAATTCGTTGAACTATTGCCTTTGTATGGGGGGGGGGGGGGGTTAAGGGATACTTCTGTTAATCGGGGGAACCTAGCGCTCCCAGAAGGAGTGTTTTAGTTTTTTGCTTTCTTCATACTTATTTTTTTGACAGTACATTGCTGGCCTTTTTTCAGGCCTTTTAAATTTCTTCAGTAACTTCTGTTTGGCTTCTTAAATTTCTTTTAATCTTGCTGATTCTACTCGCAGGGTGTGGGACGCATTTGGATAGATTTCCCGTTCCCTCAATTCCATTCTAATTTGTACCTTCTCTTAAGAACACTTTTTTGTAGTTAGAGAGGCTTTTTTTAACTTATAGTCCAATTTCACTGAAGAGGGTTACCGAGTCTCGGTAACCCACCGACAGTCTCAGTCTCAAAAATTGTAAAATTTTATCCCTGAAATGGTTCGTTACCTTAAGTGTAAAAAGTGAAAATTGTAAAACTATTCTTCCACTGAAAAGGATCAGTGTTATCCTGCAGAGATGAAACCAGGATAATTTTGGTGATCTAAGAAACCTCGAGAAAAATTGCATAAAAGTATTGGTCTCTAAATTCAATGAATCTGGATCCAAAACGGACAAACAGCGCTGTGGCACACCGCGGACCATACGAAAACAGGTCATAATATATCATTGAGAGAAGATTATGGTCATCTAAGTATCATTGTATTATATTTCATACTTTACATGTACTACAACTCACTGATTTCCGAAATTGGTGTAAAATATTTCGTAATTGTTGTAAAATATGTCGTAGTTTTCTTCTTTACTAATTATCTTACAGGATGAGATATGTACTTCAGCTCTCCCCTGTAGATACATGGCGGTCTAG
This sequence comes from Morinoia aosen, assembly GCA_030386875.1. Lineage (NCBI taxonomy): Eukaryota > Metazoa > Arthropoda > Malacostraca > Amphipoda > Talitridae > Morinoia > Morinoia aosen. Next base: position 2,651,267 of record CM059556.1, on the reverse strand, counting down.
GCTCGCAACAAGATGCTTCAAGTATTACTTGAAGTTTTTTTTTAACTTGCGGCCCAAACTCTTTCAAACGTATCAAGGAAACGTTTTTTTCGACTGCATACTTTCTTTGAGTTGATGTGCATTGACTTTGCGACCACAGCTTATTGTGCTTGTATATGTATATACTCAGGTAATACTGGGGTGATAGGACTATTGGTGGAGAGAATTTTGTTAGCCATTTCAAATTTTACTTAGTAGGAGAGCCATGGAGTTGTTTCATCTTGCCGTCTTGAAAAGAAGCTGAGCAAATGAAACTAAACTATAACGGGCCAAGGATTTTTCTAGAAATTAAAAAATGACACAATGATGAAGTATATATTCTCAAAAATCAGACTTATATCCATCAAATGCAACGTTACCTTGACACTTTCGCGTGTGCTGGAACATCTGTGTCCTCACCAGATACTTTAAAAAAATTTATTTTTCCTTTGGACTCTAAAAATATCTGGTAGGACACATATGTTCTAATTAAGTGGGTGCAAACGATCAGGTTAGATGTTAGTTTCAGCCTCCCATACCGCAACAAAGGTGTTCCAAAGAGAGGAAGGAAGAAGGTTCCATTTAATAAGGGGTTAAAGAAACTCTGAATCCATGCACAAGGTGCTTTCCGACAGTAAGTTGTGAAATAAGTTTATGAAACAAGGTAAAAATTGAAGAAAAAACAAGACAGCAGTGACTCAAAAATGATGGGCCGTAATAAACCCCCTCAAAAATCGATTTTAACAAAAGAAGGGCCTACCTAACCTTTAGCTCAGGATCTCGAATATTCCCCCTGTGAGTGCTAATTCCCATAGATACAATAGTTGTATCCCCCCCCCCCCCCCGAGGGAGGACGCAAACGAGAAAAGTTACCTACCGCTGAGCTCATTTAACAGCATCACCCCTGGAGACGCCAGTCCCTGTGACGTAGGACAGACAAGCCTAACTTACTCCAACCTACTGCCTACCCCCATGCCTCCTGGAGGGCGAAAAAATTAAATCAAATTTTCACAGTAGATTGACAAACAGATGATACACAAAATGGTTTTGCGGAGTTAAATTACTACAATACTTTTAAATTGTAAGCAATACCGATTTAAATTCAGGTGAACTTTCTCTACGGACAATTACTTTTTTTCAGTTGCAACTTGTTGACAATACCAGGAAATTGAAAAGTGCATGCATTTAGCTTATTTTTTACATTATTTTTGCAGTATAACACTGATCATTTACAGTGGAAGCATAAGTCTGCAATTTTCACTTTTTTACACTTAACCCTTTCGAGTCGGATTCCACGAAATTGATTTAAACAGGTAAAAATGCATGCATCAGCTCCATTACCCATACACAAGCAGGTTAAGCAAAAAATAATTGATTTTATATATGTCAGAATTATAGCATTGGCACACTGGTGTCTCAGCAGACATGTTACTTTATGTGTACTGGGATGAATATGTCCCAGTAGGCAATAGAATTCAAACAATCTTGAATGTATATTTCCTTTCCAGTATTGCAACAATAATTCTACTCTGTAAAAAATAAAAAATCTGTAATAAAAACTAGATAAAATGACATCGTCAGTAGTAGCGGGTCGACTGGGCGCTATTGCTCTGTGATGTTGCTTGGTAGATTGCAGAGAAATGGTGCGAATACCTGCTTAAATTATAACTATCTGTTTTGGTTTAATAAAACGCGTTTCTATCATTCCATACCCTAGCGTGAATTTATTCCTGCAAACCTTCATCGCAAACATTAGTTTAACGTGATTACACGACTAACTTGAACTTGATTTCAAAACTAGGGGAACGAATAGTTGGTGCCCAAAATTATTTTATACTGTAGCAAAATTATCCGTAATGGCGTCTGATTTGTCAATTTAAAGTTTGACCAACTCTTTTGAGGGTCAAGTTCTACTATCACTATTTCAAACTTTGGCCAGAAACTGTACCTGTCCAAGCTATACGTTCAGTTTCAGACTATAGGTTCATCTTAGAACTTGTCTCGTCTAAACGCTGACGAGCAACAATTTCCTCTGTTTTACTATTGAATTTTTTCGTTCGGACCATCTTAACTAGTAAAATATGCCAGTAAGTTCGCAAAACTGTTTCGTCATCCTTGTCAATCGATGGTTCTTTAATGTTTCTTTGCTGATCAATTAAAATTGCACTCTTTGAACTGAAGATTTTTAGTTTTTTCTTAAAATATGTTTGTTATTAGTGAACATACTCTATGACAGCGAAGTAAAAAATAGCCAGAGTTCTAGCATTTGTTATGGGGTATTGTTGAACGCTTTCCTAGGTACACGCCACATTACTAAGGCATCGCACCCACAGCAGTTGAGATTCATGAGAGATCTGTTATCTTAATCTTTTTATTACCTACCTGAGAGTGGTGAGCCAGCCCTAGCGCTGCGTAGTCGACCAGCCCTAGCCCTGCGTGGTCGACCAGCCCTAGCCCTTCGTGGCATGGTAGACGAAAGGCTGCGTGGTGGACCAGCCCTAGCGCTGCGTGGTGGACCAGCTCTAGCGCTGCGTGGTGGACCAGCCCTTGCGCTGCGTGGTGGACCAGCCCTTGCGCTGCGTGGTGGACCAGCCCTAGAGCTGCGTGGTGGACCAGCCCTAGCGCTGCGTGGTGGACCAGCCCTAGCGCTGCGTGGTGGACCAGCCCTAGCGCTGCGTGGTGGACCAGCCCTAGCGCTGCGTGGTGGACCAGCCCTAGCGCTGCGTGGTGGACCAGCCCTAGCGCTGCGTGGTGGACCAGCCCTAGCGCTGCGTGGTGGACCAGCCCTAGCGCTGCGTGGTGGACCAGCCCTAGCGCTGCGTGGTGGACCAGTCCTAGCGCTGCGTGTTGGCCAGCCCTAGCGCTGCGTGGTGGACCAGCCCTAGCGCTGCGTGGTGGACCAGCCCTAGCGATGCGGGGTGGACCAGCCCTAGCGCTGCGTGGTGGACCAGCCCTAGCGCTGCGTGGTGGACCAGCCCTAGCGCTGCGTGGTGGACCAGCCCTAGCGCTGCGTGGTGGACCAGCCCTAGCGCTGCGTGGTGGACCAGCCCTAGCGCTGCGTGGTGGACCAGCCCTAGCCCTGCGTGATGACATACATGCGCAACTCGGCGCTTTCTCCACTCTCTCCCCCTGAAGCGTCACGCGGCCGCCGTCATGCTCTGCTTCGCTGCATGATTTGCGTCTCGTGCGGTCGTGCGCTGTTGGATTACTGGTCCGCTTCTCTGCAGCTCGCGGTGTGACGCCAGGACTCCTCTCACGTGTTGCGCAAAGTATTGAATACGCCATTTCTTTTATTTCGTAAATGATAATATTTCCTCACCTAACTCTGAATGACCAATATTGATGATGTTTAAATGCCCTTTTGATTTGTTGCAGCATTCTCGTAACCTGATATTTTCAGTTTGAATTTGGCGCATGAATTCTATGCAGGGTTCTTTGTGTGGCAAATTTAAACTTTTTGCCCTACGTTTCAGTAGTCTAAATCGGTTAATCCTTCGGCTTTTAACTTTTCGGTTAACTCTCCAGCTTAGTAATATTGACAATTTCTTTTGAATGAATCCACTTAGAGGAATAGGACTATTGTATGTGTGGGGACTGGGGCTCCTAAGGGGGAAAATGGGGAGCACCAAGTTGAAGTTAAGGTAGTCTCATTTTATTTGAAATAGAATTTTCTCCATTTTTATGCTCCATCTTTGTTTCACAATTTCAGAAAATTCAGGTTACGATATTAGGAAATTCGCTTCGAAATTAGGTAATTTAAATATCGATATTAGCCAATTCTCGTGTAGTGGAACATTGTAGGTTATAGACCGACCGGGGCCCCGGCCCCGGCCCCGGCCAACCCCGGCCATTTTGGCTGACCCAGGCCCCGGCCCCGGCAAGCCCCGAAAATTTTTGCAAACCCCGGCCCCGGCCCCGGCAAAATAGTGCCCTAAACCGGGGTTTTGGCCGGGGTTTTTAGTTTTTTACTACACCTTTTTCACTTCAAATTAATCCAAGTCGAAGTCAATTTAATCCAAGATAAGTTCAATTTAATCCGAGCCATGTTCAAATTAATGCAAGTTAAATTCAAATTAAACGTGCTGAGTACCCAGCATCAGGAGGCAGAGTGTGATGCATATCTTTGAACGGAGTATCATATAGAAATCAATTATAAAAACTTCGAATTAACTATACATTACAGTTGTTTTTCAATTCTACGTTAATGACAGTGTGCATCCAATCAAATATTTATGTTCAAAGACAATTTTGTGTAACACATGCTTATACACCTAGTAGTATCGAGGATTATATTACTCACATAGAGATTTATATGCGTGAAATTTCGTTTTATCGCTTATATAAAGTCACATATGCATGCAACTACGAAAGATTACCGTTGGATGATATGTAGATTTGACTTTTAAAAGAAATATAACAACCAAGTCTGTTTTTGCTTGTTCAAACGATTTTTGTAAAACAAGTTTCAATTTTTTCATCGATCGAGATGATATATTTGCCTAGGCCTATTCATTTGAAGGAATGGCACAATTTTTATTGCTATTGCAGGATTGTATCTGTGTAGTAATGTATTCATATAAATTGTAATCAAACAGCATCGTACATAAGTACTCAATCAATTGCATTTGCTCATTTCTTTTAAAGGTTAAATCTACACATCGTCCAATGGAAATCATTTGTAATTGCATGCACATATGATTTCATAAATGTGATAAAGTGGAATTTCAGGCATGTAAATCTTCAAATGAGTGTGAATAAATCCTCGATACTATGTGTATCTGTAACATAAAAGTACATTTGAACATAATTATTTGAATGGATGCATACTGCCATTAATTTAGAATTATAAAACAACTTTAATGTGTAGTATAATGCGAAGTTTTTATAATTGACTTCTAACTGTTACTCCGCTCAAAGATCTGAATCACACTCTGCCTCCTGATGCTGGACACTTAGTACATTTTACGAGAGCTTGTTTTAACACTGCAGAAATTTTAAGTATTCTTTGCTGAAAGGAAAAACGTTTTTCTTGCTCATCACATCCAACAGATACATTTTTAATACAAAAAACACTCAAATTAACGAGAGATTTATGTCGATTCTTAACTCAACTTGGAGCTGGATTGATTTGAACTTGATTTGGATTAATTTAAACTTGACTTGGATTAATTTGAACTGGACTTGGACTAATTTGAACTTGACTTGGATTGATATGAATTTGATTTGGTTTAATTTGAACTTGAATTGGATTAAATTGATTTTGATTTGGTTTAATTTGAACTTGACTTGGATTAATTTGAACTTGACTTGGATTAATTTGAACTTGACTTGGACTAATAGTTTGAAGTGAATAAAGCTTAGTCTGCCCGATTTTCACCCGCACGTGAAAAATTCACGTGTCTTTTAAATAGATTTAAAACGATTTCTCAAGAGATTTGCGATTTCATTGCAATCCTGGAGAACATGCAGTCACTGAAAAGAAAAAGCAGTATCTATGCTACCATCCAGTGTAATTATAATCCAGTGCGCAGTTATTGACATGAAAGAATCTCGACTTGGAGGGGTCCTAATATCAGCAGTTATTGAGAAGACGCTATTTTTGTTAACTTGCTTTTATATTTCCTCTGAAATAGCAAACTGAATTTGGATACTGAGGTGCGGAATTAGTCTTGTTGTAATTACCTTCTCTGATGGAACTTGAAACTTCTTATTCAAAAACCTTACAAAATTAATAAAGTTTCCAATTCCATTGGGTCGTAAGGATTGAGTGAGTCACAAAGCCAGTAAATTAACAATTTCTCTCTATGTATTTGGTCAGTATTATTTGGCTCTCAGTTTTTAGACTGAGTAAATGTTTCTTTTGAAGTCAGCTGTTTGCCAGTAGACGAAGATGACTTGCTACAATCGGCAGTTTTGTCACTGCTGCAGCCTAAACTGTCTTTGTTTGTTTTCAATACATAGACATTTGGTTTTTCTTCTTGTTCGTTTTGTTTCTATTTTCAATTCTTTTTCTTTGTTTGGTTTTTCTTTAGCTTCCAGGAATTGATCATTTTGTGTCGATTTTAGATGGCCCCATAAATATTTAGTTGAGAAAGTTTTCTAAGATGTACCAGCCGCTCCTCGCCGTATATTTGCTTCTCAAATGATGCACACTTCAATTTCTACACTCTTCACCGATATGTAAAAGTAATTCCATACTGCTGACGTACTACTTTTAGTCATTATACTGGGTGTCCCACAAAAATGTCACTGAGTTTTATTTGATCATATTTGCGCTTCAAATTTACATATTTTAATTTTTATTTTTTCACAATGTAGTAAATTTTATTTTATTTTCGAATAAGTTATGTTTTTGAAAATTTTTTAAAAACCACTTTACATTGATCGATTTACTGAAACGGATAGAAAAACTAATTTTTCGAAGGAAAACATTTCAAAACAATATTGATATTCTTCCTTATTTTGCACTTTCCAAAAAACCGAACAAACAAAAACTTAAAAGAGTAACAAATCAATACATTAAATAAAGTTTAAATAAAAAAGTGATTTAGTATCCTTCGACATACCCACCATTTCTCTCAAGGCAAGCATTACTTCTAGCCACTATCAAACGAAGAGTTTGGCAGATCATTTCACCGTTTTCTTTTAGTTCTTGAAACACTTCAACTCGTTGTCGAAGAATTATTAATGATGGAGGTGATGTTTTGAAATCGCGTTCCTTCACAGTAGGTAATGAGAAATGAAGAAGATCACCAGTGTTGTTTTTAACACTTTTCCTTTGAACAAATAATTAATGGAACATTCTTTAAATGGCAAACGTTTTTGAATCTCTGATTCCATCATCAGTGATTTAAAACAAGGAATAAAATACCTACTGTGAAATACCTTGGGAAATACCTACTGTGAATGTATCGTTCACAGGAAGAGGCCCCAAAATTATTTGACTACACAAATGGATATCACGCCAAGATAAATTTCTCAATAAAAACTGAGTAGAATGTTAAATTGCCATTTTTAGACTTTCTCGTAAAGAAAACTAATTCAACATTCACCACCTCTTTTTATAGAAAACCTACACTTACGAGATTATGTACCAATTTTTTCAGTTGCATTTACATGGGTTATATTAAAACAAGTGTCACCACATTATTGCATAGAGCATTCCGTATTTCAAATTCATATAAAATATTTCATGACGAAGTGAAATATATCACAAAGTTACTAGTACAAAATAAATACCCTGTATCTTTAATTACCAATCTGGTTAAAAAGTTTTTAGACAAAAACTTTCCCTTCCGTGTACAATTCTGACTGCACCAAAGCAAAAAGTTGTCGTCGAGCTCTCTTTTTTGGGCTATCTTTCAAGGAGATGAGAAAGGATCTTTTATCTCTGATACACTCTCATTTTCCTTTCATTGACGTGTTACCATTATAAAGACATTGTTTTAAAATAAGTTCATTTTTCAATTGGAAATAGCGTTTGAAAGATTGCCTGAGAAATGGTTGTGTCTACTTGTATAAATGTGATTGCTGCCTGCAGTCCTATGTTGGAAATACCACACTCCAGCAATTGATTTGTCACAGCCAACACTCAGGTATATCATGGAATCGGCCCTCCATACTCATCTCCCTCCCAGTCAGCCATCAGAGATCATTGCCATAGTTCAAACCACCCTTTCAAAAGTTCCAATTTCTCCATACTTTGTAGAACTGCAGAGGAATTTGATTTTAGAATTTTGGAATCATTGTTCATTTTTACCTATAGACCTCAGATAAATAATGATCAAAGTGCGATGGTATTAAATATTGCCCCAACTGTGTAAATAAGAGTGTGCTGGAATGAGTGTGTGTTTTGTGTGTGTGTGTGTGTGTGTGTGTGTGTGTGTGTGTGTATGTGCAGTAATGTTACTTTGTGTGGATGTTATTGTGTGTTGGTTTGATTGCTAGAATTTAGGTGTAAGTGTACGTATGGCTTCGAAAGTGTAAGAGAAATTGTGTTTTTATTTTTAATGGTTAGGCATAGCTATTTTTCGACGTAGGTATAGCGACATTAATTTCTTATAGCTTTTTCACAATTACTTCATTATCGTTTTTTATTCCTTGTTTTACAGCACTGATGATGGAATCAGAGATTCCGTAACGTTTGCCATTAAAAGACTGTTCCCTTTTATATTGGTTCTTCTTTTCATTTTACGTATTAGATTTCCAAAAAAATCGCCCTTTTAATTCTATTAAATTATTCGAAAAGGAAACGAGATTTACCACATGTCGTGACCCTCTCGTTTCCGGCATTATTCGTCGTTATTTCTTTCCGTTGCTTTCATTTCTTTTGATAACCGTCGTGACTTAAGGCCACATTATTCTATTTTGTCAATAAGATCAATTGAGACCTTTCAACGTCTCCAATATAATTAGTAATTTACGTTATTTAATAAACAATTAATATAGTAGCGAGTTAACCTTTTCTCTACGACAGAAACGATAATTCTTTGCTTATTAAAGGGGAAATTCACGAGGCATTGACATCACTATTTATTCCTAATCTTGACACAGAAATAATCAAAATGGATCTAACGCACCTAGTCACATTTGATAAAACATCGGATGTACGCTGAATGTTCCTATGAATTACCTATTGCACAGAGGCAAGAAATGAGGATGCATTAGAGTGGATAAGTGTTATAGGACAATATGAATGGGACTTATCTTATAATTCCAGGAAAGTGGCTGATATACGTTCCGTGACAACCAATAATTTATAGTTTACGTTACTGGATGATGTATGCGAATTCACTTGAATATAAATTGTTCAATAAAGACAAAGCCCTGGCCAGCCCCAAGCTGGGGACCGGCCCCGGCACGACGTGTTTTCAGGTCTTAACTCAGCGGTTGCCACGGTCCGACTGACTCTTTTCGAACGTAACGCTCTTGGCGATGCGAACATTTGAGATGCTAACTAGTAATAACGGCATCACAAGATTGGTATATGAATGGAAGATATTTCCCCGATTAATTTAAATACGCTGCTACTTACTCTTGTTAACATATTTATACTAACAATCCCCGCAAATATTATTAATAGGAAGTAAACATTACATAAGAGAAATCATTGGAGTTCCTGGCATCTTCTGTGAGCTGTCGTCGTTCCACCGAAGTCCAAGCGATGAACCTTCTCGAAGGTTTAAACGATTTGAAGATATAGGCGATTTGAAGTGCTCCCACGTTGATACTCAGACTTAATATTGTTTGGTCTTTTAGAACCATTCAGGAATACGTTATTGGCCAGATAACGATTCCAGATTCTTAGCGATGTTCCTTACACAGTCATGCGGAGAAGCATGACAATATCCCCCATAGCCGACCAAATTACAAGCTCCCGCTTGTGTTCGAAAGGCTTATCCTCAATATTGAACCTCACTTGCAGCCGACGTGTCGAAACACGTGGATCGTGAAAAAAGGCAGCATGCAGACGACCGAAGTTTGCTCATGTGGCGAGCGCTGAAACGAGGACGCCAAATACAGACACCATAATAGTTTTTCTTGGGCAGAAACATTTCCTACACATGATGTCGACCTCCTCCTCCGGCGTTGGGATTTTCGCGAAAATCCTGAGAGTAAAAACTCTCGGAAGTGTAATTACTACTTCCATAATACCGCAGGCTCATTCGTCCTGGGTGGCATTGAGCTGTTCCTTTTCACTTGCAGAAGTCTTATAGAGATCTCCGAGTATACTCAGTGGGTCATCAATCGAGGTGGACTAATATCTCGTGGATTTCGTCTTCTTTTCTAGAGGGTGTAATAGAAGACGCTGCCATTTATGCTGAGATCGCCGAAGTGCAATTTATACACGTTGTTTTCGTCTGGGCCTTCGTAGTATTTCCTTCGTCGCGTAGATACTCTCCGTAGTCGTCGTCGTTCTCCGTTGTCGCTGAACTTGCAGAATCCCGAAGTCGTAGTCGAAGCCTCCTGTTGAACTATGACCTTTAAATTTTAAAAGGGCGCCGTTTTCTGCGCGCTGATCCCCCGTAGAAAACTTTCCGAGGCGGTCGTATTCTGTGCGTGGGACCCTCGTAGAAAACTTTCCGCGGCAGTTGTTTTCTGTGCGCCGGACCTTCGTAGAAAATTTTCCGTAGCAGTCGTTTTCTGGGCGCTGGACCCTCGTAGAAAACTTTCCGTGGCAGTCGTCTGAGTCATGTGGTGGATATTTTCTACACCTCGTTTTCTATGTCGGTGCGCAGCGTAAGCTCCGATCATCGCCGTCGATGGTGCGGGTGCTGCCTGTCTAGTGCGTTTGGGTCTTGGGAGCATGGTTGACTCCGTGGTTGGTGTGGGCGTGGTTAAACCCGTGGTGGAGAGTGAAGTCGATGGGGTGGCGGTACGCCGGCAGTGGTGCTGGCTGCAGCGCACCATCAGCGACAGCAACAACTGAAATCATCGTTATTGTTATTCAGTGTTCTTGTGAATTTCATTCGTTCTAGACAAGCTCCCATTCATCTCTCACACACATATCCTAGCATCTCGTCTCATTCTACCTCTGTGCTCACATATTTGACATACCTATCGGACTTAAAATAATATTCCATTGTTTCGAATGACATTAAATTCTAAATATCATGTGGAGCATGAGGATTAAATTTTAAATAATGCATTAACATTGAGGACGTCATATGACAAAGTTCTCCAGTAATTTCAATTTAATGTGAAGCGTATATCAATGAAGCTCAAAATTTGTAATTCATCGTGAATTCCTGTAACATATTGTTGAGATAATTATCCTTTAATATACTCATGACGTTCTCCTCATTGAGAAATACTTTGATGGACATAAAGTATAATTCTTTATTTAGATCGTAATCGTAAGTCAAAGTTTTATGTATGTAAATTGCAAATTTTTAATTAAAACTATTACATTTTTACGTTACTTCGCATCATATGTTTAAGATATTACATCAAAACTTGAGCGTTTAAACATTTACCTTAAGCTCCCAGTTTATCTCTTAAGTTTCTCAACAGAATAGCAGAGCAATTCAAAGTCTACCACAGCAAGAAGCAGTGCCTGAGTTCAGTCTCGTGGTTTCGAGCGACAGGGCAGAGCTGAGATTGATGACCAAGCGAGGGGAGAAGAATATTTGTAAACAAAGTGAGCAGCTAGCACCAGAGAACCACACTTGCTACCCAGTGAGTCTTGAACATTTCGTCCACCTTCCATTACTTTATAACCTCACGTGCTACATACCAACATTCAAATGTAGAAGCAGGCGTTCATTACATGATGGAAAATGCATTGAAATTGTAATTTTTACACGGGCATCAAATGAAATAAAGTTTGCAATAAATTTAGCATAACAACATATACGATAATTACATGAAATGAGAATGTGCAAAGTTATATTCGTAGTTACGCGAAAACATCATTCCGATTGATTGAACTTTACTCTAAATGAATTTTCTTTAGCGTATACATACGATAGATTAAGTAGATAATTTACTGAATAATTCATTTACAAAGTCGAATTTAAGGAAAGTTTCATATTAGTATTTATTTTCATATGTATAGTATGGGATTTGGATTCCGAATTTAGATTTGAATGGCATAAGTTGAGGGAAATGTGATTCGAAGCGTCTGTCGTTATCGAAGCTGCCTAGGCTTCTCTCAAACAAAATGCGAATGATGAAATTTATATAGTATCATTTTATAATTTTTACAAAAATCATTGAAGCACAGTTTAAATGAATAGTATAATAAATTGAATGGCACGATATTAAATTTATATTAAGTAATTAAATGGCTTTAGGTAAAATAATCGAATTATCAAATTCTAACTATATATTTCAAACGGTTTGACATATTAAAGTTATGATCAATGGACATATACTAATGGTTGATACATGAATTAAATTTTAATTAGCTACCAAGGCAAGGTTCACACGTACATAGGAAATAATAAATGCAAAGAAATACATCTATAATATAAAGTTACATGAAATACATGATAAAATTCGGTTAAAATCATCCTAACGTACACTCTGAATGAAACGGGTTTAGTTTATTATGGAGATAGAAGTTATCGAATCTGTCAAGAGGTTAAAAGGTTTCTGTTAAATTTTTTTTTTTCGTAGGCTCGAGCTTTAATTACTTCGGAGGAATGGGTAAGGGAAATTTAACTCTTATTACAAAGAATAAAAGATCCCCCACCGCTAGCTGCCATTTTTGTCGTGACCCTCTCGTTTCCGGCATTATTCGTCGTTATTTCTTTCCGTTGCTTTCATTTCTTTTGATAACCGTCGTGACTTAAGGCCACATTATTCTATTTTGTCAATAAGATCAATTGAGACCTTTCAACGTCTCCAATATAATTAGTAATTTACGTTATTTAATAAACAATTAATATGGTAGCGAGTTAACCTTTTCTCTACGACAGAAACGATAATTCTTTGCTTATTAAAGGGGAAATTCACGAGGCATTGACATCACTATTTATTCCTAATCTTGACACAGAAATAATCAAAATGGATCTAACGCACCTAGTCACATTTGATAAAACATCGGATGTACGCTGAATGTTCCTATGAATTACCTATTGCACAGAGGCAAGAAATGAGGATGCATTAGAGTGGATAAGTGTTATAGGACAATATGAATGGGACTTATCTTATAATTCCAGGAAAGTGGCTGATATACGTTCCGTGACAACCAATAATTTATAGTTTACGTTACTGGATGATGTATGCGAATTCACTTGAATATAAATTGTTCAATAAAGACAAAGCCCTGGCCAGCCCCAAGCTGGGGACCGGCCCCGGCACGACGTGTTTTCAGGTCTTAACTCAGCGGTTGCCACGGTCCGACTGACTCTTTTCGAACGTAACGCTCTTGGCGATGCGAACATTTGAGATGCTAACTAGTAATAACGGCATCACAAGATTGGTATATGAATGGAAGATATTTCCCCGATTAATTTAAATACGCTGCTACTTACTCTTGTTAACATATTTATACTAACAATCCCCGCAAATATTATTAATAAGAAGTAAACATTACATAAGAGAAATCATTGGAGTTCCTGGCATCTTCTGTGAGCTGTCGTCGTTCCACCGAAGTCCAAGCGATGAACCTTCTCGAAGGTTTAAACGATTTGAAGGTATAGGCGATTTGAAGTGCTCCCACGTTGATACTCAGACTTAATATTGTTTGGTCTTTTAGAACCATTCAGGAATACGTTATTGGCCAGATAACGATTCCAGATTCTTAGCGATGTTCCTTACACAGTCATGCGGAGAAGCATGACACACATTGTGAAAAAAATACAATTCAAATATGTTAATTTAAAGTGGAGATAGAATCAATTGAAAAGTCGGAGACATTTTTGTGGAACACCCTATACATTCAATTACTATAGTTGTTTCTATATTAATTAATTCAACAAGCACTGCAGCTGCAAGTCTACAAACTTTAATGACTTGACATAAATACACACCCAACCGCAACCGTAATTCAACATGCATTGAGCCACAAACCGGCGTTATGCATTACGTCATCGTGATACCTCCTGACACGGTCTGAACCCCGACCCCAGCCCCGGCCCCGGCCCCGGCCCCGGTCCCGGCCGTGGTAAAGTTGGTAACCCCGGCCCCGGCCATGACAAATTTGTTGGCCCCGGCCCCGGCCCCGGCCAAATTTTCAACCCCGGTCGGTCTATATTGTAGGTATAGAGAGCGGGCTAGATGTGTAAGTTTAGCGGTTATATAGCAGATATCGTTCTTTCGTCATTCGTGAAGTTTAAAGGGATAACCCAACGATTTTTAAGTTTTGTTCCGATTGGTCTGAAATTTGGCCAGAATATGTATTTAAAAACAAAACGTATTTTACCCGTCTAACTTTTTCAATTCAGGCCTTAGTTTTTGAAAAAAAGTTAAATATCAGTTTTTCCGTTCATTTTTAGGGATATTACTGAAGAATAGAAGTCCAAAAGTTCTTATGCTAGAACAAATTCAAAAACAGTTTTGAAATCCTTGTAACATTTCAAACAAACTAAAGGATCCGAGTTTTCTATTTTTCTTTTCGATTTCTTTTGATATGTGATAATCGATTACTAACTAAAGTATACCAAACTATTGATTTTGACTGTGATAGAGAAATATACTAATTTAATAAATCAGGATCCTATAATTTGTTAGAAATGTTCCAAGGATTCCAAAACTGTCTGTTTTTTTTCTTAGCATGAAAACTCACTGGCTTCTATTCTTTTGAAAGTTGAAGATGAGTTTTTTTCGTTAGAGGCCCCAAAAAATTTCTGTGTTGAAACGTAATATAACGGACAGTTTTCGTACTTGAATGCTGTTTTTATGTTTTATTTAGTAATCTGCATGCATAATTTCATATTTACACTGCGAATTATAAATTGCACGTATAAATTGAAAATAAAATATAAAATTACTGTTTATTTCTTGAAAAATGGTAAAAAATTTTATTTGTGGACTGATTCTTGTGATATAAACCAGTATGTGTAATTTTAAAAAAGAAATACATTTTTTTCTATTCAAGTTCTTGATTTTGGCTTTAGCTTTTCAGAAAATGGGAAACGTTTTCTTTTAATGTCATTTTAGCTGATATTTCAAATGAAAACAAGTCAATGAGTTTTCATGCTACAACAAAGCCAAAGACAGTTATGGAATTTTTTAAATATTGCTAACAATTTAAAAGAGCAAGATTTCTCATTTTCCTTTTGGTTTTCTTTTTATATGGGTCAAAAATTCATGATTTTTGGTCCTCTTGTATTCCCCTTGGGGGGAGGGGATCTAGTGCACGTAGCCCTATAAAATTTTAGGGCACAATAGCCCACTACCTAAGGATCCTTTAAAAAAATAGCCAATTGGGCCGAAAATCCCTAGTGTGTCCCCCTTAAACACTGATAAGGTATAGGGGCCCCCTCAAAGGGATACGACTATTGTACCTATGGGAATTAGCAATCCCAAGAAGAAAATGTGAGGCTCCGAGTTAACGGTTAGGTTGGCCTTTTTGTTGAAAAAAATGTTCAAGTTATGTGTGGAATCATATTTTCACTACACTGCTGACCTGTTTTTCAGCACCAACCATTTTCTTCTTCAACTTTCATCTTGTTTCATGAACTTCTTTCTCCACTTATTGTCTCTATGCACCTTGTGCATAGTTTCCATTTTCCCTCGAGTCCGTACTGTTATGATCCCAATTATAACTTGTGAGAAACGATCATGCGATAGAGGACGCTCTAATCGTTTGAATCGATCCTACCAGCTTTGAGGCATGGCAAAATACACGTTAACGGCCGTGCATATAAGCTTCGTCACATCGACTTCAAGATGACGAACGAACGAAAGGCGTCGTCCAGCCAAAGGAGTCACCAAACGCTGACATCGGGACAGGTTCTGGTGTAATTATTACTTACATCATTATTTAACAGTTAAATGTCGATTAGGTTATCACTCTTATCATTGAGGATCGATATTTCTATTACAAATATAATTCAATGCGCTAGGCTCAAACGAAACTGCTTGCTCGTAGAATTAATCCGTTTTAAGACTGTGAAGTACCCATTCTGTAAAACGAGACGTTGGAAGAACGATACCCTCTTCGAAGGACGCCTGGACGCGAGGGCTTCATTCTGGGCGTGACTCTGATTGAGAGAGGAAGTCCTCCTCTGCCTGCCATACGGGGCTAGGCTTGGCCTTGATTTTGTTACTAATAATCAGTGACTTACTAACGTAAAAACTGTCACAAAGCCCATTTTAATCATTTTCCTGAAACCCACGAGCAAGATGAGTGCCTTGTTGTAATATATGTGTTCATATTTCCCTTAGCATTGCTTGTGTTAGCCATTCTATGTGTAGGCTTATTGACGCTTTGCCTACAGCGTGCGCACGTAATATTACTCTGTTTGAAAGCTAGGTGCATAGATTCGTTTCGAAGTATTGGACGACGTGTCATTACACTGAAGTGATTCTGTGACTATTTTATGACTAATAAAATAATTGATGTATTTCAAGAGTGATAAATTTTCCATTTAGGATGGAAAAAGAGTATCGATGATGTTAGAGGGTTACAATACCAAATATGATTAAATTAACGTCAATACTTCATATCAACGAAATATAGTCCGACCTATATTCTCTCTCCTGGGGTGGCGGCAGCGTGACTATCAATTAACTAATCTTATGACGTGGACATTGAAAAGTTTCGTCTAACTTTGATTATATAAAATAGAAGAATTGTGACCAGAAAATGTCACGACAAAAATGTGAACAAGTCAGATTTGCATTGATGAGATTAAAATATACCTTCACGACATCTGATGGAAAAAGTACCGTAACAAATGATGTGCACCAGCGGAGCTACCATCACAAAATAGACATACATGACAGTGCAAAATGGTGCCTTCTTCCTTCCTTTTTTTGGAAAATCTTTGTTGCGTTTAGGGAGGCTTAACCTAACACCTAATCTAATCTAATCTAAGGCATAGGAACTCGAGCGTTAGCAAATCAAACTCAGGAGCCTATGCATGCATTTGCTTAGGCAGCAAAACATAGGTACTTTTAAGCGTTTCAGAACAACCATCGAAGACACTATGGCTGGTCAGAGAAGCTCGGCTCTGCGAGAAACAAGTGCGACGTAAATGAGGAACCGTGCAGGGATGTGGCAGTGCGTGCGTGAGATGGCTGAAACAATAATCATTAATATTGCGCTGCAAGAAGACGGGTTTCCATACCGCACGCTCTTGTAGGTCTGCAGTAAAAGAGAAGGAACGGTGCTGCAACACACTCGAACTACGGGCATTGCCAAAGTGCTGATATTTTACGGTATTTGAGTACGAGTAAATAACACTAGGATTGTAAAGCAGAAAAATTTTCCGGAATTAATTACAGCCTCACAGGTCACGTAAAAAATTGAAGGGCGTGGCAAATTCATTGTCACGAACATCAGGTATTGCATCACTTCTATACTGAAAGCGAGAAGAATTCTTTGAGATCTGTGTTTAAAGCATTTCTCCTTAGGCGTGCTAAGTATTACTGACCCATAAATAGTTCTGTTGTTACCGTTCGTCTCCCGCAGGTGAGATAAACTTTTTATTTGCTTGTTACTAAATGGCAAGTAGTTAGGGAAAATAAAACTCTTCTACTTGATAAGTTACTATTAGAAAAATAGTGATACAAATGAATATGTAATGGATGATAATGACTGGGTCACAGAGTATGGATCACAATGCTTTGGTGTTTGAAATATGGGTAATGGAGCATAGATGGTTATAAATAAATCAATGGAACTAAATGGAGCATTAAATGGAACTAAATTTATGAAGCATGGACAGGTAGGAAGGAGATACTGTAGGAAATAAACCAAAACCTTAAATTAATTACCTGTCAATAGCAGTGACTAAGAGACCAGTGGAGGGTACGTGAGGAGATTGGGATGCAACATGCAAACATCTGAACCAACAATACAAATGATGCGTGCAAAAGATATTGACAGAAATTATAAGAAAATAAGGTATTTACAAAAATGAATGCATAACTTAAAGAAACATATTACACTATTCTACTTAAATGAATGGTAACATAAAATAAATTCTATAACGCAACAAAATAAGACCTTAAAATAATAAGTAAACTAGTAAAAATCAAACAGCAAAAGTAGTAACTGGATTCCAACAAAACAATTTAAATTAGCATGAGGAAGCAACAATAAATAGCAAAATTACTCACGTATCCTTGACAGGGATAGCTCATAAACTCACCAGTGCAACTGGAGCTTTACTTTACTTAGAATTATCTTGGGATCTTTACTAATATTTTATAGTAGTTCAATTTATTGCCAACTGAAAAGGATGATATTGTACAATAAGGCCGTAATCAACAAGAAAATAACAAACAACCCCCGGTTACACTAAAGTGTTCACGGTGTAACACATCATCTGGAGTAGTTTCATCTGTGGGATATAGGGGTTATGTATTCGATATTACTAGATTAAAACTCAACTGTTTCGCTTGATCGATGTGCTTATTGCTTCAGAGACGTTTGAAAAAGTTGCGCAGGTCTCAAAATTTACGTTTACATTTGTATAGCGTTTTTTGTTAGGTTGCTTCAAAAGTAATACCTTGAGTAAAAGATCTTAGGTAAAAATGAAAAATCCAATGACTATGGGAAAATTTATTCATTAACTACATTGATACCAATGACCCAGTTATACCAGTCTACATGCTTATAGATGCTTTGCTTGTGGCTGGTCATACTGCACTGCAGTATGGGACTGAGGGGCTCAGTGAAATGGAAACTTGCAGCTCTTCCGTAGAAGGAAAGCTACTCCTGCCAATGGCTGCCCATCCAATGTAGAGAGGAAACGCCGGTCAGCACCGAGCCTTTTAACGAATCCTCTGTAGGTTTCTATGTGTCAGGTGTGTCGCGAGGGTGTGTATGTAGCATTCTAAACTTCGGGTCCAGGGTCCTTACGGCCACACCCGACAAGATCTTACAACTATCAGCAATACTAGTACAGGGAGGGAAAATCGTATTAGAATATCCACTTTATTGCTACGAAGCATAACGAATAGCATACCAGGGGAGGGGCTACTTCATAGCGCACCTGGGTTAGGTTTGACTGCTTGACTTGACAGAGATAAGATGTTCGGCCTCACAGCCTCATGCCTAAGGGGTGTGGACCGGCCTCTATCCAAATAAAAATTGCGTTCGCTTGTAAAGTAAAACTAAATCAACTGAAGACGAGGTAGAACGATGTTATGCATCATTAGAAAGTCCAGAGCCGAGCGGACGCGACCAAGAAGTATAATTTAATATTTAGAATGGAATAGTAGCGATGGGGAAAATAGTCTGTACATTCTCAGACTCGTTTCACACATATCGAAGTAATGCTTTAGTAGAGATGCAACTAAAAAAAACAGTGCTGTTTTTTTAAAAAAACATGTTTTTTTTTACAAAAAGACAATGGCTAAAAAAACGTGGATATTTTTTTTTAAATATTTTGTTTGAAAATAACTCAGCAAGGAAAAGAACCACTTTACATTAGTTTTTTCATGTCAGATTATGAGATAAAACAGCATACTTCTTGATTCATGGTTTTCTATGGTTGTATTGAACTTTTATTTTCCTGTGGTTTCATGTTTTGATATTTCATTTATTTTACATTGCATGTGAATCACTTTCAACTTCCCAAATAGTGTGTTGTAATAATATATCTGTACTTATGGTCATTGATAGAGATGTGACCAAAAAAAGCATGCTGTTTTTTCAAAAACATGTTATTTTTACAAAAAAACATGACTAAAAAATATGGATATTAATATATGTGACAAAAAAAACAATGCTGTTTTTTTAAAGAAAAATCATGACTTAAAAAACATGGATAATATATTTTATGGAAAAAAAATCTTGCTGTTTTTTTAAAACATGTTTTCCCACAAAAATTCATGACTGAAAAAACATGGGTACTATTATCTTTTATGTGACCAAAAAACCAAATGCTGCTTTTTTGAAAAAAAAAACATCGTTTTTTACAGAAAAATCATGACTGAAAATCATGGATGTCAATATATTTTATTTGACCAAATATAACCATGCTGTTTTTTTAAAGAACATCTTTTTTCACAGAAAAATCATGACTAAAAATGTGTATATTAGTGTATTTTATGTGATCAAAACCATGCTTTTTGTAGAAAAATGTTTTTTTTATAAAAAAGACATAAATAGATATTAATGATTTTTTTGTAAAAAAAACATTTTTTTCAAAAATAGCATGTTTTTTCTGGTTAAATGAATTATATTAATATCCATGTTTTATATTTACGATTTTTTCGTACAATTTTTTTATAATAAAAGCATGGTTTTTGTGGTCACATTAAATATATTGATGTCCATTTTATTCACAGAGGTCATGAAAATAAACTCAATGATAATGAATTTTTGTAAAAAAAACGTGTTGAAAAAAGATAATTTTTTTTGGTCAAATTAAATATATTAACATCCGAATTTTCGTGACATGCTTTTTTGTAAAAATATTGTCAATATGCAGTTTAATGCGCTCACGGAAATTAAAAGAATTCCGCACCAAAGAATAACTAGGAACACATTTAAAAACGTTTTACAAGAATATTCTGCTTGCATATGCGTTATTTTCAAGTTATTCAAGTTTTGAATTTTCGTCTTCCATAGCAGTTGCGTTGCACGCTTGAGCTGTAAGAGTACGCTTGGGTACTTTGTAATGTAAGGAATTTTTCCGTGGCAACCTTACACAATAGTAGTAAAGGTAATAATAAGGATTTTAACGCTTATCCAGCGAAGCATTTAATTTTCATTGAACATTTTAGTTCTTTCTTTGAACTAAACTTAATTTCAAGTTGAACAAGAATTGTTAGAAGTTGATTTTCAACTAAACGCTATTAACAAGAACAAAAACGCAATGAGAGCGACGACGAGACATAGCAGGACGGCAGCAGCTCGCATAATCAAGGTTGTGCAGAGCCAGCAGCTTGAGGTCTCCGAACAGGGCCATAGGAGTTCAGGTACGAGCCCGCTACTATCAGAGCAGAAAGGGCAACAGTAGAAACTGCATCAATGGACGCAGTGGTAAAGACTGTTGCAGTAGCAGTAGTAGTAGTAGTAGTACACGCTGTTGCAGCAGCAGTAGTAGTAGTAGTACACGCTGTTGCAGCAGTAGCAGCAGTATACGCGGCAGAGGCAGCTTGACCAGAGGAATGATGTTGTAGGAGATACTGTTGAAGAGTTATACCGTTAATTGGCGCCTAGGTAGCACATCGTGGGTTAAATAGTTTGAAACGATTAGATCAACATTTAAGCACGCTTTCACAAAATTAGGGCACAACTCACCTAAGCTGATTGATTCAGCCCAGTGGGCCTAGGAACGCCACTTTCAGAGGTCAGAGAAATTTGAAACCCTATCAAAGACGAGGGGATAGTGGTAGTCAGGCTCACCGTAAGGACAGGAAGAACAGTTGAAGGTTCGTCTGCTTAGGAAAAAGTTAGAGAGAAAGAAACCTAATCCTCGACTCTAACCCTACTAGACCCCAAACAAACTATGCTAAATTCACCGATGGAGGATGTTCCCCAGACGTACTAAGGTGAGCCTGCAGTGAATAATTAAACGTGAACCCTGACAATCAAAGAAATAACTTAAAACAGGTCACAGGCACACCAACATAACGATAGTTGAAGTTAGATTTTAGGAAGATGAAGGAACCTCGGCCACTGCCACTCGCTGCACCAAGAACACCGCGCCGCCTCCCTAACACGAGGCTGCCGCAACCTCAGTCCTGCTCTACCAGAGTGTCGATCGCATCTGTCTCATGTTAGAAACATGCTACCGAAGTAGCGTCTGAACCGCGCGCGGGACAATTGACGGCGCAGATACGCCGCCAAACTAAATTTCTTATAGTAATTTATTATTGACCAACCCCGCGGAGCCTGAACCCACTTCTAGGATGATTTAGTTAATAGCACAATACAGGTTATCACCCCAAAAGTATTAGCGGGACTGGGGTAGTGAATACTAAAATCGATATGCAGTTGACATCAGTTTCAATATGGCGGCCACCGTAGAACATTAGCAAAAGCGTAGGAGTGAATACTGTAGATTCAAGTATTCACTTCCCCAGCCCCGCTAGTATTTTTGGTGATAACGTTTATTGTGTTATTAACTAAAACATTCTAGAAGTGGGTTCAGGCTCCGCAGGGTTGGCTAATAAGAAATTACAAGTACCCAAACGTACTTTAACAGCTCCAGCTCAAGCGGGCAACTGACTGGAACTGCTATGAAAGACAAAAATTTTGAAGTTAAATAACTCAAAAATAATGCATCAGCGAGCAGAATGTCATTCATGTAAAAGGTTTTTAAATGTGTTCCTTTAGTGATCCCTCAAAACGCAATTTTCAATTTCCGTGAGCGCATTAAACTGCATATTGACTAAAAATTGTGAAAAAATCAGCATGGTTATATGGTCTCATAAAATATATTAATATCCATGTTGTTTTACGTATGATTTTTTTTTAAAACATGATTTTTAAAAATCATGGTTTTTGATTTTTAATTTTTTGGTCACATAAAATATATTAATATCCAGTCTCTTAGTGATGATTTTTAGGAAAAGACATGTTTGTCAGAAAAAACAGCATGTTTTTTTTGTCACATAAAATACATTAATATCAATGTTCTTCTTTAGTTATAATTTTTTGTAATAAAAACATCAAAAGGGAACCATACAGTATAAGTGATGGCAGATAACCCACAATTACCAAGAGGAGTCTTAAGAGGAACAGCAGGAGCCACAGAACTTATATAGATGGAGTCAAAATTCAGAGCTTACTATCTCTACTATGTCTGATCTTTTGGTCACAAAAGTAAAATCATAGTAGAGATAGTAAGCTCTGAATTTTGACTTCATCAATATAAGTTCTGTGTCTCCTGCCGTTCCTCTTAAACTTCTCTAGGTAATTGTGGGTTATCTGCCACACTTTTACAGTATGGTTTCCTTTTGATGTTTTTATTACGAAAAATCACGACTAAAGAACATGGATGTTAATGTACTTTATGTGACCAAAAATGAACAGACATATACTTAACAAAATTTGGGTGTGTGCAAAAAAAACACATAAAAAACATGTGTTTTTTGCAAAAAAAAAAACGCCATCAAATAAAACCGTTTTTTTGCATCACTATGCATTAGTAAAATATTGATAGCATTCGGTGAGTTCACATGATACAGGGTTAAACATGGTAACTCCCAAATATGTGTTCAGGCTTGACTTGCTGGAAACATTGGTACGATGTTGTAAAACCAGTTCTCAAGGCTTTGTACAGTTGCTCTGCCCAGCGGGTGGGCAAGTGTAAGGCAGACTAGTTTGGAGCAGCCTGATGTTTTCTGGGTATCTGAAGTGGATACTCGAGGTTACTTCCTTTCATACAGCATATTGTACTTACTTGTCACATGCATTTTCCTAAATATTTAGGCAAGCTCTTTTAAATGTATTCCGTGGTCACCTCTGCAAGAGTACGTATGGTCGAGAAAGTAGACATTGAGACGCACTATATATATACTCGATGTCTGAGGTCCGTCATCTCTGACGTGGCATTGGCTCATGATGCACAGCGCGAAGGACGCCCATTTTACTGCTTTCGCTAGCAGGATGTGTTCATCACGTCCACCTGTGCTTGGTATGCCTGATGCAGGGCTAACTGGCAGTCAGCTGCTGAATGAAGGCCACGTTTTGTACTTTGATGCTGCGTTGTGAGCATGCCGCGCATGTGTACACCGACGCGTTAGCTGACAGTTCACTTATCTCGATTTGGCACTAAATTTACAAGACGTTAATTGATGATGAAATGTTGGAGCCACCTTCTTATTTGGCAATGTCATCTACAATCACAGTTGCTCCCAGCTGAGAATCCTCAATTCCTCCTACACCTCTAAGCCTGCTGGTAGAAATCTTTTCGTTGCGTCACGTGGATGATTGAAGATTTCGTGCCAATTGTGAAGAATCGAATGGGGAAAATTCGATTAGTTCCTGTACATCGTTTCCTCAAGAGGATACAATTGTATCTACGGGATTTAGCACTCCCAGGGGAGAATGTAAGGTCCTGAAGTGAAGGTTAGGTATACGGCTTTCCTTTTGTTTTAAAAGAGTAGGTTTTGTTACGGACCATTTTTTTCGGTTCACTGCTGTCCTGTATTTCAGCACCTACTACTACATTTTTTTCAACGTTTACCTTGTTTCTCAACCTTTATTCTCAATTTACGGTTTCCATGCACAGGGCGTCTTGTGTGGGAATAAACCTTGTGCGCGTTCTATAAATTTCACACTTGATGGTCCCTTCCTCTCTTTGGAACACCGTTGTTGCGGTTAGGGAGGCTTAACTGACTTAGCTATGCAAACCTAATTCCAGATATCACTCATTTCTCATGAGACGGAGACGACTATGATTTAGATTAGTAGAAAAGTTATTTGGTGGTAATTTTTCTGTTAATTCAGGGAATAAAGAAGTTCATTTAAAAGTTATTATTTCAGACACGACAGAAAACGGATGTGTAATCTTCAGTGTATTCAGCACTAGCGTGTGCCATTAGGTTCGATAACTTAAACTAAGGAGACGTTGTACTTGCTTTTCGTTGCAATTTTGGCATGGTCCTCATTTCATCATTGAAGCGTAGGAATGACGCTGAGCAAGACTTCTTTTCATAGTTCTTATTTTATTTATGAAAAGGAAAATCTGATCAAGAGGAATTGATCCCTTTGGACTCATGTGTTTTTTCACTACATTGATTCAAATTTAATTATTCCTAAAGATGAATATTAGTTGATCCTTGTATATTTCACAAGTGCGCCATGTTTTCATAATCACTTGACAGTTGTTGGCATATTTTACATACCCCATTTACCATCCTCTTATATTTTTCCAAGCCGAGGATTCTTGCATATTGAATTGTTCAGCTGTTCTCATTCATCTCTAAGGCCGCACGCCAACTGATGCGAATCGATGCGATTCGCCTCAATCGGCAGTGAGTTACGTAACACAATGCTATTCCTACGGTGATACAAATGAACCGTGCGATTAACCCGAGTCAAATTTCCACCACTTCTTTAACATTCGCGACGCCAAGAAAAACCTCAGTTGTCCGCCATTTGAAAAACGGAATAATTTTAGGTTAACATCTTTTCTAGGGCAATCACATTTTAAGAAATCGAAAACAGAATTTAGCAATGACGTTGGTAGCCTTAAATAAGTGCAATTTACATAAACTATTTTCCAACGATTCTATTCATTGCGCGGTAAAGGGTGTTCGGAGGCAAACCAGGCAGGTAATGAGTGCTAACCAGGCAGGTAATGAGTGCTAACCAGGGCAGGTAATGAGTGCTTGAGCTATTCTCTGGCATTTCACTGCGCTACACATTACGTATTTGGGCATAACTCTAGTGCGTCGATATCAAACATATCTCATCAACATAGAGGAAAAATTTCTGAAAAGTGACAAAATGGTTGCCATAGGTATCAAGGTGTGACCAGACGACTGACTGTGTTGTGCTTATACGCTTATACATACATGCTTTCAAATACCTGTATCATAATCCCCTCAGGGGGATACAACTATTGTATCTATTTGAATTAGCGCTCCAAGGGCATTATGTGAAGTCCCGAGCAAAAGGTTAGGTAGGCCTTCTTTTTTGCTGAAATAGAGTAGTTTTTGTTATGGACCATCTTTATTCGGTTCACTGCTGACTTGTTTTCAGCTCCTACTACTTTCTTTTTCAACTTTTATCTTTTTTCATGACCTTCTTTCCTACCTTATACTGTTTGCATGCACCTTGTGCGTAGATTCCGCGTTCCCACGACTTCATGGATATACCTACAGTAGTTGAATACGCTAAAAAGGAACATCTTGATATTACGGTGCGTTAATCAATACTAATTTATGGGTGAGATGCACCATTTTGTGGGAATTTAATCCTGTCTTGTTAAAACACAACTGATATCCAGACGTAATTGCCAATGACATAGCATTGAAAGAATACATTGAGAACATGAATTACATCCAGGAACTCCTAAGGTAGAATGTAGATACAGTTACATACAATGTTGTTCTAATACGATTAAGTGAATCATCTATTCGTTTGCTTCTGCACAATGTGTGTATGGATTTCCGTGCACCATGCCAACTCGACGTACGAGGGAGGGCTCGCAGCTCAGGTTCTTGGGCCCCCGTGAGTGTCATGTTCCTGCTCTACTTAGTTCTTTTGATAGCAAACTTAGTCTTCTAATGGGAATATGTGAGGTCCCGGCCTAAAGGTTAGGTAGATTCTCTTTTTGTTAAAAAAGCATAGGTTTTTCATTTTTAGGGAATCTCACGCGCAAGATAACAGGAGAACCAACACAAAAAAATTTACCGTTTAGAAAAACGTTTTTAATTTAAAAAATTTAAATTTTTTATTTTGTTACGAATCATCTTTTTTTCGGTTCACTGCTGTCCTGTTTTTCAGTACCTACTACTTCTTTAACTATTATCTTGTCTCTTAAGGCCCCTTCACACGCGCAAATATATCTCCAGACAAATCTGAACTGGTGCTGAATTCGTGCGTTTGTACGCTGATTTCAGGTTGGTACAGACCAAGGAAGTTGGATACATGGAACCGGCATCGCTATCTTTTGCCAGTCAAGCGAGTGAAGCCACTTCTGCCGTCCCAAGCCCCGCCCACCCGGCATTAGGTCCCTGTGTGGAGGTGGTGTTGCAGTGGAGGGGTAGCACCACCTCCATCATCAGCGCCTGAAGACCGCGCTGTTAAATGGCAGACTTGCGCTACTCTGTGCCATACGTTTTTTTCTTAGGCATACATTTCAATTGCATCCTCGCTGAATGATAAAGAAACTCATATTGAGGAAACTCGTCCTTGACCGCAGCGTGGATAGCGGCGCCCTGTCACGCTGAGTGTCTGACACGCACTGAGCCCCATCTCCGTGTGTGTGCCCGTATACCCTACAGCTACCGAAAATTGGCTTCACTTTAGAGCGCTGATGTCGCCTCCATTCTTAAACCTCCTTGGTACAGACTGTATGAGGCAGATCAGCTATGCTTGATAATTTTGGAGCGACCGGCTGCAATCCTTGACATGACGTCAGACGGTCAGTGTCACGCCAGCCTTCGTGGGTGGTGCACGACTGTACTCTGCCTCTCTCCCTCCTTATTCACTTCAATTAGCAATTTCGCATTTGTATATTCACTACTTTTTAGGAACCATTCTTTAGCCCATTTTGAGCGAGCTTTTAACATCTCTTTTATTTCTTATTCATTGCAACTATAGCAAATCCCATCAACTGTACGAACTCGCCGTCTGGAGTCGCTATTCTTGAACGTACTCCCCACCTAGCTGCTACTGGCAAACTGAAGCGTGCGCCAGTCTTTGTCAAGTTTGCAGTGCGTGGTTTGCATCGTGTGAGGGGTCTTGAGACCGACAAACCAAATTCAGTTCAGATTGTCTGCAGACATATTTGTACGTGTGAGGGGGCCTTTAAACTTCTTTGAAAACCAACGATTTCTATGCAGCGTGTGCATGCGTAGATTCCGCGTTCTCTTAACTTCATACTAAATGCTGCCTTCCTTCTTCCTCTTTTTGGAACGCCTTTGTTACGGTTAAGGAGGCTTGAAGAAACATCTAATGTAATGTATACTTAGTTTTGAGTTTTGCATGGATGCCGTACTTGTTTGATCACTTTCTTCCTAGTCTTGTTCATATGTTCTTCAGTCCTTCATCGTGGTAGCATATCATACGATAATATTGTTACATGCTTATCTTTATTAACTACAAGCATTCAGCCAATTTAATCTCGGAGCATTTTAACCAATGTAAATTATTATTTGAATCATCATTTCATCCACCATGGATTAAAGGATGGAAGCATTCATTCTTTAGACAAAATAATTTTTTAGTTGTAATCATTACCAAAATCAAGTAATTTATTTATGTTATTGTATTGGGCGTTACAAATTGTTTCTACTCTGAAGTTCATGCATAGCTTTACACGGAAACAAATTGTTCTTTCGAATAGATTGAATGCACACTTCTGTATGAATTAAAAACTATTGATGCAAGAGAAAATTAAATATTGATAGAAAATTAAATAAATTTAATTAAATTAAATTGAATCGAGTGGACCTAGTTTCAATACTCTACTCAGCTTTAAGTACCAGAGTTTAAAGAAAAAAGTTTACGCTAATATTTGAAACAAGTAACAAAAAGAAATCTTCTATACTGCGAATTTATTTTTCTGAATTGTTGTAAACCCCATTTTTTACCCGTGTGTTTTACGGCACGATCTATTGTGAAAACCAGCATTAAAATTATGTTAATTTATGATTCTATTGGCGAAATAACTCGTCAAATGAGTTACGGAAGCAATCTTCGTCGTCAAGTATTGCAGCTCAGCTCCTCTAGATCTCAGTAGTGTCGCAGCTCCTTGAAACTGTAGCCTGGCTTAGCTGCACGAGACTTAGATCGCTTCTTAAAGCCCAACAAGTCTGAGTGGTTTTGTCATGGTTAGAGTTTCTTGACACCCAGAGAACTCGTTCAAAATGCACGAAAGGCATGACGAGTTTAAATTTCTTATATATGAGTAAGTAAGTAGTTTGCTTGAATTGCCACCTCATCAAAAACGTAGCAAATTCCTTAAAAATTAATCTAGTTCAACCTGTGAACGTTTCGGAGTTTAACTCCATCATCAGTTAAAGTAAAAAATCGTTATCTCTAAAGTGACACATCTCTGACTTGACGTCATAAAATTTTTCCGTCGGACTAGCAAAGAATCGGGGGTACAAGCTTCCGCACTGGAATTCAACTAGCCCACCCATCGAATTGTGCAGTGCGCAATCATGCTGAAAACAACCATATTTCCATATCTGTTACCGATTTCGAAATTTTAAATGAAAACTTCAACTCAGAATGGCCTCAAGATTTAAAGTAATTAAATATCTTTAAATGAAAATCTAAGTTCAACCGAATCGATAGAAGATAGCCCTTGCAATGAGTCAACACAACAGTCGACCAGTTCAATACTAGCTCAATTTTAAAGTCATGACACATTGGTTGTTTTTTGTTTTTCTTGTTATTTAGTTTTTAATGTCTCTCATGTACTACATTTCTTATGTCAGATTAACGAGAGTGCTTGAATTTTCGACAGTCCTAAGCATCCTCAGCCTAAATTTGTAAAATCTAAGCCTCCCCAACCCAACATGGCGAAACCTAAGCCTTCCCCACCTAACGTAGCCGGACCTAAGCGTCCCCAACCTAACCTAGTGGAACCTAACATCCATAGCCTGACCTAGCGGAACGTGACGGAACATGCCTTATTGTTTTAATTATTATTATGACTCTTTCTAAAATAGTTAGCGGCATGTGAAGATAAAATCACAGGACTTAAATACGTGGCATGATCGTTAACATGATATTTTCACATCATTTGCTCAGTATAGGGGAGTTATACCTTCCGAAATTTTAAATTTTTAAGCAAAATAAGTGAAAAATAACCCTAATTTACAATATTTTGACCATTTTTCTGCCGCTGGCGGCTAATGAAGATGTTATCGGATCGACCTGAAATATGAAACCTAATAAAGTGGCATATTTTAACACACTTTTATCGCTATAGCTGAAGAAATTGTAATAATATAAACGCCCCACTCATAGTCAGACTATACCAGTTAACTTGAGCCGCTTCGCCGATACGTATGATTGCTTAAAAAACTGATGCGGCGGATGAGAGACGGAAAGTTTTCCCGTTAGATGAGCTCGTTATGAATGTTGAAGGTAACTGTTGAATTGTCGCATTGAAGTATTTTTTGTTATACGATAATGATATTTTTTTGAAGTGAATCTTTCAACTTTTGTGAGTGCCAGGTTATTATTCTGGTACTGGAGTTTCTTTCACTTCTCCTGAATACGATGAATTGTTCGTGTCTTACTGATCAACGTAAAAGCGACGAGCGAACTATAGTGCATCGGCAGAGCTGATCTGGAGTAGCATTCTGTGTAAATCAGTAGTGTTTTGCTAGGCAAAATAACTATTGTGATTCTTTTGTTGCCGTAAATCGTTGTTTTCTCTTTTGATGTTCATGAATTAAGTTGGCATTGTGTAGTCCGTGTAAGAATGCAAATTGTGCAAGAACCTTGTTCGCTGTATTGCATGCGCTGTCGAATTGATGAGCCTTTTTTCACTCTGTTGTGTCTCTTTGGTTGAGCAGGTAAGGATCTGGTTTTTAGTTACCTATAATTTTACAACGAATCATACATTGCTATGACGTCCATCATGGGGATGTTTCCGATGATTGCTTTGTATTTCAATTATGCGGAAGGCATGACTGAACCCGCTCGTAAATGTAGCTATAATTGCTGAAAGTTATGAAATAAGTAGATGTTCAGTGTTTCTGTCTCTAATTTTCTTAATCTTTATTTGCGACTGCTGAATTACTGATTATTATTATTATCATCTGACTCAAAGGAACTATGTATTTTGTGAGGACTCTAATGTCCCGCATGCAGAGAAGTAGCGCTGAAGGGCATCTTTCAGCATCTTGCAGATCTTTATTGATGCTATCGATGATACAGATGGATGCAATATCCGATATATGGTCGAAAGTTAATCTACCATAGTTATAGGAAAGTAAGGTAATCGTGAATTAAAGATACTGAGTATTTTTGTACGCTGAAACAACAAAAAACAAACAACGGTATCTACGGATGCTTTATGTCCAATTTCAAGCCTGATACATATCACCTTGTACATTGGATTTTCAAATGCCTTATAACTAACGCCAGGACTCCATGACGCTTTCCCCCGGTCAAGACCGGTACCCATTTCAGACACCTGGGTAGAGTGGGGTATTGTGCTTTGAATTTTTCCCCTATACCCAACAGAGAAAATCGCCATCCAGCGCCGGGACTCGAACCCGCGTTTCCC
Organism: Morinoia aosen; assembly: GCA_030386875.1. Classification (NCBI taxonomy): domain Eukaryota; kingdom Metazoa; phylum Arthropoda; class Malacostraca; order Amphipoda; family Talitridae; genus Morinoia; species Morinoia aosen. The sequence goes on along the minus strand of CM059556.1, from coordinate 2,620,749 downwards.
GCACGGCAGGCAGGGCTTATAGACACACGGCTATGGCGAGAAAATGAATTCTTTGTTACGGTGCACAAATAGTAAAACATTATCATGATTAAGGCAAGAGTATTGAATGAACGTTTCAAAAAGTATCCACTACATCTATCGCGAGCAGTCGGTATTTAGTGATATGACTTTTCATCGCTTGTACAGTTTCTAACCGTTTAGAATACTTGTTAACAAAGTTCTTGTTGAAAGTATCTGTTGGTATCTTTGCCCATTCTGCTTGGCATATTCTTCTTAACTCAGTTAGATTTCGTGGATCCATTTTCTGAATCGGTTTCAGTTCTCGCAACAGGTTTGCGACAGGGTTTACGCGACTGACTTTGCCATCCCATAACCTTGATTTTCTTCCGATGAAACCACGCTGTAGTGGCCTAGGCCATATTTTTTGGATTGTTCTTTTGCTGTTGTGTCCAACCTCTGGGCAGTTTTAGTCGTCTGTAGACTGTGCTCTATTTTCGCTCATAATTCCTGGAATACATCTGAGCGCTCATTTTCCGTAAAATGGAGTTTACCAGGACCTGCTGAGGAGAAGCATTCGCTTACCGGTATGTTGCCCCCACCAATCTTCACAAAGAAGATTGTATCATAAGGGTCGTGCGCTGAGTCTTCCTGTCGCCAAATGGCACGATCACAATCCCACCTAAACAAGTCAATCTTCGTCTCGTCAGACCAAGGAACTTGCGTCAGACCATCGACCAGCGTTATAAAATCTTACAGGCTTCTCTATATGTTCTTTGGTAAAATTTAAAACACGTTTCACAAAAATTTATTTCAACAGAGGTGCCTTTTTTGGTGTGCGAGAATGGAATCCTATGTTCCAAAGAGCTGTTCTAATTGTTTTTTCACGAGAATGTTCCGGTCGCTTCCAAATCATTTTGGAGTTGAGATCGATTAAAAATTTTTGAATGACTTCCTGAACGTGGCAGACTTCTAGTCAATTGCTATAAAGTGAACCGGTGAATCACGTCACCTAATGTTGAGATTGGTGTTTCGCATATATGTTTTTTCCATGGTCCAAACCTCTTTTATGAAACTGAATTATTAATTTTATGGTTTTGTCTGAGAATTCTTCAATCTCCGCCACTTAGAATTGGCGTTGACAGATGATCTCTGTCTCATGCAACTGTGAGACAAACTGAGGTCCGCTGCTTTACGTAGACTCACTAGATATCGAAATGTTACGCCGTGACCAGCCGAGATATCGAAATTTCGCTCCCGCGTGGTGTCTCTCGAACCTAAACTTACTGAATTTCGCTGTTATGACTGCCATAAATGGATGTAACTTAAGTCAAGCATTTAAAAATCAAATAATCCAACAAATAAATAAAAAGATAAATGAATAAACCAAAAATTTCAAGGGTCTGCTCGTTAATCAAGCGTCAAGATCAGGTGGTCGTTGTTTTTAAATTGTTCTCTATTAGGCTCATAACATAACTTTTTGTGAAGCAGTTTGTTCTTTTACAATTAGGAAGTTGCATTGAACGCCAAGCAACATTAACATTACCCTGTGAATCAACGTTTCTTGATTTAGATGCGCATTGATTTGTACTTTGCAATGTGTATTTCATGTTTGTTATTTCTACGCAACAGCGTCCATTTGAGCTTGAGTCCAGTGGTCCTAACGGTGCTCCTGGCTGGCAATGACATGCTGAGTTGGGTGCATAACTCGAGTGACTGACAGTGTCGTCCTGTGGTGTGTGCAGAGTAGAGCAGCGGTGCAGCCACCATGTGTCCGCTGTACCCCGTCCACTTGCTGCTCATGTACGCAGCCGTGCTCGCGCTGCTCTGGAGTGTCACAGGTGAGGCTACTTCTTTTGTCACGTTCTTCAGTTCTCTGAAAGATACCCTTTTAAGCTTTTAGAGAGGATGAAAAACAGGTAACAAAATTAGTTTCAGATGAGTTTTGCTATATTCTTGATAGCTCTGGAACTGTCGTACTAGTTATCACTTGAGAAGAACGTGTAATGAGCTAACGAAACTGTAATTCATAAAGTGAAATCTGGGCTACTAATTGATCCATAAAATAACAATCATAACGGTTTTCTTTGTAAAGTAGCCTTAATGTATTACATTCTCTGTTAAATTTGTTCCCAATGTGTATTTTGAAGTTCACTGCTGGGTGGCAGTTCCTTTCTCATTCTGATTTCGGTGTCAACCTGGCAGTCTAAGTATGATGGTTGTGATAACGGTAATTTGAGTTCAAAAATGCTGATGTCAATGTGTTAAAGTGCAAAACTCGATTCTAATCTAAATAGTTGGATGGGATGGGCTTGAAATGAGTTATTTGTTTTAGTCAAATTTATATTAAAAGCTGCATTAGTCTAGAACTGTATGAATGAGTGCTTTAGCGTGGAAGAATGCATAGATGTTGACTAAGAAGTTACTGAGGGGGATGTGTTAGCTATTCCGATTTGTAAATTTTTTCCTTTAATTTAATTTCTCGTGTTTTAATTTTGACTTTTTGTCAAATTTTATTCTGCCATCAGGTTACCTCAGCAACAGATAGTCTCTCTTTCGTACCCATTTTGCTTCTTCCAGTTTTAAGGCATTCTTCGTTGTATCTTCTTTGTCTTTTCCTGCGCTATGTATCCTACATGGGAACACACCTTGCGCATAGATCTTTCCGACAGTTCGAACTAAAAGTCTCCTCCTCATCACTCTCTTGCAATCATGAGATCGCTTTTGTAGTGGCTAGGGCCTAGGGGGGTCTTGAACTAACATAATATAATTTTTTGAGCTACACATTGAATATGGAATGAGAACATATTTCGAAATGTTTGCCAGTAAAAATGTTCATTTGGTTCTCGTTTTCATACTCCATGTGAGATTGCTAACAAATCGTTCAATTATTACAAATATAACTCGATCACTAGAACTCGCATACCCTGAAGCGAATTATGCCTGGTAACCTTAAGCATTTGGCAAATGTATGGGTCAAGAAAATTTTTTGTTCATAAATTCCGTGGATACTTCAATGATTCTAACCAGTGAGTGGGAAGGGCTATGCGAGCTCGTGACACACTCCTGGGAGTGGTAACACTGAGTGATCCGGATGAAATGAAGGTTGTTCTGCAGGCGGTGCTGTGGTGAAAGCGTTGACGCTAAACGCTCGTGTGGCCGTCAACGGGTCGGCCGTGTCGGAGATCGAATTTGTTGAGGGAGAGCACCTCAATGTCTCCTTTCTCATCGGTAACATCCCTGATGACTACAGCGGCCCCATGAGAATTAAGGTAATGCATTAGTTGTCGCTTTAGCTATGGCGATCATCAACATGAGAGCAAAAGTACTATGATTCTTAAAGTGAAATGTTGGAGTTGCTATCCAATTATTTATAATAACTACAACGACTAGACATTGATCAACTGAGCGATTTTGGGGTTTTGATCTCGCCACGATAATGAATGAAGACGCGTTTTTAATGATATATGTATGTCGCAAGTAATTTCTGGGACTGACCTGTATAGCTTGCTATGTGTCCACATTCAGCTGCTTTAGTGTGGAAGGTGACGGGTCTGCTCAATTTCATATTTGTACAGAACATGTAACTGGCGAGTTCAGCTATTAATCATAAATGTATAAATTACAGGAGGTGCGCCAAAGAGCAATGAAGATAAGCGCTTGAAAGATGTCGGCGGGAAAACAGTAAAAATACAAAACGAAAATCAAATTTGAAATTTTTTTCAGATTCGTGAAATGATTTCAACATTTGAGTTTTTTCATGTATTTCATAGCAGACATGAGTAAGCGTCCAAATTAGTTTCATGAAACCGCTTTTCAACATTGGGCTGCTCAATAGTGTTGGAATGGGTGTAGAATGACGCTAATGAACTATAATTATTTTTTTTTCTTTTTTTCTGCGTTCCAAAGACGCTGATCGGTCATCATCGTTTTTCCAGGGGCACAGCTGAGGTGTAGTTGCGAGTGGAAGGTGTACTACTATCGTTACGGAGTTTTCGTTGATGAGCCACAGTCTTAAAGTATGAGCAAAGTGCTTTAAAGGTTACAATACTTACTATTGTATATTAATAACAGCTGCTAGGCTCTCCCTAGCATTGTCCCGTTATCTTCGGAATTACCTTAGTTATTTTTGAGTGAATAAACTGCACTGTAATGCTAGAAGAACTTTTGGAATAAAACTGCGTTACAATAAAATGATCCGAAATTACTAAGCTTTGATGTTTAGCCTAGTTGATTATGCAGTTAAACTACGGAAAACAAATGCAATCATTTAAAAAATTGGTGTAATAGACCTCGTAACGAATCTGTACGTATGGTATATTTTAAGTAGCAGTAATATGGCACAGGTACTGACTCCTGACGGAATCGAACACATGTCAGTGGAGCCGGACGTGTACGAAGTGAGTCAGACCTCCATTTCAGCGGAAGCGCCTTCTGACTTTCCCCTGCAGCCAACGTCAAATACTACAGAGGAAGTCTACGATGGCCGCTTCTTCAACGGCGACTTCGAAGCGTCGGGCGAATTTCTAGGCTTCTCCAATCTCAAATTTGTGTTGAGCAACGGCAGCAATGACCAAGAGCTCATGCAAAGTGAGGAGATCCCTGTCAAGGTAAATGGATTTTGTGTTTGTACTCTAATCAACTTATGAAGAGAGAGAACAATGTGAGCTAAATGCGTGAAAAACATAAGCAGGTTTTCATGGCTTGGAGTGTAGCGATAGAAAGAACTTGCTTGAAGTTCTATAACAGATCTCGAGGACTTCTGTAAAGAATACAGTTCATAGTGTCTTTATTTGAAAGTTTCGTGCTGAAGCTATCATATCGGCGAATGTTTTTGGATCGTTAATAGCGACAGTTTATGAAAGAGTGAAAAAATTTTGCTATTCTAATCTAAGTTATCATTTTCTACTTTCCACATTAACTTATTTTTTAATGAAAGAAACACAGCTATAGTAAAAATTTTATTTTCGTCATGAAATGGAAATAATTCGAGTGCTTGAAAAGAAGCTGAACACGAGTACAAAACTAGGGCGCTGTTGTGGTAAAACTTGCGAGCCTGACTTTAGGAGAAGCCCTGCACTCCAAACTCTGTTCCCACGTCAGGGAGTGATACTTTCACTTTAGTGTACTTGCGTGCCAAACTTATAATAAGTGGTGGGCTATTTAATATCATTGTTGGTGTTTCAACTAGTGACGCATCTATCGGGCGCACTTCCCTAGCTGCGATGTTGTGATAGGATCTGTTTTTTCACAACCCGATGATTATTACTCCCTCCGGTCGGAAATAGTGAGTCCATATCTATATTGAAGTTGGTTGGAAATATTTTATCGAAACAATTGTAAACCTTAAAGAAAAGATACTTGCAAAACTATTGGTTGTAACAAAACTATAAACTTTATTCTAGAATTCAGTACATGAACTTGATAATGTATAAACATCAATGAGCAATATTTTTAATACATAGGTGCGGTATTGCGGTATTGCATGATGCAATTTATGATAAATAATAGAAGACAAACTCTACATTGTAATTAAATAGATGAAATTGATAATGTATCAACTGAAGAAACATATTTGCTGTTATATTTACTCAATACTTGTTAATTTATTCTTCAATTTTTCTGAGATCTTAATTGAATTTGGATGAATTCCTTTTCTTTCTAGTTGTACTTCCAACACATGTTGACGCCCGTAATTGTTGCTGTCAACTAAAACAATCTGTTCCATTGACTGCAGCAAAGTAAGGAAAATGTTCAATGCTGATCTCTTTAATTCCTCAAAGCTCTCACTGCTTCAATAATTCATCACCGTTACGGGGTGCTTTTTGATGTTCGAGGGATTTGATTGACTTGAAATAGCTGAGGTGCTGCAGAGCTTCCAAGAAATGCCAGCAATGCTGGTTTTCTCTCAGAATCTGTCAAATCGTCTGTCTGTCGGTTACATGTGCGCTTTCTATTAGTATAATCTTTATTTGTCATCTCTTACGGTAATTTATGAACTTTTGAATATTATTTAAATGGTAAAAGAAAAATTATATTCATTTTTACCCTATTATTTATTAAAAGTTGAAATTTGGGTTCAACATACAGGTGCACAATCGTCTACTGTACTCAAAACATAAGTTTGTTAAAAACTAAAACGCGGAGAGTTTTGTTCTTGTGTGGCAAATATTACCGACCGGGGGAGTAATTTTGATTTAGGAAACGATTGGTCAATCCTTTCACATGCTTGATGTGAAGTTATTACATGTTTTTTTTAAATGAGGATTATTTGTTAGTCGTGATGAAGATGAACATGATCAAGTATTTCCCGTAAGAGTTATTTCTGCATTTCTTATAATAACAGTGTTGGCAGAATTGATATAGATTTTTATGTGCTGGCTAAATTCTTTCAATCATGTTTGTAGATTAAACGTGGCTATCACATCCTCGACAAAATTTTCGTGCACATGGTGGTGCTACTCGTCATCGTGGTGTACATCAACATGGGGTGCGCCATCGAGCTGGACGTTATCAAAAGCACGCTCAGGAGGCCCGTGGCTCCTCTCATAGGGCTCCTGTCGCAGTACATCTTCATGCCGCTGGTGAGCTACTTCGCAACCAGAGAGAATGACTGGTCACTGATGAGATATATCGTACCTCTTAGATGCCTTTTCTTGTAATAATAAAAGTTATAAATTTGGCTCTAATATGCGTTGCGTTAAAAATTTACAGATTTCTTACCCATAAAACTTCATGCCTTTCGTAAGGGCATCTTTTTCAAGTTGCTTTTGTTTGATCATAAACTCCTGTAAACTCAAAGTCGGTGCACTAAGAACTTCATATCTTTTAATAACTACGACTTAATCGGTGTATAAAAAATATAGCTCTGCGTGCTCTCAACGTCGCTCAGTGTCTACACTAACCTCGTCTTGCGGGTGTGAATAGGGTTGTTTAGCAACTCTTCTAAGTTATGTTGTGTTGCGAATGTTGTGAATTCAATTTTGCAGCCACTGTTAGGAATTAGAATGTACTGCCACTTTTGTCAATTAGGTTTTGTAGTCTTTGCTCTTAGAAATATAACAGTCCGTCTCACAACTCAAGTAAGTTCTGTGAATTTTCATAGTTCCTTCATAGAGTTTCTCAACTGTTTCCTGTTGATGTACAATTTACTCATCCCTGCAGATGATTTTCTCGATGATTTCGGCGGCCATTTCATGCCGAATATAACGCACCCTGTATTGTTGAGGCGTCTCACTCACATTTGCCCTGCAGTGTGCGTACGGGCTCGGCTACGCGTTCTTATCGACCACACCGGCGCTTTGGCTGGGTCTGTTCGTGACAGGATGTTCCCCCGGCGGAGGCGGCAGCAACATGTGGACGTACCTGCTGGGAGGCTCATTAGACCTGTCAGTGACGATGACACTCATCAGCACTTTGGCTGCCTTCGTCGCAATGCCGTGCTGGTTATGGGCCCTCGCTCCTACCATCTTCCAAGGTTGGGAACTAATAGCGCTATTTTTCTATTGATTGGTATGCCTTTTTTATGGTTGAACGAAGATGCGTCTCGAATCGCATTACGAATGGTATGAGATATTCGAGACTTTCGCAGTATAGTAAAAATTAGCGAATCATATCGGAATTTTTAGGGAGTAAAATTCTATTTGGATTCAATTAATATTTATTCTAGTTAAAGTAAAGCTTGTTGTTTTGGCAGCTCAGTTATTGATATAGTATTAACATTTGAAAATTACGTAGAAGAATTTTGCTATTTTTCTTTGTTAAAATACCAAGACACCCACGATCTGCATGAAGGGAAGCAATTATACCTGATCAGACCTGAAACCTCGCTGGGTAATATTTTGGTAGTGTTCGTCCTTTTTGTGTATCTATTTTGGGAGATACTTTGTTGCGAGACGAGGACTGCCATCCAGACCAAAAACTAAGAACGGTTCTTGTTAACGAAAGGTAGAGAGGGAGAAAAGAAAGCGTTTTAATTTTAAAATCTAAAAGTTTCTTCTTCCATTTTAATATGAGGGGGAAAATAGGATCGCAGTTTAAAAAGCTAGGAAGTGCTCAGTGCTGCCCTCTGCCTAAAATTAGGTAGCGGCTCTTTACTCTAGTGCAGGTGACTTGAGGGAGGCGGCACGGGACATGTGCCGCCAAGAACAAGGGTGAGGTGTGGGATGCTCTCGATATAATATCACAGAAAATGACCGCTGATGAAATCACATCTTGAACGAATTCTATGGATCAGCGACTTTTCAGGTCATTTCTAAGAAAGGAATGCATTCCTCATACTAATAATATAAAGGAAAAAATTTAAAATGTAGTTATTGTGTTTTCTGTATTTATCCTAGTTCATTTCATGGTTGTGAGTTATTTATATCCAGGAAAATCTAATACTATAAAATTATTGGTTTAATGTGTTTTTTACTGACCACGTTAATAGTTTGGCACACTTAGATAATCAGATATTCGTAATTAAAGCCATATTTTACACTGATACTGGTTTTGAATTCTTTTATTTGTTGACCGTAATAGCGGAACAGTATTGTCAGCATTCTCTGAAATTTCCATTCAATTTTATCATACGATTTCTGAAATAAATGAAAAATTTTTTATCTCGTCAATAATTTGACATGGTGTATTTTGGTGAGTAATAATTCAGGAGTTGAGTTGAACATTTTTTGCTTTAGGTGAGCGAATTCATTTCTTCAGAGCAAAATGATCAGCGTTGAAGCTAATTAGGTGTATGGTGCTGGTAAATGTCAGTATAATAAATTTATTATACGTCTGACATGGATTAGCAATTGTGCAAGTTTTCATGAGTTGTTTGCTCGGTTCTGATCTAAGTGTATGTGGTTGTGAGCTGCTGAGCTGGAATGCAGTGCGCTGGCCTGTATGGAGTTGATATTTTTTATTCTGAGTTGGGCTTCAGAACGCACAGCACAAAAAAAGGGACTGCCTTCTGAAAGATGTTTGAATTAAACCATTTCCTGTTTGCTTTTAGCATGAGTTCTTTTTGTCTTGTGCAGTGACAACCAAATGAAAGTTTGCATTTGATTTCGAAAGATTGCCTAATTCATTGAATTGTTGTTCAGTGTCTTGAGTAAAATATCCAAAAAGGTTCCCTGATAGTTTGCAACCCTTAATTATCGCTGGAAGTTCACTTCAATGTTGTCTTTCTATTTCTTAGTAAGTGGTAGTTTAGGTAAGAATTTATGTTTCACTCGTTAGGTCTCGTTTGAGGAGGGAAGCATTGACTATCAGTTTTTTAGAGGAAAAGGACAAATCTGCAACGACTGTTTGGAAGCTTGCCCTAATTGTGGAACCAGCTTTTCAATGAGAATTCATATAGTCTGGTAATATGGTGAAACTAAGAGTCAGTGTTATTATATACAGTATTCGTTTCAGACGGTAAAGCCTTTTGAAAACGTTTATCTTGCCTTCTTTTTTCAGTCTCGTAGCTAGGAACTGAACCTTGAATTTCATTGCAATTCCTAACCATTTCGTTTACGATTCTTTTAGCAAGTTTTCTCAATTGCGGTGGAATTATTCATAGGAAATTGTACTTCTAGACTTCACCCTCTCAGATCTCGTACCACAGCATCAATCTGAATATTTTCTTATACCTCATTTTTCGGCTACTTGATATGATGTGCTCCGTGTCCAGTAGTTTTCACCTCATTTTTTATGTTTCTAAGCTTCAGTGGTCAAATTCTCCTTATGGATTCTCCAACCAATAATTGAATTGCCATTGAGAGCTGGATACGTTTAGTGGTGTGCAGTAATAGTTGGTAGTGTATTAAATCAGAACATATTTTTATACATCTGGGTTGTCTTTTTTCTACGAGAAAACCTACATGTCTCTTTACCCTCCCGAAAATATGACGAAGTATTTGTTGAGCTTGCCATTTCTATGATGAAGGCCAAATATTGAACTTCGTATTTGAACCGCTAGATGGCAAGTTCGACTCTCCCCCGTACCGCAACATCGCCATGCTGGCGCTGGGGCTGGTGGTGCCCGTGTCCATAGGGCTGCTGATCAAAGCGAAGTGTCCAAGAGCCGCTGCAGTGCTGCGTATGCTGCTCAAGCCGCTCTCTCTCTTCTTCATCATCTTCGTCATGACTTTTGGCGTCTACGCTTATTGGTACATCTTCAAGTTCTTCTCCTGGCAGGTACTTATTACCATTTTTCCCCATGTACTAATTTCATAAAATTAAAATAAATCAACATGCTAGCAATACACTATTCTTCATGATGATATTTTTAATGCTAAAAATCTCTCAGCAACCATTGTAAACTCATAATATATTCAGAAACTTGCAATCGTGAAACTTGGTGCCGATGTCAGCATATGAAAAAAAGTTTTGCTGTGGAGTATGAAAAGCATTTGCAAATTATCGAACAATGAATTCTTTTTATTGACTTATTGTGCTTACTTTAATTTCGGCCGGCGCCGAGCGTTCGTCGTAGTTGATTTTGGGGCATAAAGCTATGAAAATTTCTACGATGAAAGAAATTAAGTTTTGTCGGATTAAACATGTACGCGTACTTTGTATTTCTTTTCTTCGTTTAGTGAGCTCATAAAATATAATGCTAGCACACTCCTTAATTGTTGATGTAAATTTCACATTTTTAGTATTCGTCTCTTAATGTTTTTTTTTCCTAATGTCACCCATCAAGCTCCAAATGGCTGAGTTCGTTGATCCCTTTATTTGATTCAGAAAAGTAAGCTTAGACGGATTTTTGCGTCGTTTCATTATGTTGGCCTTGTTTCTTCCGACGTATAACAACTGTCACCGCAAAACAAGGCCCCTCAGGAGGCATAGGATAGGCAAAATGGCTTAGGCTAGTTTCATTTATCCATGTTATGTTATGGGAACTGGCTCCTTCAAGGATATGTTATAAGGTTACCTTCGCTATAAATAGACCTTATGGACTTCTATCTTTTGTGCTCACTTAGCTTCATGTAGTTTTCATGCCTATTTTGTTATCTCTTCTTCATGAACTTGCTGTTTCTATGCGCTGGGTCTCCTGCGTGGGAACATACCTTGAGCATAGATTCTCCATTTTCTACAGTCCATCCTACATGGTCCCTTCTCTTCGCTCTCTCGAGATCGCCTTTTTGTTGCCAGGGAGCCTCAAACTAACTAGTGTAATTATAAAATAAAGCAGGACCACTTGCAGATAGCAGCAGTAACACTTGACTATTTCTAGCTTAACTTTTTCGCCACATCATCGGTTATCACGCATCTGTTTCGCCGCCTTATATGCATAATTATGTGCGACTATTGTCTACGCGGCTGCAATGCACAGTGCTTAACCCTCGCAAAAAAACACTTTTACGACGCTGACGAGGGATGAAATTACCGCTAGAGATAACTAATTATGAGCAGGTATGGTGGGTGGCTATAAAAAGGCCTGATCATGGTTCAAAAATTTATGCGAATTGTCACACTTTGGGTTCAGCGCACACTTTCATGAATATCTCAGCACATTCACACATCATACATTTGTACCCTTAAGACGGATACAACTATTTTATCGCTGTTAATTAGCATTCCCATGGGGAAAATGTGTGAGGGCACAAGCTGAGAGTTAAGTAGGCCTCCTTTTTCTTGAAATAAAATGTTTTTTTCTAATGTTGAAAACCACTTTTTTCTGTTCACTTCTGTTTTGTTTTTCAGCGCCTATTACTTTCTTATCAAATTTTATCTTGTTTCATGAACTTCTTTCTCACCTTACTGTTTCTATGCCCCTTCTGCATAGATTCCGCGTTCACTTATCTCCATACTAAATGGTGCCTTCCTCCTTCTTCTCTTCGAAAAGCTTTTTTTAGCGTTTAGGGAGGCTGAAATTAACATGAATCTAATCTTCATACACTTGTAAGCATTTCCATTGAACTTGGTTTATTTTGAGTATAATGTGTATAATGTATATGGATATGCAAATGAATACAAGTGTGTATATTCATGAGAGTGTGTACTGAACCGCGAAAATGTGGAAGTTTGTGTATATTTGTTAACTATAATTTGACATTTTTATAACCTCCAGTCATACATAATCATGCTTAGTGATTTTTTTTGAGAGGCAGCGATAATTCTATCCCTCGTCAGCGCCGCAGAGAGTGTACTTGACTTAAGTTTAAGAAATCTGTACATCGTTGCCGCGTTGAAGATAAGCACACTTAAATATACATCCGAGGCAGCAAAACGAATGCTTGTTAATCGACGATACAGTTAAAAAGTTGAACTGGGTAGTTACTAACCGGGTTGCAATGCGTTTTGTCTCTTTTGCAAGCTTCGCTGGTAATTATTATTTAGGAGAATAAGCGAGTCTACTTTTTCCTGATTTCATCAACGATTTCATTAACATTTATATTATAAAAGTATAAATGCAAAATCAATCAATCACGAAAATTGTCTGAAAAGACACTTTTTTCAAAAGGAGAACTACAATCATTTTCCCTTAAAAATGTTTAGCTTTCAGATAAATTAAACAAACTATTAAGATTATGAATGCTTTCTAGAAGCTGTTCATTAGCATATTGTCTGCCTCCCTGAGTGCGAGCTTCTTGACCTCCGAAGTGTGGTGGAGTACGGGGTTTTGCTGTACTTGTAAATTTATCTCGTTTATCGTCTCTAGGCTCCCGAGGATTGGCGGGAGGAATTGTACCGTAACGTATTTACAAGCATTCACAGCGTATCTCACCGATGCGTTATCCTCAGGTGATGCTGTGTGGGTTCTCGTTGCCCTTCCTGGGTTTCATGGCGGGAGCGGTGGCCGCGGTGGCGTCACGCCGCGACTTGTCGCAGGTGATTGCCATCAGCGTGGAGACCGGACTGCAGAACACAGGCCTCGCCATTGGCCTTCTCAAGGTGAGACGTTATTTTACTGCGGCTGCCTTACAAGTGTTCGTGTGTCATACTAGGAGTGTGGAAGAATTTAGAATACTGTGAAGAACTTTTTCCTTATAAATTGAGCTGTTTTTAGAATCAGAATATTCCATTCGTCGCCTGAGACAGGTTATACTATACGTAAATGCATGGTGTTTCAGCAAATGAGAATGCTAGAATTTTTGTGATGGTGTTAACCCTATTAGAGATGACCGGAAATGTAAACTAAGTTGATTGTTTTTTGTGTTATACACCACTACTGAAAAGAATTCTGAAGAAATTACATATTGTTGATTACATTCAAATGAGAATTTAAGACATTTTAAGTTTTCGTAAAGAATACGTATACGTGAAATTCAATTGACGGACTTACGCTGAAAGTAGCGATATCTGACTAAGGGAGTGAGATGTTTTAGACGCTATGTCCATCATACGCAAAACGATAAAAATGTACGGAGGCACACAGTACGACTATGAAACAAAGCATGGAGTGTCTGTAGATACCATTAACTATGACATTGAAAGCTCAAGAATGAGAGGCAAAAAATTAATCGGAGATTGTTGTTCCGAATATCCAAATGATTGTATTATAATGTGAGCAGATAGGGGAATTGATTGATAGAAAAAGACTAGTTGTATGAGAATTCGGTTGCTCCTGAGTGGTGTGAACATTTTGGTTTGAAAGCATGAGAAGCGAGAAAATATGGGGATCATGTAACTCTGAAGAGGGGAAAGCTATTGTACCTATGGGAATTTGAGTTCCTTGGGGAAAATGCAAGGACTATAGAATTGAGCTAATTAGGCATTCTCTTTTGTTATAGTATAAGAAATTGCTTATTATGTTGAGGATGGTCTTTTTCTATTTACCGCTGTTCTGTTTTTCAACGCTCATTACTATCTTCTTCCGCTTTTTTCTTGGTTCATAAACTTTCTTCTAGTTTACTGTTACTACGAGCAGAAAAACTCGAGTAAGAATTCACCTTGTGCTTAGATTCCGCGTTCCCTTAACTTCATACTAAATGGCACCTTCATCCTTTCTTCTTTGACACACCTTTATTGTGGCTAGGGAGGCTCCACTAACTATCGAACTATCAAACTAGCCAACGATTAAATTTCGTGTTTTCTTGCACTGAACTCGCTATAATGAACTTGGGTGAAATAGTGATGAAGTCCATTTGGTTTAAGCCCATTTTACCATAGTTCCTGGATGGGTTTGGGTTTTTGTAAAAAATCACCTATCAAGGGGATACAACTTTAGTAAGTACAGGGAGTTCCAGTTTACGGCATTTCGACTTACTGCAACTCGCCGTAACGAACGAGCGACCGTAAATCCTTTTAATTCGTCTACTGCTTTCCGGCGATCCGTTCGCAGCTATGAACCGAGTGGAGTACTAGTTTTTTTTCTCGCGCGGTTGAATACGTGGTAATGCAGTGCAAAGACGAGGAAGATGCTGAAAAGATGCGAATACCCTATTGGATTTTAGCTTTCGTTATTTTCTCAGCGGTCTGTAGTAATTGCCCGTTTTTGCCCCTGTATAATTTACGTATGTAAGGGCATATTTCTGTGATGTATAGGCCTAAGTTCCAATTTACGTATCAAATCGGTTTAAGAACGTCCGTAAGAACGGAACTCGTTCGTAACCTGATGAACTCCTGTATGTAGAATTACTGGTCCTAAAGAGAAAATGTGAGTTCCCGAACTGTAAGGGTGCCTGCACACCTAAAGACTGACAGCGAGAAAGCGAGCGAGCTTGAATTGATTATCATGGTTTCCTATGGGGTACACACACCGCAAGCAAGCAAGTAAAGGGTCGTTTACACTGGTCTACATTTTGCTGCAGGCTCACATGTAGACGCCTCGTGTGGAGCTTCACATGAGCCATGTGCGTTTAGACTAGACATGGAGTGTGCCGCGGAACGCGCGCAGACGCGCTGCTCAAAATCAGTCAGTGTGTGGCCAGCTACTATGAAAGATGGGTTGCAGTCGACGAGGTTGTCTGAATATTGCTGCTGCATCATAAACAACGTAATCTCTTTGTTATTTGCATGAGTGAAATGATACTATATTCGTTTATTTTCATTCAAATATAATGGAAAGCAGCCTCCTTATATTCGCAGCCTTTGGTCTGCCAAATGCATTGATGGGCTTATAAATTTCAATTAAAAGCAATGTAGTTTCTCGTGGCAACGTTATGTCAGCCGTCATCGATGAGCAAAGGGCTACACCTCATCTGATGACTGCTAACTACACACTGAGCTGAGAGGCTCACGTGCGTCGCGCCTCACGAATTCGATCAGAGCGAATATGGAACTTCGGGCTCACACACACAAATATGAGCCTCATTGGTGAGCCTCGTCTACACGAGTCGCGCCTCACGGCCGAAATGTCCCCTAGTGTAAACACCCCTTAAGCCAGCGAGAAAGACTGAAGATTGGCTGAAGCGAGAAAGCGACTCGAAGATGGTTTCACGCTTGAAACCTGGAATGAGAAGCCTCTGGCTGCAGTGGCAGCGCTGCGTCTGGCAGTACGCGGCGAGATGTCGACGGGAGAGGTGTGCTGCACAATTTCTCCAGCATAGACTGAACTCCCAATATCGGAAGTTTATGCTGTACTGTGCCTTTGGAGCTCAAAAAATCGAAAGCAAAATGACAGATTACATGTTTCAAAGCAATGGGACGAAGTAGGAATAAAACTCAACGTTACAAACACATGCTTGTACCACTTGTTTTTGTTATAGATCTCTCTCCGTGTCATTCAGGAGCTAACTGATAGTCTTATGGTGTGTGATAGATCTCGCCTGACATCTTTCTCTCTCGTTTGCTTCCTCGCTGTCAGTCTTTTGGTGTGCAGGCACCCTAAGTTAGGGTGCTTACACACCAAAAGACTGAGAGCGAAAAAGCAAGCGAGAGAGAAAGATGTCATGCGAGATCTATTACACACCAAAAGACGGCTAATTTGTTCCAAAATGGCATGGAGAGAGGTTTATAACAATAACAAGCGGTACAAGCATGTGTTTGTAACGTTGAATTTCATTCTTGCTTTGTCCCATTGCTTTGAAACATGACATCTACCACTTTGCTTTGGATCTTTTGAGTTCCAAAGGCACAGTACAGGATAAGCTTCGGATATATGGAGTTCAGTCTACGCAGAAGGAATTGAGCAGCACACCTCCCTAGTCGACATCACACTGCCGGAGGCTTCCCGCTGCAGCTCTCAAGCGTGAAACCATCTACGAGTCGCTTTCTCGCTTCAGCCAATCTTCAGTCTTTCTCGCTCGCTTGCTCGCTTTCAGTGTGTGGACTCCCATAGGAATACATGTTAATCGATTCAAGCTCGCTTGCTTTCCCGCTTCAAATCTTTTGGTGTGCAGGCACCCTTAGGTTGCCTTCACTTTCGTCGAACTTGAGTAAGTTTTTTAGTGAGTTGCGCACCATTTTTTTATTCGGTCCACTACTGTGCTCTTTCAAAGCTCAATACTTTCACCTTCAATTTCTATTTTGTTTCGTGAACTTTTTTCATTCCTACTGTTTATATTGAGACACACCTCGATGAACAAATCCCCCGTTCTCTTAATTTATTCCTGAAAAATGCTTTCATTCTTCTTCTCTTGGGAACACCTTTGTTGTGATTGAAGATGCTTAAACTACCTGATAATTTATTGTAATGGTTTAACTAAAGATTTAAGGTGAAACACTAGATTTTTCATTGATGTTGGCTTTCTAATAGTATTATAAACGTTAAATTTCATGTGCGAACAGTTTCATCTCCCTACTGTACGTATGTTAATTAAACTACTGTAAAACTATTATTTTTCGGCTCCGTATTTAGGTACTAAAACATTCGTCCTATTCGTGTTTTAAATGAGATATTGATTGTAGCATTTTTTACCTTCTTTTTGAAAGAAAGAGCCACTTTTTACCAACAATATCATTATTTAACGCTCTAGTTCACGAGAATACTTGTATATTGGTCCAAATGTCGCTCCCGCTCTTGGAGCCACGAGGTAGTCTGCTTGGAGGAAAAAGGAAACTCTTCTCGTTTTACGTTTACGAGTACAAGCGGTGGCGAACAGGTGGTAGTGGCTTGGAAGACGCGAACCGATTAGCACCCCGGTCTGAGTGACCGGTGCTTATATAAGTAAAGAGGGCGTCGCATAGGGTGAAGGGGGGCACATGTGCACATAGAAATGCTCACGGACTCGGATTTCGAACTCTGTACATTTCTGATGTGGGTTGACGGCTCACTAACTGATTTTGTCAATGCGCGATATATATGAAATGAACTACATATGCTTACCTGTGGCATTAAAGGGACATCTTGGAAAATATCGTCTTCGCAACGAATGGCTTTCTTTAATTGTAAGTATTGTTGCGTTGGGAACATGCTTGTGCATAAATTCTGCGTTCCTTCAACTTCATACTAAATAGTGCCTTCATCCTTCCTATCCTTGAATATCTCTGTTCTAGTAACGGAGGCTGAAACTAACTTATTATCAATAATCAATCAATACATGTATGATCCATTCCTATGTAGGACCTGTACCATGCAGACAAGTATTCAGTCAAATGGCTTATCAGGCAGTTACCATCAATGGTTACTGCTGTTTCAAACGTGTCTATCAGAGTTGCTGTGGGAGGTCAAAAAATCTGTACACGTGTGCCGATATTAGCAATGCCGAGATACTTCATACTTGACGTTCTCGCTCATATACCTCATGGCTTCAGATCGCCCTGTCCTCGTTCTCCCCGCTGGGCGACATTGCGATGGTAGTGCCGATTGCTGTTGCTTCCCTCACACCGCTCCCGCTTCTCGTCGCCTACCTCGTCACCTGCATCCGAGGGAAGAGGCGTGTGAAGGGCTTTTATGACACGCATGTTGAACTTGGCTCCGAAAGCACATGTACTACATCCTAGAACCAGTCCTTATTGGAATGAGCCGGCAAACGCGATAATTTTGGAAATTGTGACGAGTTTTTAGTTTACTCTAAAGGTAAGATCTTCAGCGTTGCCGAGTCTTTCTCAAAATACATTCCCAGACTTGACGAATAAGAAAACGACTGGCTATAGTCTGGGCTAATAAAGCCTTTCCTCTTATATATTTTCAAATCCACTAGTATTTTCAATGGGATTAGGTTTATCTTAATTTCTAAACGGTTCTGAATGTTTACATTCTCTACTTATGATAATAAGGTATACCAATGCATTTATTAGATGAGACGATTAATTTAAAATATATCCGTGATATATACTTGTACTTTTTCTACCGATCTTCATCGCCGTCCGCATTTACCACCGAAAAAGTCGACCTCTATTTTTCCTTTATAAACGTATTCTGGTATGGTTGTTTGAAAATTGTTCTCGGAAGCATAATTCGATAAAAAATTTTATGACACGCACATTAACATCAAGGCAAGAACTGTTGCAAAAAAGTTGCTCTTTTAACTACTTAGTAATTTTTTGAGACATCCAAGGAGTGCCTGGATGCAGCCAGCCTATTGGTCTAAATTAAATTAATAATTTCTAGTGTGAAAGTTTAATGAGCAAACACTAGTTAGGGATTTTTAGACTTTAATGCTCATCTAATGACCGGGTCTGCTCCTCGTGCTGGACGGTCCCTCTCCAACACCTTATTGCTCGCAGTTCTTGAGTGTTCGCATCCGTTCTCATTTTCTTTTTCTTCCAGTTTTATTTGCGTACCTGGATGAATCCAGTTTATGTTTTGAGGTCAGGATACTTTTCTCATATTTGTATTTTTGCACGAACTTCGCTTGAATATTAGTCATGATTTTTCTGCTGTGTCTTTTATTATACATACTCGTATTGGCACGCACATTGGAATGGAATTAAGCCACGTATTTCTTTTGCAGTAATCTTTTTAACTTTCCTTTGAGAGCTTGAACTGCACATACCTTTAGACTGGGAATTTCATGATGGTGCCTTTTCATACACAACTGACAAATTCTTGCAGTTGTGATGCTTCCAACATATTACGCTTGAAGAATGATCTTTAGAATGGAATATTTTTGTGTTTGTGGTTAGTTGTGATCAAACTCTATCTAGTTATTACAATCGATTTCTTGCTAGAAATATTCACTACTCATTTGCTTCAAAACTCGCGAAAAATGACATATTTCCCAAAAGTTTTCGAAGGTTTATTTTCGAAAGTGTTTAGTCGCCCTTCATGGATGTAAAGTAGTTGGAAGGCTAGCAATGACATTTCGTTCTATTTGGATGAAAATTCATTAAATGATTATCGTGAAACTGGTTCTCGCTATAGTATATTTGTGTGTGACAATCTAATAGGATTTTAGTTCAAAATGTTGCGTAACACAAACGTTATTTTTAATTTTTCATTTTTCACGTGAGATGACTGCATAATTTCATCGCACACCTTTTCGAACATGGGCGTTCTCCAATATTTTTCCGTTTGAATTTGTCTCGAATGAGTTTTTCACACCTTAGCTACGAAAAGCCTTCGAAACTTCTGTCTATCATCCCAAGTTTAATTTTCTTGGTGTTCATGCCTTCATGACTATCTTTTCATTGTTTTTTCTATCTCTTCCTTCCTAACTTGTTTTTGTATATCTCTCCATTCCTAATTTATATTTTCTATGCGATGGGTATTTTGTGTGAGAACAAACCGTTTGCATAAATTCCCCATTTCCTACAGTCTATACTTAATATGGTTCCTTCTCTCCGCAATGTTGAAATAGCCCAACTGGCTAAAGAGTTTTAAGCGAAGTAATGTAGTGATGTTCTTAAATGCGCTATAAAAGCTTGCATGAAGCATTTAGTGAAAGATTGCCGAGTATACAAGTTCACGTGACATCAATGTGGCAGGACTTTTCACGGCATTGGTTATTATTCCTTTAGCGTTACCACGTGTTGACCTTTTGGCAGTGGGTGAGGAGCCTCTGGCAGTGGGTGAGAAGCCTCTGGCAGTGGGTGAGAAGCCTCTGGCAGTGGGTGAGAAGCCTCTGGCAGTGGATGAGAAGCCTTTGGTAGTGGGTAAGGAGCCTCTGGCAGTGGGTGAGGAAGCCTTTAGCAGTGGTTGAGTAAGCCTATGGCAGTTAGTGAGGAGCCTCTGGCAGTAGGTGAGGAGCCTCTAGCAGTGGGTGAGAAAGCCTTTGGCAATAGATCAAGAAGCCTCTGGCAGTAGGTGAGGAAGCCTGTGGCAGTGGGTGAGGAGCCTCTGGCAGTGAGTGATGAAGCCTCTGGCAGTGGGTGAGGAACCTCTGGCAGTGGGTGAGAAGCCTCTGGCAGTGGGTGAGGAACCTCTGGCAGTGGGTGAGGAACCTCTGGCAGTGGGTGAGGAGCCTCTGGCAGTGGGTGGGGAAGTCTCTGGGAGTGGGTGATGACGGCCCCCGTTTTATGGTCTTCTATACTGGGGTCCAAGGTTCTAGAGATCGTTTAACTGACTTATACGTAGACAGGGGAGGAGAATTACACTCAGCTGCGAAGTCCTTTTATTGGAGTGATGTGCTGTTACAATACTGAAGAGTACAATGAACGGGCGGGGCAGGCAACGCCCAGCACCGCTGTGCGACGCGCACACGCCGTAGCTCGGCGGTGGCTGCGCGACTAGCTCAAGGCCTGAATGCCTAACCCTTAATGCCTGACGCTTTAACATTACAGCGCGTTATATAGGTAGCAGTATCTTCGGCAGGCCTTCCCATGCTGATAACAACAGAATAACAACATAGGAAAACCTGACTCCGACATGGCTCCCCTCATCGCGGAAGTGGGTCCTCCCACTTCATAACCCATATCAAAAATTACAAAAGGTTAATGATGTTGATGTGGATACTTTACGTTAAATCAATTACGTTAAATGAAGGTAGAGCCGATGCAAATATACATAACTAGTGGTCCATCGAATCATCGCATTTTATTGAAAGCAAAGAACACTGCAAAAGCTAAAATACATCACAACATACAATAGTGATGACGCAAAGCAAAACTAAACGAAATGGCATTCACCGTCTACGTCAATGTTCCAATTGAAATATATACATATTCAATTATAACAGAATATAGTCATGAATGATTTCTCAATATTTAATAATCCATTAATAAATCGACCGTGAACACCTCACTACATAAGATAAACATGAAACGTAATGAAACACTTAAGTACACAAATTGATAATGGCGTGAGAACATGTCACAGAAAAATATGAGAGCACCTCACGACATGTTATCGCAAGGACCGGAAACGGGCTACAGCAAACTGCACGCCTGCAGCGCTACAGCTGAACACAAATATTAAATGCACATGAGCACAAACACCAAGTACACAGAACATGTACAGAAAACATAAAAGAACACTGAACGAACCACGAAAGAAAACACAAACAAAACGACATGTAAAACCAATTACGCATCGCAACACATGTAAAAGAATAAACACAGATAATAGAACAACACACATCAGGAATGAATCAAATGAAAATGACACAACATGATGAGAGAACAGAAGGAAAAGGTACAACACAATTCAAACGGGAATACCGAATGAAACGAAAATCAAAACTGAATATACTAATACAAAACACATGTTCAGAAAACGGACTGAACACATTGTGGGAAAACTTCAACAAGTTTTCACGGGCAACGGCGACGAAAAGATTTATGTCCCGTGTTACTTCGAAGATGTTATCGATGCCCCAACTTCGTCGGTAAATAGATAAGTTGTTTGGAGGGAATTCTTTTAAAATTGTAAGAAACATTATTAAAACAAAATAGGAATAATAAATAAATTTTAAGGAATATTATTAAAACAAGATTGGACTGAATTACTGATAAATGAAATTAATATGACCAGACCAGAATGACTTCTAACTTCGGTGGCACTGGTGCACTTTTGACAAGTTGAATTGAAGTTGGATTGAAGTTAGAACTAATTGAAAAGTTTTCAAGTTCTCATCCACCGAAGCCCCAGTCGGTGCTGGCTCGGTCTCGACTCTATCGACTCTGTATCCGCTGTTTGTCATAAACACGACGGCTTAGTACATCCTGTTGTGAACCCTGCGGGTTTCTCCACGAACGCTCTAATTTTAACTTGTTGTTCTAATCTGTTGTGACAAGACTCTCTATCCTCAGGTTTTCCAACGTGGGGAAACCACCAGAGCACGTCCGCTCCGCATATCTTAACAACTTTCCAATACAATACAAATGCAATATCACGAATGCATCAAAATAAATTGTATAAATCATATCGAAAATCGCATTTACCGTAATCCATATATCGCATACATAAATGAATCGAATCGAATTATACACAATATCGAATTATACATGAATAAGTACAGAACATTATACCATTATCCAGAACACCATCCCTTCCATTCTCGAAGATTGCTCCTGCAATCCAAATACGCACGCGCCACGAGACACGTGGAAAAACAAGAAAAATATCGGGAAAAGACAAGTACACTTGAAAAAACCCTGCACCTGTTAGAAAACCTGAAAACCACTTCAAAAAACATCTCAAAAACATCACAAAAAAAACAATATGTGCGTCGAAAAGAAACACGAACACTATGCACTTGTAACCCAACATGAAAAAAAAATTTTAAAACGACACGTCAAAAATTTGTCCGTCGAAAAACACAACGCAAATCATCTGCAAATGTCAAAAAAAAACATGACACCACTACAATTTCGAATAAAACATTTCAAAATACCCCTCTAAAACAAAACCAGAAATAAAATACAGAATTCAGTACAGAATGAAACGCTCGCGAGCTTCACAGCTCTATTGTTGGCTCACTATCGCCGGAAACCGCAAGCAAAACTGATATCTGCAAGCAGACATCTCTACACAGCGCACCGCTGGCTACACTGACAAAAATACGTGACAGTATACAACTATACTGTAAAAACACTGTACAAAAAATAATAAAATACCTCCATTCATAGTACAAAAAAATTAACTTTGGAATCACTACTGCTTCTATCTTCACGAAAACGAATTTCTTTATCATAAATTCTGATCGTGAATGATAACTATGAACTCACGTAATAATCGAGCTTCGTTGCCCAGAAAAATCACGCAAAAACTCAAAAAATTCGCTCACCAACCGTGAACGAGAAAAACAAAACTTATCAAAACAAATCTTTGTATCCACGTTCGGACACTCTAAAAAAAAATGCGTTTAACTCATTATAGAGACTATGGGCTTACGGCCATCCGATACCAGTAATGAACTGACTCCAAGTGTTAGCAACACTCGACCGAATACCGCTGCGAAACGTATCTTCCTACGTTCAAATACAGCGACCTCTGCTCACCATTTTCCTCATAATGAACTAAAAAAATACTGGACTTTCTCTCACTGACAACGAGAAAAACAAATAAAAGTTTGTCACCGATGAAAAAACACACGGACACGAACAGCCACTGGAAGAAACAGTTCTCGCAATTCCAGAAAAACGCATGTGGTTTTCTTCCGCTCGAGACTTCCTTCAGTCAGCTTCCGATGTCGTATTTTGTCGTGCCGCGAGCTCACTAATGATCACGCGTCCTTGATGCTTCTGTTGTCCAGTCGTCGAAAAGGTCCGCATCTTCTGCACCTGTTTCGTTGGTTGCATTTGAGTGCGTCGAAGGTCGTTACGAAAATAACTTCATGAGAAAGTACGATTTCTTCGATGCGAGAAAAAAAAATTCCTTCGTCACGGAGCCGCCATCACGCATGATATTCTTCTAGTTGCGTTGCGGAACAGCTTCCGTGGTCTCCATCTTCTCTGATGAACACTTGAAAAGCACTCCACTGCACTCTCTCCCCTTTAAAAGTCTCGGCGCTCATTTCACAGCGCACTATGTTGAACGATCTCCTTACTCCGTCGAGGAAATGGTTTGTCGGGCGCCAATGACGGCCCCCGTTTTATGGTCTTCTATACTGGGGTCCAAGGTTCTAGAGATCGTTTAACTGACTTATACGTAGACAGGGGAGGAGAATTACACTCAGCTGCGAAGTCCTTTTATTGGAGTGATGTGCTGTTACAATACTGAAGAGTACAATGAACGGGCGGGGCAGGCAACGCCCAGCACCGCTGTGCGACGCGCACACACCGTAGCTCGGCGGTGGCTGCGCGACTAGCTCAAGGCCTGAATGCCTAATCCTTAATGCCTGACGCTTTAACATTACAGCGCGTTATATAGGTAGCAGTATCTTCGGCAGGCCTTCCCATGCTGATAACAACAGAATAACAACATAGGAAAACCTGACTCCGACAGTGAGGAGGTCTCTGGGAGTGGGTGAGGAGCCTCTGGCAGTGGGTGAGGAGCCTCTGGCAGTGGGTGGGGAAGTCTCTGGCAGTGGGTGAGGAACCTCTGGCAGTGGATGACGAGCCTCTGGCAGGGGGTGAGGAAGTCTCTGGGAGTGGGTGAGGGGCCTCTGGCTGTGGGCGAGGAGCCTCTGGCAGTGGGTGAGGAGCCTCTGGCAGTGGGTGAGGAACCTCTGGCAGTGGGTGAGGAGCCTCTGGCAGTGGGTGAGGAACCTCTGGCAGTGGATGACGAGCCTCTGGCAGTGGGTGAGGAAGTCTCTGGGAGTGGGTGAGGAAGTCTCTGGGAGTGGGTGAGGAGCCTCTGGCTGTGGGTGAGAAGCCTCTGGCAGTGGGTGAGAAGCCTCTGGCAGTGGGTGAGGAACCTCTGGCAGTGGGTGGGGAAGTCTCTGGCAGTGGGTGAGGAAGTCTCTGGCAGTGGTTGAGGAGATTTTGGCAGTGGGTGAGAAGCCTCTGGTGGTGGGTGAAAAATGCCCGGCTGCGGCTAAAGATGCGTTTACATTGACGCTCAAATTGGAAGCTCACTTCCTTGGATCGAAGTCAAGTGCACGTTGCGAAAGAGTGGCGAGTGTTTACACTAGAAGAACGCAGTGCAGGGCACTGCAAGCGTGCAGAAGAGTGTTCAGTTGCTTATCAGACGCGATGATGGAAGGTGCTACGTTCCGCGCACTTCTCGTTGTCAGAAAGCTCTTTCTTTAATGTTCCGGTTTATATACGTTCTACTGGAGGTTCGCTACAAGCATTCATGGATGCGGTAGAGCTCTATCAATCTCTTCAACGATGACATGCTGCAGGCTACGGCTTATTGAACCTCTCTCCTTTGCATCAAACCAGCGACTGAAGATGAGTGAGTGACGAGTAGACTACTGCAAAGAATGGCAAGGGAGAATGTCCAAGTGAATCTCACGGTGTACGTCTGCTAACTTGGCAACAGTGTTTGTGCCCATCGAAGTGACACTCTGAGTGTTGAAAAGAGTGTCAATGTGAACGCAGCTTCAGAGTCTGTCATTGTCCGTTGCCCTACGTGCCTAGCACTAATTGTCTTATGGTGAGGAAGCATTTTAAATTAGAGCCACTCTCATTATTTTCTGGTTGTTATTGTTGTGAAGTTGAAAAAATTTATTGTCGCAAATATAATTTTCTAGTTTATCTACGAATACTATGTAAAATATACACTTCAAATTTCACTTTTTTTTCTAATCCTGAGATCATCAATAAAGCATTTTCGCACTGGGGTGCTCGGAGCTCAATAGAACTCTTCGAGTTGCAGCAACAATAAGACATTGACGAGCATCATAAACAATTTCGCGACCAATACATACTTAAGATGCGTGTGATGTATGTACCAAATGATCTATTTAGCAAACTAAGTTCTTTTTCTTCTGACTTCTGCGAGAACGCATTACTACGAGCAAGATGTGACCGAAAGTATATTGGTGAAATTCGATAGAAAAATTAACAAATAAGGTCAATCTGTGGCTGAAGTAAATAGTTAGAGCGAGACTACATTGCCTTACAGGCTCTGAGCTAATTAATTACACATGACATCTCCTTGTAAACGTCACTCAGCTCCTGTTTATAAGTCGCACCTGCTCCCAACGTTATTAGGTCAGACAAAGAATTTTGCCTGGTGGACGCTCAGGTGGCTGCTGATGCTGCAGCTCTCGGTGCCAGTCTTCAAGTTCCGGCGCTTGTACAGGTGTGTGAGTGTGTGCTGTGGCTGCTGTGTGTTGGTGCGTACGCGACGTCTAAAATGCGGTCTCCAATTATTGCACTAAATTATTGACTGACTCAGAAATTGCCTGCGTTTATTCCATTAGTGTATCAATAAATAAATAATTTGAAACCTAAGTTCTTCTTGAATTCCGGCAGTGGGTCACAATTTCGCGACCAACAGTTATTGTTTATTTTTTGTTTTTGCGCGGAGTTCTCTTGAGTATTTGTATTCATTGCGCTACTGTACTTGAAATATGTTAGTTTTTCGGTGAAGAGCCCTTTGGTGAATTACGCAATGAATTCAAGAAACTACTATATCAGCATTGTTTACTTCACCCAATTCCTTGAATTTTCTACAATATATATTTCTTTGTACTTGGTCTTAAAATCACGCTTACGAGTTCAGTGCAAATTAGCCTTCTCATCGATGCACGTGAATTGAATTTAGATGATATCCTTATATAATATGCAATGGGATGGTAGAATTCCTTTATTATGGATTGTCTACGCAGTCCATAAATTTTGTGCTTTAAGCGTTCTCAGTAAAACGCAGAGATTAGGAATTATGGGCCGCAATATCTGTAAGGGAATTTCGAAATATGATAAAAGTTTTGTCAGGAGACATAAAAATAAAAAATTAATTCTCATGAAGATTTATAATTCCAAACATTCGTTGTTTTCGACTAATCGAATCACAAAGTTGTCTCTTACTATAGTGGGGCATTTTCCACATTCGCAGTGGGGCATTTTCATGATACAAACTCATTTGATTACAAGAACTTTATAACGGAATCAGTTACACGAGTATTCAAAATATCCGTCCGCTACTTCTATGCAGGTCTAGCACCAGCAGAGAAGTGCTTCTGGACAAAATAAAACACTCGTAGATCATCTTCAACACGTTCTGCTATCCATATAAGATCCATTTCTGTCTTTCCATAACTTCTTTGGTGATTCACATTATTGGCGCTGAGTAATGAACAATAAAGTAAAAAAATCTTGCCATAATACGCGGATCTTGCATGATACAGAGAGTGGAAATTTTTTAAAGAAACGTACATCCTTGACGATTCATTCGGTATCTTGAAAACGATGAAGGTTTGGATATTGGCTTGTTCGTGAGATTGTCGTATTTTTGCATTTTCATTTCTAATGAAGAATTTCGAACATGTAGCTTATGGACGCAGTGTATACTCGTATGAGTACTTCATAATTGCCCTATAATGTAATACTTTTTGTTATATACCGGGTGTCCCAGAAAAAACGGAACCCAAAATCAAATGATTATAAAACGGAAACTAATTGATGCATTTTAGCTCTGTTTTCACCAGTGACTTTACTGAATCTTTTAAAATAAATATCTCATGTTTTAATAAACCAGCTGAAAAATTATTTAACCTTTAACAACTTTACTGGAGGCTGTCGAAAACATATCTTTGCAAGAAAGACAAAAATAAAATGCTCATTTCATCATTTGGCTTTATTCTACATTTTCGTCAGGTTGCTGCTAGTGCCAAAGGAGACTCCCCTGTGTTGTGAACACCTCACAAAAAATTTGAGCACAGTGCTGTCAATGTAAGATCGCTCGCAGCAGTCACACGAAAATTAACATACCACTGAGGTGCTCAAAATGACTTTAAAACGATAAGAACCCTTTCCGAAGATGATTCGATATTAATGTCATCAACTTAGACATGGGAAAGTGTCGCTAGTTCAGAAAGAACAGACGACGTGAGGAAGGTTGAATGTATTATGAGGTATATCAAAATTTGTAGCTATGAATGAGGACGAAAAACAGCTTCTGAACCAAGGAAGTTGGATAGATGGAACCGGCATCATCGCTCTAAAGTGAAGCCAATTTTCGGTAGCTGTAGGCAGACGGCCCGGGTCGGCCCCAGACACGGACTCGGAGATGGGGCTCAGTTCGCAAGTGGCACTCGGCGTGGAAGGGCGCAGCTTACCCATGCTGCGTTGAAGGACTACTTTCCCTATATGCCGAGCTCATGCATTATACACATGTGTAGTTACTTTCAAAAAAGATTCAGACATAAGTTTTCACGTGTACGTACAGAAATTTCATGAATTGCAAACGGTGTTCAGTTCTTGATGTTGGAGGTGGTGCTATCCCTCCACTGCAACACCACCTCTACACTGGGGCCAAATGCCGGGTGGGCGGGGCTTGGACGGCAAAGTGGCTTCACTCGCTTGACTGGCAAAAGATAGCGATGCCTCCTCCATTCCATTAAACCTCCTTGTTCTAAACCATTTGGAAGATAGGCTGAACAATGCCGTGAGAGAGCAGAAAAATACTTAGTAAATAACTGACCAACTTTATGATGATTCCCATACAACGGCTTCACTCCTGTGTTTTTATATGGGTTTCTAAAAATCTACGAGCCAAACACATTTATATGTCCAATCCTTTCTGCGTGCAGTATGCATAACTTCCGCTTTGACAAAGCTTTAATTTCTTACCTGTCTCATTTAGTACCTAACGAAAAGCTTTAAAACAATTCGTTTGAATTAAATCTTTGAATTCTATTTCTAAAGCCAATTCACTTGTTTGTGTAGTTTGGATGTTGATTCTTTGTTAACCAATGTACCAGTTAACGAGGCTTTATCCATTAATCTAGCTAAAATGTTGACAGAAGCCTCAATAGACCATGAAGTTTTATCCAACAAATTTTGAAAAAATATTCGAGCTTACATTAGCGACTCATTCTTCAAGTTTGAAAGAAATTGATAAACAAGTTAATGTTTTGGTAATAGGATCTGCTATATCCCCGATTGAGGCTAATATCTTCCTGAACAATGTTGAAGAGAGTGTTCGAAACCATTCCCTGATAAATTTATATCCGTGTTTTTATCGAAGAGACTTTGATGTTACGTTTATACTTTTCAAAAACTTCCAAGGTTCTAAGAAGTTCTTTAGATATTTTCATCAATGTCACAGGAATATTAAATTCACACGAGAACTAAAAATGAATTATAAATTATATTTGCAAGATGTGAAAGTTGCAAGAGCTGAAAACTAACTCACGAATTCAGGGTTTCGAAAAGCAACTTTTACAGGGTTGGGTACGAACTTTTTAGCAATATTTGTTCATAGTTTAAAATTTCAGGGGTAAAAATATTTTTTCATAGAACTTTTGCTATTACATCGTCCTACAAATCGTTCCATTTCGAAATGAATTATTTACAAAATAATTTCTGTCCAAATAATTATCCGAAGACTATTTTTACTAAGGAATTACTGAAATTTTGGGGTGGAACGTTCACTGCGAAGCGAAAAATTCTCACCGTGCCAAGATAAAGCTTGGATTTTCAGCTACCTCTCACAGGAATTCTTGCCGAAAAATTGAATATGGAAGTGTGATCAACAGTTAAAAGTCCTTGTGTGTATTTCAAACATATAGGAAAATCGGTTCATACTTAAAGCGGAGGGATACTCCGGATGTGATGTTCGTACCTCAGTTGTATGTCAATATACCTGTGACGGCTGCGAGCGTTTTTTTATTCAAAACATTAGGCTCCAATTATTCGTGAAGTGTGCATAACACAAGGGAGTCTTCTTACGCACTGACAAAAAACCTGACCAAGCCATCCAACTCATCTGTGAGAGAATATTGTTTAAATAAAGACCGTATTTATAGAAACACAAATTTCAAAATTTTGGATTCAGTCGCCAATTCGTCTGATCGCTGCATTTTAGAGTCGATGTACATTTTAAAAAGCCGTCAATCAATAATTGAGTGCGAAACGGCACTGAAACTTTCCATTGTTTGTTGAAATTTTCTTTGGTTTTTGTTTTATTATCGCCTTTAAAATGTCAACGTTTTACTTTCAGTTAATGTAGAAGAATTTTTGTTAACAATTTTTTACACTTTGAATCATTGTTTTCAGAGCACTGAAGCTAGATTTCTCATGATCCGAAACGTTTGTTTTCATGATGATGTACTTAGCTACGCTGGTGTTCTTTTTTTCGTAAATTGTCGACGTGATATTGCCCCCATTTTCATTATGGGTACTTCTACCTTAACATTTTTAATTGTTTCAAAAACTTCTATTTCATAGTATCCTGGTAAAGAACGTTTTTGTTTTCTTCAAATTAATCTTTTCATTATCGGCTGCTTCCATGAAAAGGATCATTTAATTGCAAAATTTAATAGTTAGTTTCGAGAGAGTGAATAAGGACTGAACATGATTTATGAAAAAACATCGGTACATTGCAAATGATGTAATTTGATTTTTCTAAGCTTTTGGTTGTTATCTATTCCACTAAAAATATTGTCCTCTAGCGAGTTTTGCAATAAATTCCAGAAACTGCCATATCCACAGTTTTTGCTCCCCCCAACGTCTTGAAGTAAGATGAAACTTTCAGAACTTCAAATGCTGGTGTCTGAATTTTGAAATCTGCATTTACAAATTACCACATATTTAGTGCGCCATCGTTCGATTACATGTAAAGGAAAAATTACAGACTTCTGTTAGCGAGCTGCCTGCAGTGATGGTTTAAGCCTATGTGTTAAACGATGAGCATAGTGCCACTAAAGTCACCGTCGATTATTTAGGAAAATATTTAGGAAATCTTACCTGTTTCAAGTTACTTGTTTGGTGAATTAAGTACGAAACCTGAACAAAGAAAACTTCTTGGGAAAAGAAACGCCATTTTTTACATGCTGAAATTTTGGGAATTACAAACATTGAACACCCTACCTACCAGTAACACATAAAACAATTGTTTTCCCGACCAAAAAAATTGCCTATAGTGTACAAGTACGCAATAATTCCGATATTATGAAACTTAAGAATAATAAACACTTCCTGATTATTTATACGTTAAGAAAGTCATCCTAAATTGTTGAAAGACTCGTGTTTTGATTTTATTCTGTGCGTAAGTCAGAGTATATTTCCTGCGATGTGCAATGCATGATAACAAGCTTATAAATTCCTTGCTTGTAAACTCAAAATATAAATTCAGCTCTTTTTTTCAATCCCTTCTCTTATTGTTAACCCAAGTCCTCCAAAATGGTTTTGTAGTACTCGGAAAAAATGAAAATCAAAAACAGGTTGTATGTATGACAACGTTTAACTGACTTATAATTTTCTTTGTGGCAACAGTAGGACTCTCAGAGAGAAGAACATTCGACTTATCTGAATCAAGTGTTCTAAGATGACCTTAATCTAAAATAACTTCAGCATTGATGCTTCTAAGCTTGATAATAAAAAGCAAGGCAAAAATCGCTACACGTAAAGTCATTTTTATTAAAAATGATCAAATAAAACTGAACGTTTCGGACAAACTGCCCATCTTCGGCAAAAATCTCTGTAAAACCAAATCAAAAGAGGAAGAATTAAATCATTAATGAAGTATTAATAAAAAGTTCAAACTTAGAAGAAACAAGAAAAACGGTAAAAAAATGAAAGGTAAAGGAAAAAACTGAGTAACCGAACTATGTGTTGGCCACATGTCGCGGGAAAGCACTTTGGGTGTCATTCAGAGTAGGTTTCATTTTGTAAATATGCAAAGATTCGAGAATGCGCAGATCTGTTCTGTAAGAGGTACCGGTCAAAATTTTAAAGTCGTTTAGGGAGACCGGAACATTGCACTCTTCTGCATGAGATCGGACAAAGGACAGTGGGGGGGGGGACCCAAGAGGAAGACCAGTTGTGCAACTTCGCCCAGCGTGCTCGGAAACTCTAGTCATCAGGGTACGGCAGGTAGAACCAACGTACCGTGATTCACAACGTGATCAACTGTATTGGTACACTAGAGACGAGCACAGTGAGGGTGGCAGTCTTGCTTTGAAACGGAATAGAGAACCAATTGTAAAATTATTGACTAGAATCATTTGAATTTTGTGCTGCGGGAAAAACTTGGTTATAAGGGATTTAACAGCAGCGCATAGTTTCAATGACTGATTACCAAAATACGGCAACTTCACAAAGAAAGCTTGTTGAACACAAGATTGTACAATTTGAAATGACCTTTCTTTGGCTCATTTTTTAAAGTGAAATCGCCACTTTGAAAACGAGAAAATCATCTTCCTGCAATTTCTTTCATTCACTATATCATTCCCATAAGTGTTCTGAACAGATTTTGCTGTCGCACCTGCATTAATACTATTATCAATCTCGTGCAGTAGAACATTTCTTATGTGATTTTTAGATGGAACAAACGTAGATGTCAATATTTGTGAAACATGTGATGTATCAGAGATAATCTGAAAGAAAATAATTTGATTTTGTCGCAGAAATATATTACAATTATAACAGAATGTAATAAAAATCGGACATTACTTTTACATCAACCTGATACTTCGTCATCATACCATTTTCTTTACCTCGCACCATATGTTGCATTTATATGTGTTGTTTTCAGAATAATTTTTTAATCTCTATCCGTTGTCGTTGTTGAACCATTTCGGTCACACCTACGTACTACTGTATCAGTTTGCCTTCCTCTGTCTACCCATTTCATTTCCTCTTCGCTGTTCTTCTATCCTTTCCTGGGAGATTTAATTTCCTCCTTCGAGACTGGACTCTTTTTTTTCTCGTAAGAGAGACGCCAAGTCCCGTAACATTTTTTGATTCACTGCTATCCTGTTTTTTAGCACCTAATATTTTCTTATTCAACTTTTATCGTTTCATAAACTTCTTTCCCGACTTGCCGTTTCCATGCGCGAGGGATCTTGGGTGAAACCACTCTTTGTGCGTAGATTTTTCGGTCCCTGAACTCGACACTACATGGAGCCTTTTTCCTTCCACTCTTTGGAACATCTTTGTTGGGGTTAGGAAGGCTTAAACTGGCTTACCTAATCTAAAACGTCACCTGCCCTTGTTTCTGTGTCAATGAGTGAAACTATTGTATTATTAGTGGGGATTAATTGCCTTCAATATTTCTGCAATTGAGTCTTGAAATGTCTCTTTTAGCGGAAAAGTTTCAAATGTACAAACGACGTCCTTATATACGTGCCGAGTTTGTGATGTCTTCCAGAAAGCTAACACCAACAAAATCGTTGTTTTCCAAATGTTTCGAAATTAGCTCTTTTCAAAAACGATATCCGAGATATTGAACCAATTACCGATTATACTTTCATTATTCATTTGATATGGTTAACATTCTCATTACATTTAGTAGCAGTAATGACAGAGTAATTGGCCTTCTCAAGGAATCAGGAAAGGTTGCGTTTAATGTAGTGAACATTTAATATAGTGAGCATGAATTTTAATGAACATTATAATTTAACAGACGAAAGTAACATCTGATTAATAGTTGAATTGGAAAAATTGTTGAATTATTTTTCTTTATATTGTAGCAGGGTTGCGGAGTCGGAGTCGCATGTTTTAGGGTGGAGTCGGAGTGGGAATAGGAGTCGCTTATCTGAAGTGTGGTGGAGTTAGAGTCGGAGTCGCTTTTCCGAATGTGGTGGAGTCGAAGTCGGAGTCGTTCATTCGGATGTGGTGGAGTCGAGATTGGAGTCGCTATTTTTTGGTGTCTTCGACTCTAATTTTTGCTAGAAATTATTTACGATTGTTTAAA
This sequence comes from Morinoia aosen, assembly GCA_030386875.1. Taxonomy (NCBI): domain Eukaryota; kingdom Metazoa; phylum Arthropoda; class Malacostraca; order Amphipoda; family Talitridae; genus Morinoia; species Morinoia aosen. Next base: position 2,587,325 of record CM059556.1, on the reverse strand, counting down.
ACCAAAAGTAAACAAAACAGAGTTAAAAAACTTTACTGGAAGGGTAAAAAATACGCAATGTTTTTGTTGATTATTTTGTTCGAAGTCCGAAACAGCGTATTTATACCTATTACCTAACACTGTCCTCAATGTCGAGTCATTGTGGGTTCGCACACCTATATATGTGATACCTACGAGTGACGAGTGCGAAATAAAATTTCCGAGCTGGAGCAATAATGCATATTTTGCAGTTAAAAAGCAGGAATTAGTAATTGAAAGGATCGCAAATTCATTCTATTTATTTCTCTTTCGTTCATTTCCTTTTCAATTAATACATAGGAAGTAGAAACTAGTCTGTTGTATAGTGACGCTCTTGTGATGGAGGTTCCGGCTGCGGAGATTTATGAGTCTCGCTCGCTCGGCACGGTCACATGTATAGATAGAGTTTCCGGCGGAACCGCCGACGCGCGCCTGGTATTTACAAGCGCCGGATAGGTCGGAAGCGCGCCTACTGCCGGGCGGAAGTTCATTGTTCGAACTAGACTTAAGAGCAAGCTGTGTGAACTTGAGATCAGTACAAAGCTAGTAGTCCTGCTGTTCGTTTTGCTATCCTCTTGCCTGGTTTGCGGCTAGGCTAACCGATCTACAAGTGCTGTCCAGTAAACCTTATATCTTGCTGAAATTCCAAGATATTACAATTGGCGACGTGGCTTCGAACTTGCGAAGTGAATTTGAACTTTAAAAGTGCTCTGAAATTAAGATGGCGTATTCTACAGTCAGCTGCCCTCCGTTCGACGTGGAAGTAGAAACAGTGAGTGAATTCTTGGAGCGCTGGAAAGTACAAAGTGCAGACGCTCTTCAGAAAGCAGGAAATAATGGCGGTAAAAAAGCTAGTATTTTAATCAAAGCTTTGCCTGTAAACATAATTACTGATCTACAACGAAGAATTAAACCTACGTTACTCACTGAGGCTACATATGAGGAACTTGAAGAAAAATTAACACAGCAATTTGAAATCAAAAAATCCATCGTCGGTGCATCGGTTACATTTCTAAATAGAAAACAAGGTGCTAATGAATCCATAGAAAGTTATGCTAAAACGTTAAATGACTTAGCATCTGCATGCAATTATGGTAATTGCTGTCGTGATCGTTTATTAAGAGATGCCTTCGTGGCTGGGCTACACTCAGCGCAAATTCTCAGCGCGGTTCTACAGAAGTGCGATAGCAAGTCCTTCAACGAATGCGTTGAACACGCAAAACTTATCGAACAATTAAGCTCCGACGCTCAAGATATCATTCGTGAGGATTCATCTTCATCGTATTTCACTACAGAAAAACTCCCGCCAAACTACATATGCATTCGCTGCGGAACCAAGCAAAAGCATCTTGCAAAGAATTGCTATGCTTTGAAATTGAAATGTCACACATGTGGAAAATTAGGCCACATCTCTAAGGTTTGCAAATCTACAACTGCAGCTCGGCCTCCTCCTGCTATGCCTACACGAAGGGGACCTACACAAGGAAAATTTGACGCAGCTCGCACTTACACAGTGCAGTCGGGAAGAAGCGGTTGCTGTGGCAACGTTGGGAGAGAAGACGTGTTAATGAAGAATTCACGGATGCCTCTACAGAAGAACGAAGCTGTGTTGCAAAAACCTGGGAACGAAGGTGGTGACGGTAATCATCTACATGAGTGTTATTCCCCAAATGATTCAAATTTTTTAGAGTAAACACCACTGTAATTCCCGTCACTAAAGAGCCCACTATGATTGCATGCAACTTAAATAGTAAACCTGTTGAATTCCTGTTGGATAACGGCAGTGCAGTGTCAACTATACGTAAGAGAGATGCAATCAAAGTTGGTGCTGTGGTAAATCCTACATGCAGCAAAATTCTCGGGTACAGTGGTGTCTCGGAAAACCTGCTTGGTCAAGCTTCAATAACTGTCATGTACCATAATGTTAGTTTTAATCATAAGTTTCTCATTGTGGAGGATGATAGAATCAACTTACTGGGCCGAGACATTTGTTCTAAACTAAACGTAAACATTGTCATTCCTGATAAATACGACTCCATAAATAAAACGGATTGTCATAGTTTGCCGAAAAGTTTGTCGTTAAAATATGACGAATATTTGTCATCTGATTCACAGTCTAACGTTAAAGAGACAGTTCATCTTGATGTGTTGCCTAATGCAGTTCCTGTATTTTGTAAAGCACGCCCGGTTCCTGTAAGACTGAGAGACTCTGTCAAAACCGAACTGGGACGCTTGCAGAGTATGGGCAAAATCACAAAAGTGTATGATAGCCAATGGGCATCTCCTACCGTTAATGTTCTAAAGTCTGACGGCAGTGTGAGAATCTGTGGAGATTTTTCAGCTTCCATTAATAATTTTCTGAATCCAGTTCAATCTGTACTACCTGTTATTGATGATGTCATTTCTCAAGTCGGAGACGCTAAGTTTTTCTCAAAAATTGATTTGTCTAACGCGTTTTTGCAAATACCGTTGGACGAAGAATCAAAGAAAGTTACGACCATTAACACCTCTGAAGGTCTATTCATGTACAATTACTTACCTTATGGTCTACGTGCAAGCCCCGGCATTTTTCAAGCATTCATGAATAGGACTCTGTCTGGCATCGATAACATCATTGTGTACCAGGATGACCTCCTCATTTTGACCTCGTCATATGATGCTCATTTGGAAGTTCTTGACAGGGTCCTGTCTGTCCTAAAAAACGCGGGAATTCGCTTAAATCTGTCTAAATGTGCCTTTCTAACTGATCGTGTGTCTTATCTAGGGTACGTTTTCGATAACAAGGGTGTTCACCCTAACTCTGAGAAAGTAGAAGCTATTCTCAATGCTCCTGTTCCTAAAAACCTCAAACAGTTGCAAGCTTTCATCGGATTGTGTAACTTCTATAGTCGTTTTGTACCCAACTTTTCTAATGTCATGCATCCTCTGTTTTCGCTGCTTAAGAAAAATGTACAGTTCCGGTGGACTCCAGAACAGGACGAGAGTGTCCAGAAAATCAAGAACATCTTTCGTTCGCATAAACCTCTAAAGTTGTTTGATCCCAACCATGAAACTCTTCTTGAAACTGATAGTTCAGGTTATGGAGTTGCTGCCAAACTCATGCAACGCGTTAGTCCTTCTCATGATTGGTGTCCGGTTCAATTTGCTTCGAGATCTCTGAATGGTGCGGAACAAAACTACTCTAACATTGAAAGGGAGAGCCTTAGTGTGGTTTTTGGCGTGGATAAATTCAAGAAATTTCTACTTGGTGCTAAGTTCATTATCCATAATGATCAGAAACCTCTTTGTAAACTTTTTGCACATGACAGGGGTGTACCTCTCAACTGTTCCGCTCGAATTCAGAGATGGGCTCTTAGACTCTCCCAGTTTGACTATGTTTTCAGATATTCGAAAGGCAAATGTAACGTAAATAGCGATTGTCTCAGTAGGCTGCCACTGCCTACGACTGTAAGGGAGCTAGAACCGTACGAAATGATTTTTGCTGTGAACACTCTTGATAAAACTCCTGTCACGTGTGAAAATATAAAAACTCATACTGATATGGATAGCGAACTATGCCAACTTAAACAATACATAAAGTTTGGCATGCCTCCTAAACCTGATCCCAATTTTTCAAAATTTAAGAACCTGCTACCTCAGATGACCATCATGAAAGGTTGCATACTTTATAAAGAACGGGTTTTTATTCCCAAGTCACTGCGTAGTTTAGTTCTTGAAACATTTCATGATGGACATCCTGGCATTTGTGGCATGAAATCGTTTGCCAGATCTGTTATTTGGTTTCCCGGAATGGACAAAACTATTGAAGACATCGTAAAATGTTGTCCCCAATGTCAATTAAATCGAGCAAAACCTAAGTCTAGAAATGTAGAATGGCCTACTCCTTCTCGTCCTTTTGAACGCATTCATGTCGATCACTTTTTCTACGAGAATAAAATTGTTTTCATTGCTGTAGATGCATTATCTAAATATATTGAATGTGAAGTGGTACCATCCACGAGTGTGTCAGATACTGTCGATGCGTTGAGAATGATTTTCAGCAGAAACGGGTTGTGTGATGTGCTCGTAAGTGACAATGCTTCTAACTTTTCATCTCAAGACTTCAAAGATTTTCTTATTTCCAACGGCATTGAGCACCTCACACCTCCGCCCTACTCTCCAGCAAGCAATGGTCAAGCTGAGAGGGGGGTAAGAGTCATTAAAGACTTGTTGAAAAAACTATCTTCTTCCGAATCGTTCAAATCCCGTCTAGCGAAAGCATTATTTCAATCGCATTGTATTCCGCATAGTGTTACAAAAATTGTTCCCTCTGTTGCGCTGAACAATCGTAAATTTGTTACTTCCAAAGATAGAGTTCATCCTAAATTTTCTGTGTCCAGGTCTAAGCCTATGTATGTAACTCAATTTGATGTCGGGGATCATGTTCTCGCTCTGAATTTAAGAAATGGTCCCAAGTGGTTGAAGGGAATTATTGTTAGTAAAGTTGCCGTTAATATCTTTCATGTTCAAATATTAGCATTAAATGTAATCTGGAAGAGACATTCAAATCAGCTGTTGCACAGTAGTTTGGAATCTACCGGGAGTGGAGCAGCAGAGACTCCTGCTTTTCAGCCTGTTAACAGCTCTCCTGAGCAAAATGAACCTCGTAGATCAGGCAGAATAACCAAACCTGTAATACGAATAGGTTGTTGAGTTCCTCCTTCCCTTTGTCACATATTCATCTAAAGGGAGGGAAGTTGTTGTATAGTGACGCTCTTGTGATGGAGGTTCCGGCTGCGGAGATTTATGAGTCTCGCTCGCTCGGCACGGTCACATGTATAGATAGAGTTTCCGGCGGAACCGCCGACGCGCGCCTGGTATTTACAAGCGCCGGATAGGTCGGAAGCGCGCCTACTGCCGGGCGGAAGTTCATTGTTCGAACTAGACTTAAGAGCAAGCTGTGTGAACTTGAGATCAGTACAAAGCTAGTAGTCCTGCTGTTCGTTTTGCTATCCTCTTGCCTGGTTTGCGGCTAGGCTAACCGATCTACAAGTGCTGTCCAGTAAACCTTATATCTTGCTGAAATTCCAAGATATTACATAGTCATAAATGTGTTGCAAGTTACTCGCAAAACAGCTCAGCTGATGCAATACATTGTACTCACATAAAGAGATGTAACTCTGTACGCTTAATGTGCCTATATTCTATACCAGTGGTTCCTTACAACGATCTTTTCTATTCTTTTGGTTATGCTTTGATGTATTGATTGATAATGAATAATCTTTACAAAATCTCAAAGTTATGTTGTGATCAAAATATTTCTAGTCTTTAGGTTATAATACATTGATAATGATTAATCTCTGCCAAAATCCGAAGCTATGGTCTGATACACAAAGACTTCTAGTTTTCAACTTATGTTGTCACTATTGATAAAGAAAATTTATTTAGCTTATTCTGACGTTAATAACTGGAATATTAATTGATTTTTTCAGCAATGTGTAGTGCCTATGTACTTCAAATTGATCTCTTTGTTTGATTTACTTCCTTGTTTTTAGGTCAAGTTAACATGTATTAATAATGAAAATATATGCTCATTTTTAAAGTTATTACCTGAATGTTGTTTGGTTCTTTAAGATTTACATTGTATTTCACTATATCATTACCATGTCAATTTTTATCTTCTGATCACTCACCAGTTTCTAAGTCAGCGTACGCTGAAATGGAGATTTTTATAATTATGTTTTTACTATTACAAAAACTGAAATTGTATCTGTTTCTCGGCATTATATAATTAATGACTTCTTCTTAAGGAAGATTTGGAAATGTTGCAATCAAACAATATTGTTAGGATACTATTTATATAAGGCATATGAAAACCGACGCTACGCAGCAAGGCAACCGGCTCTGCAGCAGGGCGCGAATCGTGAGGGGATGAGGGGTGCACCACATCAGCAGATGGGAGGAGTACGTAGAGGGTAGCGACTGAACTGAAAAGCTAGTGCGCCAAATTGAATACGTAATAAGACGAGTGCAACGTGAATACATAGCACGGAAAAGAAGGGGTTAAAAACTTAATTGCCCACGGGTTAAGAAATCAAGGAGTTATGGGTTTATTTTGAGAAATATGCGTAGCAATATTGTGAAGTAAGGGACACGTCAGTCTAGTGAGGTGACGCTCGAGGGTTAGCCAATCACGAAGGGATACGTCACGTTCAGCTTGGCGCGGGTATAGCGCACTGCCGCACGGGACGCGTCCTTTGTGGGGGTGAGATATATAAGCTGAGGCTTGAAAGCAGCCGGTCTATTTCTGCGTGATCCTGACTAAGTGAAGATGTAGGCCTGCGTGTGCCAAGATGGGAGGTGAGATTATATTCTTTGTTCTGTGCTAGGATCAGTCTTTGGATCTATGCAAATGTTTAATTTTTCAATCCGGGGCGTGTGGGATTTATTATCTCAAACAGGATGCCTTGAGTTTGACTTTTTGTATGACGGTAAAATGATCATTTTTCATAGGGTTTTTTTTTTGAGACGGCATAGAATGGGGAATTAGAATATTCGTGTTTTATTATTAAAGTGCAGGCTTGATGTTTAATGTAACAAAGCGCTTGTGATTTGTTCTAGTAAAAAGGGGAGAAAGTCAATTCATCATGTCGGGAATAGCCACATTGTCAGTTGAAGCTTCATGTTAATTCTCGGAGGGGGAAATAACGTTCATGTCTCGGGGAATAGATGACTCAACCCCCCGCTTATTATTTGCACAGGCGGGTTGGGAAGCTGGCCTGCGCGTCAGCTGAGACCGAGGGCAGTAGCTGCAGCCGGGCAGTATCAGAGTCGTGAAGTGGTCAGCCGCCTGGTGCTCGCTGCTGACAGGAGTGCCCGGGGTACAGTGCTTACATGTCTCAACCGGTCAACGATCGAGGAGTATTCAGCTTCAGTAAGGCAAAAGGAACCAACAGTAAATTAATGTCAACGAAGCGTTAACAAAATGCGAGTGCTGTATTGCAGCGTGAACTCCAGAGGATGGCCGTGGTGCCAGTTCAGATACGCAGCCGCGCGCTGAGCAGTGCAAATCCATTTGGCGCGCAGTGTGTAATATGAATTAGGCAGCACGTGATGTTTGATAGCCGAGGTTCTAATCTATGTTTGACGTGACCATTCATTTATGTGTGCACAAACCAGGGGATTCATTTCATGTGCCCGTTTTTGTGAAGTAGGCTCTAATATATGTTTGACGTACTCATTCATTTTATGTGTGCGCTAACTAAAGATTCATTCATTTGTTCGATTTTTATAAAGTGTTGTTTCGCAGATCTTGCGTATCGTGCCTGAGGGCATTGGTGTGCAATTGTGGTGGCGATACATATTTCCCTGTGTCATCTCAATGTGTGCAGTTTAAAAAATAAAGGTGCTAATCTTTAATGCTCATTATTCTCCATGACCAATTATGTGGGTGACGGGCGAGCACAAGGGTGTACATTATATTTGTTTTGCGGAGGTTGCAAGCCCCCCTACGTTACGTGCTTGATCAGCATTGTTTCGTGACAATATCGCTATTGGGACAAATGAAAAAAAATAAAATACAATGTAAACGAGCCGCAGTGAAAATAATCACACAATACTAGAAAAAACTTCACTAAGTCAAACACAAATTGTAACTGAAAGCAATGCACTATCTCCGCTGCAATGATTGTTGCATTTATGCAATGCTACAAATTTTCTTACTGAAAGCGTTCCATATTGCACCAAAAATAGAAAATGAAAAGAACGTAAGGGTATATTAAAATAAGAAAGTCTCAAATACATAGTAAATAGTCAGACGATAATAAAAGACAGTACCATATTACACACAGAAAAACTAAAGTGGCTTTTATTATCCAAGAAAACGTTCCCAAAACGTCAGGCCCCTGCGACGAAAGCAGAACAATTTTTGCGTATTATAGCCGGGATATAACATAGTGTTGAGTAATAATATGATACCTTTCTGTATTGTTACAATGCATAGTGTAGATACAAAGAAGAAAAGGTAGTGTGTAAATTTACGTACTTTATCTACATGTATAGCATAATTTTTGGGATTTTGAGCATAGTAAATGAATCGACTATTATAATTTCGTTGAATTTATGCATACTCAGTAATAGAAAAAAACTGTTGATACTTTTCTATGCTTCTCAAGGTAGGCACTACCTACTTTGTCTACTCAGAAGACACCTGTCAATAATATATACAGGGTGTTGGAAAATTCAGGGTAAATATTTTAACCACAAGTTAAGTCATCATAGCCGTACACTGTGGTGTAATTTTTTGGCAAAATTCAGTTTTTTAAAGAAGTTACAGTGTTCTTAATTTTTATTCCGGAAAACAATTTTCTCTGTAAAAAAATCATTTTCCAACCGATTTTGTTGAAAATTACACACAAAGTGAATCTTTCAATGCTCTATGCGCGACTGTTGGTAAATTTGTAGGAAATGTAAAATAAGTAGGAAAATGAAGTGTAAATTCAAAATAGGCTACACAAATTTATAGTCGCGGTTGTAAAAAACTAAAAGCCTACGATGAAAACCTATTTCAAGACCTATTATACGATGCAATGCATGACAAAAAATAATCAGATGAAGTGCATTTGTCAGGAGGAAAACTGACAAGTTTACCAGTATTGACGCGCACCCACATTTGCCCTGTCACTGCACCAGATAGGCATGGCTAGACGAACGTCAGTGCTGCGGTAAGTGGGTTTTACTACGTTTGAGGAGAATGCTGAGAAAAAGATTTGAATTTAACAGGTTTAACCTGTTTTTTGGTATTGACTATGGTACTGTAAACATCTTGGATCTCATTATTTTAGCTTAAACGTAAATGAAAAACAGGTTCCCATGAACGTAGATGTGAAAGAAAAAAACTGAAGTTCAGTTTTACGCTACAAAATTATCTAGCTACTGAAGCTCACAGCACTTTATGTTACTTTAGTACATGATGTATCATCATTCAGGATTAAGATTCAGGTTACAGCAGATGTTCGTTCAAAATATTTCCCCGTTTCTTCTATGCACAACCTGCACCGATTCTTAGAAGACTGTCGTACTCGTTCGAAGACTCCTCTCTTTTCTGCTATGTCTCCAGCAGCCACCGCAATCCTGGCAATCAAATCTTTCTCTGATTCCACGGGCGTCTCATGCACGAGGCTCTTCATGCCCCTATAAAAAAAGATTAATGTGTTCAGATTAGGAGACCTAGAGGGACAGTTAACTGGTCCTCCACGTCCTATCCATCTGTCTGGGAATTTAATGATCAGTGTGTCTCTTGGTGCTCTTGAAAAAAATGAGGCGAGGCACCATCTTATTGTAACAAGATTTTGCGGCGAATATCAAAACGAACATTTTCAAGTAATACGGGAATAGTTCTTTGCAGGAAAACATAGTAAGTATCTGTTGTGTGTAGCATGGAAAATGTATGGACCGATCAAGTGACTCCCTACAATACCTCCCCAAACGTTGAAACTGTGCCGATGTTGATGTTGGTGTATAATAATGTTGTGGGGATTTTTTCTGCTCAGTGGTACCGGTTTTAATGGTAAAAACACCCTCTATTGCTTCATCTGTAAAAATAATGGATGAAGAAAAATTCCAATTGTAGCGTAGCTTATCAGGACACAATCTTGAAAAGCCAACCCGAGGTTGGTAATCTGCTGGTAGCAATCCTTGAACTCTTTCATATCTGTAGGGATGAAGATCGTTCTCAAGCAAAACGTTTCGCACTTCGGCATGATTTCTGATCCCCAGTGCATCAGCAACACAACGACAACTTGCATTAGGATGATCCAGAATGTACTCTAAAACCTCTTGCTCCCCCCGTTCATGATTTAATCTTTCTCTCCCTGCATCAGGTCGCGTAACTTCATAAGAACCAGTTTCTCGAAGCCTCCTGTAAATAGTAGTGAAAGTCCTGAGATTTGGCACATATCTGTTCGGGAACCTATTACTGTATAGAATTGCTGTTTGCTTCGAGTTTCCTTGTGCTTTTCCGTAAGTCAAATGAATGTCAGCCATTTCTTCATTTGTAAATCGTTGCATGACTGGGCAGTTGGCAGTGTTACTCTTAAACGCAATGAAGTCTAGAAACGAAATGATAAGCAACCAATCGTCTAGCAGAAAAAAATTTCTTCGAAACTAAAAATTTGTTGCGGTCAGAAAGCTTTAAAAGTTTAAATTTTGTCGTGTGAAATCACTCTCACAATTTCTTTCTAGAAACTTTTTGTCATATAGGCTATTCATTTACTTAAGAATGTTAGTGACACGGTTGCAAATGCAACAAGCCTTATTAGGGTTTTAAAGTTGTGATTACCCAATGAAGTGACGAAATCAGAAAATACGCACCTAGACAAGATTTTAACTGTGGTTTTCTAATAATTTCATTTTCATCTACATGCATAATGTTTGTAAATTTCACCATGCTTAATAACTCTGAATAGTACAACTTGTGTTTTATCCAAACATTATCATCGAACGTAGTAAAACCACCTTACCGCAACGTTCACGTTCGTGTAGCCATGCCTATTTGGTGCAGCGCCAGGGCAACATGTGGGTGCGCGTAAATACTGGTGAACTAATAACAGTTTTCCTCCTGACAAATGCACTTAATCTAAATATTGTTGTCATGCATTACATCGCCCGAAAGGTCTTGAAATAGGCTTTCATCGTAGGCATCTATTTGTCAGCGCGTTTTGGAGCGTTTGACTCACTAACCCCGACCATAAATAAGTACGCCGCACTCTTAGTGGCGCATTTTACACATCTCCCTCCCTCCCACCGCACCAGCACTAACCGCCAATAAAGCTCTGTCTTCTGCTCAGCGTTTCACTAACCTCGATCTGCAGTCGCTATTCACCGGCGGCATATCGTTATTTACAATTGAGACCAATAATTTGTGCAGCCTATTTGGAATTTGACTGTCATTTTCTTATTTATATTAGACTTCTTTCAAATTTTGACAGCATGTACGCAAAGAGCATAGAAAGATCTACTTTACGACCAATTTTCATCAAAATCTGTTGAAAAATGAACTTTTACAGCAAAAATTGTTGATCAGAAGAAAATCAAAAACGCTGTAACTTTTTTAGAAAACTGAATTTTACTTAAAAAATACACTACAGTGTACTGCTATGACGACTTTACCTGTGGTTAAAATATTTGCACTGAATTTTCCACACCCTGTTTATATTAGTGTAAATGACCCGTCATAAATGACGGGATACGATATTGTCTTTATACAAATCTTCCAGATGTGGATCATGAAAAATAAATCCATCCTAATACATAGTACCCGTGATTCAGGGGATTTTCTACCCCAAAAAAAATCTTTATTTACGGAGGGATTTCTCTGAAACTTTCACAGTAGGTGTGCAATGCTGCAAATATAATTTCATTATTGATGTGTTTTGTTTGTATCTGCACTTTTTTCTTTTTTTCGAAAAATCGATAAAAAGTTTTTTTTTCAAAATCCATCTTCTCCTACAATTTTGAAGTTACAGGACCGAAAATTCGTTTTTATATAGTTTAAATACCCCCATATCTGTAAGCAATATGGAATTTTGATAAATTTATTTTTGGAATTTCGGAAATATTTTTTTAAAAAGTGCAACTTTTTTTTTTCGTTCATGTCGTGTAATTTTCAAAATAATGACTGTTTAGAAATTTTCTATTGCTTATGGATATAGCTCGCTAAGCCCTATCGAATGGTAAATACCCCATTCATGAAACCCTAAAATTGTGGAAGAGATAGATTTGAAAGAGCCAATTAGCAGGTTTCCAGAAAACTTTTTTTCTACAAAAATTGTTTTTCTTCCTAATTTTTTGAACTAGGTGTTCTCTAAAACTCTTGAGCTTTTGTAGTACTTTTTGAGCGCTTTCGACTCATATATCTGACATTGTTGTAGCTTTTGAACTCTGGGGGAAAATCTACATCAAAAGACAATAAGTATAGGTGTTCATAACCCCTATTATCAAAAAATTTTTTTTTACCAAAATACGTATATTTTCTAAGTGATCTCCTCTGCTTTGTAGCTCTTTTTAAGCCCTTTTGATTGGTGTGCTCGTCATAGCCGTATCTATGATACTGCGGCTGTCATCGAGCTATGAATGAAAGCGTGTGTAAACAGCAGTAAACAGAACAGCTGGAATCTTAAAATTGTCAAAAATTATAAGTCAGCGTTAAAACTTTTTTTTTTAATATGAAACCACTTAGAGTAGCCCATGAACGAACTCTATTGCCATTGCCGCAAAGAAGCACGCCCAATTGACCCCCAATATGAGGGGTGGGAGGGGGTCACACTGCATCAAGGTCATGCCACCCTCTCGCTCTCCCCCCCTCTGGGGGGGCCGTACCAATCAGAGTAGGCTCGAGCGAGTAGTACCAATGGAAGCGCAAGAAAATCCTCTATAAGATGCAATTAAAAACAGAAAATCAGCCACTTTTCAAATTTCCACGTAGACCGTACCCTTGAAATATTCTTGTACTTGTGCACTGGTGAAACCCGTATCACAGATACGACCATTAAGCATCCTTTAAGAGTGTGAAAGGGTGACAGACCAACCAACCAAGACGGACCAAACAATTTTATTTGTTCAATGAAATATCCATTGTAATAACATTGGAGAAATCATGCACAGGAATTACCTAAATCCACTAACTTATTGATTTAAGGAGACACTTGGCATTTTATTGTATGAGAAAAATCAACACTATAATAAAAAGCCAGGTGTCTCTATCTATTTATAAAAAATAAATGTTTTCTTGCATACTTTCTCCTATGTTATCAGAACGGGAATCTGCTTCCTTGGCTGGTATCACAAACACCATTCAAATAATATGAAAACCCTGGCATCTGCTCACTTTTATTTATAAGTAAAAAATCTTGCTTGAATATTGAATCTATCAATACGAAAATGCAGCTTATCGCGATAAAAAGGTATGGTAATTTTTTTTTTACAATTTTTGGTTAATAATAATTTAAATTCTAATACTCAGTTGTTGCTTGCTTGGTTGGTGTGTGAGTCTGTGACGTTCTTAGGATGTTTAATGACCGTATCTGGGGTACAAGTTTCACCAGTACACCAGTACAAGAATATTTTAATCGCGGGTACTATCATCTATATCCTGAGTGTATCATCTATATCCTGAGACTTTTTTAAAGGAAACTATAGAATCTCGTAATTTTTGACGGATCATGTACACTAGTAAATATATATAATAGTAAAACATGATTTTTACCATTATGCTGCCAATTTAAAAGTCGTTCGTAAATAAAGAATATAATAAACATATGTACAGGTTGCAGCACCTGCACACATTAAGAAATAAAATATTCATCTTTTAAATTGTGAATAGATGGGGTTGGAGTCACTAAGTTGTGAATAGGTGGAGTCGGTGATGGAGTCGCAACATTCTGGAAAGGTGGAGTCGGAGTCGCCAAATTCTTGAAAGGTGGAGTCGGAGTCGCCAAATTCTTGAAAGGTGGAGTCGGAGTCGCCAAATTCTAGAAAGGTGGAGTCGGAGTCGGTGTCGCAAAATTCTAAAAAGGTGGAGTCGGAGTCGCCAAATTCTGAAAAGGTGGGGTCAGAGTCGGAGTCGGAGTCGGGAGTCGCAAATTTATTCCTCCGACTCCGCAACCCTGTTTTGTAGTAATGAACACGTTTCTCTGAAGTTTCAACGCACTGCTCAGATTATGCAGTAAAATTCATCTGGGTAACTAATAAACGGTTTCGAATTTTATGAATAGACTTCTGTTGAGCACTAAGAACGATATATTAATTTATTTGGGAGGTCACTTGTATGAAAGGCAACCTATGTTCTAGTAGTCCGGAGTTGAAGTCCAGGTAAGGGGAGGCAGAAGTTTTACTGGCGACTATTTACTATTGGTCGTGCACTGCAGCATGGGATGGTAGGGATCAGTGCGATGGAAACTTGTAGCTCTTCCGTAGAAGGAAAGACACTTCTGTCAATGGTTGCCCATCCAATATAGAGAGAAAATACTGGTCAGCACCGAGCCTTTTATCGAATCTCTGTAGATTTCTATGTCAGGTGTGTTGCGGGGGTGTGTAGGTAACACTCTCAACTTCGGGTTCAGGGTCCTTTCGGCGAAACTCGATAGGATCCTAAAACTATCAGCAATACTATTGCAGGGAAAGAAAATCGTAGAAGAATATCCACTTTGTTGCTACGAAGCACAGCGGATAACATACCAGGGGAGGGGCTACTTCATAGCGCAGGTTAGGTTTGACTGCTTACCGTAACTGATGTTCGGCCTCACGGCCTTCTGCCCAAGGGATGTGGACCAGTCCCTATCTAAACAAAAGTTGCGTTCGCTTGTAAAGGAAAACTATGCAAGATCAATTGAAGACGAGGTAGAATTATGTTATGCATCATTAGAAAGATACAGAGCCGAGCGAAAGCCCCCAAGAAGTATCATTTAATATTTAGGAAGGAATCCTAGCGATGGGGCAAATGGCCAGGTCTTTCTCAGATTCGCTTCATACATCTCGAAGTAATGCATCATTAAAATATTGATTGCAACCGGTGAGTTAACATGATTGAAGGTTAAACATGGAAACTCCCTGATATATGTTCAGGGTTGACTTGCTGGAAACATTGGCACGAGGTTGTAAAACCAATTCTCAAGGCTTCGTACAGGTGCTCCGCCCAGCGAAAGAGTAGGTGTAAAGCAGGCACTTTTGGAGCAGACTTCTGCATACTGGGTATCTGAAGTGACTACTCGAGGTTACTTCCCCTCACAACAGCATACTAGTAAATACGTAGCACGTGTATTTTCTTAAATATTTAGGCGAGCTCTTTTAAATGTATTCCGTGGTCACCTTTGCTAGAGTATGTATGGTCGAGGAAGTAGACATTGAGATGCACTTTACTCGAAGTCTGAGGTCCACGTTCTTTGATGCGGCATTGGCTCATGATCATGATGCGCAGCGTGAGCGACGCCCACTTTAATGTTTTCGCTAGCAGGACGTGTTCATCACGTCCAAGTGTGCGTGATATGCCCGATGCAGGGCTAACTGGCGGTCAGCTGCTGAATGAAGGTCACGTTTTGTGCTTTGATGCTGCGTTGTGAGCATGCCACGCATGTGCACACCGACGCGTTAGCTAATAGTTCTCTCATCTCGACTTGACGCTTAATTTACATGCCGTTAATTCATGGTGAATGTTGGAGTCACCTCTTCCTATTTGGCGATGTCATCTACAATCACAGTTGTTCCCAGCTGCGAATTGTCCATTCCTCCTACATCTCTAGGCCTGCTGGTAGAAATATTTTCATTGCGTCATGTGAGTGATTGAAAATTTCACGTAAATTGTGAAGAATCGAAGGGGGAAATTCGATTAGTTTTTGTACATCGTTTCCTCGAATGGATACAACTATTGTATCTAAGGGAGTTAGCACTTCCAGCGGAGAATGTAAGGTCCCGAGGTGAATGTTAGGTGGGCCTTCTTTTTGTTTTATTAGAGTAGGTTTTGTTACGGACCATCTTTTATTCTTATTTCTTAACCTTCTTTCTCAATTCACGGCTTCTATGCAAAGGGCGTCTTGTGTTGGAAAAACCTTGTGCGAGTTCCCTAAATTCCACATTTGATGATCCCTTCCTCTCTTCGGAACACCGTTGTTGCGGTTAGGGAGGCTTAACTGACTTATCTATCCAAACCTAATTCCAGATATCGTTCATTTCTCATGAGACGGAGACGACTATGATTTAGATTAGTAGAAAAGTTATTTAGTGGTAATTTCTCTGCTAATTCAGGGGATAAAGAAGTTCATTCAACCGTTCTAATTTCAGATAAGAGAGAAAACGATAGTGTAATCAAGCTTCAGTGTTCCGCCGTTTGAAAAACGGAATAATCCTAGATAAACATATTTCCTAAGACAATCACATTTTAACAGGTCGAAAACACAATTCAGCTATGACATTGGTCGCCATGAATAAGTGCAATTTACATAAACTATTTTCCAACGTTTCTATTTATTTCGCAGTCTAGGGTGCTCGGAGGTAAACCAGGCAGATAACGAGTTCTTGAGCAATTCTCAGGCGTTTCACTGCGAACGCATTGCTTATTTTAGCACAACTTTAGTGCGTCGGTATCAAACATATCTCAGCATCAAAAAAAATTGAAAAGTGACAAAATACAGGTGTGACCATACGACTGACTGTGTTGTGGTAATACATGCTTTCATAAACCTGTATCATAAAACAAATGGAGAATTAGCATTCCAAGGGGTAGATGCGAGGTCCCTAGCTGGAGGTTATACAGATCGATTTTCCATTTGTGGATACAGGCCAGGTTTTCATTCTGTTCCGGCTGGTGCTTTTTCGGTTCACTATAGGCTTCTTTTCAGCATCTAATACTTATTAATATATTTATTTCATGAATGTTTTCAATCTAAATTTTGTTTTTATTCACAGGGTGTGGGGAAAAACGTTGTGCATAGAATACCCGTTCTCTTAACCCTACATGACCGGAGTATAGATGCAGGGGGTTTTTAAATTTTTTGAGTTCATTTTTGAGTTATTTTAGCATCACAGGGATAGTAACTACAAAACTTCCTTTTACCTCTCTTAACGACTTCCTTTTACCTCTCTTCTGAATATATACTGTAGTCGAACTCGCTGACAATGAATATCTTGATATTACGGTGCGTTAATTAATACTAATTTATGGGTGAGATGCACCGTTTTGTGGGAATTTAATCCTGTCTTGTTAAAACACAACTGATTTTCATACGTAATTGCCAATGTCATAGCATTGAAGGAATACATAGAGAACATGAATTGCATCCAGGAACTCCTTACGTAGAATTTAGATACCGTTACATACAATATCATTCTAATACGATTAAGTGAATCATCTATTTGTTTGCTTCTGCACAATGTGTATATAGATTTCCGTGCACCATGTCAACTCAACGTACGAGGGCGGGCTCGCAGCTCAGGTTCTTGCACTCCCTTGAGTGTCATGTACCTGCTCTACTTAGTTCTTTTGATTGTAAACTTAGTCTCCCAGGGAGAATTTCGTGAGGTCCTGGCCTAAAGGTTAGGTAGGTTTTCTTTTTGTCAAAATAACACAGGTTTTTTATTATGTAACAAACCCTCTTTTTTTTCGGTTCACTGCTGTCCTGTTTTTCAGCACCTACTACTTCTTCAACTTTTAACTTGTTGCATAAACTTCTTCCGAAAACAAAGGTTTCTATGCATCTTGCGCCAGTATAGATTCTGCGTTCACTTAACTTCATACTAAATGGTGCTTTCGTCCTTCCTCTCTTTTGAATGCCTTTGTTGCGGTTAAGGAGGCTTGAACAAACATTTTATATAATGTGTACAGTTTTGAGTTTTCCATGGATGCCGTACTTATTTGATCACTCACTTCCTCTTCTTGTGCAAGTGCTTTGTCAGAAAATAATTCATCGTGGTAGCATGTCAAAAGACATCATTGTCACATGCTTATCTTTGTAAACTACTTCAGCCAATTCAATCTCAAAGCATTTTAACAAATGTGAATGGTTTGAATCATGATTTCATTCACCATGGATTTAGGGATAGAAGCATACACTCCTTAGATAAAATAATTTTTTTAGTTGTAATCACGACCAAAATCAAGTAATTTTTTTTAATGCTAGTATTGGGCTTTACGAATTGTCTCTACTCAAAAGATCATGCATAGCTTTACACTGAAATAAATTGTTCGTTCAAATATGTTGAATACACGCATCTGAATGAAGAAAAAACTATCGATAAAAGGGAAAATTAAAAAAACGATCGGAACTAGCTTCAAAACTTTACAAAGCTATGAGTACCAGAGTTTAAAGAAAAAGGTTCATCCTTATATCTGAAACCAGAAACAAGTAACAAAGATAAATTCTCTAAACTGCGAATTTATTTTTCTGAAGTGTTGTAAACCCCATTTTTTACCTTTGTGTTCCGCGGCACCATCTATTGTGAAAACTTTTTCATTAAAATTATGTTAATTTATTAATCTTTTGGTGAAATAACTCGTCCAATGAGTTACGGAAACAATCTTCGCCGTCGAGTATTGCAGATCGTCTCATTGAGATCGCAGTTTTGTCGCCGCGCCTTCTAACTGTAGCCTGGCTTAGCTGCACGAGACTTGAGCGCTTTTTGAGCCCGACAAGTCTGAGTAGTTATGTCATGGTTAGAGTTCCTTGACATCCGGAAAACTTGTTCAAAATGCCCGAAAGGAATGACGAGTTTACATTTCTTATATGTGAGTCGGTGCTTTGCTTGAATCACAACCTCGTTAAAAACGTAGAAATCCCTAAAAAATTCCTCAAAAATTGATCACGTTCAACCAGAAATCGTTTCGTTGTCTTGCTTCTTCATCAGGTCAAGTAAAGGATCATCACATCTCTGACGTAACGCCGCCAATTTTTTCTAACACTGAGGCGGAACATCGGGGTACAAGCTACTGAGCTACTGCACAGGAATTCAGGTATCCCACACCATCACATTATGCGGTGCGCAATCAAGCTGAAAACAACAATGTTCTCAAATCTGCTATTGATTTCGATATTTTAGATTTAACTTAAGTCCGAAAAAATACAAGATTTAGGGACGTTAAATAACTTAAGCACTTTGACTGCGACGTGAGCTGCATTTGGTCACTGAGAGAGTTCTCGCCCAACAATAGTTACAAACTCTGTTTTCAATTATACATGATCAAAATACAATCCAGATAATGTTAGGTATTTTCAACATTGCTTACGACAATTGGCTTCAAATTCGAATTGAACATTAAGCTTTAGCTTTACGAGCCGCAGTCTAGGTATGAAAACCTAACCTGAACCATTCCGACAGCTGATATCTCTTGTAATTGGTCAACAGATAACTTGTTCAATACCTTCTCAACACTATGTTTTTATGTCACATTTGTTATTGATTTTTATTGATATTTATCTTTTAATGTTTTTCATTAACTACATTTCTTCCTGTAAGTGTGAAGGAGAAGGTGCTTGAACATAGGTAATTACTTGTAGATCGAAATAAACCATTTTTCTTCTATGCACTTTCCGTAGCAAATGAGTATTTAACGAGTTATAGCGGTTATGTAATGTAACTGAACTAAACTAATCTAACCTAACGTAACCTAACGTAACATAATGTAAGCTAAAGTAACCCAACGGAACCTAAAGTAACCTAACGTAACGATCATTCGAGCGCATTACAGCCGTCGGAAGGGAGAGTCCATTAAGGGTCCTCTCCTAAAAACGATTTTTCCCGCGCTTGAAAGAATAGAATTGCGGTTGGTAACCTACCGCTATAGCTCGTTAAATACTCATTTGCGATGGAAAATGCATAGATGAAAAATGGTTTATTTCGTTCTAATTACCCATAATCAAACACCAAAAATTAGAAATCGATAATTGTCCTCTACTACACAAATACCTTTCTTCCATGTCAGATCAAGTGCTTGAATTTGCGATATTATGGAACAGGTTAAATCAGTTATCAATTAGCAATATAGTTTCACTAATTTTTTTAGTTTTCGATGCACGTGAAGAACATTAGGGGAAGAGAGGATTGAAGAGTTTCAAAAATTAAGCAATTATGGAGAATTCTGAAATTCCCCATTTCCCTGAGAGATACTTTGCAGTTAAAACTTTAGAACCTTTGCAGCTTGGCTCGGGGCAGGTGAGGTGGGAGCTGCTTTACGGCGATTCAGTAGCTTCATTTTCATCCCTATTGATACTTTGGGTTGATCCCTTTGTTGCAGTGGTACCCGTTTGGTATCTCTTGCACTTTCGTTCCTTTATTTAAGTTGCGACTTCCTAGCTATGGTGGTGACCTCTAGTCGCGATCTCAGCGGCTATCAATCCCGAGAGTAAAGGCGTCCCGCAGTCGTGGGTACCGACGCTCGGTGTTCAGCCGTGGCACGTCATCAAGCGCGTATCCCGGTGGATCGCTTCCTCACCTATTCTCTCTAATTCCTAAAGCCATCTTTGCTTCTATTTCTTATGAATTAATCACCTTTGTCCTATTGCTCTGGTAGATAACCTTGCCATTGTTAATTGTATGACTGTGAGTGTGCGTGATCGTGTTAAGCTACCTTAAATTTCTTGAATTATTAAATCCTTAAACCTTAATATCTTCGATATCTTAATACTATGATATCTTAAATTCTTGTAACCTAAATCTATTTCGAGCTTGCTTGGAATGGGCCCTTAACCTTTTTCCTTAACTTAATTATCCTACCTGGAGCCTAACTGAAAGACGGCTTACCAGCTGTCTAACTCTCCGGGTAGTACTTTTGACTCTTAAACCTAATTCTATTTCATAAACTTGCTCTTTGCTTGAGCCTTTTTCTTCACGTTTACCATCTTTCCAACTCTACGAGTGGCTTCCACACTGAGGCACAATTAAACTCAGGTTAGCCTATGAAATAGTCCTGCTATAATGTTCCTGTTTGCTGCAAAATCATTATGAATAACTTCTTACTCCATTGATTTCTTCATTGCATTAATTCATTTGTTTCATTTTTCTAGTATCTGCATCTTCGGGCTCCAAAAGCCCAGCTTGAGGCTGCTCTACCGGGAACGATGCGGGACAGCTGGTTTTAATTCTGCGCTGCGATCTCAGAGGAGGCTGTCATTTTGGTTGTGCGGTGCTGGCTAGCCTGGCTGTTGATCGGCCTACTGAGCTGCGTTAAACTACAGGGGATTCTCGGGACCGTGCGGCTTGAATTTTGCCTGCTGGGCGAACGGCCAGTCCTCCGGAGGGCCACGCCTCAAGCTGATTAGGATCGCCGCTGAAGAATGCATGGTTTCGCGCCTTCGTAGTGGAAACAGTGCTGTTGCGTTTTAGCCACCATGCAAGGAGTCGCCATTTTTGTTAATTTATAGGGATCGCCTTTCTTTCATTTATCTAGGTTAACCCTAGATCCTTCGTTCCTGAACTTTGTTGTTGTTAATTAGAATTAATGTAGTTTGTAATCTTATACGCTGAGCCGGCATTAGTCTTAATATTTGTCCTAGTTGATTAATTCTTGTTCCTGGCTCGTGAACCTACGATCCTGATGTTCGGCCGTTTGAATGGTTCGTATCATCTAAATTTACTGCTACTTGCAGCGTTGAATAAACTTTTTTGCTGTCGTTCCCCGTTTACCATTGAACCTATTTGTGTGGATTCTCCACACAATAGGATAATTTTTTCGTAAATGTGTAGCGTTGGTCAGTGATCAATTTTCCACTTTTCGGTGCCTATAAATAGGTAATTAGATCTAAAAACACAATTTGTCTTCTATGCACTTTCCGTCGGAAATGAGTATTTAACGAGTTATGGCGGTTGGTTTAGTTTCGTCTTTGATGACGAATGCGCTCGAATAAACAGCTACTCATCGATTTTCGAATTTTTGTTGCTTGATTCATGGTAATAACATCAAAATAAACAACTTTTGTACCATACACTTTTTTCGTCAAATGAGTATTTAACGAGGTATAGCGGTAGGTTTGGTTTCGTTTCAGATGACAATTGGCTGGAAGCGCGACTTCATTGCAGTGATGCCCTACCACGGGATCGATGAATTTCTTTCCGCTTCAAACACTGGAGTTGCCGTAACTTATTTACCGCTATAACTCGTAAAGTATTCATTTCCGACGGAAAGTACATAGAAAAAAATTGGACATTTCAATATAATTAACTATGCTTAGTCACCGAGAAGTGGAAAATCGATTACTGACCAACGCTACACATTTACCAATTTTTTTATTAACTAGGCTTTTTATGAGAACTTTTCAAGGCGAATTGTAGATTGCTAGATCATATACAGTCCACTTATGATGCTATCTTGATAATGATGAAATATTCGCCATATGAGAACTAATTCGATTTTTTTTCTCCATTATCCGAAAATATTCTTTAAGGCTTTTCTGCTTAGCTGCCAATTTACTCTCCTTCAGGATTTGCACTTTATTTCTTTTCTACATTTCTTATTTCTGGAAGTAATGACGTTGATGCACGAAAATCATGTGTTATCATGTGTTTGGTAATGTATTTCTCATTCTAAAAGATTTTTAAAAAATTTTCCATTCAATTTATATCAGAAATTCCATCGCGTCTTACGCATTTGTTATTATACAGATATATTAAATTATCATATGGATAACATGTTTTGTGTCAAATAAACTAAATTGAAATGATTGTTGCGCAAGTGCCGGTTTCTTCCCGCTTTGTACAATTTTGGCTTCATATTATGGGCACATTTGCATATATACTCGCCGTTATTTTGACCCTCAGTATAGTACTCTCCTGTGCCCGGTTGAAAAATTCGAGTACCCAGTTCAAGGCCTGAGGTTCTTTACATTGCGATTCAGGATTCTTAGTTGCCGAGGTTTACTCTTCTTGCTCCTCTGAGGGGGATAGAACTGTTAGCTCAATTTGTTAAAAGAAAATAGTTCACCTATTCAATTTCGTGATGATTTTCCCCTTACGAGAATCAAATTTCATGTCTGTTGGAATTAGCGTTCCAAGCAAAAAAATGTGAGATCTCTAGCTGAAGGTTAGGGAGGCCTCCTTGTTGTTGAAGTTAATTGTTTTCCTATTTGTCAAGACTTTTCATGTTCTCTTTTGCTCCTATTACATTT
Organism: Morinoia aosen; assembly: GCA_030386875.1. Classification (NCBI taxonomy): domain Eukaryota; kingdom Metazoa; phylum Arthropoda; class Malacostraca; order Amphipoda; family Talitridae; genus Morinoia; species Morinoia aosen. The sequence continues at coordinate 2,564,682 of CM059556.1, read as the reverse complement.
TTTACACTATTATTCTGTTTCATCAACTTTCTTCACTTCTGGTGTGCCCTATATGCGCAAATTCGCCTCGTGCGCCGTGTTCCTTCAATTCCCCATTAAATGGTGTCTCATAACAATCGAGTAATCTTAGTTCTGGTTGGGGGAGACTTGAGCTATTTTATAATCTAACCTAATCTCTTACGTAATCAGACATCTAGCGTAGATAATGACAAATTATCTCTCAATTGAGCAGTAGATTACTAATCAGACTATACTTGAGCCGCTTCCCCGATACGTATAATTGCTTAAAAACAGATGTAGCGGATGAGAGACAGAAAGTTTTTCCGCTAGATGAACCGGTTACGAATGCTGAAGATTAACTTCTGAAATGTTGCATTGAAGTATTTTTTGTTACACCACTGTATGTTTTGTGCAATTTACAGTAATATGAATTTATTAATTTAAATTAATTCATAAGGGTCGCTGCCACCAGAGAAACTTTCGTCTCGAATTTTTTGTGCATGAGAGTTGAGGTATTTCCAGCTGGATAAAGTTAGCCTCTACGATAGCCTACATCCGGCTTCTACTTCGTTAAGTAAACAACGATTCGGTGACGCTAACCGAGTGCGTTTTCCAGGCACGTGTTTCTGTGTGCTTCTTGCGAGTTGTGAGGATAAAGACGCATAAAATAATCATTAAAGTTTAATGGTGTGAGGCAAGTAGGGAAAAGGGGAGGGAGCACTTGTGGAGCACCGGACACACAATCCAGGAACAATCTCACCAAAAGACAGCGACTTTAGAAACGCGTTACGGTATTGACAACCCGCTATTTGACTCACGTATGACCACTTGAATGTTGAAACTCAACCCCTGGAGAATTAGCCATCGATAACAGAACTAAAATCAAAACCCTCAACAACAGAATTGGAACACAAAGCCCTCAAATATAGAACCTTTGAACCTAAGCCCTCGAAACAGCGCCCTTGAATCAGAATCTCAACCTAACAGCGTGAAGTGACACTTGTCTGTCCTAGACTTAAATCCCCACCGACTCGCGACCGGAACCTAAATGCCATCGCGCTTGCTCGCTACGTCCGATCTCCCTCGCCTCTCGGTCCTAAATGACTCCTCATTGTTCTTCTCCGCAGAGACTCAGAGACTGAACGAGGTCATGACCAAGAAGGAAGGGGAGGGGGGGAAGGCAAGAACACGAGGCTGGGGTGGGACATCTCTGAGCTGTCGCTCCGGTTCTGTCTGGTGTACCGAAGTTAATAAAAAATGTCGGTAAGGAACGAAAATTAGTTTTCTCTAAAATAAATTAATGATTGGCGATCATCTGTGCCGTAGTTTTTGTGCAGCCTGTCTAAAGCAGTGGGCTGAACCTGCGGTTTTTGCTTTTTGGCCACATCGTAAAATTCGGTCTATCATCTGTCTCGCTATGTGCATCTGCTCCGCCAAGAGTAAATGTTTCCAGTCTCCATTATTAACACGTATTCCTATTAGATACACCCAATTTGAGCCATTCACCGTATTGAAATTTTTTAATTATTGCAAGGTGAATCTCTCATTTCTTGGGATCGCCTGTTTATTTTTATTTTTCATGTACTGGAGTTTCTTTTTTCTTTTCCTGAACACGGTAAATGGTTCGTGTAGAACTGATCAACGTAAAAGTGACGACCGAACTATAGAGCGCCAGCAGAGCAGCTGTTCTGGGGTAGCATTCTGTGTAAATTACTAGTGTTTTGCTAGGCAAAATAACTATTGTGGTTTTTTGTTGCCGTAAATCGTTATTTTTCTCTTTTGATGTTCATAAATTAGATTGGCATTGTGTAGTCCGTACACGAGTGCAAATTGTGCTAGAACCTTGTTCGCTAATTTTCATGCAATGTCGAATTGATAAGCCTTTTTCACTCTGTTTTTCTCTTTGGTTGAGCAGGGAAAGGTCTGAGTTTTATTTAACTACCATTTTACAACGAAAAATCTCAAGAAGTCTGGACGGCAACATCAGTATCTTCGCTTCTATTCCTGGAAAACAGGATGCAAGACGTCATCAGATGAACATCCCAGATGACCTCGACCAATATCTGATGCAGCATCTGGATATGTCATCGAAACAGGTCTTCGGTGTTTATTATTTTGCTGACTGTTAGCTAAATTTTATATCACCCATACTACCACATAAATGATCCAGAAATGCCAGAATCGCCCCTCTGTACTGTATTGCCCTAGGTATTTGTGTCAGATATTCCTTTAATTTCCACTTTGTCCACTCTCCCACCGTAGTTTAATGTCACTTTACCGGTCAGATTTTTATTTCGAGTAACTTCCATAAATAAATTTCGACCTTTTTGAGATTAGATATATCACTGTCATCACAATTAGTTATCATGCCACCTTCATAACATGAAACTGTCACTGATTAGATATGTCACTGTCGCCTAAATTTTATAACTTTATACTACAATCTCATGTTCGATAATTTTATACTATCGGATCTTTAGCTACATTTATGCGGATACTACCTGATGTGAGTGAACTCTGCAACAACGCCTTCAGCAATTTGTACTTATTAAGAGCAATTTATAAACTCCAATATTGTCGCTCACGGACTGAGTGCGTGTGTTCTATACGAAATCACCCTAGCTTTTTTTTATCTGTCGTACTTCTTAAGCTTGTGTTTTCATTTTTTCTGAGTTGTATATTACTTACTGCTTATTACATAATTCTAAATGACTGACCGTGCTGATAAGTTGATGAAATTGACCCAGATCACAATCATTTGAACAGACCATATCCAAACCTAAACTAATCTAGAGACTGCGAATATACTAATACATAAAAATTCAATGAAACTATGCGAACAGCTCGCAAGGATTTTTCGCTACTGTACTGTACCTGTAGGTTACTCTATCGAAAATTAGAAGACAATGTACTATTAATAAACAAAATTGTAATTTTGACGTGATTGGCTTCACCGAAAGCTGGCTTGATGACTCACCGAAAGACATGATTCCAATGAAAAACTATCATAGCCACCACTCACTACGAAACAATATGCGTGGCGGTGGCACCAGTACGTACATATCTAAGAACATATACTCGAGACTCATAGAAAGCGCAACTATGAATCGGAATCATATGGAGTCACAATTCATAAAACTGACTAAAAATGGGAAACGGATTATGCTTGGAACGGTATATAGGCCTCCAACAGCTTGACCTGTATATTTCCTGAATGAGCTCAATCGTATTATATCACAGTTTAGCAGGGCTTTATATAATGACGTAATAATCTGCTGTGACTTCATTTATGATCTGCTGAAACATAACAGCTGTGAACCAATCTCAAATTTCCTAAATGTTTTTCTGTCTAAATCTTTCCTTCCGATTGTCACAAAGCCTACACGGACAACCAGGGCTTCCACGAGTGCGAAAGTTCCTACCCTAAAACTTTGCTCAAGATTACCCTACAAATACATAAATTACCCTAAAATATGATATATGCCCATTGCTGGTATTACATGAACATATTCAATGTTTCCATGTTTATATGTGTAGAAATAACACAACATCAGGGTCATGCAGGTATTTGAAAATGAAATTCTCTGACTTTACGGAGTCATATTAATTTTGTCAAGTTACGTGCAACATTCTATATTGCTTTCATTATAGTTTATCATCTCTGTATGGTTACCTAGTTACAAGCTCTGTTCCATGAGCGTAAATTGTGAGGCCAGGTGATCTATTCCTGACTGGCAGAAAGAAGCAAAGACATAGTAAGAAGAAATGAACGACAAAGTAATACTCGAAACATTTATTTATGGAACACAACACAAACAGAGTTTCACAATTTTTGCGCAAAAAACTTAGAGGAATGTAGATGTGAATAAGTTCATGTACACCCTAATTCTCGGTGCAATTGCAAAGAACGGGGAAATGAATGTAATGCACTGAATGAAGATTTATTACTTTCCCAAAATTTTCGTAATCATTATACTCAATTGGCTCGAATTTAACTGCGTATAGAGATAATTTACGTTGAGTAAGGCGAAGCAGATGTTACTCAAGGCTCAATGTTAGCCCCATTGAATTACAAATAAGAGCCTCGTTACAATTAAGAATCTCGGCCCATGGCCGGATTATTTTTCGATAGATGCCTACATGTCAAAAAAGCCAAAAGCGTATCGTTGAATACTTGTAGCACCTCCAAGAATCGGAGTCTTACGTTAATAAGCCCTAGTGCTAAGAATAATGGACTAGAACCTAGATTTCTATCTCACAAGCTTTTTTATTCACTCTCGATATATGTATTTCCACCAAGCCAACATTTCTTCTATGAAGACGACAATTTTTTTTAACAAAGAAGCCACAGAATGTTTGGATCCCACCATAACATTAGTCGTAACAAAACATAATCTTATAATGTCGCTCAATTTAATATTTTTATCACTGAAATCTTTTTTATGTGTAGTAAACAATCCATTGGCTATGCTATCCTCTTTTTCAACATGATAAACAGAGGAGCTCTTAATTGCACTCTCACTCCATTATTGGGCGATGACGCCGAGCTGTTTAGCTTTACTGCGATCAGTAACTGCTGTTTCACTAATGATTACAGAATATAAATGTTCAGTAAGGACCACGACAAGATCACTTAGTAGGTGTTCACCGCAACATTGTCTAATAATGTTTGAAGCTCTTTGTTTCCCTAAGCGAACTTTCTTTTATGAAACATTTGTTTCAGTAGTTTTATTAATGAGTCACTTAACGAAATAGGCAAATTATGCTCAGAAAGGTAAGCAAATATCCGTAATTCAGTTTTTATACCTGACTTGTCAATTGGATCGTGTGATAAAATGAACAAAGTTATAGTTTCTGTTTTCCTTCGCTGCACTGAGAGATTTTTATGGCGTTGACTCTTAGCATGAAGAATAATCTCAGATTTACCTAACGTAATAGTAGTTGAGCATATAGTACAGTATGCCATATCCTTAGTTGAGGTAGAAGACTGAGATCTCTCTAACCTTTCTTTTTCTAGCCTCGAAACAGTTGTTCGCATCTCCATCCTTCCTTTCATTTTCATGAAAAAAGGTTATCAGACATTAAAATTTTGCTTTCCTTCATAGGTGCTGTAGCAGCTTCATTGGACACAGAATCTATTTAATAGTAGCAATTTTACTGAGACGCAAGTAACCAAATATTTTGTCACAATGCAGTACTGTACGTGATTGCACCTTTCACATTTAATTGCACTCGACTGAAACAAAACTATCTGCCCTCGGCTCTGATAGTGTCGTTTTGTACACGTTATGTAGCTGTTCAATTCCAGTAAACGACGATGACCGATGTTTTGGTGTAAATCGTGATACATTTACGAGTTAGTTATGTAAGGCAAGAAACTATGAAATTCCAAACATTACACTCGTATCAAGTTCCCTATCATTTTAATTATTGTCATTACTATTAATTAACCAAGGTATTATTCAGGCAGCAAATCTCGCAACATTATACTGAAGAGAGATCTGAGGGAGATGCAGCGATGAGCACATCTATTTGCGACTTTTCGTCGTGTGCAATAAAGACTAAATTAATAGCGAGTTCGGGAAAGATTTGCGCTTGTTCCAAACATCTCTCAAATTGAACATTTTCATCAATGCTTTGTTCTGCAATGTACCTTGTACAAAGCATATTGTAGTACATGAAAGCAAACTTGAAATCAGTTTTGAAAACAAGCAATTGCCCCACAATTTTGCTGCGCTACCCCGTCAAAAGTCAAATTACCCTAAAAACCATGGAAATTTGCTTTACCCTAAGCTCTACCCTAGACAACCCCTGATTACCCTAAAATGGGGTATTTTACCCTAAAGTGGAAGCACTGCGGACAACCTCAAAATCAGCTACGCTACTCGACAATATCCTTATGACAGACCCAATGGATTTTTTATCTGAATAATTACTTCTGAATTAACTGACCATTTTCCAATTTTTTATTCGGAAAATTCATTATGTCACTTGCACCAAGCCTCAGGTTGAAACTTGCTCATACTTTACGGAAACAAATCAAATTTGAGAGAATGCGCACCGTTCTAAAGGAACTAATGCCAACATAGAACATTCTCTCAACAGAACAACAATGCAACGAAAATTGGTGAAACAATACTAAACTTGACTAATATTATAATGTCCGCAAACAATCAGTGTTGTCCATTGCAATTGTAACTCGCACGATTACACCGAAAAATAGACTAAAGCCCTGGATTTCTGAAGACATCGTGATGAATATAAAGAAACGTAAAGCATACTTAGTCCTCATTTACGAAAGGTAAATAGCTGAATATCTAGAGAATTGTATAACAGATTAAAGAGCTATGTGACAAACCAGATTAGGACATTGGAAAGCTACTTTACGCACAAATTTACTCAATTTAAAACTGATATCAATAAACTTGGTGCCTTCTTATTTCTTGCGATCAACCGAATAATACCGATAAGAAACCGATTGAGTATATTGTTTAAGAATCGAGATAATGTAAAATACTAAGAGAAGAATGATACTGTTAATCTTTTTAACAGTTTCTTCGTAAGTGCAGGGAAACAGTTTTTTCTTAAGTGCAGGGAAAAATATAGCTGAAAACATCCCAAGTGAATCTACTGATCACTTGGAGTACATGGATCATATTCGTTAACACGTTTTTTTCTTTACACCTACCAACTCCTCCGATGTAATTGCGCGTGTAAACAACCTGAAAAATAAATCGATTGGATTACACTCGTTTTTGACTAAAGTACCTAAAGTTATTGCTGATATTGTAGACCCGCTCATATTCAATATTATTAACCAGTCTGTCTTCATAGTCATTTTCCCAAACTCCCTTAAAGTTGCTAGAGTAACCCCTATTTTTCAAAATAGTGAAAAATCCTGCCCATAATTCATCATTGTCTAAATTATGGACCTATCTCTGCGCTGCAATTATTACCAAAGTACCCGAGAAAATTGTGGATAAAAAGTATATTCTTATTTTGAACAAAAATCATTTCCCTATGATAAACAATTTGGTTTTCGCTCTGAAAAATCAAAAACACAGGTTACATCCAATCATTCACAACACTTATATTCTAATATAGATGAATGAAAGCTTGTTTTCTCTATATACCTTGACTTTCGAAAAGCATTTGGAAGTGTGGACTATAACGTATTACTCTCGAAACTCTATTGTTATGGCATTCGAGTAGTTGCTCATGATTGGTTCACATCATACGTAACAAATCGGAAGCAATACGTTATCATTGACGATGCAAAAATGTACCTACAGATAATTAGCCATGAAGTTCCACAAGTATCTGTTCATGGGCCTCTCCTATTTCTAATTTATATCAATGATATTGTTAAATCTACATCCTTTCTCAAATTTATTCTTTTTGCCGATGAAAGCACGCTTTCTACCGTCCTTCCAAACCCAAATCCTGCTCTAATTGAAGAGAGTATAAATAACGAACTCCATAGGGTTTCATTGTGGCTTAAAGCTAATAAAATAAGCCTTTATATCGATAAAACAAAATCTATCACATTCTCATACTAGAAAAATATGTCTCTTCCACGCATTAAAATTGGCGAAGCTGAAATCGAAGAAGCCAACATATGTAAGTTCCTGGGCATCATGATAAATAAACATCTGACTTTCAAAGAGTACATCGCTCATTTCAGTGCTAAGTTATCAAAATCCGTTGAAATCATACATAAAGTGAAAAATTTCCTGCCTGAAGAAGCTTTGCAAACACTTTACCGAACGCTTATTTCACCATACTCACAATACAGAATCGAAGCATGGCATAGAACTGGTAAAAATGAGACCAATAGACTTTTTACCCTGCAAGAAAGAGCCATCAGAGCGGTGAAGAAACTAGAATACTCGTATAATGCTCACACAAATGATTCATTTAAAAATTTGCAAATACTCAAACATTCGGATCTCTACAAACTATCCATTTGTAATTTCATGTATAAAACATAGACCAATGATAGCGACAATAACCTCAAACAATTACTAACTTCACAAACTGGTCACCACGACCATTTAACCCGTAATAGAAGTAACTTCGTGTTTCCATATTATTCAAAAGCTCGGTCACAGCACAGCATCCTCTTTGTTGGAACTAGAACTTGGAACTCAATCCCTGCGGAGATCCGTGCAAATAATTCTTACAAAGTATTCAAAATAAATCTTGAATCTCATTTCCTATCAGAATATAAGTCATGTAAGATAACCAAGTAAAATCTTTTCTCCTACATGGCTGGTCCTGATAGGGTAATTTGCCAAGGTTAATGTCGTTGATCTTCAGTTTGTTCTTGAATCGTTTTAAAAATATACTGCTAACATCTAGCCCAAATATAAACTATATTGCAACATGGCGCATCGAATACCGAGTTTATTATTTCCTTGATTAGTCTAATGTGTAACTGGGTTAAGTGAATTAGATCAGACATTAATGTACACCTTAGAATAGCGGTGATGATAGGATGCCCTAAAAGTCGCTGAACTTATTCGGTCCCTCAGGTATATACTGAAATTTGACCATTGTACTAAACTTCAGAAACAATCTACTTCTGTATCGCTTGTGGTAAATAAAATTGCTATGACGTCCATCTTGGGGATGTTTCCAATGATTGCTCTGTATTCCCATTATGCGGAGAAGATGACTGAACACACTTGTAATTGTAGCAATACATGCTGAAAGATCTGTAATACGTAGATGTTCACTGTTTCTATCTCTAATTTTCTTGATTTTCATTTGCGACTGCCAAATTACTGGCTATTATTATCTGACACGAAGGAAGTATGTATTTTGTGGGGACTCTAATGTTCCCAATCCAGAGAAGTAGCGCTGAAGGGCATCTTTCAGCATATTGCAGATCTTTATAGCTGCTATCAGTGATTCAGAGGATGCAATAAATATCCGATATATAATCGAAAGTTAATTTACCATAGTTTTAGAATAGCCAGGTAATCGTGAATCAAAGATACTGAGTATTTTTGTACGCTTACAGTGGATTTGGTTTAAGAATGCACGAATTGTAAAACATTATCATGAAGACGGCAAAAGTTTTGAATGAATGTTTCAAAAAGTGTCCAATGCTTCCATAGCGAGCAGTCGGTATTTACTGATATGGCATTTCATCGCTTGTGGAATTTCTAACCGTTTAGAATACTTATTTACAAAGTTTTTGCAATTATCTGTTGGTATCTTTGCCCATTCTGCGTGGCATATTATTCTAAACTCTGTTAGATTTCGTGAATCCATTTTCTGAATCGATTTTAATTTTCGCCACTGTTTCACGATAGGGTTTAGGCGACTGACTTTGCCATCCCATAACCTTGATTTTCTTCCGATGAAACCACGCTGTAGTGTCCTAGGCTATAACTTTTTGGATTAATTTTTTGCTGTTTTGTCAAACCTCTGGGCAATTTTGTGTTGTCTGTAGACTGCGCTCTATTTTCACTCGTAAGTGCTGGGATACAACTGAACGCTCATTTTTCCTTCAGTAATATGGAGTTTGCCAGGACCTCCTGAGGAGAAGCATTCGCTTACCGTTGTGTTGCCGTCACCAAACTTCACTGCTAAAATTGTATCATAAGGGTCCTGCGCTGAGTCTTCCTGTCACCAAACGTGACTAACACAATCCCACCTAAACAAGTCAATCTTTATCTCGACAGACCATCGAACTGTGTCATAAAATCTTACAGGCTTCTCTAAATGTTCGTTGAGAATGTTAAAAACGCGTTTCACAAAAATTTATTTCAATAGAGGTGCATTTTTTCTGGTGTGCGAGAACAGAATCCAATGTTCCGAAGATCTGGTCTAATTACTTTTTTGTGAGATTGTTCCGGTAGCTTCCAAATCATTTCGGAGTTGAGATCGATTTGAAATTTTTGGATGACTTCCTGAACGTGGCAGACTTGCAGTCAATTGCTATAACGTGAACCGGTGAATAACGTAACCTAGTGTTGAGGTTGGTATTTTACATATATGTTTTTTCATGATCTAAAGCTGTCTTACGAAACTAGATGATCAGTTTTATGGTTTTGTTTGAGAATTTTTCAATCTCCGCCACTTAAAATTGGAGTTAACAGATGACATCTGTCTCATGCAACTGTGAGACAAACTGAGGTCTGCTGCTTTGCATAGAGTTACTAGAGTATTTTTTATGTAATCGGAATACTTTAAGAATATTTATTTCTGCTCTAGCGCTAACTTTATGGGTGTTTGGGATGTTTTTGAGGCGGTAATTTCACCCTTATGTTACAGTTATATTAAAGTGCTGTATTCTTATTCGTAAATTATTATGTCAAATTTGTATTCGGCGTACAAAAAATACATAAGATATTCAATTTTCAATTACTTCGTTGCTAGTTAACTTTGGTAAATAAACTATTAACCAAGTATGGGATATTTAGCGCCACCACTGTCACCTGATTTACATTCAAAGGAGTATACTATAATGGGGTCTGTTCTCTACAATGTCACTCGAACCTAAACTTATTGAGTTTCACTGTCATGATTGCCTTAACTGGATGTAACTCTAGTTAAGCCTTTAAAAATTAAATAATCGAACAAATAAATAAAAAGGTAAATGAATAAACCAGAAATTTCATGGGTAGCTCGTTAGTCGGGCATCAAGATCAAGTGTTCATTGATTTTAAATTGTTCGCTATTACGCTCAAGAAATTACTTTTTGTGAAGCATTTTACTTTTACGATTAGGAAGTTTCACTGAACGCCAAGCAACATTGACATTAAGTTGTGAATCAACGTTTCTTGATTTAGATACGCATAGATTTGTACTCTATGCCAAATATCGCGTGGTAACTGTTTGCAATGTGTATTTCATGTTTGGTATTTCTACACGACAGCGTCCATTTGGGCTTGAGTCCAGTGATCCTACGGTGCTCCTGGCTAGCAATGACATGATGCTGAGTTGGTTGCAAAACTTGAGTGGCTGCCTGTGCCGTCCTGTAGTGTGTGTGGAGCAGAGTAGCGGTGCAGTCACCATGTGTCCGCTATACCCCGTCCACTTGCTGCTCATGTACGGTGCCGTGTTCGCCGTGCTCTGGAGTGTCACAGGTGAGGCTACTTCCTTTGTCACGTTCTTCAGAACTATGAAGGATGCACTTCACTTGCGCTTTAAGCTTATAGAGAGGATGAAAAACAGGTGGTAAGAGCATTTTTAGATGAGTTTGGTTTTATTCCTGATAGTACTGGAACTGCCGTAATAGTTATCACTTGAGAAGAACGTATAATGAGCAAACGAAACTGTAATCCCTAAGGTGAAATCTGGACTACTAATTGATCCATAAAATAACAATCATAACGGTTTCCTTTGGAAGTTGCATTAATGTTTGTATTCTCTGTTAAATTTTTTTTCAATATGTTTTTTGATGTTCACTGCAGAGTAGCAGTTCCTTTCTCATTCTGATTTCGGTGACAACTTTATGCCAGTGGCAGTCTAACGATGATGCTTGTTATAACGGTAATATGAGTTCAAAAATGCTGATGTTAATGGGTTCAAGTACAAAACAAGTTGATTCTAATCTAAAAGTTGGATGGGCTTGAAATGAGTTATTTGTTTAAGTCAAATACATCAAAAGCAAGCTCCACAGGTCTGTAGTCGTATGAATGATGAATGAGGGCTCTAGCGTGGAAGGAAGCTTAAATGTTACCTAATAAAGAAGTTACTGTGTGGGAAGAGTTAGATTTTTCGATTTGTAATTTTATTTCCTTTACCTCATCACTCATTTTCCCGTATTTTTATTTTGACTCTTTGTATTTTTTGAGCCCTCATATGAATGCCATTAAGTTACCTCAACAATATACTTGCTTCTGGGACGTCTCTCTTACGTGCCCCTTTTGCTTCTCCCAGTTTTTAGGCCTTTTTCGTTGTAGCATCGTTGTCTTTTCTTCCTTTTCCTCTTTAACGTACTATTTCTATGCGCCAGGTATCCTGCATGGGAACACACCTTTCGCATAATTTCCTTGTTTACAGTTCGAACTATATGGCTCCTCATCATCATTCTCTTGAGATCGCTTTTGTAGCGACTAAAGGGGTATTAAACTAACTAATATAATATAACTTTCTTTGGCAACACGTTTTTCATGGAATAAGAACATATTTCAAAACGTTTACCAGTAAAAATGTTCATATTTCTTTGTTTCTTGTTTTCAAACCACATGTGTGATTTTTAACAACTTGCCTAATTATTCCCATCATAACTCGATCACTAGAACTTGCATACCCTGACATGAATTAAGGGGGTCAGCCCAGCTATTTTTAAATTTTGATCCGATTCGTTTGAAATTTGGCCAGTACATGGATATGTTGAAAATATATATTTTACTCGTGTTCATTTTTCGATTTAGGCCTTATTTTTTGAAAAATACGAAATATTAGTCATCGAGTTTTATGCTAGAAAAAACCAAAGACAGGTTTAGAATCCTTGAAGCATTACAATCAAAAGTATAATTTCAAATTATCCATTTGCAACTTTTCGTTTTTTATATGCGATATATGATCACTAACTAGCATATACACTAATTTTGGGTTTTGAACTGGATAAAAGAAATTATTTGTACAAGTGGGAAGAAAAGGATCATACTTTTGTTAGAAATGTTCCAAGGATTCTAAAACTGTTTTTGTTTTTTCCTAGCATAAAAACTCACTGACTTCTATTCTTTTAAATGTTGAAAATAAGGGTTATTAGTAATAATGCATAAATAAATTTTTATCTGAACTGTAATACAATGGACAATTTATGTTATTGAATGATGTTTCCATTTTTATTTCGATAAATTCCATGCATAACTTCATATTCATACTGTGAATTGTAATTTACAAGAAATTTTTCTCTTTCTTTTTTTATTAAAATTAGGAACTTTTATATTTTCAGTCTGATTCTCATGACTATAATATGTTTTTTTAAAAAGAAACACAATTTCTTCTATTTATTTTTTCGATTCAGGCTTTAGTTTTTTGAAAAAATGGACATATTGGTTTATTAGTTCATTTTCATTGATATTTCAAAAGAATAGAAGTCAAGTCATTGAGTTTTTATGCTAGAACAAAACCAAAGACAGGTTTAGAATCCTTGAAGCATTGTAAACAAAAGGATGGCAACAAATTTTTCATTTCTCGTTTTATTTTCTTTTTATATGGGGTCAAAAATTCAGGATTTTTGGTGGTAACTTAGTATTTTTTTTGGTAACTGTGTCCGTACGGTTCTACATAGTGTCCATAGTGCCGTAAAATTTTAGGACCGAATAGTCCGCCGCCTATATAGGGTCCATTTTCAACAACGAAAAAATGGCTCATCGGGGCCTCGGTTGACCTCCTAAAGCCTGGTAGGGTAACACAGAGCAGCGGCCTTGTGAAATTCCCTTTTGTCGGGAAAACTGTGGTGAATATCGAGAAGATATGGAATGTGTTTTTGATGGTGATAGGGCTTTGCATATTTTTAGGGCATATTTTTCATTTCTCATTCAACTACCCTTGACGGAGGTAGACTATTGGCACGCCACGTATGGTTTGTCTATTAGTACGCCTCGTATATTTTGTCTATTAATATGCCTCGTATGGTCTATCTATTTCTACACCTCTGATAACATGTCTATTAGTACACCTCGTATAGTTTGCCTATTATTATGCCTCGTATGGCTTATCTATTTGTACACCTCGGATGGTTTGTCAATTAGTACCCCTAGTATAGAACTTTTGTTAGGCTATTAGCACACCACGAATGGTTTGTCTATTAGTACGCCTCGTATATTTTGTCTATTAATATGCCTCGTATGGTCTATCAATTTGTACCCCTCTGATGGTTTGTCTATTAGTACACCTCGTATAGTTTGTCTATTATTATGCCTCATATGGCTTATCTACTTGTACACCTCGGATGGTTTGTCAATTAGTACTCCTCGTATGGAACATTTGTTTTAGGATGTCCTATATTAAGAAACTTTTAAAAGCCAATATGTTGGCATGTATCTCATATGGCAACTTGGAAATAAACATTTTTCTTTCTTTCTCTCTTTTTCAAAGTGAATTTTTGAGAAGTTACTGTTGATATTAGGTAACTCTTATTCTTTTTAAATTTTACTACTATTGGGAAATATATTTTATGAATTATACGCCTGTAGATTAGTTCAAATTATCGTGGGAAAATTGTTTTCGAAAAAGTGTCAAAATAGGCCATTGCCCCAACCCTGGGGCAATGGGCCCTTGGGCTTGGGGCAAGGACCCCAGTCCCGGGCCCTTCGCTCGAATTGTGTTTCTCTTATAATTTAATGATAATAGGAACTACATTTAACAGTTCAACATAATAAAAGTTTATTAAAAAAGCGTTTAATTCATCAAATTATTAATGACTAAAAAAAATATCCTTGACTAAAAAAAATATATCCTTGACGAGAAAAAATATCTCTGATAGTGCAAAAAATAAACTATATCACGAAAAGCATATAATTCATCTAATTGCTAGCGCAATGAAAAAACCCCGAAGATTATATTTATCAATGATTCTTTTCGCTATCGTAGTTTTGACAAATATACCTTCGATCACCATCTGTACAGTCTTGATTAGCCCATTTTGAGCACTCCATACATTGGATCCATTTCTCTTGAGACCGGCTCTTTGCAGAAGGCCACGCAGGGAATTTTTATTTGCTCATGATTTTAGCCAAGACCGTAAAACTTATCAACTTTTGGCTTATTAAGGCCAACAACTCATCCCAAACTAATTGATAAAGGAATACGAATGCTTAAATCATGTCGATTCATAAAATTATTCATCCAATCAGTACCAGCCATTTTGATTTATTTGTGAAATGGGTCATTTATATTTTGTCGATCAGCAACGTTGAACGCAATTCTCATCGCATCTGTGCTTGTTAGTCCGAATATTCTTTTTTGCATATCTTTAATGCGCTCAGCAATTGCTACTTCAGCATCTTTATGGAGGGGTCTGTCATACCTCCATATACGAGGGTCTTCAGGTTGTCTAACCTTACCGTCTCTGTGCCTTCGCAACGTTTTCTCGGTATTTTGAACTTTGCACTTGTGGATTTCAGAGATTTGCCTCTTTGAATTTCCTTCAAGTCATTATGGAGTTCAATTCGAGAATAATTGACTATATTCATTCTCCTTTTTTAATTGCGCACCATGTTATACTTGTAAAAAAGAGAAGGTGACATAAATAATTAGAACATACACAAAACTTCACAGAGGGCCAATGAGCCCGCCATGGGCGCTTTACCCCATGACACCCTGGGCTCATTGCCCCACTAGGTACCATTTTAATTTACCTTGCGTCAAAATTTTATTTTAATAGCTAATAGTCTCAACTTAGTCTGAAAACTATCCTAATGAACAATACTTTCAAAATATAATTCACAGTATTTAAAAAAGCTTCAGGTACAATGGTTAAAAATAGTTTTACTTAGCAGTAAAAAAGTTGTAGTTGGGCTAAAACAGTTATCGCTACATAACTCATCAGAACAACCTTCCAGCTCAATGTCAATCAGAACGCAGAGTCTTAGTGAAGCGGTTGAACGACGCTAGAGCCTATGCTCCAATATCTGCCCAGGGTTTCCACGCGAGGTGACTCTAATTACCCTAGCTGAAGGGTGTTGATTACCCCAGATTACCCTAAAACAGCTAACCTGACCCATGATCTATTTATTAACTAAAAGGTAAATGGACTGGTTTCCAGAGCTCTGTCAGTATGAATAAGTCCTGTGTTACATACTGCATGATCGTCAGGAGGGAAATCCAGTCGAACGACGTTAGAATGCTGGTTTGATATCCAGACGATATCACGTACAAGATGTTTGCCAAAAACCTGTCGAATTAATTTTGATGCACGCTGTTTTCCAAGGCGCTCTTTTTTTCTGTGACTCCTGATCTGGGAACATTGTTTTCATCAAACTAAAAGAGGCTCACACAATGAGATAGGTGGTGCTTAGTTAAAAATGCACAAACTTGCAGTTCCACTTTACGAGCAAGATTTTCGAGAGGATCATTGGATAGCACGTAGCTGGCAATTAATGGGGTTTTCTTTGCCACCATGGATCGTTGTTTGTGTCTCTGGGAGCATGTGACGCTTGATTTCAGATTTCCCACAAATAATATCGGTTCGACAAACCTTACACTATGCCAAATCCTTTTGCTCTGTTGATTTTGAGGACTTGACTAACCATACCTCAAACACAGGTTCCGATGTCCACGAATCTTTAAATTTCTGCTGGTAGTTTTTAGCTTTCACGTGAAGCGTTCCTTTTTTCGAGGTGGTGTCATTGGCTCTTCCTCACTCGGTGCGCGATCATCTGCTATGCTGCAAGAAATGCAATAATATGCGTACATATCCCTACTACAATTATTTATTTTTTATTAAATTTTCCATCCATTCACGCACTTCAGCCATTCTTTCGACATGCTCAATCTAACCTAACACTTTGATCCGCTCTTTGCGATAACTTTCTGGCTTCCCTCACACATGACCTTCGTCATATCTTTTCATAACGGATTTTATCCAATCTTGTTACACCACATATGCTTCTCAGAGACTTCGTTGAAATCACATTCACTTATCAACTCATAAAGTTGATTGTAAAGTTATCAAATTTCTTCATTTCCTGAAGGGCGGGTGAGGAAATTCAGAGGTTTTTGGGAAAAACTACCTTGCCTTTATTAATATGCATAAACTTTCTTCAACACTCAGTTGTAGAACCCCTAGTGCTTCAATTTTGGTTGACGGAATTCTAGGCATGATCGCAGCTTTATCAAATTCTACGTCCGTGCTACTGCGCCTAAGAAAGACAGTGAGAATACAAACATATATTGCAAGTTGTAAGTCGATAACTGTACTCTTCTGTTTATATGAATTTTTGTAACTAATTTCATAGCTTATTCCTTTCGCCTTTAGCACCTTTTTCAACTCGAAGTGTCAAAGAACCCTGTCTAAATTTTTTTGTTTGCATTGATACAATAACATGCTTCGTTGGCAAGCAACATGGCTAAGGAATAGGACGCCTTCCATCTAATTAGCTGGCAAAATAATAGCGCTGTGGGGCAACTCTGCTGTTAATTCAACGACTATCACAAAAATGAACCTATTAATTATTTCTACGATGAAATATATTAGCTGTGGAATTTAACAATACAACAAACATACCTGTCAATATCCTTTTGAAGCTTATAACCACTAGCGCAATCAGAATAGGACAGTGACTTTCGTCGACTGGATGTTGCTGATACCGATCGAGTTTTTATTAGCAAAATGCAACTCAGAATCTTTTGTCAAAACGAAATGGATAAGAGATATTATGGCTTCGTATCTTGACGCCGTCTTTCGTGAGCGATACCTGATGACATTCAAATGTGCGACACTAACCACAGCAGCAGTGCAGTTTTGTGAACACTAAATTCTGACCCGTTTCATTACATTTCGTTCAAGTGGTAACCAGTAGGGTGCTTGCATATTGGCTTTCAATTTTCTATTTTTCATAGATTAGGCGGTCACTTCCTTCACGGAGCTCTGATTACCCTAGATTTGCCCATATTTTTCATAACCCTAAACATTACCCTAGGGTACCCCTGATTACCCTAAACTGGGGTAATTACCCTGCTCGTGGAAACACTGTATCTGCCATACTTAACGAGAAACACGCTATGGGCCCATTACCTGTAATGGGCTCGTTGCCCCGTGTTACTCTACCTGAAGCATTTAGCAAACAAATTGAATCAAAAAAATTTTTTACGTTTAAATTCCGCGGATACTTCAACAATTATTACCGGTGAGTGGGGAGGGCTATGCGAGCTCATGATACACTCCTGGACGTGGTAACACAAGGTGATTCGGATGAAATGAAGGTTGTTCTGCAGGCGGTGCTGTGGTAAAAGCGTTGACGCTAAACGCTCGTCTGGCCGTCAGCGGGTCGGCCATGTCGGAGATCGAACTTGTTGAGGGAGAGCGCCTTAATGTCTCCTATCTCGTCGGTAACATACCTGATGACTGCAGCGGTCCCATGAGAATTAAGGTAATGTATTAGTTGTCGCTTTAGCTGTAGCGATTTTCATCCATGGCTGCAAAAATACTATGGTTCTTAAAATGAAATGCTGGAGTGGTTTTTCAATTGTTCAAAATGACCTCAACGTCTAGACATTGATCAACTGAGTGATTTTAAGGTTTTGATCTCGTCACGAGTATGAATGGAAGTGTGCCTTCAATGCTATGTGTAACAATAAATAAAATAGCAAGGATAGTCGCTTTTAAAAGATCCATTATCAGTTAGTTGTTTAATAAATAGAAGGACCTAAAATGATATATAAAAATGAACGTTTCGACCACAGGAGTCATCTTCAGCATTAACAAGATCTATGGAAAACAAAAAAAACATTTTTATTCAAAATAAGTGCAACAGTAAAAACAAATAACAAGAAGGGGATGAAAAAGGATGGAGAACAATACTAACATGCTATTAACAGAGGGAATGACGATTCAGTTTCATTTAAAATAGGTTTGTCTTTCATGATAAAAAGAGATTCTAAAATACGAAGGTCTGATTGACTAAATGTGGTTCCTAATTATCTGGAAGTTGTCCAAGCGGACTAGCAGGTCGCACTTCTCGGCATGAGTGCGTACCGAAGAGTGAGGGGGAGAAGCAAGGGGATTATTGGTTCGGAAGCTCCTTCCAGCATGCTCCGCCACACGAATATGGAGGGCCCTTTTTGTGGACCCAACATATTCAGACGCACACAGTGCGCAACAGTATTTGTAAACGACGTGCGAAAGCAATGCTTCAGAGAGCTTATCTTTGTAGTGAAAAAAAGAATTTATTTTATATCTGTTCAACAATATTATCCGAAAATTGATATGCGTGAAATGTTTAGCTAACAATGAAAGTAACTCTTTCTTGAGTTTGTCGGATTGGTATCCAAAATAGGGCAAGCAGAAGTAAAAATCCTTCTTTCCCACAGTTGTTATAGGCAATCTGTTATGAAACTTAACATTTAAAAATTTCTTCATGGCTGAATCTATTAATCTGGACGGGAAGCCATTATTAAGAAAGAATCGCCGCAAAAATTCCATTTCACAGTGAAAAGCACAAAAATTTGAACAGACATTATAACCCCTGCATAACAATGTTTTAACACTATTCGTCTTAAGGTTAAAATTACAAAAACTGTAAAAGCTGGTCCCTAGCCCAGTAAAAGTTGGCTTACGATAGACCGAGCTCTGAAATTTGCCATTGTGGCGCGTAATTGTGCAATCTAAAAACTGGAGACAATCAGCAGCTTCAACTTCCATTGTAAATTTAATATTTGGATGTTGAGAATTTAAGTACTTCAAAAAATGCTTATTGTGTGAGCTATCGCGGAACAAAATAAATGTGTCATCAATGTAACGTCTATAGAACACAGGTTTGTACTCTACAGGGCACTGGCTCAACCATTGCTGTTCGTGGAAAGACATGAATATATTGGCCAAAGTCGGCCCTAAGGGGAGCCCCATTCCTAAACCATCTAATTGTCTGTAAAAAACAGTGTCAAATATAAAGAAAGAATTCATGACGGAGAGCTGCAATAAAGTTTTAAACAATGCCCTAGTTAAACCGATGACTGAATCAGTTTGAGCGAATAAATATTGCAAACAAATTTCAATTGTCTCCTGCAGCGGTATGTTAGTAAACAAGTTTTCTACGTCAAAAGAAGCCATAAAAAGTTTATCAGCGTTACCCAATTGAACAACGTCATTTACAAAAGACTGCGAATTATCTACTGTATACTCGTTACCGGTGAATGGAGTTAAAATAGGAACTAAAAACTTCGCAAGGTTGAAGCTAGAGGTGCGATATGCCGCAAAAATAGGCCTGAACGGAAAGTTTACATTGAAGTCTGATTTGTGGGTCTTTGGTAAGCCATACAAAACACCTGGAGCACTTCCAGACACTATTAGCGTCCTGCAGAGTTCGTCAGAGATCGAACCTAATTTTTTCAGTTTACGTAGAAAGTTATTTATTTTGTCTTCGATACTAGTGGTGAATTTAGTTATAGGATCTGTTATGACTTCAAACTTAGTTTGATCAGAAATTATTTTTTTCATACTACGTATATATTTATCACGGTCAACTATGACAACTCCCCTACCTTTATCCGGACTAGAGACAATTAAGGTTTTGTTTGGTTTTTTGCGGCAATTCTTTCTTAATAATGGCTTCCCGTCCAGATTAATAGATTCAGCCATGAAGAAATTTTTAAATGTTAAGTTTCATAACAGATTGCCTATAACAACTGTTGGAAAGAAGGATTTTTACTTCTGCTTGCCCTATTTTGGATACACATCCGAGAAACTCAAGAAAGAGTTACTTGCATTGTTAGCTAAACATTTCACGCATATCAATTTTCGGATAATATTGTTGAACAGATATAAAATAAATTCATTTTTTCACTACAAAGATAAGTTCAATAAAGCATTGCTTTCGCACGTCGTTAACAAATACTGTTGCGCACTGTGTGCGTCTGAATATGTTGGGTCCACAAAAAGGGCCCTCCATATTCGTGTGGCGGAGCATGCTGGAAGGAGCTTCCGAACCAATAATCCCCTTGCTTCTCCCCCTCACTCTTCGGTACGCACTCATGCCGAGAAGTGCGACCTGCTAGTCCGCTTGGACAACTTCCAGTTAATAGGAACCACATCTAGTCAATCAGACCTTCGTATTTTAGAATCTCTTTTTATCATGAAAGACAAACCTATTTTAAGTGAAACTGAATCGTCATTCCCTCTGTTAATAGCATGTTAGTATTGTTCTCCATCCTTTTTCGTCCCCTACTTTTTATTTGCTTTTACTGTTGCACTTATTTTGAATAAAAATGTATTTTTTTTTGTTTTCCATAGATCTTGTTAATGCTGAAGATGACTCCTGTGGTCGAAATGTTCAATTTTATATATCATTTTAGGTCCTTCTATTTATTAAACAACTAACGGATAATGGATCTTTTAAAAGCGACTATCCTTGCTATTTTATTTATTGTTAGACTTTGCAAAAAGCAAAACTTAGATGTGTGCAGTAATGCTATGTGTATGTGGCAAGTAATTTCGGGGATTGAGCTCTCTAGTTTGCTATGTGCTCACATTCAACTTTAGTATGGAAGGTGACGGATCTGATCAATTTTATTTTTGGTCCTGAACATGCATCTGGCGAGTTCAGCCATTAATCATAGATGTATGAATAATAGGAGGTGCGCCAAAGAGCAATGAAGATAAACGCTTGAAAGATGTCGGTGGGAAAACTGATAAAATACAAAATGAATATCAAATTTGATTTTTTCAGATTTCTTATATAATTTCAACATTTCAGTTTTTCCTCTATTGCATAGCAGACATAATGAGTAAGCACCCGAATTACTTTTGTAAAATCACTTTTCGAATATTTGGCCGCTGAATAATTTTGAAATGCCTTTAAAATCATACCTAAATTTATTTGTATCTATTTTATCGCGTTCCAATGACCCTGCTCGAACATCATCGCCTATTCAGTGGCAAGGTTGAGGTGTAAGTGCAAGTGAAAGAAGGACTTCGGCTTTCCGTACAAAGATTTCATTTAGAAAAAAAAAGTTTATTTCCAATAAAATTGAAACATAAAATGTTTATCATTGGTTTCAAAAATATCTTAACATTAACATCATTAGTAGGTAATTACACATTGGTATCGTAATACCCATGTCAAATGATGAAACAAAAATGATTGACAGAAATGAGTTCCACTCCGTTGCGTTATCTGATTTTGACAGCGCATTTATATTTGAGTAGCTAAGAAAACGTAATCCACGTAACGTATGGTTGAAAACACTCGCGCTAGTGCTCACATATATTGGAATAAAAGCGAAAAACGCAGTCGAATACGTTAGCATAGGGATTCTTAATTACAATTCATACATGGTTAGCATAATACCCATGTTAATTTTCGGAACAAATGATTGGGAGAAAAGCACGAAAAAAATGGAATCCCTTCGTTGCTGTAGTCGGATTTTGGTTATGCATTTAATTGCAAGTGACTAAGAAAACATAATCCATACGATGCATTGTTGAAAACACTCTCATTAGTGCGCACTCATATTGAAATTTGAACATACGAACATAGGAACTAGTGAAATGGGGATTGATGTTAAAAATTAAATTGGTAGATTTAAATTATTTTGCGTCCATGACTATGAGGTCGACGTTCGGGACTCGGGACAATTTTTCATTGTTACGTATCATCTAGTATACCAGAATAATAAGCTCGGAGAAGATAAAATATTGTACCATAACACAAATTTATGATATTTACTACCTACGTCGATAATACTGGCGCAAAAGAGTTCACCAGATTCAAAGACATGAGAAGGATTGTTGTACAATGCTAGCCGTAACATTTTCAGCATAGCTGGAACAGTAAAAAAGATAACTACCTAAAATAGTGTTGTCATAAGTAATCACGAGCGTAAGAAAGTAAAAATTGCCCCACAAGACTAACAAGAACAATTTAAGACTGGATTAAGAACATGAAACAATTATGATTGTAATATTCTCTGCCTAGCCTAGCAGAAATGTCAATATTTCTTAATCCAATAGCCTATCCAATGAACATATCAATTTCAACAATAGACATCGATAGACATGGCACATAGCATAGCATCAATAGACATAGCAAAACACAGCAACAACCCACATAGATTAAAAGTCCACTCACTTCTGAGATTTCTTCTTAGCTCTGAACCTCTTAACTATATAACGACCGAGTAAGAAAAGAGCGGAATAAGAGCAATGGGAACACAGAAGTACAGATAGGAGTTGGCAGTATAGTTAGAAATAGTTAGAATGAGTACTTAGCCTTCATCTTACCTTAGGAACACAATTGGCGACATTTTACTATTGACGGTTCTAAATCTTGAAGGGAACTGTCTGCGGGTGTTGCCTTCCGCAGTGATGCCAACAAGACGCCAACAACTAATATTGCACTATTTCAGCATTGCTCTGACCAAGATATAAAGAAGAGAATAAGTATCGGGCTTTGTGCACCAGAAATCTTTCCTAAATAGGATTACTCATTATTGAATTTGCCTTTGCATACTTCCTTAGCTCCGAAATTCATGCATTTTTGTAAATCTTTTTTAAAATATTGAGGTATATCCCCATACCAGGCTACAATGGTCAATACGTGATAAAGCTGAAGATTGAATGGGAAATAATCTAGACTTTTCGTCAATCATACTTTTTACATGATTAAAAAACGTTAAAGTTCCGAAAATTTTATTGCAAGTTTTCTCAAAGTGGGATTTGAAGGTCATGTTTCTATCAAACCAAATACCTACATTTTTTATTTATCTGATGGATAAATTTCATCATTCCCGACCGTAAGAGTTAGATTTTTATTTTTCTTATTGCATCTTTGGACCCAAAAATAATGAATTGTGTGAGTTTGAGACCAATTTGGTCATACCATGACTTGAGGCTGATCAATAGGGCTTCAGCACCAATTTGCGTCTGTGGTATTTCGGATACAGAGCTTGTCATTGCAATTTGAACATCATCTGCAAACATAGAAATTCGGTTGTTAGAAGACATTGGAAGGAAATAGTTCATGAAAACATAAAAAATAGTGGGCCATGAATGGATCCTTGAGGGACACCGAAGTTATTTTGAAGGAATAAGGACAACTTGTTTTCTAAGAGGACTGCATGAGACCGATTTGATCAGTAGTTTTTGAAGCGATGCGTATCAACTCCTAAGTTCAATATTTTCCGTAGGGGTTGATCATGTTCGACACTCTCGAATGCTTTGGAGAGATTGAGTAGCAGCAAGATTATCACATTTTTGATCGATATCGCTGTAAATTTTTCAGTGATTTTGAGCAGGGCGTTTTGAGTGCTAGTGTTTCTCCTATAGTCATATTGATTTCGATGAAGTAAATTTGACTCATCCAAGTGAGACGACAGTAGATTCGTTACCGCTTTCTCCAATATTTTGGACAGGACAGGTTAAAGACTTATGGGCCTGTAATTTGACGCTGTATGTATGTCATCAGTTTTATGCAAAGGTCTCATTATGGAGTGTTTCCATTGGTTGAAAAATTGATTGGTTGCTATTGATGGGTTGATAACCAATCGAATCAATAGTGCTGTTACTGGAAAATTGTCTTTGACGTATTGAAGGCTGATTCCATCATGTCCGACTGCCTTTGCGTGTTTCAATGAGTACAAGATCTCCCGTAACTCTGGTAAATCGACAGGACGTGGTCTTTACAAGGCACCAGCCCTTGAAAGTGTAGTGGGCAAGAATTTTCAACTGACAGTTGATTTGAATTGGTTTTACATACTTTATTGGAAACTTGCGCATCTATTTTCGAAAAAAATGGTATGAACCTCGGTGCTGTTGCAAAAGATTCTAAAAATTACTTATGCAGTCTAAATTTTTATGTTGAGCAACCTCACTAGGGATTTTCCATGTGCGTTTTGGGTTATTTTTTGCTTTTAATAGTTCTAGGTAAAAGTAAATTCTTTTTCATTGCGTTATTTTCTTCCGAAGACTCTTTTCATGTTCTCAATATCTCTGGTATAAAGTACTGTTTGATCTATTTTCTTTAAACTCTTGCAAGTAAGTTTTCTCTATTCTCCTCAGTTCTTTAATTTCGTTAGTAATCCACACAGAGCGTTTTGGCTTAGTTTTTTGTGATGTAAAGTGCGCATTCATTGAGGGTTAATGAGCTATATTCTTAAAGTTAGGGCTAAGTATATGAAATTTCACAAGCCTTACCACTGTATATAAATAAGAGCAGCTAAGAATTCTCTAGCATTGCTTCGTTGTCTTCGGAATTACCTTGGTTATTTGGGGTTAATTAAATAAACTGCGCTGTAATGGTAGAAGAACTTTCGCATTAAAACTGCTTTACAGTAAAATGATCCGAAATTGTTAAGCTTTGTTGTTTAGCTTAGTTGATAACGCATTTAAATTGCGGAAAACAAATGCTACATTTTAAAATGGTTTTGAAAGACACTGTAATGAATCTGTGCGTATTTTATATTTTAAGTAGCAGTAATATGGCACAGGTACTGACTCTTGACGGAATCGAGCACATGTCGGTGAAGCCCGACGTGTACGAAGTAAGTCAGACCTCGACTTCAGCAGAACTGCCTTCTGACTTTCCCCTGCAGCCAGCGTTAAATACGACAAAAGAAGTCTACGACGGCCGCTTCTTCAACGGCCACTTCGAAGCGTCGGGTGAATTTCCAGGCTTCTCCAGGCTCAAACTTGTGTTGAGCAGCGGAAGCAATTATCAAGAGCTTATACAAAGTGAGGAGATCCCTGTCAAGGTAAATAGGTTTGTGTTTTCACTCAAATCAACTCATGAAAAGACATAAATGTGAGCTAAATGCTTGAAAAGCAGAAGCACTTGTGTGCAAAACATTTAATAAACTCGGTTGGTTATTTAAAATCATTGTTGGCGTTTCAATTAGTGACTGATGCATCTACCACGCGACAAGATCTATTTTTCACAACCCGATGATCATTACTCCCTCCGGCCGGAAATAGTTGGTCCATATCAATATGTCAATGTTGAAGTTGGTCGGAAGTTTTTGCCCCTAAGAAATTGTAAGCTTTTTAGAAAGGATACCAAAGTACTGGTTGTAACAAAAAGATGAAATTTCTGTAATTCAGTACATACAATTAATAGTGTATAAAAATCATGAATAATATTTTTAATAAGATTAATCACAAAAGACAAACTCTGCATTGTAATTGAATATATGAAATTGATAATGTATCAACAGAAGAAACATATTTGCCATTGTATTTACTCAATACTTATTAAAACATTCTTCAATTTTCCTGAGATCTGAATCCAATTTGCAAGAATTCCTTTTCTTACTAGTTTTCATTCGACAGATGTTGAAGTCTGTTACTGATGCTAATTGTTTTAAATATTATCTGAAAAAAGAAAAAGACAAAATTATGCTAACTTCTACCATATTCATTAAAAGTTTAAATTTGTGTTCAACACACTGTGCATAATCGTTTACTGAACTCAAGACAGAAGTTCGTTAAAAGACACTAAAACGCGAAAAGCTCTCTTCTTTCCTGACAAATATTTCCGACCGGAGGGAGTAATTCTGATTCTGGAAACTGTTGGTTAATCCCTCCACATGTTAGGGGTTGAGAGTTTTCAAATGTTATTTTAAATGCGGATTCTATTTTTTTTACCGCGATGAAGATGAACGTGATCAAGTATTACCCGTAAGAGTTATTTCTACGTTTCTTAAAATAACAGTGTTAGCAGAATTGATATCGATTTCTATGAGCAGACTAAATTCCTTCGATCGTGTGTGTAGATTAAACGTGGCTATCACATCCTCGACAAAATTTTCGTGCACACGGTGGTGCTACTCGTCATCGTGTTGTACATCAACATGGGGTGCGCCATCGAGCTGGACATAATCAAAAGCACGCTCAGGAGGCCCGTGGCACCTCTCATAGGGCTCCTGTCGCAGTACATCTTCATGCCGCTGGTGAGTTACTTCGCAACGAGAGAGAATGACCGGTCAATGATAAGATGTATCGTTCCTCTCAGATGTCTTTTCTTGTAATAATATACGATATAAATTTGGCTCTAAGATAAGTCGCGGTAAATTTACCATTGCCCTGTTATTATGATTTCTTACCCATAAAACTTCATGCCTTTCGTAAGGGCATCTTTTTCAGGTCGCTTTTGTTTCATCATAAACTCCTGTAAACTTAAAGTCGGTGAACTAAGGAACTTCATGTTTTTAATAACTACGACTTAATAGGTGTATAAAAATTAAAGCTCTATGTGCTCTCAATATCTCTCAGTGTCTACACAAACCTCGTCTTGCGCGTGTGAATTGGGTAGTTTAGCAACTCTTCTAAATTATGTTGTGTTGCGAATGTTGTGAAGTCAATTTTGCAACCACTGTTAGGAATGAGAATGTGCTGTCCCTTTTGGCAATTAGGTTTTGTAGTCTTTGCTCTCAGAAATATAGCAGTCCGTCTCACAACTCAAATCAGTTCCTCGAATTCTCAAAATTCCCTCATAGACTTTCTCACCTGTTTCCTGTTGATGTACGATTTACTTATCCCTGCCGATGATTCTCTTGACGATTTCGGCTGCCATTTCATGCCGAATATAACGCACCCTGTACTGTTGAGGCATTTCACTCACCTTTGCCCTGCAGTGTGCGTACGGGCTCGGTTACGCGTTCTTATCGACTACACCGGCGCTTTGGCTGGGTCTGTTCGTGACAGGATGTTCCCCCGGCGGAGGCGGTAGCAACATGTGGACTTACCTGCTGGGAGGCTCCTTAGACCTGTCAGTGACGATGACAATCATCAGCACTTTGGCTGCCTTCGTCGCAATGCCGTGCTGGTTATGGGCCCTTTCTCCTACCATCTTCCAAGGTTGGGAGCAAAGAGTACTTTTTTCTATTGATTGGTCTGCCTTTTTTTAGGGTTGAACGAAGATGCGGCTCAAATCTCTTTGAGAATAGTATTAGATAGTCGAAACTTTCGCAGTATTCTAAAAGTTAGATATTTTAATGAAATTTGTATTCAATAGGATTCTGTATGAATTTAATTGTTAATTACTTTATTTAAAATAAAGTTTGTTGTTTCCCCAGCTCAGTTTTATATATAGTATTAACATTTGAAAATTACATTGAAGAATTTTGCTATGTTTCTTTGTTAAGATACCAAGACATCCACGAAGACAAGCAGTTGTACCTGATGAAAACAAGCAATTATACCTGATCCCACCGGCATCTTCGCTGGGAAATACTGTGGTAGCGTTCGTCGGTTATTTTGCATCTGTTTTGGGGGATGCTTAGTTCGGGACTAGGAATGTCATCTAGACCAAAATCTAAGAACGGTTCTTGGTAACGAGAGGTAGAGAAGGAGAAAGAAATACGGTCTAATTCAGAAATGATAGAGTTTCTTCACTTTTAATATTAGTGGGAAAATGGGATCCAAGTTTAAAATGCTAGGCAGTGCTCATTGCTGCCCTCCACCTACACCTAAAATTAGGAAGCGTGTCCTGCCTCCAACGCAGGCGACTTATTTAAAAGGAAGGCGGCTCGGGAGCCTCCACCCGCTCAGCTTTCGCCTAACCCGTAAATGCAGCGAATGTGAAGAAATTAAGTTGCGAATACGACTTCTAAAATTACCTGATCGAATCGAGTTCGAAAGCAAAAGTTGCATTAGTCAATTTCATCAAGAACAGGTTAAGTTATGGGAACCTTGGGGTCTCTAAATTTTGATAGTTTGAAAGGGCAATATTCAAATATTCCACACTTTAAATTTAGTCGAAAAGTAAATTGGTTCCCACCCTAGTCCGCTTAAGCGTCCATCAATTACCAAGACTGAGCTTAAACTTAATTTCGCATTCGATATACATACATTTCAATTAATATTTTAAAAGATTTAATAATTTATTTTTTTATTAAAAATAGAGAACTCATTAGGGCTTTATCTTTTGAAGGATATAAGCGAAGAAAAGAAACGCTAGCATTCATCATACGGGCTCTGTGCCCGAAAGAAGGGTTAAGCTTCAAGAAAATCCCAATGGTTATGCCGGTCAAAAATCTGATGTCGCCGCTCCAGGTAGATGGTCTCGCAAGACTGGAGGTCCCAGGCCGTCTGCGAAAACGTTTAGTACATCTTGGCGGCTTAGTTAAGCTTTTTGAAGTTATGTTAGATATTATGAAAATAAATTTGGGATTCTCCTGTAGATAATCACTCCAGACGTTGTTAGATCAGCCAAAATCTCACGATTGAAAGGAGGAGAATCCTCGAAGTTCTCACTGGAAGAATAACTGCCCTCGCACAACCTTCCACAGCCTTTCCGACGGTGCCGGGCTAACTTTAGCACAACTGAGAGCCGCCTGACGAAATTTAAAGTATTGCGTTGAAAGTAACTGATGGGATGGCTATCGTCACTCATGAACAGATTCAGAGCTGGTATACTTCTTTAAATTTTAAACCTCTTAATTACTGCATGTATCGAAATGTCTTTCATTTATCATAACTAGAGAAACGTTCAATTCGGGAAGCCTTCTAACGGAATGGGTAAAATAGATTTCAATGTTTTGTGAAGGATTTGTATTAGTTGTGTATTCCGTAAGTGGACGTTTTTAAATGTGTTTCAGAATTAAGTAACGGATTAGATTGAGTGTCTAGTAGTTTTTGTTTCTGCTGTATTGAAAAAATTCTCTTGAATAGGTAGTTGAGAATACAAATAGTGCACTCCAATTGGTTATATTGATCAGCAATACGGAAGTTACCTCACAGATGAAAAGGGTTTTCTGTGTTGAATATTTTTAGTCTACCACGAGTCCGGCTTTCATTAACTTGGATGTAAGAAGAGCAGGGTTATTATTATTCTGTGCAGTCTTATCCGATACTTGTGTTTCATGTCATGTTATTGAAGTGTGAGATATTTGAGCCATGGCTATTTAAGCGCTCCCTTGCGCAGTTTTTCGGAGTTGTGCAGTACTTTTAGAGGACCGTAATTTCTGTTGTTGTTTGTGCGACTCGAGGCTCATGGTAAACTTGCATGCCTATTCATGCACTTTCTTACATGTAAGTTAATTGTATGATTATTATATATTTCCGTAGACCAGACGTTTTCTTCATAAGGGCTTCTAATGTATTTGTAGCCTAGTGGTTAAGAGTTCTAATCCAGCGTGAGGAGGGTTAAAAATCCTGCAGTTTAAGCCTAGTGTTTGTTCTCAGTGAGAAAATGAAAATGATAGCCACAATTTCTCCCAAATCCAGGTATTTGATAACTTTCAATGCCTCCTGTTATCAGACAAAGCATTTGAAATGCTGCTCTGTTAGAGGATTTGAATCAATTTTGTTGAAATAAACTATCCCATACTCCCGGGCGGTATGTCTTATTATTCTTTTAGGTTTCTGGTAGAATATAAAGAACACCAAACGTAATCCTATTGTTAAACAGATGCTGTATATGGGTTTTTACTGTACATCAGCTTCTTTTATTTTTTTGAGTGAAGAGCAACTATTGAAGAGCATCTGTGAAGGCTAGTTATTTTGATGAGGAGTGTAATTCTAGTGTTGGGTTAAACATATGTTTGCTTTAGGTGAGCGAATTAATTTCTTCAGAGCAAAATGATCTGCTTCAAAGTTAATCAAGTGTATCATGCTGTAAGCCCCCTTAAAAGAGATTCATAATACTTCTGGTAGTTCAGCAATTGCACAGGTTTTATGAGTTGTTTGCTCGGTCACCACGCTACCGCACTGCAGACTGCGGTGTTTTGTTTTTGAGTTGCTGAACTGGAATGCATTGCAGTAGCGTGTATGGAGCCGATGTTTTCTATTTTGACTTGGGCTTCCGGACGCGCAGCACAAAAAAGGGACTGCGACTGCCTCTTGAGAGAAGTTTGAATTGAACCATTTCCTGCTGGCTTTTAGCATGTACTTTTCTGCAGTGACAAACACATTTGAGTTTGTGTTTAGTTTTGGAACATTGCCTAATTCCTGGAATTGTTGTGCAGTGCCTTGAGGAAAATACGCAAAAAGGTTTGCTGATAGTTTGCTACCCTAAATTATCGGTAAAAGTTCATTTCAATGTTATCTTCCTATTTCTATATCAGTGATAGTCCAGGTGGCAATTCATACATTTCATTCTCGTTAGGTCTCGTTTGAGAAGGAAAGCACACACTATCCTCAGATTTCTAGAGGATAAGAAAAACCTGCAACAATTGACTAGAAGTAGATCAAACTTCTTATTGAAAATATTCTTCCCATATTTGGTTTGTGCTTGTGTATTGTAAGCTTGCCCAAATTGTGGTACCGTTTTTTCAAGGAGAATTTATATATTTTAATTATACGGAGAATGAAAGAATCATTGTTATTTTTGACGGTATTTTTCTCAGACGGTAAAGTACTCTGAAGACGTTTATCTTTCTTTCATTTTTTCAATCTCGTAGCTAGAAACTAAAACTTGAATTTCATTGAAATTCCTAACTGTTTAGTTCCGGCTCTTTTAGATGAAGGCGTTAAAGTCATCGCCCGTTCGTTAGAAAAAATATTGAACTTTATTTTTGATTAACTAGATGGCAAGTTCGACTCTCCTCCGTACCTCAACATCGCCATTGTGGCGCTGGGGCTGGTGAAGTCCGTGTCCATAGGGCTGCTGATCAAGGCGAAGCGTCCAAGAGCCGCCGCGGTGCTGCGTATGCTTCTCAAGCCGCTCTCTCTCTTCATCATCATCTTCGTCACGACTTTCTGCGTCTACGCTTATTGGTACATCTTCAAGTTCTTCTCCTGGCAGGTACTTGTTATCATTTTTTTTTCGAGTACTAATTTCATAAAATTAGAATAAACCAATATGCTAGCAATACGCTATTATTCACGATGATATTTTTATTTATAAAAATCTCTCAGTAACCATTTTGAACTTATAATAGATTCAATTACTTGATACCGTGAAACTTGGTGCCGACGTCAGTATATGAAAAAATTTTTGCTGAAGAGCATTACAAGCATTTCCAAATTATCGAACTATAGATTCTCTTTCTTAACGTTTTCGCTAATAATTTAATTTAAACCGGCGCAGAGCGTTTGCCGTAGTTGACCTCGTGGGGTAAAGTTCAAGAATATTTTCTACGATGAAAGAAACTAAGTTCGGTCTGATTAATCTGGTACGCGTACTTTATGCTTCTTTTCTTCGTATTAGTAAGCTTATAAAATATATTGCTACAACACTTTTTAATTGTTGTGGTTAATTTCATATTATTGGTATTCGTGTCTCAATGTTTATTCCTCTGTTTCACCCATCCAGCTCCGAATGGCTGAGTTCGTTGTTCACTTTATTTGTTTCAGAGAGGTAAGCTTACACGGATTTTTGCGTCGTTTCATTATGCTGGCATTGTTTCTTCCATCGTTAAACAACTGTCGCAACGAAACAACGCCTCTCAGAAAGCATAGGATAGGCAAAATTGCCTGAGGATAGTTTGATGTATCAATTCTATGTTGTGGGGACTGGTGCCTTCAAAGAGACGCAATAAGGTTACTTCCGCTATAAATAGGCCTTTGGAACTTTAAGCTATCGTGGTGACTTAGCTTCATTTAGATTTCACGCCTATTTTACCATCTCATCTTTGTGAACTCGATGTTTCTATGCTCAGTTTCTCATGCGTGGAAACATAACTTGAGCGCAGATTTTCCATTTTTTACAGTCCATCCTACATGGTCCCCTCACTTCGCTCTCTTGAAATCGCCTTTTTGTTGTCAGGGAGTCTCAAATTAAATAGTGTAATTAAAACATAAAGCAAGACAATTTGCTTGACTATTTCTAGCTTAAATTTTTCGCCACATCATCGATTGTCATACATATATGTCTCGCCGCCTCACATGCATCATTATGTGCGACTATTTTCTACGTGCCAGAGATGTAAAATGCTTAACCTTAGCCGAAAACACTTTTTACGACGCTGATGAGTGATAATATAATCGCCAGAGACAACTAATCAAGAGAACGCACGGTGGGGGCTATAAAAAGGCATGATCATAGGTAAAAAATTTATGTAAATTGTCACATTTTGGATTCAGTACACACTTTCATAGGTATCTCAGTACATGCATGTCAGGCAGCAGGTGGTGTTTCTGTTATAGTTACCCATAATCTTAAGTATTTTCTTCAAGTGTTCAGCTTCCTATACGCCAACTAGGTTTGTTTCCCTACCCTGATGATGCTTTTGTGTATTTACTTCAGTTAGCCCTTAAGTGCTATTTGTATTGTATTTCAATATTCCATCATTAGTTTGATAACTTAGCTAAATACCACCAATATTTTAAATGTAATCATGCGTGATGTACCATGTTAGGCAGCAGCTCATGTTTGTAGACACTATTTTCGCAAAAGAAAATAAATCACTGTTATTGCTGAAATGTATCTGTGCATGTAAGAGGCACTGCAAAGAGATTCTGCTCCAAACAAATAAAATCCTGAGGTTAAAAAAGATTTCCTATCTCCATTTTGATCCAGACTCTAGTCTAATACGAGAACTCGCCCTAAAAGGGGTTTAGGGAACCACCACGGGAGCACAAATTATTCTGCAAAGTTTGTCGAAAAGGAAGGAGCTGTCGCAGTTCGGCGAATCAGGGAAATTCCTAAGGAGCCCTAACGGACTGATTACGTCTCAGACAGTTGCTCGTCTTTCTCACGGTACCGCCTTAGTTCAGCACAAACAGAATTTACTTATGTTGCCCTAGCGGACTAATAACGGCGTGGCGGTACCCACACAAGCCTCACTCTTGCGGTACCGCCGTAGTTCGGCACAAACAGGATTTACTTCTGTTGCCCTAGCGGACTAATTACGGCGTAGGCAGTACCCACGCGAACCTTAGGAAGGGCAGCTGCGCGGAAAAGTTAGCGCCCTCAGAAAAAGGTAGCTGCACAAAAAGCAGCCCCTTTTTCCACGAACCCTCACGTCGACCGCACGGCGGTATCGACAATACACATTCATATCCTTGTACCCCTCAGTACTCCTAGGGGGAAAATGTGTGAGGGCCCAAGCTGAGAGTTAGATAGGCCTTCTTTTTGTTGAAATAAAATGTTTTTTTTTTTTGTACTGCTAAGGACTACCTTTGTTCGGTTCACTGCAGTCCTGTTTTTCAGCACCCACTACTTTCTTCTTCAACTTTCATCTTGTTTCATGAATTTCTTTCTCGACTTACTTTTTCTATGCTCCGGCATAGATTCCGCGTTCCATTATCTCCATACTATATGGGGTTTGCCTCCTTCCTCTCTTCAAAACACCCTATTTTGAGTGGTTAAAGAGCTTTAAACTAACATAGAATCTAATCTAATCTTCATACACTCGTATGCATTTAGATTGAAGTAGTATATTTTAGGTATAATGTGTATAATGAATATTTGTAAATGAATTCAAGTGTGTATATTCATGAGAGTGTGTACTGACCACGAAATTATAAAAGCTTAGGTAAATTTGCTACCCATAATTTGACATTTTTATAGCCGCCAGTCATGCATAACGATGCGTACTTATTTTTTGGGGGGGCAGCGATAATTCTATCCCACGTCACCGTCGTAGAGAGTGTACTTGACTTAAGGTCAAGGAATCTGTACATCGTCGCCACGTTAAAGATTAGCACACATAAATATACATCCGATGCGGTTAAACGCATGCTTGTTAATCGAAGATGTAGTTGAAAAGTTAAACTGGGTAGTTACTCACCAGGTTGCAATGTGTTGTGTCTCTACAAGCTTTGCCGATAATTATTACGTAGGAAAATGAGCGAGTCTACTTTTCTCTGATTACGCCAACGATTTTGTTATCATTTACAATGTAAAAGTAAAAATGCGAAATCAATCAATGACGAAAATCATCTGCAAGACACTTTTTTTCAAAAAGAGAACTATAGTCATTTTCTTTAAGAAATGATTAGCTTTTAGATAATTTATAGAAATAATAGAGATTATGGATGCTTTCTAGAAGATGTTCACTAACAAACTTGTCTCCCTCCCTGAGTGCGAGCTTCTCGACCTCCGAAGTGTGGTGGAGTGTGGGGTCTTGCTGTACTTGTAAATTTATCTCAATGATCGTCTCGAGGCTTCCGGAGGTTGGCGGGAGGAATAATTGTACCGTGAAGTATTCACGAGCAGTCACCGAGCATCTCACCGATGCGTTATCCTCAGGTGATGCTGTGTGGGTTCTCGTTGCCCTTCCTGGGTTTCATGGCAGGAGCGGTGGCCGCGGTGGCGTCACGCCGCGACTTGTCGCAGGTGATTGCCATCAGCGTGGAGACCGGGCTGCAGAACACTGGCCTCGCCATTGGTCTTCTCAAGGTGAGACGTTATTTTACTGCGGCTGCTGTAAAAGTGTTCGTGTGTCATACTAGGAGTGTGGAAGAATATAGAATATTGTGAAGAACTTTTTCTAATAAATTGAGCTGGTTTTAGGATCAGAATATTTCTTTCGTCGCCTGAGACAGGTTATACTTTACGTAAATGCATGGTGTTTCTATAGTTTTGAATGGTAGAATTTTTCTGATAGAGTTAACCCAATTGAAAATGACCGGAAATTTAAACTAATTTAATTTTTTTTCTGTATAAACAGTACTACTGAAACAAATTCTGAAGAAATTCTATATTGATGATTGCTTTCAAATAAATCTTAAGAAATTTCAAGTTTTCGTAAAATATATACGTGAAAATATATTGACGAGTTTACGCTGAAGGTAGCGATATCTGACTGAGTGAGATGTTTCAGATGCCATGTCCACTGTAGGCGAAATGTTAAAGGTGTACGGAGGTACACAGTACGTCAATGAAACGAAGCGTGGAGTGTCTGTAGAAACCATTAACTATGGCATTCAAAGCTTAAGAATGAAAGGCAAAAAATTTATCGGAAATTATTGTTCCGTACATCCAAATGATTGTATTATAATGTGAGCAGATAGGGGGGTCTGAATTGGAAGAAAAAAAAAACAGTTTTATTAGAATTCAGTTTCTCCTGAGTGTGGTGTAAACATTTTGGTTTGAAAGTGTGAGAAACGAGAAAATATTATGACATCATGTAACTCTTAAGAAGGGGAAAACTTTTGTACCAGTGGAAATTTGCGTTCCTAATAAAAAAGCAAAAACCATAGAATAGTGTTAATTAGGCATTGTCTTTTGTTGAAGTTCAAGTTGCTTACAATGTTAACGATCGTTTTTTGCTATTCGCCACTGTTTTTTTTAGCCTATCACTATCATCTTTAGCTTTTACATAGATTCATTAACCTTCTTCTAATTTACTGTTTCTATGCGCAAAGAAACTTCTGTAAGAATACACCTTGTGCTTAGATTCCGCGGTCCCTTAAGTTCACACTAAATGGCACCTTCATCCTTCCTTCTTTAACACACCTTCGTTGTGGTTAGGGAAGTTAACTAACTTATCTTACTATCAAACCAGCCAACGATTAAATTTTGGGTTTCCTTGCAATAAACTCATTTTAATGAACTTGTGTAAAATGGCGATGAAATCTTTATTGTTTACGCTCATTTTGTCATAGTTCTTGAATGGGTTTGAGCTTTTGTAAAATTCACCTATCAAGGGGATACAACTTTTGTATCTACAGGGAGTCCTCGGTTTACAGCATTTCGACTTCCGGCAACTCGCTGTTACGAACGAACAAGCCCAAATTATTTTATTTCGTGTTCTGCTTTACGGCGATCCGTTCGTAACTATGAACCGAGTAGAGTGCTAGGTTTTTCTCGCGCGGCTGAATACGTGGTAATGCGGTGCACAAACGGGGAAGATGCTAAAAAGATGGTAATGCCCTGTTTGATTTTAGCTTTCGTTGTTTTCTCCGCGGTTTGTAATTTTTTCCCTGTATTTGCACCTGTATAATTTACGTATGTAAGGGCATATTTCTGTGATACATAGGCCTAAGTTATAACTTACGTATCAAAATCAAACCGGTTTAAGAACGCTCGTAAGAACGGAACTCGTTCGTAAGCTGAGGACTTCCTGTTTAAAAATTAGCGCTCATAGAGAGAAAATGTGAGTTCCTGAACTGTAGGTTAGGTTGGCTTTACTTTTGTTGAACTTCAGTAAGTTTTTTGTTGTGTTACGCACCATTTTTTTCATTTGGTCCACACGTATGCTTTTCAATGCTCAATACTTTAATCTTTAATATCTATCTTGTTTCGTAAACTTTTTTCATTCCTACTGTTTTTATTGGAACACACTTCGATGAATAAATCCCCTGTTCTCTTAGTTCAACCCTGAATGGTGCTTCCATTCTTCCTCTCTTGGGAACGTCTTTGTTTCGATTAAAGATGTTTAAACAACCTGATAAGTTAATGTAATGCTTTAACTGAAGATTTAGCAAAGCACTAGATTTTTAATTGATGTTGGGCTCCTAATAGTATTATAGACGTTAAATTTCATGTGCGAACAATTTCATCTCAATACTGTTCATATATTAATTAAACTACTGCATACTATTTTGTTTCGGCTCCATTTTTAGGTACTAAAACATTCGTCCCATGCGTGTTTTAAATGAGATATTGATTGTAACATTTTTTACCTTCTTGTTGTAAGGGAGAGCCACTTTTACCATCAATATCATTATTTAACTCGCTAGATCACGAGAATATTTGTCCAAATGCTCATGGACTGAAGATCCGTGGAACATGCGTTGGGAATTGCTTGTTGTTGCGTCGAGACAATGCTTGTGCATGGATTCTGCGTTCCTTCAACTTCATACTAAATGGTGCCTTCATCCTTCCTCTCCTTGAATTTCTTAGTTGTAGCAAAGGAGGCTGAAACTAACTTGTTATCAATCATCCATCAATACATGTATGATCCATTCCTAAGTAGGGCCTGTACCATGTAGACAAGTACCCTGTCAAATGACTAATCAGACAGTTACCATAAATTATTACTGATGTTTCAAACGTGTCGATCAGAGTTGCTGTGAAAGCTTAAAGAATCGGTACACGTGTGCCGATATTAGCAATGCCAAGATACTTCATACCTAACATTCTCGCTTATTTACCTCATTGTTTCAGATCACCCTGTCCTCGTTCTCCCCCCTGGGCGACATCGCGATATTAGTGCCGATTGCTGTTGCTTCCCTCACACCGCTCCCGCTTCTCGTCGCCTACCTCGTCACCTGCATCTGGAAGAGGCGTGCCAAGGGCTTTTATGACACGCATGTTGAACTCGTCTCCGAAAGCACATGTACTACGTCCTAGAACCCGTCTTTATTGGAATGAGCCGGCAAACGCGATAGCTTTGAAAATTTTAAACAGAGTTCTTAGTTTACTCTACAGGTAAGATCTTTAGCGTTGCCGAGTCTTTCTCAAAATACGTTCCCAGACTTGACGAATAAAAATACGACTGGCTAATGTCTGGGTGAATATAGCCTTTCCTCGTATATTTTTTTCAAATGCAGTAGCATTTTCAGTGGGATTAGGTTTATCTTAATTTCAAAACGGCTCTGAATGTTTACAGTGTCTACTAACGATGATAAAGTGTACCAATGCATTTATTAGATGAGACGATAATTTAAAATATGTACGTTATGTATACTTGTACTTTTTCTGCCGATTTTCATCGTCGTTCGCATTTATCACAGAAAAAGTGAACTTCAATTTTCCCTTTAAAAGCCAATTCTGGTATGGTGTTTTGAAAATTGTTCTCGGAATCGTAATTCGAGGAAAAATTTATGACACGTTCATTAACATCAAGACAACAACTGTTGCAAAATACGTTGCTCTTTTAACTAATTAGTAATTTTTTTGAGACATGTTAGGAGTGCCTGGATGCAGCCGGCCAATTATTCTAAATTAAATTAATAATTTTTAGTGTGAAAGTTGAATGAGAAAACACTAGTAGGGATTTTTAGACTTCAATGCGCATCTAATGACCGGGTCTGCTCCTCGTGCTGGACGGTCCCTCTCCAACGCTTTGTTGCTCGCGGTTCTTGAGTGTTCGCATCCGTTCTCATTTTTTTCCAGTTTAATTTGCGTACCTGGATGAATCCAGTTTATGTTTTAAGGTCATGATACTTTTCTCATATTTGTATTTTTGCTCGAACTTCACTTGACTATTAGAAGTGATTTTTCTTCTGTGCCTTTTATTATACTGTACATACTCGTATTAACACGCACATTGGAATTAAGCCACGTATTCTTTTGCAGTCGTTTTTTACCTTTTCTTTGAGAGCTAGAACTGCACATATTTTTAGACTGGGATTTTCATGATGGTGCCCTCTCATACAAACTGACAAATTCTTGCTGTTGTGATGCTTCCAACATATTACGTTTGAAGAAAGATCTTTAGAATGGAATATTTTTGTGCTGGTGGTTAGTTGTAATCAAACTCTATCTAGTTATTACAATCGATTTCTTGCTGGAAGTATTCACTACTCATTTGTTTCAAAACGGGATATTTTACGTGTTCCCTTTACCACGTTTACTGGTGCCGAACTGAATTATTATTATTTGTGTATCGTGAAGGGAACAGAACATAGACAAGGATTTAATAAGGATTACTTGCTTTTAGTGAGTATTCTAGCCTACCCACACCTTGCCGAGATGATACTGTCAGTATACCCACTTGGAGTTGTAACTTATTACATATTGTGTATGTAAATTTGATAACAGTGTGGTTATAGGATTATTTATTAATTTGTTGTAAATGGGTAGAACCAACGTGGGGGGCGCCCACCAACATCTGGGTCTACTATATTTTGTTTTGACTATTTATAATTAAAATTTCTGCGTGTACATTAGGAAAGAACTAACTGGCCCCTTGATTTATCAAGGGGACCCACCCGCTGAAACTAAATATAATGTGTGAAGAGTATACGACGAGAGTTGATTTGGAGAGGATGGAAGACTCGCAACGTGGAATGGGAGATGCAGACAGCGGCAAGTATCACTGTGAAGTGGAGCAGAGGAGCAGGATTGAATATATTCGAAAGAGGATTGAGGGAGCAATTGCTTTAATGATCGATGGATCTGCGGAGAGCCGTGAAGCCAAAGCTGCGGAAGTGGGTGGTGCTGGTGGAGTGAGTGAGGTTGAGGGGCGTCTGAGGAGAATCAGGGGCGGCTGAGGAAAAACAGCACAATCTGATACACCTGCAAGACAAATTCTACCCACAGAGAAAAAAGAAAAGCCAAGAAAACAAAAAAGAAATACGTGCCTCTAGTCATGATGGCCGATGAACAAGATTTCCCGGAGTATTTCTCAATGGCATTTGAAACAGGAAAGAAGAGAACTGTCAACCCATTTAACATCGTCAACAAAATTGAAGAGATAACTGGAGCAAAACCAATAAGAATCTTTAGCATGGGCCGAGAGATGATGATGGTGGAGGTGCGGAGCCCGGTGCAGGCGGAAAGGATTGTTGGCGTGAAGTGCGTGGAAGGTGTACTGTGCCAGACGACAGAATACACCCGATTTAGCCACTCAGTCGGCTTGATATACATCAGTGACTTCGACATTGCCGATATCGAAGAATTCCAGTCTGGCCTGCAGGAACAGTACAACGTAAAGGAAGTAACCAGAGCAACCTTCATTAAACCAAAATACCCCGAAACGCAAGCTTTTTTGACAACATTCCGGCAACCAACAGTTCCATACAGCATCTATATCCCCGGAGAAAGACAAGACACCAATGTATACCCATTTAATAGTAAGCCAATGATGCGCTTCAACTGTCAGGCATACGGACTCACCGCCAAGCGATGCCACAGCACCTCACTTGTCTGCAGGAAGTGTGCTGAGGTGGGCCATTCCTCTCCGAACTGCAGCTCTGAGCAGCTGAGGAGTGCTCACTGTAGAGGACCCCATGCCGCTGGCAGCACCCAGTGTGACAAAGAAATGGAAGAGAGAAGTTTGTTGCAGATCATAGGAGAAGAAAAGGCAACAATAAGAAGGCCGAAACAAATTAAAGAGGGTGTGCATGAAAATGAGCGAGTATCATCACCTGACAATTTCATCACACATTTCGACAGTGAAATGAATGAAGCGCACCGAAGGAAAATGTCACCATGGCTACTTGAGAAGTGTATCACTCAACTTCTCGGAAGCAAACCAAAGGCAATTAGATCCCGCAACAAAACTGTATTTACTGAAGAAGTCTGCGATGCAACGCTTAGCCGTAAAATAAAGCAGATACAATTGAATGAATTACCAGTCACTGGAAAGGAGAAAGGCTTAGTCTACGTGTACGAATATGATTTAAACAAATTTGAAGTATTTAAAACAGGTCTCCTGGAAAAATGCGGCGCGCAAGATGTAGTCCAAGCAACATGGATAAAGCCCAAAAACCGGCTCGCAAAACCTCTGTTGGTGTCTGTCAGACAACTCATCCTGCAAAATTATATTGATATACCTGGGGAACAAGCAAGATCACAAGTTTACGAAATAAAGCCGAGACCTATGTTGAGAAAAAGATGTCAGGAGTATGGTCATGGAGTGAAGTACTGCCAAGGCAAACAAATCTGCCCAAAGTGTAGCATGGCTGGCCATGAAATGGATGAGTGCCCATCAGAAGAAAGTAAGTGTTACCACTGCGGTGAGGGGCATGTAACTGGAGCGAGGAATTGTCGGCTGCGAGTAATGGAGGAGGAAATTTTGGTTATTCAAAGAAGAGAGGGCGTATTGAAAAGGCAAGCCATATTATTATTGAATTACCGATACCCCAACTTCTCAATGAATTACAGCAAGGCAGCAACAACACCCATCAACCACGATAAAATAGAACTAACAACTAGTAAGAAGAGAAATCGTGCAGAGTGCAGATGACCAGGAACCTGCATCGGAACCGCAGCAAAGCAAGAAGAAGACGACAGGAAAAGTCAATGAAGGAGACGGTGGCCGGAGCAGAAGGTGGTCCGTGACAGGAGATGAAAATCAGAGAGAGATGGAAGT
Organism: Morinoia aosen; assembly: GCA_030386875.1. NCBI lineage: Eukaryota > Metazoa > Arthropoda > Malacostraca > Amphipoda > Talitridae > Morinoia > Morinoia aosen. Next base: position 2,523,189 of record CM059556.1, on the reverse strand, counting down.
GGTTTGTGAAAGTCCCAATACTAGAAGACTTTACACCACAAAAATCAACCTAAGCCGTGAGACATCTACCCGCGAGAAAGATAGTCCAGAGTGAGAGAAACAAACAAGATATTTCATGAATACTCGCGAGAGGCATGAGGGAGAGAGGAGTAAAAAGACAGAAGTAACTATGAAGAGGAGATACGAAAGTCTACTCGCTCAAAAGTAAGAGGAAATACAGAACAGCAGCAGCGTGGAAATTCGGGAAAGAGCTATAGACGGAGATCTCCTAGAGGCCGAGAGGAAGGAAGGAAGCCATGGTACCATGAAGGAAGCCCGGTCAACATTCTAGGGAAGGCAACAGACACAAATGGAGGTAATGGCGGAGGAAGAAGTCAAGTACATCCAGTGGAATCTGCAGGGAATGGCGACGTCAAAAGAAGACTTGATCAACTTTGTTAACACACACAAACTAGCAGTGATAGCTGTCCAGGAGACATTCTATGGGAATGATTTTGTGTCACCTATACAGGGATATAACGGTCTGTGCAAGCAAGGCCATTATAACTACAGATTCCACGGAGGAGTGGCTCTATACGTACACTTGTCGATACCAACTCAAGAAATTGAAACCAATTCACCGGCTCAAATTATTGCTGCAAGGATATGCCTGAATCACTACAAAGTTATCACAGTAGCATCTGTATACCTACCACCAAGAACAAATATAAACCTGGAAGAGCTTTTTGGCACAACCAAAGAAATGCCAAGACCTGTTATCCTGATGGGAGATTTTAACGCCCATCTCAGTGACTGGGGAAATAATACCAGAGATCGAAGAGGACGACTGATGCAAAATTTTCTCAAGCAGGGTGTCTTCAACATTATTAACAACAACTCAGCCACCCATATTTCAGGATCGGTGATTGACCTGACCTTGACTTCCTCTGAGATTACACCGGATTCAAAATTTACCGCCCTCTCATCAGTGCTTAGCAGCGACCATTTCCCTACTGTGTTGACCTTGAAACTTGAAATTGAAGGCCGACAGCGTCGGGGCCTTTGTAACGGTCTACAGTTCCCTCCACAATTTTCACACTGAGATTCAGCGCCTGGTACCAGACTTGTCCACTAAACTACTCAGGATCTACCAATCCTTGTCACAAGCTGCCATTGGATGGCATCACTGGGATAACCGGTGTGTCAAAACACCATCCCCAGGCGTATTGGGTCATTACAGCCCACTCTACCCGGCTCATTCCAGTCACTCTCTCTTACTCCAAGCACGCACCAGAAACATTTTCATAGCTTCAATGATGCTCAAATTACACTCGTGATCCAATCCAGCAAGACAGCTCATACCGCAATCATCTTCAGCACATCTGCCATACCACTCATTCTCTCCATATTGCTCAAACACCACATTCATAAAACTCTCTCTCTCTCCCTCATGCCTACTACATTCCAGCACAAAATGCTCAAATGTTTCCACCGCTCCACTATTACATTGCCGACATAATCTTTTATTATTCTCATTCCATCTCCATGTACGTCTGTTCACACTCAATGACTTACATCTCACAGCAAACAAGAGTTGACTTCCAAAATACCATCATAGAACATCTCAAACTTAGGTGCTTCCTTTTTCATATACCAGTTAAGTGTAGGCTTCCGCATCATACTAAGCTTCCACTTATTCAATCCATACTCCTTTGTTTGCCTCTCAATCTCTTTTTTCCACCTCTTGCAGTCCCACTCAGGCCCTACACCTCCAACATCTATTAAACTCCAGTCATCCACATGTCTCCCAATTCTAACATGAATAATCTTTTGCATACTAAGTTTCCTTGCATGCCCCCAACATACTTTCTCCCAATAGCTTACAGTCAGATTCCATTCAAAAATTCGCTTAACCTACCTGCTATTCTGCATTCATTCAATTCTCACCTTATAATTCAGCACCGCTTTCATCATTCTTTCTGAAAATAGGCTCCACCCTAGGTCACCTCTAATGGCTTCTGTAGCCGTCCATTTTGGAACACCCAATGCTAAACGTCCTACCTTATTTTGTATTACATCCAGCTTTTCAAGATCACTTCCATTCCAGGCAAGAGCACTCATTCCATACATGACACTAGGTACAGCAACATAATTCCACATTCCTCTCACGCATTCATACTTGTTTGCTCTGTATCTGGCCACACTACTTAACCGTCCACTCCACTGCATTGCTTTTGCCACTTTCTCACCCTTAGTTCTAGTGCATCCATCTTCACTTATCATACAACCTAGATATTTGTGTTCTTTTGTTCTACCTATTCTGATTTCTCCAATATTCAACAGTCTGTCTCTTTCAGTCTCATCACTATTTATAACCATAACCTTACTTTTGTCGGCACCAACGTTCATCTTGAAATCTGTACTATATCCATTCACAATGTCAAGCATCCTTTGCAGTTCATGTCCACATTCACTAACCACAACCACATCATCAGCATACAGCAAACAACTCAGTCTCTCATCACCAACTTTCAGTCCTAAGCCACTCATTCTCAGTCGAACTGCTAATTCTTCTGTGTACAATCCAAGCAACAGGGGAGACAGAGTACAGCCCTGTCTCATTCCTCTAACACTCCTCACTTGCCTTGTTTCCAAATTTCCTAACCTGTAGATAGCGCTTGTGTTCTCATACAGACTTTGTACAATTTTTGCTATTTTTCTGCTAAACCCAACTTTTCTCAAAATTTCAAAGAGCCTAACCAGATCCACTCTGTCATACGCCTTTTCAATATCCAGGAATGCTAAATATACCTTCCTATCATCCTTCCTCATTCGCTCAATTATTTCACTCACTACAAACAAATTATCCTCCCCACGTCTATCCTGCCTAAAACCATTCTGTTCTTCACCTAGGACTCCTAATTCCTCAATTAAATTTTTCATTTTCTCATTCAAAATACCACAAAAGTTCTTACATACAGTGTCAGCCAGTGCAATTGGTCTGTAATTTTCAAGTTCTATCATACTCTTATGTCCACCCTTATGCAACAGTACTACGTTACACTTGTTCCAGTCATCCGGTACTTTTTCACTCTTCCATATCTCATCAAATAAACATTTCAATATACTGACTACACTCTCCCCTCCACATTTATAGAACTCATATGGGATCTTCTTATCAGGGCCACATGCCTTTCCATTTTTCACTTTCTTCAAAAAACTTACAACCTCTTCACAAGTGATTTCGTCTTCCATTTGCAGTTCACGTTCATCAATCAGAAAATTTACGGGTTCATCATCTGTAACCTGCTCATTCATTCCACCAATGTCCTCCCAGTATTCTTCAACTGCTTTCACCATTTGCATCCTATCTTGCACACTGCAACCATTGACTACGAATTCATAAACTTGAACTTCACTACCTCTATCATTACCTTGTATAAACTTATACCAATCTTTTATTCCATCCGGACCTTTCTTTATTAGTTTTTCAACTTGGTGTCTCTCCTTTTTAACTCTAGCCTCATTAATCATTCTCCTTACTTTCTTCTGCTGGTCCTTGTACTCATTCCATGCACTCTGTCACTCATCCTCAGTAATTCTGTTTCTTACATACATTTTCTGTTGAAACCTTTCATGTAGCACCTTGAATGTATATGTGTATAATACTGATAATGTTACAGTGCTCTTGCGTAAGAATGTATTTAGACAGCACTATGCGTTGAGAACTGAGCTCATGGTTCTTGTGGATCTCTGCTCGTGGTTCTCGGGCTTGGCTGGAGCCTACTCCACCGCTACCCTTCGTAATGTAAACGTGTGTCCTGCTGTGTGTACTGATTATACAAACTCCAAGAGTCTCGTCTTCTTAACCTACGTCCATTAGGTTATGGGCCCAGTAAACCTTCCGATGAAGCAATATCAAGTGAGGTTATCTTAAGTCCCGAAGCGAAAAACAGCCCGGGACAGCGAGAACAGAAGTTGGTGATTTGTTAGTGCTGTGTGAGACAGAAACGGTGAAAGAGAAAGAAACATGGCAGGCTCCGTAAGTGAAAGTGCAAAGAACTGCCTCACGGCTCTTAATGATAAAAACTATCCTACGTGGAAGCTGCAAATGAAGATGATTCTGATGAAGGAAAAACTGTGGAACTTGGTTCGAGGAACGGAAACCATGCCACAGACTACGGACGAGACTGCTCGAAGAAAATTTGAAGAAAGACGTGACAGTGCACTTGCAACAATTGTGCTTGGTGTCGAAACAAGTCAACTTTATTTGTTGGGTGATCCTACTGACCCTGTGCAACTATGGCATAAGATTGAAGATACATTCCAGAAGAAAACTTGGTCTAACAAGTTCAGACTACGCAAAAGACTCTACAACATGAAACTAAAAGAAGACCAAGACTTACAAACTCATCTCAAAGCATTTGTCGAAATATTTGAGTCCTTGAGTGTGATTGATGACGCAGTTGATGAAGAAAGTCGTGTAATAATCTTGCTGTCGTCACTTCCCGACCATTTCTCCACACTGGTGACTGCACTGGAAGCTCATGAAAAACTACCGTCATGGGATATTGTGACAGAGCGTCTTCTGAATGAAGAAGCAAAACTGAAAAACCAAAGTGCTTCAGACTTCAGTGAAAAATCCCTTGTGACCTCCAAATTGAAAAACTCACGATGCTTCGAATGCGGAAAATTGGGACATCTACGTACCAAGTGCTGGATCTATCAAGAAAAATTGAAGAAAGAAGATGGGAACCACACAGAAAACCAAAACAATTTTGTAGCAGGTAAAACAAATTATATCGGTGCATTGTCTGTGATAAATATCAATAATTGTTGGGTAATTGATTCCGGTGCAACAGCACACATGTGTAATAATAGGAATGATTTTTCTTGTATGAATGAGCTATCTAGTCCAATTAACATTGAAGTTGGTGATGGTAGAAACTTGCAAGGTGTTGGTGTAGGTGATGTTGAAGTTATGGTGTTGTTGCCTAAAGGTCGAGTAGATACCTGTGTTGTTAAGAATGTCTTGTATGTACCTGGTTTAGCTTACAATTTACTTTCCGTGCCTCAGATTACAGAAAGTGGAAACTCAGTTTACTTTGACGAAAGCTCATGTAAGATTGTAAATAAAGACGATGAATTAATTGCCTTAGGCAGTAAAGTAGGAAAATTGTATAAACTTAATTGCACCCTTAATTCAGCCGCTAAATGCATGAACGTTTCCTCTGATGAAATTCTGTGGCATAAACGATTTTGTCATCTAGGATTCAATAATCTTAAGAAATTAGGCACTAAGAATCTTGTTAGAGGTTTTGATTGTTCTGTGAGTGGAGATAACATTTTTTGTGAAAACTGTTGTGATGGTAAAAATCATAGGCTTCCGTTCCCCAAAACAAATCACAAAAGGAAACGCCAACCCTTAGAACTTATCCACAGTGATGTGTGTGGCCAGCTTAATCCCATATCACTTGGGAGTGGAAGGTATTTTGTAACCTTCATAGATGACCACTCCAGATATACTTGGGTGTACATTATCAAACATAAGAGTGATGTTTTCAAAGTGTTTCAGGAGTTCAAATCCTTGGTAGAAAATCACTATGATCACAAAATTAAAATTCTGCGCTCCGATAACGGTGGGGAATACATCTCTAATGACTTTGAACAATTCCTAAAAGGGGAAGGAATTATCCATGAAAAAACTGTGCCTAAGACACCTGAACAAAATGGAGTTGCAGAAAGAATGAATAGAACTCTTCTTGACTCTGTCAGAGCTATGCTGTCTGGTTCAAAGTTACCAAAATCATTCTGGGGTGAAGCTATATCAACTGCCGTGTATGTCAAAAATAGGAGCCCTGCTAGTGCATTGAATGATATGACCCCTTATCAGGCCCTTAATGGACACAAGCCCAACGTACAGCACCTCAAAACCTTTGGCTGCAGTGCGTACGCTCATGTCCCCAAAGATGAGAGGGAAAAACTTGATCCAAAATCTAAACCGTGTGTTCTTGTAGGATATGGAAGTGGATCCAAGGGATATCGTCTGTATGACATAAACAGTAGAAGGATATTTTTGAGTAGAGACGTTATGTTCAATGAATCTCAGCAGATGCCAATTGAGAAGGAGCCTTCAGAAGTAAATGATGGTAATTTTTCTCTTCTTCCTCAGGATCCAGAGCCAGAAGACTCTGAGGGAGGGGTGGAGCATAGACAGTCAGATGCTGGGATGGAGGGAGTGCAGCCTAGACAATCAGCCAGATATCGACGGGCTCCTGATAGGTTTGGTGAATGGGTGTATTTAATGAAAAATGAGCTTGATATACCATCTTGTGTTCAAGAAGCACTCAGTGGACCAGAAGCAAAACTATGGGAAACAGCTATGGAGAATGAGATGGAGTCTATAAATCAAAACAGAGTATGGTCCCTTGTAGAGTGTCCTAATGACAAAAAACCTATCAAATCAAAGTGGATCTTTAAAAGAAAAACCGGACCCGACGGAAGCATTTGCTCGTACAAAGCTCGCCTTGTGGCTCAGGGCTACTCACAAAAATATGGCATCGACTACGACGAGACCTTCAGTCCCGTGGTTCGATTTGAGTCTGTCAGGACAGTACTAGCTTTGGCTGCCAAATGCAACATGCAAGTCCATCACATGGACGTTGCAACAGCCTTCCTTAATGGAGAACTGATTGAAGAACTATATCTGGTTCAACCTGACGGTTTTATTGTCAAAGGCAAAGAAAATCTGGTGTGTAAACTACAAAAATCGCTCTACGGACTAAAACAAGCTCCTAAGTGTTGGAATACTACACTAGATAGCTATTTGAAGAAATTGGGTTTTGTACAATCTAAGAGTGATGCTTGTATATACACTCGTGTTCAAGATAAGAAACTGTGTATTGTGGCGGTGTATGTAGACGATCTAATAATTGCTTCTGAGTCTGGTGATGAAATAAATCAAATAAAGTTGAGCCTTTCTACCCAATACAAAATGAAGGACCTTGGTGTGCTGAGTTACTTCCTAGGTGTAAGTGTTGTACAATTTAAAAACAATGTCTTCTTGAATCAAAATGCCTACACTGAGGCTCTGTTGTCAAAATTTGGCTTTGATAATTGTAAACCTGTTGCAACTCCCGCCGATGTAAACGTAAATCCGATATGCTCCCCAAATGATGTCGAATTTGACCCTGCCACTTATCAAAGTGCTGTAGGTAGCCTTTTGTATTTGTCAACCAGAACTCGACCTGACATTGCATTCGCAGTGAATAATGTTGCTAAATACAGCTCCAAACCTCTTGAACAGCATTGGATGTGTGTTAAGAGAATATTCAGGTACCTGAGAGGCACCTCTAAACTAGGTCTCTTGTATAGCAAATGTTCTGATACTTGCATTGGTTATTCAGATGCTGACTGGGCTGGTGATAAAAATGACCGAAAGTCTACCTCTGGTTACTGTTTCACCCTCAGTAATTCGGTAATTACGTGGAGATCTAACAAACAAACTTGTGTAGCCCTCTCAACTGCAGAAGCCGAATACGTTGCTCTTGCCGGTGCGGCTCAAGAGGCTGTCTGGTTAAAGCACTTACTCAGTGATCTAAATTTTGGGACTATGGAACCAATGGTTATAAACGAAGACAACCAGTCAGCCATCTGTCTTGCCAACAATCCCAAATATCATGGGAGGAGCAAGCACATCGATATTAAGTTTCACTATGTACGGGATCTTGTAAGTAACAAAGATATAGACGTAGTGTATTGCCCTACCGACGAAATGCTCGCCGACATATTCACCAAGAACCTGCCGATAGAAAAGTTCTCTAGACTAAGAACGAAGTTAGGAATGGTCTCATCTGACACACATTCAATGTGAGAAGGAGTGTTGAAACCTTTCATGTAGCACCTTGAATGTATATGTGTATAATACTGATAATGTTACAGTGCTCTTGCGTAAGAATGTATTTAGACAGCACTATGCGTTGAGAACTGAGCTCATGGTTCTTGTGGATCTCTGCTCGTGGTTCTCGGGCTTGGCTGGAGCCTACTCCACCGCTACCCTTCGTAATGTAAACGTGTGTCCTGCTGTGTGTACTGATTATACAAACTCCAAGAGTCTCGTCTTCTTAACCTACGTCCATTATTTTCCTCATACTGCGTTGTTTCTTATTTAAAGTCTTTCTTCTCATTCGTTCTTCCTTTATCTCACTTGTAAACCACCTGGCATTCCCTGTCCCTTTCCTACATTTCATTTTACCAATCTTTTGCTCTGCCACATCGTACAGGGTTCTTGCAATCTAATCATTTAGGTCATTTACATTTCCGCACCTGTTCCAGTTGCACCTACTCAATTCATTCTTAAATTCTTCCCAGTTTGCCATTTTTATCTGCCAACTTTCTTTCACACTACTGACCTTCTGCATTGACTCCTTTCTACCCCAGTTATATTCAAGCACAAGCATTTTATGATCACTATCAATATCAAAATCATCTTCATCTACAAACATTTTTTTTACATACTCTCTTGCTCTACTTTTCACAATCATATAGTCAATTGCAGTTTTCCATTCCCGGCTTTGTCATGTATGTAAGCCATTTCCTATTGTGACATTCAGGTTTTCAAGTTCATTCTCATCACAAAAATCTATCAATTTTTGTCTATTTGCATTTACCGGCTCACCAAGTATACCAACATGGCCATTCATGTCCCCCATCACAACCAGAGGGCCCCTGCAGTGTTTTCGTACAATCCTTGTTAATATTTCATACTTTTTTACATTCTCTTCATGAGCTAAAATCCCATCAATTGTCATATAACATACAATCACAACAATACATTCTCTGGCATGCATTCTTTCACACTTAATTGCTAACAAATCTTCACTTTCAGGTTCATTTCCAACATGAAGTTCATCTAACTTCCAATTTAGAGCATTTTTTAAAATGAGACTAACTCCACCACCTCTTTTTTGCCCACTTACACGCCCTTTTCCTATCATATAGTACTTACTCTCCTTACATTTTAAACTGACTCTATCACGCATTTGGGTCTCTACTACACCAACACAATCCAAATTTTCATTCTCAAATTCTGCTACAAGGTCTTCTAACTTTCCTGCATTCCATCCACGCACATTTATACATCCAAACCTCACAACACTATTGGACAATTCACGACATTTTTCATTTTTGCTCTTACAGCTTTTCATTCATCCTGTTCCACCTTCGATTGCAATATGAGTAGACCCGATCCACTGGATGTATCTCCTGGGGAGTTTCATCTCACCTTCTTGTGTAAGGTGGACTCCATCTCCACGAAAACATCCATTCTGGATCACGTTATCCATATCAAGGAAGCTGGAACCCAATCCACGCTTCCTCATACTCTCAGCCTTCATACTCACAATCGTTTCATGCACCTCTCTATTCACCTCCTTTCATACTCCTCATTACACGCAGGCCTTCTCAGCAGGCTGGTCACAGCCACTCTAACATTCTACTTCCGTGCCCTTCCAACCACATTCATGATTGCATTCACTGTACATTCTCTCCCACACTCAAGCAGCTGATTGCCACCTCCTTGCAGTACAACCAACAACCATCCCTTCATCCATTCCATCTATCACTTCCTCAGCATGCCTACAAACCTCTTTCACACCTTTTCCTCTCATGCTCGTACACCCACTACGGTCAGTCATCCTTACAAACCTATCCACATTCTTAACCATGCTGTCACCAAATATTCTAATCGTAGGTCTCACTCTACCTTTCATACTACTCTTTCGTTCAATTCTTTCACTCACATCACTCTTTCCACCCATCTTCCTTTCATTCGCTTCCACTACAGGCGCCTGCATCTCATGTGGCACACCAACAGGTTGCTCCTTCACTCTCTTTCCATTTGTACTTCTTTCATCATGCTCATTCATCCTTCTACTCATCTGTCACACTTGCACCATCATTTGCTTCATCATTTACTGCATTCACACTCGTTCCACCATCATTTGCCTTATCATCCACTTCATTTGCACTCCTTGCACCACCATTTACTTCTTCATTCACTGCATTTGCACCATTCTCATTCTTTCCTTCGTTCAGCTTCCTTTCATCCTTCAAGTCAGCCTCTAGAGCAACCATCAGAATTGTCAATCTCTCAACCTCCTCTTTCAACTTCTTTCTCTCATCATTCAAACATTTCCAGCACGTAAACACAAGATCATTCAACTTTCTCCTACTCATCTCTCTCAAACCTTTGCATGCATCTATATCTACCCACTCTTTACAAGTCATGCACTCAATCTCCTCATCCATTCCACTTGCACCTCCTTTCCTACGACCAGTCCTATTTCTTGCCATTATCAAGCACAGACTTCTATCTCAGTATAAATTTTACAGACAGGAGAAGTCTTCACTCACCAAATCTACTAAAAATCAGGTTATCAAACAAAAGAAACCAAAACGTTACCTACTACTCTCAAGTCACTCTATACAATGTCACACACTATACTCCTTGTATGCAAAGAAAGCTTACCAGTCAAAACACCTCAGTCAAAAATTGCAAGTCACGACACCAATGCTCAGTCTCAACTCTCACGCAACAAAAGAACTACTCTCACGAGCACTCCATACAAAGTCACACACTGTACTCACGTGAATATACAAACTATATCAGTTTTTCAGCAACTTCACTTTAATTCACCACAATTTTTGTCAGAGGATCAGAAGCACACGTGCACACACCAAGCGATCCGGAAGTCACCACTAGCTTCACTAGCACTAGTAACAACAAACCTTATCACTTATCAGTGCGACAGGCTGACGGACGTGTGGAACCGGAGAGATAGAATTTCAGGACGGGCAATTGGAAGCAATACCGCGAAGACGAAATATGAAGAAATGACCCCGAACTTGAAATACCGGATGGTCCGGACGCGGCAGTGGTCGATCTATACACAAGGTTTAGTTGCGCTGCTGAGAGGTGTGTACCTAAATACAAGAAAAGACGGTGCTATGCGAAGCCGTGGTGAATTGCAGACTGCAAAGCAGCATGGCGGGAAAGAGAAAGTTGCTACAGGATATTTAAGAGGACGGAAATGATGGGGCATAAAGTCAAGTGGAAGAGAGCACGAGCAGGGGCAACGAAGACCTTCAGGGAGGCAAAACAGAGCAGCTGGTGAGAATACGTCTCAACTCTCAGCACCAACACGCCTAGCAGGTGCGTGTGTGAGAAAATAAATAGAATCCGAGGAAGAGTGACGAGACAAATAAAAATGCTAAGCAAAAATGGAGTTCAATACTCATCACCCAAGGCCATCGTAGAGAAACTAGCCGAGACATTCAAGACCATATCCAGCAATAACAACTACTCCAATCAATTTTTACAGTATTAGCAACTTATTGAACAAATCCCAATCGACTTCACAAGCGACAACAAGGAACCATACAATGCACTTTTCACCATGTGTGAACTATCATCTGCCATCAAGAGTAACAAAATCACGACACCTGGACCGGACAATTTCAGTAATCTGATGATCGAGAATCTACCTTTTAATGCTCTCCAATATCTTTTGAAAATATACAACAAACTCTAGAGTTCCGAATTTGTCTACCAACCATGGAAACAGGCAATTGTAATCCCTATCCCAAAACCCGGCAAAAATCACATAAACCCTAATAACTATAGACTTATTTTGTTGACGAGTTGTTTATGCAAAAGATACGAAAAGATGATAAACAGAAGGTTAATGGAATACATCGAAAACAATAAACTCATTTCCAGTGTGCAGTGTGGCTTCAGAAGACATCGAGCATCCGTGAATCATCTGCTGGATGATTAGTTTAATATTCCCTCAAAAAGTGTGAAAGTGTTCAACCCTCATTCACACAAGGAACCGAACTCCCTCGATCTTCAAGATGGGACCCAAGAAAAAACGCAGCAACAACAACAGTGAGTTTCAGCAGAAGTTTGGTCAATATTCTGATGTGCCTAGCTTAAAAGGAAGTGGTTTCTGTACTAATAAAATACTTCGAGTCAGTGATGAAAAAATTTGAGAGTGATATAGATAAAATGCAAAACGAAATAAGCAACCTTAAAAAACTATTTGAAACAATAGCGGAAAAAGAACACAAATAAATTCTCGAAGAACAGAATAAGAAAATAAATAGCTTAGCCTCCCGTCTCGACCGCTTGGAAAAAAATAAAACAACGCCGACAAAAAATGCACTCTCGTCATTTCTGGGAGGGAACTACCGCAATCACACACGAACGAAAGCTGCAAAGAAACAGTCTGAAAGCTCCTGCCGGACAATATCAACATCGACCTCTGCGACACTGACATCACGTCAGCTACCAGAATGGGGAGAAAACCAGTAACTTGGAATGAAGATCGAAGAAACATTGCATTTGAACTAAAACATTATAACAAGAAACGTGAAATTCTCTCCGCCTGCCGAGAAAAGAAACCAAAATTCTTCATCAATGCATATCTCATACCTTCACGAGCTAACGCCATGTACATTCTGATAGTAGCAATAAGGAAATTCACGGAGAAAATTGGAATCCCGAGATCTCAGGACGGAAACATCTTCGTATCCAGTGTTGGGCCCGCAACTTTTAAAATGTTGCTGCGCAACCGCAACCGCAACACCCCAAAAAAAGTTGCGATGCAACCGCAATTTTGAAAAAAACAAAGTTGCGATCGCAACCGCAACTTTTCAGTTATTAAATATACTTTTAATTAAATATTATTCAATTTCATTTACTATATATTGCTATGAAAAAAAATAATATTAAGATATTCAAAATAACAAAACTACTTTACGCGCAAATTCACTGACTACAAAACTGATATTAAAAAAACTTGGCGCCTGCTTAATTCATGCTATAGACCGAATAATAACGCTAAAAAAACAATTGAATCCATCGTTCACGAAAATGTAAAATATCATGATAAACAAGATATTGCAACAGTGTTCAACAACTTTTTTATAAATATAGGAAAAAATATAGCCGATAGTGTCGTTAGTGAACCTACAGACCACTTGCAATACATGGACCATGTCCGTGAACACAACTCTTTCTTTTTCCCGCCAACTAACCCCTCCGATGTAATTACATGCATAAACAACTTGAAAAATAAATCAAATGGATTAAATGCATTTTCAGCTAAAATTATTAAGTCTATTGCTGATATAATAGCACCGTGCATATCTGATATTATCAACCATTCGCTTTCTCAAGGTATCTTCCCCAACTCTCTCAAAACTGCCAGAGTAACCCCTATTTTTAAAAATGGTGATAAAAACTGCGTTAATAATTTTAGACCTATCTCTGTTTTACCAATTATGAGCAAAATATTTGAAAAAATTGTGTATAAAAAAGTGTATTCGTATTTTGAACAAAAATCTTTTCTCTATGACGGACAATTCGGTTTTCGTTCTAAGAAATCAACGACACAAGCTGTATTAAATCATTTACAGTACCTTTACTCTAATATAGATGAAGGAAAGCTTGTTTTCTCCGTTTTTCTTGACTTTCGAAAGCATTCGACTGTGTGGACCATAAGATATTACTCTCGAAACTACACTGTTATGGCATTCGAGGAATTGCCCATGATTGGTTCAAATCATACCTAACAAATCGGAAGCAATACGTTGTGGTTGACGACGCAAAATCGGACCCACAGACAATTAGCCATGGAGTTCCACAAGGGTCTGTCCTATTGCCTCTCCTATTTCTGATATTTATAAATGATATTATCAAATCAAAATCATTTTTCAAATTCATGCTTTTTGCCGATGACAGCACGCTTTCTACGGTCCTTCCGAGCCAAAATCCCGCTATGATTGCGGAGAGCATAAATAATGAACTCCATAAGGTTTCATTATGGCTTAAAGCTAATAAAATAAGCCTCAACATCGAAAAAACAAAGTATATTACATTCTCATACAAGAAAAGTATATCTCTCCCACACATAAAAATTGGCGAAGGTGAAATCGAAGAAACCAACTCATGCAAGTTTCTGGGCATCATAATAGATAAACATCTGACCTTTAAAGAGCACATCGCTCATATTAGTTCTAAATTATCGAAATCCATCGGAATCCTGAATAAAGTTAAAAATTACCTGCCTGAAACAGCTTTACGAATGCTCTACCGAACGCTCATTTCACCATACTTGCAGTACGGAATAGAAGCATGGCACGGAACTGATAAAAATAAAACCAATATAATTTTTACTCTGCAAAAAAGAGCAATCAGAGCGGTAAAGAATCTAGAATATAATGCTCACACAAATGATTCATTCAAAAATTTACAAATACTTGAGCTTCCAGATCTCTATAAAATCTCCATTTGTAATTTCATTTACAAAACATTAAGAAATGATGGCGACAATAGCCTGAAACTATTATTAAGTGCGCAAACTGGTCATCACGACCATTTAACCCGAAATAGAAGTAAATTCATGCTTCCTTATTATTCAAAGGCCCGGTCGCAACACAGTATCCTCTTCGTTGGAACTAAAACTTGGAACTCAATACCTGCGGAGATCCGTGATAGTAATTCTTACAAGGTATTCAAAAGAAATCTCGAGACTCACTTCCTATCGGAATATTAGTCATGTAAGATCACCAAGTCAAATCTTGTCTCCAACATGACTGTTTCCAATAATGAAATTTGCCATGGGTAAAATGTAATTCGCCTTCAGTCTGCTGTTAAATCTTTTATCGAATGTACTGTTAAATATAGTCCATATAACCTATATTGTAAAATGAAATATCTGATATCGATTGAATTATCTCACTGATCAGTCTAATGTGAAACTAGGTTAAGTGATTTAGGTTAAACACTATTGTACACCTTAGAATAATGTTGATGGTAGGATGCCCCAGAAGTCACTGAACTTATTCGGGCCCACAGGTAGCTATATTCAAACTTGTCCATTGTACTAGACTTAAGAAACATTCTACCTCTGTATCTCCTGTGGTAAATAAATTGTTTAAATTGTTTAAATAACGCATTGTTTTACTAAAAAAATATTAGATCGAGTAAATGTGTGGACTAGAATTTAATGAAAAATCAAGATACTGAAAGAAACGTTTCATTTGTAAATATAGCATGAAAAATAAAATGAATTCTATTTTCTAATAATAATAATAAGATTGGAAAGGTACCTAGCTAGTAGCTATATTTTCATAGGAGTTCCGTATATATATATATATAGCAAAAAATTGAGAAAGAAAGAAACGTTTCATTTGTAAATATAGCATGAACAATAATATGAATTCCATTTTCTAATAATAATATTGAAAAGGTACCAATCTAGAGCTTTATTTCATAGGAGTTCCGTATATGTAGTAAAAAATTGGAAAACGAAAAAGTGCAGAACATTTGTACAGCTTATAGTATTTGACGCATAAAGAACAACCATGCATATGCTCCTGTAATACGTGATACTCCACTGCTTTCTGATTACCTCTGTTATGATTTAAGGGGGACACTTCAAGATTTCAATTTTTTTTCATCCGATTCTTTTGAAATTTGGCCAGCATATGTATTTGTTGAAAAAAACATAGGTTACTAAGATAACTTTTTTGATTTAGGCCTTATTATTTTGAAAAATACGAAAAATTAGTTTTTTGGTATATTTTTATGGATATTTCAAAACAAAAATGTCATTGCGTTTTCGTGCTATAAAAAAACAAAGACAGTATTAGAATCCTTGAAGCATTTCTAACAAAAGTACGGTTCAAAATTTTTACGTTTGTAACTTTTCGTTTTTTATGTGCAATATTTGATCACTAACTCAAATATACCTAATCTTGGGTTATGACCTTTTGTTAGAAATGTTCCAAGGATTCTAAAACTGTCTTTGTTTTTGTTCTAGCATAAAAACTCACTGCCTAATATACTTTTGTTAGAAATGTTCCAGGGATTCTTAAACTGCCTTTGCTTTTGCTCTTGCATAAAACCTCACTGATGTCTATTCTTTTGAATGTTGATAAATAAGGGTTTGTTAGTAATAAGGCCTAAATAAATTTTTAATTGAACTGTAATATAATGGACAATTTATGTAATTGAATGCTGTTTTCATATTAATTTCGATAATCTCCATGCTTTACTTCATTTTCACTCTGTGATATGTAATTTACAAAAAAAAATGATTTCTTCACACATATTATGAACTTTTTTTGTTGTCTGATTCTCATGAAACTTGACTATTATATGTAATTTTTGAAAAGATACGCAATTTTATCTATTCATTTTTTCGATTCAGGCCTGAGTTTTCTGAAAAATTAGACATATTGGTTTTTATTGAAATTTCAAAAAGAAAAGAACTCATTGAGTTTTTATACAAGAACAAAAACAAAGACGGCTTTAGAATTCTTGAAACATTTCTAACAAAAGTGCGGCAGAAAACTTTCCACTTCCAGGAAATCGAAAATTCATGATTTTTGATCCCCTTACACCCCCGGGGGGGAAGGGGGAACATGCCTAGGTCTGTTTCCCTACCCCGATGGCGCGTTTGTGCATTTACTTAAGTTAGCCCTTAAGTGTCATTTGTATTGTATATCAGTATTCTTGCATTAGTTTGATTGCCAATCTGAATAGCATAAATATTTTAAATGTAATTTTGCATGTTGTACAATGTTATGCGGTAGCTCATGTTTGTACACACTATTTTTGCAAAAAGAAATAAATCACTGTTTTTGCTGAAATGTATCTGTGTATGTATGTAAGAGGCACTGGAAAGAGATTCTGCAATAAACAATTCACATCTTGAGGTCAGAAAAGTTTTCCTTTCTTCTTTTTGATACAGGCTTTAGTCTAATATGACATCTCCCTAAACAGGGGCTTAAAAACCACTTCGGGAGGACAAACTATTCCACATAGTTTGTCGTAAAGGAAGACGCTGTCGCAATTCAGCGAATCAGGGTATGCCCTAGCGGATTAATTACGAAATAGTCGATATCCACAAAAACTCCCGCTAATGGTACCGCCGTAGTTCGGCACATACAGAAACTACTTCTGTTGCCCTAGTGGATTAATTACGGCGTAGGCGGTACCCACACGAACCTCAAGACCTATCAGCTGCGCGGAAAAGCTAGCGCCCCCAGAAAAAGGTAGCTGCACAGAAGACAGCCGCTTTTTCCACGTTAAAGCTGACGTTAAAAAGACTTGGCGCCTCCTTAACTCTTGCTGTAAATCGAATAAAACCGATAAAAAGAAAATTGAACATGTTGTTCATGATAATGTATAATTCCATGAGTTAAAAGAAATTGTTAATCTCTTTAGCAATTTCTTCGTAAACGTAGGGAAACTATAGCTGATGGTATTCCAAGTGAACCTACTGATCACCTGGAATATATGGGTCATATTCGAGAACACAACTCCTTTTTCTTTACGCCAACCAACTCTTCCGATGTAATTGCGTGCATAAACAACGTGAAAAATAAATCGGGTGGGTTACATACGTTCCGACGAAAGTACTTAAAATTATTGCTGATATTGTAGCCCCGCTGATATCCAATATTATTAACCAGTCTCTCTTCCTAGGCACTTTCCCGAACTCCCTCAAAATTGCTAGAGTAACCCCTATCGTTAAAAATAGTGAAAAAACCGGTGTAAACAATTACCGGCCTATCTCCGTGCTACCAATTATTAGCAAGGTATTCGAGAAAATTGTGTATAAAAAAGTGTACCTATATTTTGAACAAAAATAATTTCTTTACGATAAACAATACGGCTTTCGCTCTAAAAAATCAACAAAAACGGCTATATTAAATCATTTACAATTCCTTTATTCTAATATGACCCATATATTCCAGGTGATCAGTAGGTTCCGTGAATGTAATTCGAGATCCGTGAATGTAATTCGTACAAAGTATTCAAAAGACATCTTGAGTCTCACTTCCTATCAGAATACTAGTAGTGTAAGATCACCGTGTCGAAATCTTGCCTCCTACATGTAACTAATGATAATGTCATAATGTAACTTGCCTTGTGTACCATAACCAATCTTCTCTCTGCTCTTGAATCGTTTTATCGAACATACTGTTAAATATAGCCGACTTGTAAAATATCGAGTTAATCATCTCAATGATCAGTCTAATGCGAAACTAGGTTAAGTGAACTAGGTTAAACTTTTGTACACCCTAGAATAGCGTGATGGTAGGATGCCCTAGAAGTCGCTGAACTTATTCGGGCCCACAGGTAGCTATACTCAAATTTGACCATTGTACTAGACTTAAGTAAAACTCTACCTCTGTATCACCTACCTCTGTATCTCCTGTGGTAAATAAATTGTTTAAATTGTTTAAATTGTTTAAATATAGATGAAGGAAAGCCTGTCTTCTCTGTATTTCTTGACATTCGAATAGCATTCGATTGTGTGGTCCATAAAATATTACTCTCGAAAATACACTGTTATGGCATTCCAGGGGTTGCCCATGATTGGTTCAGAACATACCTAACAAATCGGAAACAATACGTTGTCATTGACTACGCAAAATCGGACCCACAGACAATTAACCATGGAGTTCCACAAGGATCTGTTCTTGGGTTTCACTTATTTCTGATCTTTATCAATGATATTATTGAATCTACATCATTCTTCAAATTCATGCTTGTTGCCGATGACAGTACGCTTTCTGCGGTCCTTCCGAATCAAAATCCTGCTATGATTGCGGAGGGTATAAATAATGAACTTCATAGGGTTTCATTATGGCTTAAAGCTAATAAAGTAAGCCTTAATATAGATAAAACAAAATATATTACATTCTCATAAACGAAAAATGTATCTCTCCCACTCATTAAAATTGGCGAAGGTAAAATCGAAGAAACCAACTCATATAGGCTGTCAACTCACTTATTTTCTTTTTTATGCTCACTTTAAATGATATTTTTGAGTATCTGCCTCAACAAACAATTCTAATCATGTTCCTTGATGTCGAGAAATACAAAACTTACGTCAATGTATGTATTACATGTCATATATGTTTTCGATCAACAAAGTTCGGTATGTTTATTGTTTCCATGAATTAAAAAATAACACTATTCAACTTCAACTAACCAACATTGGACACATTGTATGTCATTCTATCCGTTTTTGTACAAGCCATAAATCTCCTATCATGGCATCTATGTATGTTCCTCAATTAAAGATATTTGTATCATACTTCGAAAATAATGTAACTTGTTTTATTTGTTAACATCATAGGATATTAGTGTTATCCTCTCATTCACGTCTTGAAATGTATTTTTTAGTCTTGTATGGCGTAATTTATCATATCACTTCTTACGCTCTTGAGTATATTATGACAGCCCTATGTAGGTGATAAATTTCACATAGTACTCCAGTTCTGTCGTACATGTCTTGGTAGCCGTTGGAGAATAATCGTTTTCATGCTTCTGACTCAATTAGACTATTTTGTGCCACTATTATTTGCGTAAAAAATCATAGATTCGTGGCGTGATGAAAAACATTTTCTCCGATTGGATTGGAATACTAGTTTATACTTGGGAGTGAAAATATAGAACTGAATGTCAACCTCGCTTAGACGCAGGATTATTTTTATCCACCCATTTTACCTTCAACTAATTCCTTATACCGCAAGTCTCTGAGCTCGTTTCTCACTGCAAGTGTGCACTAAAATGTTTTCAACATGTTTCGTCACTGAAATTGTGTTTTCTTTTATAACTACAGTTACATATATCATCTAATTTAAATAAAACATTAGGAATACATTGCTCATAATTTGTTTCGACTAGTAACATGGGTATTACAATACTCATACGTGTGTTAATCATATAAGTGAATTTACTTGTAGATATTTTAATAACCATTGGTGTATCATCGTCATCAGAAATAAACTTTTTTCATTTCTCTACAGCCTATTCGGAAGACTTAAACATGGGCGTAAACTATCTTTTTGGATTAAACTGTCCGCTTATTTAGTATTTTCTCTCATTATATGAGAAATTTTCAGTATTTCCCAACATTACAAGACCTAATTACGACAATTTGTTCCTGTGTTTCAGTTCTGCATTGATGCGAGATTGTTGTCATATTTTTATCGTAATAATTCTCTCACGAACGCATGCCTTGTAGCTCCCTTATTTAAGGGTGGTTTGATTTCATGTGTCCGTTTATCGCAACATAATACTCACAGCAAAGTTATTGCAGCTTCAAGAGCCCTGATATCTCTATAATAGCGCATCTAATATAATAATAACTCTATGACCTCTTTTGTCACCTCTATGCATCATACATCAATCACGTGACGCCACTTATCCATATCATAAGACAATTATAACTTTGATGAAATGCCTCTCAAATAAACACTGGCATTCATGCATCGTCAACTATTCACATCATGATCATCCTGTGACCGTGAGCATTTATTTTGAGGTCTCATAGTAGTGAAAATATATTTCGTCTTAACTACTCGTATTAATTATTTGAGCAACAATTGCCAATTCTGTTTAAACCAGGTACGAAAACGACTTAAAATGCACTTTAATTTCCCCTCAAGGGGATACAACTATTGTATCTATGGGAATTAGCGATCCCAGGGGAATCATGTGAGGGCCTGAGCTAAAGGTTAGGTAGGCTTCCATTTTGTTGTAATAAAATAGGTTTTTGTTTTGTTACGGACCATCTTTTTTCGATTCACTGCTGTCCTGTTTTTCAGCACCTACTACTTTCTTCTTCAACTTTTTTCTTGTTTCATGAACTTCTTTACTAGCTTACTGTTTCTGTGCACCTTGTGCATAGATTCCGCGTTCCCTCAACTCCATACTAAATGGTGCCTTCCTCTTTCCTCTCTTGGAACATCTTTGTCGTGGTTAAGGGAGGCTAAAACTTTCGTATATAATAATAATAATAATAATAATAATAATAATAATATAATGCACTTTTATTTTGTTTTTAAATAATCATTTTTATAAAAGGAGCCGCGTCCGTCCATCTGAGTGTCACACCCACCAGCCTGCCGTGTGAGTTGAGCGTATCTGTGATACGCTCAACTCACAATTTCATCAACTCCACAATTTCCGGTGCCTTAAAACCCAGCAGATTGGGAGTCGGAATGAATATCACGTGTATTGGAAGGTTAGATTAGGTTGTATAGAATATCACGTGTATTGGTAGGTTAGATTAGGTTGTATAGAATATCAGCGGTTGAGGCTTGGGGAAGTATATGAAAGCCATAGAATAGCATAAGAAATCATGGGAAAGCCAAGTTGAAGCTCAGTTCGTCCTATACCTAATCCTGACATTTTTTTGACGGGCCGTGTGCACTCGTCTTGATAAAACCTATCGCATCGAAAGTATTCTTATGCCTGCATCAAGGGAAAAACATGACACTCCAACACGATCTCAGGAAAATGCCAATATTCATCTCACGTGGTCTCCGAACGATTAATTTATACATTATCAACACCTTATAATAAAACGCAACGTGTCGCCTAAAAGACACATAAATATATATTTTGTGCGCAATTTCTCCCATCTTATCTGAGGTAAATCCTACCTAGGATATTATTTATAGAAAGTTAATTAATTTCAGATTAATTAATTTCAGTTAATTAATTTCAGCCAACACACCTGGTAATCCTACACTAGAGCACAGTATAGGTTAAACACACATGGATAAAATGTGGGCTCCACATTTACACAACACAGTAATAGTGCTGACATAAATAGACACACATTGATCAATAATATTGACACATCAATAATATAACAAATAGGGGCTCACCTCTTGATATCACTTAGCTAGGAATATGCTCAGTTTTCTACTCATGTGGCCCGTGAGATAAGAGCGGAGATAGATGGAAATAATAGGATAGGGTAGCATAGAATTAGTTGTAGGTAATTCGGAATAACTTAGATGTAGTTACTTGCCACATAAGATATTATTTACACACTTGTAGCCAACAAGCACTGTTTAGCTAGCTACGACCAATCGAAGACTGCCTGCGATCTTGCCGTCTCGAGCGTTGTCAACTTTAGGTCTCGCTAACTAGAACTTACATTACTCGCTATATTACATTATCACAATGGGATCTCATTAAACGCATCAAATTGGTTGGTCCGTCTCTCTTTTGCGCTTTTAAAGGATGTCTGATGACCGTATCTGTGATACGAGATTCACCAGTGCACAGGGACATAAAAATTTTTATCGCGGATACTATTAGGATGGATATAATTGTTTGTCATCCACATCTGAAGAATTTGTGTGAAAAATATCAAATCCAGTAATTTTTGGCAGGTTGTGTACACATTTTATTGAATAAAGATTAGAAAGTTCTAGATATTTTATTTCCTGTAGCAATTGTGTAACGAGGGCTGAGTTTCGTTAACGCCGGCCAGATCACAGCCTCCCCATCATTGTGTAATTGAGTTTGAGCCTCCCTACCGCAACATGGGAGTTCCAAAGAGAAAAAGGCAAAAAGCATCGTATGGTATGCAGCTAAGGAAACGCGGAATTTATGCCCAGAGTACAATAAAACAAAAAATTGCTAAAAAATATTATGAAATAGGATAAAATAGGATAAAAAAAAAATAGGATAAAAAATTTTCATCGAAGCATTTGGAATACAAGAACGATTTGAGTGATGTCCTGATGTCACTCAGGAAGGACGGGGGACGATATAGGATGTTAACCAATTAAAAACAGATCAAAGCTCGTTAAAGTTATATTTAGCCTTACATTCTAGCTTAAGCGACCTAATCTGGTTATTTTTCCCCGAATTTATTTGCGAATATTTGACCGAAAGAAAACCAAATGAACTGAAGACCAAGAACTGTCAGTATTATAGGTATGAAAAATCATATACTCTGTAATAAATACAGAAACAGTTGAACATGCCGACATTACATTTCGAAATATAAAAAGAAACCTCCCTGGTACCACACCCCTAATTTTTTATGAGAAACAAGAAACGGTACAATTTCTGAAAGTTGATAAAATAAATTCGACACACCGATTTTCAGAAAAATCTTAATACAAAGAGCGTTATATCTTACTTAAGGAGAAACTGCGGCACTTATTTTAATATCTAGAACAGTAGCTAGATTGACAGAGGACATAGCAGCAAAAGTGCATCCTTAGCTACATATTAGAACACATGCAGAAATGTAAAATATTCTACTAGTAAAATGGCAAAAACCTTAATGCATTGATGTACCAGGAGTTCAAAGGTATATTTCCACAGAAGTGATTTAACGAAATTCACGACAACAAATATAAATTTTGAAAAATGCTCCACATAAATATTCGATTAGATTAGTCGTTAGTTTTAGCCTCCATACCCGCAGCAACAAATGCAATTCAAAGAGAGGAAGGAGGAAGGCATCATTTAGCATAAGGTTAAGGAAATGAGGAATCTACGCAAAAAGGGCATAGAAACAGTAAGTTGTGGAATAAGATCATGAAACAAGACCAAAGGTGAAGAAGAAAGTAGTAGGTGATGAAAAACAGGACAGCAGTGAACCGAAAATAGGTGGTCCTTAACATAACAAAAACCTATTCTATATCAACAAAAAGGGAGCCTACCTAACCTTTAGCTTGGGCCCTCACATAGCCTCCCCGGGAGCGCTAAATCCCATAGAAACAATAGTTGTATCCCCCTGAAGGGTCTTCAAACAAAAAATAAATGACTTACTTAATGAGAGAGTCCCAATCACACAGGATTTTTCTTTCACAGGAAGGCAGGTTTTATGAAGTTGTTCAAGTTTTATGAAGTTGTTTAAGTTTTATGAAGTTGTTCAAGGTTTTATTTCAACAAAAAGAAGGCCTACCTAACCCACAGCTCAGGCCCTCACATTGTCCCCCTGTGAGCGACAATTCCCATAGATACAATAATTTTATCCCCCTGAGGGGCTTAACGTAAAGATTAAAGTAAAACACACACCGTGTAAAGTAGACATCAGCTGCGTTAGGGGTTGAGTGCTTGATTGACATTTGAAATTAAGATCTATCCGAGCCTCTACAGACTAGGAGTGGAAGCTCATCAATACCGTCAATACTACTAAATAATGCCAGGCCAGACAGTCTCCTCTTACATTCACACAAGAGCTCAGGCTGCCGCAGCAGTAGTTGACTTTGTTGAAGGTATAATGGGTGAAATAAATTATTTTGCCTCTACAACAAAAAGTCGATATCTTAGAAATTTGAAACTCATTTTTCCTGCGTACAGGTCAATCCTGCTAACTCGGCAAACATGATTTATAATACAACAAAATTTTGTGTTAAAATTTCTACCAAAATAAGGCTGGCACAAAAGGTTCCCAGTAGCCAGAAACGAGGAAGAGCGGCCGTCGCACAAGGCTAACAGTTTAGTTTAGTTTATTAGTTAGTTTAAGCCTCCCTATCCTCAACAATGAGATGTAAAGAGAGGAAGGAAGAAGGCACCATTTAGTATGGAGTTGAGGGAACGTGGAATCTATGCAGAAAGGGCACAGAAACAGAAAGCTAAGAAAGAAGTTCATGAAACAAGAAAAAGTTGAAGAAGAAAGTGGTAGGCGGTGAAAAACAGGACAGCAGTGAACCGAAAAAAAGATGGTCCGTAACACAACAAAACCTATTCTATTTTAACAAAAGAAAGCCTACCTAACCTTTAGCTCGGGCCCTCACATTGTCCCCCTGGGAGCGCTAGTTCCCATAGATACAATAATTGTATCCCCCTGAGGGGCACAAGGCTAACATAAACATTTCATCATCAAAAAGAATTTTGTACAAAATGAAAGTTTGTTGATAACATAAAAGGTAATGTTTTGGATTATAGAGAACTCCTTAACATAAAAATTACTGATGTCTACTTAGTCGTAGTAAAATAAAAGGTATTATAATGTTCACGACAAAGGTTAAAGTCAACCACACGCTGTGGAATAAAAATGTTTGCATTATGTTTGGAAAAACGAAAATACATTAAACACTTGACCGAACAAACCGAAACACCGTCCTCAGTGATGTTCAAGTGGGAAATAGTTGGCAACAAAATATAAACAACTCAGCACAACGCGCACGTCTAACAGAAGGTGCACACAGAAATGCAATCAAATTGGCCTTCTAATGAAGAATACGTGATGAAATTCATACATATGCCATCTCTGTACCAATACATTTTCAAGAAAAATTTAAAGTTTTAATCCAAAATTGTTGAATTTGAGATAAGTTCGTTCAGCCTCCCTCCCTATCCGCAACACAGGCGTCCAATAAGAATAAAAATGAAGGCACCATTTAGGATGGAGTCGAGGGGACACAGATTCTACGCACAAGAGTGTTTGTAACCAGGAACCCCAGCACATAGAAACAGTAAGTTAAGAGATGAGGTTGATATGAGATTAAAGTTGAAAAACAGTCGAAGGTGAGGAAAATCAAAACACCAATAAACCGAAAAATTGGTCCATCCAAACATTTCAATTCGACATAAAGAAGACTCACCTAAATCACAGCTCAGAAACCCCACATTTTCTGCCCACTAATTTTCATAGTCGGATTCGGGATTAAAATCCGTACGAACACTGTTTCTATGACATGAAACAGAGGTTCGCTAACTTTACAATGCCAAGGACCCCCAGATATTTATACCCCATCCAAGGACCCCCAGCCAATCAAAAGTTATTCTTGCCACACCAAGATATCTATCACATGATTAGTATGCAGTAAATGTACCATTTGCATTTTTCTATACAAACATATAAAAATATGTTTTTAAAATATTTTCAAAATAGTTTATTGTTTTAAATTCAATTAAAAAAAATTGGTGGGAATAGCCACAGTAGATATATGATTACACTCATTACAGTAAGTACAGTCAACACAAATAACCAAAAAACGAAATACCATCATAAAAAAGTGCAGAATTAAACACAAAAGCCATCAAACATTTTTTGTGTAGTGGGATTGATGGGCCTGATGGCTCCTACACGTTTGATCAATTCGGGGCTGGTTTTCATGCGTCATCCTAAAAAGCCATTCAGAACTGAAAGAAAGATCTCATTTCATTCGAAAAACACACCATAAATTGCCCAGAATAGTACGCAAAATGAAGAATGTAACGTTAGGGAGGAGATAAAACTGTACGTTAGATTACATTAGATAAGATAGTTTAGGCCTGTTCAATTACAAAAGTGATTTTTAGAGAGGAAGGAGTTAGAAATCCTTCAGTAATCACTTATGGAAACGCAGGGTTTATGCACATGATTCATAGAAGCAGCAAGTTGAATGAAAATATATGAAACAAGGTAAAGTTGAAGGCGTAACGAATAATGAAAAACAGGACTGCGATAAACCAAAAAAAAAATTGTCCTTAACAAAACCAAAAACATTTCTTTTCCACAAACACTTAGTTCAGGACCTCGCATATTCCCCTCGTAACCACCAATTCCCATGGACACAAAAGTTACATTCAGCAATGGGAGAAGCTCGTAAGATCTTTGACCACACCGAAGAGCTACAATATTTAAATATGTGATGTGTGATGTAGTGATTAGATATTTGAACAGCCCATAAAAGTGCATTCTACATCTCGAAAGGAAACGCATTAGTTCAATAATGTTTGCTAGCTAGGTGTTTTTGAACTCTACCCTTCCGAGCAGAAGAATAGTCACATAATTCACCCTTGAACAGCTGACCTTCACCATGTTTGCTGGCTAGGTGACGTTTAAGATTACCCTTAAGAGCAGCGGAATATTCACATAATTCACACTTGAACACCTGACCTTCACCATGTTTGCTGGCTAAGTGTAATTTAACCTGTCTCATTTCAGCAGAGGAATATTCACATAATTTACACTTGAACAACTGACCTTCACCATGTTTGCTGGCTAGGTGACGTTTAAGATTACCCTTAAGAGCAGCGGAATATTCACATAATTCACACTTGAACACCTGACCTTCACCATGTTTGCTGGCTAAGTGTAATTTAACCTGTCTCATTTCAGCAGAGGAATATTCACATAATTTACACTTGAACAACTGACCTTCACCATGTTTGCTGGCTAGGTGCCGTTCAAGAGTAACCTTATAAGCAGAGGAATAATCACATATTTTGCACTCAAACAGCTGACCATCACCATGTTTGCTGGCTAGGTGTAATTTAACCTGTTTCATTTCAGCAGAGGAATATTCACATAATTTACACTTGAACAGCTGACCATCACCATGTTTGCTGGCTAGGTGACGCTTAAGATTACCCTTAAAAGCAGAGGAATATTCACATAATTCACACTTGAACACCTGACCTTCACCATGTTTGCTGGCTAAGTGTAATTTAACCTGTCTCATTTCAGCAGAAGAATAGTCACATAATTCACCCTTGAACAGCTGACCTTCACCATGTTTTCTGGCTAGGTGACGTTTAAGATTACCCTT
Organism: Morinoia aosen; assembly: GCA_030386875.1. Classification (NCBI taxonomy): domain Eukaryota; kingdom Metazoa; phylum Arthropoda; class Malacostraca; order Amphipoda; family Talitridae; genus Morinoia; species Morinoia aosen. The sequence goes on along the minus strand of CM059556.1, from coordinate 2,495,826 downwards.
AAGAGCAGAGGAATATTCACATAATTCACACTTGAGCACCTGACCTTCACCATGTTTGCTGGCTAAGTGTAATTTAACCTGTCTCATTTCAGCAGAGGAATATTCACATAATTTACACTTGAACAGCTGACCATCACCATGTTTGCTGGCTAGGTGACGCTTAAGATTACCCTTAACAGCAGAGGAATATTCACATAATTCACACTTGAACACCTGATTTTCACCATGTTTGCAAGCCAGGTGAAGTTTAAGATTACCCTTGAGAGCAGAGGAATAGTCACATAACTCACACTTGAACAGCTTACCTTTACCATGTTTGTTGGCTAGGTGCAGTTCAAGACAATCCTTTCGAGCACAGAAATATTCACATAATTCGCACTTCAACAGCTGACCTTTACCATGTTTGCTTGCTAGGTGCATTTTGAGACAATCCTTTCGAGCAGAGGAATAGTCACAGAACTCACACCAGAACAGATGTCCTTTCCTATCTTTGCTAGCTGGGTATGGTTCATGTTCGTTTCTACTAGCAGAGTCTTTCATGTTCCGCCTGTGAAGTCGACTTTGAACACGTCTGCTTATTTGAGGTCCTATTTTGCATTTACCAGACAAACACAGTTTCAAGTTTCCTTCATTCGCTGAAGAATATTTGCACACTTCACACTTGTACACCATACTATTGTCCAATACACCTTTTTTAGGTGAATCAGAACTGGACTCGACGACAAAACGCGAGTTACCGAAATCACATCTAAGCTCTTCCTGACCATGTTTATTAAGTCGCTGTTCCACCGTCATTTCCACACCTGTATATTGGTAACTCCCAGATAGACCTTCGTACCAGCTCTCATTATCATGTTGCCCCACAACATGCCGCTTCAATATACGCATATACATAGTGGAGTAATCACACAACCCACAGTCGTGGTAACATCCCAATTTGTGCCTGATACGGAGGTGCAGCTCCATAAGGTCCCTCCTACCAGTGGAGTAATCACAATGTTCACACAGTGAGGGCCGTGTCATGAGTCTGTCAGGAGATGCGGCCTCAATACCACTGCCGCTACCCGACACATCTGATGGTGGCGAGTCAGCGCTCCCTTGAGATGCTAAAGCTGGTCCCTGTTGAACAGCACTTGTGTTGCACGACCCAGAGCTGCCTTCCCTCAACTCGTCCTCTGCTTCTGCAAGCCCTGAACGTGCCTCATTGCAGTCATCGTCTACTTCTCTCTTTAAAGTAACTGCATGAGAGCCTGAACTTGAACTGGCCTGTGAGGAAGAACTTTTACTCGATTATTACTGGCGAGTATTATCAAGAAAAAGCCAATATCCGAAAAATTGCAACTAAAAGTACCTATGCACGGAGTAACCATGTACTTAAGAGATAAAGTTGTGCACTTGAGCATACGTTCTGATTTTAATCTTGAGAGCAAATGCACTCAACTGTTCAAAACAAAATAGAAAAATATATGCAAAATACTACAGGAAGAAAAAAATAAAGTACACACAAAGGAAATATAAAAAGCACATTCTGTCTTTACAGCCAGTGAATATTCAAATATAGAGGAAAAATTTAACGAAGTATTCACGCAATATCATCTACATGCAATAGCGCCTGTCATGACTGCAATATTTTTGGATAAAGATTCCTCCAATTTTACTGTTGACGTTCTTTCCCTAAAACACAAAACTAACCTGATGATTCTTCTTAAATATATTATCAACTTCAATTGTATTAGAATTTTTTTCTGAATAATTGAGAGTGGCTAAAGGGATTTCTTACACTAGCAAAACAAGCAAAAAATTTTCATTCGTTGGTCTCACACACAAAGCATGGAACAAGTATAAAAATCAGAAATCTAACTCCTCAAGAAATTAATACAGTTTCACGCGTAGCAAGAGTTCCATAAAGATATATTTTCATCAAAAATTTGGCAGCAAATGTTTAAAGAAGTTGAGAAGGCAAAAGAAAACTTCAAAGTATCTTGAAACGATCAATGGCGTAAACCAGTTATAATGCATCGTTTAAGCCAACTCACTGAGGCACAACGCAATTAAGAAAGGGCTCCATGACACGGGATACAAGAAGCATGCTGAAAATAGCTTTAATACTATTAATCAAGGCACCACAGCTTAATCAACACTAGGTGTGGTTGGGGAATGGGAACAAAGTTGGTCACAGCGAGAACCACAAAACAAGACAATACCAGCAGTCAAAGATACAAACAAGCACTCTACGACAGACACAATAATTTATGAAAATAAGATATATTAACATTAACCACCAATTAGGCAATCAAATAGACAATAAATCTCAATTCAACAGAATTGAAATTCGCGAATAGAGTGTGCAGTGAGACTATTTTCAAGAACCCGAATAAAACATCGCTCAGCAGCTAATGAAACTGTTTAGCAATAAATTAAGATAATTTAAAGTGAGATGCTTCAAATCATTCATAAAGCAATTGGAATATTATTAAATCTGCTGAATGACAAGTTTTGTCAATTATGTCAGAAATGCTCAAAATAATAAAAGGTGAAAGCAGTAATCTAACCTAAGAATACCCATTGTGTGTTTATGTATATATTTCTTTGGTGTCCACTTCTTAAGAAACATAAGATGTCTGAGTTTTCGGTATCATGGATACCGAGATCGCCTTCACATGCACTGATATGTTTGACATTTTATCCAGATAGGTTAGTATAGGAGAGAAAAGTTTAGGATATATTAGGAAAGGTTAGGTTATGGGTCAGATAATGTTGACAGAATATTTTCCCTGGTCCACCTAGCCTAACGATGACATTGTCAGTAGAATTTCTACGGGTCCTGCTGCTACCTAAAAATACCCTTGGTTTATTCGTTTGGAGTCCGCTTCTTCCATTTCTCTGTCGCGCTCATAAGGACAGTTATAATGACCGTATATGTGATGCAAGTTTCAACAGTGCACCAGTACATGAATATTTTTTATCACAGGTACTGTTTGGATGGGTATACTGTATTTGTTTGTCATCCACATCTGGAAAATTTGTTTAGGAAAAGTATTGCATCCCGTCATTTTTGGCGGGCCATGTACACTAGTAATGATTTAAATGTCATAAAAAGGTGGCCATGAATAGGTAAAATCAGACTACATATTTGAATTAAATTCAAATTTTCTGAGGAATGATAAATACTCTACTGAAATCAAACAGAAGCATTCAAGAAGAAAGCGAGTAATCAATAGGAAGCATTCAAGAGGAGGGACAGTAAACAATTGGAAGCATTCGAGAGGAGAGTAAGCAAACCCCAGGAAGCACTCAAGAAGATAGTAAAGACCCAATCAGAAGCACTAAAGCAGTGTTCACACAATCAATATGTACTGACAGTATTTTTATTGACAGTATCGGATACATTATCGAGTTCACACGATCATTAATGTTCTGTCAATATTTCTATCAGTAGTTGCTCGGACTCCCTATGAAGTGGTTGATGCTGTGCTGAAATGAGGGAAAAAAGTTTTGCGCAGCGCTAATTGTTTTGCTACAGAAAAACAGACGAAATTGGAAGAAATGGGCGAAGGAGTGAATTTTGAAACGCAATATATACACTCATGTGAATTTATTAAATGACATAAGGGTAACAGAACTGGAAGACTTTTATAACTACTTACGAATGAATGATGACATCTATCATAAGCTTCTGGAAATTTTGAAACCATTGAAAACTAAGATAGATCCCACAATGAGGGACAGCATCTCTGCTAATGAGAGACTGGCTCTAACTCTACAATTTTTAGCAACTGGACGAAAATTTAGGGATATGTCGTTCTCAGGCGTCATAGGTGTTTCAACAATTAGTGGAATCATCATGGAAACGTTCAAAGCAATTATTGCTAAGCTGAAAAATTACGTAAAGGTAAGAAACAAGCTATTGCTACGAAAATTTATTTAGATTATATTATTAGTTAGTTTAAGCCTCCCTATCCGCAACAAAGGCGATCCAAAGAGTGGAAAGAAGAAAACACCATTTAGTATGGAGTTAAGGGAACGTGGAATCTATGCAGAAATGGCACAGAAACAGTAAGATGAGAAAGAAGTTCATGAAACAAGATAAAAGTTGAAGAAGAAAGTAGTAGGTGCTGAAAAACAGGACAGCAGTGAAGCTAAAAAAGATGGTCCGTAACAAAATAAAAACCTATTCTATTTCAACAAAAATTAAGCCTACCTAACCTTTAGCCCAGGCCCTTACATAGTCCCCCTTTTAAAAATTTATTTAGAATTAAAAATAACACTAGTGTCACGGTACATCCTGGGCGAGATGTTACGGTTGAGGGCGTTGAACCTCGATAGTCAAAGTGGAAAGGAAATAGAAGATGAGAAACACACAGGAAGAGGATGAATAGAAAGGTGGAAGTTAGAAACAATTTAAACAATTTATTTACCACAGGAGATACAGAGGTAGAATGTTTCTTAAGTCTAGTACAATGGACAAGTTTGAATATAGCTACCTGTGGGCCCGAATAAGTTCAGCGACTTCTGGGGCATCCTATCATCACGTTATTCTAAGGTTTACAATACTGTTTTACCTAAATCATTTAACCTAGTTTCGGATTAGACTGATCAGTGAGATAATTTACTCGATATCAGATATTTCATATTACAATATAGGTCATATGGACTGTATTAACAGTACACTAGATAAACGATTTAACAGTAGATTGAATATCGTCTATATTACCCATGGCATATTACATTATTGGAAACAGTCATGTAGGAGACAAGATTTTGATTTGGTGATCTTTCACGACTAATATTTTGATAGGAAGTGAGACTCAAGATTTCTTTTGAATACCTTGTAAGAATTACTATCACGGATCTCCGCAGGTATTCAGTTCCAAGTTTTAGTTCCAACGTAGAGGATACTGTGCTGTGACCGGGCCTTTGAATAATAAGGAAGCATGAATTTACTTCTATTTCGGGTTAAATGGTCGTGATGACCAGTTTTTGCAGTTAATAATTGTTTTAGGCTATTGTCGCCATCAATTGATAATGTTTTGTAAATGAAATTGCATATGGAGATTTTGTAGAGATCCGAAAGTTCAAATATTTGTAAATTTTTGAACGAATCATTTGTGTGAGCATTATATGCTAGATTCTTTACCGCTCTGATGGCTCTTTTTTGCGGAGTAAAAATTTTATTGGTTTTATTTTTATCAGTTCCGTGGCATGCTTCTATTCCGTATTGCAAGTATGGTGAAATTAGCGTTCGGTAGAGCATTCGTAAAGCTGTTTCAGGCAGGTTTTTTTAACCTTTATTCAGGCTTCCGATGGAATTTGATAATTTAGAACTAATATGAGCGATGTGCTCGTTAAAGGTCAGATGTTCATCTATTATGATACCCAGAAACTTGCATGAGTTGGTTTCTTCTATTTCACCTTCGCCAATTTTTATGCGTGGGAGAGATATATTTTTCTTGTATGAGAATGTAATATATTTTGTTTTATCGATGTTGAGGCTTGTTTTATTAGCTTTAAGCCATAATGAAACCTTATGGAGTTCATTATTTATACTCTCCGCAATCATAGCGGGATTTTGGTTTGGAAGGAGCGCAGAAGGCGTGCTGTCATCGGCAAAAAGTATGAAATTGAAAAATTATGTAGATTTGATAATATCATTTATAAATATCAGAAATAGGAGAGGCCCAAGGACAGATCCTTGTGGAACTCCATGGCTAATTTTCTGTGGGTCTGATTTTGCATTGTCAATGACAACGTATTGTTTCCGGTTTGTTAAGTATGATTTGAACCAATCATGGGCGATTCCTCGAATGCCATAACAGTGTATTTTCGAGAGTAATATGTTATGGTCCACACAATCGAATGCTTTTCAAAAGTCAAGAAACACGGAGAAAACAAGCTTTCCTTCATTTTTATTAGAGTAGAGGTACTGTAAATGATTCAAAATAGCTTGTGTCGTTGATTTTTTTAGAAACGAAAACCGTATTGTTTGCCGTAGAGAAAAGAATTTTGTTCAAAATACGAATAAACTTTTTTATACACAATTTTTTCAAATATTTTGCTAATAATTGGCAGTACAGAGATAGGTCTATAATTATTAATGCAATTTTTATCACCATTTTTAAAAATAGGGATCACTCTGGCAGTTTTGAGAGAGTTGGGGAAGATACCTTGAGAAAGTGAATAGTTGATAATATTAGATATGCACGGTGCTATTATACCAGCTATAGCCTCAATAACTTTAGCTGTGAATGTATTTAATCCTTTTTATTTGTTTTTCAAGTTGTTTATGCACGTAATTACATCAGAGGGATTAGATGGCATGAAAAAAAAAGAGTTGTGTTCACGGACATGGTCCATGTATTGCAGGTGGTCTGTAGGTTCACTAACGACACTATTGACGATATTTTTTTCTATATTTATAAAGAAGTTGTTAAACACGGTTGCAATATCTTGTTTGTCGTGATATTTTTTATTTTCGTGAATGATGGACTCAATTGTTTTTGTAGCATTATTGTTCGGTCTATAGCATGAATTTAGCAGGCGCCAAGTTTTTTCAATATCAGTTTCGTATTCAGTAAATTTATGCGTAAAGTAGTTTTGTTTCGATGTTCGTATTTGATTTGTCACAGGATTCCTGAATCTGTTATATGTTACTCTAGATATTCGTCCTTCGTATAGTAAGGCTAGATAAGCTTGACGTTTCTTTATATTGATCACTATATCTTCGGTAACCCAAGGCTTTTGTCTATTTTTCGGCGTAATTGTGCGGGTGATTATTGGACAACACTGGTTGTATGCGGTCGTTATAATTTCAGTTAGATTTAGTATTGCTTGATCAATGTTAATTGCATTATTATCCAGTTCATAGATGTCCAATGATGGCATTAATTCTTCTAGAAGAGTTCGCATTGTTCCTAAGTTATATTCGTTTACGCAAAGATCTGAAAATTTCTCAGCCTGTGGGCTGTTACAGGGACTATAGACATTTTTCTTGATGAGAAACACCGGAAAATGGTCAGATAAGTCAGAAATTATTATTCCTGTAAGAAAAACAGTCGGATCTAACATAAAAATATTTCGTGATGGTTGGAAGGAAGGAGTTAGACTGAAAAACATTTATGAAGTTTGAGATTTGCTCACAGCTTTCTTATTGTAGAAGATCGTAGTTGAAATCCCCGCAAATTATTGTCATTGTATAGAGATTTGTGAAACTGAGATATTATGATTTGAAGCTCGTTCAGGAAAGAGACGTTACAAGCTGTTGGGGGCCTGTATACAGTCCCAAGTATAATCCATTTACCATTTTTTGATAGTTCTATAAATAGAGTCTCAATATGTTCACGATTCATAGTTGCACTTAAAATGATTTTCAAAGATATGCGTTCAGATATGTACGTACTGATGCCACCGCCACGTTTGTTATTTCGAAGTGAATGATGGCTATTATAGTTCTGAATTTGAGTTAGGTCTTTAGATGAGTCATCTAGCCAACTTTCGGAAAAACTGAGAACATCAAAATTGCTGTTTAGCTCAGTCATAGTACAAGATATTTCATCTATTTTCGGATAAATGGACCTACAGTTCCAACCTAATATTGAGAAATCGTTACAGGTTTTTCTCATTGATTCATTGAATTCTTTAATATTTAGGTATTTACAATTCCCAGTTTCATTTAGGTTTGGATGCAGTCTATTCAAATGATTGAGATCTGGATCAATATTATCGAGCATATCAACATGGTCAGTCATTACAATTAAGAAACAGTAAGTAAAATGTGACGTAAAAATAATGAAAATGATACAGACTACAGAGTCGAGTTAAAAATAAGACATTCCTTTTTATAAAAAAATTTAAGAAATAAAGAGAAACTAAAACACACACAGATTATTAGTCTAAATTGTCTAAAATCTAGTATGATTTCATAAGGAGAGCGCAAACTCAGTCCATGAGTGGGAGTCTTAGGGATTAGATTAGATTATAAGTTAGTTTAAGCCTCCCTAACCGCTACAAAAAAAAAAGCGTATCGAAGAGAGGAAGGAGGAAGGCACCATTTAGTATGGAGATGAGAGAATGGGGGGAATCTATGCAGAAAGGTCATAGAAACAGTAATATGAGAAAGAAGTTCATGAAACAAGATCAAAGTTGAAGAAGAAAGTAAGTGCTGAAAAACAGGACAGCAGTGAACCAAAAAAAGATGGTCCGTAACAAAACAAAAACTTATTCTATTTTAACAAAAAAGAAAGCCTACCTAACCTTCAGCTCGGGCCCTCACATTGTCCCCCTGGGAGCGCTAATTCCCATAGATACAATGATTGTATCCCCCTGAGGGGGGGAGCATTAGGGATCATAAATTGCGAATAATGTAGTTACAAGGCTGTCATACCAGATGAAGCTGCACATAACACATAAGATGTAGCAAAGGACGAAGTGGATTAGAATCGAAGTGACAGCAAAGTTATTGCATTAGTATAAAGATCTTGAGTATCTAGATTATTTTCAGATTTAGAGACATGTGGTAACATATAATTTAAGTCAGAGTAGAAAATTTGGTATGAGCCTTCTATAAAAGATAAGAAAAAGTAGATAAAAAAAAATTTAGTAAGCAGTAAAACAAAGTTGCAAGTTCTGCGTGGTTGCCTTGAAGAGGCAAATGCGATTCTATCAGAAAACAAAATTAAATCATGTGGACAGCGATCAAAACGCTTTTAAATTTAGTACACAAGTCCATAAATATACTAATTACGAATAATTTCTTCTGAGGACTTGCCGGCATGTTCCAATAAGTACTGGTCAAGGGCTTCAGGTGTGATGATAGTTAAAGGTCTCAGAGTAGCTTGACCAGGTATCTTTGGAGAGTAGACGTTGATATTGCCATCCAGAGATCTTGTGAGGCCTATTTTGTCCGGAAATTTTTGTTTGGCCAATCTTGCTCTACATAATATTTGCTCGCAAAGGGATGAGGTATTAGTTTATGTAGAATTTCGGTTTAGTTACAGGGCAGGCTGACAAAACTTCTTGTTTCTTTTCGTATTGTCGTAGCTCAAAAGTAATGTTTCTTCTATCGACGTTTCCGGGTGCAGGTGTTTTTCCCAGCCTATTTGCTGTAGTGATGTCAGAGTAACTAAGGTTCACGTTGATTTGGTCCTTCAGGAGCTCGCGCACCGTCTGTCTACAGTCTTCATCAGAATGTGATTGAGGTAGTTCCCCTATTATAACCAGAGTGCATTTTCTGTTTTTCAACTCTTCCCGTTCTTCTTTCCTTTCGAATCGCTCTAGACGTGAGACTAAGCTATTATCTTCTCATTTTGCTGTTCTATCATTGCCTTTTGATTAGATTTTTTCTTCGTTAGTGTTTCAACCGTCGCTTTCAAGTCACTAATTTCGCTTAGAAATTTATCCATTACTTTGTTGAAGTGATCAATTATGATGGAGACCATTTGCTTATTCTGTTTTGACAGGTTTTGTACGTCTGGATGTTCAAGCTCCAGCGTATCCTCACTATTGTTCTTGCTCGGCTTTCTTGACGCCATCTTGTGAGAAGGAGACACTCATGAAAAAACAAGGGTTGAGTGCTTTTTTGAGGGAATATCACACTTTTTGTTTGATTTTTTGGATTTTTGCTAGATGAAATTTACTCTTGGATCCTCATGGTTTGAGTGGGCACTCTTTTTGGTTAGAAATGCCTGTTCATTAACCAATTGGGCACTTTTTTTCCGAGCAAAGACACAGAACGTCCTCACTTCACGGAGACAAACAGCCGTATTTAGCATAGTGTGCACTACGAGCTTACTCTAATTTGATCAGCAGGGGCACTGATACACACATTTAAAAGATTTAATTAGATTTTACTAAGTGTCGAACACATGGAATAAAGCACACAAAAACTTCTGTACGAAATGATAAAAGGAGCAAAGGTGCAATAATAAAATGTACGCTTGACATTACCGACGTAAAAATTCAATGCGACATGGGGCTCAAAAATGTAATTCTTACCGAGAATCAAAATTATGAATTATCAAGCATTAACTACAATTTACGGTTGCATAAAATTTAAGGCAACTTTAAACAACATAAAAGCACAAAATCCGAGGATACCACAAATCAGTAGATTTTAGCTCACCACAAGATGGGTAAAAAGTAAGACACTTCGCATGGGACCAACGAACAGCAACGCTCTCTTAAAATTTTTGGGCATGACCAAATATCACATTTCAGAACACACATATCAATGCACATTGATTGCTGAAAACTCTGGGGAGCTTTTACACGCACCCTTACTGAAACATAGAATTATTTCTACTCACTTACCGCGAATCAAATTTAATCTATTTCACTGGTGAAATTCCTTTACGTGGTATTTCATCCATAACCTCAAACAAGAGTTCGCAAAATTTCTCAGTTCCTCCACCCACACATTCCTCTGAGATGTTGTATCGCTGTTGCTGCAGTGCCGGCTCCATCTGATGTTGGTAGTACGTAACACATGCAGTGCTCCTTACTGCTGCTGCGTGGTGCTTCACATACTTCATCTTGTCGGCGTCGCGGCATCTGGTTCGCGCATTAGCTTCGTTACCGGGAAAGAGGGTTGCCGATTTGTATGTACTGCGCTCGTTGGTGTTGTAGTTGGTAACTCTTTGCGAGGAGCCCTATGCACTGCCTGTTTGCTCTATGCTGCTCGTTGAAATTTTGGATTCGTGCAGAGGTTGTCGGTGCATGGTTAGCACATGAGGAATTTGTGCACTACGTCGCCTGGCGTCAGGTTAGCCTTGATGGTCGTCGATTGTTGGTGGAGCTGCACTCTCTTGTACTGGGACATGGCGGTTCCTCTCAGTTATTTAACGTGGCTTGCTTTCTTAGGAACTTGCTTGTTTCAGACTTCCTCAGTGTGTATTTCAGTGATTGATCAGTGCATCTCCTCGTTAAGTTACGACGCTCTATTAAATTAACGCATTATGTCGGGGGGATCGGCAGTAGTGCCAGACCTCCCCCCGCACCGACACCTCTCTTGTACCAGTTTTCCAAAAAGACCTAGATTCTTCTTGTCGCACCCCTTTTATGTGTTACGCTTCGATTCTTCTAGAAGGTTCTCGACTCTTCATAGATACAAAGACAGCATTTTAATCCTGATGGCGGAATTCTTGCATGTGCTGACCTCTCGAAATCTCATTGGCTAGCGTTTCTGACACACCCGCTCGCGTTTTGTTTTCTTGAGCGCTCATTGGCTCAGGTGATGCGGCTCTCTGCTTTCCCTCACCCCTTCTACGCTGCGCCTCGCTTCTCCGAAGCTCGACCGTTGCCTCAGGCTCCTGTTCTCACGCCTATGCGACATCAGCTTACCCGTCAGACATTCCAATGGCCCTTCGCAACGCAGTGTCTCAGTGGCAGCTTTTACTTGACCTACTTAATGAAATATATATCATTACACTAGCTTAAGGCAATCATTGAATCCCTTCTTAAATCTTGTTTGACTCAACTATTAAACAGATACAGTTTCATATCCTGTAAGCCAAAAAAATAGCTGAACCTGTTTTGAAACAAAGTGCATCACAAAAAATAAATTATCCTTCGTGTACTGAATTTAATGATTTTTTTCGAAATGAAGCATCAAAAGTAAACATGAATAACATAACATCCTCTGCAAAATTAATGAAACTATAAGTGTTCCATAGGAAATAACAAAATGTATAACTGTAAAGTACATTGACGAAAGTAGTGCTCACCACACGATCATTTCATTATATAACCATAATTAGAGGCAGAAATATGGCGTTTGGATCTTCCGCGGAAGCATTTACTGGTGAAACGTTCATAATTAGAGATGGTTGTTCTTTGGAACATGTTGGTACAGCACTATCATAATAATAGGTAGGAGTAAGTGCATACGTGGCAGGTGATGGGTTTCCTGGTGAAAGGCATATAGGCATAGATGTTAGTGAAGCACAAGGTTTGTTGAGCTTCATTCCCTTATTTTGCTTCAAACAAGATGTCGTTAAAAATTTTTCATTGAGAATCTTTTTGTCAGTTCTGAGTTTCTTCAATGCATTACTCCAAACTTTCCCAATAGCACACATCAGATTCTTCCTCGTCAGGCTTAGTTGAGTAATCGCGGGCCTTTTGAAGCACTTTCTTGACTTCTTTCCCTCTCTGTATTCTGCAATTTCTGACAGTCCTTAGTTTAAGTCTTCTGAATGTCTTCGTCTGTTTTCTGTGGAAGAGAAAAGGCTAATTTAGGAATATGACATCTGTATGATTTATCATATATGTAATAGTTAATTATTTTCGGTCTAAATGCTGGAAAACAGGTACAAAAAAAATTTCATCAATATTCATAACCGCTTTTCATTCATTTTCAGATGCCTGAAACTTCTGACGACTGGAATGAGATTGCAACTTCATTTGAAACGATTTGGGACTTTGGAAACTGTGTCGGCGCAATGGACGGAAAACATGTCATTATCAGGAAGCCCCTCATTCAGGATCCATGTTTTTTTAATTATAAAGGAACGTTCAGTATTGTATTGATGGCTATTGTGAATGCAAATTATGAATTTTCGACGGTTGATGCAGATGCTAACGGTCGAGTATCAGATGGGGGGGGGTTACTCTTCTACACAACATTTGGGATAAAATTGAGAAATTGTGAACTGAATTTGCCCCCATCCTCAGAACTACCTATTTCGAATGAAAAATTTCCATCTGTGTTGGTAGGGGATGAGGCTTTGGCTTTGGAAACAAATGTCATGAAACTTAACAGTCAATCAGACTTAACACCTGCTCGTAGAATTTTCAACTATCAGTTATCCCAGGCGCCCCGGGTAGCTGAGAATACTTTCAGGATTCTCACATCTAGATTTGGAGTGTTCCAGAAACCAATGAACTTGTGCCCTGAGAAGGCAACCCTGATTGTACTGGCATGTTGCTATTTGCACAATTTCCTAACGAAAGAAAATGGACCTTTGGATCGCTCTAGAAATGTTATGAGACAAGAAAGCTTAGAAAATGGTCAAGTTGTGGTTGGTAACGATATGCAGCCAGATTTGTTGGAATTGCAAAGGACATCTTTCCGTAATATGTTATCAGAGGTTATAAATAAATTTTGGCTGTATTTTTCAAATGAGGGCAAAGTATCCTGGCAATGCAACCTTTTTCATTATTGTCCCATGTTAGAGATAAGCATTAAAGTTTGGAATATAGATTTTGTTTTACTACCCTCTGCACTTTTTAGATATGGTAGCTACTTATAATTTAGGAATCAAGTTACACGTATCATTTTGAAGAAGCATAATTAGATAATATACAAGTGAGTGAAATTCATATTTGAAAATTAAGAACGGATTTAATGCACAATCGTAGCCTACATTGAATTTTATTATTCAGTATTTCAAAATAGCCATCAAAACATGAACTGGTTCAATATTTCACCGGGTATGCAGTATTTATTTAGAGTGGTAAAAGAGGCAATAATTTTAGATTATAGAAGTAATAGAAGGATTGTGTTAGCTATGAATATATGCACTTACCTCTTCCTTTGGCAAAGCGGAGACTTCATTTTTTTGAATTGTTGATACCGATGAGACAAGTTTTTCTACATTCTTCAGAAAAAGAAGCTCTTGAAATAGCCAGGAAGCAGGCTCATAAATGTCATCAGTCCTAGATCTGCTTCTCTTTGACTCGTGAATTTTCTTTAATTCTTTTCTAAAGTTGCTATGCAAAGAGTTTATCTTCTTTTTCACGTCCTCCACTGTGGCATCTGCTTTTATTTTCTTATAACACTGTAATAGACTCTTTCAACCCTAAATTTTAACATCTTTTTCAAAATATGGATCACGTCGGCAGTCCCACAGTACAGGTAGTTCTCTATATAAATTGATAAATTCCTTTACCGCAGTACTTCTGCCACTGCTATCCATGATTAGAGCACTCAAATAACAACCCTCACCCTACGATATTTCTGTACTGACAGAAATATTGCTGTTGCGTTCAAACGATCAATCAATCCAAGACTTTCTTACTTTCCATCAATCCAAGAATGCTCAAATATTGATGAGATTTCTGAGCACTTTTGATGGCACCAATATTTGCATCAGTTCGTCAGTATGCCGTTCACACGGTCAATATATTGACACTATTAGTAAATACTGTCAGTAATATTTATCGTGTGAACGCTGCTTAAAGTGAGTAAAGCAATCGGAAGCACTGAAGAGAGTAAAGAAGCAATGGGAAGCATGTAAGAGAGTAAGCAATCAATTAGAAGCTCTCAAGAAAAGAGTAAGCAACCAATTAGAACCACTCAATAGAAAAGTAAGCAGCCAATTGCAGCACCTGGGGTTCCTGATGCCAGTCAATGGGCTCGTCCTTTACAGTAACGGCCTCCAGCTCAGGGTCAGGCACTTCACTTTTGATGTAAATTTCTTCTAGATGGCTCCCAGAGCTCGGCCGATCACCTGCAAGTGACACAAGCTCATAGAGAAAAAATTGCATCTGAGATAACAAATCTAATAACAGCCCTTTATGTGTTAAAATACAAAGATAATATCATGATTGTGACACTGTTAACAATTTTGTTAGTATTTTAATACATGAAAACTGGAACAATCTAGTAGGTTTGGAAAAGAAATCTAGTAATACTTATAGCAGGTAACACAATATAATTCTTTCAACTAAATAGTTAATACTCCAAAAGCTTTGGACATTAAATGAGCTTATTCAAATTTTAGCTTACACCAGTAAATTTATATTACATTAAGAAGCGAGAAACAATCTTCATAATGTAACGACCACGAGCCTGATAACGTTTAGTCACTGGAAACCGACCTGTCAGGATGCCGGCCAGACAGGGAATAGCTACTCAGGCTTAAATAGCTAAGGCCAGATACGAGGTCAAAGTACGGCACGGACAAGACAAGAGTATATATTAAAACAGGGGAATGATAATTTACAGACAGACTCAGGGCGGGTCTCGCGGTAGCCGTCTTTCGTACACGAAGCCGTGGCTCTACCGCTGACTAACCACCCTGGCAAAACACCTTAGGCGTTACCCAGTAAAATAGGCATAGGATTAGAGCAAGCACTACATGGGGCACTTACAACACCAGGCAACCCGCTTTATTAGCCTGCTCGTAGACAAGTGCACGCCATGAAGGTTCCAACGCAACTGACTGCCTAGGTCGAGAAGTCGCCCACTTCAGCCGCAGCCCGACAGCCGCGGGATGGACCTCTATGTAAATAATAGCGGTACCGTTGAGGTACAAAACCAGTAGTGAAAATTCACTACACTACATTCTTCCCCAATTTAGCAAGGAAGTCATCGCTCCAACTGAAGCCTACACTACTTTAACTACCAAACAAGATGGCAAATGGCTCGCATTACGGAAAAATCCATCTAGCACATGAACAATTGGACAACTATTAAAAGGATTACTATGTACATCATTGTTCTAAAATTGATAATACTATCCGGTTCTTCTGTCTTCCAAGTTCCCGCCAGTCTCGCAAGTGACGACGAAACGTCCGGCTGCAGATTCGCCGAGTGCATGCTGACACGACCGCAGATTGCACACCGGCGACTGCTCCTTCATACTGCAAACCGGCGCCGAGCAGGCTTCACTTTAGCAGCCAAACAGGCGGCAGAAGTCCACCCCCCATGGCGTGCCCAGCTCGCAACAGAGACCACGATCTCTGAAGAGTATACGCCTCCGCCCGTCACATCCGACCCGGACATCCAAAGGGCTTCACACCAGTCGGGTTGCGATGGAAGGCAGCCATCAGCACCGGCCGCGCCTCAGAGGACATCTGCAGGGTTTGGACGCGAACAGGCAGCCCAGGTCGGACAATCGCACCCCGTGCTACGTTGGCCCATCGCCTGCAGCAACAGATCCCCGGGCCTGAAACAAAAACAATACGAGCAGTATCGAAGTAGACACTCAACATTTATAATCTAACCTCTTTTTAGGTCTTAATCGCGGCAATATTTCAACTTCCGTCTCCGAGGGCTCCGTTCTCTGCCAAGTACTATTACTAGCACTCACCTCTGTTACCTCCACACACCCTGCATCGTTACCCCTTTCGTCACCTTCCTCCACCGGGGTAGAAGTTCGTACATCTGGGCGCGCTCTCTCCAATGGCGACCACCCCCCGAAACCTGAAAAATCGGAGGTGCCGTCTGCTGCAGCTCCGCTTTCACTCGACTCTCCCCCACTCAAAACGAGGGGTCCGTGTTCTGCTTCCGGCGCCTCCGTTCTCCTCATTCGTAACAGAGGGGGATCCGGGTACTGGCCGATGAACCCCGAAAAGTCGAGGCTCTCCTCGCACGGCGGAAGATCCGGGTACTGCCCGAGAAATTTCGAGAAGTCCCCGCTGGTGTCGTCGCCCGTCACCTCCCCCTGCCGCGTTGCCGGAAATGGTGGCAGCGGATGAATTGGGCGACCCAACCACTCATCCTCCACGGGAGCCACTTGGTCCTCTTGCATCTCTCCTGCTGCACCAACCCCGTCTTCCTTTGGCCCCACTTCTCGACGGGTTCTCTTGCGTGGCTGCCTTTGTGGCAGACCTTCTGCTTCGTTCCTCCTCTCGGGTTGCGCTGGCTGGTCCTGACCCATGTCGTTTCCATAATATTTCTTCAATTGCCTCACGTGCACCTTGAAGGGAGCCCTTCGCCGCTGCAGGTCCCGTATCTTATAGGTGACCTGGTTCCTGTCAACCTCCAGCACCTCGTAGGGACCCTGGAACTGCGGGGCGAGTTTGTGTCTGTCGTCCTCCCGTGCGTAAGGTACCCGTCGCAGGACCCGTTCTCCCACTGCGAACGGTCGGAACTTCGGTCCAGCGGGTCGCCACATCCGGGGTGGCCTAGGCAGATCTGGCACCGCAGCCTCCTTCACGAAGAATTCACACGGGGCTCGACCGGTCTCACTGTGGGTAAGTCTATTGTACTGGGACATCACTCTTGCTATTTCCAGATCCCAGGGTTACCAGCGCAGGCCGTGGCGAGTCTCTCCTTGATGGTCCGGTTGAGTCTCTCCACCGCTCCATTGGTATGCGGCGCATAGGCGATCGAGCGCTCATGCCGCACCCCGTACCTGTCCAACAATTGTCCGAACAACCTAGCTCGAAACTCGGGACCATTGTCGGACCGCAAAATTTTAGGGGTTCTAGGGCAACTAGCCAATATACCATACTCCAATGCACGCGCAACTCCCGGCGCAGCTTTTGAACGTATAGGTATTGCGTGTCCAAATTTGGACCTTAAATCAATACCCACCAATAATCCTATGTCCTCTGGGAGTACGCGGCAATTGCATCAAATCAACCGCATAAATATCATACGGCGCCGTGCACTTAGCACTCAACCCGTACAGCGGGTAATCTTTTGCACTTACTCCTTTATGCAACTGGCACGTCCGACATTCTCTTACCACTTCCCTGATAGTCTTGTATGGGCTGGGATGGAAGTAACACCGCCGGAATGCCTTGCTAACCTTAGCCTACCCCGCATGTGCTACATGTTCATGAAACTGTGTAACTAAGCCCTTCAATTGACTGTCTGGAATCACTGGTAGGAACTTTTCCTCACCCCCTAGCTTATATTTGTAACATATGGCACCGCTATGTAACACTAAGCTATTAAAATGTCGTCGCAAATATCCTAATGCTGGGTCTTTTTCCTTCTTTTCCAGAGCCTCGCGCACCCAAACCAACCTCTGGTCCTGCAGTTGATGCGGCGCGAACATCTGTATTTCCTCTCCTAACCGAAGGTCAGCCAACTGGCAAGCACCCTCCTGGCTACCTTGCCCGTGAGGCGCTGCTACATTGACCCTTTCTGCTGGTATACCTGCTATGATAACATTAAAATGCACGCCTCCTTTGCATTCCAGTTTAACAGTTCCCTTCTCCCCCACAGGATTTGCAACAACCAACCCTCCCGGCTTGCAAACTACCTTTACTCTCAAGTCAAATAACTGCGCAAACGCCACGAGAGCCTCCCATGGAGGGAAAACATCCGGATTTTTCCAACTCGAAATCATCCTACGATCCGCGGCCTTATCAGTCCTACCGAATGCTTTGGGTTCCTGCAATAACTTGTCTATCACCTGCTCTCGGAGCGTCAACGCGTCTCCCAGACCCGAGGCTCGGCTCAACGCCACAAACAAAGAATTTGGGCCCCCCTCCACTTCGGCTACCTGGTACTCCCCACATTCTGGCTCGGGAGCATTCTCGTCTCCCTCTGGAACTGACCAAGGAAAATTCACACGGGACAGACAGTCAGCAACTACATTAGTTTTCCCGGGCACATACTCGATGCTATACTGGCCAATAGCCAAGTCAGCCAACGTCCTCATCAGCCGGTCGTCGGTACGTTTCATATTGTGAAGATATATCAAAGGCTGATGGTCCGTTCGGATCACATATTTCCTACCACTCAAGTAAATTCTAAAGTGATTTACTGCAAACCTGATTGCCGCTAGCTCTTTGTCAGTTGCGCTGTATCTCATTTGGGCCTTATTAAAACTGACCCCGGCATAACCGATCACTCTTTCTTGACCGCTTTGCACCTGAGACAGCACCGCGCCAGCTCCCCATCCGCTAGCGTCAGTCGTCAACACGAATGGCTGTCCCGTCACAAAGTCTGGGTATGCTAGAATTGGGGCGGTCACCAATACGGTTTTCGCGTCCTCAAATGCTTGCTGGCACTCGGCAGTCCATTCCCATTTCCCCGTGGCTGTCGCCAGGTATAAGGGGTGCAGCAAATTAGCGGAGTCTTTTATAAAACTCTTATAATAATTCACCATACCCAGGAAGGATCTTAACTGCCGCACCGTTCGTGGCACTGGAAACTCTTGGATCGCCCCTATATTCTTTTCTAGCGGACTCACACCAAGTCTACCGACGGAGTGACCCAAGTAATCGACCTGCTCTTGAAACAAACAACATTTTTCCAAGTTCAGCTTGAGCCCGTGAACCCGAAGCCGGCCGAACACTCTCTCCAGCGCCTGGACATGTTCAGCAAACGTCCCACTGGCGACCAAGATATCGTCAAGGTAAGCCTGCACAGAGTCACTCGGTAGCCCCTTAATTACTAAACTTATTAGCCGTGAGAACGTAGCCGGCCCGTTGCATACTCCAAACGGAAGCCTAGTGAATTGATACAGTTCCGTACCAGTAGAGAAAGCAGTCAGTTCTCGCGAAGATTCAGTCAGAGGTACCTGATAATATCCCGACTTCAAGTCAAGCGTAGAAAAATAATAATTTCCCGAAAGTTTGTTTATCGTATCTCCTATATGAGGCAGCGGAAAACAGTCTGGTTTTGTCAAGCTGTTTAACATTCTAAAGTCCACACAAAGTCTTAGTTTTCCGTTCTTCTTCCTAACTGGCACTAACGGAGACGACCATGGTGACTTAGATGGCTCAATAATACCTTTTTCCGCTAATCGTTCTACCTCTAGGTCGATTTCCTCTTTCATGGGCCCCGGGTAACGTCTATTTCTTTGTTTTACAGGCGCTGCACCCTGAACATCTATATGGTGCCGCACTGTCTCGGTACACCCCACGTCTGCCTCATCTGTCGCAAAAACGTCTTTATGCGCAGTCATCAGTGCAGCAACTATCGTCCTTTGTTCTGCAGTCAGATCCGTACCGTCCAAGCTAAGGTCACCCGGCACCTCGTCCATCTCTTCATCCTGCTCTACTTCTTCCCGACACAAAGCCACCAAAGTACCTAGTCTTGTGTGCTTGGCTAACCTCACATCACTGTCAAATGGGTTCATTACTTCTACTCGAATATGTTCATCGTCTACGACATTTACTGATGAAGCTACCATCAACGGACGAGTCCCATTCTCGACTGGCTCTAAATACCCTTCCAATTTATTTGGTGCCCTCTTCACTTGCGCAGAAAACGCAACATCTGCCTAGAAGGTACAGTCACTTCCGCCACACTGAAAACCGGAAATTCCGCTCTGCGCGAAGTCACCACCTTCAACCGAGCTATTCTCGTACGATCTTGACTACTTCCTTTCTCCAAACTCCTATCTGATGCATTCAACGTAAGTTTGAAGCTATCAAGAAATTCTAAGCCCAACACACAACTGAATGACTGTACCGGTCTAGTCATTACCAAAAACATATGCCTTGGGAACTTAGTTCTACCAATCGTTACTGTCAAATATATCTCCCCTTCTATTCTAATCTCGTTTCCCGAAATTCCTACCACATTACTCACCGCGGAAGCGCGAAGTTTTCCTTGAACGCCCGGAATTTTATGGAGCAGCTCCTCTGTAATTAAAGAGACTGATGCGCCTGTATCTACTAGGCCATCAACCTGTAACTGCCCAACCTCTACAACCACCGCGTACGCCACCGCTACCTCACGCTTCTGCCGCACCATCTCAATATTTTGAGGACTATCATGACACTGCTCCGGCTGTGCCTCTTCCATACCGGAGTCACCTAGTTTCCCGACTGTCGACCTGGTTTATGCGCACACTGAAAACTGCGATGTGTGATTTCCCCACACCATACACAAGCTGCGCATTTCTCCAAAAATCCCTGACAGTCCTTCATCAAATGCCCCTTCTTGCCACAATACGCACATTTCAACCCGCGTTCTGAACTAACAACTTCCCCGAATCTGTCTCTATGTGCTACCTGCTGTGTACAGTCCCGCACAAAATGTCCCTCCTGTCCACAACGAAAACAACGCATTGATCTGGCCGGCCCGCGTTCCTGGTGTTCAATGTTATCATTATTTGTTTCTGGCGCGTATGGCGTCGCTAAGTAAATTTGTTCCGCTCGAGTATTATTCCCCATTCTTTCCTCGGTAGCTGTCATATCGGCCCCCAAACTGGCTGCTAGTCGGGCCACTGCACTGAGTGCAATGGACTCCTGCTGGCCAACGAATAACTTAAGCCGACGTACCAGCTCCGGTGCTAGGGAACTAATAAATTTATTTCGAGCCAAGAGTTCTTTGCCCTCTTTTCCTACACTATCCACTTTTGCTACCAGCCTTTCAAGCCTAATACTATAGCAAGTCAGTGATTCACCCCTATTTCTTTCTGCCCGCAAGAATTCTGTGTACCCATCATCACTTAATTTTTCGTGAAGCTCTAGTTCCTGAATCAACCTATTTTTTACTTCCCCATAGTCAGCTCCCGTTCCGTATGCTTGAACTATATTCTTGGCTTCCCCCTCAAGAAATTCTGGCAATTCCTGAACCCAAGCCGACTTGTTTTCCTGGTACTTAGAACTTGCATAATTCTCAAATTTAGTCAAGAAAACCGGGACCTGACCGTCGCTAGACTTGCCTGAAAACTTCCCCGGTGGAGGCAATTTGTCTGAACGTAAGCCCTTGATTGCCTCTGTGAGACTAAGCATTACGTCAGCTAACTCAGATTTCGTTTCCATCTTCACTCTTAGCCCAAATTAAGCCACGAAAAAAAATGTCTACTGCCAGCAAACGATAACAAGTTTTATTAAAAATCCCAATTTGTTGCACTACTCCTTATCCTACCGACTGTCCCCGTATCTGAAGCCAAATCCCACTCCTGACACCAAATGTAACGACCACGAGCCTGATAACGTTTAGTTACTGGAAACCGACCTGTCAGGATGCCGGCCAGACAGGGAATAGCTACTCAGGCTTAAATAGCTAAGGCCAGATACGAGGTCAAAGTACGGCACGGACAAGACAAGAGTATATATTAAAACAGGGGAATGATAATTTACAGACAGACTCAGGGCGGGTCTCGCGGTAGCCGTCTTTCGTACACGAAGCCGTGGCTCTACCGCTGACTAACCACCCTGGCAAAACACCTTAGGCGTTACCCAGTAAAATAGGCATAGGATTAGAGCAAGCACTACATGGGGCACTTACAACACCAGGCAACCCGCTTTATTAGCCTGCTCGTAGACAAGTGCACGCCATGAAGGTTCCAACGCAACTGACTGCCTAGGTCGAGCAGTCGCCCACTTCAGCCGCAGCCCGACAGCCGCGGGATGGACCTCTATGTAAATCATAGCGGTACCGTTGAGGTACAAAACCAGTAGTGAAAATTCACTACAATAATAAATGGTAGTTACAATTCATAATAAACTAGCAAACCCAATTAAATTTGTACTAAAAAATGTACTTCCCACTTCACTATATTTCTGAGGGACATCATGCGAGTTTGAATTAAAAATTAGTGTACAGCAATTTTTAAATCATTCATGAGACAATTAGAATAGAATGAAATCCAGTGAGTGACATGTTTTCTCAATTATGACACCATTTCTCAACCTTGTGGGAGGAAGTTTCCCACTGAAGACTAAGACCAAAACTCAACACAACTCCCTATACCGCTGAAATCCTCATCTTCAACAGAGCAATAACACAGTTTTTTGAAAGTTTTCAAAGTGGATTAGATGCAAGTTTAAGCCTACTTATACAACTCAGGTGTTCCAAAGATAGAAAGGAGGTAGGCACCATTTAGCATGGTGTTGAGGAAATAGGCAATCTATGCACAAGGTGCAGAGAAACAGTAAGTCAAGAAAGCAGTTTACAAAACCAGATTAAACTAGGCGCAGAAATTAATGAATACTAAAAAACCAGACAGTAGCAAACCACAAAAAAATGGTTCATCACAAAACAAAAAATGTATTCTATTTAGAAAAAGGCCTACCTACTTTAGAGCAGCACTTCACATATTTCCCCTGGGAGTACTTATTCCCATAGAAACAATAATTGTCTCCCCATGAGGAGGTGATGGTTTTTAAATAAACAACATTACCCTCATAGTATGGTTCAGCAGACAAAAAGAGTATTAGTGAAATAAGGTTTACTCTGGAGTAATTCATTTAGAAATACATGGTGTGAATGCTCAGGTGGCAGACACTAGAAATTGTGTCATGTAAATGAATAATAAATATGGAACTCAAATGATCTACTCCAAACAGAGATTTACATGCAGTATTGCAGTCCCAAATGCTCACACATCATCTACACACATGGCTGTGTACACCACAATGCATGCAAAATGACAGCACAAACCCAAAAACAATAAGTTGCAGATGATGTTGAGAACACTAAAACTATTTGCGTCTAGTGTTGCCACAGCTACACTCACAGCATCGGACTTCCAATTCGTCTATGCTCCTGATATTCACAAAATGTACACGCCAATTGCATTATGTTCAAACTTTGTTTCATGTTTTGTGTGGCTCAAGAAATTCTATTGAAACCAGAATTGACTATACAGACCATGTCAAAAGATTAGAGAAAAATTTTTATGGTCCAATTTGTTTTCTTTTTGAATAAAATTTTTGCAACATTATATCCTATGAGTGTTCAGATCTGTCAAAAACGCAGGGATGTGATATTTTTCCTAAATAAATCTCCCAGATGTAAATGACAACTATATCCATCCTAACAGTAACATTGAATAAAATATTGTTTGTTTCACAAATACAGTCAAGTATCTGTATTTTTTCATCACAATTGGTAAAACTGAAATGCAATATTTAACTCAAATTTAATGTCAATATTAATGGGCAATTTTGAAACTAGCAGTCATTAACTGAATCATACCCTCAACTAGCTTTAACTAAGTTATCATGAAAATTGAGTTGCAATTACTGGTTAGTCAACAGCAATATGAAATCTGTGGCCACCAGTAGCACACATTGCAGTCAGTGTGTTAAGAGCATGACAGAGAGACGAGCCAAACAAAAAAGCAACAACTGTGCATACATGTAGAAACTCTGCCAATTGTAATAACATAAGGGAAATTAAAAACAAAAAACATGGAAATTAATTCATTTGAAAAGAAACTTGGAGTTTTATTATATAAGGATAATTTATTTTCATTTCATTATATCATTAACTCTAGGTCCTACTTTCAGGCTATTTCCACAATAAAAGGCTTATTTTTCTACTTTAATATCAACTGTCATTGTCTTATACCCAGACCAGAACCAAGTCTCACCTTGCGTCATGTTCTCCACTGCAACTTCTTGCTTGATGAAACCCTGCCTGCAGCACAGCCTCTCCACTTCAGCATCCGCCAGCTTGTGCACCATAAATACTGCACGCTCCATGCTGGGTGCTTAGGTACCTGAGCATTGGGATGCTTGTTTCCTCTGATATTTGAGAAAACTGAAGCTATAGCTTGGTAAAAATTAAAAACATATCACTCTTCTTCCATCATTACTGAATATACTTGTAATACCCCCAACAAATCCCTACAAAGGAGATCCAAAAGGAGAAATAAAGAAGGCATTGCTTAGGATAGAGTTGAAGTATTATACTAGATATGTTAGTTTAAGCCTTCCTTTGCCCAACAGAGGTGTTCCAATAGGAAGAAAGTTAGAGGCAGCGTTCAGTTTAGAGTTCAGGCAACAAGAAGGAGTCTACAAACAAGGTCTGCTGTCACACCGGGTCACCTGCATACAAGAACAGCCAGTAAGGAAAAGTTTAAGAAAAAATTGAAGTTGAAGAATAAAGTTATGGATACAGTAAAAAAGCAGTAACTGCAAAAAGATGACCTGTAACAGAATGAAATTATTTTATATAACACAAAGAATACCTTCCTAACTTCAAGCCTGGGACCTGAAAATTCCTGCAGGGAGCAGTAATTACCATAGACACAGAAGTTGCATCCTCCTGAGAGGACAATAACTTTCTATTGTTTACTCTATTACATATACATCTTTTGGGAGTCTCTTCCACAACAAGGCCCAACAGCACTATGTGGATTTACTTCTGCATCTTTAGGAGAATTCACAGATTCCAGGCCTAAAGAACTGACACAATTACACATCCTATTTACCAAACCTGGCTCACTCCAGCAGGCAAAGAACCTCCAGCCCCATCCATCATGACAATCACAGTCAGGCACTCACAATCACTATCAACTCATCTTTAACTGTTGGTCAGCTTCTGAAATTCTGGTGCACCACACTTTCAACTCCATTCATTTATCTAGTTTTTTTACTAACATCTAACATTCCTTCCCTATGCATCTGACTTCATTGCTTCCTTCCCCAACAATTCCTTTTTGATTTCCCCATATGGCCAAACCACTTCAACACACAGCAGTTCACACTTTTTGTCATCCTTCTCACATTTGTCATACTCCTCACTTTATTGATTTACCTATCCCACAATGTCACCCCAGCAATACTCCTCAGACACTATCTGGAGTACATTCCACTGACCCCTATCAGCCACTTTCGAGCCTCAAGTTTCATATCCATCCAGCACATCAGCCTGGCACTCTCATACTGTTAGGAGAATGCTTCAATGTCTGCTTCCTCAATACACAAAATACTAAAGGTTCCAGCAATACACAGTATATAATTCAGGAACACTGACAGCAACCTAATGAATGAGCAAAATATAACAGAAGATCAAGGAAAACTAAGAAATTGTGATATGGGTAACTTGTTAGGAATCCTAAAGGCTGCACATGAGAGAACTCATAAACTTTTATCAAAAATGGAAATCATAGCACAAAATTAGATCAATAAAAGTAGTAACTTGAATTATTGACTGTTGCAAAAAATTCAACCTAGCAAAATAAAAAAAATGGGATTCAATCAAAAATCTATAAATAAAATTAAAGAAGTGAAAATAAATCAAAGGTCTTAAATGATGCTATGCGTGCAATAAAATCTTCAACAAAGTTATCTAAAAACTGAGGACAATTCAAAACTAAACTAAACTTTAACTATAGAAACAAATAACTAAAAACCAAGGAGTCACAGGATATGAGAAGGGGCATCAAAGAAGTAGAGCAGGCCATCAAGGCTCACCTGTCAGACTCCAGAAGTCAATCAGTGGCCCCAACACTGCCAGGCACTCCAGCCAGCACCAACTCGCTGGTCTCCACCTGATCCTTGCTGCTCTGAAGGTAAACAAGGACAAACATTCATAACCTTCAAGGTTGCATATTGGCATCAACTCATCCTAATTTACAATTGCAATAGCAGTGTTCACACATATATGTTTTTCTAAATTGAAGAGAAAATGTGACTCCTTTGATCTTGACTATATTTCAACATTATCACAACAAATAGTTTAATCGTGCAATACATGAGAACTATAGTAATTAAAGACTGGCATCATAATCTATCTTTGAATAAAGGATTAATGACTTACCTAATGAGAGTCCTGATCATACAGAATATTCCTATTACAGGAAGGCAGGTTTTATGAGGTTATTCAAGTATTATATTTATTAACCTTAAATTATCAAGTTATTTTTTCTTTACTATGGGATGAAGCTGAAAAGAATCAAAAAACATTCAATAATGGAACAGAACTGAATATAATAGAATGAAATTTAAATAAAAAGGAGAGTTAAGTACATTCAACAATGAAACAACAAAATACTTAATTTCCTCACTGTACAATTTTTCTAGCATTTATAGTCAGGTAACTTTTCCTTACAGCTCTACAAGCTTTTCCATGCTTGTTGCCATCTTCTAGTTTTCACCTTATCTAATTGATTATTAGCAGCCCCGGACACACACAAATACTACAAACAATGTTTTGATTAACAATTCTTGCCTTAATTCTTATTTACAACCATCTAGAGTTTTCCCTAAGTGACCCTTGTAAACACTTTCACGAATCTACAATTTCTCTTCATCTTAGCTAATGATGCTAAAATATCAGCACAGAGTGGCTGCAATGTATTGATGACTGTGCAGCCAACATTTCCACACCCCCCCCCCCCTCCCAAAGTCTTGCTTCACCTGACACAAAACTCCATATGTATCCACTTTTAACAACATAGCATTACACAAAACTGATGCAAATCCACAAGCGCTTCACAGCATTCACTCACTACACTCTCAGTACTAACACATGCTCCGCTTCTTGGCAGATTCTTGCCAGGAATGCCTGGTAATAGATTTTTTCAAATTGACAATATCATACCTTCTATCTGTACCAACTTTATGAAATTTATAATGTATATCAGGGGTATAACATCTAAAGAATTTTTGCCAAGTTTTACTGTCTTTTGGCCCTAATGGGTCAAAATAAATTAAATATCACCCTGCTGAGATGCACTTTTTCTCCAATTTTATCTTCAGTATAATCAATAAAATTTCATCAACTCTTAATAATAAAATGAAACCTAAAGAATCACATTATTTCCTGAAGCATGCAAGGAATTATTGACAATATTTTAATAAGCTCATAAAAATATTCTCTTATTGATATTAAGAGTTCCCATATCTTGTTCATATCTTGTTCTCAACAAACAATAATCAAAGTTACAAAACGGTTTTACCTACAATTTTTGTAAATGAAAATAAAAAATTCATGTTGTAAAACAAAAATCTCAAAAGTTCAAATAATTCACACTCATCTTTACAGCCACCAGAACCCCTCATAATGTGAATACACTCGTAGCATCTAGCATTTTTTTTAATTGGTGCAACTGTAGAACCCAACTTGAAATAAAATTAAAAAAGAAACAAGACAATAAAATGCCAAACATATGAGCCAAACTCAGCCTTGAAGAAAAAGAGTGATCTGAAAACCAGAGATTACTGTTGAAATGAAGATCTGGCCAATTGGAAAGAAATGAACATCAATCAATAGATATTTCTGCTGAGGTAATAAGGAGAGTCTGATACAACAGAGAACCAGGGCACTAATTATGTAAGTCTGCTACAGAGATGGTCACTATCTCACTGGTCTCTTCTTCAACACAATAATTACACTTCCACTTTCTACACATTACTTGTAGCTCACTACCTTCAACAAGGAAAATATATCATAGCATCAAAGATTAGAACTACCACATTTCATCATTCTTTTTAATAAAAAGCCAATCAAACTAGTTCACAACCGTGGGCAGGCATCAAAAAAACAAATTATAAATTATTTAATTAAATTAATTTTAATATAATAAAATCACGCTTAGAAAACATAAGAGGGAAAAAGGACAAGAATTACATTAACGACATTTAGAGTGAAAAGATCTAAAGCTACAGATTGCTTTTCAACCTTGAGTAATTTTCTCATCACTCTCAACCATTATTGTATGCATCAATTTCCCAACTGCTCCAGCATCAATACCTGTCAGTCAGCAAATAAAAGTTGTGATGATATGGTGAGCTTGCATTTTTTCTACTTGCATTCCTTGCCAACTATCTTTTTTTATCTAACTTTTATGATCCCTTGGTGAATGAAACAACAAATGGAGGGGAGAACTATAATTGAACTTGGTAAAAGATAATTCAAATGCCTTAGATTTTATGATAAATATACTATTCCCATGAAGCTACAATAATTTAGTATTTTCAGAGCTCAAAATTAGACAAGAATGTTTATTGTTGGATAGAGAGTAGCCTTTTAGTTTTCTGCCATACATACTCCTCATGCACTGAGCTGAATTTGGTTTTGAAAACTTAAACATCATTGAATAACATGTTCTTTAACTTTCTAATTAAGAAACATAAAATTTACACATTTGATTAACTCAAAATATTTCCAAGCAAATGAAATTTTTATCATGAAACAGATTCGATGAAGAATGCCAAAAAATTGGTTAAATGTGGAGGAGAGGACTATAATTGCACTTTGGATGGCAACACTACAATGAACTCTCCCTTCCGACACGCTCGATCATTCCCATCATTTAAGACAAAAATGAATTTACCCCTGTAATTTGTTATTTATGGGTGATAATTTCTATTAAGTTATTAACTAAAAGATCCTAGAAGTGGGTTCAGCCTCCGCAGGGATGACAAATAATAAATTACAAAGTACCAGAACATACTCTACCCAAACTAAACCTACCGCTATAACTTGTTAAATATTTATTTCTGACGGATAGTGCATGCAAGAAAAAATGTTTATCTACATCCAATTAGCTATGTTTGGGCATCAAAAATTGGGAAATTGATAAAGGTCCTCGGTCAATGTCGGGTTTAATGCGATCACGGAAATTAATAATTTCGTTCCCAAGAATTAGTAGAGGAGCACATTTAAAAACGTTTTACACGAATGACATTCTGTGCTCTGATGCGTAATTTTTTAATTATTCAACTTTGAAGTTATACAAACGTCGTATATAAAAGTGAAGAGACGGACATGTAAACGTGCTGTAATACAGTATTGAAATAACGATTGGCGAGGTTGGGGTAGGTAAAGTTAGGTTAGTTAAATAAACCAACCTAAAATAACATAAATAAACCTAAAATAGCTTACCTTAAGGTGACCATCCCAGGGCCTCCCGGTTGTTGAACTAATTTCGTCCGATTCGTTTGAAAATTGGCCAGTATATGTATTTGTTGAAAGTAAACCTTTTTTACTCGTGTCACTTTTTTGATTTAGGCCTAATTTTTTTTTTACGAAAAATTCGTTTTTTGGGGCATATTTACGTACCATTCAAATCCTATCAGGGCATTGAGTTTTGATGCTAGAACAAAACCAAAGACAGTTTTAGAATCCTTTGAACATTTCTAACAAAATTACATTGAGTTTTTTTGGTAATTCGAATTTTTTTTATTTTTTTCAAATTTCTAAACCCTTTAAAATTTTTTGGGTTTAGAACAATATATTTTTTCGAAATATTTGAATTTTAAAAAAAAGAGAATGTACTTTTGTTAGAAATGTTCCAAGGATTCTAAAACTGTCTTTGATTTGTTCTAGCATCAAAACTCAATGCCCTGATACGATTTGAATGGTAAAAACGGTAATTTTTCACTAGAGCCCATAAACAAAGTATGTTCATTGAATTGGAATATCATGAAAATTTTAGTACATGAATGCAGTTTCCATGATTTATTTCTATTTACGAATTATGAGCAACGTTTTCCCTCTTGAATTTCAATGAAACACAAGAAATATAGTACATAAAATTATAGAGAAATATTACAGTTCTTTTGAGTACTCAGTCATATTGAGGTCTCACCAACTTTTTTCGTCCGATTCGTTTGAAAATTGGCCAGTATATGTATTTGTTGAAAGTAAACCTTTTTTACTCCTGTCACTTTTTCGATTCAGGCCTTAGTTTTTTATTATTTTTCGTAAAATTCGTGTTTTGGTACATTTTTCGTACATTTCAAACCATATCAACTCTCAGAGTTTTGATGCTAGAACGAAACCAAAGACAGTTTTAGAATCCTTGAACCATTTCTAACAAACTAGAATAGTCTTTTTATCCAATTCAATTTTTTTCAAAACTTTTTCAATTTTTGAAAAACAAAAATAATTTTTTGAGTTTAGAGCAATATATTTTTTCCAACAATTCGAATTTGAAAAAAAAAGACAATATTCGTTAGTTAGAAATATTCCATGGATTCTAAAACTGTCTTTGGTTTTGTTCTAGCAACAAAACTCAATGAGTTGATACGGCTTGAATGGTAAAAATGCTAATTTTTCACTAGAGCCCCTTTGGACCTCCCGGGGTGACCCCTTTGGACCCCCTGGAGGTCCCCTTTGGACCTCCCGTGGGGGGTTTCTAGCGTCCGTAGCGCCATAAAATTTCATGGCACAATAACCCAACCCCTAAGGATCCTTTTTCAACAAGAAAAAAATTGGGTCCAAAAATGATATTTATCGGTCCCCTTTGGACCCCCCGTGGGGGGGTTTCTAGCGCTGTAGCGCCATAAAATTTCATGGCACAATAACCCACCCCCTAAGGATCCTTTTTCAACAAAAACACGCATTTCCATTCGGGGACCCAATTTGGCCCCGGATGGTCTCCTTAACTTACCCAAAACGACGCTGTTTTTTTCGCGCCAAGAAGTGGGCGTGTCCCGCCAGAAAAGTGGGAGTGACATAACAATGCAGCCGACCATGTAATGCCATTCTTATCTGAACATAATTATTTTTATATCTCAAAAATAATGCATTAGCAAGCAGAATGTCATTCGTGTAAAACTTTTTAAATGGGTTCTTTTTGTGATCCTTTCAAACAAATTTTTAATATCTATGATCGCATTAAACTTGACATTGACCTGTTCCTCTCCTCCACAAATACCAAAAATTGAATACAATGAAAAAATAAACTACTCTACAAAATGGTAAACAAAGTTTTGAGATTTTATTCAACTTGTGTCCTCAAATTCTGTAATTACATCCAGGCTGCTTGCAGATGCTTAGTTTATGAGATATAGCATAAATGATGTTCAGGTAAAAATAGCACTAAAGGTAGCTTTGATATGGCTATTGGTACTTTGCATTGTGGCTGCATTTTTTGAACACTTACAGTTTATCAGGCACAATAACATATCTCAGTAAAGCTAATTTAAGTTCCCATAACTTCAGAGTTAAATAGTTATATATCTCAAAAAGCACGCATTTGCAAGCAAAATGTCATTCACTTACAACCTCTTGGACATTTCTTATTACATTTGTATGGCAACAAAATTTTCAAAATTGTTGATGTGCCATATCAAAATAGTATAAAACTCAATAATGCCATCTAGTTTTAAATATCTGATGCCTAACAAACATAAAGGTCAATATTGAAATTAATGTTGTCTACAACTTGCATAATTTCATTATGAAATATAGGTAGGGTAATTCATCAAATATCGAACAGAAACCACGTGTGTCTAGCAACAATCTTCATAAATCGGTAACTTTTGCTCTGAATAACTGCTGCGGGCCTCAAGATTATTCTTGAACAGTTACTTTCTTGTTCTGTGATGTCGCTTTGAAGACAACGTAGATTGTTGGAATTTATTTATTGTTCTAAAAATGGAACACTTTAATAACATAATTTCAACAATATCGAACATGAATCGAACAAGAACTTTGATCTAAACAGGTTTTTTGTTCAAATTTTGAATCCGAACACAACTTACTAACGACTATATATGGCAATATATACGGACGTGTTTTATGTTACAAAGTGTATTATACGGGTCAAAGGTCAATTTAATTACTGAAGAATATATTTGTTACAAAAATAAGTAAAATAAAATAATATCTCCGTCTTTTAACTGTATACAAGCTTGGACTACCTTCCCAGACGATATACGTTTCAGTACTTAGCCATAATCGTAAATCTAAGATCTAGAAAATGTATTGTAGTATAAAGAAGAAGGCGCTCCTTAAATATATTGATATATCTCACAGCCTTTATATTGATATATATATATATATACAAATATAAATATTTATATTCATATATCTCACATACTTTTATATTTATATTGATATATCTCACAGCGAACACCTTTGTTCACTATTAAATACTGACATGAAATAGGAACTGAATGTCGAACATGAAATAATTATCAAGGTTTTAGCAGTGGGAGAGAAAAAAATACAGCAACAGAACATCATATGGCAACACTACTCTCTAGTTATGACGGAAGGTTGACGGTGGCACAACAACAGTTAAATCGTTGCAATTTTACCGAGGTGCGTAAGATTTTTCAAGTGAAAAAATATGATCAATTTGTAAGAGTTGTACAGAAAATACGTTTGCAACAGCTGGTAGCAGTTTGCAGCTCACAGAAATGAGTTTTTATCACTAAAATAGGAGTTTTAGATGTAAGATCACTGGCACTGAGCAAGTTTGGATGCTTATTAAATTTATTTATGCGCATATTTTCAAAGTTGTTTGATAATCAGTTCAGTTTGATATTTGATGAATTACCCTAATTGGAAACATTTTAAGACATTTTACTCAAATGACATTATGCTCTCAAATACTTAGTTTTTGAGATATAGCATAATTAACGTTCAGGTATGAATAGCATTAACGGCAGTCTTGATATGGCTCTTCCGGCCCTTAGCGGACGCGGACCCGCAAAGTTTTTTGGCGGGAATTCTTGGCCTCGGTATGGTTGAGTTAAATTAAGTTATTTTAGGTTTATTTAAGTTAGTTTATTCATCCAACCTAACTTTACCTAACCTAACCTCGACTATTGTTACATTAAAACCGTACTTTTTGCTTATTTATGTGTCCGTTTGTTCAATTACCTAAACGACGTTCCTGTAACTTCAAAGTTTCATATCTCGAAAAGATGAAAACCAAGCATTTGCGAGCACAATTTCATTCGTGTAAAACATCTTCCATTGTACCATATTACCCATATAAGGCAACAAACAATTGAAATTGTTGACAACATTAAATTCAATATTGACCAACATAAATTTTGGTTCTAGCAAGAATTACAAGCTAAATATATCTCCTAACATCATTGATTCAACTTTTCAACATCCAGTTCATATCATATATAAGTCATAATTGATATAAAAATAGACACTAGGCCTTCAAAATAAACATGGAAGCTAATGAAAAACAATTTTACGACACAGAAATATCAATGGGGAGAAGTTCACAGCAATTTTTTGGGAATTTACAATGTTAACACATTTATTGCGGTATGACCCACCGGTGGGTCGTAGTTAGGTTTTTCCCGCTGCGAAACGACCCATCGATGGGTCGTTTGAAAAAATTCTAACAACCTTTCTAAATTACTGGTATTTAACAGGCCCAGTTAATGTTTGATATTCACAAATTTGCTTATCACTTTTGACTTTAAATTTAAGTTGAATATTGAACTTCAGTTAAGCCCATCGCAACTAACGTGTTAAACACTCAAGAAAAACATATTTTGTTCAAAGAGCACAGGTTTACTGATTATTGCGGATTAATTTGGCATAGAGGTATGAACTTACTTCAATGACTTCTAAAAGCACTTTGAACTTGATATGAAATGCAAACTGAGGGCTTTGGTTTGGCAAAAGCAAGTGTTTTGTGCGACCTAGTACAACTTGTTGTTTCTTCGGGGTTTATCGAGGCTTTGAGTCCGATAACAACTTGCGAACCACAAGTGAGTACTTGAAGTTTAGGGCCGACAGCTTGAAGTTGAAGGCCGACAGCATCAGGGCCTTTGTAACGGCCTACAAATCCCTCCACAATAACAATATTCACACAAAAGTTTATCGCCAGTTGAACGTGGTTCTTCTTGTTGTTTCTTGTTGAGTTAGGCACCCAGCCTGCAGGGGCATCGGGGCCTTGTTCACAGAAGTTTTGATGTTCTGCTAGATCATGGCTAAGAAACCAGTGTCTTCAAGGAACTTGATTAGCAGTTTTGGAGGGAAGTCCTCTGATAACAGTGTGTTCAAAGACAGGGTCCTCCCAGTCCTGCTGCACTCCAAGATCAGCTGATGGCGCAGGGCAGTCAGAGATGGGCAATCCACAAAAATATGCTTGAATGAAATCTTGCACTTGCAGGACGGGCAGGAGGCTGGAGATGAACCTGAGAAGAGATGCTGGTGAGTGAGTCGACTGACTCCAAGTCTCACACGTGAGAGGATTACTTGCTCTCGACGTGGGAGTGAGAGGTAGGGGGCGACTCCCAGAGTAGGTTTGATTTGTGTCCAGGTAGAGTGTGATGCAGACCAATGAGCTTGCCACTGCTCTTTATAGTGATTCTTGATGAGTTGCTTTATTTCCTTTGAAGAGCAGCATACCAATGCAGTAGGTTGGCTTAGTGCTTTCCGGGCCAGTTGGTCAACTCTTTCATTGCCAGGAATTCCAACATGAGAGGGAACCCATTCTAGCGTGAATTTGTTTGGGAATTTGTAAAGTAGGGTAGTAATACTGAAAGTTAGGAAGTGTGACTTTGGGTGCAGATTTTGAATTGCTCTAATTGAGCTGAGAGAGTCTGTTAATATGAGAAATGGTCCAGGTTGCCTTGAGAAGAAGGATATTGCAATGAGGATAGCATAGAGTTCTGTAGTTAGTACTGAGGAGTAGTCCGGTAGGTGAGCAAGAAGCGAGGTTCCACCTGCCCACGCTGCCGCCCCGCAACCGCCAGCACCCCGAGAGCCATCACAGAATATGGGAGTGCAGGCTGGGTATTGTGACAGAAGTTCAACAAAAATCTGTTGCCACGCTGAATTTGGCAAAGAGGCCTTCGTGAACTGATGCAGAGTGTGCTTGACGTGGGGAGGGGAGATGCAGTGGAAGACGTGTTTTTCAAGGGCCGGGATACTTGCCTGTTTGATGCCGGCATTTTGAAGCTCGTTGTGCGCTATTGCAGTTAGTGGTAGAGGTCTGGGTTGGATATTGTAAAAGTTGAAGGGGTAGAAGGTAGTTAGGAGTTTGTATACTGGGTGGTCTTTTATTGTAAGAATTCTGGTCACATATTGGGATAGTAGCATTTTACGCCGGACGGAAAGGGGCATTAAGTCAGTTTCTGGTTCCAGAGATGTTACTGGGGTACATTTTAACGCACCCAGTAGAAGCCTAGCCGCGGCGTATTGTATTCGATCCAGGATTATTAGTGTTGATGGTGCTGCGGCTTGGAAAAGGAAAGCGCCATAGTCTAGCTTGCTGCGGATTAGCGATTTGTACAGGGTTTTGAGCGTGTCATAATCTGCTCCCCATTTTTGGGCTGAAACTATTCTTAGAAGTCTCATGTCTTTCATGGATTTGTCTCTTAGAGACTTTATGTGCTTGCAGTATGTGAGCCTACAGTCAAAGGTGATGCCTAAAAACTTGTAGTTGGGAACGAATTCCAGGGGGATTCCTTGCATTGTAAGTGGTGGGGGCTGTGATAACCTCCGGTGAGTAAAAATCATTGCTTTTGATTTGTTTGGAGCCAGAGAGAGACTCCACTTGTGAGCCCATTTTAAGACGTTATCTAGGGCGAGTTGCAGAGAATTGAGGGCAGCAGGGATGTCAGAGGAAGTTAACCACAGTGCACAGTCGTCAGCATAGATTGAGTATTCTATGTTGGGTGGGAAAGCTTCAGAGATATCATTTATGAAGATATTAAAAAGGATTGGACTCAGAACAGACCCTTGTGGGACACCCTGTAGGGCTGGAAAGGGGTGTGAGAGTGTGTTCCCCACCTTTGTTTGGATTTTCCTGTTTGAAAGAAAGTCTCTAATAAAACAGAACATGTTGCCACTTATTCCTATGTTCAGGAGCTTTTGCAAGAGCAGAGAGTGATTGACAGAGTCAAAAGCCTGTGTTATATCAATAAAGAGGGCAATTACACTGTCATTTTGGATGAGAGCACTGCGGATGCTGGTTTCTAGGTGGAAAAGCGCGTCAAGAGTGGAGTGCCCGGTTCTAAAGCCGCTTAGGTGTGGACTCAATTTTTGGGTGATTTCAAGATACTTGTGGAGTCTTTTTGTAATAATACGTTCCATAACTTTACATAGTACATTAGTTAGAGCAATTGGCCGGTAGGAATCTTCTCTGTTGGATGGTTTATTTGGCTTAGGAATAGGAATGATATGTGAATATTTCCATTGGTGGGGGAAACCAGTGTGCCATATGTAGTTGTAGAAGGTTGTTAGATTCTCCTTTTGAGGATTAGGTAGATGAGTTATGAATGTTATTGGTATTTTATCTGGTCCTGGGGTGTTGGAGCTGATATTTTTGAGGGCTATGTTCAATTCTTGAGTGGTAATGTCTTGGTTATACCATGGTTCAGAGCATCTTTCCATTTCTCCATATGATTTTTGCGACGTGTTTGGCTGTGATCCTCTACTAGTAAAACTTCTTGCCAGGGCATCTGCAACTCTCTTCTCATCTGACACAACCTCACCATTGATAAGAAGGCCAATAGCGTGTGGTGCATATGGAGTTCTGAGTCTTCTGACTGTTTTCCAGATTGTGTGGGAATCTGTAGTTGAGCTTAGAGAGGAAATGAAATTTTGCCAGCTTTGTTTCCTAGCTGCCTTGATAGTATTACGAAAGATTGCTTGGGCTTTTTTATATCCTATCCACAAAGTTAGGTTGCCTTGCTGACGCTTGTATTTTGAATAGGCTCTCCGTTTTGATTTCAGTGCTACAGTGCACTGTGGAGTCCACCAACATTGGGTAAGGCGCTTTCTGTTTTCAGCATTTGTTTGTGGAATAGACAGTGAGGCTGCAGATAATATTCTGGATTCTACTAACACACAAGCTTCTGTAGGTGACAAAAAATGTGATGGGAGATTCACATTTGTGCTGAATTCTTCCCAGTTAGCTCTGCTTAGAATCCACCTGAGATGAGGAGTATTAGGAGTTATTTTTGGCATCCCTAGCCCTATTAAGATTGGGAAGTGATCACTGTGGTAGTGGTCTGGGAACACATCCCATGAGAGGGCAGGGGCTAGTTGACAAGAAGTGATTGTTAGGTCTATATTTGAGTATCCTCCTCTGCAGTTTTGATATGTTGGAGAGCCAGTGTTGAGTACTGTAAGGTTGTTGTCATCTAACCATTTTGCTATTATGTTACCTCTCTGATCTGAAAAGCATGAACCCCAGGATTGATGATGTGCATTAGCATCTGCACATATGATAAATGGAGAGGCTATTGTGGTCAGAATATTATCCAGTCTGTTGCAAAGCATTTTATATGTTGGGAGGGATATACAGCGAGCACATTGTTATGGTGGAGGAGTGAAAATGGAATTGTGCCACACTGACCTCTAAAGGTGTCTGAATGTTTACTGGAGAGCAAGGTACTCTACAAAAGGAATGTATGGCTGTGCCTCCTCCAGCTGTAGGGCGATCGGATCGGCTGACAGGGGTGGTTCGGCTGAGAGCCAAAGCATTGGTATTTGGGACGTTCGTTTCTTGTGCACACATAATGTCAGGGGAAATCTCATCTATTGCCAATTGTAACGATTCAATGTTAGGTTGAAAACTGCGGATATTCCATTGAAGTACCTTGTAGTTCATTGTGAAAGAGAGGTGTAGCCCAGTTCAGAGAGTAAGGTAGAGAGAGCTGATTCAATGTTGAGGCATGTGGCTATTTCTATAAGGCTTTCTATTTTTGTGGACAGGGAAGGAGTTAAGAGAAGTTTGAGTATGGCTGGCAATATAGTTAACACCCAGTGGGGGACATCTGCAAGTGTACTGTTAGCTGCAGTTGAAGTATTTTCTGGCTGCTGAGTGGTTGTTGGGCATGATTGTTCATCATTTCCACGGAAGGGTGAGGTTGGTGTAGGGCATGGGCTAAGACTTGGCAATGTGGGCAGAGAGGGCTCCAATATTCTATTCACAGAGGTGATCCTTGAGTCGACTTGCCTTGAGGATCTTACAGAGTTACTCGGAGTTTTTTGACCTTGCGTGATCCATTGAGAAAGGTCAATACTATTATGAGCAGTTGAGGGTGACTGATTAGTAGGGCCAGTCTGCTTATTTCTGATATACTTTACTCCTTCTGCATTTTTTTCCTGAGCTTGGTGAGCAGGTGTTGGTAATGGGGGGAAGTTATCAGTACAATGGATTGGAGGCAAGGGATGTTTAGGATAGGCATCTTGAGGATCAGCAGGTTTGGCTTTCAGATGTTTTCTGGCTGTATTGAATGATACATTGTTCTTTGCTGAGTACTGGCAGATCTCCTTTTCTTGCAGGTAGCTGGGGCAGTCTTTGGACAGCGAATCATGGTTGCCTTTGCAGTTGATACAAAATACTGCCTCGGTACAGGTGCGACCACTGTGGCCTTTTTTGCCGCATCGGCTGCAGTATTGTGCGCTGTGGCACGAAGAGGAGCTGTGGCCCCATCTGCAGCACTGGTAGCAGCGCACAGGGCTGGGTACAAAATCATCAATGCGATACTTACTGTATCCTATTTTGACATGGCTGGGTCGGGTAGCACTGAAGAAGGTCAGGACATAAAGTGGGACGTGAGAACGCGAGGGGTCTTGAAACAGTTTACGGACTGCTACTACACCGTTTGGTCTCAGCATTTCCAGTATTTCGGAGAGAGAATCATTTTCTAGTTCCGGGGCATAAATTTTGCCCTGTGTGGATTGCGAATTTAATGCAATTGACACTTGAACTGGTATGGTGTTTATTGAGTCCAGTTGAAAGGAGTTGGTAGCCATGAGGGTTTGAACTTGTTCTATTGTGTTGCATTTGATATATAGGCCGCCAGATTTGATATGTTGGATGCTTTCTATTTTCCCACAGAGATTGTCTATGCATTTGGCTAATTTGAGTGGGTTGATCCGGGCAAAGGTTTTGGTTACTTCTAGGCAACGTATATACACCATTCTGGTGTTTGGCAAGTCTTTGAGAAGAGCTGGATCTGCCAGATTAGCCTGTGCGGATTTTGGCTGTAGGGGAGGGCTGGGGATTGCATTTTCAGCTTGAGCAAGCTTTGAAGTTGGAACCTGGGCATTGCAATTTTGGGTGAGGTCACTCTCAGTGGCAATGTCACAAGAGGTATCTTGGTCCGAGCCCCGTGTACTAATAATGCCTGAGAGGATAGAGCTTATTGATATGAGGCTTTCCCTGCTTCCACGGTTGCTATTTTCC
Organism: Morinoia aosen; assembly: GCA_030386875.1. Classification (NCBI taxonomy): domain Eukaryota; kingdom Metazoa; phylum Arthropoda; class Malacostraca; order Amphipoda; family Talitridae; genus Morinoia; species Morinoia aosen. The sequence goes on along the minus strand of CM059556.1, from coordinate 2,456,605 downwards.
CCCATAGATTGGGCTTCAGTTGCAATGGCGTGCTTCTTGATTGCTAGCTGAGAGGTGGGAGAGGGAATTCTTTTGCGCTTTGGAATGATGTCTCCTGGAGCTGAAGCTGGGAGGGGGTTGCGCAGATTTTTCCCTCTTGCTTTCCCGTTTCCAGGTTGGCTGGCTGCTCGAGAAGTTGATTCTTTTTGCCGGGAGGCCACGTAGCCGCCTGGCTTGGAGGAATCTTTGCCCATTCCACCTAACTGATTATTGGAAGTTTTCCAAGAGTTTGGTAGAACAGAATATAGAGGAAATTCAAAAATTTGGTTCACTTTCTACGCAGCACTGGCACACACGTCTTTACACCACAAAGCGACCGACGGAACTCCAATTGAACGTGGTGAAAGCAGTCACAGACCATAGTGACTGACATCTGCTACGCTGCGCCATTCCGCTGATGTGGACTGAGAGCGTACCGTTTAAAATTTTCGTTTATTTCTCTTAAACTGAAATGAAATAATATGCTTTTCAAATAATAAGATGCTTATCAGCATCTAAACTTGATGTTAAAAGTTTCAATTAGTAAGACAAACTAGTAATTTTCATGCTTGAATCATAGTTTATGTGAGCATGTGTATGTGTTTAAACATTTAATTGTATTTATATATGTGCATATACGCACAACAGTTTTTAGAATTTTTCTTCTCCTTTGTCCCATCAACATCGTACTTTTTCTATTTCTCTATATGGTGTCTTCAAGCATTTAAATGAAAAATGTCATAAATTTGTTGTGTCACGTCTTGCAAGACATGAGAAAATTTAAAGAAATTTGATAATTTCGTTTCGGCAACGTTCTGCGGATCCGCGCTTCGTCCGCAAGAATGACGCCAACGTTTTATTTGTTTGAAGTGCGTGGGAGGAACAGGTTCCCGGATAATCTTAAGTTTCTGTGTCGTTGGAGAGTGAACTTGAGTGGGAAACTCATTTAATTTACGTGTTACCTCGCTGGCTATATTTTTCGGGTGTTTTCACACGACTTGTGTTCGATAGCGGTGAACGGCCGATTTCTGGAGCATTCGAGGATGCTTCCGGCGGCCGGCAAACCCACCTACATTGAGTCAGACTAGCCGTTACAGTTCGGTAAGGTCTGGTGTTTTCTTTCGGTGTAGCCAGTAAGCTGCAGTGTAATGCTGGGAATTAGTCAGGTTCTGGTTTAACGGTATTTTAGCTGAACACTGTGATTTTACCGATTTGTCCGTTGAGCAATTTAACCCTGAGGTTAGGTTGATATGTGCATTCTCATGCTAAGTTTAGCAAACTCGAGATGGAGAAAGTTGGAGTATCAGACAGGTTCAGAAAACGTGTGATTTAACTAATGAACTTTCCTATCTCTATTTCACTGCTCCAAGTGATTTTGTGTTGGTGTCCAAATGTTTTTTTTTGCTCAGCAACATTTGCATAATAGCCAAGCCATGTAAGCTATGTTGTCATATGTAATATTGTAAACAGTGTCATGGGCAGTAAATGCAACATGGAGAGACTGACATTTCAGTGCTCTCAAACTGACACAGATAATTCATCTGAAGTTTATTGCATTTCATAGATTAACACAAAATAGCACAATTTATATTTACTTGAGAACGCAAGTCAACCACTGCTTCACCATTGAAAGATTTGTGTACTGAAAATAAAAACAAGGGTGGTTCCTCCATGGATTAAACATCAGTTGTTGATATTGAAAAATTCATGGCACGTCGTGCCAGACTTGTACCACCTTGGGAACATGATTTTTCTTGTCTTTGTATTATTTATAACATTCATTAATGGAAAATGTGAAGCAAAATAAAATAAATCTAGTTGATTGGCTTCTTACCTATGAGCTTTGCTGGGCAAGTTGTGCCAGTCAGCAAGGTGGAAGCCTAAAGTTACGGCATTCAGTAGACTGAGAATAGGCGCAGAAATTTGAGACCACTAGCTCATATGATTTGTGTTTTCAAAGCGACGTTGACAAACGTGTACTTGCCTCTCTCATTTTTTTATAATAGAATTTATTGATAATGGTTGATTTGATAACCTGAGTGACTTGCCCCTGCTTTAGAGACCTAATTTTTGCTGTCTCTTTTCCACAGATAGGGTAAAGAAAGCCAGAGTAGGCACTTATTTTGCAGACTAAAATAAGCTGTCACAGGTCTAAGCTGAGGGACCTTTCTTCATTGTCTGTAAGTATTTTAGAGTATCCTCTTTCAACTTGTGATGTTACCTAACTCGTTATCTCTTTCATTCATGTGAAAACTATAAACTTGTTGTGCGATCGTCCACTTTTGTTCAAATAAAGTGCTTATTGACTAATGACCGCTGTGTTAAGATTGTTGGATACGGATGTACATTCATATATATAACTTTGTGCTTCCTTAAAAAGACACTTTGAGCATTGGCCGAAACAAGCGATTCATGTATTATTGCCTGGCGTCAAGGATTACGAAGTTTATGTCATGTACATATAAACTATCAAAAGTGTTCTCACCTCACAATGAAAATGCATCGTACATGTATTATCGAATGTAGATTGGGCAAGATTAGGAGTACATTGCCCTCAATCATTCCCTTCGACTAGTGACACGAGTTTACAATATTCGTGTGCGTATATCATGAATGTGTTCTTTCTAAATGTGTTACTCGACTAGAGACTTATTTTTCTTCCCTGTCGATGCAACGGAAACCTTTCTTGTTTGTGAACTTATTTCCCAGCCTACTGTTCCTGTGCACCTTGTGCGTAGATTCCGCGTCCCCCCAACTACACGCTAGATGGTGCCTTCCTCTTTCCTCTCTTGGGACACCTTTGTCGTGGTCAAGGGAGGCTAAAACTTTCTTGTATAATAATACTAGTAATAGTAATGCGAATTGTCGTGGTGCTACGTCGTTGGCAGGGCGGTGAATTCTCTTTTTATGTGCTACTATTCTATGGCCTCTTATGTCTCACTCAGCTATTTCTCGTGTGCCCTTGAGGTGTGAATTTACTTTCTTGTTGTGCGGTGCTATATGCATCAGTTAATCATTCGACTATGATCTTGAATTAGGCTTCTCTTGTCATGCAATTCGTGGTCCGACTCTGAATCATACCTTTCTGGGCAGATTCACGGAGTCGTTTGGATAAGAAATAAAACCGAAGAAACCTCGACTTCTTTTGGAATCCTTGCGCCTACCGTTCTATGTTGTGCCGAAGCGAAGATAGCGAAGATAGAAATTCCGCTAGCGCACAACATTACATGTTGTGTGATTTCAAGCATGCACGTTCAAGCTGTCTACTCACTTATTTCATCTTTTATTCTCGATTAAATGACATTTTTGAAAATCTGCTCAACAACCAATTTTAATAATATTCTCTGATGTCAAGAAATACTAAACTTATATGTAGGTGTACGTATTAACTGTCATAAGTGTTTTCAATCCCCAAAGTTCGTTTTCTTTATTTTTTTCTTGAATAAAAACTGTTACGATTGGTGGGTACGGTTAAACTGTAATATGGGTATTAACGTCCAATCATAATCTTTCTCGATAGTGTTCTCGAAATTGCGAAAAGAGGGGATAATGAAGACTCTTTTAGGGGACTCAGCTCTGGATATTCTATTGGAGGAAGCCTGTGGGACCGATGGCGTGCTTGAACTTCTGACGATCTTCTCTTAGATGGGCGGAGTCCGCGCCAGGCGAGTGCTCCGGCGAGTGATGACGTTGACAGGAGGTACGTGTGCGCGTTTGGTGGAAGTAAATTTTAGGGTACGGGCAAATTAACAAGCCAGAGAATTAGGGCTTTAGGAATGGCTTCAAGTCTTAATTTTTGAGCCGTGATTGATGATGGTCAATCAATTTTACTTGGTCTTGGAGTATGAGAATTATTACACCCTGAAGACAAATGTCCGTAGTTGGAGCAGATGGATAATTAGCCAGTAAATTAGATAATTATACCAGGCTGAAATCAGCTCGCAAAACCGAGGCAAATGCAAGGCACTAAGGTCGAGTTAAATGGTGTAACTCGAAGTTTGCGTTGTAAGTATAACTCAAGGTGACTTAATGCTCAGTGAGCGTAAGAACTCCAGTGTAAGGTTCAAGTGTGAAAGTCGAGTGTAAAACTCGAGAGGTAAAACATTAAGGCCCAGGGAATGTTTTGTGGCGTTTCTTGACGGCGATGCATCTGGAACAATCGAAGACGCTGAATTTATATATTCCGAAGAGGCACCAAGAATAATCCACAACAGTCATCCCTAGCATTGTAATAAATATTTCCCATCACGGAGAAAAACCCTGAACTTCTTCCACAGATTAAACTCAAAGCTATTAGTTTCATTACAGGCTCATGAAGAATAGGAAAGGTTTGACAGCTGGCAATGGCTGTTCCTTTATTCTTGATTTACACATATAAGCATGACAGTACAAGACTTGGGATTTTAGAGCAGTCGTAATCTGTTAATCATTTTTGTGGAATTATGGAAAAACTACATGTGATTTAAGCACACGATTCGTGGAATATAAATGATATATGAAACAGCTAAAAAATGCAGGAATATGAATGGATGAATTTCGTACTCCATGATATATCCGTACGAAAATCAAAAGGCAGTCCTAAACCATTCACATATCAATTATACTGAAAAACACTGCAAGTATATCTTGTAGTAAAAATGAAAATATTCACACATAAATAAGGTGTAATCTTGAACATGAAAAATGACATGACACAGCAGTTTACGCTCCGCCATTTTTCCGCGAAAACACCGGCAATCCGCCGTGCGCTCTCACGAAGTATCCAACGAGCAAGTTGCAATATCATAATGACAACTGCAAGTATATATTTTTGCAGTAAGGAAAGGACGTAGTTGAATATCTGTAATAAAATCTTGACCCAAGAAATGAACATGACACGCAAAATTCACGCTATGTCATGTTGAGACAGCACTCGGAATAAGCCATGCTATTTTCACGACTTCTACAACTATTTACATATTTATATGACACGGCACTGTCAAGATCACTTATACTTAACACAATGACAAACACTTAATATTTAAGCACGATTTTCTAATGTCGAAAACACACTTATTTTCACTTACAAAGCGCTGAAAACACACGGGGCGACAACCAAGCAAGAAGTGACGAACCTGCACCCGCGTCAGCCGCGCTGTTGCCATCCTAACGATTCAAAAACTCGAACGTCCATCGACGGTATTATTTTATTTATGTGTTTTTACACAAAAACTTCTAAGATTACTAATTATAAGTAGAAAATTGTTAATGATAATTTAGAGTAAGATTTTTAATGGCAATACTTATGCTATTTAAATGTTAATGAGAATTTCACTGAATTTATACATTTTTGTAGCTATTGCTACAAAACACTATTCAGCTTCAACTAACCCGCATTGGATAAATTGCTTGTTATTCAATATATATTTTTAGAAGCAATAAACCTGCCGTCATGGCACCTATGCATGTTTCTCAATTAAAGACGTTTGCATCAAGTTTCGAAAATAATGTAACTTCTTCTAATTTGTTACCTTTACAGAACATTATTGTTTTCTCTCTTATTTACGTCCTAAAATGTTCTTGATAGTCTTGGGTGGTGCAACTTATATAATTTCTTACGCTCTTGGGTTTATTATGACAACCATTTGTAGGTGATAAATTTCACATATTACTCCAGTTCTGTAGTACATTTCTTGGTAGCCGTTGCAGAATAATCGTTTTCATGCTTCTGACTTAATTACACTATTTTGTGCCCCTATTATTTGCACAATCATCAAATTCATGGCGTTATGAAAAACATTTTCTCCGAGTCGATTGGAATACTAGTTCATACGTAGGACTGAAAATATAGTACTGAATATCAACCTCGCTTAGACGCAGGATTATTTTTATCCCCCCATTTTACCTTCAATTAATTCCTTATACCGCAAGTCTCTGAGCTCGTTTCTCACTGTAAGCGAGCTAAAATGCTTTCAACAATGTTTCGTCACTGAAATTGTATCTACTTTTATAATTGCAGTTACATATATCATTTAATTTAAATTAAACGTGAGGAATACATTGCCCATAATTTGTTTCGACTAGTGTTAGAAGTATTACAATACTCATTTGTGTGTGTATCATATAAGTGTATTTACATTAAGATATTTTAATAACCATTAAAGTATCATCTTCATCAGAAAAAACTTCATTTCATGTCCCTACTGAATATTCGGAAGACTTAAACATGGGCGTAAACTGTCTTTTTGGCTTGAACTGTCCGCTTATTTTGTATTTTCTCTCATAATATAAGAAATTTTCAGTATTTCCCAACATTACGAGACCTAATTACAACAATTTATTCCCGTGGTTTCAGTTCTGCATTGATGCGAGATTATCGTCAGATTTATATCGTTATAATTCTCTCACGAATGCATGCCTTGTGGCTCCCTTATTTAAGGGTGGTTTCATTTCATGTGTCCGTTTATTGCAACATAATACTCACAGCAACATAATTGCAGCTTCAAGAGCCCTGATATCTTTACTATAGCGCACTCAACACCGTGAACTCTTTTGTCACATCTATGCATCATACATCAATCCCGTGACGCCACATCTTCATATCAAAAGAGAATTATAACTTTGATGAATACTTCTCAAATAAACACTGGTATTCATGCATCGTCAATTATTTACATCATGATCATCCTATGACCGTGAGCATTTATTTTGGGGTCTCAAAGTAGTAAAAATATATTTCGTCTCAACTCTTAATTACTTGAACAACAATTGCGAATTCAGTTCAAACCAGGTACGAAAACGACTTGAAATGCGCTTTAATTTTGAAAAAAAATGAATCATGATAAAACCAAGTGCATCACAAGTATTCATATGCCTGAATCAAGGGAAAAACATGCCACTCCAATACGATCTCAGGAAAATGGCAATATTCATCTCACGTGGTCTCCGAACGATGGATTAATACATCAACGCTTTATGATGAAGCGCAATGTCTCCTAAAAGTTATATCTAAATGTATATTTTGTGTTCAATTTCTCCTATTTTATCTGTTGTGGGATGTGCAAATCCCGAGACCCTAGGCCTCAAAGCCGAGCTCCCAGAGCTCGGGTCGGCCTCCAAACCTCCCCTACAGCCGACGCCAGACACACACCTGAGCTCGTGTGTCAGAGGGCACACCCAGTGTGAACACACGCTGCCGTGAAACGAACACACTTCACGGCAGAAACGGACGCACATACTAGCTCCTAGCTAGTGTGGTGAGTCTGAACACACTCAGACACACAGGCACACAACACGCCTGCAGGTCCTACCTGCTTGTGTCTCAGCACAAGGAAAAGAACACAACACAAGTATCTCGCAAGGATACTCAAGAGCGCAACCGGAAGCTCAAGCACGCACGACCACTCTCGGCAGCAGCGAACACAATAATGCCAAGGCCGGCGCACCAATCGACGCTCCATGCGTCAGGAAGTAGATCCCACAAAATACCTCCTGCCACTCAAACGGAGCAGCTTACAACGTAAAAAACGTCGCATGTGTAATTCTAAACAGAATAAACACATTGGAACACCAAAGCGTCCGTGAACACAAATTACGATGTGTACACAAGCAACCCGCTGACGGGTGCAGCCCTGTGATTGGCCGCGCGTAGGAATACGTGCCTGGCGTAGCAATACACCACATCCCCCTCAGTTCCTCGAGGAACTCAGGTGACGTAATCCCTCAACCATTGGGGGGGAAGCCGCTCCCGAACGGGTCGTCCTGGCATCTCATTACCATTCTCCGTGACAACCTCGTCACCTGCGTCAACGACGGGCTCTCCCGTGTCGTTGGCAGTTTCAAGTTGCGTTTCCGGAATTTCCTCAACACTAACCTGAAGAGGCTCAACAGGAGTCTCATAGGGCCCAGCGTCGTATGAGTCACATGCATCGTGCATGTCCTCAGAGGCAGAGCCGCGACGTTTCCTTATGTCGCTGACATGCCTAGGCATGCCATCAATGCACACAACGTGCCTTGATCGAACAGCAGTGACTCGCCCAGGAGTCCACTGCTTGGTGCAAGAGGGAACTGCGGGTTTCACCCACACCCTGTCACCGACGGCAAAATGCACGTTTTTGCCGTCATCTCCGGCCTCACTTAAGCCGTTGTCGTAAGGCATCCTCCAAGGATAGGCAAATAACTTACGACAAGGCACTGAGTTGCTATCGACTCCGTGCCGTGGCGTTACATTGTACCAAAATGTCGCCACCTCGGGGGTGATCCCCCCCCCCCCGCGCAGCAATCCTCTTGATTGTGCGATGATTTCTCTCTACGATTCCATTTCCGCTCGGGGCATAAGCGGCTCTGAAACGCAGAGAGATACCCCATTCGTTGGCAAACTGAGTGACAGTTGCCGACCTAAATGTGGCAGAATTGTCCAACAATAGGTCCACAAAAGGTCCTCGCTCAATCACCACCTGCTGGAGATGAGCGACTACACTGGCTGCCGACTCGTTCGACAGCCTTCGCCAAATTGCAAACCTAGATGGTCCGCAATCGACGAGAGAGAGAAACTGTACACCGTTATAGTGCGTCACATCCGCAGCTACACGATGCCAGCCACTCTCGACGGCTAAATTGCCGTGCTCGACAAGGTTCTCCACCCGTCTTGCAGGATCAATGCGAAGACACTCCTCACACCCTGCAATCGTACGTTTCACTTGGTCTCGAGTAAGGCCCGGCCTGCACTGCTTGACCAAATAAACGGTACGATCAACGCCCAAATGGTGAGGCAAATGAGCCTTCCAAATGGCGCTCTCTGGCGTCCCTTCTTCTGCAGAAGCCGCCACTGACGCAGCCAAGACAGAGTCCGGCTCGTCAGCCGTGTGATAACTAAGCCAGCTCTTAGTCACACGAGTGAGCTGATCAGCTTTGTTCTCGACCGTGGGAGCGAATCGAAACTCAACCGACAGCTGATACTCATTGATGATCTCCTTGATCACCATCAAGCGACGCTTGATGAGCATCTGCGCTGCTCTTTTGGTGCGCACACGAATGTGATCACCGACAGTGTTATCCAACCAGGATAATACTGTCTTGGAATCAGTGGCTATAGTGAAGGTCTTGAAGCCCCACATAATAGCCAGCTTGATTCCACGTCCCACAGCCTCAAGCTCTGAGACATTAATGTGGAGATGATCTGTCTGCTCCCGCAGCCAGGTAGCATCCTCCACGATGCGATCATCCACCTGGACGACCACACCCATTGCCAGTGAACTGGCGTCAACCTCACCATTCCCACCAGGATTGACATGCCAACGACCCTTTACAGGGTCATCAGCCAGTGCTCGCGAAGCCAGCTCCTTAGCTAGCTTCAAGACACTGTGACTGACAGGCTTATCCCATGGCCCGTCTGACCCCAGTCGCTTCAAAAAGCTACAGTGAGGTCGTAACCACCCAGCTACAGGATAATGAGCAACAAGGCGGCCACACAGAGAGAACAGCTCTCTCTTAGTCATCTCAGACGTCTCTGAAATGAAGGAAGACAACTCACTTCCTCTTGACATCAATAGATGTCCGGTGGGAGACGTCTTTAAGGCTATCCCGAGTACTCGACCCCCGTCGAGACTCACTGGTTCTTTAGATTCGAGCCCATACAACTGCAGGTGCTTTCTCACATGAGAAGCACTCACAATGGACTCTTGGACCATTATATCGTCAATATAATGATCCGTGGCACGATTAATCTTATCGTCCATCGAAAGAACCTTGCCCAAGATCATCGTCATAATCCTGGGCGCACATGACAAGCCAAACCCGAGGCGAATCAAGGCATAATACACACCATTATACCTCACGACTTGATACTGCCACAAGTCACTGGAAACACGAATTTGAAGATAGGCAGACTTAAGGTCAACGACCTTAAGCTCCCCTTCAAACTGCCTCCATTTGCGCACCTTCTCGGCACACACAGCGGTTTGCTCATCACCAGTGTGGGACTCAATGAACAAGTTAAGTTCACGGTAATCCATTACCGGTCTCACCTTGTCTTTGGTTGGCTGGACAACCGCCAAAAGTGGTATGACCCCTTTTACCGGGCCATTCCACTTCACCAGCCAACCTTTAGAGATCCAACTCTGGATCTCCTCAGCATACCTCTCATGTACGCCTGGCGCGCGCGTACACTTGTACTCGCCAACACTAGTTGGAAGCTGCGTCGGCTCGCCGGCCGACCAACGCCAACTAACGGTCCAATGACCGTTAGAAAACGTGGCTTCAAAGTCGTGATCACTAATCGTAAGTGAGTCAACCCCACGACCTCCCTTCATGGGAGCACTACCACAGCACCTGGCAGAGGTGGGTTGACCCCACTCAACCTGGTACCGAGAGTTGGGTCCTCTTCTGACAGTGACTCCTCCCATGTGATCGATTACATCGTCACCCAAGAGGCAGTCAACGCCAAGATTCTCCAACCCTTCAACTGCAATTGCTGACACTCTAAAAGAGTGCCCATGCAACTGCACGACTGCCTGACATTCCTTCCCCTTAGAGGAAGTTCTGCCATCAGCCGTCACAAAATGTCGGGCCTTGCGGCCCGACTGTCCCTTCACCACCCGGGTGGACACCATCGTGCACCCGCTGCCGGTATCAACCAGACACAAGGCAGAATGGCCATTCACAATGGCCTTGACAACTGGCATGCTACTCGAAGTAAGCCTACCAGCTGCCATGGGTAAGCCCTGCTTACCTGTGACAGGCGCATGAGCGCCGGTCACGACAACGTCCCCAGGACGCTGTTGGCCGTCCCTGACAGCCAAGCCTCTCGTAGAGAGACTAGTGGAAGTACCTAGACTTCCATGGTTTCCACGCCGGAGGAAGCGGTGCCCCTTTCCACTTCCTCCCCGCGGAAACCCGAACCGCAATCAGCGCCGCCAGCGGCAGCTGTGGGCTCTGGGCAGTCCCGAGCAAAGTGCCCGGGCTTCGAGCAGCGAAAGCATAAGCTTTCTTTCCTGCTATTCGAAGGAGGCACTGCCTTCGCCTTGCGGCAAGTCTGGGTACAGTCCCTCACCCGGTGAGGTCCTGTACACCTTGGGCATACAAGCCCAGGCTTCTTCCCGGAAGAAGCTGCGGCTGCCTTGGCCTTACTCGCATAAGTAAGGCCATCAGCAGCACGCTGTGCGGACACCCTGTCGCGCACCTTCGACAGCAACTCGTCGAAGATGGAGGTGTAAACCTCCGGGAGCATCACTGCCCACTTACGGATGGCCTGAGGCAGGCCCTCAAGGAACTTGACCCGGAAGATCAAGTCCTCCGGCCCTGCCCTCAGCCGAGCGCCTAGGCGCTGCAGGTCGTCCACATAGACGTCCACGGCCTCGCCAGCCTGAAGCTGACGGTCCGTGAAGCGCCTGTAGGCTTCCTGCCGCGACATGCCGTACTGCGCCAGCAGTGTCGCCTTCACTACCTCCCACTGGGAGGCCTCCGACACCCTAAGGACGCGGAACACCCGAGCAGCATTGCCCTCGAGCATGAAGTCTACGACCTCCTCAGGTCCAACCTGTTCGACCTTGCACCTGCGCTCAAGGTCATTCAGCCACTCCGACACATCCACTGTGCCGTCGCCGCTGAACTTGGGGAGAGCTCTCCCCAATCGGTCAATAATAGGCCCCTTAGCCTGCATCAGGATGCTGGCCAGTTGCCTAAGATCAACCGTGGTGGCTGTCCCAGACGCACCACTAGCCGCCCCGGGCGACCCTGCATCATCTCTCGATGACGCAGTCCCTGCCTTACGCACCTCCGACATAAGGCAGGGCAAAAAAGCCTAGATAGCTTGTTGTGGGATGTGCAAATCCCGAGACCCTAGGCCTCAAAGCCGAGCTCCCAGAGCTCGGGTCGGCCTCCAAACCTCCCCTACAGCCGACGCCAGACACACACCTGAGCTCGTGTGTCAGAGGGCACACCCAGTGTGAACACACGCAGCCGTGAAACGAACACACTTCACGGCAGAAACGGACGCACACACTAGCTCCTAGCTAGTGTGGTGAGTCTGAACACACTCAGACACACAGGCACACAACACGCCTGCAGGTCCTACCTGCTTGTGTCTCAGCACAAGGAAAAGAACACAACACAAGTATCTCGCAAGGATACTCAAGAGCGCAACCGGAAGCTCAAGCACGCACGACCACTCTCGGCAGCAGCGAACACAATAATGCCAAGGCCGGCGCACCAATCGACGCTCCATACGTCAGGAAGTAGATCCCACAAAATACCTCCTGCCACTCAAACGGAGCAGCTTACAACGTAAAAAACGTCGCATGTGTAATTCTAAACAGAATAAACACATTGGAACACCAAAGAGTCCATGAACACAAATTACGATGTGTACACAAGCAACCCGCTGACGGGTGCAGCCCTGTGATTGGCCGCGCGTAGGAATACGTGCCTGGCGTAGCAATACACCACATTATCAAAACTAGATTGTCACTAATATCGACCTCATGGTCTTCGACACTGAGTTATGCAATTAAATCCACCCATTTTACTTTCAACATTTATTCTTGATATCTCAAGCTCGTCACAAGTGTTACGTTATCTTTTTAGTTTTGATTACTTGTACTTATATACTTAATCATAGTTTGTATTATTTTCATTCACATACATAATCATCGTTCTTATTACTTTTATTTACACTAGTGCACACGTTCTGGTCGGCATTAATCTGAAGAATTTCATTCCTTCTTTCTTGAGTTGAATTCTCTCGCGCCACTCAATGTTGTCCAGCGAGTGGCGATGTTGTCCAAAAATCAAATAACACCATTCGCATAGCAGCATATATGCAATGATATCGTGCATACGCATAATGTATTTTGCATATCACATCTGTTATACTGCATATGAAAATTGAATTTGTGATTTTGCATATGCACAAGATAATTCGTTGCATTGCATAAAAAATTCTGCATATCTCTTGGCGTGCATATATGCAGGTTATGCAATGGCACAGCTCTACTTATTATACTCAAATTTCATAGGAATCAGGCTGAACTTAAAAAAATTCATAATTTATATGAAAATAAGTTTATTTTTCATTTTTTTCATTGACATTACAATTCACAGTGTGAATATGAAGTTATGCATGGAGATCATCGAAATAAAAATGAAAACAGCATTAAATTACATAAATTTTTCATTATATTACACTTCAACAAAAAATTTTGTTTTTTGGCCTGTACTGTAGAGTCACTTATTTTCAACATTCAAAGGAATAGAAGTTATTGAGTTTTTAATGCTAGGAAGAAAACAAAGACAGTTTTAGAATCCTTGGAACATTTCTAACAAATGTATGTTCGAATTTTTTCCAATTTTTTGCATTTTAATTTTTTTATCATTGTTCAAACCCAAAAAATCCTTCTACTTTATATTGCGGTAAACTATCGCATATATAAAATAACAGATTCACATACAAAAAACTGAACATACTTTTGTTAGCATTGTTCCAAGGATTCTAAAACTGTCTTTGAATTTGTTCTAGCATAAAAACTTAATGTCTTCTGTTCTCCTGAAATATGTATAAAAAATGACTGAAAAACAAATATTTAAAATTTTTTGGAAAAACTAAGGCCTAAATCAAAAAAGTTACATGAATAATATATGTTTTTCTTGCAAAAATACACATACTGCCCAAATTTCATACCAATCAGATCAAAATTCAGATTTTAGCGAATGATCCCCGGGATGTCTGATGACGGTATCTGTGATACGAGTTTCACCAGTGCACAGTGACATGAATATTTTTATCGCGGGTACTATTAGGATGGATGTATTTGTTTGTCACCCACATCTGAAGGATTTGTGTAAAAGTATCAAATCCAGTCATTTTTGGCAGGTTGTGTACACATTTTATTCAACTAAGATTAGAAAATTCGGAAATATTATATTTACTGTAGCAATTGTTAAACGAGGGCAGAGTTTCGTTAACGACGGCCAGATCACAGGCTCCCCATCATTGTGTAATTGAGTTTGAGCCTCCCTACCGCAACATGGGCGTTCCAAAGAGAAAAAGGCAAAAAGCATCGTATGGTATGCAGCTAAGGGAACGCGGAATTTACGCCTAAAGTAAATAGTAACAAAAAATTTATTGAGAAGATTACGAAATCGGATAAAAAATGAAGGAAAAAGGGGTTGTTGCTGGAAAACCGAAAAGTAATGAAACAAAAAATCAGCAATAAAACAAGAACCATGATATCTTTCAAAAAACGAAAGCCTGTTCTACCATTAGCTCGAGACCTCACATATTCCCCGCGGAAGCTCTAAAGCACATCCCCATTTCCAGAAGCGGTGAACGTAAACGGAAAATTGCGGCGTTGCTCCCAACTCGCGCGGACGATTTGATCAAATCTGGCGAGGCACTGAAGCCTTTATGGACCAAATTGTGTGGTCTTGAACGAAATGTTACGGTAATTTCTCTGAAACTATCGTAATGAAACCCAGTGAATGGGGGCTTTTCATAGAAGCATTTGGAAGGCACGGACGATGGGAGTGATGTCCTGATGTCACTCAGGAAGGACGGTGGACGATATAGGATGTTAACCAGTTAAAAACAGATCAAAGATATTTAAAGTTATATTTAGCCTTACATTCTAGATTAAGCGACCTAATCCGGTTATTTCTCCTCGAATGTATTTGCGCATATTTGACCGAAAGAAAACAAATTGAACTGATACCCAAGAACTGTCACTATTATAGATATAAAAATTTATATACTAGGTAAAAATACAGAAAAAGTTGAACATGCTGACATTACCTTTCGAAATATAAAAAAACAAACCTCTCAGATACAACACCCCTAATTTTTTTATGAGAAACAAAAAACGGTGCAATTTCTGAAAGTTGCTACAATAAATTCGACACAATGATTTTCGGAAAACTTTCTATACAAAAAGCGTTAGATCTAATTCGAGGAGAAACCGCAGCACTTATTTCAATATCTAGAACAGTAGCTAAATTAACAGAGGACATAGCAGTAGAAGTGCATCCTTGGCTACAAATTAGAACACAGGCAGATATGTAAAATATTCTAATAGTAAAACGACATGGAAACGTTAATGCGTTGATGTAGCAAGAGTTCGAAGGTTTATTTCCACAGCAGTTAAACGAAATTCATCAAAACCAATTTCAATTTTGAATAATGCTCAACGTAAAGAAATTAAAGTAAAACACACACCGTGTAAAGTAGACATCAGCTGCGTTAGGGGTTGAGTACTTGATTGACATATGAAATTAAAATTTATTCCCTCGGATATCTTCCTTTACACACTAGGACTGGAAGCTCATCAATACCGTCAACACTACTAAATAATGCCAGGCCGGACAGTCTCCTCTTACATTCATACAGGAGCTCAGGCTGCTGCAGCAGGAGTTGATTTTGTTGAAGGTTTATTGGGGGGAAATTAATTATTTTATCTCGAATAGAAAAAATCGATACCTTAGTAACTTGAAACTAATTTTTCCTCCGTACATGCCAATGAAATGCGCCTGCTAACTCGGCAAACATGATTTATAATTCAACAAAACTTTGCGTTGAATTTTATACCAGAATAAGGCTGGCACAAAAGATTCCCGGTAAAAAGACACGAGGAAGAGCCCCCGTCGGATAAAGCTAACATAAATATTTCACCATCAAAAAGAACTGCAAACAAAGATGAAAGTTAGTTAAAAACAAAAAAGGTAATGCTATGGATTATAGGGAATTTCTCAATATAAAATTACTCATGTCTACTTAGTCGTGAAATAAAAGGTATTCTAAGGCCCACGACAAAGGTTCAAATCAACCACAAGATGCAAAGTAGAAAGAAATGTTTGCTTTATGTTTGGAAAAACGGAAATACATGAAACACTTGACCGATCAAACCAAAATACCGCTCTCAATGATATTCAAGAAGTCGAAATGGTTGACAAAAAAAAAATTAAAAAGCACAGCACAACGCGCATGTGTAACAGAAATTACACGCAGCAATGCAATCGAATTGGCATTCGAATGAAGAAACGTGATGAAATTCATACATATGCCATCTTTGTACCAAAACATTTCCAAAAACAATTCCAAGTTTCAATCCAATTTTTCTTAATTTGAGATAAGTTTGTACAGCCTCCCTCCCTATCCGCAACACAGGCATCCAATAAGAATAAAACTGAAGGCACCATTTAGGATGGAGTCGAGGGGACACAAATTCTATGCACAAGGAGTGTTCGTAACCAGGAACCCCAGCACATAGAAACAGTAAGTCAAGGATCAAGGTTTATACAAAAAAAAAGTGTAAAAAGTAAATCGTAGGCACGGAAAATCAGGACACCAGTAAACTGAAAAATTGGTCCTTACAAAGAATATTTCAATTCGACAAAAAAACTCACTCAAATCACAGCACAGAAACCTCACATTTTCTACCAACTAATTTCCATAGTCAGATTCGGGATTAAAATCCGTTCGAACACTGTTTATATGACATAAAACTGAGGTTCCCAAACTTAACCATGCGAAGGACCCCCAGATATTTAAGCCACATCCGAGGTCCCCCAGCCAATCAAAAGTTATTCTTGCCACACCAAGATATCTATTACATGATTAGTATGCAGTGAATAAATCATTTGCATATTTCTATACAAACATATATAAATGTTTTCAAAATATTTTCAAAATTGTTTGTTTCAAATTTAATTCAAAATAAAATTGATAGAAACAGCCACAGTATATAGATGATTACACTCATTACAGTATGCACTGTCAACACAGATAATCAAAAAACGAAATACCTCCATAAAAAAGTGCATAATTAAACACAAAAGCTATCAAACATTTCACACATTTGATCAATTCGGGGCTTGATGTTAGTGAGTGCTAAACACATGTCGTTGTTCACCTGTAGGCGTGCTCTGGGCTTGGTTTTCAGGGTTGTCAATGAGGAAAATCCTATTTCACAAAAGTAGGTTGTGGCGTATGGGAAAATGTATTTCACAGTTTTTTCACCCAGAGCATGATATTCAGTTCTTGAAAAGATCCAGAACTCTGTCAATGGCAGAGAATTTAATTTTCATACCCCCATCATTTGATAGCTTAACGAGTTTCTCTCATTGAACCACACACACATTCTGGAAAAGCCCACCACACGTACACATTTCGGAGAACACAACACACACTATATAAGTGAATACAGTGCTCCAATAAAGCCGGAAGCAAAGGGTGAGCCAACAAACCTAAATTAAATATTATGACGGATTTAAAAATTCAACAGAGAAGTGCTGGCTGCTTACACAACAAAATATTGGTAACACCTATAATAATGACAGAGAATCAGTGTTGTATATTTTTATATATATTTCTGTCTAAGGATAATTTTTCCATTGTGTCGCGGACCCCCTAGGACCTTCGCAGGGACCCAAAGGGCACGGTGACCCCAGTTTGGGAACTACTGACATAAAACATTGCATTAGGTTACCAGAAATGTACATTTTCTTACAAACACAAAAAAGAACACGGAACAAGTCATGATTGTGACCGTTAATCATGGAATTTAAACAAAGAAAAAGAATTTGCAGAGTACGTATGACAACTTTCACATAGATGCAACAAGATACACAACGAAATAGAATGTGAACGACTGATTTTAATGTGTCATCCTAAAAAGCCACTCAGCAACTGAAAGAAAGTTCTGATTTCATTCGAAAAATAGACCTTATAATTTACTGAAAATTGCGCAGAATAGTATGCAAAATGATAAATGCAGTGTTAGGGAGGAAATGAAATTTTACCGACAACAACGCTACAAAGGCGTTAGTATACGTTAGATAAAATAATTTAGGCCTGTTTTATTTTAGAATGGTTTTAAGAGAGGAAACAGGAAGAAATCATTCAGTAATCACTTATGGAAACGCTGGGTTTATGCACGTGGTTCATAGAAACAGCAAGTTGCATAGAAATTTATGAAACAAGGTTAAGTTGAAGGCGTAACGAATAATGAAAAACAGGACTGAAGTAAACCAAAAAAAGATGTTCCTTAACACAACTTAAATATTTCTCTTCCACAAAAACATGATCTCCTTACCTTTTAGTTAAGGACCTCACTTATTTACCTCGTAACCACCAATTCCCATGGACAAACAAGTGACATTCTGCAGAGGGAGAAGCTTATAAGATCTTTCACCACACGGAAGAGCTACAATATTTAAAAGATGTGAAGTGCGATGTGGTGATTCGACAATTGAGTAGCCCATAAATGTGCATTTCAGATCTAGAAAGAAAGCGCATTGACGCGCTAATGTTTGCTAGCTAGGTGTATTTGAACTTTTCCCATTCGAGCAGAAGAAAAGTTACATAATTCGCACTTGAATAGCTGACCTTTACCATGTTTGGAGGCCAGGTGAAGTTTAAGATTACCCTTGGCAGCAGAGGAATATTCACAAAATTCGCACTGGAAGACCTGACCTATACCATGTTTGCTGGCTAGGTGTAATTTGACATTATTCTTTCGAGCCGAAGTATAGTCACATAATTCACAATTGAACAGCTGACCTTTACCATGTTTGCTGGCTAGGTGGTTTTTCAGGATATCCTTACGAGCAGAGGAATATTCACATAAATCACACTCGAATAGCTGACCTTCACCATGTTTGCTCGCTCGGTGTGATTTGACACGATTCTTATAAGCAGAGGAATAGTCACATAACTCACACTTGAACAGCTGCCCTTCACCATGTTTGCTCGCTCGGTGCTGTTTAAAATTCCTCTCTCGGGCAGAGAAATAGTCACAGGACTCACACATAAACAGTTGTCCTTTCCTATCTTGGCTAGCTTGGTATGGCTCATGTTCGTTTCTACGAGCTGAGTCATTCAAGTTACGCCTGTAAAGTCGACTTTGAATATGTCTGCTTATTTGAGGCCCTATTTTGCCTTTACCAGACAAACACTGCTTCAAGTTTCGTTTATTTGCTGAAGAATATTTGCACACTTCACACTTCTTCACCATACGATTGTCCAATGCACCATTTTTAGGTACATCAGAACTGGACTCGACGACAAAACGCGAGTTACAGAAATCACATCTAAGCTCTTCCTGATCATGTTTATTACGTCGCTGTTCCCCCGTCATTTCCACACCTGTATATTGGTTACTCCCGGATAGACCTTCGTACCAGCTCTCATTATCATGTTGCTCCACAACATGCCGCTTCAAAACACTTATATGCATAGTGGAGTAATCACACAACCCACAATCGTAGTAACATCCCAATTTGTGCCTGCCACGGAGGTGCAGCTCCATAAGGTCCCTCCTACCAGTGGAGTAATCACAATGTTCACATAGTGAGGGCCGTGACATGAGTCTGTCAGGAGGTGCGGCCTCAACACCACTGCCGCTACCCGACACATCTGATGGTAGCGAGTCAGCACTCCCTTGAGATGCTTTAGCTGGTCCCTGATGAACAGCACTTGTGTTGCACGCTCCAGAGCTGCCTTCCCTCAACTCGTCCTCTGCTTCTGCGAGCCCTGAATGTGCCTCAGTGCAGTCATTGTCTACTTCTCTCTTGAAAGTAAGTGCATGAGAGCCTGAACTTGAACTGGCCTGTGAGGAAGAACTTTACTCGATTATTACTGGCGAATATTATAGAGAAAAAAGCCATTATACGAAAATTTCAATTAAAAGAACTATGAATTTAGTAACCATGTATTTTGGAGATGAAGTTGTGCACTTGAGCATACTTTCTTATTTTAGTTTTGAGCGAATGCGCTCACCTGTTCAAAACAAAATAGAAAAATATATGCAAAATACTACAGGCAGAAAAAAATAAAGTACACACAAAGTAAATATGAAAAGCACATTCTGTCTTTACAGCCAGTGAATATTCAAATATAGAGCAAAAATGTAACGAAGTATTCACGTAATATCATCTACATGCAATAGCGCGTGTCATGACCAGTATTTTTGGATAAAGATTCCTCCAATTTTACCGTTGACGTTCTTTCCCTACAACACAAAACTAACCTGATTATTCTTCTTAAATATATTATCAACTTCAATTGTATTAGAATTTTTTTCTGAATAATTGAGAGTGGCTGAAGGGGTTTCTTACACAAGCAAAACAGCCAAAAAATTTTCGTTCGTTGGTCTCACACACAAAGCAAGAAACACGTATAAAAATCAGAAATCTAACTCCTTAAGTAATTAATACGGTTTCACGTGTAGCATGAGTTCCATAAAGACATATTTTCATCAAAAAATTGGCAGCATATGTTCAACCCTTTAACATCCGAATTTTTGTACTCATATTGCCGTTGACACAACCACCGTCACCAAACTGGGGCTGGCATCAGGCAGTCACCGATATCAGGATGAGAAAGGAACTGCCACTCGGCAGTGAACTTGAAAGAACACATTAGGGGACTAATTGAACAAGAAATACAATATATTGAAGGTATTTTTGAAAGAGGACACTGGTGTCCTTTTGGCGTTAAAGGGTTCAAGAAGTTGAGAAGGCAAAAGAAAACTTCAAAGTATCTTGAAACGATCACTGGCGTAAACCAGTTATAATGCATCGTTTAAGCCAACTCACTGAGGCACAACGTAGTTAAGAAAGGGCTCCATGACACGGGATACAAGAAGCATGCTGAAAATAGCTTTAATACTATAAATCAAGGCACCATAGCCCAATCAACACTAGCTGTGGTTGGGGAATGGGAACAAAGTTGATCACAGCGAGAATCACAAAACAAGGCAATACCAGCAGTCAAAGATACAAACAATCACTCTACGACAGGCACAATAATTTATGAAAATAAGATATATTAACACTAACCACCAATTAGGCAATCAAATAGACAATAAATCTCAATTCAACAGAATTGAAATTTGCAAATGGAGTGTGCAGTGAGACTATTTTCAAGAACCAGAGTAAAACATCGCTCGGTAGCTATAATGGAACAGTTTAGCAATAAATTAAGCTAATTTAAAGTGAGATGCTTTAAATCATTCATAAAGCAATTGGAAGATTAATAAATGCCCTAAATGACAAATTTTGTCAATTATGTCAGAATTGCTCAAAACAATAAAAGATGAAAGCAGTAATTTAACCTAATAATACCCATTGTGTGTTTATTTATATATTTCTTTGGTGTCCGCTTCTTAAGAAACATAGGATGTCTGAGTTTGCGGTATCATGGATACCGAGTTCTTCAGTGTATCATTGAAAGATTACCTTTACATGCACTGATATGTTTGCTATTTTATCAAGACAGGTGTCAGGCTATTGTCGTAGATGCCGGCTTGTGCCTGTATAATTTAACAGGAGGGAAAATAATTCTCCTTGCATAACTAAACTCTCGTATCACAGATACTTGAGAAGCATATATCCGTCTCAGATTTGAAAATTTCAACAGCTTGATTTTTATATCGGCTCAAATTTCGCAGCTCAAATTTCATTTCGGCTCTAACTTTCGACGCCTGCATTACTAGCGTGAAAAGCTCGTAGCTTATTCATCTCGACTCAAATTTCGAAAGCTTGAAAAACCAGCTCAAATCTTCAAACCTTGTAACCAGATCGGACTCCAAAAATTACCGAATAATATTCGCGACTTGGAAACAGTTGAAAAGCCCTCGCCTTAATAAAATAAATACTCAGCAACTGACTTCTCTCATCTCCCTGAAAAATCAGGAAGATTCTCCGGAATAAAAGCCTTGGAACTTACGGCCCTCAGAACCCTAAAATAGGGAAACTATTATCGCTGGCTCCCAAGAAGGACCAGCCAAAAGATAAAAGATTAAATAATCTATAACTGGCACCCAACGCGGATTTGCCAAAACAACTATCTAACTTTTGGCGCCCAAGAGGATACAGCCAAACTAAAAAAAACCAACAAGTGGCGCCCGAACAGGGACTGCCCAAATATAACCAACAAGTGGCGCCCGAACAGGGACTGCCCAAATATAAATATTTAACAACAGGTTAGTATAGGATAGGTTAGGATAGAAAAGTTTAGGATATATTAGAAAAGTTTAGGATATATTAGGAAAGGTTAGGTTATAGGTCAGATAATGTTGACAGCATATTTTCCCCGGTCCACCTAGCCTAATGATGACATTGTCTGTGGAATTTTCACGGGTCCTGCTGCTACCTAAAAATACCCTTGGTTTATTTGTTTGGAGTCCGCTTCTTCCATTTCTCTGTCGCGCTCATAATGACAGTTATAATGACTGTATCAGTGATGCAAGTTTCAACAGTACCCAAGTACAAGAATATTTTTTATCACAGGTAATGTTAGGATGGATATACTGGATTTGTTTGTCATCCACATCTGGAAAATTCGTTCATGAAAAGTATTGCATCCCGTCATTTTTTTTGGGCCATGCCCACTAGTAATGATTTAAATGTCATAAAATGGTGGTTGTGAGCAGGTGAAAACAGACTCCATATGAATTAAATTCAAATTTTCTGTGGAATGATAAATACTCTACTGAAATCAAACAGAAGCATTCAAGAAGAAAGAGAGTAATCAATTGGAAGCATTCAAGAGGAGGGACAGTAAAAAATTGGAAGCATTCAAGAGGAGGGACAGTTAACAATTGGAAGCATTCAAGTGGAGGGACAGTAAACAATTGGAAGCATTCAAGAGGAGGGACAGTAATCAATTGGAAGCATTCATGAGGAGGGACAGTAAACAATTGGAAGGATTCAAGAGGAGGGACAGTAAACAATTGGAAGCATTCAAGAGGAGAGACAGTAAACAATTGGAAGCATTCGAGAGGAGGGACAGTAAACAATTGGAAGCATTCAAGAGGAGGGACAGTAAACAATTGGAAGCATTCAAGAGGAAGGACAGTAAACAATTGGAAGCATTCAAGAGGAAAGTAAGCAAACCACAGGAACCACTCAAGAAGAGAGTAAAGAAGCAATTGGAACAACAAAAGAGAGTAAAGAAGCAATCGGAACAACTGAAGAGACTAAAGAAGCAATTTGAACAACTAAAGAGAGTGAAGAAGCAATTGGAAGCACTAAAGAGAGTAAAGAAGCAATCGGAAGCACTAAAGAGAGTAAAGAAGCAATCGGAACAACTAAAAAGAGTAAAGAAGCAATCGGAACAACTAAAGAGGAGAGTAAGCAATCCACAGGAAACAATCAAGAAATGAGTAAGCAACTAATTAGAAGCACTCAATAGAAGTGTAAGCAACCAATTGCAGCACCTGGGGTTCCTGATGCCAGACAATGGGCTCGTCCTTTACAGTAACGGCCTCCAGCTCAGGGTCAGGCACTTCACTTTTGATGTAAATTTCTTCTGGATGGCTCCCATAGCTTGGCCCATCACCTGCAAGTGACACAAGCCCATCGAGAAAAATTGCATTCGAGATAACAAATCTAATAACAGCTCTTTGTGTGTTAAAATACAAAGGTAATATCATGATTTTGACAATTTTAACAATTTTGTTAGTATTTCAACACATGAAAACTGGAGTAATCTAGACGGTTTGGAAAAGAAATCTAGTAATACTTATAGCAGAGAACACAATATAATTCTTTCAACTAAATAGGTAATACTCTAAAAGCTTTGGAGATTGAATGAGCTTATTCATATTTTAGCACACACCAGCAAATTTAAATGACAATAAGTAGCGAGAAACAGTCTTCAGAATAAATAGTGGTTACAATTCATAATAAACTAGCTAACCCAATAAAAGTTTGTATTAAAAAATGTAGTTCCCACTTCACTACAAGGGCTACTCAGAAACTAGGGAATGTCTCCGTCTAACGCCCCTAGGCGCGCGGCGATCACGTATGTTTTGGTGTGGGCGTGCTCGTAGCTCAAGTCGGCATCCAGCCGTCAGAATGAGAACATCTCCATGCTGCCCGTTTTCCCAAAATTCCAATTTAAAATGTGAGCTGCAATTTCAAATCCCGCCAGTTGTGAAGTGCGGTCCGTAGTACGGTTTTTGTTAGCAAAGAACAAAAATCCATAGAAATTCATCGGCAAATGTGCGAAGTGTGTGGCAACGACATAATGAATGAATGAAGAACTGGCTAGCGACACAGTATTTTGATGACGACGACGAGCTCCGGGCGAGCGTCACTGAGTGCCTGAGATCGCAGGCGGCGGATTTCTATGACGAAGGAATTTCGAAGCTTGTCCAACGCCACGATAAGTGCCTTAATTTGTTTGGTGACTATTTAGAAAAGTAGCATTTTAGTCACTCTTTCAGATGTATATAATAAAATATTTTTCCTTTACCTAGTTTTTGTTTTATTACAAAACGTTCCCTAATTTCTGAATAGCCCTTGTATATTTCTGAAGGACATCATACAAGTGAATTAAAAATTAATGTAAACCAATTTTTAAATCATTCATGAGACAATTAGAATAGAATGAAATCCAGTGAGTGGCATGTTTTCTCAATTATGACACCATTTCTCAACCTTGTGGGAGGAAGTTTCAGACAGAAGGCAAAGACAAAAACTCAACACGACTCCTTATACCGCTGAAATCCTCATCTTAAACAGAGCAATAACACAGTTTTTTGGAAGTTTTTGGACTGGATTAGATAAAAGTTTAAGCCTACTTATACAACTCAGGTGTTCAAAAGATAGGAAGGAGGTAGGCACCATTTAGCATGGTGTTGAGGAAATAGGCAATCTATGCACAAGGTGCATAGAAACAGTACAGTAAGTCAGGAGAGCAGTTTACAAAAACAGATTAAACTTGATGCAGAAATTAATGAATACTAAAATACCAGACAGCAGCAAACCACAAAAAAATAGTCCATTACAAAACAAAAAATGTATTCTATTTAAAAAAAGGCCTACCTACTTTAGTGCAGCACTTCACATATTTCCCCTGGAAGTGCTTATACCCATAGAAACAATAGTTGTATCCTTTTGAGGAGGTGATGGTTTTTAAATAAACAACATTACACTCATAGGTTCAACAGACCGAAAGAATATCAGTGAAATAAGATTTACTCTGGAGTAATTCATTTAGAAATACATGGTGTGAATGCTCAGGTGGCAGACACTAAAAATTGTGTCATGTAAATGAATAATAAATATGGTACTCCAATGATTTACTCCAAACAGAGATTTACATGCAATTTTGCAATCCGAAATGCTCACACATCATCTACACACATGGCTGTGTGTACCAAAATGCATGAAAAATAACAGCACAAACCCATAAACAATAAGTAGCAGATGATGTTGAGAACACTAAAACTATTCGCATCTAATGTTGCCACATCTACACTCACAGCATCAGACTTTCAATTTGTCTATGCTACTGATATTCACAAAACATCCGTACCAATTGCATTATTTTCAAACTTTGATTCATCTTGTGTATGGCTTTTGAAACCAGAATTGGCTATACAGACCATGTCAAAAGATTAGAGAGAAATATTTATGGTCCAATTTGGCTTCATTTTTGAATAAAATTTTTGCAACATTATATCTTACTAGTGTTCAGATCGGTAAAAACGCAGGGATGTGATATTTTTCCTAAATAAATCTCCCAGACGTAAATGAAAAACAACTATATCCATCCTAATAGTACTATTGATTAAAATATTCTTCGTTTCACAAATACGGTCAAGTATCCGTAACACTTTGATCACAATTGGTAAAACCGAAGTGCAATATTCAACTCAAATTTAATGTCAATAGTAATAGGCAATTTTGAAACTAGCAATCATTAACTGAATCATACCCTCATCTAGCTTTAACTAAGTTATCATGAAAATTGGGTTTGCAATTACTGGTTAGTCAACAGCATTATGAAAATCTTATCTGTGGTCACCAGTAGCACACATTGCAGTCACGAGTGTTAAGAGCGTAACAGAGAGACGAGGCAACCAAAAAAGCAACAAGTGTGCATACATGTAGAAACTCTGTCAATTGTAATAACATAGGGGAAATTACAAAAAAAAATGCAAATTAATTTATTTGATGAGACACCTGGAGTTTTATTTTATAAGGATAATTTATTTTTCATTTCATCATATCATAAACTGCAGGTCCTACCCTCAAACCAGTGGGGAGAGCATTGATACAATTATCATTTCAGTTAATTTCCACAACATAAAGGCTTCATTTTCTACTTTAATATCAACTATCATTGTCTCATTCCCAGACCAGAGCAAAGTCTCACCTTCTGTCATGTTCTCCACTGCAACTTCTTGCTTGATGAAATCCTGCCTGCAGCACAGCCTCTCTACTTTAGCATCCGTCAGCTTGTGCACCATAACCACTGCACGCTCCATGCTGGGTGCTTAGGTACCTGAGCATTGGGATGCTTGTTTCCTCTAATATTTGAGAAAACTGAAGTTATAACTTGGAAAAAAAAAATGAGAACATAACACTGTTCTTCCATCATTAGAGAATATAATCATAATACCCCAACAAACCCCAACAAAGGAGAGCCAAAAGGAGAAATTAAGAAGGCATTGCTTAGTATAGAGTTGAGGTATTATACTACATATGTTAGTTTGAGGCTTCCATTGTCCAACAGAGGTGTTCCAATGGGAAGAAAATTGAAGGAAGCATTCAGTTTGGAGTTGAAGCAACACAGAGTCTACACACAAGGTCTACTGTCACACAGGGTCCCCTGCATACAAGAACAGCCAGTTAGAAAAATTTTAGGAAAAAAATTGAAGTTGAAGAAGAAAGTTACGGATACAGTAAAAAAAACAGTAACTGAAAAAAAGATGACCTGTAACAAAATGAAATTATTTTATATAATAAAAAGAATACCTTACTAACTTCAAGCCTAGGATCTGAAAATTCCTCCAGGGAGCAGTAATTATCATAGACACAGAAGTTGTATCCTCCTGAGAGGACAATAACTTTCTATTGTTTACTCTATTACATATACATCTTTTGGGAGTCTCTTCCACAACAAGGCCCAACAGCATTATGTGGATTTACTCTTGCAGCTTTAGAAGAATTCAAAGATTCCACGCCTAAAGAACTGACACAATTACACATCCTATTCACCAAACCTAGGTCACTCCTGCAGGTCAAGAACCTCCAGCCATATGCATCATAACAATCCCAGTTAGGAACTCACTATCACTATCAACCTATCTCCAACTGTTGGTCATCTTCTGAAATGATGGTGCAATGCACTTTCAATTCCATTCATTTATCTAGTTTTTGACTAACTTCTAACATTCCTTCCCTGTGCTTCTGACTTCATTGTTTCCTTCACCAACAATTCCATTTTGATTTCCCCATTTGACCAAACCATTTCAACACACAGCAGTTCACACATTATGCCACCCTTCCTACATTTGCCATACTCCTCAGCTCATTGATTTACCTATCCCACAATGTCACCCCATCCATACTCCTCAGACACTCCATCTGAAGTACATTTCACTGACTTGTATCAGCCACTTTGGAGGCTCAAGTTTCATATCCATCCAGCACATCAGCCTGGCACTCTCATACTGTTGGGAGAATGCTTAAATGTCTGCCTCTTCAATACAGAAATGCTAAAGGTTCCAGAAGACCAGCATAGCACCAGCTACACAGTCAGTAAATAAGAAACACTGACAGCAAACCTTATGAATGAGCAAAATATAAGAGAAAATCAAGGAAAACTACAAATGGTTGACATGGGTAACTTGTTAGCAATCCCAAAGGCTGTGCAAGAGAAGAGTCATGAATTTCTATCAACACTAGAAATCATAGCACAAAATTAAGTCAACAGAAAGTTGAATTATTGACTCTTGCAAAAATTCAAAAATAGCTAAATAAAAAAAACTAGGAGTCAATTAACATTCTATAAATAAAATTAAAGAATTAAAAATAATTCATAGGTCTTAAATGATGTTACACATTCAATCAAATCTTGAACACAGTTATCTAGAAACTGAAGACAATTCAAGACTAAACAAAACTTGAACTATAGGAATAAATAACTAAAAAACTAAAGAGTCACAGAATTTCAGGAGAGGCATCAAAGAAGTAGAGCAGGCCATGAAGGCTTACCTGTCAGACTCCAGAAGTCAATCAGTGGCCCCAACACTGCCAGGCACTCCAGCCAGCACCAGCTTGCTAGTCTCCACCTGACCCTTGCTGCTCTGAAGGTAGACAAGGACAAACAATCATAACCTTCAAGGTTACAGTATGGCATCAACTCATCCTACTGTACAACAGCAATAGCAATACAAGAGGTCACTCATAAATGTTCTTCTGAGTTGAAGAGAAAATGTCTCTTTTTTGACCTTGACTATATTTTAACATTATCACAACAAATAGTTTAATCTAGCAATACATAAGACCTATAGTAATTGAAGACAGGCATCATAGCTATCTTTGAATGAAAGATGAATGACTTACCTAATGAGTCCTGACAACACAGGATATTCCTTTCACAGGAAGGCTGGTTATATGGTTATTTAGGTATTACAGTTATTAATTAAGCTTACACTGTGAAGTTTTTTTTCTTTACTATAAGATGAAGCTGAAAAGAATTGAAAGAGCATTCATCAAATGGACAGAACTGAATAAAATAAAATAAAATTTGAATACGAAGGAGAATTAAGCACATCCAATGAATGAAACAACTAAATGCCTTATTTCCCTACAGTTCAATTTATTTAGCATTTATAGTCAGGTAATTTTTCTTTACAGCTTTTTACAAACTTTCCCTTGTTTGAAACCATCTTCTAGTTTTCACCTTATCTAATTCGTTATCAGCAGTCCCAAGCACTCCTTAATACTATAAACAACTTTTTATAAACAATTCTTGCCTTAGTTCTCATATACAACCACCTGGAGTGTCTCCATGAGAGGCCCTTATAAACATTTCATAGTCTACAGTTTCTCTTCTTTTTAGCTAATAATGCTAAAATATCAGCACAGAGTAGCTGCAATGTATTGATGACTGTGCTCTGAGCAGCCCACATTTCCAAACTCCCCCCTTCAAAAGTCTTGCCTTTACCTGACACAAAACTTCATCTGTATACATATTCAACAAACATAGTAACATTACAAAGACTGCAAACTCACAACTAATTTCAACCATTCACTCATTACACTTTCAGTTCTCACACATGCTTTGCAATCAATATAATAGCTCATGGCCTTTAAGCACCTTGCTCTTTATACCAGACACTCAAAGCACTTAAAACAAGACTCCCTGATCAACTGTATCATCCACTTCATTTGCTTCAAAGCTAAAATCAAATCCACACACCCTCTATCCACCCAAAAACTGAACAGCTTGTCTTCTATTGCACTTTCTGTTTTCTCTCTCATATGATTCAATAGCACTCTGCCATATAATTTCCAACCATGCTCAATATACTTACATTATAAATTGGAGCTCTCATACCTACCCTCTTTTATACAATTGAATCACAACACACATTCCTCAAATCTATCAGCAATGCACCAACAAAAAATAGAAATTCTGCAATTACAACAATCAAACAATGTCACCCATCATTTCATTGAATGCTCAGATGCCACTCAGTATAATTCCAGTGCTTTACCATAGAATACTCTTTCCACTGTAGACTTGAACTTCTACTCTCTTGACCATTCATCTTCAGATCAATTGCATTCTCTTAGTTTTACTGACATACTCCTGCCTTTGTTGTAGTTTAACCACAGAAAAATATA
Source organism: Morinoia aosen (assembly GCA_030386875.1). Lineage (NCBI taxonomy): Eukaryota > Metazoa > Arthropoda > Malacostraca > Amphipoda > Talitridae > Morinoia > Morinoia aosen. The sequence continues at coordinate 2,426,971 of CM059556.1, read as the reverse complement.
ATGGTTTCAAATTATGCTTTTCAATTTAATTCAGCATAAATCTTATGACACTACAACTCACAGCACGAACAAATACTTTTTTTAGCCTACAATATAATTTTATTCAGATATTCAAGTTCAAAGCCTTCTCTGACAATCACTTATTAACAAATTGTGCACATGATCTGTCAAAAAGCTACATCTGAAAAGTCTCAATGAGTGCTGCAAAAAACTTTTACTTGGTATAAAAATTTCATTATGTAATATTGCTTATTGTGTTAAAGTGATGAACATGTGATGACTCTGATCAATTATCATTCCTTTCCATCTAAATTTTATGCTTGCTTACATGAAACTACTAAATTTACCATTATTTACATGAAACTACTAAATTTACCCTCATTTTGAATATGCTTCATATGTGGTAGCAAGGTAATTGAACTTCTTTCAATAATACGCTAATGAAGTGTTATAACTTTCAACAGAAGAAAAAAATTTTCAGCTACACAACAATAATGATTACAGATTTCTCTGTTTATAACACAAATGTCAAGTGTATGTAAAATGCTAACAGCATTCCCATCAAATAAATCGGTTTCTACTTGATCCATGGTTCAGCATATATTTTATTTACCTTTCATGAATCATAGCTAAACAAGGAAACCAGTTATGTGGACTATCATTAAATTCATTGCAAAATTCAAGAGAATCAAATGTTTTTTCTCCTGAAATTTCAAAAATTAATCAAAAATACTTCAGGAGCAAAATGAGCTTGGAGGTATTCACAACATGTTTGGAGCATTCGAATGGACGTTCAGAACCTTAAAATTTATAAATTTGCCCATAACCCCTCCATCTGACTCAAAGGGAAATTACTAAAAAACTTGGTGACACGAGACTTTAGTCATGCCCCTCACTAATTTGAATTAATGAGACCAAATACTCGTAATGAGGAATTGGCATACCTCCATGAAATCATGAAATACACAAAAAAAATATCATAATACCCTCAATGAAACACAATTGACATGGAAATTCACACACCAAAGTGGTCACATTTGATTAAAAAATAAACATATCGAGGTACTCACCGATGTGAAGGGACCCACTTACGCTAGGGCGCTTCTGGTTGCATCTGCCTTGATGACAAGTCTATGCTCTTAGGCTGTCAGGCATTCAATACTATACAGAGGATATTGTTGTATAATCTTTATGGTTACGGCAGTGCATCCTATAACAAATTTTATGAGGCTAATATACCGTTGACATATCGTAAGATGTGGTACGACTATTAACAGCTCAAACATACTACTCTTTGCACCACCTTAACACAACTAACGGAATTGAAAAATGTACGCTGGCAATAGCCCTCATTTTAACGCTATCCTAATTGTTTGGGTTGGCCAACCCCTCTCTACAAATTTCACTTCACCCAAATACATTAGAGGGAAAATCTTCCACTATATGCATATTCCAACAGCACAGGACATTGTCATAACTTCAGATCCAGTGGTTGCCACGATAACATTTTTTTTACTGGTGATAACATAAGCAATAAATGATAAGTACTTTTATTTAGTTGATATATTAAAAGCAGCATTCAAACTATTTTTCCACAGTGAAAATTAATTTACATAATAATTCAAACAGTCTAGCTTAGGCAAAACAAAACTGCAGTGAGAAGACAATGTATGGAAGAGAACAGTACACACCCCCCCATCCAACTCAAGAACTCCAGCGAGACTGGCGCACTGCAGCTGTGATTGGCCAGCTACACACAGACACACACAAACACACACACTTGGCAGCTCTCATATAAGGTTTTTCAGGTCTGAAAACGTCAGGCGGGCTATTGTGACTATTGCTGCCATGCAAATTTTTTATATTTTTTTGAGTAATCTTTGAATTTATCATTTATCGTTCCTCATTTTTTTGGGACTAGCAGTAATAGAATGAGCGATTATTCTAGAGAAATTTGTGATAAACAATAAAAGGTTTGACCTCAGCGATAATAATCATTTATTGTTTATTGCTGATTTTATTGCACGCAGCAACCACTGTTCACATCACAGGTGCATTTGCACAAGCACAGCTTCAGTTTAGATTCCCTGGATGTCATCAGTTCAGAAAATGTTCCTTTCACGACTGCATTCAGAGCTCCCCGTCGATTTTTCTATGGAGAATTAAGAAAAAAGCCCTCCTGTAAAGATAACAAAATTTACCCATTACTTTGATTGTCGAAATCATACTCATTTATACATTTTACAATTCAATGGCATTAAATTTTACATTAAGGGGACCGTCTAGTCAGAAGTCCAAAATTGGCAGAATTATTTTTTATTGCTTAATTCGGTAGAGCAATGCACAACTAATAAGCAGTAAAAAATTTGGAAGCATCTGAAGCCCCTGAGGTGAGCAAACGGAGCAAAAAGCAGTGGGGGAGGGTTGCATGGGGTGCCAGCGCTCATGTGCCAAATCATTTCACCTAGATATTGCTCACCGACTGTTCATTTCTAAAGACATATGTATTTATCACTCAGCTCATCAAGAACTTATACGATTTGGCAACATCGATCTTGGTACCTCCCACAGGCCTCCCCCCCCCCCCCCTCCTGTGCTGTAGACATAAATAGGGCTGCTGGCCGGGGGCAGAGCTCAGTGCGAGTTGAATGCTGAAGCAAATACGTTGTCCAACAACTTGCTGAATAAGCCTGTCTAGCTCTGGGTAGTCTCCTTGGTTTAGTAAGGATTGAAACACACCTCAAGTGCATCTGAGCTATGCCTTACCCCTGATCCTCATGCATGGTACCAGGCCCCTGGTACCAATTATGGTACCAGTTTTGACAAGGAACCACAAAATACTACGATGAAAGATAGCCAAAATCAAGACAATATTTCAGAATTTCTTTCAAAACGTCAACTGGGCTGATTTCTCAGAGCAATATAGCTTGCAAATGAAAAAAAGTTTTTCTGTACAAAAATGCATTTACTGAGCAACTCATATGTCAATATTCAAGCCACTTCTTCTCAGAAACCAGTTATCGTAGAGCAATGTTTTTGGTATCATTGGATGTGCAAAGAGTTGCTGCATAAAGAGTAAGAGAATCTCATTGAATTTCATGGTGGTATTGTAGTTAAATTAAAAAATCTACAGAAAAATGAATGACTATGAAAAAAAAATGTAAAACACCAAAAAACTGAACTATTATGAATTTCAAAATAATCCTCTGACTCCTTATGCAGCAACCCTTTGTGCATCCAATGTGATACTTAGATCAGATCATAACCCTTTGTTAACGACTTTTTGAGATGAAGTGGCTTGAAAAATTTCAGTTTTCCTGCCCACTTTCTTCCAATTATCTCCGCCATTATGGCGAAAATGGAAAAAAGTGTTGGATGCAGCCCCTATTTATTTTCCAAAATACATACGTATGCCAAATTTCATGGATCTAGATACCATACAAAAAACGGGACGGCCATTTTCTTGATTCTGACTAGACGGTTCCCTTAAATATATACATGTCTCAAATAGCATCTTTTTTGAACAAAAATTAGCTCCCACCCTTCCCAGCCATGTTTCGATATCTGTATCTTTCGACCCTCGTTGTCATCTCTGATCCCCTTTTTCCCGGCACAATAGTCGGAGAATTTTTATTTATTGATTCAAAAATATTAATAAGTTTGGCCACACACATATATATATTCATATGCAAAACATATTTCGACGCACGCTATCTATTCACGTATTATTTCAAGGAATGTTTTTCAGCCAACACTTAGTTAAGACGCACTTCTTTAGATGATTCTGGCTGCACGACAAACTTTTTTCATAGCAATACCTAGAGTATTCTTAAGGGCTGTCCTTTAGTCTCACATATGACCAATCAGGTTCTTTAGAGACTTCAGAAGTGCTCGTCTAAAACCCTCCTTTGTGTCGCTATAGCTGTTCATTTGTGGTTCTACACTTCGACTTCTTTCTCACTGTGTAACTGCCCCTTTTATTGGCTGTAAGCCCCTCTGACAAGAACGTAGCCAACTCCACCTTCTCTAGGTCCATCTTGAGATATTTTCGAGTAACATTGTTGCTATGGTTACACACTAGCCCTTCGAGCATCAAGCGTTGGCTATCTGTCACTTTCAACCTCTTGAGGGCTGTCCTCTCTACAACGCTGACTCTCTTACCCAGGCCTCTCTAAAATCCTTGTCTAAGCATAACATACCTCTCACAACTCGAACACAGGGATGTTGGTTTTGACATTCTTTTGGTTCAAGGGTTGATTGTAAATTTTACACTTCTGACGGGTCGGTCGAGGCCTCTCAAACCACAACTCACACAAACACAATACATTGCTCACACGATACACCTAAACACATGTCCAACAACAAACCCTCAGGCATACACATGTCGAAGCAACACACCTGTACTGTTGGAATTTGCAAGTTTCTATATATGCTAAGATACAAACGAATCTTCATAAATTGCTATACCAAGAATGAATCAAAACACAAAGCAATACACGATTCAGCAGGACCCACTTCAGTCATAAAAACACAATCTAAAAAAAAACCATCTAGTGGAATATCATAAATTTTCGAAAAAATTCACAAGTTTCACGACATTAAAATGTTTCCTAACATTTATCTCAGTCAATATTGTATATAGAGATGATTATTTTTTTTGTTCAGTTCACCATGTATTGGTCTACAAAATTCAGATCCAGCTTTTTGATTTCACTTAGAAAAAAAAATGTAAAAAATATTTGAAAATAAATTTTTTTCCTACATGGCAATAAAAAAATTTTCATCAACTTTCAAAAAACTAAATCTCAGATTCAGAGTACTCACCTTGATCTTTATGATGCAAAAAATATCTCTGTAATTTAAAAAGTGTAGGAGAAATTGAGCCGCACAGCCAAAAAAGTTGTTCTGAGAAAAGGGCGTTCCACTTTCTCAATTATTTCTTCAAGATTTTTTTTACTTGTGGAGATCTTTTTGCATCAAAAAATCAAAGTCCTATAAATCAGTGCAAGTTTTTTGATAAGTTTATTAGAAAATTTTTAGTTGCCATTTAAAGTAATCAATAAAAAATGATTATATTTTGTTTCAATACTTCAAACATTTTCTACATTTTTTTGAAGCAATCTTAAAAACGGAATCTCAACTTTGTAGACCAATTCATTGTGAACAGAACAAAAAACTAATCAGTCTCATGAGCAATATTGTCTGAGAAATAACATTTTTAGAAATTTCCCTTTCAGAAGCGGGTTGGGGGGGGGAGGAGGGTACAGGCAAATTTCAAAGATTTCAAGGCTCTGAACGTCCATTTGAATGTTCCAAACATGTCGTAAATGCCTCCGATCTTATTTTGCTCCTGAAGTATTTTTTATAATTTTTCAAATTTCATGAGTAAAAACCATTCGATCACCTTAAATGCCCTATGATAGATGAATGAGTTTTTCCTAGAAAGCTCGTGCAATTTCAAGTAACAAAATATAATAAGACAGGAATGTTCAATGTTAGGATGTAAAATAGCCATTCAAATAGTCAATCAATAACAGAATAATATAATATTTACATATTTCTGTAACTGAATATTGTTAAACAAAGGAAATAGTTATCAATAATAGATTTGATATCTTTCAGAACAAATTGAATATGGAAAAAGAAACTATTTTTATGACTGATTGGAAAAATCTCAGAACAGTTCAATCTTTACCACGTTGAGTGCAGCGGGTTAAACTGAAGTTCAACATCCAACTCAAATTTAGATTAAATTGTAGTAGTAAAAAAATTAAAAAAGCAAACATAGAATGGATCATACCTTCATTTAACTTTCATTTAGTATTTATAAAAATTGAGTCAGTGACTGCTGGTCGACCAGCAGCATTATGAAAATCACCTAAATGATCACCGGTGGGTCACGCCACACTTTACGAGTTAAATAATAACCCATTAGGGCCTATGAGTAGATTTTTCTATCCTCTATAAAAATGCTATAATTTAGCTCAAATCTAATTTCAATGTTTCCTACAAGTCTATGCATACGTTAAGACTTGTGCTAGGTAAGAACGCGCTTCAAACGCATTCTGCGGCCGGTTGTTAAAAAATCTAACAGTGCATGCAACATGGCGGCCGCACGTCCCAACACAACTTCCTCATATCATTTTTGATATTTCTCACAGTATGACCATTTTTGTTGGTATATGATCAAAACAAAGTTAAAGTGATTAGTTTAAAAATCGGAATACCTTTTATCATGAAAAATTGCAAAGTGAAGGGGAAATTTCTGTTTAAATTTTTCACATAGATTTTTCTATGCACAGGCACTACAGCATGTAAAGCCCTGCAGAATTGCAGCTCAGATTGCTCTGAGTTAGTGTGTATTTATTTACCCTGTGCTATTACATCATGACTAGCTTTATGTAAACAATTATGTTAATAATGTTCCTGTGTTAGTGATTTTATGTCATGGATAGTCAATAAAATACTAACATTTACAGATGTTGATATGTGTTTTTTTCCCTCACAATGAATACAGATGAAGTAGCTAGTTTTGTGCAAGAATTTAATGACAATGAAGAATTGGACATGGGCTTCCCAAAAGTAAACAAATAGTCTGGTGGCGATAGTGACGAATCAGATGAAGAAGCAGAAGGTAATTCCAAAACACTCAGCCAACTTCTCTTTCAAGCTCCTGTTCCTATTGACCAGGATGAAGAGGAAAACATTGAAATGGAAGAGTCTCAATTCTAAAGCTAAAAGGAAGGCACAAAGAAAGTAGCTGAATAAAAATAGGGAAATTACCATCTCACAATGATGCAGCACAACATTGCCATCTAATGAAGCTATGTCATCAGAGAGTCCATAGAACTTTTTTTTATGAATTGTCCAAATGCAATTCAAGCAAATTTGTACGCAGCAGAGCATAATCAAACTTTAGGTATAACAGCAGAGGACTTGAAAGTTTCCTTGGAGACATGTTTCTCTCTTCCATCTGTACATTACCACCAAAAAAGTAATCCTGGCTTTGGATGATCATGTTTTAAAACTGCTTTCAAACAGCTTGAGAAAAAATAATTTTCTAGTTATTTGCATCACATTTTCGAGATAATAGCATACCAACTGAAGATTGTGCTGCCAAATTGAGACCATTTTTTGAACACATGCAGAGCAAGTTCATCAAACATGGAGATTTTCCTTAATATCTTGCAATAAAAGAAAGCATGATACCTTCCTTTAGAAAACACTTTCCTAAACAATTTATCCGGGGTAAACCCATTCATTTTGGCTTCAAAATATAAGCGATGTGCTCCAAAGGATTTGATTTGCATTTGATCTCTACCTTGGCAAAAATGAAACCAAAGCAATTTCTAATATTCCAACTATTGGTTTAGGTAGAAAATTTTTGCTGAACTTAATGGCATTGCAGAACTTTCACCTCAAATGAACACAAAATATTCTTTAATAATTATTTTACAAGCATTTCATATCTTGGGATAACAGAACTAGTGAGTGTCAGATATAAAAAACTGGTTGAAAAAAATCCAATGAGCTATTATTTAAAGAATGAGGGATGATTTATTGGCGATGAAATAGAAAGACAACAAAGAAGTTACTGTTAGCAATTTCAATTCACAGCAATGAAGTCTGAAAATGATAAAATCAGAATGCAAGAAAATATAAACCTGTCCCTTAGCCAGCATTATATAGTGAAGTACTGGTTGTGTTAATAGGACTTCCGGAGGCTGAGATTTATGAGTCTTGGAAGATCTTTATGCGCTCGGCACAGATACCTTATAGCGTTCGGGTCACATGTCTAGATTGGGCATCCGCCGGAAGAGCCGATCAATGCCTGGCATTTACAAGCACCAGATGGGCTGTGTTTACCCTCTGGGCTCAGCTACTCTTAAGGAGGAGCTGTGTATCGATAAGTCAGTACAATACTAGAAGTCTTACTGTGCGTTTCTCTTCCTTCTGCCTGGTATATGGCTAGGCAAATTGAAGTTGAAGCTTCTACTTGAATAAACCTAATGTCGTACTGAAAATAGCGACATCACAGCCAGTTTGCAGTCAACTCTAGAATGCCAACATGGGAAACATTGATGTTATAGACCAAGCTGTTGGCATACCCAGGGTGAGAATGCAACAGAGAAAATGGGGGAGGCTAGTTTTTCCTATATGCTGACAAGTAACTGCAAATAATGCGCACTAGCAGATAAAAAAGAAAGGCACATCACTGTCTCAGTATAACTGTATAGAAGCTGTAACACCATCTATTTTTACAAGTCTAATGGACACAATAGTTGCCAAGGAAGGTAATATCAAGGCTGACAGACATGGTAAGACATGATTGAAAGAACCACTGGATTGTACAGAATGAACAAATGAAGTTGCACAGACAGTGCTAAGTCCGGGTATCATTCTTGTGCAAATAATATGATGTTGGCCTTCATCCAAGCTGTTTCAAAGCATATCACACATCTACATGAGCACTTTGCCATGCTTTCATTATGTGTGATGGGGTATCCCTTCTATAGGTGTCATAAAATCTCCTTATAGTGATGTCACAGTAGTGTATGTGAATGGAAAATTGTTCAACATTGTTGTATCATAAATATATATCGAGAACAGCTTTTGGATGTTTTCACTAGAAATTGAAAAAAATATATTGATTTTTCTGTATACTTTAGGCAGATATTTGCCTGGAATGCCTGTTAATAGATTTTTCAATTTGACAATATCTCACCTTCTATCTGTACCAACTTTCTGAAATTTATAATATCTATCAGGGTTATAACATCTAAAGAATTTTTGCCAAGTTATAGTGTCTTTTGGCCCTAATGGGGCAAACTTTTGGCCCTAATGGGTCAAAATAAATTAAATATCACCCTGCTGGAATGCACTTTTTCTCTAATTTTATTTTCAGAATAATCTTCAATACAATTTCATCAACTCTTAATAATAAAATGAAACCCAAAGAATCACATTATTTCCTGAAGCATGCAAGGAATTATTGACAATATTTTATATAGCTCATAAAAATATTCCCTTGTTCATATTAGGAGTTCCCATATCTCGTTCCCAACGAACAAATAATGCAAGTTACGAAACAGTTTACTTAACATTTTTGTACCTGAAAATAAAAAATTCATGTGATGAAACAAAAATTTCAAAAGTTCAAATAATTTACACTCATCTTTACAGCTGCCAGAATCCCCCATGATGTAAATACACTCATAGCATATAGCATTTATTCAAATTGGTGCAACTGTAGAATCCAACTTGAAAAAAAATTGAAAAAAAAACAAGACAATAAAATGATAAAATATATGAGCCCAATTCAGCCTTGAAGAAAAAAAGTGATTTAAAACCAAAAATTATGCGTAGTACAAAGATTTGGCCAGTTGGGAAACAAATGAACATCAGTCAATCGATATATCTGCTGAGGTAATAATGAGAGTTTGGTACAACAGAGAACCAGGGCACTAGTTATGCAAGTCTACTACAGAGATGGTCACTATCTCACTAGTCTCTTCCTCAACACAATAATTACACTTCCACTTTCTACGCATTACTTGCAGCTCACTATCTTCAACACGGATAATATATCATAGCATCAAAGATTAGAACAAAAACATTTCATCATTTTTAATAAAAAGCCAGTGAAACTAGTTTAAAACCATGGATGGGCATCAATCAAAGAAACATAAACTTTAAATAATTTAATTAAAGAAATTTAAATAATAAAATCACACTAAGAAAACATAACAGGTACATTGATGACATTTAGCGTGAAAAGATCTGAAGCTACAGATTGCTCTTCAACCTAGAGCAATTTTCTGATCACTCTCAACCATTATTGCATGCATCAATTTCCCAACTGCTCCAGCACCAATGCCTGTCAGTCAGCAAATAAAACTTGTGATGATATGGTGAGCTTGCACTTATCTACTTGCATTCCTTGCCAACAATATTTTTTATCTAACTTTTATGATCCCTTGGTGAATGAAAAAACAAATGGAGTGGAGAACTATAATTGAACTTGGTAAAAATGAATTCAAATGCCTCCCATTTGATGATAAATATATATTTCCTATGCAGCCACGACAATTAAGTATTTTCAGAGCCCAAAATTTGACAAGAATGTTTACTGATGGATAGATATAGCCTTTTAGTTTTTCTGTCATACATACTCCTCATGCACTGACCTGAATTTGGGTTTTAAAAAACTGAAAATCCTTGAATAACATGTTGTTCATTAACCTTTTAATCAAGAAACATAAAATTTACATATTTGATCAACTCAAAATAATTAAAAGCAATTGAAATTTTTATCATGAAACAGATTTGTTGAGTACTGCCAAAAAATTGAATACAATGAAAAAGTTAATTACTTTGCAAAATGGTAAACCAAATTTTGTGACTTTTTTCAACTCGTGTCCTCCAATTCTGAAATTACATCCTGGCTGCTTGCATATGCTTTGTTTTTGAGATATAACATAAATATTGTTCAGGTAAGAATAGCATTAATGGCAGTTTTGATTTGGCTCTTGGCGCTTTGCATTGTGGATGCATTGGGTCAATATGCAGTTCAATTCATTCACAGAAATTTCAAAATTTCATTCCCAAGAATCACTATAGGAACACATTTAGGAACGTTTTACATAAACGACATTCATCTCGCTGATGCATTATTTTGAGATTTAACAACGATTACATTCAGATAAGAATAACATATATAGTTGGTTGCTTAGCTGCCGCATTGTTGGATCACACCCACTTTTTGGCGGGAACATGTCCGTTCCTTCACACTTATATATATAATGTTCCTATTACTTCAAAGTTGAATAATTCAAAAATTAATCATTGGCAAGCACAGTGTTATTCCTGTAAAACTTTTTAGATATGTTCCTTTAGTGATTCTTTAGAATGGAATTTGGTTAATGGGGAGGATTTGCCAGTCCTGAATTTCTAATTTTTTGGTGCCTTAACATAGTTAATTAGATCGAAATAAACAAGTTTTCTTCCATGAACTTTCAGTCGGAAATGAGTATTTTGCGAGTTATGCCGGTATGTTAATTTTTGTCTTGGATGACGAATGCAATTGAATAAACAGCTAATAATCAATTTTTTAATTTTAGATGCTTGAATCATGGTAATCACATTGAAATAAACTACTTTTTTTCTACACTTTTACGGCAAATAAGTATTTTACGAGTTAGAGCAGTAGGTTAAATTTTTTGCGCGATTGAGCCGTTAAGTCTTTTTTTGTTGATTTATGCTGTGATGCTATTGTTTGCGCAAAAAGATAGGTAAATGTCAAGGAGAAGCTGCTAATCGATGTTCGAATTTTTGTTGCAATAAAACACTTTTCTTCTATACACTTTCCAATAGAAATGAGTACTTTAAGAGTAATAGAGGTAGATTACTTACCGCAATCTAGTCTTTCCAGAAGGGAAAAATTGTTTTGAGAGGAGACTCCAATAAAATCCGTTTTGACGCGCTCGAATTATCGCTACGTCAAGTTATATTAAGTTAGTTTACGTCACCTTAACTTGCTTTAGGTTACATTAGGTAAGGTTGGGTAGGATTAGATCAGGTCAGTTTTGTTACGGTACATCACCGCTATAACTCTTTAAATACTCACTTTCCCAAAAAGTGAATGGAGTAAAAGTTGTTTATTTCGATGTAATTGCCATGATTTTAGCAACCAAATTTTGAAAATCGATTAGTACCTTCTCCTTAAGATTTACCAAAATATTTCATTACTGAATTATTACAGGTAACATTTTGTTTCTATGCGTACATATGTTATCAGCCTGGTTGTACATGAGTATAAGTAATTTCCTAAGTTCCAACTATCTTTACACCAAAACTAAATGAGGAAATATTTCTCTTCTTTTACCTAAGATAGTCAGTTTGAAACTATTTAACCCAGCTGCACCCAACCACCTTCAGACTTGTTCAGTTTTGTTCACACCATGAAATACAGCTAATTATATGTGTTTTCATATATTTATGAAGTATCATTAGCCTATTTTCATTCTAAGTATGATTTTGATACATGACTACATATGTAGTCATTGGGCTTTGGGCAATAAAATGAGCATCACTGACTCCATCATTTATTCTTCTATATTTCTTTCTGGAGAGTTTTTATAAACTGAAACACATGGTTTATAAAAGAGAGCAAAAACAATGTATGAAATAAACTTTGGTAAAAATACATTGAGAGCATTGAGGGGTAACAAAAATAGCTCTACCAAAATGAAAGAAAACACTTTATACTCTCTGATCTTCTTTCTTTCTTTTTCATTTTATCGATTGAAGTTAGTGGGCAAACGCTGAAACGATTGTTTCTAGTAGTTTCCGTTGCTCTATTTCCCTTTTCTCATAGACGAAGAATCAAATCATACGATGAGAAGAAGTTATTGAAGAAAATGTGATGACTTGTTATTGTACAAACAGTTACGCATTCATCAACTACGCGCTTTCCAAGCGGATCTACGGACTCGCTCTTACCTATACCCTCATAAATGCTAACATAGTAAGGCATTTCCCTAGAACTGCTTACTACTCAGAGCTTGTACCCTAATCTGATAGGTTTACTGTGTATAAATTGTTTATAAGAATGGCACTCAAAGTATAGTACAGTGGACTCGTCAATTGAAAGATTTTCATTTCCCACTCCCAACATACGTTGGCTCTCATTCAAAATAGCATATAAAGGAGAAACATTTGCTATTTCAATGATTTCATCATCCCCAAGAGGTTGATCATTACCAGCATGCAACATGAATTTTATTTGTGTAAATCTATTGCAACTCTTACATTCCGAAAATGCTTTGCATTCAAGATCAAAAGGTTTATTCCAGTAGTCGCAAAAATTTAGCCCAATGTTGTATGCAGATAAAAAGAGCAGACAAAAATAATTTTTCATCTCATTTTTCTCCATTTTACAGATATGGTCATTTTTCTGTTGAGCATAATTGTTTGTTTCAACAACCAAGTGATCAGGGATATTTTTGAATACCTTTTCAAATATCTGCCATTTTGATGCCATTATCATTTCAGGATGATTGTTAACTAGAATTTTCTTTACGTCTGTCTCATCAGAAGAAGGAATTATATTATTTTCAGGCGGGAAATGTGAGGTCTTCCCAATAGGGGTGACTAATTTCCTTTTCTTAGAATGAGATTGGGCCTGTCCTGGTGCTTCATCTTGAGCTTCAGTGTAATGCATAGTTTCCAGCTCTCCTGCAAAAAAATGTTCATTTCCAAATTGTCACATGAGATACATGCCAACATATTGGCTTTTAAAAGTTTCTTAAATATAGGGCATCCTAACTGCAACTTCATTCGGCATTGCACCAGCTTGTAAATTATCTTCATCAATGTCTGCTACGTTACTTCCGTTAACGCCACCATGAGGACTAGTGATCGCTATATCACCAGTGCCATCAACTTCAACAGCTTCTTCAGTTGCATCTTGGAGATATGCGTGGAGAACATTTGCTCCGTAAAAAATTGACATGGGAAGAGGTATCCTAAAAAATTTTACCTGATTTTTAGACAAACATTATAGTTCGTACAATATAAAATGTTTATTTCCCTTTAGAAAGTTGTTAGAGCAAATTGAACTAGATATTTTATCTAGAATATCAATATATAGGAACAAGTGTTTCATATGGGAATCGACCCCTCATATGCCCAATGACTACAAATGTAGTCATCCAAGTTTCAAATCACCTGAAAGTCAAATTTGTAACAGGCGGGACATCCGAACTCGCCCTGTCCTTCGGACATGTGAAAGCTTATCTAACTGTATACCACAACAATACCGGCCTAGTGTAGCAAGTAGCAACAAAATTACATAACCCACTTAGCAACTCTCGAAAATCTGGAAAAACAGTAACTTCATTCGCGAATAAAATTTTAAATTTTCAAAAAATGGGATTTATATTGATTGTAGACATACTTCCTGGTTATTTCTATGCAATGAAACCAATTACTTATTCGTTTAGCAGATTGGAGGCCTGTGGCTATAAATTTAATTTAGGACAACAAATGTAGTCATTGGGCTCTGCTGGGTTAACTAGACATGACAGAGTGAAAGAAGAAAGAAAACTCAAATCGGACGGTCACAAATAGTGCTAATCCTTGAATACATCCTCGGATTTTCCAGTTTCTAGTACGAGAAACGACATTATGGACTACGCTGTGAAGTTACTGAAATGAAACCAGTACAATATCAGAAACATATAGAGTTAAAATAAAATTTCTCAAGCTCTTAGAAGCATATGTATGAATTCCACGCATCTTAATTTCATTGTTACTTAATTTTGCATGAGAAATATTGTGTACCCATCATTGTGCACAAATATCATCATCGACAATAATACCTTTGATGATTCTACTGTTGGATTCTGACGTTTTTACTTCACTAATATAACATGAACAATACTCATGGTAACACGAATCATTCAGAAGCTTAAAATAATATACTTCAATTATCAATAACGTGGAAACAAATTTTCAAACCCTTTTAGATACGTACTAATCAATTTTTTTCTGAAGGAAAGATAGTTTTTCAAAATTTCCACTGTTGAAAACATAATTACCGAGTTCATGAGAAGTGCAGAGCGAATACTTCCTTCCATGCGCGATTCTTCAAGATTGTTTTTAAAGAATCCACCGTCAACTGCGTTCTTGCAGCAATGAACTCACAATCTGGGCAATTAGAATGACAGAGTTAGAAAGAGAAGATTTTGGATCATATAGTACGAAATGCCGGGGGATTGTGGTTATGGAGCTCAGAACTGAAAGCATGGACTGCCAACAGATATATGTTTTAAAAAACTCGTATGTGGCGAGTAGTTTATTTGGCTATTAATGGTCTAACTCAAAACATAGAGAGCTATTTTTAATGATATTTTACGAAACATTTCTCTATTAGAACCTGAAAATGGAAATAACTGGACTGATTCCTCAATAAGCGCCAACTAGCCTAAATTAGCACTCTCCTGATGAAGAAACTGTTTTATATACTTTCAAAAATAGTCAAGTAATACATGAAGCAGTCTATTACTTAAAAAAACACATGATAGCATATCTTTAAAATAAAATTTCACTGATAAAAACATCCTCAGATACTAATCGGTTTGAATAGTACATATAAAGAAAATTTTTAGGCTATTTGCATTTCGAAAACGTTTCAAATGAACTACTAAACAATGTATTGATAATGCAATGACGTTCGAGGAAAAACTTAGTTATGAAAACTTTTTTGCTACCAGGTGTATATTTTCACCATCTGTTCAGTTATAAAACTAATTTTCATGAAAGTATATATAGCATCTAAGCATTTCACATTAAATTATGATCTCATTGTCATTATGTATTTCAAATTAAATTGCATTGAATAAAAAACACAACCTAATTCTAACAAACTGCTGAGATATTGCACGCATTTGATCGCAAACATTTTACATATGTAGGCGTGTCTATGTTTAACATTCCATTAAGGTATACAAAATTATTTACCGTAACCAATTATCCTAATTCTCATTTACTAGAGATTTATGTACAATAGTTGTCAATATTTTCTCTGAAGAATATATACTTACAGCACAAGTTAGCGCAATGAGATGGCGGTGAAGCATGACGCAATGAGTGAAGAACAGTCGCCTGCCGCCACCTGAAAGTTAATGTAAAATATTCAATGTACTCAAATTTAGGAGATTAGAAAATTATTTAATTCCTGCAAGTTCTTTTTAATCGTATTGTTGAATAATTCTGGAAAAAATCGAGGTAAATGTAAGTTTTTAAAAAGACAATGAGTGTATGAGCTAAGAAAATAATTTTTTTATTATTCTTGAAAAAATGTCGCGATAAAATTTGATAATGGCTGAAAATCTTTGGTAACCAGTACTTCACTGTAATATAGCGAGTAGTGTAAGTTCTAGTTAGAGAGACCAAAAGTTGGCAACGCTCGAGAGAGCAACACTCGCAAGTCAGTCTGCTAGTGATCTCGGGTTCAACAACAAGTAAATGTTGACCGAGTGTGTATATAATTACCTACTGTGGTTGGTATCTAACTTCTTAAGTTCTAAACTAATGTACTAATTCTATCCTACTCTATTCTATATATTCCCGTCTATTTCCGCTCTACCCTTGCTAGCCACAGTACTGCACATTGAGTATTTAAGTTAAGGTATCCAAGAGGTGAGTGAACTATTTACCTAAATTACTGTGTCATTGCATTTGTCTATTGATATGTTATTTGTGTCTGATGGTGTGTACTAATATTATATCTCCGTCTATGATCTATAACACGTATCTAAAAATACGTCCTACTGCACTGAAGTCGGTAGCAAAAAGTAAGTGAAATAGAAAACCTGTAAACCAGTTTGTTATAGAATAAATTATGAAACAATAGTATAACATGTAAAGTATGATCTGGAGTGGTAATTTTCAGGAAAGTATGCATAGTTTAGAGACCCGCTCTGAAATTTTAGATCACAAAAGATATCAATATATATCATTCAAAGAAATCTGAGATAACAATTACACACACGTATTCATGTCTAAAGCAAATTAGGGTGACAGGAGTAACGAGAGCAGATCTATCATGAACACGCATTAACGATAGCTTCTATTCGTGGCTGACGCATGATATTTTGTTGTATACTCTACGTTTGAAACTTGATTTTTTTATTTTACCTTGTCACATTTTTGCTGTAATTTCTTTTGACACTCTTAGCTTTAAACTGGGTTTTGGTGCAACACTAGAGAAATGAGAAAAAATCAGTACTAAGATAACAAGACGATACTCTGTTTCGTAAGCCGAACGCCTGCAATACAAATACATACAAAAGACCTAAATGCTTGCAGATTAAAAATACGCAGGAAAAAGCGCATAGACATCAATAGCACATAGACTACAACGGGCCATAGACTACAACAGCGCAAAGACTACCACAGCACATAGACAACAACAGCACATAGACAACAACAGCACATAGACACCAACAGCACATGGACAAAAACAGCACATAGACAAAAACAGCACATAGACTACAACAGCATATCAACTACAACAGCACATCGACTACAACAGCACATCGACTACAACAGCACATCGACTACAACAGCAGATAGACAACCACGACACATAAATAACTGTGACTGCCTCAACAATTTCTATCGACGAGGGGAAGGTTCAGAGAAGTCCACGGATGATGCAAAACTTGTCTTAAGCAGCCATTTATAGTACATAAATTTTCCTGAAATAGAAAGGTCTAGTTAGCACAAAAGTAATACAAAAAATATACAGTTTTTAGAGATTGCATATCTAAAAGTGATTCAGAGGGCAAACCAGAAAATAAGGATGCAAAAATTGGGGCAGAACTGCATCACTGGCACAAGAAAATCTGATTCAGAGAACACGGGTAATACTTCAGCGGCTCATTCAACACTCAAATCATTGGCGAGACTCAGTACAATTTTCATACGAGCATCCCAATGGCACAATCAGATATAACCAGTCAACCTAATGAGGCCCTCATTAAATACTAAGGTCAGGCGGTAGGCTCTACACACTAATGTCCAACCAGGTAGATGCCGAATTGAAGTTACACGGCTATTCCCATATAAAATTGCATGTCCAACCCGGTAGACGCTGAACTAAAGTTCCACAGCTATTCCTACGTAAACAGTGCCTGACAACTTTAGTTGTTTCTGACTCACATGACTAGTCACAAAGTCTATCAATCTCTAGTACCACCTGGGCATAGTTAAAACACACCCATCTACAAAGGTGGTTAATAAGTGAACAAGGGGGCACACTTAGATACCTCTGAACAAGTAAATAGTTACCTAACAGGCATGAACACGTCATCAACCAGGCAATATAAAATATCCGCAGCACAGTAAAAACCACACAAATAAAAATAGGCAAAAACCACCACACTCTACAGACTGGTAAAAATCACACAAATAAAAATAGGCAAAAACCACCACACTCTACAGACTGGTAAAAATCACACAAATAAAAATAGGCAAAAACCACCACACTCTACAGACTGGTAAAAATCACACAAATAAAAATAGGCAAAAACCACCACACTCTACAGACTGGTAAAATAGCAACTTGAGTGAGGAATTACACAATTCTAGAGTCCAAACACCAGAGTTTAAATCCACTAACATTAATCGTGAATGATAACCAGGATCTATATAATGCAATGTGCTTAGATCAAATCAACAACTGAGCACAATGAATCCAGCTGTGAATTCCAGCAAATAAATTAAGTAGCACTGACAAGCACAGAACAAATCAGGCTCAACAATATCATCAAAACATGACTGATTGTTTGCAAGAAAGTCTCACAACCCTGTCCAACACAGGGCAAACCACTAGACAATTTGAGCCAGGTACAAATAGGTAAACACAGCATTCCATTATATTGGCACCGCGACTGAAGAATCAGTATCTGGAATTGTAAAAGCACAAACAGAAAAACTGTGACAGCACACATTCTAACATCCCCTGAAATCTTTTAGCTTTTCTAGGACCTAAGAATTCACTGTCTAGTAGGAGACACAAAACAGACATCTATAGGGACCCAATGCACTTAATATTTAGCACTCTTTACTTACATTTCCTTCTCTGGAGTCTACACACTACTTCAACACAACTGGCGGTCTCTACTCAGCTCGCAGAGTTTAAATACCTAATGTACCGGAAGAGAGCGTTTCCGGAAAACGAGTGAACGTGCGGACTGGTTCCCTCAATATTCGAAGGCACAAATTTTCTACCGCTCTTTGAAAATAGAAATTTCCTAAATTGCTGCGAAGGCAGCACAATAACAACAGCACATAGACTACAAAGGCACATAGCCTACAAAAGCACATCGACTACAACAGCACGTAGACAACAACAGCACATAGTCTACAAAAACTCAAAGAACTAATCGGTTGAGTGACTCAGTACAATGCCAAGAAATATCTTTAAAGCATCAGAAAGATTTCCGTTAGCCAATTGAAGCGGTGCATTATTATCTACTTTACCGGAAGCTTCAGAAACGAGTAATACCTCATGTAAAATGCTGCAACCACTTTACGCCTGGCATCCAGTCCAGTATTATTCAATGATTAATGCAGCATCTTCTCTGCTCCGAAGAAAAGTTTCGTCAACTCCTTTATATTGCACCATTGTTGACGGCCGTGTACCTTCTGCGTTATTTATTATTGCGTCATAGTGATTACAAGTTTCGTTTTGGGAGTCGAAGTAGTAGAGCAAAGTGACAAACCTCGAATCAAAGGAATTTTCACCATATTTGTGTAGCATTAGCTACAAAAGTGTAAAATTATAAAATTTCTCATTCGCACTTAAATAGCATAATTATTGACATTAAAGATCTTACTATAAATTATTATTAATAATTTTCTACTTATAATTAGTAATCCTTGAAGTTTTCGTGTAAATGCATAAGATATAAAATAGCGCTCGACATTTTCGAGAGTTAAGCCTCTGTGATTGGCAACACCGCGTGGGGACGCGTCGTTTCTGAGCGTCACTCTCTTGTTCGTCTTTGGCTTGTGCATTATAGCGTTCTTGTAAGTGAAAGAAATTAAGTGTTCAAATAGAGCAAAAATCTGGTAAAGTATATCGTGTTTATTCCTTAGTGTGCATTGTGTTTTAAGCATAAGGATCTGGTCTGTGTCGTGATGTATAGATAAACATGAAAATAGTCGTAGAGTTCGTAAAATAGCATGGCTCATCCAAAGTGCTACCTCAACATGGCGTGGCGTAAATTTTGCGTGTCATGCCAATTTCTTGTGTCAAGAGCACAGTATAGATGTTTAACCACGTCTTTCTCCTTACTGCATAAAAAAGATATAGCTGCAGCTGTCATTATATTGCAATTCGTTCATTGGATTATTTCCTGTGAGCGCACGGTGGATTTGCCGGCGTTCGTGCGGAAGATGGCGGAGCTTAGACTGTTGTGTCATGGCATTTTTTTATGTTCACTGTATTATGTTTAGAATATCCTTTTTTTTACTACTAGATATACTTGCAGTGTTTTTCAGTATGATTTACATATGGATGAATTTAGGACTGCCTTTTTTTATTTCTCGTACGGATATGGATATGTTATAGAGTACAAAAATTATTCATTCATAATCTTGCCATTTTTTAGCTGTTTCGTATTTCAGTTAAATTCCTCGAATCATGGTACTTAAATCTCATGTATTTTCCATAATGCCACAAAATATAATAACAGATTATTACTGCTTTAAAATCACAAGTCATGCTTATACTGTAATTCAAGCATAAAGGAACAGCCATTGCCGGCTGGTAACCTTTCTATTTTTTTCCTGAGCCTGTAAAGAAATTAATAGCTTCGAGTTAAATCTATGGAAGAAGTTCAGGGCTTTCTCCGAGATGGGAAATTTACATTGCAGTGTAGGGATTGTCAGTTGTGGAATTTTTTCTTGATGCCTCTTCGAGAACCATCTCATTCAGCGTTTTCGACTATTGCAGATCCTCGATGGCACCAAACGCCACAACACACATTCCCTGGGTCTGAGCTTTACTCATGTTGTACATGCACTTGGTATTTTATATATAACTCAACCATCGAGTTACACCACATGATTGCCTATTTTTGACGGGAGACAGTCTGACCTTTGGTCATATATCACTTTGAAATCACTTGGTTCGGAGCTAGTAGAGCCTAGTATATTACTACTAATGGCAAACTAATCTGCCCGCTCAAACCACGACAGTTTTTTTTTTTTTACATCGTGGAATAATTCTAAAGTCTGAACCCATAAATAGTGACTCCTCCACACGTCACGGGTGATTTGATATTCTGTCAGTCGCTAAAATTTAACAGACTGCGAACCTCCACAAACACACTCACTTACACCTGGCCAACGTCATCGCTCACCGGACCTCGCCTGCACGGAGTTTTCCCATCTAAGAGAAGATCGTCCGAAATCAAGCACGCCATCGGTCATCACGGCTTCCTTCAATAAACAAAATCCAAGCTGAGTTCTCCCATGAATTGTCTTTATTATCCCTCTCTTACGAATTCGAAGGACACTGTTTGAGAAAAACGTTTAAGGTTGGAAGTTAATAACTAACCATACCCACCAATCTTAACACTGGTGACAACCCAGAGTGACCCAGCTTTCAAGCTTAAAACAAAACTATTCAACTCGATAAGTGTTTGAGAAAACGTGAGAGAGGATAATGTTGGCATATCATTGTAATGATAAGTTCCCATTACGTAGTATTCCTTGAGAATTTTCCATGGATGTACTGTGCTAACGTTCTCTGAGCAGCTCAAAAAAATTTTTTCTCAGTGCTATTCTGTCTTTTGTCTTTTGTGCCACAGTAGGTAGGAAAATTTTTTTTCCCCTTATTTCCGTGCTTTAACGCTTATTTCTGACTACCGTAAAAATTTTCGTTTCCATTTTTTCTTTCTTTCCGTTTCAACTTTGTTTGAATGATTGAATTGGTAAATTGAAACGCAAACCTTTGACACTTTAATGCCAAAGTTATTAGGCGTTGATGACGTAAATTCCGTGCCGTTATAGCTTAATTTTGCATTCAAAAGAAAAATCGCCAGTATGTCCGACACAGAGAATGGTCCAGATCCCGCGCGCAATAAGCCTATAACTCTTCCTCCTTTCATACCAGCAGAAAGCCATATTTGGTTCAACCAAGTTGAGGCCATATTTCGTTACAATAAAATAACAAACTCATCAGACATGTTCCATGCATTAATAGCTGCTGTGCCCACGCAAATGCTAAGTGACTCTAATGACCTAATTGTAAATCCGCCTGCTATAAACCCTTACGGGATCTTAAAAAGTAAAATCCTCGAAAAATTACAGTTGTCCGACGCGGACAAGTTTAGGTCTCTTGTGGATGCCTCGGCAATTCCACCTGTCTCTGTCATTTTCTCTCCTACTTCGTTAGTTAAGGAACTTAGAAAACTAGCAGCCGGTGTTGGCGTAGCTGAGGGATTTCTCAGAGAAGTGTTCTTGAGCAAAGTACCGACTACGATGCGGCCTTTCCTGTCGATGGTCGGTCCGAACGAAAGCCTCGAGACCCTAGCCCAGGCCACTGAGACAGTGATGCGCAACCTAAACATGTCACAAGCACCGCAGGTAGCTTCTTTGAACGCATCAGCTGCGAATTTTAGCCCGTCAAATACTGCTAATAATCAATCCTCAGCGGAAATAGATACAATGCAACGGGAAATCGCAGAACTGAAACAAGCTGTCCAGAATTGCCAGTTAGGTCAGAGTGTAGCTCATATCCAGCCAGGCCCAAGGAATGTCTCACGTTACCATGCCTACGACTATCCTTATGACTATCCTCCTCCTCCTCCTCAACGTTTCGATAGAGGTAGATCTTATGATAGGTCAAATCAAAACCGCCACTTTAGATCGCGCTCTCGCGATGCTAATAGTAACCTATGTTGGTATCATCACAAGTTTGGTGACCAAGCACGAAAGTGCGGGTCCCGATTCTGTCCTCGTTATACCGAAATGACTTCGGGAAACGCCAACAGCGACGCATAGTAACGAGTACTGCGTTGCCTAACTCCCAGACTACTCGCCTCTTGACCATAGTCGATCCCACTACCAAATATCGATTTCTCATCGACACAGGTTCAAGTGTGTCAATTATCCCAGCCACGGCGAAAGATAAAAATAATAATTTAGTGGCGACACTACGCGCCGCAAATGGCACGCCAATAGCTTGTTATAGGGAGAGAGTACTCGAGTGCAGTCTGGGATTGAGGAGAAATTTCACCTTTACTTTCATGATATTAGAAGTCCAAGAGCCCATTATCGATGCTGATTTCTTAGCAAAGTATGGGATCATTGTAGATGTTAAAAACCGTAGAATTAGGGACGAGGAGACACAGATCTCAATTCCCGCTTGTGGCATAACTAGAGCTAATGTCTTGCATTCCTTCTCTATTGCTTTCAAGAAAGAGTGCATGTTCGAGCAGGTTCTCGTAGAATATCCTGCATTAACAAACTCTAACTTAGCTTCTAAAAATATGCAGACGAGCACAAAACACTTCATTGAAACAACTGGAACGCCAGTTTACTCTAGAGCTAGACGCTTACCGCCTGATCGATTGGCTTTAGCCAAGAAAGAATTTGCTAGGATGTTAGACAGCGGCATCATCCGCAGTTCCAAAAACCCTTGGGCTAGCCCTCTCTTGCTAGTACCCAAGGCTAACGGTGAATTCAGACCGTGCGGGGATTTCCGCAGGTTGAATGCCGTTACTCTACCTGACCGCTACCCTATCCCTTACCTACATGATTTTAGTGCAAATTTAGAGGGAGCACAAATTTTCTCATAAATAGATCTCCAAAGCGCCTTCCATCAAATACCACTTGAGGAAAGCGCGATACCTAAGACCGCGGTAATCACCCCGTTTGGTCTCTTTGAATTCCTGAAGATGCCTTACGGATTACGGAATGCTCCTCAGACATTCCAACGACACATGGCTGAGATCTTATCGGATCTCACCTTTGCCTATGTGTATCTGTGACTGCCTCAACAATTTCTATCGACGAGGGGAAGGTTCAGAAAAGTCCACGGATGATGCAAAACTTGTCTTAAGCAGCCATTTATTGTACATAAATTTTCCTGAAATAGAAAGGTCTAGTTAGCACAAAAGTAATACAAAAAATATACAGTTTTTAGAGATTGCATATCTAAAAGTGATTCAGAGGGCAAACCAGAAAATAAGGACGCAAAAATTGGGGCAGAACTGCATCACTGGCACAAGAAAATCTAATTCAGAGAACACGGGTAATACTTAAGCGGCTCATTCAACACCCAAATCATTGGCGAGACTTAGTACAATTTTCATACGAGCATCCCAATAGCACAATCAGATATAACCAGTCAACCTAATGAGGCCCTCATTAAATACTAAGGTCAGGCAGTAGGCTCTACACACTAATGTCCAACCAGGTAGATGCTGAATTGAAGTTACACGGCTATTCCCATATAAAAATGCATGTCCAACCCGGTAGACGCTGAACTAAAGTTACACAGCTATTCCTACGTAAACAGTGCCTGACAACTTGAGTTGTTTCTGACTCACATGACTAGTCACAAAAGTCTATCAATCTATAGTACCACCTGAGCATAGTTAAAACACACCCATCTATAAAGGTGGTTAATAAGTGAACAAGGGGGCACACTAGACACCTCTGAACAAGTAAATAGTTACCTAACAGGCATGAACACATCATCAACCAGGCAATATAAAATATCCGCAGCACAGTAAAAATCCCACAAATAAAAATAGGCAAAAACCACCACACTCTACAGGACTGGTAAAATAGCAACTTGAGTGAGGAATTACACAATTCTAGAGTCCAAATACCAGAGTTTAAATCCACTAACATTAATCGTGAATGATAACAAGGATCTATATAATGCAATGTGCTTAGATCAAATCAACAACTGAGCACAATGAATCCAGCTGTGAATTCCAGCAAATAAATTAAGTAGCACTGACAAGCACAGAACAAATCAGGCTCAACAATATAATCAAAACATGACTGAGTGTTTGCAAGAAAGTCTCACAACCCTGTCCAACACAGGGCAATACCACTAGACAATTTGAGCCAGGTACAAATAGGTAAACACAGCATTACATTATATTGGCACCGCGAATGAAGAATCAGTATCTAGAATTGTAAAAGCACAAACAGAAAAACTGTGACAGCACACATTCTAACATCCCCTGAAATCTTTTAGCTTTTCTAGGACCTAAGAATTCACTGTCTAGTAGGAGACACAAAACAGACATCTATAGGGACCCAATGCACTTAATATTTAGCACTCTTTACTTACATTTCCTTCTCTGGAGTCTACACACTACTTCACACAACTGGCGGCCTCTACTCAGCTCGCAGAGGTTTAAATACCTAATGTACCGGAAGAGAGCGTTTCCGGAAAACGAGTGAACGTGCGGACTGGTTCCCTCGATATTCGAAGGCACAAATTTTCTACCGCTGTTTGAAAATAGAAATTTCCTAAATTGCTGCGAAGGCAGCACAGTATCTGGACGACATTTTGGTGGCATCCGCAACCCCGGAGCTACATAAAGACCATCTTAGGGTCGTGTTTGAAAGACTGTCCGACAATGGACTCCTGGTAAATCCTGCCAAATGTGAGCTCGGAAAGCCATCACTGATTTACTTAGGTCATGAAATCTCTAGCCTAGGTCTAAAACCTTTGCCTTCCAAAGTAGAAGTGATCAAAAACTTTCCTCTTCCACAGACCCAGAAGGAACTGAGAAGGTTCCTAGGATCTGTCAATTTCTATCATAGATTCATCAGAAATTGCGCGCAAACCTTAGCGCCCTTGTAAGATTTGCTGGAACCAAAGAAAAAAGGTAAATCTACCGATGTCAAGTGGACGGATGCAGCGCGCAAAGCTTTTGACGAGATTAAGCACAAGCTAGCTACCGCGACTGAATTATCCTACCCTATTGCCAATGCTGACTTCAGTTTAGTGGTTGATGCCTCCAGTACTGCCTTAGGTGCCGTTTTGCAACAAAAAGTAGGTACTAAAATCTCTCCTCTTGCCTTCTTTTCCAAAAAGCTATCGCCCACTGAGCGTGCTTACAGCGCGTTCGGTAGGGAACTCCTTGCTATCTATCTGTCTGTGCGACACTTTCGCTATGCTCTAGAGGCAAGGGAGTTCGTGATCTACACAGACCACAAACCCTTGACCTCGGCGATCAAAATGCCTTCTGAGCGACACTCGCCAAGAGAAGCTCGACACCTGTCCTTCATTAGTCAGTTTACCACTGGCATCCGCTTCATTAAAGGGTTGGAGAATACAGTGGCAGACTGTCTGTCAAGGATTAACTCTATCAACCCCGGTGGTGAGATCACTTTCGGTAATATTAGCAATGCTCAGAAGGAGGATCCTGAACTCCAGGATCTTCTCAAACCTTCTAACACTACCTCTTTGAAATTAACCTTGGTTGACGGCGTGTACCGTGATGTTGAGCGACTTTCTCGTTTGTATCTTCCTGCGACTCTCCGCAGAGTAGCTATTCTCCACTATCATTCTCTTTCACATCCTGGTATTAACCGTACATTGCGTTTGATTTCCGATCGTTTCGTCTGGCCAGCGATGCGTAAGGAGGTTAAACAAATTGTGCAAAATTGCCATGCATGTCAGAGTAGCAAAGTTGTGAAACATAATCGTGCAGCGCTACAGAGTTGTGCATTTGCTGGACACAAATTCGACTCCGTACACCTAGATTTGGTGGGTCCGTTGCCTTTGTCGCGCGGTCATTCTTATTTGTTAACCATAATTGATAGATTCTCTAGATGGGTTGAGGCCGTGCCTCTTCCTGATACCCAAACTGAGACTGTAGCTCGCGCTTTCATGAGTAATTGGATTTCCAGATTTGGGGTTCCCTTAAGTGTCACGCATGACCGGGGATCACAATTTACCTCCAAATTCTGGAGCGAGCTTAGCACCGCTTTAGGTTGTGCAAACACCAGCACCACCGCGTATCATCCGCAGTCGAATAGACCTATTGAGAGAGTCCACAGAGATTTAAAGAGTGCGTTGCGTTGCCTTAATTGCAGTCACGACTGGACCGACAGACTTCCAGTAGTATTGCTGAGCATTCGGAATTTGCATCGGCAGGATCAGCAGTGCACAGCAGCAGAAATGTTGTATGGAAAGACGCTTCGTCTCCCGGGCGACATTGTTGACCCAAAACCTTTGCCCTAAATTTCATCTGCTGATCGTTTCCGCATATGTAACCTGTCTCAAGGATTGCATGCGTCAGATCAAGTATGTAGCTCCACGAATGCCTCACTCAAAGGACAAATTAGATCCTGCATTGCAACATTGCACACATGTGTATGTTCGCATAGACTCTATAAAGCCAACCCTCACACGCCCTTA